>OY856413.1:368587896-369854146 GCA_963693085.1 Alisma plantago-aquatica | reverse complement strand
CCTGCGTGAGCAGCTTCAAGCTCGTCGTGGCGGCACACGGAGTCGGCGAGCAACTTCAAGCTCGTCGTGGCAGTGCACGGAGGAAGTGAGCAAAGAAGGGGAGGCGATACAAAAATCGCCAGACCTAGATAGGCGGGAGAAGATCAGGAACTAAGCAGCGAAGGGGAAGAGTCTGGATCACGCATGTGCTATTAAGTTAACTATCATCGTCGATTATTCTTCCAAAACTGACCATAAATAAGGGAATGAATTTTTCCTTGCAAAGGATATTTAGTCGTCAGTTTTTTAGAAAAAAACTGATGAAAAATGAGGGGATAAAAACTTTCACGGGGCTTGGCACGAAACATGTGTCTTCAGAATTTACACAACCGACGCCGAATTTAAAAATTTTGGAGGCAAAAATTTTTCACTGAAAAATTGTATTTTGAGGGTGATTTTGGACGTCAGTTTTGTTTATTAAAAACCGAAGTTAAAAAAAGTGATACCCGTGTCTTTTGTAAATCAGTCGGTCTTCACATATAGGTGTCAGTTGCCTTTATAAGCCATCGTCTTATACTATTGGCGTCAGTTTTTGTGCACCAAATGACGACATCAAATGTGATTTTATGTGTCACTTCTATACTAGTGTTACTACTTAATATCCATAACCCTAATACTCAGAAGGGTAGAGAGAGAAATTACAGGCCCCTAGGGTTTAATGGGTGAAGTAGAGTTAGAGAAGGGATTATAATACATGGGAAATCCTAGAGGTATTTTATTTTGAGTATAATCCTCTAAGTTTGGACAGGCAGGATGCATAGGTGTGGGAGTCCTCATAAGCCGACTAGCGGTGTGGAGGGAAATTTTTCCAGCCCCCAGATTGTGGTCCCTTCTAGACACTATCCTCTTTGGAAAGTACTCTAATAATTCACTTGGACTCTATAGAATTATTAAAATTTGATAATTAATAAGGATTAAATAGTAAACCAAGCTCTGATGCCAAATATAAGGACCCCCTCATCATGTAATCCCCTATTCAGGTAGACCGAGAGGGCAAGGGCCATTACCATAATTATAGGATCTAGGGTTATCAATTAACCAATAATAATTATAAACTTTCACTAATTTAAATAAGGTTTGGTACAATATAGAAAGGAAAACTTCTAGTAAGGAGTTACATGATATGTATATCTATTGGTTGCAACATAAAATAAAACTTATCTATCTTAATCCTCCAAAATTGCGTTAAGCCTTTTCTTTTGGCAACTTCTTCTCTGGATTCCATCTTTCATCATTAATTGCATATTTATAGTAGTTTAACCTAAAACATCATGAAACAAAAACATAGTCAGTAACAAAACTTATATTGGTATGCGGGGAAAACAAAAATTCGCATGTTGGTGTAATAATATAGTCATCCATAACAACAAATATGATTACAAAATTGAACATGCATTTTCTTTCTAACTTCTCAAGTTAATCTCTATGGGACACTCCCTCTCTGGAGTCATGTGGGAAACCCTCTCTATAAGGTTTAGTCCCTATAGTGGAGACATCATATCTAGGCATTGGCCCAATCACTAGTCACCATAGTGACATTTCATACATAGGCCTTTGCCTGAGGTGATCTTCTTTTTTGAGCCTGATCACGGGTCACCATTGTGACATTTCTCACATAGGCCTTTTCTTGAGGTGATCTTCCTATCCCAGCTTGATCATTTGTTACCATAGTGACATTTATTACATCTACAAGAGATAGTTGAGAAAGTTATACTTATATAATGTGATATCCATGGTGACTTTATAGATTGCAAGAATTAAATAAACAACCAAACGTTATCTGCAATCAGTACAAAAAACCTCAGAAAATCACAAAATTTGGTTAAGGCAAGTAGTCATAGGTAGCTGTAAAAAAAAGTAGTCATAGGTGTAAACACATACCTTACTTAGGAGTAACTTGAAGTCCAAGAAAAAAAGCAACAAAGCAAACAATCAAACAACTATCCTAAAAATAAATCAAGCCCATGTATTACTAATTTGTCCAAAATCTATCATTAAGAATGACTTGGGTTCCAAGTTAGGCTTCTGAGGTCAACTTAGGGTTTTGGCATCCCAAATCCTAATTTCCCTTTTTAATGCCTTTTGGGTTTACAAACCCTAATTTTATCATCATATGCACTTTTAACTCAAGAAAACCCTAATTCATCAGTCTATGGATTTTTGCTCGCAAATTAGATCCAAGATCCCCTTTTATCCAAAAAGATCAGTCGTTGATCATTAAGAGCAATTAAACATATCAAGATCATCAAAACCTAGAAATTTAGGGTTTTCTACACATTAAAACATTAAAGTTACTAACTTTTAGGCACTTTTAGAATTTTAGATAGAACTAGGTATTGATAATATACTTATTTCATTCCTCACATTTTTTTGAACAAGATCCATATATTATATGCCACTATATGATCATCCTACCATTTAGTACAATTTATATAAAATTAATTGATTATGGCCAATCACAAGTTGCCACCTAGGCAGTGTGTCCGGGTGCTGGACTTGCCAACAAGGCTGGGCTGACCGATGGGCTTGCACCACCTAATTTGAGTGTGCTTGCATGGCTCTGCGCTAGCTAGATTGAAAAAGGAAAAAAAGACCAATATACATGTTATGAAGAAGGAAAAAAGACCAATAGCCGGATCTTTCACGAGGGCTCATCTTCAACCTAGATTCTTCATGAGCAATTCTCAGGTGAGTCAACTTAGATGTTGACTTCATGTCTCATCCTCCTGAGTGTAGAGTAAGATTACTTAGACCTCCGCCTTTCCTTGACGAAGTTACCAAGGGCTTCAATTGCCCTAGGAGTGATTGGAGATGTGAGAACATCTCTAAAGGGAACTCCAGTGAGGTCCCATAGAGGAGCAGAGGGTTAGGATAGGGCAAGGAAAGAAATTAGTATTAGAGAGAAAAATGAGAAGTCAAGCAAAGTCCTAGGAGCACAATTGTGTTCTCGTAGAGGGATCTATACCCCTTTATACAGGCTTGGTCATGGGTTTGGCATGTTTCCTTGGGAGATTTGGGAAAAACCATAATAGCCTATTGTACCTGGAAAAACTAGGGATGAGTAGGCTCAAAATCCTCTCCCAAACTTGCATATGAATCGAGGTGCGAGGGAAATAAAAAAGGAATTATGATTTAACTGTTCTTGTTTCCTATGTTGTCCCAATCTAGATGACGACTGAATGCCATTAGATAGGAGATCCTAGGACTCAGATTATTCATGCAACCAAAGAGGTCCGGTTTTCCCTAAATTGATTAAATCATGACATTTCAAGTATATACCTGATAATTTAGTCACTTTAGGATTTATGGAAAAATCCATATATCCCTCTATGTTAATCCTTTCAATTCTAAATTTTAAAGGAAAGTTCTTTATGACTTTATCTAATTGTGGCCAATATTTGAGACCAAAACTTGAAAACAAAAATAAACTTTATTAATATCCAAGTCTTTTCCTTATTTCATGAATTTAAGGCATCTAATCCACCCTTTTCGCTTTCTACCTTTTCCAAATCTTTTATTTTAATTACTTTTCTTGTTAGGAACCATGTGAAACTGAAATCAATGCATTAGTGGCCATCCATACCACTTTCTAGAGAATTTCATATTAATTATCCATCATCTTTTATAGTGTACCTAATATTGATTTTTATTTCTTCCTTTTTCCAATATTCATTATTGTTTTATCAAAATAGTAATTACCACAAAATTCACAACAAAAGTAGATTTGCAAGGGAAAACTATACATTAAAAAAAAAGTACACCAAATTTCCAACGTGTCCTTATTATTCAAATAATTGCATTTCAACTATGAAAAATACAAGTGAAAACTAGGTTATAAGATCCTTTCCCTCTTACAGGAATTTTTTCCTCCGAATTTGACTAATCATACAAAAAGTTTAGGATGAGACTTTTCCATGTCTGTCTTCAACTCCCATGTGGCTTCATCCTCTCCATGGTGCTTCCAAAGAACATTTACCATTTCTATCTTTTTATTATTGAGCTCTTTCACCTTGGTATCCAATATCATCACATGTGACTCAGGGTATGTTAATCTCCCTTGGAGTTCTACAGCCTTAATGCTCATCACATGGATAGGAACCTTCACATTGTGCTTCAGATTGGATGCATGGAACACACCATGCATCTTACTATACTATGTGGGTAAGGCTAGATGATAAGAAGTTACACCAATCCATTCTAGGACCTCAAACGGACCCACATATCGGGAACTCAGTTTTCCTCTGTTCTTAGCTATAGCTCACAGTGGTCGGATTTTTCAAAAACACACGGTCACCTATAGTAAAGTGCAAATCTATCCACTTTGCATCAACATATGACTTCTTTCGAACCTGGGTTCTCTTTAACATGTGATTGATCAAAGAGACTTTGTCAGTCTAAAATTTTGGTTCCTCTGACCTGAACAAGGTCCTCTCATTGACATCATCTCAATAAAGTGGAGGACGACATGGCCTCCCTTAAAGAGCTACATATGAAGGCATCCCGATACTAGCTTGGTAGTTATTAGTATAGGAAAGCTCAGGTAAGGGCAAGTATTGCTCCCATGATCCACCCAAATCGAGCACACATGATCTCAACAGTTCTTCTAAAGTATGGATTGTTCTTTGTAACTAACCATCAGTCTGGGGGTGATAAGTTGTAGTTAATTTCAGCTACAAACTGAGTTCTTCATGCACATGTTTCCATAACATAGAGGTGAACATAGGGTCATGATTAGAGATAATTGAACTCGAAACACCGTGCAAACAAACTATCTCTCTAACATATAATCCAGTTAGGTATGACACCTTAACAATAATCTTCCTAGGCTAGGAAGTGTGTTGACTAGGTTAGGAGGTCACCACAACCCATATTGCATCATGACCTTTCTTTGTTTTGGGGAAACTTAACTCAAAAACCATAGTGGTCTGGTCCAATTTCCACTCAGGAGTTAAATGATTGCAGTAGTCTGATAGGTCATTGGTGTTCATCCTTCACCATCTGGCATGTGAGACAACTGGATACATACGAGACTATCTCTTTCTTCATCCCTGACCACCATAAGTATCACAGAAAGTCCTTAGAACATCTTCATGGTACCAGGGTGCATTGTATAATTAGACCCATGATCCTCTTACTAGATACAAGTCTTTAAGGGTGACTCCTCAGGAACCCAAATATGACTTTTATATTGGAATCCACCATCTACAAACACCGAGAGATGTGTCTAAGGATTTTCCATCAAACCCTTCATCTCATCTAACTCTGGGTTGTCTAACTGGGCTACTACAAGTTCAGTCAACAAGTCAGACTTGACTTATCTTTATTTGGTACCTCAATACTTGTATTTATTCATAGTTAGATAATTACCCTTGTGTTTCTTACTAGATGAAATCTTTCATCTATAGAATTCAAATTCTACTTGGTAATTATATACTTATTTGAAATTTTAATTTGGTAATTACCTTGTTCACCTAGGTTTTGAAACTATTTATTCAATATTCTCTCACAAAGGTGAGATAACACCTCAAACCTTTATTTATGCCCTTTGGTTTTTATTTAGGTATTATTCTTCTTCTTATTCTTCTTTTAGTATAGCATGTGTATATCCCACCTCTCACACTCATAACAAGATTAAATAAGCATTTGGATATAGTCCAACTACAAATCTCATACCATTCCAAAAGTAGTGGTAGTGCATCCACATATTATCTATAAAGAGGCGAGATTACCTCCTTACTAAGAGGCGAGATCACCTCCTTACTAAAATTTAAGAAACAACGTGGAATTAAAGGCTAAGATTTCATCATAAGATGAAGATGGTCAAAAGTATGAGGCATAATCAAATACATGCTTGCCATAACAAGAAAAATAGTAAAAGGTTTGCATGCATGATTAATATTGACTACCTTAATTAAGTAGGGTTGAGGCACCTACCTAACCTCAACCAATGGGTGAGGGAGAGTAACACATTCCAGTCACCTATCAAATATTTTATATTGGGAGGAGTAACACATTCCCCTGGGTGAATTAACGCATGCCCTATCTATGGGTGGTTGTACAAAAGTACCACTACACTAGTTACATAGTCTAATAAAATCAACATGCTAAAGAACTATAGCAAGTATAAACATCAAATAGTTGAAACATGGCAATGGGGTAAAACACCCAAGAAAATAAATATCAAAACTATTTTTTTGAGGCAATTATAGCAAAAGAATTATCAAAAGAGAGATTAGGGTTTAATAAGTGCCTCATTAGGTAAATTATGTTAGTTTTACAAATATTCCCAACTAAGGTGTAGGGATGCACATACCTTTCTTATTGAATTCTATTACTCACTTTCACCACTTTAATAGATTCCAAGGTCTACTTTTCCTATTTTCAATGTATAATCATGTACTAGGGTTTTTCATATGCATTAAGGTAAAGAAACCCTAATTTTTGGAATTTTTGAACAAAACCTCGATTTAGACTCTGAAACCATCACCATTGATATTATTAGGTCTCCTAATTAAGAAAACATATAATTTTTTCAATTTTGGAGCTATGATTATTAAAGTGTATTCTTTATTTTTTTGCATTAAAATCATTTTTAAAAAACATCATTTGACAAAACTCAAAACCAAATCTTGAAATTATTTGTATTAGAAAGCACACATTTTTCTGATTCTAGAACATATTTATTTTTAATTTTTGGATGTACAGTTAAAAAGATAGATTTTTCTAATATTGACCAATCAGAAGATGACACATCATTTAAACAAAGCAAGAGAGGCGAAAGGAGAGTGGGCCATGTGACTTGGCCCAATCATAGGGTGCCAAGTCAGCAATCCACGTTGATTCAAACTCGCATCAACGTGGGTGAAACAGAGCCAAAAAGACCAGAAAACCCTCGCGAGACACCAGTGAGAGAAGGAAAGAAGTAGGGGTTAAATGGTCATTAGACTAGGGGGATTATCCCCTACCTTGGCTCGCGCCATTGCTGGCATTCAAGCACAACATCAATGCCCTAATATTGGGCGATTTTGTGAGACACAACAATATGAGAAAACAAGGGGATAGAAAGAAAGAAGAGAAAGAACCGAACTCACCTCAAGGTTCAATTCGCTCAGAGGTGATGAATGGGATGTGCACAGGCCTCTGCAAACCTTAGACACAAGTCCGATCAGTGACAACAAAACGCATGAAAATAGGAATAATTTGGAGCTAGAGAAAAGTCAAAAAAGGAGAGATGAAGACCATGGGGGTATTATTTATAAATGGGGGATCGTGAAACAAGGGATGGTTGGGTCAATCGAGAACCTTGGGATGCAAGAATTGGGCATTTCCTAAATTCTTAACATATCACTGCAAATAAAGGATCAGTCAGTGATGGAAAAGATGAGGAAAGTGTAGGATCAAAACTTTGAGAAAAGTTGAGTGTAGACTGAGATATCTTGATTTGAAAATTCAATGTAAACTGCTCGGCTTTCCTGATGCATCGCGTGCTAGATGACAATGGGCCATTGGATCAAAGATCCAACGATTAGTATCATGTGCATGAAAATAATTTCGATTAGAATTGGCATGACAGGTTAAATTGAATTCCTAATCTAATTGGAATAAAGTGTGTGTAAATTAATTTATCTTTATCTCTCTCCTCATTTGAGGATGTAAACATGCTCCCAATTAATTGAAAATTGACAATTGGCCTAATTTTGATATTAGGAAATTGAATATGTAATTAGATTTGCTTTTTCAGAACTTTTGATGTCTTAAATAAACCAAATATTATTTTCTCTTTCTTCCATCATTAATGATTATAAGATTCTTCAAATTTGATCAAATTTGCCCACAAGTCACTTTAAGTGTCTTGGATATGAACTTGCAATCAATTTTACATGTTGAATTTGTTTATTTAATTAATGTATTGAAGGTTCTACACACTTTCTCTCTCCTGATTTCACCTTTTAATCAAATATTCTCCAAATTGAGTGAAAATTCACCCAAAGACATATTTTAATGTGTAGATCTAAAATTTGGCTACGTTGTTACTTTTGGAGTCATTAATGATTTTATTTTATATTTTAGAGATATCTCCTATTTTCCCATTCAATTAATACAATTACACTTACTAATTTTACAAAAGTTGTGAAACTTATCACTCAAGAAAATTTGTACTCAAAGAAAATGAATTTAGAATTAGAGTTATATTTTGAATTTTAGACAATTTGCTCTTATTTTCACTTAGTTAAAACATTATTTCACTCAATGTCACATTATCTTAGTTTTAAGATTTTTCTTTTCTTTTTCTTATACAAAAAGCCATAGAGACATCTATTTTGATTTTATTTTTTCATTGTCCCTCTTAAGTGTATATTTTGCAAAGCAAACCCTTTTTATAAACTTTTATTGAGGTATTTGTGCATAATTCCTTATAATATCAAATGTAGGGAACAAATGTACACCAAACCTTTATAATTTCCACAAATTCAACATCAAGGACAAAAATGAAAGAAAAATCTTAGAAAAGGTTAAAATAAGATTGTACATGGATTTCAGTTTGTTACATTATATTTTAATTTTAGACATGACTCCAAACCATGAATACCCCCATTTCTTAATTCTATACCCACATAAACAAAAAGGTTATCCCGGTACTTTTGAGTCTTATTCATAACTCCTTTTAGGATTATTATTCAAATATCATCACATGACTCCTTGTAGGCATCTCATGTCTCATTAGCCTTAGTCACCCCCCAGATCACTAGGGCAAGGATACCTTTGTAATAATCTCCACTTCACCCTCAAGGGCCTTATACACTTAGCACATAATCATTTTCCATCCTCATAAGTATTATATACCTTTTATCATCCTACAAAATATTAGGGTTGACTTGTGGTCCTACCCTTCCAAAGGATTTTATTCCGACACCCTAACTTTATTCTATTTCACTACACATTTTACTTGAGGTTGTTGTAGTAATATCCATGCACATCTTATCCTTTAAAATTCTTTCACCCGAATCCCCTTCATCTCTTATGGCACACATAGCTTACTTTATATCCCTTTATTATGCTATGGCAACCTCCTTGGTCCCATCATGTCGGTCACCACCATAGTGACTTTTCCTCATGTCCCTTAGAGATGTCTTACATGGGTCCAATGAATCATACTCAGTATATTTACTTTCATTCTTTATTCACTTAATCTCTAGTCCTTAGTGATATTTAATGTGACCTCAAATCTTAAACCAATTTGTGAACTCAATCTTTTGGAAAGGGTCCTTTCCCAGGACAAGATAAATATAATTCTTGGCAATACCATGGATCACAGAAACATACTTGAGCCAAAGTTTATGTAATTACGAGAGAACTTATTTTTTAGGCATATTCCCATTATACCATGCATGTATTTTCTACCTGGGAGTTATATTATTATACCATGTGAGTTACCACTCAATAATTGGTTCACCAAAAGCTTTATTACAAATAGTTTAGATATATAATAACCGATGCATCATATTTCATATTCTCATAACTATATCATTTCATTAAACCATACATTTTCTGATACAAGGCATATTAAAACATTCTAGGAATGCCCACCTTCCATAGGTTGGTTTGCATTTGTAACATACTAGATCTTGGACCCTACCCTAGAGCTTTGACCTTTCTGGACTTAGCTAAACAAGGTTGAGGTTACAGTAATCCTAATAAGATAAAGCATGAAGGTATCACCCTAATGTAATCTAACTCATTTGGATGGAAATAAGAAGATAAAGAACGTAATTGGATGAATAGTTTTGGATAATGGGCCATGTGACATAAATCATATAATAAAGTATCAAAAGTGAAAATAAACTTCAATTTCGTAATCTACATATCAAAATAAGCCTACACGTCAATTTTCATCTAATTTGAACCACTTTGAAAGATTAGGGTAAGTTTAGGAGAGAGAAAATGAGTCAAAGGCATAAGTAATAAATAATAAATAAAAATAACTCCAAGTATGGAAATAATCTTGGATTCAGAATCTACATAATAAATATAGCCTTTGGGTGAATTTTCATCCAATTTGGAAAATGTTTGATTAAAATATGTAATCAAGAGAGAGAAAGTGTATAGAACTTTCAATGTATTAAATAAATGCACAAACAACTCCAACATGTAAAATTGATGGCAAATTTATACCAAACACATTAAATATGACTTGTGCGTGAAGTTTCATAAAATTTGGAGAATCCTAATGTCATTAAATATATGAGGAAAGAGAAACTAAGATTTGATTAAATAATGCATCTAAAATCTTAAAAAGGAAAATCTAATTACATAACTGGAATCTACATGCCTTAATTGGCCTCTGTGCAAAATTTCACCTAATTTAGAAAATGTTTAAGCCTTTATTTGAAGAGAGAGGAATTAGGAAATAATGTATATACACTTTATTCGAATCAGATTTGATTTTTCCATATTTATCACATTGTCACGCTAATATAATATGATTCCCAGATTTTACTTATACACGCTCCTCCCGGGGCCATTAGATGGGATCTGACAGAGGAGGAGTTGTCTCCTACCTCCACTCGAACTCTCTATTTCCAGCTACAGTACTTCCGTTATTCTCTACCAACGATCTCTCTCCTTAATTTGCTCGCTCAGCGCGTATTGGTCTCCTAGACTAGTCTCTCTTTTCCATAGTCTTTGGACCCCAATATTCCTAGGGTTATTAGCCAGTAACCCTCAACCACACCCTACTTTCCTTCTTTCCCCAATTCTCACTCTGTTCTTCTCCCTTACCCTTTTTCTTCGTGTCTATAGGCCATCGCAACCCTAAAAAACCATGTTCTATGTCCTTCATACCTCAAGAACCACTTTCATTGTTGATCCGGC
Source organism: Alisma plantago-aquatica (assembly GCA_963693085.1). NCBI lineage: Eukaryota > Viridiplantae > Streptophyta > Magnoliopsida > Alismatales > Alismataceae > Alisma > Alisma plantago-aquatica. Next base: position 369,843,235 of record OY856413.1, on the reverse strand, counting down.
CTCTACTATTTGTGGACCCATTCTCCCTAACCCACACTGTTGAGCAACTGTGGAGCCTCCTCTCCGAGGATCTTTGGCCCTCCAAAACATAGGAGGCAGTGCGGGGTCGAGTTCATGGACTTCTTCCAAAGCTCCACGTTCCACTAATTGGTCTGTTCATCAGGTTGTTCAAGTTTCCCCTTTTCTGGCTATCAACATCTGGTTTTGTAATTTTGGGTTCCATCTTCGTAGTCTGGCCATCGTGCAACCCAGATTTTGGGTCCTTGAGTCTGTTTCAGTCTTGCAAACTCATTGGTCATATCACTAATATGTTTTTTTTGGTCATATCACTAGTATGTTATACCAACTAGAGTCCTAATTTGAATTCAATGTCATCACGATTTCATCATGAATGTCTCTTCTCACGATTCCGTAAAAATGAAGAAGATGACCAATGGCATTTGGTATGGTATGCCCCTTGTTTTTCTTTAATTTTTGTTTTTCATCCAGGGGCATATTTGTCTTTTTACCCAACAATTGGTTTTTCCTCTCGTAATGATCTGGTTGGAGGTCCTTTCCAGGTGGTGTTTGCTTATCAGACCATCTCAGCAACGCGCATCCTGGGCTCTAGGTTTTTCCATGTGGCTTTTTCCCTTTTTCCTATTGTTTGGTTTTGAAAAATTGATAACTAATTATATACTGGTTCGAAAAATACAAATATATAACCATTGAATTCAGAAAAATAAGGGATATCTAATGGTACTAGTATTGTTTCTTGAATCTAAACTAGAAAATATGTAATTTTAATGAATTTACCTAAATAGTTAATAACTTGTAAAATTCATAACTAAATATATATAAGTTAGAAAAGTATAATAAAATATATTTTGGACTCAGAAAAAGGTAACCTAAAATATGACATGATTTTTATAACCTAAATCACATGAAAGGAAAAAGGTAATTTTTAGGGTTTGAATAATCAATGTGAAATTTACCTAAAATTTACATATATGATTAATAGGTTCTTTGGAGGCCTAGACCTAGATCTAGAAGTGACTGGGATTTGTATAGACTCTAAAGTGAGGTATGATTGCATCCCACACTATTTCTATACTGAGAAGTTTCTATTTACTCTCGTTTATATATGTTTGCATCTCCTATTATTCAATGTTAAGTAATTAACCTATGTTTCTTCTTTCTCTTAGTCTTATGGACATTAGCCTATACACAATGTATTTTCTTTTGAAAATCATGATTCATGTGAACTACCTTATTTTTTATTGATCATGTGATCATGGATGTTCTTTTGGACTCTTTTCATATGCTATATGATGACAAGTGATGTCTTTTCCCCACTTGTGAGGTGGATGTTTATGTTGACCATTAGTATGATGGTAGATTTTATTTAAACCAACTATACCTTTTTACTTGGCTCTCTATTAAACATGATATGTGAATAAGTAGAATTAATGTAGTGTAATTGCTTTGATTTTTGGATTGTATGCCCCCTTTTATTATTGGGATGGAGGTGGTGATGCCCCATACCCGGGTTTCAAGTTTTTAAGGATTGGCCCAACTTCTATATATTAGGAGTGACAGTATGTCATCTCTAGCAGGTTTCAAGTTTGTGAGTCTTGGCTGCCTTTGTATTTATATTGCTCTAGGGCTATGTTTGTCTCACATGCATGCAGATTGATGAATGTGGGGTGTGTGCCCTACTATCTTTTTATGTACTAGTATGGCATAATTTTATTTGTTTTGATTATGGGAAGTATCTCTTTTGTTGTTTTTCTCTTCCTTTTATGCCCTTTTGGGTAGTCCTTTACTTTTCCATGGGAAACCTTCTATTTTGATGTCCTTATTTCTTTATAAATATCTCAATTTTACTTTTAGTATGCACATATCAACCTTTGCTGATGTTATCTGTTTCTCTTCTTGGTGGGGTATGCTTCCAACCTTAGGTGAAGGACTTGGATGATATGGCATGAAGATATGGACATAACTTAAGGAGTTAAATCTTGGAGACAAAGTTGTTATGGTTTATACATTCCTCTATCTTGGATCCTTATGTTGTAGCATACATGTAAACCCTATGTGGGAGATTTGGATATACTTTTGTAATCTTGTTGAGAAAATGAATATAGTCAATATTTTACTTCCACTGCAACACTTTGTTTGTTTTGAATACCATTAATAAGATTTGAAAATTTTACACTCACTCCAACATATCTATTAGGTGTGTTTGAACTGAAAGTTTTATTCTTCAAATTTTTAGTAGGGAGTGGTTCCCCTATGGGATCCCACTCCTTATATCATGGTATCAGAGCCCATGGTAGTTGGAATTTGACTATTTCAATTTTGTCTCCCTAGTTTGAATCATTAGCTTATGTTGTCACCCTTTAGGTGAGATGTTTCCCTAAATTTTGTTGAAGTTGTTTATAAGATGATGACAAGTATCCATTAGATCATGATGAGTTAACCTAAATTATGTGATGAGGTTAGATAATCATACTCTATCATATAGGTCTTTGCTGACATAAATCCTTATATGCAACAGAGTTTGACTTGAGGATGAAATTAGGTTATGAGAATGAGGTGGTAGAAGTATATGAAGATTGTTATAGATAAATTGTGACTTGGTTTCTGTAAATGATTTTGAATCCATCTATTGTTTTATGTCAAATCGATTTTATCGCCAAAATTACTTTCCATTATACTACATTATGTACAAAATTTTCTGGATTTTATCAAAGTTTTCTTGAACTAAGTCAAAATAAAGATTTTCAGAAGTTTTGGTAGTGAAACCCAAAACCTAGTGCTAACCCTAGTTTTGACTTTAGAGTTGCGACTAAGATTTATATAGAGGTGTAGTCGACCTACCCTATGACTATTGGATGTTTTTGTAGAGTTGTTAGGTTAGAGATATAAGGACCAAAATCTCAACCCTAGTTGGTTCTGACTTTTAGATGGATACATGGATAACATAAATCTCTAAAACATTTACAACTAAATGATGTGTCGGTAACCCTAAATGTTTCTTAGTTTGACTTTTTAGGTTAATCATTTTAAAGGGTGGAGATTAGTTGGTTATTGATGTTTGGATCAATAGATTTTGAGGACGAAATCCTTCTAAGGGGTGGAGTGTTGTAACATACTAGATCTTGGACCCAACCCTAGAACTTTGACCTTTTTGGACTTAGCCAAACAAGGTTGAGGTTAGAATGATCCTAATAAGCTAAATCATAAAGGTATCACCCTAATGTAATCTAACTCATTTGGATGGAAATAAGAAGATAAAGAACTTAATTGGATGAATAGTTTTGGATAGTGGGACACTAATGGTCCATGTGACATAACTCATATAATAAAGTCTCAAAAGTGAAAATAAACTTCAAATTCGTAATCTACATATCAAAATAAGCCTACATGTCAATTTTCTTCTAATTTGAACAACTTTGAAAGATTAGGGTAAGTTTAGGATAGAAAAAATGAGTAAAAAGAATAAGTAATAAATAGTAAATAAAAATAATCTAAAATAGGAAATAATCTTGGATTCATAATCTACATAATAAATATAGCCTTTGGGTGAATTTTCATCCAATTTGGAAAATGTTTGATTAAAAGATGTAATCCAGAGAGAGAAAGTGTGTGCAACCTTCAATGTATTAAATAAACGCACAAACAACTCCAACATGTAAAATATATGGAAAATTCGTACCCAAGGCATTAAATATGACTTGAGGGTGAAGTTTCATTAAAATTTGGAAAATCCTATTGTCATTAAATGTATGAGGAAAGAGAAACTAAGATTTGATTAAATATTCCATCAAAAGTCTTTGAAAGGAAAATCTAATTGCATAATTGGAATCTACATGCCTTAATTGGCCTCTGTGCAAAATATCACCTAATTAAAAAATGTTTAAGCCTTTATTTGAAGAGAGAGGAATTAGGCAATAATGTATATACAATTTATTCAAATCAGATTTGATTTTTCCTTATTTTTCACGTTGTCACACTAAGATAATATGATTCCCAAATTTTACTTATTCAGGGTCCTACCTGGGCTATTGGATGGGCTCTGACGGAGGAGGAGTTGTCTCCTACCTCCAATCAAACTCTCTACTTCCAGCGACAGTACTTGCATTTTTCTTTGCTGATTATCTCTCTCCCTGATTTTTCTCACTCAACCTGGATTGGTCCCCTAGATTGGTATCTCTTTTCCACAGCTTTTGGACCCCAATATTCCTAGGGTTATTAGCCAGTAACCCTCAACCACACCTTAGTTTCCTTCTTTCCCTGTTCTCATTCTATTCTTTCCCCCTTTCCCTTTTTCTTCGTGTCTTTAGGCCATTGAAACCCTATAAAACCCTATTCGATCTCCTCCATACCTCGAGAACTACTTTCATTGCTGATATGACCTCTGTCATTTGTAGACCCGTTCTCCCTAACCCTCACTGTTGAGCACCTAGGAAGCCTCCTCATCGAGGAGATTTGGCCCTCCAAAACATAGCAGGTAGTGCGTGGCCGAGTTCCTAGACTTCTTCCAAAGCTCTGCATTTCACTAATTGGTCTGTTCATCAGGTTGTTCCAGTTTCGCCTTTTCTGGCTTTCAACATCTAGTTATGCAATTTCGGGTTCCATCTTCGTAGTTTGGCCAACATATAGCCTAGATTTTGAGTCCTTGAGTCCGTCTCAGTCTTACAAACTCATTGGTCATATTGCCAGTATGTTTGGCAACTGGAGTCCAGATTTGAGTTCAATGCCATCGTGATTTCATCACGATTGTCTCTTCTCACGATTCCATGAAAATGAGAAGATGGCCAATGGCGATTGGTCTGGTATGCCCCTCGTTTTTATTTACTTTTTGTTTTTCATCCAGGAGCATATTTGTCTTTTTACCCAATAGTTGGTTTTTCCTATCGTGATGATCTAGTCGGAGGTCCTTTCCAGGTGGCGTTTTCTTATCGAAACATCTCAGCAACGCGCATCCTGGGCTCCAGGTTTTTCCATGTGGCTTTTTCCTTTTTCCTATTGGTTGGTTTTGAAAATTTGATAACTAATTATATACTGGTCAGAAAAATACAAATTAATAGCTATTGAATTCAGACAAATAAGGGCTATCTAATGGTACCAATTTTTTGGATCGAATATAATCTAAAAATATGTGATTTTAATGAATTTACCTAAATAGTTAATAACTTGTAAATTCATAACTAAATATATATAAGTCAGAAAAATATAATAAAATATTTTTTTGGACTTAGAAAAAGGTAACCTAAAATATGGCATGGTTTTGATTACCTAAATCACATGAAAGGAAGAAGGTAACTTTTATGGTTTGAAAAATCAATGTGAAATTGACCTAAAATTTACATATATGATTAATAGGTTCTTTGGAGGCCTAGACTTGGATCTAGAAGTGACTTGGATTTGTATACACTATGAAGAGAGGTATGATTGCTTCCCACATTATTTCTATTTTTAGAAATTTCTATTTCCTCTCCTTTATGTATGTTTGCATCTCCTATTATTCAATGTTGAGCAATTAACCTATGTTTCTTCTTTCTCTTGGTCCTATGGACATTAGCATATACAAAATGTCTTTTCTTTTGAAAATCATGGTTCATGTAAACTACTTTATTTGTTATTGATCATCTGATCATGGATATTCTTCTGGAATCTTTTCATATGCTTTGCTCATGTTGGAACTATATATGATGATATGTGATGTCTTTTGCCAACATGTGAGGTGGATGTTTATGTTGACCATTAGTATGATGGCATCTTTTGTTTAATCTAACTATAACTTTTTACTTTCCTCTCTATTAAACATGCTATGTGAATCAATAGTACTAGATTAGTGTAAATGCATTGGTTTTTGGGTAGTATGCCCCCTTTTATTAATGGGATAGAGGTGGTGGTGCCCCATACCCGGGTTTCAAGTTTGTGAGGCTTCACCCAACTTATATATATTGGGAGTGGCAGTATGTCATCTCTATCAGGTTTGAAGTTTGTTAGGTTTGGCCGCCTTTGTATTTATATTGTTCTTGGGCTATGTTTATCTCACATGCATGCAGGTTGATGAGTGTGGGGTGTCTTCCCTACTATATTTGTATGTGCTAGTATGGCATGATTTTATTTTATTTTGTTATGGAAAGTATCTCTTTTGTTGTTGTTCTCATCCTTTTATGCCCTTTTGGGTAGTCCTTTACTTTTCTATGGGAAGCCTTCTATTTTGATGTCCTTATTTCTTTATAAATTGCTCAATTTTACTTTTAGTATGCACATACTAGCCTTTGCTGATGTTATCTATTTCTCTTCTTGTTGGGGTATGCTTCCAACTCTAGGTGAAGGAGATGATATGGCATGAAGATATGGGCATATCTTAAGGATTTAAAGATTGGAGACAAAGTTGTTATGGTTTAGACTTCCCTCTATCTTGGATCCTTATATTGTATCATACATGTAAACCCTATGTGGGAGATTTGAATATACTTTTGTAATCTTGTTGAGAAATTGAATATAGTCAATATTTTACTTCCATTGCTACACTTTGGTTGTTTTGAATACCATTAATAAGATTTGAAAATTTTACACCCACTCCAACATATCTATTAGGTGTGTTTGGACTAGAGGTTTTATTCTTCAAATTTTTAGTAGGGAGTGGTTCCTCTCTGTGATCCCACTCCTTATAGCATGGTTTCAGAGCCCATAGTAGTCGAAATTTGACTATTTCATTTTTTATCCCTAGTTAGAATCTTTACCTTATGTGTCACCCTTTAGGTGAGATGATTCCCGAAATTTTTCCTAAGTTTTTTATAAGATGATGAGAAGTATCCATTAGAATAATGATGAGTAAACTTGAATTATGTGATGAGGTTAGATGATCATACTCTATCATATATGTCTTTGCTGACATGAATCCTTATATGCAATAGGGTTTGACTTGAGGATGCAATTAGGTTATGAGAATGAGGAGGTAGTAGTATAAGATGATTTGTTATGGATAAATTGTGACTTGGTTTCTGTAAATGATTTTGGATCCATCTTTTGCTTGATGTCGAATTGATTTTATCGCCAAAACTACTTTCCATTATACTATTATATGTACAAATTTTCTGGATTTTATCTTAAGTTTTCTTGAACTAAGTCACAATGAAGATTTTGAGAAGTTTTGGTAGTGAAACCATAAACCTAGTGCTAACCCTAGTTTTCACTTTAGAGTTGCAAATAGGATTGATATAGAGGTGTAGTCGACCTACCCTAGGACTATAGGATGTTTTTGTAGGGTTGTTAGGTTAGAAACACAAGGAACTAAAGCTCAACCCTAGTTGGTTCTGACTTTTAGATGGATACATGGATAACATAAATATCTAAAACATTCACAACTAAAAGATATGTGGGTAACCCTAAATGTTGATTAGTTTGACTTGTTAGGTTAATCCTTTTAAGGGATGGAGAGTGGTTGGCTATTGATGTTTGGATCAATAGATTTCGAGGATGAAATCCTTTTAAGGTATGGAGTGTTGTAACATAATATATCTTGGACCCTACCCTAGAACTTTGACCTTTTTGGACTTAGCCAAACAAGGTTGACGTTAGAGTGATCCTAATAAGCTAAAGCATGAAGGTATCACCCTAAAGTAATCTAACTCATTTGAATGGAAATATGAAGATAAAAAACTTAATTGGATGAATAGTTTTGGATAATGGGCCATGTGACATAACACATACAATAAAGTCCCAAAAGTGAAAATAATCTTCAAATTTGTAGTCTACATATCAAAATAATCCTACATGTCAATTTTCCCATAATTTGAACAACTTTGAAAGATTAAGGTAAGTTTAGGAGCGAGAAAATGAGTAAAAGGCATAAGTGATAAATAATAAATAAAAATAACTCCAAAAGTCGAAATAATCTTGGATTCATAATCTACATAATAAATACAGACTTTTGATGAATTTTCATCCAATTTGGAAAATGTTTGATTAAAAGATGTAATCAGGAGAGAGAAAGTGTGTAGAACCTTCATTGTATTAAATAAATGCACAAACAACTCCAACATGTAAAATTGATGGCAAAATGTACCCAACACATTAAATATGACTTGCGGGTGAAGTTTCATAAAATTTGGGGAATTCTAATGTCATTAAATGTATGAGGAAAGAGAAACTAAGATTTGATTAAATAATCCATCAAAAGTCTTCAAAAGGAAAATCTAATTGCATAATCAGAATCTACATGCCTTAATTATACATTGTGCAAAATTTCACCTAATTTGGAAAATGTGTAAGCCTCTATTTGAAGAGAGAGGAATTAGGAAATAATGTATGTACACTTTATTCGAATCAGATTTGATTTTACCTTATTTGTCATGTTGTCATGCTAAGATAATACGAATCCTAGATTTCATTTATACGCGCTCCTCCCTGGGCCGTTGGATGGGATCTGACAGAGGAGGAGTTGTTTCCTACCTCCAATCAGACTCTCTATTTCCACCTACAATACTTTCATTTTTCTCTGCCGATTATCTCTCTCCTTGAATTTTCTCACTCAGTGCAGATTCGTCCCCTAGTTTCCTTCTTTCCCCTATTCTCACTCTGTTCTTTCCCCCTTTCCCTTTTTCTTTGTGTCTGTAAGCCATCACAACCCTATAAAACCATGTTCGATCTCCTTCATACCTCAAGGACCACTTTCGTTGCTGATCTGGCCTCTACCATTTGCAGACTCATTCTCGCTAACCATCACTACTGAGCACATGTAGAGCCTCCTCGCCGAGGAGCTTTGGCCCTCCAAAACATAACAGGCAATGCGGGGTCGAGTTCCTGGACTTCTTTTGAAGCTCCCTGTTCCACCAATTGGTTTGTTCATTAGGTAGTTCCAGTTTCCCCTTTTCTCACTTTCAACGTCTGGTTCTACAGTTTTGGGTTCCATCTTCGTAGTCTAGCCATCGTACAACCCAAATTTTGGGTTCCTCGAGTCCATTTCAATCTTGCGAACTCGTTGGTCATATCGTCAGTATGTTTTAGCAACTGGAGTCCTGATTTGAGTTCAATGCCATTATGATTTCATCGTGATTGTCTCTTCTTGTGATTCTATGAAAATGAAGAAGATGGCCAATGGCGATTGGTCTGGTATGCCCCTAATTTTTCTTTACTTTTTTTTTTCATCCAGGGGCATATTCATCTTTTTACCCAACAGTTGGTTTTTCCTCTCCCGATGATCTGGACGGAGGTCCTTTCCATGTGGTTATTTCTAATCGGACCATCTCAGCAATGCGCATCCTGGGCTCCAGGTTTTTCCATGTGGCTTTTTCCCTTTTTCCTATTGGTTGGTTTTGACAAATTGATAAGTAATTATTTTCTAGTCAGAAAAATAGAAATAAATAGCCGTTGAATTTAGAAAAATAAGGACTATATAATGGTACCAATTTTGTTGCTCAAATCTAATCTAAAAAATATGTGATTTTAATGAATTTACCTAAACAGTTAATAACTTGTAAAATTCATAACTAAATGTATATAAGTTAGAAAAATATAATAAAAATGCTCAGAAAAAGGTTACCTAAAATATGACAAGGTTTTAATAACCTAAATTGCATGAAAGGAACAAGGTAATTTTTAGGGTTTGAATAATCAACGTGAAATTGACCTAAAATTTACATATATGATTAATAGGTTCTTTGGAGGCCTAGACTTGGATCTAGAAGTGACTTGGATTTGTATAGAATCTGAAGAGAGGTGTAATTGCATCCCACATTATTTCTATATTGAGCAATTTCTATTTCCTCTCCTTTATGTATGTTTGCATCTCCTATTATTCAATGTTGAACAATTAACCTATGTTTCTTCTTTCTCTTGGTCCTATGGACATTAGCCTATGCACAATGTCTTTTCCTTTAAAAACCATGGTTCATGTGAACTACCTTGTTTTTATTGATCATGTGATCATGGATATTCTTCTGGACTCTTTTCATATGCTTTGTTCATGTTGGAACTCTGTATGATGACATGTGATGTCTTTTACCCACTTATGAGGTGGATGTTTATGTTGACCATTAGTATGATGGAAACTTTTGTTTAATCCAACTGTACCTTTTCACTTGCCTCTCTATTAAACATGCTATGTGAATAAGTAGCACTAGAGTAGTGTAATTGCATTGGTTTTTGGGCAGTATGCCCCCTTTTATTATTAGGATGGAGGTGGTGGTGCCCCATACTCGAGTTTCAAGTTTGTGAGGCTTGGCCTAACTTATATATATTGTGAGTGGTAGTATGTCATCTCTATCAGGTTTCAAGTTTTTGAGTCTTGACTGCCTTTGTATTTATATTGTTCTAGGGCTATGTTTATCTCACATGCATGTGTGTTGATGATTGTGGGGTGTGTGCCCTACTATCTTTGTATGTGCTAGTATGGCACAATTTTGTTTGTTTTGGTTATGGAAAGTATCTCTTTTGTTGTTGTTCTCTTCCTTTTATGCCCTTTTGGGTAGTCCTTTACTTTTCTATGGGAAGCCTTCTATTTTGATGTCCTTATTTCTTTATAAATTGTTCATTTTTACTTTTAGTATACACATACCAACCTTTGCTGATGTTATCTATTTCTCTTCTTGTTGGGGTATGCATCCAGCCCTAGGTGAAGGACTTGGATTATATGGCATGAAGATATGGACATAGCTTAAGGAGTTCAAGTTTGGAGACAAAATTATTATGGTTTAGAAAACTTCCCTCTATCTTGGATCCTTATGTTGTATCATACATGTAAATCCTATGTGGGAGATTTGGATATACTTTTGTAATCTTGTTGAGAAATTGAATATAGTCAATATTTTACTTCCACTTCTACACTTTGGTTGTTTTGAATACCATTAATAAGATTTGAAAATTTTATACCCACTCCAACATAACTATTAGGTGTGTTTGGACTAGAGGTTTTATTCTTCAAATTTTTAGTAGGGAGTGGATCCCCTATGGGATCCCACTCTTAACAACATCAACCTGGACTTCCTTATCAAATGTGACAAAGATATAAGCTTTTCGGTGTTCTTCAACAATTGAGATTGCCCCTTGTGGTGATGTAGCCACTGGCCGAGTTTCTACTGGACTTGGACCTCAAGGGTCAAGGATAGAATAGTTAGATCGGATATGTCCTTCCTTACAGATGGTGAAAGCATACTTTATTCTCAAAGTGGCATCTAGCGAGGTGCTTCTTTCCATAGGTGTGGTAGGTGGGCTTCTAGGATTCTTGCAATGGGGTTTTCCCTCTTTACCAATCTTATTCCTTCTATGATTATGACATTTCCCTTTTCCATTATCATTCTTTAAGGAAGAAGTGCCTTCGACAAACTATCTCTTAGGTAGGTTCTGAGTAGGCATAACGTTATTCTCTGCATCTAGGGAGAAGTTGAGGGTCTTAGTGAAATTTGGAGGCTCTCTAGACATCACACGAGGCCTTATCTGGGGATGCAAGCATTCTACACAATGTTATACTTGTCTCTCTTTGGTCAGCATGTAGTCAAAGCACCCCGGGAGGAAAAACTTTTGAGTTTAGTCTGTCATTATCATGTTACCTTGATACTAAAGCATAATCTACTTTCCTATCTCCTTGTAGGAGAATCTTGCAGAGAAGATGGTATGGAAGTCCATCCAGGACATTGGTTTTGTGACCAAGTCTCGGTTGGTGATGTAATTCTCCTAACAAATATTTGATGTTCCGTCTAGTAGTGAGCAACAAAGAGAACCTTCATGTTGGGTTGCACCTCTACCTTGTCAACTACCTCATAGTTGTCTTCACCCCATAACTTTGCTATATCCAACTTGATGAAGTCAAGGATAGTGGCTCCAAGACGAGGATGTATAGGTAGGGGTTCACCTTTCTCATCTCTGGCAACATCTTTGAGTGCAAGGGGCACTGATAGTCTCAGTGAGCTCCTTCTATTGTCCTAGCCAGAGAGCATCAGGGGTATGAATAATTACTTGCCCGATTATCAATGATGAGGTAGTATCATGGTCGGGGTTGTCTTCCATCATAGGTTTACTCTCGAGATTAGGGCCATCTTCAAGGTTCAACATGTTAAAGGGGACAAACTTAGGCTCAAAGTCACCCATTTTAGCAGAGGTCTCCTATGACCTCACCCACTCCTTGAAGAAGTCCTCCTCCATAGCCTTCCTCTTATTTTCCTAAGATCTCCTTCTTCTGTAGGAGGGCATTCCCTCAGGATGGTCCAGGTGTTTCATCTAGGACGACAGTGGTCTTGATGCGGGCCATGTTGTTCCACATAAATATTTCTATTTCACTTTTATGTTTAAGGCATTTAAAGATTCCTAAAAATTATGTCCATGACATCTTGTTTATATGCATTTTAGTATTTGAAAGAGGATGTCTTACTTCCTAATATCAATAACACTAATACTTAGAAGGATAGAGAGAGCAATTACTGCCCCCTAGGGTTTTGATGGATAAAGTAGGGTCAGAGAAGGGATGAAAAAATATGAGAAATCCAAGAGATATTTTATTTTGAGTACAATCCTTTAACTTTGTCCAGGAAGGATGCATCAGTTTGGGAGTCCAGGTAGTATAATCCTCTAACGGTTGCACATCTTTTTCTTCATATTGATTTGGCAGAGGAACTACAGAGCATTTTCATATTTTTACTCCCTTCTACAAGACCAAGCAACATCATAATATCCTTTCGTCCAAAAAAAACATGAGATCTTTACAGGGAAGGATATTGTCTTTGACTCCGGGCTGATCTTGTGGGTCATTCATGGTGAACGATGCCACAAACTCTTTGATAACATATCTAGTTTGGATAGGACTTACTAGAATAAAATATTGAGTCATATTAATAACAAGATTAAATGAAAAGACCTTAAAAAATATTGGTGGAGGGGGTTCTTGATTCATGCTATTAACCTTGGTGTGAAGATTCCTAGGTTGATGATTAGACATTTGGTACTGGTATGTTGGCAACCGCCTAATTTTAGCAACATCAAACTCAACATTGTCTTAGGCAAGGACATTTTTTATGGAGATGAGAGGAAATGGTGGACTCAGACATTTTTTTGTCAAAGGGAGGGGAGTATCATTATGACATATAGAATTAATGTGATTGCAAAGGAGGTAGCATGTATCCAAGCTATGATTGTGGGGCTTAAGCGCATTGAAAAACATAACATTCTGGCTACAAAAGTGGAGATAGATATGAAGCTGATGGTAAACATATGGTAAATCCTTGAGGAAGCTCTAAACACCATTAGAGTCTCTTGTGTCATGTCATATAGATCCAAAATAAGATTGATGAGCTTTACTTGGTTGGACATTAGATCCATATGAGGGTAGCCTAGTGGCCCTTGAGATTGCTAAATGATAACATTCTTCTGACTCTTTCAAGATTTTTGATGACCCCCACCACTACAAAAATAGCTTATAACATCACATTTAGAGGAGTCAGTTGTATCCAAAAAATCGACGTCTAAACCCTACAACGTCGGCTAAAAACACAAACTAACATCTATATGTGAAGACCGGCTAGACACGGGTATCACTTTTTATTTAGCGTCGATTGCTCAATAAGACACCGACGCCTAAAATCGCCCGCCAAATCCAATTTTTCCAGTGCAAAAAAATTACCTCCAAAATTTCACATACGACGTCGGTTATTTACCAAATAACTGATGACTAAAGATTTTTCGAGAGACATAAATCGGCCCCATATTTGTCGTCGGTTTGCTTACAATAGCCAATGGCGATGTGTGTTTGCGTACTGTCCCCGTGAAATTTGTTACCCCTCAAATTTCCCAATTGGCGTCAGTTTTTTATGGCAACCGACGACTATGGTTGTAACTCAAGAACATTTTTTTGTCAGTATATGTAGATAGACGTCGGTTTTTTTGTAGAAACCGATGAAAAATATGTGTATAGACATCAGTTTTAGTATAATTGACGCCTATGACCCACTTAAGAATCATGAAATGTCCTCCCCTTCCCCGTTCTCTATTTCATTCTCTACTCGACCTACTAATGCTCTAGCAATTTGTTCCTCTACCGCCGCTCTCCCTTCTACTATAGCCACCACCATCATCGCCCTTTGGGCTTCCTAGCCGCCACCACCACCGTACCGCCCCCACCACCAGTGAGGAGCTGTGCTCACTGTCAGACACCACACAACCGCTGCCGCCACTGTGCTACCACACAACTGCCGCCGCCACTACGCTGAGGAGCCACGAGATCACGCCGCTGCCTACATGTACTTCCTACTCTTCTTCTTCCTACTCCTCTTCTTCCTCCACTTGTCTTCCTGCAATCCAGCCTGCTCCTCTTCTTCCTCTAGTCTTCTTCCTATTCCTTCTCCCTATTCATCCTACTCCTCTTCCTCTGCCACAAGATAGGGTTTGTTTGGTGGTGTTGGTAGCGATTAGTGTATGAGAGGACATTGGGATGGCTTTGTTGATGATGCACTCTGCATTCGGGTGGGTCTCTTTGCTTGTTTGGGTGGTATCCATTGCGCTTCATTTTGTTTTTTTGTTGTTTTTCCTCTCTTGGTTGTGAACTTGTGCTATTGTGGGCATTCGTGTTGTTTATGTACATACACTTGATTATTAATGTTAGTGATTTGAGGTTGTAGAATCATTTCATATGTGGTGGTTTCTATGCCTGTTTGTTTGGTGTGAGTTTATGTGGAAATTTGTGCAGCTCTTAATTGCTTTGTGGTGTCTGGGCCATTGGTAAACTTTCTCATCTGGGCTGTGTTACTACCTCGGATTTGAGGAATGTGATGAGAGGACCGTTATGCCGGTTGGCTATTTGACCCCGAATTGGATATTGGGTACATATTTCTGCAATGCTGTAAATTCTTCCTGCTCCTCTAAAATTGATGTATATTGACCCCTAATTAATACATTATAACAGAATTGAATCGTGCATTTGTGCTGTTGTAGGAGAAGAATTTAGTTGATGTGCTTGTGCTCTTGGGGCTGAATTGAGTTGTTGTGTCATCCATTTGTGCTCTTGACTTGCATATATTTCTTCTTCAGCCTTCAAGTGAGGTATAATATTCTCACTATCCCAATGTGCCATTAGGCTTTATTTTGATTCAAATCTTTGATATATGGAATCATGGTTTATTTACTATTTAGTATTTACTGACAAGCATGATTAAATGATGTTACACAAAACTTAGGATATGAATGATGAAACTAGGATTGTAGGTATAAGAATGCCACAACATACATGTATTTTTTGGCCTGGAAACCCGTCCAAGATTTACTCATTAGGAGTAAATCTTGGATAGTTCCCAGTTTGGGACTATTCTTGAACACTTAATCTCACTTAGGATGTAAGTGTACAATGTATATTGGGTTTTCAAGAAAATTTCGATAACATTTCCCCGTTTGTTCTCTAAGTACATATGTACTTGGAGAACAGTGGGGAAATGCTGCAGAAATTTTCTTGAAAACCCAGTACACATTATACACTTAATAGTGAGATTAGGTGTTCAAGAATGGGATAGGTGGTACACATATATTATATATAAGACCTTAAACCCTAAACTTTAACCATAAACCCTAATCTTTTAACCCTAGGCCCTAATCTTTTAACCCTAAACCCTAATATATACTTGTTTTCTCTTTGATCATAGAATGGATAGATCATGGATGTCCATTCCAAATTGATGCACCCCACAATTTATTTCTGATCTTGATCAATTTATTAGATTTACTGAGGAACATAGGAAACAACTTGGAGATAGGTTCTACTGTCCATGTAGGCATTGCAGTAACAACTTGAAAGTCAACACTGGTGACAAAATCAAAAGTCATGTCATGTGCAATGAGATTGTACAAGGCTATACAAAATGACACTATCATGGAGAGATTTCAAACCTAAAATTAGAGGATGTCGATAGCAGTGCTTGTGTGGAAGAAGAAATTGCATCCGATGACGTAGATGTGAATGAACCAGTTCTAGTAGACATCATCGTTGATGCGATGTTGGATAGTTGTGGGGTAGAGCACAGCGATCCACCTCCCATGTTTAGAAACATTGTGCATACTGCTGAGATACTATTATACATAGGTTGTACTAAGTTTACGAAGCTTAGCACTGTGTTGAGATTGTATAAGCTGAAAGATAACAATAGATGGAGCGACAAAAGCTTCACGTCATTGTTGTCTTTGTTGAAAGAAATTCTTCCTGAAGGAAACGAGCTGCCAATCTCAACATACCAGTTAAAGAAATTATTGTGCCCAATGGGAATGGAGGCCAAGAAGATACACACATGCCTGAATGATTGTGTATTATTTCAAAAGGACTATGTGGATTTGAAAGATTGTCCAAAATGTGGTGCGTCAAGGTATAAATTGATGACTTCAGGGGAGTCCAAAACTGGTTCTTCTGCCAAGGTGATGTGGTATCTACCTAGAATATCATGGTTTCAATGCTTGTTTGCCAATTCGATAGATGCAAAGAATTTTAGGTGGCATGAAGATGTTAAGAAAAATAATGATGGGATCCTACGACATGCATCTGATTCCCCATAGTGGAAGAAGATTGATTTATTGTACCCTAAATTTGGTGAAAAAGACAAGAATCTAAGACTTGGGCTTTGTATAGATGAGATGAATCCGTACAGGACATTGAGCAGCCAACATAGCACTTGGCCAGTTATGCTTGTTATATATAATCTTCCTCCCTGGTTGTGTATGAAAAATAAGTACGTTATGTTGTTGATATCGGGCCCTAAACAACCTGGAAATGATATCGATGTTTATCTTGAACCTCTAATTGATGAGTTAAAGAAACTCTAGGGTGAAGGTGTGATGACCTATGATGCTTCACGAAGAGAGACATTTCGTTTGCATGCTATGTTATTTTGCAATGTTAATGACTTTCCAGCATATGGGAATTTGTCTGGATATAGTGTCAAAGGGTCTAAAGCGTGTTCTATATGTGAAGAGAACACTGATTCAATATGACTAAAACATGGTGACTGTATATCTTGGTCATCGAAGGTTTCTTTCAAAATTCCATCCGTATCGTAGGTTGCACAAAGCATTCAATGGACGTAATGAGGAACGGAGTGCACCTAAACCAATACTAGGGGAGGTTGTTTATGAAAGAGTAAAAGACTTTGCCAATGAATTTGGTAAGAGATCATAATGTACCATGGCCACGCAGAGTGACAAATCTTTATTCAAGAAGAAGTCAATATTTTGGGATCTTCCTTATTGGAGTTCTTTGGCAGTCAAGCATTATATCGATGTCATGCACGTTGAGAAAAATGTATGTGATAGCATCATTGATACTCTGTTGAATATACCAGGTAAGAATAAAGATGGGATAAAATCCAGAATGGACCTACGTGAAATGGGAATAAGGACAAAATTAACAGAAGTAGTTAGTAGTGATCGGAGAATATACTTACCTCCCGCTTGTTACTCATTGTCTAGAAAGGAGAAGAAAGCTTTTTGTGAATGCTTGGTAAATGTTAAGGTGGCACATGATTACTAATCCAACATCCGTAGATTGGTATCAATGAAAGATCTGAACTTGATAGGTCTTAAATCTCATGATTGTCACACTCTAATGCAACAAATATTTCCCATGGCAATTTGATCTATATTGCCGAAGCATGTAAGGTTTGCAATCATCAGAATTTGTTTCTTTTTAACAGTCTATGCAACAAAGTTATTGATCCTGATACTCTCGATAAATTGCAAAGAGAAGTGGTTCTTACCCTATGTCAGCTTGAGATGTATTTTCCTCCTTCGTTATTTGATATCATGGTACATCTTATTTTCCACTTGACTAGGGAAGTGAAAATGTTGGGACCAGTTTTCTTGCATTGGATGTATCCCTTTGAACAATACATGAGTGTTTTTAAAGGTGATGTTCAAAACTATTATCGGCCTAAAGGGAGTATTATTGAGGGTTATGTGGCGAGAGAGGTTATGGATTTTTGCAATATTTTTCTAGTGGTAATGACGCTCCTATTAATGAAAAGAATATTGAGGAGTATTTCGGCAAAGGAATTTTGGGATCATAGATGAAAGTAATCAGCCGTGAGCAGTTGGAACAAGGTCAATTGTATATTTTACACAACATTGACGAAGTGAGTGTTTATATCGAGGAACATACCAATTTCATCAAGAGACAATATCCTCGAGCCAATACAATGTGGCTTGCTAGAGAGCATAACAAGACATTTATTAAGTGGTTTGAAGATAAAGTCTTATATCAACTATCTCAAACACCAAATAATCTTACTAAAACTATCAAATGCCTCACCATTAAACCAAAATTGAATGCTATGTCTTATGAAGGGTTTGACATAAATGGATTCTCATATTACACAAAGCGTCAAGATGAAAAGAGTGTCGTCCAAAATAGTGGGGTCATCCTTCAAGCGTCTTCATTATTTTTTGTAAGTGCAAAGGATAAGAGTCCATGTGAAGCTAAAATGTCATATTACGATGTCATCGAAGACATATGGGAGTTTGACTACATAGATTTCAGAATTCCGTTCTTTAAATGTAATTGGATTGATAACACCAAAGGAGTTATAGTAGATGAATTGAGTTTCACATTAGTGAACTTTGAAAAGATTGGAGAGAAGGCAGAACCATTCATATTGGCATCACAGGTGAAACAAGTATTTTATATTGATGATCTTGCAAATTATAAATGGTCGGTTGTTCTTCATGGTAAAAGACAGTTCATTGAAGATCGTGTAGATGAAGAAGAGTACTATGATAAGTATGATGACTCCAGTCCATTCTTAGTTGGGTTGCCAACACCACCAAATATTGAAGCTAATGATGACTTATATGCGTGCAGAGATCACAATGAAGGATTGGTAATTGATAAAAGATCACAATATTAGAGGCATGCATGTTTATATTTTTTATATGTTTTATTTTTTTGAATGTGAACTTTACAATGTTTTATTATCTTCTAGTTATGTCAAATGCTAAATGTGTGATTTTTTAATGACATTTTCAGATGGCTGAGCATGAGCATGATGACTGTGATGATGATTACCGTGAGGGTGAGGATATCAATGTGCCGCCTCACAATGTAAGTTTTAAAAATATATCCTATATTTCTATCTATATGTCCATTTATAGTTATATCTTGTAAGTGTGTTTATTTTGTCAAATTTTAGGTTGATGATGTACCCCTTGAAGAACTTGGGACACTTGATGAGCAGCAAATTTTTTTTTGAAAAAATGAGGGGCATCACTATGATGAACAAGTTACTACAACAAAGGGGCAATGGACCTGTAACACCCTCCCTAAGTACACACATGTAACTAGAGGAAGCAACACCGAGTTATCCATAACTCGTGTACTCAACGGGGAATTACATAATTCTAGCATACATAACAACATTATAATCAATCACACAAACTGAATTATTACAACATTCTCATGATTGTTCTTACAAAAGGAACATAAATTCTATTACATGGAAAACTTATATTGTATCTTGAGACAAAGTCTCTATTTCAAAGTTCTAAGCATTGAAACATATAGCTAAGTTTATACACTTGAGGATCATCTTATAGTTGGCACCCCTCCAGATCTTGTCCTGCTCTGTCCTTGTACTCTAAATCTCTGTTATCTACTCTACTCCTGCTCTCATCTGTGGACATCTCTTCCCCAGCCATGCATTGGAAAAATGATTATTAGCGTAAGTGACACGAGTATTCTAACATACATATTACTGAAGAGATAAAATGCTACAAAATATCTTTGAACATTATAACAATGAATCTAGCATTAAACTTTGTATAAGAACTGAAACATAAATCTATATTCTTTCTTTAGCTTATCTCTTATCTTTTTACTTTATCATATCTTTCTTAGGAGACCTATACTCTGGGTCTTATGACCTACACTAAGGTGCCTGGGTCACATAACCTGCACTCTGGGCCTGGGTTATGTCTCTCTTATCTTATTCTCTTTCATTATACTTATAAATGAGATTATGTACATTCTCTGAACTAAGGCTTCTTTTATTTACAACTTTTATCTGACTGTGGCCACCATTATACAATAAGTCCTCCTCTGTTGACACCGAAGTGTCCTCTATGGTGCAAAACACCCTCTATTGGCACAATATGCCCTCTGTTGACACTGAAGTGTCCTCTATAGTGCAACACACCCTCTTTTGGCATAAATGCCATCTGTGACACCTATAGTGTCTGGCGCAGTGCGCCCTCTGAATCGTCCTGGGACTCTCTGGTGAGGACTTATTATATAATGTATTATGTGAAGGTTTTTGAATTACTTATCTTAAGTCTATCTTTACTAAAATCTGAATCTAAACTTATTTGGAATTGAGTACTAAACATGTACTTAGTTTTGAATCTAAAATTTGAATATGAGTTTTGCTCTTTCAAATCTACACTGAATCTATTATGGAGTTTGGATATGTATTTCAAATTACAACATAATTGAGATTGGGTCTTTAACCCATATCATTTACCTTTATTCAAAATCTGGCTACTCACACAATGAGTAGTCTAAGTGTGAATCTAAATCTCTTACTCTTAAGTTGTAAACTAAATTCATTTCTAGATTTGACCATGTATCTCATTATCTGGGTAAAATTTATTCTAAAACTCTTATTTAGTAAGATTACTTCATTATACCAATTATATCATAAATGAGTCTAATGTCTTATGAGAAAGGATTTGACATGAATATAGAAATACTAAGTATACAAAGTATCTTAAGTCAAGTTTATGAAAATATCAAAAGTACAACATATCTAAAAATATCAGTTCTGACAAGATGGTTCAATCCTTCTTATAAAATATGATGTTATCCTGAAACTTTGGATATGAACTTACATATTAAAACTGAAATATCAAATAGAAATCCTATACAATATTGTACTACAACCTAATCAAAACTTAATGTGTCATTATCTTATAATGCCATCATGAACTCATTTTTTTACAATACATTATGATCCCAAAAGTACCTTTATTTCTAAAAGTAGATCATGTCTTAATATTCTAAAATTCATATTCTTATATTGTAATTAAATTATAGATATAATTCATTCTAAAGAGTCTAGTCTTAGATCTCTACATATGTATGAAATCTTAATGGCATGTTTCTACTTGAAATATTACTACATTCTTATCCCACATTGTCAATCTTGGTTGCATATCTTATCTTGTAGTCTTATTCGTTAGTATGAATTATTACTAATAGTCCTTATAGAAACATGATCCTTTAGTTTTCTCATGAACCTGGTTCATGAGTCCCTACAATTCTTATAAATCTTAATAACATATCTCTTCTCGAGATATTAGGCACATGTAAGGACATATCCATGAATGTATAAAATCTTACTTGCATATCTTAACATGAAGCCTTAGAATATTGGATCATATAGAGTATGAAGTCTTATGAAAATATGTTGAGTTTGATAAATATGAATACTCATGGGCATGAACCACTTACCTAGACCAGTAGGAACTAGGCTCCTAAGATTTTCATGATCTTGACTCTTATTCAACCTGTGATAATGATCCAAAGTTTCTCAATTAGGATCTTAAACTCAAATTAAACTAAGTCTGAACTTCCATGAAAATCACATCAAAATAGGCCTTAGAACCTATCCCATAAGCTAGATCTCGAAAATACGACTAAAATTCATTATAATTTGACTATATATGAGCCATAGAGTTATTTCTATGAACCGTGGATGATGATCATAAAACCAAACAGAAAAGATCGAGATAATACCAATTAAACCTTTACTAGAAATGTGAAAAATAAAACAAGTGATACAGTGAAAAACTATGTAGTTCCATTAATGTCATGCACAATTGCATTTGCGTGCTTGGGGAAGTAGTCAAAAGACTAAGAAAATCTCACACGGCTGCATCGTCAAGATGTTCATGAATTAAATAATACGAGTCCAAAAAAAAAATATTGAAAATCAATACATTAGATGATTGTCTTTCTCACATATACAAACGGGAAACTCTATCAATAAAGAATTCGTATTATAGCCATAGTACAACGAGAACTAGAAGAATACTTTGATTCGTCATTGGACTCTTTTCTCATATACGTTTCATGGTCATTAGGCGGAAAATAGAAATAATGGAACTTCCTAATTAGCAAAGGGAGAAACTTTGAGCAATAAAAGCACCGCATAAAATCCTGATGACGGGACCAAATGGATCGATTGCTTCCGAGTTTACAAGGGAAATTAAATATAATGATGATATTAGTGTGTCTACGAAGAAACATGGTAATATAATTTTGACTACGGTCTATAGTACCAACAATTAAAGAGCTAATATATATGAGTTCCAATTCCAAAGCAACGAATGGAACTTAGGAGAGATTTTCACAAAAAAAGGAATAATGTCCGACCAACCCTACGAGTATCGACGACTCTGTTGAGTTAGACAGGGTTTTGAGTCCTATCTGGACTAAAATGCACCAATCAAACACAGGAAAAGAAGTAAGAAGGACTAACGAACATTACCGTGAAGGTAATTCGATCAAGGCGGCTAGAGCTGTTGTGTCTCCTTCGAAGATGAAACATGAGTTCATGAACTATCATGGAGGGATTCGACTATAACATTGATGAGTCAGAGGAGATGAAATTGTGAATATAAATTGTAGACCTCAGTCACCACAATGTACTACTATAGAGAATGCCGATGGTGATACTCCACAAAACTACTCGTTCACTACTGCTTCCTCTTATGGTGATGGTGACAAAAGAAGGGAAAATGATCCCACATTGGAAGGTGTGGCGGTGCATAGATACGCTTGCCACAAAACCCTATGTATCCCACCTTTTAAATCATCGACTGATCCTATCAATACTTACCCTCTAAGTCAAAATAAAAGTGACTGGAAAAGAATCGGTAAAGAAACCAGAACGGAAAGAATTCACGAGATACTAAATTAATTTAGTCCTTGTCGTCCATATATATCCAATTATTATCACATTGCGAAGTACTCACATTATCAGCAGCACAAGGCCAATAAATATATATACCTGATTAGCAATCCTACACATGTAATCAATATGTATGCATCGTTGGATAAGATAACATATATTATATATATATTTTTGTAACCCAGGAGACTCGCAAGGCTTGCGCCGAGCCCAACCTGAGGAGCTCAACCCCATTCCGTAAGGAGCATAGCCCATTAAGTTGCGCAGAGGTCTGCTGCGCTACAGGAAAAACAAATTCAAACAACACCACCAGGGGGATTCGAACACAGAACCATTCGTGGGGGGCCCCATGCAGCGACCACCTGAGCTACTACTCACTGGCTAAACATGGTTAGATTTATTAGATACCTTAAAATACTCTTATCAGGGAAAATCACATTAAAGTTTTATATAAAACTTGGAATGTTACAATTCTACCCACCTTGAATAAATTTTGTCCTCAAATTTTTTTTTGCCTATCCACCTTAGGGTTTTACATATTTTGTGTATGCTAACTCCCTAATTTGTCTTAAATTCTTTTATCTCATTTAGGACTTGATCATCCCATAGTTAAATATCCAAAATAGAGTTAATATGGGTACATAAGCATAATGAAGCTCAAATTTTTACCTCATAACATCATCATCATCTAACATGGAAAGGAGCGTAGCTTGTTTCTCTCTAAAGGGAGCTAAATCAGGGTTTTGGTTACACTTTGGATCCAACTCACTTATTTATGTCAAAGTATCTACCCTTTGTATGCATTCTTGGTCTTACTATGGTATGATTAGGTTTAGGCGACTATATGTCTCAAACTTTTAATGTCAACACTTATTTTATTTGTCGCCTTTGGATACATGCCGACCGGTCATATATTCAGAGGTGACATGTTTGATCACATTTTATCTTAACACTTCCTCATGCACATGTCCCATACCACATGCACTTGAAAGGATAAGACAAATATGATTATGCACATAACATTCTCTCTTCAAAACCCCATAAGACTGTGTCCCATACCACAAGTATGTGGGAAAAAGAGAGAGAACGCTATATACAACCATAGCAATAACATAAAAGTTTAAAACATCTAGGCATGTAACCCGAAACCTTATTCAAACTTTTGTCTCCTATTTAGACATCTACTTCAGCTCCTAATATCCATCACTTACTCCTTCTATACCTAGGGCTACTACTTATCTTTCTAAACATGTACTCTACCCTACTTAGCTTCTTATAAGGTGATCTTAAGTAAGAACATGAGATTTCATCTGGTGGCCAACTATAATGTTGCTTTGATACCATATTGTAACACCCTCCCTAAGTACACACATGTAACTAGCGGAGGCAACACCGAGTTATCCATAACTCGTGTACTCAAAGGGGCATTACATAATACTGGCATGCATACCAACATTATAATCAATCACACAAACTAAATTATTAAAACATTCTCATGATTGTTCTTACAAAAGGAACATAAATGCTATTACATGGAAAACTTATATTGTATCTTGAGACAAAGTCTCTATTTTAAAGTTCTAAACATCGAAACATATAGCTGAGTTTATACACCTGAGGATCATATTATAGTTGGCACCCCACCAGATCTTGTCCTGCTCTGTCCTTGTACTCTAAATCTCTGAGATCTACTCTACTCTTGCTCTCATATGTGGACATCTCGTCCCCAGCCATGCATTGGAAAAATGATTGTTAGTGTAAGTGGCATGGGTATTCTAATATACATATTATTGAAGAGATAAAATGCTACAAAATATCTTTGAACATTATAACAATGAATCTATCATTAAATTTTGTATAAGATCTGAAACATAAATCTATCTTCTTTCTTTAGATTATTTCTTATCTTTTTACTTTATCTTATCTTTCTTAGGAGACATGTACTCTGGTACCGGGGTCTTATGACCTACACTAAGGTGCCTGGGTCACATAAACTGCACTCTGGGCCTGGGTTATGTCTCTCTTATCTTATTCTCTTTCATTATACTTATAAATGAGATTATGTACATTATCTGAACTAAGGCTTCTTTTATTTACGACTTTGATCTGAATGTGGCCACCATTATACAATAAGTCCTCCTCTATTGACACCGAAGTGTCCTATATGGTGCAAAGCACCCTCTGTTGGCACAACATGCCCTCTGTTGACACCGAAGTGTCCTCTATGGTGCAACACACCCTCTGTTGGCATAAATGCCCTCTGTGACACCTGCAATGTCTAGCGCAGTGTGCCCTCTGAATCGTCCTGGGACTCTCTGGTGAGGACTTATTATATAATGTATTATGTGAAGGTTTTTGAATTACTTATCTTAAGTCTAACTTTACTAAACTCTGAATCTGAAATTATCTGGAACTGAGTACTAAACATGTACTTAGTTTTGAATCTAAAATTTGAATCTGAGTCTTTGCTCTTTCAAATCTACACTGAATCTATTATGGAGTTTGGATATGTATTTCAAATTACAACATAATTGAGATTGGGTCTTTAACCCATATCATTTACCTTTATTAAAAATCTGGCTACTCACACAATGAGTAGTCTAAGTCTGAATCTAAATATCTTATTCTTAAGTTCTAAACTAAATTCATTGCTGGATTTGAACATGTATCTCATTATCTGGGTAAACTTTATTCTAAAACTCTTATTTGGTAAGATTACTTCATTATACCAATTATATCATAAATGAGTCTAATGTCTTATGAGAAAGGATTTGACATGAATATAGAAATACTAAGTATACGAAGTATCTTAAGTCAAGTTTATGAAAATATCATAAGTACAACATATCTAAAAATATCAGTTATGACAAGATGGTTCAATTCTTCTTATAAAATATGATGTTATCCTGAAACTTTGCATATGAACTTACATATTAAAACTTAAATATCAAATAGAAATCCTATACAATATTGTACTACAACCTAATCAAAACTTAATGTGTCATTATCTTATAATGCCATCATGAACTCATTTTTTACAATACATTGTGATCCCAAAAGTACCTTTATTTCTAAAAGTATACTATGTCTTAATATTCTAAAATTCATATTCTTATATTGTATTTAAATTCTAGATATTATTCATTCCAAGGAGTCTAGTCTTAGATCTCTACATATGTATGAAATCTTAATGGCATGTTTCTACTTGAAATCTTACTACATTCTTATCCCACATTGTCAATCTTGGTTGCATATCTTATCTTGTAGTCTTATTCGTCAGTATTAATTATTAATAATAGTCCTTATAGAAACATGATCGTTTAGTTTTCTCATGAACCTAGTTCATGAGTCCCTACAATTCTTATAAATCTTAATAACATATCTCTTCTCGAGATATTAGGAACATGTAAGGACATATCCATGAATGTATAAAATTTTACTTGCATATCTTAACATGAAGCCTTAGAACATTGGATCATATAGAGTATGAAGTATTATGAAAATATGTTGAGTTTGATAAATATGAATACTCATGGGCATGAACCACTTACCTAGACCAATAGGAACTAGGATCCTAAGATTTTTCATGATCTTATCTCTTATTCAACCTATGATAATGAAACAAAGTTTCTCAATTAGGATCTTAAACTCAAATTAAACTAAGTCTAAAGTTCCATGAAAATCACATCAAAATAGGGCTTAGAACCTATCCCATAAGCTAGATCTCAAAAATACGACTAAAATTCATTATAATTTGACTATATATGAGCCATAGAGTTATTTCTATGAACCGTGAAAGACGATCATAAAATCAACCAGAAAACATCGAGATAATACCAATTAAACCTTTACTAGAAAATGTGAAAAATAAAACAAGTGATACAGTGAAAAACCATGTAGTCCCCTTAATGTCATGCACAATTGCATTGGCGTGCTTGGGGTAGTAGTCAAAAGACTAAGAAAATCTCACACGGCTGCATCGTCAAGATGTTCATGAATTAAATAATATGAGTCCAAAACAAAAATATGGAAAATCAATACATTAGATGATCGTCTTTCTCACATCTACAAACGGGAAACTCTATCAATAAAGAAATTGGATTATAGCCATAGGACAACAAGAACTAGAAGAATAAATTATTACTTTGATTCTTCATTGGACTCTTTTCTCATATACGTTTCATGGTCATTAGGCGGCAAATAAAAATAATGGAACTTCCTAATTAGCAAAGGGAGAAACTTTGAGCATTAAAAGCACCACATAAAATCCTGATGACGGGACCAAAGTGATCGATTGCTTCCGAGTTTACAAGGGAAATTAAATATACTGAAGATAGCGGTGTGTCTACGAAGAAACATGGTAATATGATTTTGACTACAGTCTGTAGTACCAGCAATTAAAGAGCTAATATATATTAGTTCCAATTCCAAAGCGAAAAATTGAAGTTAAGAGAGATTTTCACAAAAAAAGGAATAATGTCCAACCAGCCCTATGAGTATCGGAAACTCTGTTGAGTTAGACAGGGTTCTGAGTCCTTTCTGGACTAAAATACACCGATCAAACACAGGAAAAGAAGTAAGAATGACTAAGGAACATTACCGTGAAGGTAATTCGATCGAGGCGGCTGGAGCTTTTGTGTCTCTTCGAAGATGAAACATGAGTTCATGAACTATTATGGAGGGATTCGACAATAACATTGCTGAGTCAGAGGATACGAAATTGTGAATATAAATTGTGGACCTCGGTCACCACAATGTAATACTTTAGAGAATGACGATGGTGATACTCCACAAAACTACTCGTTTACTACTGCTTCCTCTTATGGTGATTGTAACATCCCTGACCTGGGTTATGATTTAACCCTAGATGTTTTGCCTAATAAGGTTAAGTAGATTCTTAATCTTATCTTGGGAAAAGTAATTAGGGCTCATGAGAAACTTATGTTTCAATTTTGGTCCTGTTCGAACAATGTTGAAGCAATGTTTGCTTATTTTGGACCAAAGTGCAAATTACCCAAGTTGAGGGGTTAAATTGCAAATGTTGCATGGTAAGATGTTCCTATGATGTTGAGACATCATAAGAATGAATATTATGTAGTGGTATGGTTTTCACAGGCTTGGGCACCAAGATTAAGCTTGTAAACCAGTGTTGTGCATTAAAACCTAGTTTTCGTTAAAAGTGCAATTTACCCAAAACCTAGGGTTCAATATGCAAATTACCACTTCAATAAGGTCCCTAATGTTTCTTGGAATCATGTAGAGAAAATAAAATGAGATGGGTGCCTCATTTGAATTAAGTTGGAGGAGAGAGAATCTTGATATTAAAATAATCAAGATTAATGCCTAATTGAAACCCTAATTTGATTTAGGGAAAAAATGAATAAAAATAATTGAAGGGCTTTCAAACAAAATGTTTTGGGTTGATTTTGAATAAGGATGAACGTTCCTTTGCCAAGATAAGGAACGAAAATATCCTAAGTAGGTGAAATTCCACTCACCTTATTATAAGAAAAAGAAAACCCACTCACATATGGATATTAATATAATAAGCATTAAGGTGCTTAATTTGATTTTCTTTAAATAAAGGATAATGAAGGAGAATTAAAGGCAAAGGAAGGTGCCTCTTCCTTAAGGGATTTGAGGGGGAAGAGGCGGCTATATTTTTGGAATTTAATGCATTTTAATAATGCATTGTCTCTCTCATCAATTTCCTTATAAAAGTGCCTTTTTCAAGCCAAATGAAAGGCTATTTCGGATTTTTTTCTTTCCCTTGCTTGCAAAACCGACCAAGGAGCTAGGGAGGAGCAGGAGGACGCCTCCCAACCTGTTGGTAATCTCTTGACCTTCGTTTTCCTTGATTTCATGGTGGAAATCAAAAATAAATTATGGATTCCTTCTTATAACTCAAACCCTTAATCATTGCTATTGCATCAATCATCTATGCTTTGTTGATTGATTTCTTCAATTTGATACATACTTGATTCTTTGCTGCAATTTCCATCAAGAACGGTTGCTGTTCTTGGGTGCACGAAGGAATATGATGATGACATCATCATAAGAAAGTACCTCACCAAATATCTAGGGAGAAAATGATCTCATTGGTTGGGACCAAACGGTTTCACCAAAACCGTTTGGTGACCAAACGGTTTGCAAACCGTTTGGTGGAAAACGGTTTCAAAACCGTATGAAAGAGTTGACCAAGCGTGTACCATTTGGGAATCTCGTTCCTAATTATGTAGGATAATGACCCTCAAATTTTGAGGGGTTAACTCCAAAGGAATCGTGAGTTGAAGCCTAATCAATTAGGGAACCTAATTGGATTAAGTGCTGATTTTCAACCTGATCAACTTGACCTGCTTGGGCAAACGATTTCAAGACCGTTTGAGTGCATTGACCAAGCGTTGAACGTATGATAATTTTGATCCTAATTATGTTGGCTAATGACTCACCAAGTTTTATGGGTTAACTACCAAGGAATCGTGAGTTGAAGCCTAATCAATTAAGGAAACCTAATTGGATTAAGTGCTGATTTTCAACCTGATCAACTTGACCTGCTTGGGCAAACGGTTTCAAGACCGTTTGAGTGCATTGACCAAGCGTTGACCGTATGGGATTTTTGTTCATAATGATGTTGGTTAATGACCCTCCAAATTTTAGGGGTTAACTCCAAAGGGATCATGAGTTGAAGGCTAATCAATTAGGCAAACCCTAATTGAAAATAGTGCTGAAATTCCAATGAGTTAAGTTGAGATTTTGGGTTGATTAGCCCAAACGGTCTCAAGACCGTTTGGGGATCACCCAAACGGTCTCAAGACCGTTTGGGGATCACCCCAAGACCGTTTGGAGGTCTGGGGTCAAGTATAGTTGACCAATTGAAGGTCCAAAGGTACTAATCATATTGCAATGTAGTGCTGATCTGTTGATCAACTTGATAGACCAATCCATGATGATTTTTCACTAGAATCCAAAGGTTGGATGGGCCAAACGGTCTCAAGACCGTTTGGAGCTCATCCAAACGGTCTCAAGACCGTTTGGTGGTCACCCAAGACCGTTTGGAGATCTAGGGTTGAGTATGGTTAGGTGTTTGAAGGTCCAAAGGTACCAAGTTGTTATACAATGCAATGCTGATTTGGTGATCAATCCAATGATCCAAACCTTAATTGGATGGCTTGGATTTGAGTGATATGATGGGAAAACGGTCTCAAGACCGTTTTGAGCTCATAAAAACGGTCTCAAGACCGTTTGGTGGTCACCCAAGACCGTTTGGAGGTCTAGGGTTGA
Source organism: Alisma plantago-aquatica (assembly GCA_963693085.1). NCBI lineage: Eukaryota > Viridiplantae > Streptophyta > Magnoliopsida > Alismatales > Alismataceae > Alisma > Alisma plantago-aquatica. The sequence continues at coordinate 369,813,032 of OY856413.1, read as the reverse complement.
GTATAGTTCAGTGGTTGAAAGTCTAAAGATATCAAGTTGATCTGCAATAGATTGCTGATTTGGTGAGCACTTCAATGAACCAAACCCTAATTAGATTGCTTGGATTTGAGTGATATGATGGGAAAACGGTCTCAAGACCGTTTGGAGGTCATCCAAATGACCTCAAGACCGTTTGGGTCAGGTCATACCCCATTTGAATGGTGGTTCAATAGTTATGAAGTAACTAGTTACACATTGATGAATATTGAAGGTTCATTGATTCTAAACCCTAATTCAGTTGATTCCAACCCCAATTGATGATCAATTGAGGGTCAATTGAGGGTCAAATAATTTGAAGGTTGACCTATTAAACTCAATTGAAGTATGGGTGAAGGTCCAATTGATGAATGGTTCCATGAATTCAATGATTGAAGGAATCAACATTAAAAACCCTAATTCAATTGAATCAAACCCTAATTGATGATTAATTGAGGGTCAATTGAGGGTAAAATCAGTTGAAGGTTGACATATTAAACTCAATTGAAGTATGAGGGTAGGTCCAATTGATGATTGGTTCCATGAATCCAATGATTGAAGGAATCAACATTGGAAACCCTAATTCATTTGGATACCTTATGTAATGGAGGTCCAATGTAATTCAAATTTTGAGAATTAAGATGATGAATGTTCTATTGATCCAATGATGATTAGTAATGGTAATAAATGAAGGTACAAAGGTTGAAACCCTAATAGTACCTAAGTGATTAAGTGCCAATTAAGGGATGAATCCCTAATTGCTTATAGGATCAATGACTTGATACACTATGTTAATCATAGTTGTATGTACTCGACTGAAGAGTTGATATGACCTAATCAAGTTAAGAAGCTGATAGAATGAATTCATACATGAATATGAATCATGTGGTGTATAAGGGTTATGATCCTTAATCAAAGAGATCATGAAACCCTAAACATGAACATAAACCCTAATTGACAGGGTTATTGAATTCAACCCTAGTTGAGGGTGATTCTATGTGAAACCCTAGTTGAGGGTGATTCCATGTGAAACCCTAGTTGAGGGTGATTCAATGTGAAACCCTAGTTGAGGGTGATTCCATGTGAAACCCTAGTTGAGGGTGATTCAATGTGAAACCCTAATTGTGGGTGATTTCATGAGAAACCCTAATTGGGAATGCATCCCTAATTGCTTATAGGACCAATGACTTGGTACCCTATGTTAATCATAGTTGTATGCATATGATTGAAGGGTTGATGTGACCTAATCAAGTTGAAAGGATCAAATAATAGAATTCATATATATAAATATGATTCATGTGATGATCCTATGTAGCACGACCGTGCAAGGCAGCACGGCCGTGGCGACTTTACTCTGCACGACCGTATAGGGTAGCACGGCCGTGGTAGCTTCACTCTGCACGACCGTGCAAGGTAGCACGGCCGTGGTGGTCTATGCTTGACTTAGAGCTGAATTGAAAGGGAACTAACATGGTCGTTTTGTTAATTCTCAACTTAAGGATGAGAGAGATACTCATACCTTGTGATGATAATCATTTAATGATAATTGGTGAGAATAAATAAGTATGATGTTTATTTGATAAGAATTGATTGGCCATATGTGCCATTATGTTTTTGTTACTTAGAAAGAAGTAACAAGATGAGTTGGGCTTGTAAGCCTTTGTTTTAAGTTGTTACCTAGTGAGAGGTGACAAGATGTGAATGGCCTTGTGCGCCATGTGAATAAAGTTGTTGCCTAGTGAGAGGTGACAAGATGTGAATGGTTTTGTGAGCCATGTGTGATGGAAACCCAAATCCTGGTAAAGGATTAAGGGTAATACCCTTAAATTATTAATACATTGTTTTTGCATGGTATTAATAGATAATTGGTGTACTGCTATTATATGTGCTAACCATGCAGGTATCATGAGATGATGAGCATAGCCAGGTATGAGCTATGATGTGTTATTAGTTTGAATTTGTTTATTGGGCCTTGTGTGCTATAATATACCTTGTGCCTGGTAAGAGGTGGCAAGAGAGTTAATGTGCATCAAGTGCCATGATGGATGCTTGTGTAGCAAGTATCATACTTACCTTGGTCAAATGACCTAAAGGTGTTAGTTACCTGAGAAAGAGGTAACAATGCTCAAGTGATGAACAAAGGGTTTGAATACCCATGATTTCATGGTTATGGTATTGAAATTGTGAAAGGATGAGAAAAACCCAGTGGTGAAGTGAGGGATTAAGATCCCAACACTTAAGAAGAGAGTATGGCTACGGGCCATGACTCCACATTGATAATGCCAGGCTTTAGATATATGATCTAAGCCTGAAGAAAGTTAATGCAGTGGTAATGATTCTATTGTTTGAATAGATGTTATACATGTTCTTCCTATTCATTAAAGGATAAGTGACATGTTAATTCTATCAAGTAATAACTGCAATGCTTCTGATATAGAATAATGTTCTAATCTGTTAGACATTAAAATATTTGCTATCAAATAGATATGATTCTCATGTTCATATTCATCTTCTCAAGTTGCAATAATAATGTTTCTGGCGGAGAGTTATATCTCTCGCTGGGGCAATTTTTATAATTGTCTCACCCCCATGGGAAACATTTTTTATGTATGCATGAAAGGCAGAGCAGAAACCCTAGAACAGGGAAAGAGCAGCAGCAACAAAAACAACAGGGACAGCAATAAGATCTCAGGTGGAGATATTGTATGTCTAGTCATATAGATAGTAGTCCTATGTGTCGTCTCTGTACTCTCAGGTCCTCAGAGGTTTTAGTCAGTGTTTTTGATATATCAGTCTGAGGTTTTGGCTTGATGCCTCGAGATTTGTATGCTGCCTGCATATATGTTTATAAGGCAGCTGATGATGTAGTCTCTGGAAAGAGATGGTACAGGATATGTACGTTTGAAACAGAATGTATATGATATACAATGGCATTTGTTGGAAAAGATTTCCTATGTGTGGATCTCTTTGCAAAAAGTTTTAATTTTTAGTGATTTTCGCTAATCCACTTTTAGTGATTGCTTCCGCTTAGTTAATAACGTTTGTCCGATCGACGTTGTTACAGTGATGGTGACAAAAGAAGGGAAAAGGATCCCACATTGGGGAAGGTGTGGCGGCACATAGATACGCTTGCCACAAAACCCTATGTATCCCACCTTTTAAATCGTCGGTTGATCCTATCAATACTTACCCTCCAAGTCAAAATAAAAGTGACTGGAAAAGAATCGGTAAACAAACCAGAATGGAAAGAATTCACGAGATACTATATTAATTTAGTCCTTGTCATCCATATATATATCCAATTATTATCACATTACGAAGTACTCACATTATCAGCCGCACAAGGCCAATAAATATATATACTTGATTAGCAATCCTACACATGTAATCAATATGTATGCATCGTTGGACAAGATAACATATATTATATATATTTGTTTGTAACCCAGGAGACTCACAAGGCTTGCACCGAGCCCAACCTGGGGATCTCAACCCCATTCCGTAAAGAGCATAGCCCATTAAGTTGCGCAGAGGCCAGCTGCGCTACGGGAAAAACAAATTCGAACAACACCACCAGGGGGATTCGAACCCAGAACCATTTGTGAGGCGGCCCATGCAGCGACCACCTGAGCTACTACTCGCTGGATAAACATGGTTAGATTTATTAGATACCTTAAAATACTCTTATCAGGAAAAATCACATTAAAGGTTTATATAAAATTTGAAATGTTACAGGACCCAAACTGGATGTGGATTTTGATCATGTAGGAAATCCAGTTGGAGTGAACCACAACTCGTTTATTTCATATCTTGGGGTTCTTACTCGTAGCCATTGTTGTCCTAATGTAGAATCTTGGCATAAAGTTCCTAAGGGGAAGAAAGACTTAGTATGGAAGGAACTATGCATGAGTTATTATTATTTATAATTCTATTTGTAGATTACTAATTTTTAGGATACTAGTTAATAGCAATTCTATTTTGTAGAGTATATTTGAATTGGATGAAAAGCTGCATCATAAATGCGTGATGCAACGCTGTGGGAGGGCCCTAAGGAACTATATGACAAATCTCACCCAAGATTACATACGAGATGCTGAGAAGAGGAAGAAGCCAACCACTGAGCAATGGAACTACCTGGACCCTAATGATTGGGAGGAGTTTGTTACCAAAAGAAAAACTGATGAATTCAATGTATTAAGGGCCACACCCAATTTAATTAATATACGTTCTTATGTATTCATCTATTTAAGATTAACCTTTAGTGTTACTAACCAAATCAATGTGCTTACTAATAAGGCTATCAACGATTCTCAAAGAGCAAGGCATGCACTAAATGTGCATGACCACACGATGGGTCCAAAAGGCTATGCAGGCGTTTGCCAAAGACTATAGGCTGAGTCTACTGCTCAATCTACTGCTACTCAAGAGACTCGTGTCCTCTACTATTGGTCCCACATTTCTACCTTGCCATCCTATGTGGATAGCTGGGAGGCAAAACAAGAAAGGATATATAACGAAGCCCGCAACTACTGAGGTGGCTGCAAAAATGGTAAAATTCAAATCTTAGAGCAATCAATATTGATTATTGTTATGTTTACTTACCAATTTCTATTGATGGCGATTAGAGAGAGCTTCACGAGTAGAGGAAGGAAGGAAAGTTCATCCCTGAGGTAACAGGTGATGAATTGACAGTTGCTCTTTGTAACTCAGAGCATCCTGGATGTGTTAGGGGTGCATGCGTTGGTGTGGGAATAAAAGTATTCTTTGGGCCATCACAGTGCAAACCTATCCCAAAAGCGGGATTATCAAATGTGAGGTAACCTATTCTTTTTTTAGAATGTTATTGCGAAAGGGAATTCAATAATGAAAAGCTAGTGTTTCTTTTGTCGATGTATAGGTAGATGAGTTAATTAATAGGAGAGTTGAGGAAGCACTTGATAAGAGACTCCATGAAGCAATTAGCAAGTGGCAGGCATCTCAGACTACCACTCAGACAGTACCTGTAGTGTGCCGCTCTTCTCCTACTGTAGAGGTTGGGAGTAATCCTATAGACCCACCTAGCATGTCTGTTGTAAGTATTTTTATGACATAGTAACTAGTCTTTTGAAGATGATATGTTTATGTATATATGTATATAACATTCTTTACATAAATTTGTAGGGGTTGAAGCTATGCCGTCTAAAAAGTCAAGAATTTATCGTTACAGAGGCCGATGCTTACCCACCCCTTCCAGGGGACACGTTTCATGGGACTTTAGTACCATATGGTGCAGTTCGTGTGAGCCCGAAACATGTACTCCCCAATTGGAGGGATCATCTATTGCCATATGTCCACCCAGATTCTAAAACATTTGGTGAGGTAGAAGGCAGAGTGATATTGTGGCCCAAAGTGGATGTCGTCTATACTAATATTGTATTGTAAATTTACATTATATTAATTTGTTAGTGTGTATATATGAGTCAATTGATCTGGAATTATAAATACAGGTCAAAAGGAAGACACCAGCTACATCTCGGCCTCCACCTCCACCTCCTGAAGTACCAAGTTGGCTTCCAAGGGACCTGCATGCCTCGTTAGGTCCTAATTGTAGGGCTATGGCAGTATGGATAGGCGAACACGATCCAAATTTCCCTATGAATGTTTCTATTCCGAAGGATGCTGTAGGTCAATCATACGATAACAATCTATTTATACAAGATATTTTGGAGTTATTTCCTTATGATTGGCTGAATACATCTATGATAGAGCTTTGGATATGGTGAGATCTTATTTATACATCCATATACCTTGTTTTATATACGCTGATCTGGTTTCTTATATATTAATGTATACATAATACATGTTTTGCAGCCACTTACACACAATATGTACATATTTTTTCATTTTCTCCTGTGGGATTTTTGGTTCCATCTTTGATTAGTCTTGTAGATAAAGACCCTTTATCAGTTACTTCATACTGCTTTGCTGCTTTTAAATATTTTGGTAAAAAATATAGTGATAATAACTCCATTCAATGTTGAGTAAATATACTTTGCTTATAATTTAGACTTAAAAAATTACATTTTTATTGTGGATTTTGAGTTATTAATTTTTAACTTTCTTATATATAGTGGTAGGCACTGGGAGTTACTAGTTATTGTCCCCAAGACATTCACTGTCTATTATCTAGATCCTGTGGGGAAATAATTGGATACATTATATGGACACACAATGAAAATGCCATTATTCCCGTGAGAAATATTTTATATTTTTATATCTGTTAACATATGTTGTTACATTAGTATTTAATTATGCAATTTAATGTGTTACATTAACATGTAGGACTTTACATGAGTTTAAAAAAGCTGGAGGAAAGGTCCCCAAGAAAAAGAAACAACCACTAATTTGGGAGAATGTGAAAGTAATTTCCCGACTCCAATGTATATAGTATTTATGTAAACTGTGCTTATTTGTATGTTTGAATATTTTGTATGTTTCGATTTATAGTGTGCTACACAAGACAATAGCTAGGCATGTGCATACTATGTGATGCAATTTATGGACCTAATTATCAAACATACCACAATGGAAATTGATACCATACATCAAGTATTATATATAGTCTCATTAGATAATATGAAATATATCAATCTTATTATATATTATTAATTATATATATACGTCATTCTCTTTGTAGGTGTTTAAAACAGACTTCAATACAGGTCAAAAGTTATTAGATGTACATACTCCCTATATGATGGAAGACTTAAATGATGTAAGAGAACAATGGGAAAAAGCCCTACAAGTAGTGGGGATTTTTATAATATGATTGGGATACTGATGGCGATAATGACGATGATGAATAAAGAATGATATTTCTAAACTTTGTTCTCATAATTATTTTTGTGTGAATGTGAATGAATTTTTCTGAATTGTCATATGTGTGAATGTGAAGATGATCAATACATGAATGTTTCTACATGTGTCTGAATGTGAAAAGAGATGAAATCAATGGAACCACAGGTTGCTAAATGTGTGAAAATGGAAAAAACTTGAAATGGAACTACTGGTTTCTACATGTGTGTGATGAAAAAAAATATGAATTAAATGTGCTTATACATGTGTGTGATCATAAATTGTTGTCCATCTTGTTAATTTTATAGGTTTGTGGTATGTTGTTGGCTGATATCAATGGATACTGTAAACCTACAGTTCAGAACTGAATCGTAGCATCTGTATCCTGCTGACCATCCATACAGCAGGCCTGCAAACTGATAAGAAAAAAAATCAGAAAATAGGCGTCGATTATTAGTAAAAGTCGACAACAAAGACATACAACGTCGGTTATTAGCAAAAACCGACGTATATGGTGTCCTTACTGATGTATTTTATTGGTGGTGGGAAGGGTTATGATATCGATTTTTGTAAAGCGTCGACGTCTTTGACCTAGATATAGTGTCAGTTTTATTAAATAACTGATGCCTATTGTGCCATTGCTGGCACATTTTTGGTGGTGGGATGGGTTATGGTGTCGGTGTTAAAACCGACGCTAAAGGTTTTGACTTTTAGCAGCACCCACTTGGGTGTCGTTTTGAAATCGACGCCAAAGGCCTTAAATAACTGACACTAAAGGTCAGTTCTGTACTAGTGCTCTTAGGCTTCTCTTGTGGAACTAAGGGGCTGGTTCACTTGGATAGGATGGGTCTTCCTTCAATTCAGCTTTTTTTTAGAGAAACATAGTGTGGTACATGTTTTTCTTTTCGTTTTGGTGGTGATTACATGTATATGGGTGTATATGGGTTGTTTCTTCTTGGGTGGAAGTGATGATGTAATTTTTTTTGAGTTTGATTGCATGAGTAGGACGGGATGAATAGATAACTCCTGGCTTAAAAAAGAACATTTATACTCGTAAGTATTTTTTACATATTTTTTCTTATAAATGTTAATTGTTGGTTGGATCCATCAGTCATCTGACCGTAGGGAATAGCTTTTTTAACTGACTCAATAAGAAGTTCCTTTTTTTTTTATCTTTTTTAATACTAAAGTGGAAGTTAGAACATGCATCATGCATCATGATAACTGATAAATAATGTTTTAGACTTACTTACAAGTGTACACGTTGTAGTAGTCTTGTCACTGTGACTATGTGAAGTATCAGTTTCAGTATTCAAGTTTCTAAGATGGGGTTAATGATGCCAACCCCACATCTTAAACGAGTAAGCTCGCTCTAGAATTTTGATTCCATTTGACCAAAACTTTGGATTAGGATCCATATCCATCCATAGACCGTAGTTATGTTGGTTCGTATCACTTTGCTAGGGTTGGTTTATCAAAACAAACAACATTATGTTTAGTTCTTGTACTTATCCCTTGGTGACTAAAGGGGACAAGAAACAAGATGATTGGTAAAAGTATATTCTTTTACTACTTAACACACTTTTATATCCTTTGGGCTAGAATAAGGAAAATGTTATACAAAGGCCAAACGGAAGGCCAAATGTGATGATTTTTTCCCTTTTGTGTCCATGGCCCACACCCACTTGCCACTCACCCACCCACCCAGCCCCACTTGTCCTTTCAGGTGTTGCATCTATGCTGACTGTTGTTGTTGTTACTTTTGTAACGTGAGGGGAAGAAAGGGATAGGGAGAGAGAGGGATAGAGAGAGAGAGAGAGTGGGAGGGGGAGTGGAGAGAGAAAGTTGTTGTAGGAGAGAGAGAAAAAAGATAACATATTTTGTTAATCACTTTTGAATGGTAATGAATTTTTTCAAGAAATAAACACCGTTACACTCTTTACAAAAGATACTTTATAACAAGATCAAGTTTGATATACTAAGAAAAAAATAGAATCTACAATCTAAAAGAGGAGATATAATGCGATTGTAAAAAAGTCAAAAAAGAGGAGAGAGAAATTTATTTTGCTTACAGCTCTAAAACTGTGATGAGTTTTAAAATGAAATAAGAAAGATGGGTTACTAACAAAAAATACTTCAAAATAAGACTATGTCGAAATACTTTGATAATACTTTTTTAACAAAATAATTATAACACGTGATAACATGTTATAACATGGGATAACACATGGTATAAAATAGGTTATGGCAGGGGATAACACATGTTATAAAATAGGATAACATGGATAACACATGGGATAACCTAGAAATTACATGTTATCCAATATTACACCATGTGTTTCTCCATGTTATATTATGCCAAATTGTTTGATATCTAATGTTATTCCATATTATTCCATGTGTTATCTCATGTTAAATAGTCACTTATCCCATGTCAAATAGTGTGTAATCTCGTGTTGTCCCATGTTATCCCATATCATTCTATGTCATCCCATGTTATCCCATGTCAAAACTATTTGTTATCCCATATTATCTCATGATATCCTATGTTATCATGTATGTCATCCTATGTTATCCCATGTTGTCCCATATTATCCTATGTTTTTTCATGTTATCACGGGTCAAATTATGCATAAAACATGTTGTCACATATTATCCCATATTATCCAATGTCAAATTGGGTGTAATCCCATATCAAATTGTATGTTATCCCATGTCATAGTGTGTATTATCTCATGTTGCTCCATGTTATCCCATGTCATCTCATGTTATTCAATATTATCCCATGTTATCCCATGTCAAATTGTGTATTGTTTCTTGTACAATTATATTTTATTTTTAGTCTAACTTCATGTTATCTCCAGTCTAACTGTACATTTTATAGGGTCCAATTATACATTATATTTAGTATAGTTGTACTTTATCTCAGGTTCAAATAAAGTTTACCTCCAGTCCAGTTGTAAGTTATCTCATGTCCAATATATGTTGTCTCGGGCAAATTGTGTATAATAACATGTTATCATGTGTTATCTGATGTCAAATAGTATGTTACCCCATATCAAATCAGATGTTATTCTATGTCACAATGTGTGTTATCTCATGTTACCCCATGGTATCCCATGTCAAATTTTGTATTTCCATTTGTAATTATATGTTATTTTCTGTCCAACTTGATGTTATCGAGTCCAACTATACGTTATATACGGTCCAATTATACGTGAGTTTCGGTCTACTTGTACGTTACCTCAGGTCCAATTGTATGTCACCACTAGTCCAATTGTATGTTATCTCAGGTCCAATATATGTTATATCGGGTCAAATTGTGTATTACAACATATAATCACATGTTATATCGTGTTATCTGATGTCAAATTGTGTGTTACCCCATATCAAATTGTATATTATCTAATGTCACATTGTGTGTTGTCTCATGTTGTCCCATGGTATCTCATGTCATCCCATGTTATTCAATGGTATTCCATGTTATCCCATATCAAATTGTGAATTTTCTCTTGTACAATTATATGCTATTTTCAGTCCAACTTGACGTTATCTTCCGTCCAACTGTATGTTATATACAATCCAATTACACGTTATCTCTGATCTACTTGTATGTTATCTCAGGTTCAACTATATGTTACCTCCGGTCCAAATATACGTTTTCTCATGTTCATTTTTTCTAAAAGAGACAAAAAATATGTTGAATAGGAGGGAAGTATTGTCATTCATTTTTCTACCAAAATTATATTGGCATTGGTGTTGTTTTTAAGTAATTTTCTTAAAGAACATAACTTTTTTTTATTTCATCCAAAAATCCATTACACATTGAAAGTTATAAGAAATATACATTTCCCTCTCCTCCTTTTTGACTTTTTAAGTCACATTATATCTTCAATTTTAGATTGTATATTTTATTTTTTTCAATATGTCAAACTTGATCTTTTTAACGTATTTTGTAAGGAATGCAGCAATATTTATTTTGTCAAAAACACATTTTGGATCAAAAGTTGTTAATAAAAGTAGCTTATTCTTTTTTTCTCTCTCTTACTACCACTCACTCTTCCCACTCCCCTCTCCCCACCCTCCCACTCTCTCTCTCCCTCACGTTGGAAAAAATAACAACCTCTCTCCCCACTCTCCTCTCTCTCACACTCTCTCTCTTTTACATTTTTCAGTTGCGTCATATTTTGGGTAGTGTTTCTCACTCTCTCTCTTCTCTTTCACATTTTTCAATTGCGCCAGATTTTGGGCAGCACACTAGACATTAATAGCAGCGCATGACCCAAATCATTTGTATTGGTGTCTGGGTTGACCTCCATATAGCTAAGAGGTTTGCTATACATACCAAAAACTGAACTAGAAATGGAATCCTATTTATCATCATGCATACATAACAACAAAAATGAAGGAGGAAAGTAGTCATTTTTGTTGTTATGCATGCATGATGACAAATGAGGTCTCATTTCTGATCCAGCTTCTGTTCTTGGCATTTCTCTATAGCCATTTTCTTTTAATAAGGGAACGCCACTAATTGGCAATAAGGTGGCGGGAACAAGTGGCTGATCGGTGGTCAGACACCCCACCCACAAGTGACCTGCATTCTGCTGATCTCGTCCATTCTTGAGCAGCCACGGTGATCGTATCAATTATTTGGGCACCTAATATCTGCTTCTCTGCTGAGTATTGGTTTTGTATGCACGTACATATGTATGCCCCACGAGGACCACAACGGCTTGGCGGTTTGGTTATGGATATGAAACCTAGAAATCCGCTTGCTCCTTGGTTTCATTGCGGAGCATGTCTGTTTCTGGAGGTAGAACGGGTAAATTCTTGGTGTCGGTATCATGTTCTCATAAATCACCTGGGGTTTCATCAAATTCTTTACTTCTATTTCTTTTTCTCTTTGTTTCAGAAAAGATGCTTGTTTTTTTTCACTGCAAACTGTAGATTATTTAGGATGCGTTACTTGCAAACGGAAGCTGGTTTCTGTTTGTAATTATCTAAGCTGGAGTAGCAAAAATGCTTGTTGAAGACCTACATAATTACCTCCTATCGCTCTCCTTTGAATGGGATTGCAAAATACTTTTACTAAGGATCATAATCAATATTGTGAACAACGATTTAAATTACTTGAATAATTTCCATCTCCAAAGTCAAGCAGGAATGTCACTTGATTGGGACGTGGCGCAGCAGCTAATATATGTGAAGTACATCAACCATGTACATAAATACAGTGTACTGTATGTATAAAGAGAATCGTGGATACATGTAGACCAGCCCTGAGATCAACGAATCCACTTTTATAAGCGTATACTAATTCACATTAAACATTCGACAAATGAGCAGCTGTTGTGGGGTGGGTGGAGTGGGTAACGTCCAAAGATTGTACCTCACCCCTCTCACGCAATGTGGACTGAGTTTTTTCCCCTCCATGATAAGGCTACGCTATAGCTAGACCTCCTCTCGCATGTAATAATATTGAGGCGCAACTAGAATATGCTAAAAATAGTGTGCGATCCCCGTGATGACTAATCCCAGATGCTGCGGAGAGGCAATGGAAACCAATCATAGACATAACACGGGCCACTGGCTTGCAATATGCACACACATACTAGTCTTGGACGAAAAAGAATTGGCTAGTGGGTGCTGTTTCGCGAAATAAAATGTCTGCCCTGCCTGCTGTACTGAAACGGCTGTTGTAACCCCATATTGTTTTTTTTCCCCATGATAGAGAAGCATCAAGATTAAATGCAGAAATTGACCTGAAGATACTTTATAATGCCGTCTTTTGTGGTCTTGACTAAGAATCTGTATTTAGTCCAATTTCATGATATTCTTTCGCAACTAAGATGCTCATGACCTGCCCAGTCCGAGGCGAGGACGATACCAGCAGATATGTCTATGGGGCTTTGGCAGCAATTATTACAGCACTGAGCATGGGTCTTGGGGTCTCTCAGATTGAATGTGATTCACACAAACTGAGAGAGATGAGGAAGAGGAGAGAAAGGATCCCATGGTGAGTAAAAAGGATTGCTAAACAACTCTTGGATATCTTGGAGAGCAATGGTATTACCCTGAGTTTTTTTCCCAAGGTGGGAAATAGACCAGCCTTAGAGATGGCCAGGTGGGGGCGCACTCACAGGGATTTTTTTGTTATTAATAGGTTGGAGGGCTTACCTGACATGGTCAAGGGCCTTTGTGAGATGGACAGGAGAGGGATGGCCTATGTGTACAGGGCGAGAGAGAGGCTCTTCATATAGCAGTGTAGAGCTTTTCGTTTGTTCACAGGGACGGGGATTTACACAGGCTGATACTTGTGTTTTTTTGTTGTTAGCGGCGGTTTTCTTTTTGCTGAAGGCGGCCCACTGAGGGAGTTCAGATTTGCTGATCCTCTTTCTACGAGTAGTAGGCTGCTCCTTCCGCTATCAATTTACACGTGTCTCTGCCCATCGATTTATAGGGTCCGGATTTTGTTGACAGTACAGATGGTGCAATCTAACGCAAGGTGTAGCTTGCTCCTTGTTAAACAAGGAACAGCAAATCCTGAGGGCACTGGAGGAGGTGGGATGAATGCAACCCTCGTCAATTAAACCAAAAAAAAAAATGATATTCTGCGCAACCAAGCCAACAGAAATGGATTTCCTCCTGCTTCATCGTTGAAATATTTCAGGTGCCATCATCAAGATCTCTTACACAAGGTTGGACGAACGCCGACCTTCACTAGATTACAAGTTTTCAGGAAAAGTAGTTGCATATAGCGCATTACCTCACACTCCAAAGGCATATATGGCCAGTGGACCAGCAAAAGCAAAAAAATAAAGAACAACGTCTTTGTCTCATGTAACTTCGCCCGTCTCATGTAACTTCGCCCCTGTACTGGAGCTTCATCACTCAAGATGGGAGTCCCTTCCGTTGTGACATTCATATAGACGTGTTTGGATGTTAACGACAGCTTTATGCATGTTGTTTGCCCGTTTCTGATTAACGACTTTGGAATTTGGCTATATTAGAATCCTGCCAAAATGTCTAGTTTTTCGTTAAGGTCCTAAAGGAATGCCAAAGCCACCACAAAGTCTTAGATTCAGATGTATCAAACATGCCCTGCATTAAACTCCTAAGTCAAATTATATTGATTTTAGAAGCCCAAACATGGTGGATTATGACAAGGGGTGGAGGGGCGCTGCAGATGAGATTATCAACTTTTTCAAGCTTGAAGCTTTAGTTGATTTAGACCTGTCAAACTGGGTCAAAATCCGCGGGCACCCATGGGTCGACCCGTTTAAGTTGGGTTTGGGTGATGAAATTTGCCACCCACTAGAAATTACCCAAACCCAAACCCACCCGCTTATTTAGCGGGTTTCGCGGGTGGCCCACGGGCACCCGCGGGTGACCCGCATAACTCAATCACTTATATAAAAATAAATATAATGATACACTAGTACTTAGAATAAATAAAATTATTTACTACTAACCATTAACAGTTAAGGAGTTTTAATCCAAACTCAAACTTATCCAACAAGATTTGATATGAGAGAGAGATTGGGGAAATAAATTCAACATCTACTACATTATCTAATTGTTCTATCAAAATTACTCTAGATTATTGAACATAATCATACATTAGAGAATGTTAATTGTAGATTAGAGAATTTTATCTAAAAATATGTATGTGTTTTAATGGTTGTAAAAATATAAAATATTTTTTTTGAAGTGACCACTACTGTAGTTGATTGTTCTTATGCTATATTTCACATAAAAATACTAGCAAATGGTCTTCTTTTAACGTTACAATAGCAATTTACAAAATACTTGTTTATTAGACACATATTATATGGGCACCCACGGGTGACCCGCAACCCGCTGGGTCGGGTTTGGACTTGTGTTTCTTCGACCCGTTTAGAATTGCATCTTTTTGACCCACACCTGCGAGACCCAAATCCGCAATGACCCAACCCAAACCCAACCCACCCACCCGTTTGACAGGTCTAAGTTGATTAAGGATGGAAACATCGACGGTGAAATGGTGACCACCAAAGCATCAACATAAACCACAATAAATAATTGTCAGATATAAGAATGCTTTCCAAATAAAAAAGTGATAGTTGCTAACAGCTTGCTCTTTAAAATCTTGAGCCTTTACGCAGCCTAAAGAAAACTGCGGTTATTCATAAACCCAAACCTAATTATTGGGCAAGGAAAAAGACTGGAAAAAGAATATATTGCAGCAGTCACGAAAAGTGAAACTCAAGCATTTTTTCGTTAATTTGATGGTGAGACCTTTAACAAAAAAACTATCAAATAGGAACAGAGTAACGTATATTTCAGCAGAGTCCGCTTCCCGTTATAATAACGCCAAGACGTGTACGCAATGAAAAATAAGAATGCGTCTGACAAGCCCACGAGGGGTAGTTTTTAATAATGATACGTTTTCAGCGATTCATAAAGTCAAACAAGCAGTGGTCATCTTAATTCTGACGGGCAACTCTTATGTATAAAATAAGGTAGTGCAATACATAGAGAAAATAAATACTAGTAGATCCAAAACCTTTGTTAAAGCATTAACTGTTATCACTCTTCAGATTAGAAACACTGAGCAGTTGTGTGGGATGGGTAACAGTTATCTCATCCCTTCCAATTTGGATCCGGCAACATAGATTTACTGTCTGTACCAAGAATAGCTAGTTCCCCACTCACACATCAGTTCACGTGTTGGAATATGCTAATACTGTTGCCTGATTCTGTGTTGGCTTAAAGATGCTGCAGAGTTTGAATAGGGATCAATAATTCACACCAAAAGTGTCTCTCCTGCAATGTCCATACCAGTTAGGGAATTATATTCTGGACTTAATTCTAATCCAATTACAATAAAATCAAATCCCAACAATCTCCACCTTAGATCTTATCCGCTGAAGTATAGTACTCCTGTTTTTTTTCTATTTGTTTCCGCCCTCAGAAGCTGCTTCCGCCCTCAGAAGCACTCTACGGTTGTACTCTATGCAGAGTGGGTGTCCAAACATGGCTGTCTGGCCCTTTATCTGAGAGTTCCTCAAGTTATATATTTTGAAAAAATGCACCGCCTCCACGTGCAGTTGGAATAACTGCAACCTTCATTCCTTTGACCCTCCATGTCATAGGTTTGTACCTTATCTGAGCTCCACCTGCTCGTTGGTACTGCGTGGTCGGTCTTACTACGTCTTCCTTCTTCTAACAGTTGACAGCTTCGCCTCTACATCTGTTGAATTTTGTAGCCGGTCTTGCAGCCTCACACGTGACTGCCCCTGAGAGTTGAAGACAAGTAGCATGTTTTGAGCTCACCTCACGTGTCAATGCTTCATCTACGCCTCTAGTGGTAGAACTCCCATCAGCTACTCCTCTTTTAGTTAGAACTTCCCTAACCAATTGATATGCTCCTTTGGACCAGGTACCCTTCATGATCACTTGCCCCATTCATGTGAGTTGCACGACTCCACCTTGATTTGAAATCTTATAACCGATGAATTCAAGTGCCCTCTTAGATATTAGTTTTCTCTTGAGACCAGAGACATATCGGACCCCCGACAATGTGCGATGTGCTCCATCATGCATCATAAATGTAACTGTTTTAATTCCGGCGATTTGGTAGAATTTTGTCATCTGCCAACAGTCCCACGTACCCGATGGAGAGATCCTTCATCAAATACATCTCTTTCTGGACATATGATGTTGTGAGAGCCTGAATCAAATATCCACCCATGATTGGTACCTGATTTCATGACAGCTAGTGCTTCTGAATATCCTTCCGTTAACGAGCAAGCTCCACTCTTCAACTGCTTCAGCATTGGACAATCTTTTAATATGTGGCCCTCCTCGTCACATATATAGCATACACGTCTGCCTTTGCCCTTTTGATTCTTCTTCCCGTGACTCTTTTTTTTAGTTGCCGTTAATAACAACCAAAACATTACCTCATGAGGAGGAAGATTCAGATGGATTTTCAAAGACTTCGCCTCCAATAAATATGCAATCATCTCGTTGAAGTCAAGTGTAGTCTTCCCGACAAGGATGTTCATCACCAGTTGTTCCTATGATTGTAATAGAGATGATGCTAAGAGAATGACCTTATCGCTCTCGCTGATCTTCTCCTCCATGCTAACCAGATGTGTGACAAGCTTGTTGAAGACGTTGAGATGGTCGACGAACCTTGTGCCTTCTTCCATGCACAATTTGTACAATTGCCATTTCAGCACCCACCTGTTCGTCAGCGACTTCGCCATATACAACTCTTCTAAGACCTTCTATAATTTCTTTGGTGAATCTTCATTGATCATTGAATACTTTACCTCTATGGAAAGACTCAAACGGATTGTACTGACCGTCTTGTACTCCATCATCCTCCAGTCGCCTTTAGACATCTTGTCCGGATTTTCCCCTTCAAGAGCTTTGATTAGCCTTTGTTGGACTAAGACATCCTTCACCGTACTTTGCCACACATTATAGTTTCTTCTTCCATCAAATTTGTAAATACGATGACTCCCCACGTTGTTAGTTGACACCGCCATACTTCACATGCCTCCGGTGCTCACTGATCGTCTCGTAGCAACCTTCGCTATGATACCTGATGCGATGATGTTGAGTCGCATTTATAAACTTGTTTTACTTGCGTTTTATGTGTTTATTGGTCACTTTGGTGGTTAATATTGCACAATTCACTCACTTTAGTCTATTATCCTTCTCAGTGTCAAATCTCTCTGATTTTATCGTTTTGAGCATAAATGATTATAATTATAGGTTTTATCTCGGCTGATTTGGTTTTGTTGTGCAATTTCAGGAAAAACACATATATGTAGCTGTCGATACCATCGACATCAGTCGATACTATCGACACAGCCACATGCAGGCAGCCACAAGGAGCAGCGCATACTCGATACCATCGACTGAGAAGTCGATGGTAGCGAGTTACCATCAGGTTGCCAACGACCAGCCGATCGATACTATCGACCCCAAAATCGATACTATCGACACTTATAGCTTCAGCGACGGAAAAGAAGTAAAACTGACGCCTAAGGATGTCAATACCATCGACCCGTGTCGATGGTATCGACGCCGTCAGAACAGAGTTTGCTTCTGATCGTCCAAAATCCAATGACTGTGATATTTTGGCGACCTAACTCGGTGTTAATATCTAATGACGACGGCCTGGAGGGATCTATCACGTCATTAGCCACTGCATACATCCTGAGAAGGTGTGGAGAGAAGAACGGAGTCCAGAAGCACGCCCCGACCGTTCCGGAAGCCTAAGAAGACATTTTCCATCGCCGAAAGGCTGTAGATCGCGCACTCTACGCCGAGGAATGATTGGATCTTCTCCGTTCAGGGGTTTCATCACTCTAGTCACACTTTTATCCAAGTTTCCCCTTTCTTCAATCATGTCTTGCTCTGAGATGAACATGCGGGGCTAATCTCCTTTATCTTTAGGACCGGGAGTAGCCTGGGGAAGCATTGTATGACATTTTTATCATGGTAATTCTTAATTTGTCTCTTAAATCCGTGGTATGATTTCGTTTTCTCAATTATATTATTATGCTTGATGACCATAATGATAAACTAAGGCCCTTAATTACTTTGAAAGAAGAATTAACGGTTGAAAAGAGACGAAATTCACATTAATTAACAAATCCCTTGAACAAGGTGATGTACAGTTAATGGTGGAAACCCAGAGGTCGATTCTAATGCACCTAGTTTAGGGTATATGTTACTACGACAGTGGAACCGACCTAGACTTAGGTAGTGAATTGTATCACGACAATGAACAATTCTGACTACATGCCACTACCCCGATTGAGAGACGAATTCATTTAGCTATATAGAAATTCATACAACGAGAACCCGCGGTTAAACCACAATCCTAAAGATTCCCATCTAAATTGATTAAACTCAACATTTAATCGATTGCTTTGCTTTCTTTTATTTTTATTTTCTCTTTAATCAACTCTCAAAACCTTTTTAACCGGTATAGCTGATTGCAAACAATTAGTAGTAGTCCACTGACAATTCAGTGTCCCTGAGTTCGACTCGGGCCTCACAAAGACCTATATTACATTGACGCGTGCACTTGCGTCTTATGAACGGTAAAATCATGTCAAGTTTTTGGCGTCATTGTCGGGGACACGATAATTGTCGGCACTACGAGTGCTGCAAGGGGCCACTCTAGGCCACATTTTATTTTAGTATTTTTTTTAAAAATTCATCGTTCATCTTTCATATTTACCAATCGTCTAGCACTGTACTGAATTAAATTTATTACCTTGCAGGTACCAGTGAATGGTGAGGACGCGTAGCACAGACTACACTCTTCCATCACCAGAGGTTCCACCGTTGGGATCAAACGACGAGGAGAACAACATTCAAAACCGACCTGAAGATATAGATTCAGACTCTGAACCAGAAGCTATGGCTGAGGAACAGACAATCTGGGAGAAGATAAAGGCATCTTCTGCATCTGCATCTAAAGGGCCGATCAAGAGGCAGGCTATCAACATTCCCAACTATAAGATCGATCCATGCCTAATAAATTTGGTCAAATCAAATGAATTTCATAGGCTAAAAAATGAAGACTCGGTGACTCACATTAGCCAGTTTGTGGAGAACTGCGACATGATCAAGATAGACATGTTTCCACATGAGACATTGTACTTGAAGTTGTTCCCCAGCTCTCTGGCGGGAACTGCACGAGAATGGCTACATAATCTTGATGATGAGTATGTGGAATCGTGGGATCATATGGTCGAGGTATTTTTCGAGAGATTCTTTCCACCCGAGAAGACCAACGATTTGGTACGGAAGATCCATAACTTTAGTCAAAAGGCTGGGGAGACTTACTCTGAGACTTGGGAGCGTTTCCAAATCATGCTGAGGAGGTGCCCACATCATGGGTTTGACAAGGAGAAACAAGTTAAAATCTTCTATTTTTCTCTTTCTGAGCATGATAGAAGTAATCTGGATTCAGCAGGTTCAGGTTTCTTCTTAAACAACACAAGCACAAGGTGTTGGGAAATTTTAAAGAACATGGCCAAAAAGCAATCTTGGGGCAACAGAGACGTAGTAGAACATGTTCGGGCTGTAGGTGAGTCAAAGGCCATCAAAGAGCTAAATGAGAAGATGGACCTTCTTGCCAAGAAACTACTTGCAAAAAAGATACAAAATCTGAGGATGAAGCTCAAGTGAAATTTATGCGCCAACAGTAGGGGTACAAAAACAACGACTATTCTTGGAGGAAAGCCAAGAAATTTTCATAGAAGGACCCAAATGATTTCTTACAGGACCCTGACGCAAAACCCCAATCGACGGGGGAGGATAAGAGCAATGAGTTTCTCAACCAAGTAATCAAGCAGAATCAAGAACTCATGAGCACGTTTGGCCAGCAGATTAAGCAACAAGGAGAATTTATGAATCAATTTGGATAGACCTTACAAAGTCATGGGGCTCAGATCAGGACAATAGAGACATCTTTGGCGCAGATAGTAGCTGAGATAGAAAATCTGAAAAAACCAGTGTAGCAAGGTTTTCCCGGAAATACAAACATTCCAGGAGGAAACCAACAAGCTAAGGAAATTCTTCTACGGAGCGGTAAGAAGATTTTAAACCCCAGGGCCGATGAACCAAGCAAACCCCAGTCAGAAACCAAAGATGAGGCCGCAGAGGAGGTTCTGATTCCAATCACAGAGCCGATAGAGGATGTGGTAGAGGATGTCGCAATAGAACCCGTCATTATTGAGGAGGAGACATTGAAGAAGACACCATATGTGCCGCCACATCAAAGGGAACAGACTGTCCCGGTCCCATATCCAAATAGCGTGAAAGCCAAGAAAGTGGATGCTCATTTCAAGAAGTTCCTAGATAGCTTTAGAAAGCTTTCTGTCAACATCCCATTGCTGGAAGCAATAGAGCAGATTCCCTCTTACGACAAGTTTCTGAAAGACATAATCACAAAGAAGAGGAAGATTCCTGATACCGAGGTCGTGGTTCTTAAGGAACATGTGAGTGCTTTCATTATGGGCACATTGCCACCTAAAAGGCAGGATCCGGGCTGCTTCAATATTTCATGTTACATTGGTAAAGTGAAATTCGGCGAAGCACTGTGTGACTCTGGGGCAAGTATAAATCCGATGCCTCTCTCTACGTTCAAGAAGCTGGGACTGAAAGAATCAAGGCCAAGCAATATGACGATTCAGTTGGCGGACAATTCTGTGGTGAAGCCGTACGGTATTTGCGAGGATGTGTTGGTTAAAGTAGATCAGTTTGTATTTCCAGCAGACTTTGTGGTAATGGAAATGCAGGACGAACAAGGAAATTAGTTACTCCTTGGAAGACCCTTCCAAGCTACTGCAGATATGATACTTGAGATGGGAAGAGGTCGTTTGACCTTGGGTATCGCTAATGATCGGTTTGAAATGGTTATGCCCTCAAGCAAAATGCAATCTAATGCAAAGGAGCAATGCCACATGGTGAAGCACTTTGATCAGAGTATTTCTCTCTATCTAGGGAAGCCGTTTCTAGATATGGCTCATGTAATGACTAAGGTAGAGAAGGGGAAACTGGCTGTAGACATTATGGAGAAGACCAAAGTTGTTTCTCTTAGAAAGGCTGTGGGTTTTCCGAATGATGAAGAGGAGGACATCCCTCCTTGTACTGAAGATGATGCCATAGCGAGTTCTTTTCTCGATGCATATCCAAAATTGCCTCTTGAAGCTTGTCTGGTCAATATAACACATGATTGGATGAGAAGCAAATCACTACAAGAATGTGTCAAGATGCTTCAAGTGTTGCCTTGTTTTTATGCTAGGTACTATGAAGATCTTGGAGAACTCCCACCACCGCTTCAGTCATCCTTGATCAGTCCTCCAGAGTTAGACTTGAAGCCACTGCCGCCTCACTTGAAATATGCATTTCTAGCTGAGGGTGAAAAGCTACTAGTGATTATTTCAACATATCTGAGTGCCGAGGAGGAGGATCAACTGATGATCGTGCTAAAGAACCACCGAGGTGCATTCGGGTGGTCGGTCGCGGACATCAAGGGGATCTCCACTACATTGTGCCAGCACAAGATATGGCTCGACGAAGGAGCCAAACCTGTAATTAAGCCACAACGCCGACTAAATCTAAGCATGATGGAGGTCGTCAAGAAGGAGGTGATCAAGCTCCTTTCCACAGGCATCATCTATGCTATCTCTGACTCGACGTGGGTAAGCCCCACACAGGTAGTCCCTAAAAAGGGGGGAATTACTGTTACTCATAATCTGTTAAATGAGCCGGTCACGACCCGTCTGGTAACCAGGTGGCGTGTGTGTATCGATTACCGTAGATTGAATGTTGCTACGTTGAAGGACCATTTTCCTCTTCCATTCATTGATCAGATTTTAGAGCGATTAGTAGGTCGATCTCACTTTTGTTTTCTAGATGGTTATTCGGGCTATAATCAGATTTCCATTGATCCTAAGGACCAAGAGAAGTCCACCTTCACTTGTCCTTATGGAACATTTGCATACCACCGTATGACCTTTGGTTTGTGTAACACACTAGCAACCTTTCAGCGTTGCATGCTTGCCATTTTCTCTAATATGGTTGAGCGCTGTTTGGAGGTCTTCATGGATGATTTTTCCGTCCATGGTGCATCTTTCGATGAATGTTTATATAACTTGGATAAAGTTTTACAACGATGTGAGGACACACATTTGGTCCTCAACTGGGAAAAATGCCATATGATGGTTAGTGAAGGGATTGTGCTTGGACATAAAGTGTCTAGCAAGGGGTTGGAGGTACATCCGGTTAAAATTGAGGTTATTTCCAAATTACCCCCACCGAACTCGGTTAAAGGGGTACAGAGTTTTCTCGATCACACGGGATTCTACCGCCGCTTCATAAAAGATTTTTCAAAAATCGCTAAACCATTATCTGAGCTATTGGAGAAAGATACGATGTTTGATTTTAATGAGAAGTGTTTGCATGCTTTCAATGTTCTTAAATAGAAATTAATTTCTACACTGGTTGTGCAAACAACGGATTGGACAAAGCCGTTTGAATTAATGTGTGATGCATCAGATTTCACAGTAGGGGCTGTTTTAGGACAACATGTGGATAACAAACCCACTGTGATTTTCTATGCATCCAAAATTTTAAATGAAGCACAACTTAATTACACTACAACGGAAAAAGAGCTTCTCGCCGTCATTTTTGCATTTGAAAAATTTCTGCAATATCTTGTCGGATCAAAAGTCATGGTATGGACGGACCACACCGCCATAAAGTATTATGGAAAAGAAAGATGCCAAACCTAGATTGATTAGGTGGATCTTACTGTTACAAGAATTTTATATTGAAATTAAAGATAAGGCGGGAATAGAGAATGTGGTTGCGGACCATTTGTCTAGGTTGGAACGGGTTGATGAGAAGGACATTCATATACCCATTACCGAGACATTCCCTGATGAACAACTTCTTACTGTAAAATCTAAAGATCCATGGTTTTCTTATATTGTTAATTATCTTGCTTGCAAAATTATCCCAGATGATTGGACATATCAAGAGAAAAAGAAAATTTTCCATTCTTTGAGATATTATTTCTGGGATGACCCCATTTTGTTGAAGCAATGTAGGGATGGTGTGTTGCGCAGGTGCGTACTGAGGTTGAGTATGATAGTGTACTTCATCATTGTCATACTCTACCCACGGGAGGTCATCATGCCAATTCTAGAACAGCGACCAAGGTACTTGAGAGCGGCCTTTACTGGTCTACATTGTTCCGAGACGCATATGACTATGTGCAGCGATGCGACTCCTGCCTACGGGCAGGTAATATTTCAAAGCAATAGGAGATGTCCCTCAATGTATTTCAAGAAGTTGAGGTATTTGATCTGTGGGGTATTGATTTCATGGGACCCTTTGTGTCCTCAAACTCTAACTTGTACATTTTATTGGCTGTTGACTATGTATCGAAGTGGGTAGAGGCAATACCCACTAGGACTAATGATGCTACTGTAGTGTGCATGTTCGTAAAAGACTATATTTTCTGCAGGTTTGGCGTACCAAGGATGATTATCAGTGATGGAGGTACCCACTTCAGAAATCAAAAGTTCGCTGCATTGTTGAGGAAGTATGGGGTAAAGCACAACATTGGTACCCCATACCACCCACAGACACAGGGGCAAGTCGAAGTCTCCAATAGGGAAATTAAGAAAATCCTGGAGCGTACAGTAGCTTCGACACGAAAGAACTGGAGCACCTTACTACCGAATGCTTTATGGGTGTATAGGACGGCGTTTAAGACACCTATAGGCACTACACCTTTTAGGTTGGCTTCTGGGCGGGCCTGCCATTTTCCGGTAGAGTTGGGGCATAAGGCGCACTGGGCGCTAAGGAAGCTGAACTTGAATTATGATGAAGTAGGAAAGAAATGCTTGCTAGAGCTGAATGAACTTGACGAGCTGAGGATGAATGCATATGAAAGCTCACAGATTTACAAAGAGCAAACAAAGCTGATTCACGATCGACACATTCAACTGCGTGTCTTCAAGAAGGGAGATCGTGTGCTCTTGTTCAATTCAAAGGTTGAAGATGCATCTCGGGAAATTGAAATCCCGGTGGAGTGGACCTTTCATTGTAGAGGAGGTCCGGCCACATGGAGCAATCATGGTGCATGATGGAGAGATAACATTTCTGGTTAATGGATAGAGGTTGAAATTGTACTTCGGTGAGGATTACACGAGGAAAGTGCATGAGGTCAAACTCATTGCACTCAAGGATGTGTGATATGCTTGATTTCGTCTAGCCTACGACGTTAAATAAGGGCGCTTGTTGGGAGGCAACCCAACCATTGGTAGTGTCATCTATTTTTGTTTGTATTTACAAGTTATTTTGGTTTAATTTTATTTTTAGTGTAAAAATGATACCTTGATTGTTTGTTCAGTGTGCAGGTCTGAAGCAGGGTCGATACCATCGACCATTGTGTCGATGGTATCGACACGGGCACAGTTAGGCGGCTGAAAAAATTTCTCTGAGTCGATACTATCGACGGCCTCGTCGATGGTATCGACCTACCATCAGTAACGCCGAGGAAATCGCCAGAGCGGGGTCGATAGTATCGACATGGGTGTCGATACTCACGAAATCCCTGATGATTTTTAGACGGAATTTGTCTCAGTGAAGTCGATACCATCGACAGGCCTGTCGATGGTATCGACCCGGTTACAGGCAGAAAGTGGCGGTCGGGCCTCACGAGGGTGTTTTTCCTAAGAAGAGTCGATACTATTGACACGCGTCGATGGTATCGATGCGACACGTCACCGATCCGTGAGAGGAAATCAACGACGATCGCTACATCAAGGAAGTCGATCCATTCGAGGGGTCGATACCATCGACCATCAACCCGCGTCGATGGTATCGACACATCATCGATCCGGGCCCCCACACAGGCTATCGACAACCGTCGATACTCGCAAAACACGGATTGTGCTACATGTGTCGATACCATCGACACGCGTCGATGGTATTGATGGGTGCACGGTAGCGATGGATGAAGTTATAAAAGGAGGGATTGTTCGTCAGATTTCTTCACACCTTCAGAGCTTATTCCCTCTACTTGTGCATTGAGCATTGCTGTGCGACCGAAGGCCTGCTACAAACGTCCAAGGATCGTGATCTTCACCAAGCCTACACCGAGTGGAAATCATCTTCTCCGACCTTCACCGAGCTCCATCTCCTATCCTTTTCTTTCTCGGCGACAATGGTGCGTACAGCCGGTGTATCTTCTTCATGCGCGACCCCAATGGAGATCCTTGAATTCATTCCTCCACCACCCACGTCGATTTCTCGTCCGAGGATTGTCCACCCTTCCGCGGAGATCCGAAAGGTATACAAGGAGCTGATGAAGAGAAAGATTGAGGCCACCCGCTACGTCGACCGAGACATGGTTCGTTACCTTGGGTTCGAGCCCAATCTTGCCTACGTCCTAAAGGGGAAGGCGAGACACACGACCAGGAGGCCCGATGAGTTGGAGTACCACACCGATGATCAAACATTCTTCGGCGAGTGGCCGACTTACAAGGAACTCGTGGTGGAGTTCATGGCGTCATTGGATATCAATGTGGTGCCCAATGACTTGATCGCCACCGACAGAGATTAGAGGAAAGGGCGGGTGTCGTTCAGACTCTAGAACAACAATTACACCCTCACTCTCACCCAGTTTAATTCTGTGTATAACTGGTATCATGATGATTACCAACACCGAAGGACAGACAACCGGACGGACTACGACACCATCTTCACCCAGCTGGTGACTGTGCCTCCGGGCAAATCTGTCAGCTACCACACCGCTGCAGTTGCTGACTTCAAGCATCCGTTTGTGCAGATTTTGCACTGCATGCTCTGCACCACGCTCTCCGCTCGCGGTGACTTGTCTCTTAGCAAATTCCAAGAGATGGATTTGTTCTTTCTACACAAACTGCTGAAGCGCAAGGAGTGCAACTGGGGTGCGTTCTTCTTGACGCGCGTGTTGGCCATGAGGAGGAGTACGTGGAAGGCTCCTATCCACTTTGGAGGGCTCATCACACCGCTGGCCCTCTACCTTGGTTTGGATTTGTCCCTGCATACTCCACTTTCTAATAGGCATAAGGTCAACCTCCATCATCTGCACCGCTCCAACCTCCTCCTGCTTCGTGATGGCTTAGCTTATGCACATTGCCACGTCAATCACGCATATCAAGAATGTGCGCTTCCGGACCCCGTCTTCAACATTGAGGGAGCTCATCATTTTTGATGGCCTGTCATTGCCATCGACGACTCTGATGAAGACGGTGGTGATGATGACAACAATGATGAAGGCGACGAGCATGAAGAGGTAGAGGAGGCTTTCACTCCTCTTCGGGCACGAGTAGCACCCCGGAAGCATCCCCGCATGCATCCAGGTGCATCATCTTCTTTGCAGCCTCTGCCACCTCAGCCCTCTCATCAAGGAGAAGATGTCTATTCAATGCAGGGGATGTACATAATGCTGCAAGAGATTCAGCAGACCCAACTGCAACATATAACATCCCATGCCGGTATTCAGGATACCACAAACCGGCTGTTAGAGAACCAAAGGGCAATTTTCGAGAATGAGCGCCTCCTCCTCGATAACCAACAGAACATCCATGACAGGTTGCATAGGATGGAGATGCAGCAACAACCCTTCTCCGACAACTACTGGAGCCAGAATTATTTTGGGGGGTATCCACAACCTCCACCAATGCCCCAGTATGATCTGAGCTTCCAGGGGCAATACCCATCATGGGACCCCACAGTCCCGCAGTACCCGCCTCCACCTGCAGAATGATCGGTATCACTGTTCCACCCTTTAAGGTTGTTTTTGACTATGAGGCCATAGTCGAATTCAAGCTTGGGGGGGAGTTGGAATAGTTTCTATCCTTTATTTTTCCTAGTTTTTAGTTTTTAGTACTTTGTCTTTTGTCTTTTATTTCTCGTAGTTATTAGTTTGTTTTTAGGATCCACACTCTATCTAGTGTAATTGTAGATGTCTAATGTCATATGTCATCTCGTTGTTTGTACATGGGAATCATGGGAAATTTTGAAATTTTTAGTGCTTTTGCAAGCTTGTGTTGTTTAACTTTGAGCACATAACTTAAGGAAATAATTGGGGTTGTCAACTCTAAAATAGGAAACCACAATTGTACATTCCTGTGATTCATGAAAGTGGACGGAATTGGTTGTTTGAGCCTAAAATGACCAAATGATAATGAAACCTTAATTTAAAATAAGATAGAGAAACCTCTTAATTACTACACAGGTCAGTAAGGGGGGACACATAATATTTTCCAAAGGTTCAGTCAGTTAATCTTGTGATCTATCCACCCCATTGTTATCATACTCCACCATAAGAATTGGAAGTGCATTATGGTTTTCATCTCTTTGATTGCATCCCATGTAGATAGGTCTTGCATTGCAACTATTTTCACATATTTTTGCATAAAAAAAGGATAGAATAGTTATACATGCACATTATCTTTAGGTGCATGTCATTTAGTTGCATAGTTAGCATTTTGTAGCTGCATTCACATTTTTGTGCATTTAGTACATCGTGCATCTTATGTCTTCTGAAACATTAAAGGTGATGAACTTGTTCCATACCTTCTGGATGCTTTAAATGTATAAGTTATGTAGCAACAAGTGAGCCCGACAAATAATTCAGTGTCAGCTATGAAAATAAAAGTTAAAAAAAGTTTTAAAAAAAAGAAAAGAGAATTGAGAAGTAAGTAGGAATGAGAGGGAGAAAGGAACCTGTTCTCACTTGCATACTAAGAAGAATAAGCACATGGTGTAGTTTCTTAGATATTCCATCTCACCTTGGAATGGAATGATAGTGCATGCATCATTCCACCCAAATGTAGGCATTAGGGCATTTTCATTTTCATATGCATCATTTAGGTCATTATTGTTTTTGTGCATGTTAAAATCGTATAATGCTTCCATTTCATCCACAACTACCCATTCCATTCACCCGTTGCTCGAATTGGTAGGCCACCGTGATTTTCTCCTCACTCATTAAGACCAGGAGAGCTGCTTCCATTTAGATGGTAGTTAGGGCGAGCAACGTAGATAGAAGATCACAAGATGCACCGAGTCTGGACCGGCAGATTTTATTATGTTAACTGCCTTATGTGATAGTGTTCATCAATTTTGAGGTAGATATCTTTTATGGATGATTATTGTCACCTTTAGGGTTATTATCATTTTGTGGTTAGTAAGGGCCAAAATGTGAATGTCTGGCGGGGATCATATGGCACAGTCTGTTGTGATAAGCTGTTCTTTAGTTGACTCTCACAATTCTATTCTAGAGTTTTATTGCTCGAGGACGAGCAATGTTCAAGCTTAGGGGAGTTTGATGCGATGATTTTGAGTCGCATTTATAGACTTGTTTTACTTGCGTTTTATGTGTTTATTGGTCACTTTGGTGGTTAATATTGCATAATTCATTCACTTTAGTCTATGATCCTTCTCAGTGTCAAATCTCTCTGATTTTATCATTTTGAGCATAAATGATTATATTTATAGGTTTTATCTCGGCTGATTTGATTTTGTTGTGCAATTTTAGGAAAAACACATATCTGCAGTTGTCGATACCATCGACATCAGTCGATACTATCGACACAGCCACAGGCAGGCAGCCGCAAGGAGCAGCGCAGACTCGATACCATCGACTGGGAAGTCGATGGTAGCGAGTTACCATTAGGTTGCCAGCGACCATCCAGTCGATACTATTGACCCCAAAGTCCATACTATCGACACTTATAGCTTCAACGATGGAAAAGGAGTAAAACCGATGCCTAAGGATGTCGATACCATCGACCCGCGTCGATGGTATCGACACCGTCAGAACAGAGTTTGCTTCAGATCATCCCAAATCCAACGACTGTGATATTTTGGCGACCTAACTCGGTGGTAATACCTAATGATGGCGGTCAGGAGGGATCTATCATGTCATTAGCCATTGCACACGTCCCAAGAAGGTGTGGAGAGAAGAACAGAGCCCAGAAGCACGCCCCGACCGTTCCGAAAGCCGAAGAAGACGTTTTCCACCGCCGAAAGGCTGTAGATCGCACACTCTACGCCGAGGAACGATTGGATCTTCTCCGTTCAGGGGTTTCATCACTCTAGTCACGTTTTTATCCATGTTTCCCCTTTCTTCAATCGTGTCTTGCTCTGAGATGAACATGCATGGCTAATCCCCTTTATCTTTAGGACCGGGAGTAGCCCGGGGAAGCATTGTATGACATTTTTATCATGGTAATTCTTAATTTGTCTCTTAAATCCGTGGTATGATTTCATTTTCTGAATTATATTATTATGCTTGATCACCATAATGATAAACTAATGCCCTTAATTACTTTGAAAGAAGAATTAACGGTTAAAAAGAGACAAAATTCACATTAATTAACAAATCCCTTGAACAAGGTGATGTACGGTTAATGGTGGAAACCCAGAGGTCGATTCTAATGCACCTAGTTTAGGGTATAGGTTACTACGCCGATGGAACCGACCTAGACTTAGGTAGTGAATTGTATCACGACAGTGAACAATTTTGACTACAGGTCACTACCCGGATTGAGAGACGAATTTGTTTAGCTATATAGAAATTCATACAACGAGAACACGCGGTGAAACCACAATCATAAAGATTCCCATCTAAATTGATTAAACTCAACATTTAATCGATTGCTTTGCGTTCTTTTATTTTTATTTTCTCTTTAATCAACTCTCAAAACCTTTTTAACCGGTCTAGCTGATTACGAACAGTTAGTAGTAGTCCACCGACAATTCAGTGTCCCTGAGTTCGACTCGGGCCTCACAAAGGCCTATATTACATTGACGCATGCACTTGCGTCTTACACACGGTAAAATCGTGTCAATACCACTTGCTGGGATTTGCGCGGAAGTCCTCCAAGCCCAAAAAAATACCACATGAGATATAGCCCTAGCTTGCACGATAAAGGCGACAATGGCCTCCCAATCAACAGGATAAATCGACAAACAAACAACCAATGCGAAAATTGAGTTGGCGAAGAAGACAATAAAATTCTATTAAGCAACTCTACAAAGATTACAAGGATTGTCGCTCTCCCACAATTTTGTGCCTACAATAGAATTTCATACCCCACTCTCACTCTCTTCCTTCTTAGATGTATGTATGCCTTCCTTTGTATTGGCACACACAATGTTTGGTGCTATTCGACACACTGATAATCCATGATGTCTACCTCTGTTTATAAATATAGGACATCCACATGTATGGAAGTAAGAGAGTTACGTCTATTCTATAAGGACTAGGAGAATGACAATAGAATAGGAGAATGAAATAATGTTTGAACTCTACGTTGGACATGACTTTCCTTTTCCTAATATTGTTGGACTTAATTCTAATCCAATTAGGATAAGAACCAAATCCTAACACCTTTCACATAGGTTGAAACTGTTTTTCCTGCACTCCTGAAAGAATCTGCCGACCAGTTTACATCACAATTCTGGTAAAAAACATGTCAATCAACTTGATTCAATCAAGTGTTTATCTAATTCACATGCTATTGTAAAGAGCGAAGGCTTGTATATTTTTAGGTTTTTGCTCGTCTTTTGCATTTCACAATTGGTTATAATATCAGTTATACTTATTGGGATAATCATTTTGATAACTTTATGGCATTTAGCCCATTTAGTATTGTTTACTTAAGTTATCTATGTCAAACTTAAGTTGGATCCATGTAATCCCATCTCCTCCTATATATAAGAGGGCTCTCAAAAACTTAGTTTATATTTCGTCACTCTTTTCTACATGGTCTTTTTTAAATAAATAACTTATTGTGTATCTTTCTTATATTGTATCCTAATTATTATGTACTATACATTATACTGCATATACATTGTATCTCCCGCTACTCCTATTTAAAGGAGTATTGTTAATAGAACTGACATGGTATTTTTATATGGTATCAAAGTCTAATTAGCCTAATTAGGATTAAGGCTTCCCTTTCCCCATCCCACTAATACAAAGCCGCCGACTTTCCTTTTTCACAAACCATCACGTTTGGTGAAGCATTAGTTTAATATTTTGTTGTTGTTTCGTTGATTAGTCCATCTCTTGTCTTTATAGTTCCATTTTGCATGTGAATCATGCACATGGATCACATATATTAATTCATGATGCTTTGAATCAGAAGTCTCGTTTTTCATCAATTAATCTTGACTCCTTGTGGATGTTTCGATTCTGTCAACTAGCACATGTGTCTAAGGCTCGATTCATGTACCTCCTCACAGCGCGCATAGGCTTCGAAACAAATCTGAATCAGAAGGTTGTATTTTTTAATGGAGTCGCATAATGATTTCCTACCGCATCATGTATCCAGAATCCTACTCCAAAGTGCTAAAGACTAGCGACCGTGGCGTGCTACTGTTCGTGGTGACCTACTAGGACTTCATGTTCTTTCGAACCTTGATGCATCTAGAACGCATTTTATGCACCTTGTTCCTAAAGAAAAGTAAATTATTAATCCAAAATTTACAAACTGAGAAACCGTTGGTGAAATAAATTATGGCCTATTTAATTACATTTGTTCGTATTGATCTTCGGGACGGTCTTCACTACTACAGAAACAACGATCAACGTCACTTTTAGAGGTGTCAGTTATTTACAGAAACCGACGTTGTACACCTTCAACGTCGGCGATTTAAGAAATCCAACATCTATGTTTGAAGACCAGCCAGATACGGGTATCGCTTTTAATTCAGCGTCGGCTGAAGAAAAGAAACCGACGCCTAAAATAACCCGCGAAATCCAATTTTTTGAGCGAAAAAATTGCCCCCAAAGTGTCACATACAATGTCGGTGTTTTACCTAATATCTGATGCCTAAAGAAGCCAAAAATTACACGCAAAGTTCCAATATGGACGTCGGTTTTCTTGGTATAACCGACGCTGATAATGGTTCCCGCCAAAAATTATAGGGTAAAGTTTGTCCAATTGAATGTCAGTTTTTAGTAGCAACCAACGCTTATTCCATTTAGGTGTCCGTTTTGTAAATAACCGACAACCATTGTTAACTTAACACCACCCGCTCAAGCCAGACTCTCCCCTGTCTCTCTGTATCATTGCCGAGAACATAGGGCTGGCAATTTGCGATCTCCTTCCGCCGTCGTCGTCGCTTGCTTGCTGTGCTCCTGCCGCCGTCGCCTGCTTCCGCGTGCACCGCCGCCTGCTACCGCTGCTGCTCCAGCTCCTGCTCCTGCTCCTGCTCCCGGTGCCGTCCTGCTCCTGCTCCTGCTCCCGACGCCCTTTCCCGCCGGTCCTGCTCCTGCCCTACTCCCTCCTGCCGCACGGCCGTGGTCAAGCCATCGCTGCCCGATCAAGCCTCCGCCCCTACTCCTCACACCGTCGGAGCTCGAGCCTAAGGTCGCCGGAGGAGCTGCTGCACCGTCGGAGCTTGAGTCTGAGGTCACCGGAGCTAGCTTCTGCTTCCCCTACTGCTAGGTAGGTTACATATCTTGGTTTTACTGATTTCCATCAACTGATTAGTATTTACTTATCTACTGATTTGTATCTACTCATTTGTATTTACTTATCTATTGATTTGTATTTATTATCTACTGATTTTTATTTATTAATCTACTGATTGGTAATAATGTATTATTTTAACTTGTCTAATTCTCATGCTTGATCTAATTTAATAAATTTTTATGCATGTTGAAATAAGATTCAAACTTGTCTATTCTAGCATCCTAATTTGATTTGATTATGTGCTTTGAACCCTTGAAACATGCGTGTTAAATATACATTGATCTTGAATGTCAAAATTAACTCACATGTGGGTCTTCTAAATGATTACGTGAACTCCTAAATCAGTAACATATATTATTCTTTGTGCACCCCAATACCTTGTGAATCATGTATGCACCATAAGGTGATTAAATGCTAAATCTTGACTTGAAATATGACCTAGTATGTATGTTGATATATGAAGCTCTAGTTAAAACTTCAAGATTGACCCCTGATTCAAATCTTTGATATATGGAATCAAGGTTTATTTACTGTTTAGTATTTACTAACAAGCATGATTAATGATGTTACACAAAACTTAGGATATGAATGATGAAATTAGGTTTGTAGGTATAAGATGACAACATACATGTATTTGTTGGCCTAGAAACCCATCTAAGATTTACTTATTAGGAGTAAATCTTGGATAGTCCCCGGTTTGGGACTGTTCTTGAACACCTAATCTCACTTAGGATTTAAGTGTATAATGTGTATTGGGTTTTCAAGAAAATTTCTGTACTTGGAGAACAGCGGGGAAATGCTGCCGAAATTTTTTTAAAAACCCAATAAACATTATACACTTACTAGTGAGATTAGATATTCAAGAATGGGATAGGTGGTATACATTTATTATATATAAGAATGACATCACATGTATTTGTTGGCCTAAAGTTTTAACCATGCATAAACTCTAATCTGTTAGCCCTAGACCCTAATCTTGTTGTAATATATAGCTTGTTTTCTCTTTGATCATAGAATGGATAGATCATGGATGTCCATTCGCAATCGCTGCACCCCAGAGTTTATTTCCGGTCTTGACCAGTTTATTAGATTTGCCAAGGAACATAGGAAACAAATTCGAGATAGGTTCTACTGTCCATGTAGGCATTGCGGTAACAACTTGAAAGTCAGCACTGGTGACGAAATTAAAAGTCATGTCATGTGCAATGGGATTGTACAAGGCTATACATAATGGCACTGGCATTGAGAGATTTCAAACCCGAAACCAGTGGATGTCGATAGCAGTGCTTGTGTGGAAGAAGAAATTGCCTCCGATGATGTAGATGTGAATGAACCAGTTCTAGTAGACATCATTGGTGCGATGCTGGATAGTTGTGGGGTAGAGCACACCGATCCACCTCCCATGTTTAGAAACATTGTGCATGATGCTGAGATACCATTATACACAGGTTGTACTAAGTTTACGAAGCTTAGCGCTGTGTTGAGATTGTATAAGCTGAAAGCTAACAATAGATGGAGCGACAAAAGCTTCACGTCATTGTTGTCTTTGTTGAAAGGAATGCTTCCTGAAGGAAACGAGTTGCCAATCTCAACATACCAAGTAAAGAAATTGTTGTGCCCAATGGGAATGGAGGCCAAGAAGATACACGCATGCCCGAATGATTGTGTATTATTTCAAAAGGACTATGTGGATTTGAAAGATTGTCCAAAATGTGGTGTGTCACGGTATAAATTGATGACTTCGGGGGAGTCAAAAACTGGTTCTCCTACCAAGGTGATGTGGTATCTACCTATAATATCACAATTTCAACGCTTGTTTGCCAATTCGATAGATGCGAAGAATTTGAGGTGGCATGCAGATGTTAAGAAAAATAATGATGGGATCCTACAACATGCGTATGATTCCCCACAGTGGAAGAAGATTGATCTATTGTACCCTAAATTTGGTGAAGAAGTCAGGAATCTAAGACTTGGGCTTTGTACATATGGGATGAATCTGTACGGGACATTGAGCAGCCAACATAGCACTTGGCCAGTCAT
The DNA here is from genome assembly GCA_963693085.1 of Alisma plantago-aquatica. Lineage (NCBI taxonomy): Eukaryota > Viridiplantae > Streptophyta > Magnoliopsida > Alismatales > Alismataceae > Alisma > Alisma plantago-aquatica. The sequence continues at coordinate 369,778,074 of OY856413.1, read as the reverse complement.
GCTTATTATATACAATCTTCCTCCTTGGCTGTGTATGAAAAATAAGTACGTAATGCTGTCGTTGTTGATATCGGGCCCTAAACAACCTAGAAATGATATCGATGTTTATCTTGAACCTATGATTGATGACTTAAAGAAACTCTGGGGTGAAGGTGTGATGACCTATGATGCTTCACGAAGAGAGACATTTCGTTTGCATGCTATGTTGTTTTGCACTATTAATGACTTTCCAACATATGGGAATTTGTCTGGATATAGTGTCAAAGGAGCTAAAGTGTGTCCTATATGTGAAGAGAACACTGATTCAATAAGACTAAAACATGGCGGTAAGACTGTATATCTCAGTCATCGAAGGTTTCTTACAAAATTCCATCTATATCATAGGAAGCACAAAGCATTCAATGGATTGAATGAGGAACATAGTGCATCTATACCTATACCAGGGGAGGTTGTTTATGAAAGAGTAAAAGACTTTGTCAATGAATTTGGTAAGAGATCACAATGTACTATGGCCACATAGAGTGACAAATCTTTATTCAAGAAAAAGTGAATATTTTGGGATCTTCCTTATTGGAGTTCTTTGACAGTCAGGCATTGTATCAATGTCATGCACGCTGAGAAAAATGTCTGTGATAGTGTCATTGGTACTTTGTTGAATATACCAGGTAAGACTAAAGATGGGATATAATCCATACTGGACCTACGTGAGATGGGAATAAGGTCAGAATTAACAGAATTACGTGAAATGGAAAATTAGAGAACATACTTACCTCCCGCTTGTTACACATTATCTAGAAAGGAGAAGAAAGTTTTTTGTGAATGTTTGGTAAATGTTAAGGTTCCACAGGGTTACTCATCCAACATCTGTAGATTGGTATCAATGAAAGATCTGAAGTTGATAGGTCTTAAATCTCATGATTGTCACACTCTAATGCAACAAATATTGCCTGTGGCAATTCGATCTATATTTCCGAAGCATGTAAGGTTTGAAATTACCAGACTTTGTTTCTTTTTTAACAGTTTGTGCAGCAAAGTTATTGACCCTGATACTCTCGATAATTTGCAAAGAGAAGTGGTTGTTATCCTATGTTAGCTTGAGATGTATTTCCCTCCTTCGTTCTTTGATATCATGGTACATCTTGTTGTCCACTTGACTAGGGAAGTGAAAATGTTGGGACCAATTTTCTTGCATTGGATGTATCCCTTTGAACGATACATGAGCATTTTTAAAAGTGATGTGTAAAACCGTTATCGGCCTGAAGGGAGTATTATTGAGGGTTATGTGGCGAGAGAGGTTATGGATTTTTGCAATGACTTTCTCAGTGGTAATGACACTCCTAGTAATGACAAGAATATTGAGGAGCAATTTGGCAAAGGAATTTTGGGATCACGGGTGAAAGTAATCAGTCGTGAGTAGTTGGAACAAGGTCACTTGTATATTTTACACAACATGGACGAAGTGAGTGTTTATATCAAGGAACATACCAATTTCATCAAGAGACAATATCCTCGAGCCAATACAATGTGGCTTGCTAGAGAGCATAACAAGACATTTATTAAGTGGTTTGAAGATAAAGTCTTACATCAACTATCTCAAACACCTGGTGATATTACTGAAACTATCAAATGCCTCGCCTTTAAACCGAAATTGAATGTTATGTCTTATGAAGGGTATGACATTAATGGATTCACATATTACACAAAACACCAAGATGATAAGAGTGTCGTCCAAAATAGTGGGGTCACCCTTCAAGCGTCGACTATGTTTTTTTGCAAGTGCAAAGGTTAAGAGTCCACGTGAAGCTAAAATGTCATATTATGGTGTCATTGAAGACATGGGAGTTTGACTACATAGATTTCAGAATTCCGCTCTTCAAATGTAATTGGGTTGATAACACCAAAGGAGTTATAGTGGATGAATTGGGTTTCACTTTAATGAACTTTGAAAAGATTGGCGAGAAAGGTGAACCATTCATATTGGCATCACATGCGAAACAAGTATTTTATATCAATGATCCTACAAATGATAAATGGTCGGTTGTTCTTCATGGTAAAAGACAGTTCATTGAAGATCCTATAGATGAAGAAGAGTACTATGATAAGTATGATGACTCCAGTCCGTTCTCAATTGGGTTGCCAACATCAACAAATATTGAAGCTAATGATGACTTGTATGTGCACAGAGATCACAATGAAGGATTGTTAATTGATAAAAATCACAATATTAGAGGCATGTTTATATTTTTTTTATATGTTTTATTTTTTTAAATGTGAACTTTACAATGTGAATTACTTTACAATGTGAATGTGAACTTTACAATATGAATTTTACAATGTGAATTACTTTACAATGTGAACTTTACAATGTGAATTACTTTACAATGTGAATGTGAACTTTCAGATGGCTGAGCATTCTCCTGATGACCATGCTGATGATTACCGTGAGGGTGAGGACATCAATGTGCCGCCTCACAATGTAAGTTTTAAAAATATATCATATATTTATATCTATATGTCCATTTATAGTTATATCATGTAAGTGTGTTTATTTTGTCAAATTTTAGGTTGATGATGCACATGTACCCTCTGAAGCACTTGAGGCACTTGATGAGAAGTACAAAAAAGTTGATAAGAGAAGGGCATCACTATGATGAAGAAGTTAACTGCGCTAAGGGGCAATGGACCCAAACTTGTTGTGGATTTTGATAATGTAGGAAATGCAATTGGAGTGAATCGCAATTCGTTTGTTTTCATATCTTGGGTATGTTACTCATAGCCATTGCGGTTGTAAGATAGACTCTTGGCATAAAGTTCCTAAGGGGAAGAAAGACTTAATATGGAAGGATTTATGCATGAGTTATTATTAATTTTCAATTCTATTTTTTAGATTACTAATTTTTTGGATACTAGTTAATAGCAATTCTAATTTGCAGAGTATATTTGCATTGGATGAATAGTTGCATCGTAAATGCGCGATGCAATGCTGTGGGAGAGTCCTAAGGAACTATAGGACAAATCTCACCCGAGAATACATAAAATAAGGTGACAAGAGAAAGAAGACAACCACTGAACAGTGGAACTTCCTCGACCCAGAAGAATGGGACGCGTTTGTTGCTTCAAGAAAAACTGATGAATTCAAGGTATTAGGTGTCACTCCCAATTTAATTAATATACGTTGTATTCACCTATTCAAGATTAACATTTAGTGTTACTAACCAAATCAATGTGCATACTAACTAGGCCCTCAGGGAGGCGCAAAGAGAAAGGCGTGCACTGAATGTGCATGACCACACAATGGGTTCAAAGGGGTATGCAGGCATTCGCCAAAGACTATAGGCTGAGTCTACTGCTCAGTCTGCTACTACTCAGGAGTCCTCTACTATAGGTACCACACCTCTGCCTCACCGTGATGTCTGGATAGTTGGGCGGCTGCAAAAATGATAAAATACAACTCTTAGAGCAATCGTTTGAATATTGATTATTTGTGGTGTTTACTTAATTACAAAATTTTGTTTTGGCGATTAGTGGGAGCAATCCTTGAGGGAACAAGGGATGAATTGACATTTGCTCTGGGTAACCCAAAGCATCTTGGACGTGTTAGGGCTGTAGGCGCTGGTGTGGGCATCAAAGCGTTCTTTGGGCCATCCCAGCACAAACATGTCCCAAAAGCTGGAATTTCACAAGAAGAGGTAACCTATTCTTTCTTTAGTATGTTACTATAAAAGAGAATTCAATAATCAGAAGCTAACATTTCTTTTATCCATGTATAGGTAGATAAGATAGTTGATAGGAGAGTCGATGAAGTAGTTGATAAGAGAATCAAGGAAGCAGTTGATAAGACACTCCATGAAGCAATGAGCAAGTGGCATGCATCTCTGACTACCACTCAGCAGACAGTACCTATGGCGTCCCACTCTACTCCTACTGTAGAGGTTGAGAGTAGTAATCATGTAGACCCACCACCTAGCACATCCACTGTAAGTATTTTTATGACATAGTAAATAGTCTTTTCAAGATGATATGTTTTCAAGATGATATGTATATATGTATATAACATTCTTTACACAAATTTGTAGGGGTTGAAGCCATGCTGTAACATCCCTGACCTGGGTTATGCCTTAACCCTGGGAGTTTTGCTTAAGAAAAGTTATTTAGATCCTTTATTTTTCTTTGTAAAAAGTAATCAAGGTTCAAAAGGAACTTATGTTTCAATTTTAGTCCTTTTTGAACAATGTTGAAATAATATTGTGTTTGTTTTGGACTAAAGTGCACTTTACCCATGTTGAGGGGTTAATTTGCAAATTTTTCATGCTAAAATGTTCCTCATGTGTTGAAGCATCATGGGAATGAATATGATGTAGAGGTATGGCTTGTGATAGCCTGAATACCAAGAAAGAGTTGATAAAGCAATGTTTGTGCATTAAAACCTAGTTTTGGAGTAATGTGCAATTTACCCAAAACCTAGGATTCAATATGAAATTTACCACTTCCAAATGGTCCGTACTGTTTCTTGGGATCATGTGGAGAAAATAAAATGAGAGGGGCGTCTCATTTGTATCTCTTTGAAGGAGAGAGAATCTTGATATTAAAATAATCAAGATTTAAGCATAAAAGGGAACCCTAATTCAATTTAATGCAAAAATAATTATATTAATTGAGGTTCCCTTCAACCAAAATGTTATTGGTTGAGTTTTAATAAGGATAGACATTTTTTTGCATAGATAAGGCACGGAAATATCTAAAGGAGGTGAAACTCCACTCACCTTATTATAAAGGAAAGTAATATCCACTCACATTATGGATATTACTATTATATGATTAAGGTGCTTAATTTGTTTTGTTTTAATTTGAGGATAATGAAGGAGAGTTAAAGGCATAGGAAGGTGCCTTCGTACACAATGGAGTGAGGGGGTTTATGTGATATCAATTTGGGAATTGAAGGAAATTAATAATACTTTCTCTCTCTTCAATTTCCCTTATATAAACTCCATTTCCAACTCAATTGAAAGGCTTTTTCGGCTCTTTCTTCTTTTTTTTTGCTTTGGATGAGCTCAAGGAGACTTAGGAGAAACAGGAGGACGAGCCCCAACCTGTTGGTAAGCTTCTTGACCTTCATTCACCTTGATTCCATGGTGGAAATTGAAAATCAATGCATGATTTCTTCATATCTTGATCCCATATTCAATTCTAACCATTCCTTTTCAATAAAAGCTTGAGGACAAGCCTTGGAATAGTGAAAGGAGTTGCATCCAACATTGGTGACGTGATCTTGGATCTTGGAAGCTCAATTGGAGGCAGGTTATATAACTTGAACCCTTTTACATTGCTATTCAACTATTGATTTTACAATTTCATTGATTCCTTCATTATCTTGATTAATTGCTGGTTGAAATTGATTAATTCATGAAATCAGAAGTTCTTGGAACTTCAGGAACGAAGGTAGATGATGATTACATCATCTTGGACACTTTTCCCAAAGAAATCTTGTTCCAATCAGTTTCAACATGTTTGCCCATTCGGTTTCACCAAACCGTTTGAGAGCAAACGGTTTTCAAACTGTTTGAGAGCAAACGGTTTCAAAACCATTTGGGGGAGTTGACCAAGGGTTTACCGTTTGATAATACTGTTCCTAATTATGTTGGTTGATGACCCACCAAATTTGGTTAATTAATTGTAAAGGAATCATGAGTTGAAGGCTAATCAATTAGGCAAACCCTAATTGATTTAAGTGCTGATTTTCAACTTGATCGATTTGACTTTTTGGGTTGATTATCCCAAATGGTTTCAAAACCGTTTGGGGATCACCCAAACAGTTTCAAAACCATTTGGGGATCACCCAAGACCGTTTGGAGGTCTAGGGTTAAGTATGGTTGCCTATTTGAAGGTCCAAAGTTACCAAGTTACAAAGCAATCAATTGCTGATTTGTTGATCGACTCAATAGACCAAACCTTGATGAAAGTTCACTAGAATCCAAGGGTTGGATGAACCAAATGGTCTCAAGACCGTTTGGAGCTCATACAAACGGTCTCAAGACCGTTTGAGGGTCATCCAAGACCGTTTGGAGGTCCATTGATGTGTATGATTGATTGATTGAAAATCCAATGACATCAATTGAAATATAATCAATAGTTCCATGGATGATTGATTTCATCGGTACAAAACCTAATGGCATTTCAAAAATTTCAGTGATGGGATGTGTCAAATGGTCTCAAGACCGTTTGGAGGTCATCCAAATGACCTCAAGACCGTTTGAGGTCAAGTCATATCAAAAGTTTGATGATATTTCATTGGTTTCATTTGAAACAATTCCACAATGTTGAACATTGATGGCTACTCAATTCAAAGTCCTAATTGAAGGTTTCTTGAGTTGAAATCCTAGATCAATTGGGTTCAAAACCCTAATTGATGGTCTAATTGAAGGTTGATTCATTATTTCAAGGGATAAAGAAATCAAGGACTCAACTAAGAATTGATTCATCCATTGAAATCATGAATCATGCAAGTGTTGAAAGGACTTTTTGGTCCATTCGGTTTTGAGATGAATTGGACCAAACGGTCTTAATACCGTTTGAGTCCAAACGGTCTCAAGACCGTTTGGAGACCTATGTGGTTTCAAGGTGAAATTGTGTTATGCAATTGAAGGTTCAAATGGTTAATCCAATTAAGTACCTAATGCAATTGAAGGTTCAATTGGTTAATCCAATTTGAGAACCTATTGCAATTGAAAGTTCAATTGATTAACCTAATTGAGTACCTATTGCAATTGAAGGTTCAATTGATCAATCCAATTGAATACCTCATGTAGTTGAAGGTTCAATTGATCAAACCTTTTGGAAACCTAATGTAATTAGGTGAGAGCTACCCTTAGTGGTACTAACCAATGATACTCCAGTTGTAAACAGGAGTGTTACTTTGTCAGGAAGCTTGCAAGCTCCTTCCAATCGGTAGGGTTCTCATTCAGAAGACGATCGGGTAATAAGGTAGTTGATGTTGTAGCTAAATGGGGTAGGAGAAGCAACGAGAGTCGAGCTAGGTGGTCTCAATGCCCTAACTTTCTCTTTGAGTTGTTCAAAGAAGAAGTTACATTGAATCAATCTGTAATGCCTTTTGCGGATGAGCCTGTTGAGGGAACAGGATGAACAAATTCTCCCTTTATCTAAAAAAAAAATACATGATGTTAACCCTAATTGAGGTTAGTTTTATGTAAAAACCTAATTGAGGTTGATTACATGTGAAATCCCTAATTGAGATGAATAGTAAACCATAATTTAGGTTGATTCCATGTATAACCCTAATTGAGGTTGATTACATGTGAAATCCCTAATTGAGATGAATAGTAAACCCTAATTTAGGTTGATTCCATGTATAACCCTAATTAAGGCTGTTTACATGTGAAACCCTAATTGGGATGAATAGTAAACCCTAATTGTGGGAAATTGAATATAAGACCTTGGTTGTGGGTTATTGAAAGTAAACCCTAATCTAGAGTGATTTCATGTGAAACCCTAGTTGAGGGTGTATCCATGTGAAACCCTAGTTGAGGGTGTATCCATGTGAAACCCTAACTGAGGGAGTATCCATGTGAAACCCTAGTTGAGGGTGTATCCATGTGAAACCCTAGTTAAGGGTGTATCCATGTGAAACCCTAACTCAGGGTGTATCCATGTGAAACCCTAATTGAGGGTGATGCCATAAGAAACTATAATAAAGAGTAATGGCATTAAAAATTCTATCCTTAATTAAGAGTGATGATATGTGAAGCCTAATCCTAATAATGGATTAGCAGGTAATACCCTGATAAGGGAAGTATCTAATGTGATTATTTATAGGCAACTTTATAATAAAGCAATGCCTTAACCTGAGATAGGTCCATATCATGTGAGATAGTTGGATAGTTCTAATATATGACCTATGCACTTTATGATATTTGTGATAGGTCAATGATTAAAAGTATTAAGAAGGAAGTACCTTAATACAAGATCAGATAATAAGCTTGAGTAAGCTGGATATGATGAGAAAAGTGATACATCAGGATATGATAGATATCACATTTAGTATTTCAGGGTAATACACCTTGATACACTATTAAGTCCAATATATTTGGATAAGAAACACATGAAGTGTGCTATGAAAACTCTTACAATGAGATGTAATGAGTTTAATGCATTTTAATAAGTGTTGGCTAATATACCATGAGAAAGGAGTTTAGCCAAGATGATAAGTATGATATAATCATACCATGGTAAGGATGAGAGATGAACTCATACCTTGTGTTAATAATAATTAATGATACATGATGAAAATAATAAGTATGAATGAATACTTATGATATCAATGAATGCTCCCAGAGAAGGGTAGCAATAAATTAGGGTTGGAATGTTAATGCAAACATGAAACCTTAATTATATGTGAGATGGGAAATCCTAACCCTAGCTTTGGGTAAAAAGGATGAAAAGTCCTAATTGATGGTAAACCCTAACCCTAGTAAGGGAATAGAGGTGTTACCATTGTATTGCACGATGTGATGTGAACTTGATAAGTCTATTATCATGTGTGATAATTATGCATGTCTCATGAGGTGATGATCATAGCCAGGTATGAGCTATGATGTTTATCTGATAAGTGTTGATTGGCCTTATGTGCCATTATGTTTTGTTTCTTAGGAAGAAGTAACACGATGACCATGGGCTTTGTAAGCCTTTATTTTTAATTGTTTCCTAGTAAGAGGTAACAAGATGTATTGTGGTCATGTGAGCCATATGAATAGGTTGTTGCCTAGTGAGAGGTGACAAGATGTGTAGTGGCCTGGTGAGCCATGGGTGATTCTTGCGTAAAAAGTATCATGTATACCTCAGTCAGATGACCAGAAGGTGATAATTACCTAATAAGTGGTAACAATGCTCAGTGTTGAGACAAGGGTTTGAATACCCAGAACCATATGATTATGGTATTGAGATTGTGAAGGGATGAGAATTCCCAATATTGAAATGAGGGACTGAGATCCCAATGTCTTTTAAAAACTGTGAAGTAATTGATGAAAATAGTACATGTTTCTTTGTAGCATTTGTCTTAATAAGTTATGTTTAAGAACTTGACTGATGCTAAAAGAATATGATAATGTACTTAATTAATCAGGTGAAATATATTCATGTAGTGCTCTGACCATAGATCCATCATCCTCAAGAATAGGTGATGGTGAAACAGGTTGCTCCACGACATATCTTGGAGTTCGCATATTTTTGAATATGTGGGGGTCAATGGGCGAAAATATCCTTACGTCCTCTTGAAGAGATTGTTGGAAGGTAAACAATAAACCTCGTAATCCTTCATTATATGTCAGGATTGATGTATCATGAATCTCTCGATGATTGGGTTAGATGCCATACACATCTCCCAATAATACTTAATGTCGGGTCGACGAAGATAAACATTAAATCTCTCGATTGCCTATGAGAGTGCAGTTGATGCTGTAACTCTATAGCGAAGTTTCCAATAAACCATGGAAAGCTATGTTTAGCAGAGACACAAGATGTCCTGCATTTTTTCCCGTACTGACCGGGATGTGGGAGGTCTTGGAAGCCAGCTCTTCCATTGACCTTGTATAGTACCGATTTCGACTTCGCAGTGATCAGTTGGAGTATGAGAAGTATACCTCATCTCCTCAGAGCTTAAGTGTGATTGTAAAATGTAATCAGCCGTTGAGCATGTTTGCTTAAGGATTGAATACGGAAATTCATTGGCTGATGTTGCATTTCTTTGTGCATACCTTAGTGGATAGATGTTAATTATGTTTCTTTATATTCTCTACAAAGTAGAGAGATGAATTACATATCTACCATGGGTAGATGCAATGCTCTCCTTGAGAATGGAGATTATCTTATTCTGTTCTATGATGAATAATTCTGCCTGATAATGTAAAAGTAACCCCTACTCAGTTTTAAGTTAATAAACTGCAATAACAATGTTTTGGCAGAGAGTTATATCTCTCACTGGGGCAATTTTCAATTGTCTCACCCCCGTGGGAAACATTTTTAGGTATACATGGAAGGCAAGGTAGGAAATCCCTATAACAGAGAAAGAGCAGCAGCAACAGCAACAACAAGGACAACAATGAGATCTCAGGTGGAGATATTATCTATCAAGTCATATAGATAGTAGTCCTATGTGTCGTCTCTGTATTCTCAGGTCCTCGAAGTTTTTAATGTATCAATCTGAATTTGGCTTAGTGCCTCGAAATTTTTATACTGCCTGTGTATAATTGTTAACAGGTCAATCAATGTTGTATCCTTGAAAAGGAATGGTACAAGTTGTGTACTTGTGAGCCAGGATGAATATGAAATACCTTGGTTCCTGGTTAAAGAGTTTTCTTGTGAATGGATCTCTTTGAAAAAGTTGTAACTTTTAGTGATTTTCAGTTATCCACGTGTTTTATTATTGTTAATGACACTTGTTATCTTAATAATGACGTTTGTCATTACACATGTCGTCTAAAAAGTAAAGAATATGTCATTGCAGAGGTGTCAACTTACCTATCCCTACCAGGGGAAATGTTTCATGGGTTTCCATTACTAGCTAGTTGGGTTCATATGAGCCCGCTACGTATATTCCCCAAGTGGATGGATCTTCCATTGCCATATGCCCACCCAGATTGTGAAATGCTTGGTGAGGCAGAAGGCAGAGTGATATTGTGGCCAAAAGCGGATGGCGTCTATTTTGAAATTGTATGGTAAATTTACATTATGTTAAATTATTAGTGTGTGTATATGATGTCAATTGATATGATATTATATATATATATATATATATATATATATATATATATATATATATATATATATATATATATATATATATATATATATATATATATATATACAGGTTAAAAAGAAGACACCCAGAGCATCTAGGCCTCCACCTCCACCTCCTACATTACCAAGTTGGGTTCCACATGACCTACCTGTCCTGTTAGGTCCTAATTGTAGGGGTATGGTAATATGGTTAGGAGAACATGATATAAATTGCCCTATAATTGTTTCTATAGATGCAGATACTGCAGGTCAATCATACGAAAACAAACTATTTATACAAGATATTTTGGAGTTGTTTCGATATGATTGGCTGAATACATCTGTGATAGAGCTATGGATAAGGTGAGATCTTCTTTATACATCCATATACCTTGTGTAGGATCTGGTGATCTGGTTTCTTATATATTAATGCATATGTAATACATGTTTTGCAGCTACTTAGATAAGATATGTGCAGATTTTTCATTCGAACATGTAGGATTTTTGATTCCGTCTTTGATTAGTCTAGTAGCTAAAGATCCTTTGTCAGTTCAACAATACTACTGTGATGCTTTTACAAATTTTGCTCAAAATAAACAGACGGTGATAATAGCTCCATTCAATATGGAGTAAGTTTACTTTGCTTATAATTTGGACTTAAGAAAATTATATTTTTATTGTGGATTTTGAGTTATTAATTTTTAACTTTTTTTACCTCTAGGGGTATGCATTGAGAGTTACTAGTTATTGTCCCCGATACGTTCACTGTATATTATCTAGATCCTAAGGGGACTAAATTGAATTCAAAATATGGACACACAATGAAAATGGCATTATTCCGGTGAGAAACATTTCATTTTCATATCCGTTAACATATGTTATTACATTACTATTTAATTATACAATGTACTGTGTTACATTAACATGTAGGGGTTTAGATGAGTTCAAAAAGGCTGGAGGAAAGGTCCCCAGGAAAAAGAACCAGCCAATAATTTGGAAGAACGTGGAAGTAAGTTCCCGACTCCAATGTATATATTATTTATGTGAACAATGCTTAATTAGTTGAATTTTTTTAATATTTTGTATGTTTCAATTTATAGTGTGCTACATAAGACAACGGATGGGCATGTGCATACTATGTGATGTGATTTATGCACATGATTATCAAATATGTCGCAGTGGACATCGATACCATTATTGAGGTATTATATATAGTATCATTAGATAATATGAAATATATCAATCTGATTTATATATTATTAATTATATATATACATCATTCTCTTTGCAGGTGTTTAAAACTGACCACACTACAGGAAAGGCCTTACTAGATGTACATGCTCCCTATACGACGGAAGAATTAAATGATGTAAGAGAAGAATGGGAAAAAGCCATACAAGTAGTGGGGGTTTTAAAATATAATTGGGATGTTGATAGAGAATAATGACTAAAAAATGATATTTTGTAAGTGAATTTCTGAATTGTAATATGTGTGAATGTTTCTACATATGTCTGAATGTTTATACATGTGTGAATGTGAAAATGAATGAAACTGCTAGTTGCCTTATAAATGTTTCTACATGTGTGAATGTAAAAATGAATGGAACTGCAGATTGCTACATGAATGTTTCTACATGTGTGAAAATCGAATGGAACAACAGGTTGCTAAATGTGTGAAAATTAATGTTGTTAATTTTGTAGGTTTGTGGCCTGTTGTTGGCTGATATCAATGGATTTCGTAAAACCTACAGTTCATAACTGAACTATAGATTTCTCATCTTGCGACCAGCCACAGCAGGCCTGCAGACTGATAAAAAAAACATACAATAGGAGTCGGTTATTTGAAAAAACTGACGACAAATGCTTACAACGTCGGGTAATAGCTAAAAATGATGCCTAATGAGGCCAGACACCACGACCGTATTGTAGTAGGTGATATGGTGTCAGTTATCAATAATAAACTGACACTGATGAATACTTACAATGTCGGATAATAGCTAAAACTGACGCCTAATGAGGCTAGACACCACGGCCGTGCTGGCCAGCACAGCCGTGGCAGCATGTGATATGGTGTCGATTATCAATAAAAAACTGACGCTGATGGTGTCCTAGATGGCGCCCTTTCTATAGCGTAAAGGTTTATGGTGTCGATTTCCGTAGTAATAACCGACGCCTATATCCCCCTGCTGGCGCATTTTCGGTGGCATGGGAAGGTTTCTGGCATCGGTTTGGAAACCGACACATAACTGTTTGCCTTTTAACGATGCCCACATAGGTGTCGTATTGAAACTGACACTAAAGGACTTAAATAACCGACACTAAAGGTGGGTCATGTACTAGTACTTCTTAAAGAAAATAAATATGCTTCAAGAATGTGGTCCAACGACACTCGTAAATATCAATCAGCCATGGAAGCTGCAAGGGCAACTCAAGGTCATCTTACTATATCTGAGTTCTATGAACATATGTGTGACCGACAGTGTCTTTCCAACATTGATAGGCCTACTTTCACTTCTTGTACACTACACAATAAAGAGTTTCCTTTGTATTAATTCCCTATGGCATTGCAATCAAAGTTCTACTATTTTGTGGAAAGCATCATTCAACAACCTACTATACCTACATTAGAGTCTATCATCCCTGAAGTAGTGGTTGATAGACTTGACTCCTGGTACTCAAATCCAATTCTCTATCACAACTTCATTCCTCAACAAATATTGTACTTTCTTCTATTGCTCCTTCTACTATGCCTACTACTACTATTGCATGATCATGTGAACATCTTGTGTGTACTCACTGCCATAAGAAAGGGCATCTTGAAAATGAGTGATTTTTCCTTCATCTCAAGCTTTTGAAACATGGATAGAAATTTTGGTAAAAAACACACTTCTACTACTTCCACTTCCAACAGGGATCGTTCTGCTCATATTTCCACCTAGGGTTGTCAATGGGGAGGGTAAGGTCTTACCTTTACCCTTACCCTCTTTGAGTAGCGGGTAAGGGTAAGGGTAATTATCCTTCTCAACAATCTCCTTACCCTCCCCTTACCCTTACCCTCTTCTCTACAGGGTAAATGGGGAGGGTAAAGGGTAAGCGGGTAATTTTGACAAAAAAGAGTTTTATACACATTGTGTGTTGATTTTTAATAATTTTATAACTAATTTATTGATAACAACATATAAAACATTATATCCAATTCAAAATCATATGTTTCTCCGTGTAAAATTAAGTCAATTCACACAATAACAATTTTTTATGCATAAATCGTTTTTTTCCTTTGCATAAGTATGCATAACAAATAAGTGTTTCACCAACACCTCATTTTCCGCAAGATATATATATTTTTCCCTCAACAAGAAAATAATACAAGCACAACACCAAGTCATTTTCCAATGATAGAATAAAGTATTAGGGTTAAACATTAACATACAAACCCCTTTAGAATATATTTTTGTGTAACAATTATATCATGAGCGGGTAAAAGGGTAAAAGGGTATGGATAATGTCTATACCTTACCCTCCCCTTATAGTATAGCGGGGAAATGGGGAATGGGTAAACGAGTAAAGGGTAATAAAAATCTCTACCCTTACCGTTACCCTCCAGGGTATGGGTAAGAGTAAACGGATAATACCCTCCCCATTGATAGCCCTATTGCCACCAGAGATTCTATGACATCTTCAAAGTTTGCAACAATGCTTCATCAACTAATGAAGATGGTTTCTAATGGTGGTCCTACGACCACAAATGTTTAAGTGTCTGCATCGCCGACTGTTTCTTGTATAACTGGTATTCTTGTCATGATTGGATTATTGGTTTGTGTGCCACTGACCACATGACACCTCACACTTCCATCTTAAGAGACTGTTACTCTATTCATTAGGCTCCAATACAAAAAGTAGATCGATCCTTTGTGAGCACATCACATATTGATTCCATCACTCCTCTGTCCTACACTTTTGGACATCTTAGTGTACATAAAGTTCATCATGTTCCTAACCTAAACATGAATCTTGTTTCCATTGATTATATCTATTATCTAGGATATAGAGTCATATTTGATGCTACTAATTATATTGTGCAGGACCCACATTCAAGCTAGGAGATTGGAGCTACAACTAGAGTTGGAGGCTTAATATCATGTCATTAGTCGACATCTCTCTTCCTCAGAACATGCTCGTGTTGGATCTATTGGATTCAAGATATCCCCAAATTTGTGGCATCACATATTATGTCATATGTCATCTCATCATCTAAAAAATCTTAGAAAGTCTGGTGTCTTAGATGAAGTTTCAAATTTACTTTTCTTCGTAAGTGTGTGAGTTGCAAATTTGAAAAGTATTGATTTACCTTTTTCAATGTCTATTAGTAAAAGTAGTAATTGTTTTGGTCTTGTACATTTTATTTATGGGGAGCTATTGTAATTGTGTCTGCAAGTGGTTATCAATACCAACTAAGTTTCATTGATGATTTTTCAAACTGTACTTGGATTTATCTTCTTCAAAATAGGTTTGCATTACCTCAAATTATCAATATTCTATTAATAGGATTCAAACTAAATGTAACAAAATTATTTTTGTGTTTCATGTTTACCGAACCAAAGAATATACATCTAGCACCATGTGTTCTATAATCGATTCTCAGGGTACCCTATACCAACAGTGTTGTCCTTATACCCATGAGCGAAATGGGGTTGCTGAAAGAAAACACAAACACATCTTAGAGACCACTAGACATCTCCTTATTTCCAACATGCCTCATCATTTTTGGATCAAGGTTTTTCTCACTTCCATTTCTCTCATCAACCTTATACCTACTGAAGGTCTTGATGGAGTCTTGTCACATGAGATGATTTATGGTCTACCTCATTCCTATAAGAATTTGTGTATCTTTGGCTACAATTGTTTTATTCTTTCACCTGAACACGAGCTGGATAAGTTATCATCTAGTTCTGTCAGTTGTGTTCTTATTAGATGTAGTGATGAATATAAGGGTTATCATTGCTTTGCCCTATTTTTCATTACCTCGACATTGCTAGATATGTCACCTTTCTTGAGGACACACCTTACTACACACCTATTTATACAGTTGTTGGGACTCATCATGATTTTATCACCACTTGGCGTGATGAGTTGATGACTCCTACTCAGAGATTTACTCATTCTGGTATTATTGAGACCATGGATGTTGAGCCCCCCATTGGGACTGAGGTCACTCATATTGAGCCTCCTTGTAGTCCGTTGAGTTTTTCAACTTCCTTTGGAATTGAGTCTACCCATATTGAGCCTTCTGCTAATGATTCTGGCATAGTTCATCATATTATCTCTAACTTACGGCATGATACCTCTTCTAATAATATACATGTGGGTCCTAGAAGATCGAAATGCACTTGTAGGCCTAATCCAAGATATACACATGCTACTATTAGTAGCTATTTCTTAGAGAATTCAACATTTCTTACTTTTCTTCACATTGATCAAAAGCCATCTTCAAATATGGAGACTTCCAACTCTATAGTATGGCTTCAATCCATGTCTGAGCAACTTCAAGCATTTGAGCACACACATACTTGGGATCTTGAGCCTCTACCTTTAGGAGTTATGTTAATATGCTGCAAGTGGCTCTATAAGATCAAGCGTCAAGCATATGGTAATATAGACATGTATAAAGCACACTTAGTTGCTAGAGACTTTAGTCAGGAGTATGGGATAGACTCTAAGGAAAGTTTTTCTCTTGTAATACTTATGACTACTGTCAAGATTATACTTGCAGTTGTAGCAACATGACAATGGTCTTTGTACCAAATGAATGTACAAAATTCTTTTCTTCATGGAGAACTATCTGAGACTATTTATATGGTACCTCCACCCAGACTATGAGTGTAACATACCAGATCTCGAACCCTACCCTAGAACTTTGATCTTTTGGGTTGGACCAAACATGGTTTGAGGTTAGACTTATAAAAGGTTTAGAATGACCAATATGAGCTAATGCATGTAAAATCACCCTAATATACCTAATTGAATGAGTAATTAAGATAATAAGCCATTAATGGGCCATATGACCTATCTCATAAAAAGAAATCCCAAAAGTAAAATCTAAGTTTAAAATTGTGTTCCTTGGGTCCCAATTGCCTTGGGAGTCAAGTTTCACATTATTTACATAATAATAATTAATTTAATTCATTTAAGAAAGAGAAGATCTACGTTTTCCCTAAAATATCAAATAAAATAACTAATGACTCAAAAAGAGGAAAATAATCTTAGATTTGTAATCTACATAACAAATATAGCCTATGGGTGAATTTTCATCCAATTTGTAGAAAGTTTGCTTAAAAGGTGTAACCAGGAGAGAGAAAGTGTGTACAAACATCAAAATATTAAATAAATATACAAACAACTCCAATATGTAAAATTGATGGCAAATTTGTATCCAACACATTAAATATGACTTGTGGGTCAAGTTTCATAAAATTTGGATAATCATAATGCCATTAATGAAGGAGGAAAGAGAAAATAAGTTTTGATTTTTTTTCGATACCGGTAAAACCAGTTATACCAAGGAGATACATTGAAGAGGATGAGGAAAAGTTGGAGATCTGAATGATAGAAATGATGGATATGAGAATGACATTTGTTCCAATTCAGAGGTGATGAGGGTTTCTTTAAACAGAACTTCGCCAAAGCATCGTTGAGCTTGTTCTGGTTTCTTTTCTGGTGTACCACTCTCATGATTTGGCCTACCTTAGAGAATCAATGATCTTTTGGGTGAGAGTAAGGTATTTTTTGGGGGGCTTCTTTAGTTGGTAACCCATTGCACTCCGTTCTAGGGGTCAGACACAATAAGTCCCTCAGAGAGGTTGTTAAGGCAAGCTCCGTGCCTTGTAAGATAGATTTTAGCTCCCCCTCCATGGCGTCTGAGCCAGGGGAGACACAAGCAGATCCCTTTATCCATATGCCTAGGTGGTTTCTGGCGATGGTGTAAGTGCACATAGAATGTGTATTTCTTAAGAGGGAAGCATCAACATGGATGATAGTTGCAGACGATTGGATTGTCAGAGAAGGAGGGGGCCCGGTGTCTTCTGACTTGTAGTTGGGGGAAGAAGGAGAGTGAGACAAGACTTGGGAAATTGAAGAGGCCTCGGCCAAGCATTGGACAGTGAGGACCAAAGGAGGGATAGTTCTGTGCTCAAATATGTGAGAATTTATGTTCTTCCAAATTTTCTAACAGGCCACCATGAATTTCATGTCCCAATCAGGAACTTGGTGGAGGCCATTGAGGTTATACTCGATCCATGAGTGGACATCTTGGTTCGTGAAGAAGAGATGTGTGTCAGAGGGTAGGAGCATGGTCTAGGTCATTCTAGCTACGTTGTAGTCCCTTATGGCATGGAGGCAGTCCTCGTCTGCGTCACTGCATACGGGACACTTCAGATCCTCAGTCATCTTCTTGTGGGTTCTCATGGCGTTCGTGAGGAGTCTATTGTGGAGCAAGAGCCAGAGGTGGATTTTGATTCGATGTGGAACTTGAATGGCCAGATGGCCTTGAACAGTGACAAATCTTCCTCATCTGCTTGAGTTATGGAGGTGTAGGCTGAGCTAGCTGAGAGCATTCCGTATGGTGTTAACTTCCATATGCGTATGTCTGCTCCATAGGAGTCATTGGGTGTAGGCATGTTCAAGATGGACTACGTAGTTTTGTTATTGAACCAGTAGCGGATGAAGTCAACATCCCAATTGCCATCCTCCTTGACCATGCTAGATACCTTGAGGTCGAGGAGGTCTTCTGGGATGGACAGCCATGTCTTGATGGAAGGTGTATGGCCGTTACCAACCCATTCATCTGACCAGACGAGAGTGTCGTGGCCAGAGATGGCAATCCGTCTTGAGTTGTTGAGAAGAATTGGTGTTAGGCTCCTGATGCTGTGCCAGAGATAAGAGTTGTTGGTGCTGGGATGTCTTGTGCTGAGGTACTTGCCTACCATGAGGTCCACCCATGGGATGCGATGATGTTGGATGAAAGTCCATGCCATCTTGATAAGGAGGGTAACGCTGAAGTCCTTGGTTTGCTTGATGGCCAGGCCTCCCCGATCCTTAGGCTTCGTGACTTGCTTCCAGACCACAAGATTAAGGTGTTTGTTGGAGTTCCCATTCCAAACAAAGTTCTGTATAGATTTGTCAATTCTCTCGCAGATGGACAAAGGGATTTGGATGGATTGCATATTGTAGCAAGCTTGTGATTGCAACACAGTTCTTTCCAGTGTGGTCCTTCCTGCTAGAGAAAGGAGGTTATTCTGCCATTGATTTATTTGATTGTGGACCTTCTCGGTGAGTGCGAGGAATAACTCCTTACTCTTCCTTCTGTGGACGGTTGGGACCCCAAGATGGCGAACCAAATTCCTCATTTCCTGGATCCCAAGCTTCTTGTAGATTGTGTTCCTCAAGCCCCTAGGCATGTTGAAGGAAAAGAATAGTGTGGACTTGTCGTACAATAGAAATAAGTCAGACGCATCACTGAACCTTTTGAGGTAGGATTTTATGACCTTTGCTTGATTTATAGAAGCTTCACCGAATAAAATAATGTCGTCAGCAAAGCTCGCATGGGTGATAGGGATCTTAGATTTCGAGATGATGATGGGCTTCCAAGTGTTATTGGCGACCTCCAGAGAAATGAATTGGTTGAGTCTTTCTAGGCATAGAACAAATATGTAAGTTGATAGTGGATCACCTTGTTTCACTCTGTAGGAAGGTTTGAAGGAACCAACAATGTCTCCATTCCAAAGAATTGATGATTCCCCAGAGGTGATAATTTGCATGATGGTATTGATGATAACCGCTGGTAGGGAGGTTCTTGTGAGCGTGTCATGAATGAAGTGCCAGCTCAATTTGTCAAAGGCCTTCACAAGGTAAAGCTTTAGGGCTAGAAACTTCTTCCTGCTAGTCTTCGACTCCATGGAATGGACTACTTCCTGGACCAGTGCGGTGTTGTCACATATCTTTCACCCTGGTATGAAAGCTGATTAATGTGGGGAGATCCAATCACTAAGAAGAGGTTTGATTCTGGAGGCGAGTACCTTGGATAATAACTTAGAACACACATTGTTCAAAGATATTGGGCAGAATTGAGAGCAGGTCTCAGAGGCGGCAAGCTTCGGGATGAGAATAATGAGGAAGTCCGTCCAATTGGGGGGCAAGACATTACTCCAGAAAGGCATCTGAACAAAATTATAGAGTTGTTGTTTCAAAGAATTCCAATTCTTTTAGTAGAAGGTGGCATCTACCCCATCTGGGCCTGGGGCCTTGATCAGGGACATAGATGCAGGGCCGCGTGGATGTCAGACTCTTGGGGAGTGTCCGCCAACTTGGCTTGCTGGTCCAATGAGAGGGGTGCGAATAAGCCCGGGAAGGAGGGACACACTTCTCTTCTCAGTACATGGTTTGCTTCCTTATACACATTTAAAAAGGAGAGGATGAGCAGCTTAATCTCTGAATCATTGGATATCCATTCGCCATTATCACCCTTGAGACATGTTATCTTGTTTTTCCATCTTCTTGATTTAGTGAGAGAGTGGAAGAAACGGGTGTTATTGTAACGACCCTGCCTCCCAATAACCCCCAATTAAGGGAGACCAAGAGGTCAGAGCCATTATCCCAATTTCTGGATCAAAGGTTCAAAAAATAATCGATAATAATTATCAAATTCTACTAAACTAAACTGAAAGGCTATAATAAAAAAATTAACTTCGCATACCTTTTTCAAAAAAACTTGGACATCTACTTCTATCCAATCTGGAGTCTATTCTAACTAATCCTCCTTTGCACTTTAATTCTCATTAAATTCCACATATGCCACTTTACTGTTTGTTCTTTTCACTTGAACCTAAAATGCCGACAAACAAAACGTCGATCAACATGAAGCTGATATGTGGGGGAAACAATAATCATGCAATTAACCATAACAACATATTACAGTCAATTATGATTTGACAAACAACTTTACATTTTATATATAACTGTGTGATCCACACATATCCTATCCTCGGCACTGTCCATGCAGTGGACCTGGATGCTACCTTCCTTATGGTAGCTCCCCATTAACCCCCTCATGATCCTACCTAACAGGTGAATCAATTTCTAGGGTTGAGTCACATGGCACTACCCACAGGTAGCCCACTCCTTATCTCATGGTGCGCTAAAGAGTTGCATGGCACTACACGTAGGTAGCCCAATCCCTAACTCTTGATAACCTAGACCTTGCTCTAGGTTACCCTTTTTTTAGACTTTGCAAAGCCACAGAGGAGGACCCGGATCTAATCCAGTTTTATATATTATATATATATATATATATATATATATATATATAGTGATAATCATAGTCACTTTATAGTTGCATGAAATAAAAGGCATCCAAGCAGTTATTTTCAAGAAACCGATAAAATGATCAGAACTCACCGTGAAACTAAATCGATAATTCACAAGTGTAACCACATACCTGCCAGGCTAATCTGAGATAGAATAATCCAATCAAGAAATCCAAATAGGCTAGCAAGCACATTATGAGATCCTGAAATATGCATACAATTTCCTATTATTAATCATGCCATCAAGATCTATTAAACCTAGCTCGCTTCCCAGGGTTTCTAGTCCACTTTTAGGGTTTCCATTGCAATTAGGGTTTCCCTTCATCTCTTACTATTTTAAAGCATAATTTTGTATAATTACTCATAAACCCTAATTATCTCATCTATTCTTCATGAAAGATACTAAGGTTATCTTTTAACAACATATAACCCTGATATCAGAAAAAGCATAATTAACCATCAATTAAGTCCATTAAGCCTCTTTTACATTGAAGCTACCATTTTTATCCTTTTATTCCATGACAAGTTCATTATGCTCATTTATCATCAATTCATAGTTCATTATGGTCTAATTCACATATGAACTCTATTTGTCATTAATTCTACCTTTATCCATTAGAAAACCCTAATTACTACATTAAGGGTATTTATCTACAATTAGGAACTTTTATACTTGAAATAGCTTGTAATTATCATATCTCAACTTTATTCATGATTTTGAATAATTAAAACCATTATGAGTCACATTTACTAATATTAGGGTTTCAAGGCCCATTAAAGCATATTTATGCACATGAAACTCTAAATTAAACCAATTACGTTCAAAGTTCATCTTTTTTGTTCTTAATATACCTTTTTACAATTAACAGGTTAATATCAACTTTAATCATCCATTAAACCCTACTAAATACATTAATCATCTCCAAATAGGGTTTCTTAATCTTTAATTCATTAAAGTTGATAACTTACACCACTTTTCGAATTTCAAGAGTAATTATCCTCTAAAACCATTTTTAATGAATTCCTCTCATTTTTCTGAGCAATTTTCATATTTTATGCGTATCCATCCGAGCTACCGATATTTAAATACGATTTTTGCAAGATATTACTTACCAGAGCCAATCAGAGGGTGCCATGTGTCCCTTCCATGCAACGTGACTCGGCTATCTTGAAAACATTTCAAAATGACGTCTTTGCCCTTGGTTAAGTAGGTCGGCTCTTCAGCTCTGATTCCATTGGATCTTATTCACAAGCCTATCCTTCACCTTCCTGTCAGTTTTCCTTTTAGTAGAATCTCATCGTTTGGCTTTAGCGAGGAAACTAGCATTTGCAGTCATGAGGTCTTATTCCTGGGGCCAAGATTCTTTGAAGAAGTCTACGTATCTCGGGGTTGAGTACCATTTGGTGGAGGTGCGCATCGGTAGGAGCTTGTGAATGGAGGGTTGTTGGATGCAGGAGACCAGTATAGGAGTGTGGTCCGAATGGTTCTTCTCGAGCACTCAAACATCTTTACTTGCAGGTGAGTCGATCCTGGGCCTGTTCGCCAATGCCCTATCAAGACGCTCGTGGAGGAGTCCCCTCCTAAAGTTGGTTCGGGCCCCAGAGGCCCCTAGGTCATAGAGAGAGCATAATTCCATATCTTCGATAAAATCTTTACTATTGGCGGTGTCGAAGGTGTTACTGCCAAATTTCTCAGACGGATGCATGACTACATTGAAGTCCCCCATCGCCACCCAGGGCTCAGTGATGGAGAGGGGCATAGTACATAGGTGATTCCACAGGAGCTTGCAACCTCACCTTGTTGTGCTAGCATAGATGAATGTAAATAAGGAGTCCTGGATTTTGCAATGGACGAATTGCTTGTGTGAGAAAAGATTTCCAGGTTGACATTGTGCCTCCAGAGCACCCAAATTCCTCCTGAGTAACCAATGGCTTCGAATCTGTGTTAGTGCGTGAAACCCAGCTTCTTTATGATCCCCATAGCCCTGTCGCCGCTACATCTGGTCTCTAGGAGATAGAGGACCGAGATGTAATATTTCATAGCCAAGTCCTTAGCCGTGAGTTAGGTGTCTTTATTACAGGCACCCTATACATTCTAGGTGATAACTTTCATTTATTACGTTCAACCAAGGTTGATGTACCCATCATCCTGGCTTCATCTTCAAGGTCGGGAAGGAGAGAGGTTTTGGTCCTCTTCCGGTTAGAGGGATTAGAGGTACCCCCCGATTGGATCACCTTCCTGTTTCTCAGGTGTATTCCAACCGAGATGCACCTTGGACTGTGGTAGGGGTTGAAGGGTATGTCCAAGCTGGACATGTCGCCCAACGAGAAGGGTGTGGTGACGAATGGGTGCGATTCTTGTGTTCGGCCAACAAGGAGGGCTTCTCTAGTGGGATTCACAGTAGTGTGGTTAGAATTCATCTACACATTCATGGTGCGGGTATGAGGTACTTGATTGGTGTTCGGCGGGGGACCTGAGTGCGTCTTGTTCACACATTGGTGATTGTTGGATTGCTCCTTATTCTATTTGGTGTTCCTCTTCCTTGTCTTCCAATCGATCCCATTGGTTATCTGCTCGGCTACATTATCAACGTCAATGACCTCAGTTGTGTCGTCTTCTTCATCATGGGTATTTAGGGTTTGGAAGCAATTGCTAGAATTAGCTGGTGGCTTCTAGTTTACTGCCTTGTTTCCTCATTGCTTGCGCTGGATGGGTCAGGCATGGATGTAATCCGTGAACCCCTAGACTGGTGCAGCTGGATGGGGGCATCACATGTTGTTTATGTTCTTCTTGCCTCATTTTCTACAGTAATCCACTTGGAGCAGTCCTTTTCCAGGTGTCCAACTTGACCGCAGTACATGCAGATGAATGGTATGTTCTTGTACTCTATCCTATAATGGTTTCCCTCAGTCATAACCTGTGGGGTTAGAGATTTGGAGGTGTCCAGTTTGACCGTGATCCTGGCGAAGCGACCTTGGCATTGAGATAGTGTATTGAGGTCGACCTTGATGGTCTTGCCGATGTGATCGCCGATTAATGAGAGAAGAACTTCTTTATAAAGGTGGATGGGTAGGTTGGGGATATGTAGCCAAGCCACGAGCTTTGGGGGTGAAGAGGACTCCATCGAGAAGTCAGGCTGCCAGCGCTGGATTGAGAGGTAGGACCCGAACATCGGCCAAGGACCTCCCGTCAACGCGTGGATGTAGTCATCTTCTCTCTGCAATTGGACTACAAAGAAGTTTTTTGTGAGATCAATAAGGTTGAAGAAACCCTTCAGTTTCCACATCAATTTTATTCTATCTTGTAGGGTAAGGAAGACGATCTCTTTGGACAAAAGTTTCACGACAATAGTGAATTGCCATGGATTTAGGAGGTTTTTGCGGGCATCTTTCTTCAGGCCGAAGGACGACATACAGTTCTCAGAGGTGAAGATGATATCGTCAGGTCTTAAGATAGTATTGTTATCCTCTGGGTCTATGCGAATATAGACATGATCTTTAGACATGTTTTTGCCGACGGAGTCACTGTACAAAGGCCGTTGCTGTACAGGGATGAGCATGGGCGTCGTGCCTTGATTCCTGCTTGGAAGTTCGGGAAACTGAGCAGATGCTAGGGTTCCTGAGTTGACTTCCATGGCGTTACTACACTGAGCGGGCATGGTGGACTGTTGCCTCAAGGCTGAGAAGTTCAAGTAAATGCCCATTTTGCCGATCGGGACTTGGAAGGCGGGGCTTGGGTGAAGGCCATCGCTATCGTCCGGGTAAGCTTTTCTAGGGATGGCGCCGCCTCCTCCGGCCATGCTAGGGTTTAGTAGACAACTACTGGGGAAGACTAGAACACTATCCAATTTGAAAACTTGAAATAAAGAGATCCTTTGAATTATTTATCCCATTAAAAGTTTCCAAAAGGAAAAACAAGTACATAATCGAAATCTACATGCCTTAATTATCCTCTGTGTAAATTTTACCTTAATTGGATAATGTTTGAACCCTTAATTAATGAGAGAGAGAAAAATAGGAAATAAAGTAATTACACTATAGTTTTAATCAAATTTGGATTTGATTCAGTTTTGTTTTCATGGACCTTACCAATTACGACCCCTTTTCTCGGCCCTTAGATTAGGATTTGGGGGTGCGAAGATTGTCTCCCACCTCTGGTTCCTTCCCTTTCCTCATGAACTGTAGTCACGTTGTCTTGCTGATTGGCCTATATCTCCCACGATTATTGATGATTTTTTGAAATTTCTTTTCTATCAGTATGCTGAGAGGATTTTGTGTATGCCTATACCTACTTTCCCTATTTGAAATTTACTAATTTTGTGATTGGTCTACTTTCTAAAATGCATAACTAATTGTCTATGTGTCTAAAAATTATAAATAAATACTCGTTGGATTCAGAAAAATGTAAGCTTTCTTTTGGTATTGGTTTTGTCACCTGAATATAATGTTTTAAAGGGGTGATTTTAATGGATATAATTAAATAAGATAATAACTTGTATAATTCATAACCAAAAATTTATAACTCAGAAAAATATAATAAAATATGTTTTGAACTTAGGAAACCTAAAATATGGCATGGTTTTGATAACCTAATTCACCAATAATAAAAAGGCAATTTTAGAGTTTTGAATAAGTAATGGAAACCTAACCCTAATTCCACATATATGCATCATAGGTTCTTTGGAGGCCTAGGATTGGACCTAGTTGGACTTTGCATTGTTTGACTCTAAAGTTGAGGTATGTTGTATCCCCTATTCCTCTATGTTGAGCAATTCACCTATCTCATCATTCTTTTGAATTTAGCTTACACATATGTCTATTTTCTTGATATCATGGTTCGTGTGAACTATCTTGTTTGTGGTAAACTTGGATATTCTCTTGACTCTGATCTTGTTGCTTTGGTGCATGATTGGATATGCCCACTATGATGTGATATCTTTTCCCACTTGTAAGGTGGATGCATATGTTGGTCACTTATGTGGTGACTACTTTGGTATATTTTGTCTATACTTTCTACTTGCCTCTACATTAACATGCTATGTGATTCAGTAGCACTAGAGTAGTGTAATTGCATTGGTTTTGTTTATAGTAGATGTGATATTTCCTGCTCTTTTGGGATAGCAAGGAATCTCATACCCAAGGCAATATGTGTGATTCTTGGCCCATGTTTTCATATATATATTTGGGAGATTGGCAGTATTCCTTTCTCTATCAGGTTTCAACTTTATGAGGGTTGGCCGCCAATTGTGTTTATATTGTTCTAGGTATGTGATTATCTCACATGCATGTAGGTTGATGATGTTTATGATGGGTTATGTGCCCAAATTGTTGATTGTGGGGTGTGTGCCCTACTTTCTATTTTGTGCTTTTGTTGCACAATCTTTATCATTTTGTTTATGGCAAGTATCCTCTTTTATCATGTTATGATGATTCTTTTCTCTTGATACCCGCTTGGCTGGTACTTATCTTTTTTGTGGGAAGCTTCATTATATTTGTTGTCCTCTATTCCTTTATGTTGCTCAATTTGCTTTTTAGTATGCACATACCAGCCTTTGCTGATGTCTCCTATTGTTTCTCTTTTGCTGGGGTATGCTTCCAACCCTAGGTGGAGTACTTGGATGACAAGGCATGTCGACCTAGACTTAGCTTGAGATGATGAAGCTTAGAGACAATATTGAGGTGGTTTAGATTTCCTCTACATGGATCCTTATGTCATAAGTTTAAGATGTTCCCTTGTTTTATAATTGAATATAGTCATGTTTTTATTCCGCTGCTATACTTGGATCTTTTATTACCATTATATAAAGATTTGAAAATTTTACACCCGTTTCATCATACCTTTTGAGTATATTGGGAATGGAGGTTTAATATTTCAAATTTTTAGTAGGGAGGTGGTTTCACTTCTTTACAACATGGTATTAGAGCCCATGGTAGTCGGAATCTGACTATTTCAATTTTGTTTCCCTTTAGAACCCTTGACTTTTCTAGTTAGCTCTAAGTGATATGTCGACCCTAGATTTGATAAATTATGATATTTTGTTCAACAATGTTTGTTTTGAGGATGAGAATATGTTAGAAGATCTTGTTATGGATGGAAATATTGTGACTTGGTTTCCACAATTGATTTTGGATCCATATTTTGTTTCATCTCAAAAAGTTTTCATCGCCAAAAATTATTTTCAATTATACTACTATATGTACAAAAGTTTTCTTTGATTTATCAATGTTTTCTTGAACTAAGTCACAATGAAGATAAATTGTAGTTTGAGTAGAATCTAACCCTAGTTTGGTGACTAGGATTGATATAAAGGTGTAGCTTGACCTACCCTATGACTTTTGGATGTTCATGTAGGGTTGATAGGTTAGAGACACAAGGACCTAAAACTCAACCCTAGATGGTGACTTGATAGTTGGATACATGAGGAACATAAATCTCTAAAACTTTCACAACTAAGAGATGTGGGTAGCTCTAAAAAATTGTTTAGTTTGACTTGTTAGGTTGAACCCTTTAAGAGGTGGAGAGTAGTTGGTTTTTTGATGTTTAGATCAATAGATTTCGAGGATGAAATCCTTTTTAAGGGGTGGAGTGTTGTAACATACAAGATCTCAAACCCTACCCTAGAACTTTGATCTTTTAGGTTGGACCAAACATGGTTTGAGGTTAGACTTATAAAAGGTTTAGAATGACCAATGTGAGCTAATGCATGTAAAATCACCCTAATATACCTAATTGAATGAGTAATTAAGATAATGGGACATATGACCTATCTCATAAAAATAAATCCCAAAACTGAAATCTAAGTTTAAAATCGTGTTCCTTGGGTCCCAATTGCCTTGGGAGTCAAGTTTCACATTATTTACATAATAATAATAATAATAATAATAATAATAATAATAATAATAATAATAATAATAATTAATTTAATTCATTTAAGAAAGAGAAGATCTAAGTTTTCCCCCAAAATATCAAATAAAACAATTAATGACCCCAAAAGAGGAAAATAATCTTAGATTCATAATCTACATAATAATTATAGCCTTTGGGTGAATTTTCATCTAATTTGGAGAAAGTTCGCTTAAAAGTTGTAACTAGGAGAGAGAAAGTGTGTACAAAATTTAAAATATTAAATAAATATACAAACAACTCCAATATGTAAAATTGATGGCAAATTCATATCCAACACATTAAATATGACTAGTGGGTCAAGTTTCATAAAATTTGTATATTCTTAATTCCATTAATGAAAAATAAATTTTGAATTATTTAACCCATTAAACGTTTCCAAAAGGCAAAACTAAGTGGATAATCAGAATCTACATGCCTTAATTGGCCTCTGTGTAAAATTTTACCTTAATTGGATAATGTTTGAACCCTTAATTAATGAGAGAGAGAGAAAAATAGAAAATAAAGTAATTACACTATAGTTTTAATCAGATTTGGATTTGATTTAGTTTTGTTTTCATGGACCTTACCAATTATGACCCCTTTTCTCAGCCCTTTGATCAAGATCTGGGGGTGCGGAGATTGTCTTCCACCTCTGGTTCCTTCCCTTTCCTCATGAACAGTAGTCACATTTTCTCGCCGATTGTTTCTCGCCTATATCTCCCATGATTGTTGATGATTTTTCACAATTTCTTCACTATCAGTATGTTGAGAGGATTCTATGTATGCATATACCTACTTTCCTTATCTTTTTCTTCTCAGATTGTGAAACCCCAAACCTTGCCCAACAAGCAAGTTCGGGCCTTTGTTTACTCGCCTCCCTACCCATCCTTCTCTATATATAGCTCTACCCTCGGCTCTCTGGAGATCCTTGTAGCAATTCTCTTGACCCAATTGAGCTAGAGCTTGTGCGTGTGTCACCAGTGATCAATCAGAAGCCCTGACCTTTGTGGCAGGTCACTCTCTCTTTCCTCAACACATCTATGTGAATTGAAGGTAAGGTTGGTTTTGTATTCGCTTGAGCTTTCTTTCAATACCCACATCTCAGAGTTTGGTCATGTGCTGTGAAATTGCCCAAATCGGGCTGGAGCTCCTCGACGCCATGGCTGTGACCGAGCTTGGGGATGATCCCCTTGATAATTTTACCATTTCCCTCCCAAGTTCCTGCTTTCATTGTTTTCTCGCGCGGGGGCACCTTGGTAATTCTCCTTCTTGTTTTCTTTTGTTGGCGCAGGTCCCATTGACTTTGACCAGACAACATGGGTGCGCCTGATTGGTCCAAGTAACATGGGCCCGATCCTCTTTTTTTCCCCCTCTTTCTCTCTTATTTGGAATTTCCTAATTTTATGATTGTTCTACTTTCTAAAATGCATAACTAATTGTCTTTGTGTCCAAAAATTACAAATGAATACTCGTTGGATTCAGAAAAATGTAGGCTTTCTTTTGGTATTGGTTTTGTCACCTGAATCTAATGTTTTAAAGGGGTGATTTTAATGGATCTAATTAAATAAGATAATAACTTATATAATTCATAACTAAAAATTTATAAGTCAGGAAAATATAATAAATATGTTTTGAACTCAGGAAAATATAACCTAAAATATGGCGTGGTTTTGATAACCTAATTCACCAATAATAAAAAGGCGATTTTAGGGTTTTTATTAAGTAATGGAAACCTAACCCTAATTCCACATATATGCATCATAGTTTCTTTGGAGGCCTAGGATTGGACCTAGTTGGACTTTGGATCATTTGACTCTAAAGTTGAGGTATGTTGTATCCCTTATTCCTCTATGTTGATCAATTCACCTATCTCATCATTCATTTGACTTTAGCTTACACATATGTCTATTCTCTTGATATCATGGTTCGTGTGAACTATCTTGTTTGCGGTAAACTTGGATATTCTCTTGAATCTGATCTTGTTGCTTTGGTGCATGATTGGATATGCCCACTATGATGTGATATCTTTTCCCACTTGTAAGGTGGATGCATATTTCGGTCACTTATGTGGTGACTACTTTGGTATATTCTGACTATACTTTCTACTTACCTCTACATTAACATGCTATGTGATTTAGTAGCACTAGAGTAGTGTAATTGCATTGGTTTTGTTTATAACAGATGTGATATTTCCTACTCTTCTGGTATGGCAAGGAACCTCATACCCAGGGCAATATGTGTGATTCTTGGCCCATATTTTTATATATATTTGGGAGATTGGCAATATTCCTTTCTCTATCAGGTTTCAAATTTATGAGGGTTGGCTTCCAATTATGTTTATATTGTTCTAGAGATATGCTTATCTCAGATGCATGCATGTTGATGATGTTTATGATGGGTTATGTGCCCAAATTGATGATTGTGGGGTGTATGCCATGCTTTCTATTTTGTTCTTTTGTTGCATAATCTTTATCATTTTGTTTATGGCAAGTATCCTCTTTTATCATGTTATGATGATTCTTTTCTCTTGATACCCACTTGGGTGGTACTTATGTTTTCTATGGGAAGCTTCATTATATTTTTTGTCCTCTATTCCTTTATGTTGCTCAATTTTCTTTTTAGTATGCACATACCAACCTTTGATGATGTCTCCTATTTTTTCTCTTTTGCTGGGTTATTCTTCCAACCCTAGGTGGATGACTTGGATGACAAGGCATGCTGACCTGGACTTAGCTTGAGATGATGAAGCTTGGAGACAATATTGAGGTGGTTTAGATTTCCTCTACATGGATCCTTATGTCATAAGTTTAAGATGTTCCCTTGTTTTATAATTGAATATATTCATGTTTTTATTCTGCTGCTATACTTTGGTCTTTTGTTACCATTATATAAAGATTTGCAAATTTTACACCCATTTCAACATACTGTTTGAGTATGTTGGGAAAGGAGGTTTGATATTTCAAATTTTTAGTAGGGAGGTGGTTTCACTTCTTTCCAAAGAGTCTCTACCTCCTATGTTTTTTGTCTTTGTAGAGATTTCTATGGACTCAAACTGGCTCCTAGGGATTGGTTTGAGTGCTTTCAGCAAGCTATTACATTTGCTAGTTCATATGATTACGCAATGTTTGTACGCGATACTTCTAGAGGACGAGTCATCCTTTTTTTTGTATATAGAGGATATGATTATTATAGGGCATGATACTGTAGGCATCCTGACGTTCAAAAATATCTAGCACAGTATTTTCAAATGAAGGATATAGGAGTTCTTCTTTATTACTTAGGTTTGGAGATTGCTCAATGTGATAAGGGACTCCTAGTTTCTCAAAAAAAGTATTTTGCAGATATCATTGAGCATGCTCAAATATTTGATTCATGGCCAACTAACACACCATTGAAACTTCATTTGAAGTTTCTTCCTACTGATGGAAAAAAAAATGCATCGACCCTACACGATATCTTCAAGTAGTGTGGTAACTTATATATCTTTTTATAACTAGGCTTGACATACAATATGTTGTGATTATTTTGTATAAATTCTTATTTTCCCCTCAGAGTGTACATTATGATGCAGTTCTCCACATCATATGATATGTATGTGTACAAAGTAAAAGATTCTTACTTATGAGCTCTTCCTCTAATCTCACATGTCAAGCCTACATTGATGTTGATTGGGCTGGATGTCCATCTATGAGACTATTCACCACTAAGTATTATCTTCTTCTTATAGACTCTCGACTATATTAGAGGATAAATAAGCATAATGTTGTATCTTTCTCCTCTACTGAAGCTAAATACTGAGAAATGTGAGACACTACACAATAGACAATACATATTAGATGGCTCTTACATGATATGACAATCATTATTTTTGAGTCAACACCAATGTTTTGAGATAATAAAAGTCAAGTTAGAATTTCCAATGATCTAGTATTTTATGACCAGACCAAGCATATTTATATTGACTATCATTTTGTTTGAGAGAAGCACTTGGTAGGAGTTATCACTTTACCTTACATTAACATTGTTGATCATATTGAAGATCCTTTCATAAAAATTCATATGGCTTCTAATCATGACAAATTAGTTCCCATATGTTGTGTCTTTGATCCACCTTGAGTTTGAGTGTAGTTGTTAAGCAAATGACTTATTGTGTATCTTACTTATAGTGTACCTTCATTATTGTGTACTCTAAATTATATTGCATGTACACTATATCTCCCTCTACTCCTATTTAAAGGAGTATTGTTAATAGAATTGACATGGGATTTATTTTCTAATAGTAAGAAACACCCCAACTTCTCTCTAGAAATGATCCACCTTCTCTCTAGAAATGCTTCACTTTGTCATGACATCACTGCTCAACATGATTTACTAGGTAAGTAATAGGTATGGTTCTTCCAATCAACTTTACATCACCCGTCCTCTCCTACAATCTGGCACAGTTGAATCTAGTGAGTTCCGACTGTTCTAGTTAGCCACACTAGTTTAGTAGACAAAATTGAAGCTTACAACACATTCTCCACACATATCTACACAGATGAACACCATCATCTGTGTTTACATGTGACATTTACTGCCACGGCCGACTTTCACCACAACATTGGTTTTCTTCACCTCACTGTAGATATAACATTTATAGTAGTTCTTCCACTATTTGCCCCCCTTAGTAGGTGTACCCACATATCACACATCCTTCTCTACATCTTTTAGCATCATTAAGAGTACATGTAGTCTTCATGCTCATAAACTTGCAAAATCTTGGAGAAAAACCACATTTTCACAACTGTATAAGAATCATATCTAAGAATGACAAATGACTACTAGAATCACAACATCAGGAACACCCCTTAGATTCTACCCCTAATAGAAACACCAACTTCATTATCCATGATTTCATTCTTGACCGAAATACATTTAGGAACATCCATATCCCCAAATCATGGAGGTATCTTGAGTATGAATACGAGTCGGGATGGATCAAACTCCATGTGGGATATGGTATCTCTTCAAGGTCCTCTTCAATGAGGATTGCATGGGAGGAATCCGATCAGTCTAGGGTTGGTTTGAGGTTATGATCGGTCTGGACCTCTTCTAGTGATGAAATGTCACCCTCCAACCTAGAGGTCAGACAACTATCACCATGTGGCTTTGTGGTTAAAACAATATTACCCATATCCACATCCTCATGCATTACTATGACCTAGAGGTGGGTTCTACGAGCTCAATAGACACATCAAAGGAACCACTACCGAGCAACACACAACCAGACTATGATGTATCAAACAATACTGCCTCATCGGGAGATCACAAAATAGAGAATACATCAGAGTAGGAGACATCTCTAGACAACATAGCTACATCACCGACACCCACTCACCCTTTGGGCTTCTTGGAGATTCACATATTGCTTTGGTAGAACACCACTATTCAACATTCCCAATTATATGATTCTCCCCCTATGGAATACAGGGCTACTAACACACAACTCAATTAATTTGAATTTCCACCACTTAATCGTGATCTACATTTGAGCATCGTATGTTAATAAGGATTATCCCGATAGTACATTTTTAAATGTAAACATAAACACAAACACAAACACACACATAAGCACCTACATTGTTTTTGTTGCCTAAGAAATGAACACATCTATGCTAAATGTGGATAACTTGTTATGTTCTATTCATGTATGGATTATGGAGACACATCATACACATGTACATCCATACATATACTAAACCATCCAACAACCAATATGCACCTATTTTCAAAACCTTTGTGCCCCTCACCATCCACCTAGCACTACCACACTGAATCAATGCCCAAGCAACCCTACGACCTACTACATGTAAGGAACTATGCCTTTAGTAAGACTCCCATATCTAGAACATATCTACTTTCCCATAAAACTTTTGCCCCTCTCCAAGATCTTATACCTTCTAAGGATAAGCCAATCAAATCAACCTAACCACATCCATCGAACTCCACCTCATACACAACATAGATGAAAAAAAGACTTTGTCGATATCTCCTGACATTCCATGTGTCATTCCTATCCAGCTCCCTAATCCACAATAAGAATTTATATCAACTTAGGCTGGTACATTCATGGAACAACAACCCTTTACCACTTCCACACAATCAACCATTACTATCCCTTTGGATTCAAGCTCCTCTGTTGGAATGGCTCAACATCAAGATTTCCCCTACCATTGAAATCCCTCTTAGCATACATGTGTCATGTATGAGGATGATCAAGGTCCTGACTTCTTGCAACACAATATTGAACTTCATCAATCAACAATATTTCCCTGATATTGAGTGCATTTATGTCACTCAAGCTTTAGCCACCCTTCTCTCTGGTTGCACCATACATAAACTCAAAATCCTCTCACCTAACCAATTTCACCACCCCCTTCCTGCCAGAACAAAATATGAGTAACTCATTGGCTAGATCATTACTTCCCATGTGGAGATGGCTATGCTTATGCTTGTGTGAGTCACTAGAGGATTGAAACGGGTGCCTCCCTTGCAAGATGGGTGGATTAGGAAGGGTTTTCATTATTGATTTGTCATCACATCTCTACAAAAATCCATCTTGAAATAAATCATCAATGATGTCAGTGCCACCCTATAGTTCATCTGCTAGAGACCCTCAAACCTACCATTTTTAACAAAGCATATTGTATTTTCTCTGTCCAAAAAGAAACTATCCTCCCAAATTTCCTCAACCTTCATTGTGACTCATTGGTCTATACCATCAAACTTCATGATGAACATCCAAGAAACAAACTCACTCTCTTCAAAGATCTTGATAAGCACCCAACTTCTTGGTTCCATCAACCTAGGCCTACCAACCATACCTCTTATACCAAACTCAAACACACAAGATAATGATGTTTGGACTAGGAACCAACCTCACCTTGTCACACACACCTCACAAGTGAAATAACCTACAACTAAGTGTCTTTAAACCTCTTACACTACAACATCAACCATGTCCTAGCCACCATAGTTCCACATACCCATAGACAGTTCTCATCTCTAGATAGAACCTCCATATCCTAACCCAATAATGATGGACAAGATCAAACTTTCCATCATGAAGGATCTACTAGTGTTCCAAAATTAGACCATATTTGTATCCATACACACATCACAACAGGAGCTGCAAACTTCCAGAGCCATGATCTACACCATAGAATCTCAAAAGAAACATAATATTTTTTCTATGGATGATATTGGTTAGGCAGACTTTTTCCTCATTTATTATAAATATTCCAATTTACCTGCATTACCACATAATGGGTCAATATTAGATTTTACAAATCAAGATGTGGAAAATAATATAAATATTTCATATTGGAATTCCATTGAGGAGTTCTCCGTATTCTCCAACAATTTGAGAATCCTTTGATAACCTAGATAAGGCTAAATGCTTCCTTCATAACTTAGAATTTTTCATGGGACACGAAAATGAGAGAACTACACAACACGATAAGGCTAAATGCTTCTTTCATAAAATAGAATGCTTCATGGGATGGGAAAATTAGAGAACTACACAACACCCTATTCAGTATTCTTATATAATTATTTGTTTTTTGTTATCACATTTGTTCTTTTAACTTCTTGCTTTTATTATGTAGATTTTATTCCTTCACTAGATTATCATTTCTATATTTGAACATTACCTTTCATATGCAATTTTCATCCTGGAATGTCTTTGGTGTTTCTAGTGCTAGAAGATGACATAAAATTAGACAATACATTTACAAATACCAAATTGACCTCATCACTATCCAAGAAACAAAAACACTGTAGTCTATACACAACATCATGGACCTGTCTTTCTTCTTCACAAACAACATTGGAGCACCCCATGGTGACATACTTGACCTGATGAAACCTTTATCAAGCAGCTCTTGCAAATGTCTCTTCAACTCTGCCAACTCTACTGGAGCCATCTTGTATGGTGTCTGGGCTATCGGTTGTGTGGTAGGGACTAGATTGATCTCAAAATCAATCTCTCAGGGTGGGGGAGTGCCCAGAAACTACTCAGGAAACACATCCTCAAACTCTA
The DNA here is from genome assembly GCA_963693085.1 of Alisma plantago-aquatica. Lineage (NCBI taxonomy): Eukaryota > Viridiplantae > Streptophyta > Magnoliopsida > Alismatales > Alismataceae > Alisma > Alisma plantago-aquatica. The sequence goes on along the minus strand of OY856413.1, from coordinate 369,741,962 downwards.
TGACAACTAGAACCTCTTGGATACTAGGAATCCTCACCTCATTATTTAGCACATGTGCCAAGAATGCCTCACAACCTTGTCTCAACCGCTTCCCTACCACCATCACATACACCAGACACATCAGAAGAATCTTCCTATCTCTTTAGAAGATCCACGTCTTATCACCATCTACAAACATCTCCTTCTTGGAACTACAATCCAAGACCACTCTATACTTTTCCAAGGTGTCCATTCTTAGGATTTCATCGAACCCATGCATATCAAGTGGTATGAGATCCACTTAAATGTTGTTCCCTGAAAAGGAAAGGAGACAGGAAGGACACACCTCCTACAACACTGCAGAACCAACTAACATGGTTTATAGAAATAAACTATCTCTCCTAAACTAACATGAAAAAGAAAATTGTCAAGCACTTCATGAGTGATAAAAGAGTGTGTTGCACCCGGGTCAACCAAAATAGAAACAAAGTAAGAAGAAGGTAAATCAGAATGAAATAACTCCATTTGACCTGTCACTACTCACGGGTTGACCACCGCCTCCGACTGACACATAGCGTAGAATCTAGTTGTTGCTTGTTGTCATCCTTGTACTTTGCTTCCCTGGGAAAATGATCTGGCTTGTGACACTTGGCCACGTCCTCGTCCTCGTGTACTTCTATGCTTCTATCTTTGCGAGCCCTGTTGGCTCTACCTTGGTTGTTGGGTCACCTCATCATCTTTCATTGGGAATTCCCACCTCAGGTGTCCTACCATCCCACACTTGTGGCAAGCTCTGGTCTTAAATTGTGGCCCAGATGGCCCCGTCACTTACATTGGTGATGTGTTGTGAGTTCCAGCAGGTGGAAGGCTACATCCTCTGCCCTTACTTGGTGACCATTGCATCTGAGAACTGAACTTCTATAATGTTGGTGGTGCAGAAAACCTCAACTTCTTAAAGCCTCCTGACGACTGTCCATGGGACTGTTCATACCTCTTCCTGGCACTTACCTCTCACTTCTCTATCACAGATCTCTCTATCCTCTAGACAGACTCCATCAACATAGAAAATCTCCCTCTATTCTCTATGGTTGTTGTCGGGGTAGACAACTTAGCATTCATCCCCTTCTCAAAATGTCATATCCTCTCATCATCTGTGGCAGCCATGTGAGGACAAAACCAAAGAAGCTCCAAAAACTTAGCCTCATACTCATTGATAGACATAGATCCCTACCAGATCCACTCAAAGTGGCTGATCTTCACACTAAGATAGGTCTGTGGAAAGTAGCAACTGACGAACTCACATTAGAACTCCTCCTGTCTAATAGTTGCTTCAGGCCTATTCTCCTCTTCTATGGATCACCAATGGATAGCACTTCCTTTCAGAAGGTAAACCACATGCTTCACATTATTTGCCTCCGGGATGCTAAGGATCTTGAAGGATTTCTCAAGATCAATTATCCACAGATTCTCATCCGCTAGATCATCCATACCAACATGCTCCACTACCCCAACACGGCGAAGCCGCTCAAAAGTATTCCCAATACCCGAAGATTTCACATTGGGAACCAGTGCCCTAGGCTATTGTGTAGGCATCTTGTCTACCATATGCGCCATAGTATCCATGAAGTTTCCAAAATGAGATTGAAAGGAATGATTCTCAAGCATGGTTGGGTCAAACTAGGGACCCTCAGGCACCCGATCTCCCTGTACCTGGTTCCTTGCACCACCACCGGGTGCATTAACACTGTACTCATCAGTACATTCTTCATGTTCTACAAACATCTTTAAGATTTTTTGCCTCTTTTGCATAAACAAAAATCACTATAAGATAGACTAGAGGACACAAGAATTTACACAAACCCTAGTCCTAGGTCCATGTAGACTCGGTAAACCTAAAGCTCTAATACCAACCACACAGTGATGCCCCGCGCCACAACCCACAAGATACTCAGAAACTAACTGCAAAAATAAAACTAAACAAAAAAATTATAGGAAAACACTAAAAATATAAAACCATTTCATTAAGAATCAAAGAAGAAAAACCCGTTACATATAAGTCCCCACAGGATACAAGATACATACATCAATGTGTTTTTATCATGTATGTCATCAAACTCTATAACAGAACCTGTTCCAAACATATATACATGTCCACTGTAACTTTACATTGAAAGGGAACACAAGCCAGAACCATGTATCGAAGGCACATCTTCAAAACACACCCAAAAACTATCCCAAAGACCTAAGTGTACGGCGATGACTCTAGGACTCTAACAATCAAAAGGACCACAAGCAGCACTTCCAACCTTGTCAACTACTATCCTTCTTGTTGCTTCCCAGCCTCCACTGCATGATCTCTACCTCCTCATGCATGTCCACCTAAAAATATGTCAGGAACCCACATGGTGACATTCTAAATCTCAGCAGGAGATATAACTCTCCACCAACACCATTATTAGCACATATAAGATGATAAAGAACAGAAATAAAACTACCACTATGATAAGCAGGTAATCCTCATTAATAATATATGCAATTTTAATTGGATTATAAAACATCAGATCATCGTAAAAGGATATGTATTGGTGGCCTGGCTTGAAGAGAGATGTAGCCGAGTTTGTGGCTAGGTGTGCGGTGTGCCAGCAAGTTAAGGCTGAGCATCAGAAGCCGATAGGTACATTGCAACCCATGCTGATACTGTAGTGGAAATGGGATCATATAACCATGGATTTCGTAGTTGTTCTACCAAGGACAACTAGGACTCATGATTCCATTTGGGTAATAGTAGATAGGTTGATGAAGTCTGCACATTTCATACCTATGAAGACAACATATACAATAGAGAAGCTTGCTCAGGTGTATGTAGATGAGATATTGCATTTACACAATATACCAACAATGATAGTCTCTGGCAGAGGACCCCAATTCACGAGTCATTTCTGGGAACAATTGCACAAAGCATTGGGAACGCAGTTGAGATTCAGTACTGCCTTCCACCGGTAGACAGATGGACAGTCTGAAAGGACTATTCAGACTTTGGAGGATCTTCTCCGAGCATGTGTTTTGTAGTTTCTAGACAGTTGGGATGTGCATCTCAGTTTGATTGAGTTAGCCTATAATAACAGTTACCAGCGGAGCATCGACATGGCTCCTTATGAGGCTCTATATGGAAGGAAGTGTAGATCTTCTCTATGTTGGTATGAGTCTGGTGAGTATCAGTTGTTGGGTCCTGAGTTAGTGCAGCAGACAACAAAGAAGATCAGAGTGATACGACACAAGTTGAAAGTGGCACAGGACATACAGAAGTCATACACAGATAATCACCGATGACCTTTAGAGGTCTAGGTGGGAGAAAAAGTGTATCTCAAGGTCTCAATTGGAAAGGCGTGCTAAGGTTTGTACAAAAAGGAAAGTTGGCACCCAGATATATGGGGCCATATCTGGTGATAGCACGTGTTGGCAAGGTAGCTTACAAATTAGAGCTGCCGCCAGAGTTGCACAGGTTACATCCGGTGTTCCATGTCAGTATGCTAAAGAAAAGTCATCCTGACAGTGATACAACCAGTTGAGGTTGAGCTCGATGAAGATGTGACCTACGAGGAAGGTACAATGATGATCCTTGACAGAAGAATGAAGAGGTTGAAGAGGAAAGACCTGGTTCTTGTAAAAGTTCTTTGGCATCATCGTGGCACTGAGGAAGCCATGTGGGAGCATGAAGAAGAGATGAGGAGGAAGTATCCCTCACTTTTCTCTTTAGATTTTGGGGACGAAATCCCTTTGTAGAGGTTTATGGCTTGTAAGGACCCTGACCTTCGTTTTAGGCTTATCCTGTTTGTGTTGCCTAAAACCTTGTATTTAGTTGCTTGCTAATCACCTCTAATAGTGATTAGGGTTTGCTTGAGCTTTGTTGAGAGTTGGAGGTGCTACTTGCAAATAACCTAGGTTTAAGGTTGATGAGCAAGTTTGTCACCTTGAGAGATGCTCTTCTCTCTCTTTGCTTCCTCTAGAGTTGAGAGGAAGGATTGGGCTCATTTCTTGAGTTGCATTGGGCCATGTAAAGCTTTGTTGGGCTTTGTTTCACCTTATTTGGGCCTTTCCTTGTCTTGATGAGCTTTGTATTATGAAGGAGCACCTTGTGTCATCCATGGGGGTGTCGCCCATGGGTGTGTCGGCCAAGGTGGTGATGTGTGTGTCGGCCTTTGACCCCTTTGACCTCCTTGCTTTGGTTGTGTCACCATACCTTGGACATGTGGCCGATCTCTTGATGAGTGGTGTCTTAACATGTTGTATGTGGTTTGCAAGGTGGCAAGACATTGGACAAGTGTCCCTAAGTAAGATGAAACCTTGCCTTGGTTCACCTTTGATCCTTTTCTATATATATCTTCCCTTTCACTTCCTTAGGATCCATTTGATCTCTTTGTTTCTCTTCTCTTCATTGGTGCACGACACACCTTTCTTTTGTGTGCTTGGTGGCCGATCCCCCTTGATGGAGATCTCTTCTTCTTCCTCTAGCTTGGTGGCCGAACCCTAGGTGGACCTTGCTCCCTTGGTGACTAAAAGTGGTGTGCTTTGGAGCTAGAAGCTTAGAGCTTGGAGCTTTGGAGCTTGAGGAGCTTTCTTAAGGCAGGTTACATAACTTCTAACCTTATCTATACTGCCTCCTTTTATGTTGCATGTTCATATATGCTCATGATCGGCCATGCATGTTGTTAGATATGCTTCTTACTCTAGCATGTACCTTTTAATCTTGTGGATATAGTGATCATGTTGTTGATGATGTTGTGGGTTCTTGTGTACCTTTGGACCTTGTTGGCCGAACCTATGGAGTAGGGTTTTCTTTGGGGCAATACCCCTTTCTCTCCTTCGGTCTTGAGAAGTGAGTTCGGCTCTAGTGATATAGGAAACACCCCTCTTACTTGGTTGTTGAGAGGTGAGTCTATAATCTAGTTGCTTGAGCAACACTCTTCTCTCACCATGGATTTGAGAGGTGAGCCATGGTTGAAGGTTGGCTGATATAGAAATGACCCATCATGTGCCTGATTGGTGATGAAGGTTGTGCAAAACCCCTCTCACTTGGTTGTTGAGAGGAAAGCCAATCATCTTGATCTTTTAGGGTTTTGATGATGATGATCTTGAGGTTGATGATGACCTTGTCAGGGTGAGCTTAGTGCCTTGCACGATACACCTTGTATTAGTACTGCCCGACACACCTCCCTTGGTCTAGGGTTTTGATCTTGGCCGTTATGATGTGTTTGGTTGGCTTGGTGCCCGATATGGCTCTCTTGACCTTCATGATGAGCTTGGCAATATGCCTTGATTTAGATGATCCTTTGACCTAGTAGTTTTTGCCCTGCCCCCCCCCCCTTGGCTGATAGAGTGCCTAGTTGATGTCTCTGTTTGGAGTCTTGGGTGATACATGTTGGGTCGAGTTCTTGCCCAACATGGGTTGAGTGGTGCACCTTAGTGAGTACCTTAGTGGTGACCGCTTGGAGGTGTTGGGTTGGACGATAGGCCTTCTTGTGGTGCCTTAGTATCGGTTGTTGTAGTGAACATGGTGGACATTACAAGGCTGAGCTTGGGCGCCATGCTGTTGGCCGATACAACCTTTGAACGATAGGGTAGTTGCTACCCGTCACAACCCTAACCCTAAACATAGTGGGCCGATAGGGATTTGCCCGTTTCAGTGGTTGCCCGATATACCTTGCCTTTGGGTTGGCCGACAGGCCTTTGGTGAGGGTCGTCACCCTGCCTGATACCACCTGTAGTGAGGGTTGCCCTACCCGTCATACCTCTAGTGAGGGTCATACCTAGTGGTCTTTTATCATGTAATTGCATCTTTGTTGATGATGACATATGGATGCCCATGATTTGATAGCAGTGATGTAATTTATACAGTATGATACACATATTTATAATCATGACATGTGCATCTACAAATCCTAATGACATGATAAACCGTAAGAGCTATGTCTGGTGATTTTAAGTTATCTCTCTTGATGTGCATACTAACCATGCAGGTGTATTAGATGAATTCATATCCAGGTAAGAGCTATGAGGCATATGTGTTTGAATAACACTGTATCATTATAATAATCTTGTTGATGAGATAACATGCATCATCAGTATGGTGAGATAGGTCTGAGGACTTGATAAGGACTGAGTACCTAGTTGAGGTGTTATCCTCTAATAAGGAGATAAGGGATTTCTATCCCAAGATGTTGATGCCTTGAGAGGCAGTGGCAATCTGTGAGGAAGGATTGAGATCCCATGATGATGTGATAACAATAGTATTAACACAGCTCAATGCTATTTATGTTCTACAACTTGGTTGGCTCAACAACTCACTTAAAGTATACTAATTAATTATAGTGGAACATAACATGTAGTTTGCCCTGGCCATAGATCCACCATTGTCAGATTTTGATGATGGTGAAATAGGTTTATGATGTGGGTTATCTGGAGTACATATTGTTGAATATGCAGGGTTTCTCCTAGCCAAAAGTAGGAGGATTAGATTACAACTACGGTTGTAGACTCTGTATGGTAAAGAGCATGGTGAACATGCCCATGACTCAATAAGTTAGAGCATGAATGCGTTCATGGCTCAAGAGCACAGTGATCAGGCCCATGGCTCAAAAAGTATACTAGCACCTGTGACAAGGTGAGCTAGAGATATGGGTAGCTTGCAGAGCTGACCCTAAGGTTGAGTCCATATAAGCATGAGACTGCAGTCCTACTTTGGTTTTCATGCACTGACCATGAGGAGGTGAGGTGTTGGAGTCCGACTCTCCCAATGACCTTGTATGGCACCGGTTTTGGGCTTCGTAGCTGAAGATTGGATTTGAGCAGGGACATCTCACTTCCTCAGGGCATAACAAAACATAATCCAACCAATTTATATATATATATATATATATATATATATATATATATATATATATATATATATATATATATATATATATATATATATATATATATATATATTGCCTAGAGCAAAACACAAAACATTGATTGAGGCCTTACTTTTATAGTTGATCTAGTTACACCTTGCAGTTACGTGTACAATCCTTATATTTTGTGATAAGTTCTTATAAAGCTTATCTTGTCAATCATGTTCCATAAAGAAATACTTGGTTATATGTTCCCAGATATCTTGGTAAGATTGATGGTAGTAATGGTCTTACTTAGTATGCTACTCTTATTATTTGTCTTAACCAGCTACCTGCTTGAAGACATCTTTAACAATATATGCAATTCTAATTGGATTATAAAACATCAGATCATCATAAAAGGATATGTATTCCTGGCTTGGCTTGAGGAGAGATGTAGCCAAGTTTGTGGCTAGGTGTGCGGTGTGCCAACAAGTTAGGGCTGAGCATCAGAAGCCGACAGGTACGTTGCAACCCATGCCGATACCGCAGTGGAAATGGGATCATATAACCATGGATTTCGTAGTTGGTATACCAAGGACAACGAGGAATCATGATTCCATTTGGGTAATAGTGGATAGGTTGACGAAGTCTACACATTTCATACCAGTGAAGACAACATATACAGTAGAGAAGCTTGCTCAAGTGTATGTAGATGAGATAGTGTGTTTACATGGTATACCAACAATGATAGTCTCTGATAGAGGACCCCAGTTTAAGAGTCATTTCTGGGAACAATTGCACAAGGCATTGGGAACGCAGTTGAGATTTAGTACTGCCTTCCACCCATAGATAGATGGACAGTCTGAAAGGACTATTTAGACTTTAGAGGATCTTCTCCGAGCAAGTGTTTTGTAGTTTCTAGGCAGTTGGGATGTACACTCAGTTTGATAGAGTTCTCCTATAATAACAGTTACCAGCGGAGCATCGACATGGCTCCTTATGAGGCTCTATATGGTAGGAAGTGCAAGTCTCCTCTATGTTGGTGAGTTAGTGCAACAGACAACAGAGAAGATCAGAGTGATACAACAAAAGTTGAAAGTGGCACAGGACAGACAGAAGTCATGCGTAGATAATTGCCGACGACATTTAGAGTTCCAGGTGGGAGACAAAGTGTATCTCAAGGTCTCACCTTGGAAAGGCATGCTAAGGTTTGGATGGAAAGGAAAGTTGGCACCCAGATATATGGGGCCATATCCAGTGATAGCATGTGTTGGCAAGGTAGCTTGCAAATTAGAGTTGCTACTAGAGTTGCACATGTTACATTCGGTGTTCCATGTCAGCATGCTGAAGAAAAGTCATCCAGAAACGGGAACAGCGATACATCCAGTTGAGTTTGAGCTTGATGAAGATGTGACCTATGAGGAAGTTCCTGTGACGATCCTTGACAGAAGAATGAAGAGGTTGAAGAGGAAAGACCCGGTTCTTGTGAAAGTTCTTTGGCACCATCGTGGCATTGAGGAAGCCACGTGGGAGCTTGAGATACACTTTGGCATCATTGTGGCATTGAGGAGCTTGCTTAAGGTGGGTTACATAACTTCTAACCCTATCTATACTGCCTCCTTTTATGTTGCATGTTCATATATGTTCATGATCGGCCATGCATGTTGTTAGATATGTTTCTTACTCTAGCATGTACCTTTTAATCTTGTGGATATAGTGATCATGTTGTTGATGATGTTGTGGGTTCTTGTGTACCTTTGGACCTTGTTGGCCGAACCTATGGAGTAGGGTTTTCTTTGGGGCAATACCTATTTCTCTCCTTTGGTCTTGAGAAGTGAGTTCAACTCTAGTGATATAGGCAACACCCCTCTCACTTGGTTGTTTAGAGGTGAGTCTATACTCTATTTTCTTGAGAAACACTCTTCTCTCACCATGGATTTGAGAGGTGATCCATGGTTGAAGGTTGGCCGATATAGAGATGATCCATCATGTGCCCGATTGGTGATGAAGGTTGTGCAAAACCCCTCTCACTTGGTTTTTGAGAGGTAAGCCAATCCTCTTTATCTTTTAGGGTTTTGATGATGATGATCTTAAGGTTGATGATGACCTTGTCAGGGTGAGATTGGTGCCTTGCACGATACACTTTGTAGTAGTACTGCCTGACACACCTCCCTTGGTCTAGGGTTTTGATCTTGGCCGTTATGATGTGTTTGGTTGGCTTGGTGCCCGATATGGTTCTCTTGACCTTGATGATGAGCTTGGGCGATATGCCTTGATTTAGATGACCCTTTGACCTAATAGTTGTCTCCCCCCTGGCCGATAGAGTGCCTAGTTGATGTCTCTATTTGGAGTCTTTGGCGATACATGTTGGGTCAGGTTCTTGCCCAACATGGGTTGAGTGGTGCACCTCAGTGGTGACCACTTGGAGGTGTTGGGTTGGACGATAGGCCTTCTTGTGGTACCTTAATATTGGTTGTTGTAGTGAGCATGGTGGACGTTACAAGGCTGAGCTTGGGCACCATGCTACTAGTCGATACAAGCTTTGAACAATAGGGTAGTTGCTTCCCGTCACAACCCCAACCCTAAACATAGTGGTCCGATAGGGCTTTACCTATTTCTGTGGTTGCCCGATATACCTTGCCTTTGGGTTGGCCGATAGGCCTTTGGTGAGGGTCGTCACCCTACCCGATACCACCTGTAGTGGGGGTTGCCCTACCCGTCACACCTCTAGTGAGGGTAGAGGGAAACTTTAGTGAGGGTCATACCTTGTGGTCTTTTATCATGTAATCACATCTTTGTTGATGATGACATATGGATGCCCATGATTTGATACTAGTGATGCAATTGATACAGTATGATACACATATTTATAATCATGACATGTGCATCTGCAAATCCTAATGACATGATAAACCGTAAGAGCTATGTCTGGTGATTTTAAGTTATCTCTCTTGATGTGCATACTAACCATGCAGGTGTATCAGATGAATTCATAGCCAGGTAAGAGCTATGAGGCATATGTGTTTGAATAACACTGTATCATGATAATAATCCTTGTTGATGAGATAACATGCATCACCAGTATAGTGAGATAGGTCTGAGGACCTGATAAGGGCTGAGTACCTAGTTGAGGTGTTATCCTCTGATAAGGAGATAAGGGATTGCTATCCCAGGATGTTGATGTAGGATGTTGATGCCTTGAGAGGTAGTGGCAATCTGTGAGGAAGGATTGAGATCCCATGATGATGTGATAATAACAATATTAACGTAGCTCAATGTTGTTTATGTTCTACAACTTGGTTGCCTCAACAACTCACTTAAAGTATAGTAATTAATTACAGTGGAACATATCATGTAGTTTTCCCTGGCCATAGATCCATCATTGTCAGATTTTGATGATGGTGAAACAGGTTTATCATGCAGGATTACCTGGAGCACATATTGTTGATATGTGGGGTTTTTCCTAGCCGAAAGTAGGAGGATTAGAGTACAACTGCAATTGTAGACTATTTATGGTAAAGAGCATGGTGAACATGCCCATGACTCAATAAGTTAGAGCATGAATGCATTCATGGATCAAAATCACGGTGATCAGGCCTGTGGCTCAAAAAGTTTACTAACACCTGTGACAAGGTGAGCTAGAGATATGGGTAGCTTGCGGAGCTGACCCTAAGGTTGAGGCCATATAAGCATGAGACTGTGGTCCTGCTTTGGTTTTCATGCACTGACCACGAGGAGGTGAGGTCTTGGAGTCTGGCTCTCCCAATGACCTTGTATGGCACCGGTTTTGGGCTTCGTAGATGAAGCTTGGATTTGAGCAGGGACAAATCACTTCCTCAGGGCATAACAAAACGTAATCCAATTGATTAATATATATATATATATATATATATATATATATATATATATATATATATATATATATATATATATATATATATATTCTTAGAGCAAAACACGGAACATTGATTGAGGCCTTGCTTTTATAGTTGATCTAGTTACACCTTGTAGTTACGTGTACGATCCTTATATTTTGTGATAAGTTCTTATAAAGCTTATCTTGTCAATCATGTTCCATAAAGAAATACTTGGTTATATGTTCCCGTATATCTTGGTAAGATTGATGGTAATAATGGTCTTACTTAGTATGCTACTCTTATTATATGTCTTCACCAGCTACCTGCTTTCTCTACTTTAACCTTTTGAGGTTTTTTATTTTCGGTGGGGAGTTATGTTTCTCGCTGGGATTGTGTGTCTCACCCTGCTGGTTTACAACCTTTTTAGGTGATCGCGCTAGGTGTGGTGGTCAAGAGGTTGTGGCCAAGCAACAAGAAGAGTAGTAGAAGGCAAGAGATGGACATGCTGCTATTTTGGTTATTTTGTAGTAGAGTCCTAGAGTCATCCCTGTACTCTCAGGTCCTCGGAGGTGTTTTGACGAAGTTTCACGATGTATAGCTGTTGTACCTTTTGTATATCCTACAGCTGGCCTGATGTGGCCGTTATGTATGTGTAAACAGGTGATGAACTCTGGTGCTGACAGAACAACTGGTTTCGATAAGATGTGGACATATATCAAAGCTCGTAATACTTTTATAACATGTTTTTCTGTAGGATATGGATGCAAAAGTTCTTTAATGTATGCTTTCTGCAATCGGTTTTAATTAACTCGTGTTTTTGGTAATATGTGGTTTATGGTGTTTCCGCACATTTTCACGTGGCATTTCATTGTCTGTGTGACAGTGGGGTGTCACAACTTTTTCATCCACCAACCATCACCCTATGTTAACCTCATCACAACACTGGTCATGACCACCCATCATGGTCCATGTTACGACCACAACCCTCATGTGTCTCGACCATTCAACACATGTCGCGACCTCCACCCTCTACGTCATGTCGCTCCCGCTACACTAGGGTTAGGGTTCCACCAGAACATCTCGACCAGAAGGTGTCTCGACCAAATAGCCTTAGCCACCAGCATATGTCCAGACCTAGGACCTTCATGGTCACGATTCAACACACTATAGTGTGTCTCAACCCAAACAAAATAGAGATAAAGCCCCAATACTAAGGGTAACTAAGCCACCACACCCAAGTGTTTCAACCTATCATCACTAGGTCAATCCCAACCTCAAAGGAGCATCTCGACCAAAAGCTATCAAGGTCACGACCATCATGAGGGAAGTGTCATGACCTCCCAAGATGCACCATCTAGGTCACCAAACTATAACTAAAACTAAGGGTGAGACTATTGTTATCACAATGAAAAGGTCACAAACAAATGGTCACCAATACCCTAAATCATGGGTCAAGAAATTACCAAAGAAGAACCTTCTTCAAGGAAGATAAAACCATGCTTAAGATAACCAAAACAAACCTAACATCTCTCCAACCTTTAGGTGTACAACACCATGCATGAGAGCAAGGTAAAAAGCAAGACATAGAGAAAAACCTTCATAGCCCATTATTTACCAAATCGGGTACAAAGGATTAGGGTTTCAGATTGCTTTCAAACCAAGCAAGATAACTTTACCCAACCTATTCTAGAGATTACCATTAAGCAGTGGCATGATGAGGAAGTAATCTAGAGAGAGAAACTAGTAATAAAATGTATAAAGAAGTGCAATAATAGAGTAGGATTAGTGTCATATAACCCGCCTTAAGTTGATCACCACCAAGAGATCCAACTCTAAGACCAAGAACTCCAAGCACACAATCCAAGCGTTGAAGAACTTCACCAAAAGCTCCACACTCAGCTACAAGATCACATCAAGAACAAGAAGATACCAAGGTCAAAGCTATCCCAAGGAAAGAATCAAATAATCTTTTGTCTGAACCAAATAGGAAAGAAAGAAAGAGAGGATAAATCCTCTTCACACTTGGGTCTACTTTGTCAAGACAAGGTCTATGACCCTTGTCATGAGGGATTTCTTTCTCAAAATGATCACCATGGAAGAACCATGGTCTAGGGATGAGAAATGGAAGGAAGATGAAGGTAGGAGATAAAAAAACATCAACTTAGAAGACAAACACTTACTAAGGATGGAAGATGAGCTCGGATCACCACCACCACCACATGCAAGGGCAGATTGATCTCCCAAGATCCAATGACAAACCTCCTTGATCCACCAAGCTCCAAGACAAGAAAATAAGGAGGAAGAAGATAGATGGCCAAAAGGGTTGCAAACAAGGAAAGATAAGGGGTTATGTTGATGAAGGATGAGAGAAAGAGCACAAGGGTGAGGTGTCAACACACTAAGGAACTCAAGGGACACTTATGTTTGCAAAAGACTAACATAGACCCACATGCAACCCCTTAAACATGACATGCAAGACATGGTGACACACTCTAGCTAGTGTCTCTACTACCATGTCATCCCCCATGGTCGCATTCGCGGCCATCCTAGGGTATACCTCCCATGGTCGCCACACCACCTCTAGGTCGAGACAAAACACCTCCACAAACCCTAGGTGAAGACAAACCAAACTAGGTTAATCATCTTGACTCAAGACCACACTAAACCTTCTAGGTCATGACCCAACCATTTGGAGGAAGTGTCTCAACCACGACACCGTCCAAAACCAGCCTTGGTCATGACCCATGGTCGAGACAACACAACCAACTCACACATGGTCAAGGTACTCAACACCCATATCAACTCTAATCACCACCTAGGGTCATAATCTACAACCAAGGGTCAATAAAAGCTCCATTCTCTTTCTCTTTCCTTTGATGATGTTAAGAAAGAAAGGGAACACTCTAGAGGTGGCAAATCGCACATCAACCCCCTACACTGGGTAAATTGCAATTTACACCAAAACTAGCACAAAAGGAACAAACAACATCTAAATAAGGTCAAACTGGAGACCAAAGCTCTCCAAAATCCCTAATTACATCTCAAAGAATTAGAGAAAGATCCTATGAACATGATTAATCCAAAGCAAATAGGGTTATCCCAAAACTCAAGTCAGGGTCCTTACACCATTGGACTAGGAGTCCATGACAGTCTCTATGTTGGTAGTGGTCTCTATGATGGTGACTATCCATAATGTTGGTTGTGGCATCACAACAAGTGTTGCCACTTGATGCATTCATGATGACCGGTAGTTCTAGATTTATAGGTGCCTCCACATGTATTTCTTAGGATACAAACGCAAGGGGTAATAGTCTTGGATTGGTGGTGACCAAAAATTAAAACAAGAGGATGTGATATAGAGGGGTAGGTGAGTTGGACGGAAATTAGGGCATGTAATTCATGTCGGGTCAAATGAGACATCAAAAACTTCCACCTCCTATAAAATATTCATCAGTAAATCTCCTGCCTCTTAAAGATATTGAAGTTGGTTCACTCTATATAAAGGTTTTAAAAATAAATACCTATATTTCAAATGTTATACACCACACATCACCTTAATTTTTTATATATTTAAATCATATTAAATCCATTTAAAGTTATATAAGAAAATAAAACACATTTGGAGAAACTATAAATTATATTAAAAGTATTTAGATTAGGACAAATTTTTTTAAAGAAAGGAAATGTAAAGAAAAAATCTATAACTATTTATAATCATACACAGCGTATGTTTCCCATCAGTATGTTGGATTTAGAATAAAGGTAAATAGTTATGATAGAGAGTACTGTATCTTGCTATAACTTATTTATACATGAAAAAGAGTCACATATTAAAAGATTCAATCACCTCTATTCTTTACGTGTAAATCCAAATCTATTATATTTCCTCTAAATAGTTGCATATCACAATCTTCCAAAAATTCTATTACAGAAACAACATATGGTCATTTGACGATGTTAGGTACAAATTTCATAAGAAAAGTAAGTATGATTTATCTTTTTTTACTACTAAATTGACACATTTGTAATCTTTCGTAGAAACAACCCCCCTTTCTGTAGTTATTTGCACAACCTTGTGTATTGGTGTACGTTGTGGAATTATTTCCTAATTATCCATCAATAGTTGCATTGGTCCACTGGGAGCAGTGAAATTTCCTTATTCCTTTTTTGGGGAGGGGGTGGGGGAATAGTGTGTGTCTTGGTTTCCAAAGTATGCTTAAAGACAAGAGGATATTAATTACAGAGTCACTGTTAAGGACATGTGGAGTGACAACAATGAATGTGGATGGAACTTACTGATTCAATGGCTAAATGTCGATGGTGTGTATATAGTACACGCACTCTCTTCAATCGGTTCATGACAGATAAGATAATCTATTATGGACTCTGAAACACTAGGATAACTTTTTTACAAGTCGGCTAAAAGCCTTATTACCTCGGAGCATGGTGACTGCTTGGTTGATCACACATCCCTCTTCCATGTTGATGGCATTCCAAGAGCCAATGCTTTGACGTGGAAGATTATTTATTAAGCTATTGCAATTAATTAAAATATAGCCCATAGTAAAATTCCAATGGTGTCCTGATGTTGTTGTTGTACTATGCCCAATACTGAGACTGTTGGACATCTTAATCATTGTGGAAATTTGGCATATGAACTGTGGAGTAGATTTCAAATTTTGACTCTCTTTCACGAGCTCAAGTAGCATCATAGTAACCTTAGTTGGTTGAAGATTATTTGGTCCAATAGAGATAGGAGATCTTTATAGGGATGGATAATGTCTTTGACTCTGGAGCTGATCTTGTGGGTCATTTGGCATGAATGATGTCATAGATGCTTTGACAACAAATCTCGATAGGGTGGGACTTACTGGAAGGAAATATTGAGTCATATTAATAACAAGATTCAACATAAGATCTTCAAGAAGATTAGCAAGAGGGGGTCCCAGGATCGTACTATAAACCTTGTTGCAAAAATGCCTAGGTTGATGAATAGACATTTAGAGCTGGTGCTTTGGCACCCACTTGATTTCAGCAACATCAAGCTCAACATTGGCTTGGGCAAGGATATTTTTTATGGAGGGTAGAGGAAATGGTGGACATCATGCATTTTCCATCAAAGGGTGGTAGTATGGTTATGGCAAATAGAATGTGAGTTAATGCGACTACAAAGGAGGAAGATTGTTGCTGGTATGTATGCCCTGAGAGACAATCATGGGATGATTGGTGGGATACATTAAGATTGATTTGATAAAGACCAAAGGCAAGCTTCCAATTCTTTCTGGTTCAATCATATGAGATAATGATAGAGCAGATTGAATGTCTAGAGAATGACAATACTCAATGACGTATGCTTTCAGGTTAAGGACCTGAACAATGAGATCATGCAGATGCTAAGAGTTTGTACATTCTTATTATGTCCCTAGTCGGATGTCATTGTGGAAGGTAGATAGACAGCAATGACACACAAGATTAGATTGTGGTGTTGGTTGATGACAGAATCTCATTAGTCATGATATGGAGATATCAAACCAAACACATAGGTACTTGTTAGAGAACAAGTTTATCGGATAGACCCACTATGAGTTTGACACATGGAACCATGACATGGTAGTCACAGTCAGTTCTCACAATGATGGTGGTGAGTGTGATTCTTTGACCTGAAATCACTACACTCAACACATGTGATTGGGTATACTTTGACATCATCAAACGCAATCCTGAAACATGGGTTGTTATAAAGTTGATGATTGGGTGGCTTTGACACATGGGGCTTTTGAGGGGTGAGTGATAGATATGGGATTTGTCCCTCCTGAGGGAGTTTGATATCCATGGCCACTTGATGAGTAGGATTGAGATAGGTGTGCGCACACGTGTGAATCAGTATACGATACTAATGTCATACATATCTCCTCCAATCTACTCTGAGATCAGGAAAGTGAATGAACATTGACAGGATGACTGTTCCATGCCTTGAGTTCATTCGGGATATCAATGATAAAGGAATTATACATTCACTATAACACCATTCACGGATTGTAGGATTGAAAGTTGTTCACCAACTTTCTATTTCACTTGGGTAGCACTGATGTGCGACTAGGCACCACTCTTTGCTTGTGAAGTCATAAGTGTTATGGAATTTCACTACCAACGTGAAATGGACATGTAGGGTCACACACATAGGATTTAACCTGGAAGAGGATTTTATCCACAAATGATGTTTAGATTGATTACTAAAGGAGTTTAGTAGTTCAATTAAACACTCAATCAATTGATAGCTCAAAATCATAGTATTCAAGGTGTTGGATCGATTGATTAGAGTATCAGATTGATTGAAACTGCAATTGACTTATTTGCACAAATCTGCTGCCCCAACCGATCGGCTCAAGAGTCGAACTGATCGGCTCAGGTTGGTGAACCGATTGGCTCATGTAATGAACTGATCAGCTCAAGACAGGCTGAGACGACCAGTTCAAGGGTTGAACTGATCGGCTCAACTGGTCTAACCGAGATCGTTTGGAAAGTGAGAAGACTATTTTTGCAAATACAATTTGTTTCACTTGTACAAATTTGATTTGGACAAGGATTAATATTTGATTAATCAGAAACAAATATGAAAGTCAATTTGAGTTGGACCAGGACCACAAACAGATCGGCTCAGCAGTGAACCGATCGGCTCAGGTGCTCCAACCGATCGTTTCAGGTGTGAAATGATCGACTCAGCTATCCAACCGATCGTTTCATGCTTGAAATGATCGGTTCAGGTGGCGCAGTTGGTTGTTTTGTGGAAAATCTCAAACCCTTCTACTCCTGCATTAATCCCACATTGCCTGGGATAGAGAACCTTATCCCATGTCCCTCCTATATATATAGGGGTAGTGGGGGCTTCTCAGGAACACAACTCAGTGTACCAGTTGCTCTGCAAAGTTGTCATTCTCTCTGGTTTTGGTAGTTGAGAGAGCCCGAGCAAGTGCTACCTGATAAGGGAGGCACAACAAGGGAAAGACAACGGTAGAAAGTGACTAGTGGCAGGAGAGTGTGTCGGTGACTAGTACACCGACAGGAGGGTGCGACTCCTTCCAATTCCTTATGGGACAAGGAGATCGGAGTTCCGGGTGGTCCATGTGGACTACTTCAGAGGCGGGAGACTTCTACCGCTCAGAGGACATCTATCAATCCCGACAGTCCCAGTGAGACCAAGAGCCGACAGTTCCGGTGAGACCAGGAGCTGTACAGACACCGTCCAAGACCGGAGGTGAAGACCGTGCAAGCCGTCAGGTAACATTGTCGAGCAAGCCTCAGGACAAGGTACGCCTCTGCAAACCATCCTTCCTATTGTATAGACATTGACGCGATTCCTTTATTCTGGGTTTGGGAGAAGAATTTTTTTTGTTTTAGCTACCTTCTCTGTCTCCCCTAAAACCCAACAGTGGTATCAGAGCCACGTCAACTTCTCTATACTTTAGGATTATCGATGTGATCAATTTTGGTTTGTCACCTTTATTTATTGCATACGATGTGAATACATTTGGCTTTATGCATGTCCAATCCTAAATCCACAAATCCCAATATATACATATATGATATGTAATATTAATGAAATCGATATGTGTCTCCCTTAAATGAGTTTTGTGGTGGATGTATAGCGTGGTTATGGCCAATAAACCCTATGTATGTGTGCTTGGTTGTATGTGGTTGCTTGCATCTCGGTCTGCGCACTGATTCCCTACCTCCTTATACCTAATGTAACTTGACATAACTCGAGATTTCTTTACTACCTTTGCTCCCCCTGAATGTATCTCGGGGTTTCCCAATTTAAATGTAAAATATGATAGATCTTTTATTTCCTATTATGTCAAAGAGCGGAGGAAAACCTAACGACAACTGAGACGATCGGTTCAAGGGGTGAACTGATTGGTTGGTGATCTAGATGACCGGTTCGAGGAGTGAGACAATCGGGTGGCGGCCATGAGGGGATGTACGATGACCAGGCGAACCGATCGGATGGAGGAGCCAACCGATCGGCTGGTGGCACCCAACTGACCGACCTGATGCCGAGCTGATCAATCATGTAGATGAGTTGATCAAACCCAGTAAAGGCAAAGCATAGAGTTCATCTTGTATAGGTTGCATGAGATGTAGACTTAGATGACCGTGATTCCTCTTGGGTCGAGGAATCACATTAGGATGGCCATAATCATCGCTTATATCATTTCACATATTTTCTGTGGGATATAACATCTATATGATATGTACTATATAATGTGGTGATTGGATATGTATATGTACCTATAAAACCAAATCCCTCATCTAAATATTAAGTCTTATACGCCTTCCATTAGCAGCACACATGAAAAACTTGATCGACCAAGCGTAGGTTACGCCAAAGATTGGTGTGCCGTCTATCTCATGGAAGTGTGAAGGGTAAACATGTAGGTTCTGCCAAAGTAGGGTGCATGCTTACCGTGTCGGCTTTTGGGTTAGACTTAACTGGTGATTCTTAGAGCGTCTAGGCCCAGAGGCACAGAATGTTCATGGTAAGGTGTTGCGCATGTTCATTCATCAAGAGTTTCATATGATGCAATTGGCATGATGGCCTACCTAAATAGTCAAGATTGTGGGCGATCAGCCAAAGCTGACTCATGACTTGATGAAATATGGATCTTGACCCACTAGAAGATTGAACGCTACAATCTTCCAAATTGATGGTGAGGGCTATCAATTTGAACAAAAATAGTGGGAGCGATAATTAATTAAAGTCCTAATTATATCGTCAACCATTCAAATCAATCAAATAAGTCAAAATTGAGTTTTGAACTAAATTGCATATATTTCCTTTTGTAGAACAAATGACAAGAAACAACAATCACTTTTCGTTGTGATTGGTCCTTGAGAAGGACAAGCTGAATGGGACTAACTTCCACGACTAGTTTAGGACATTAAGAAATTTTCTCACTCAAGAGCGAAAGCTCTATGTCCTAGATACTCCAGTTCCAGAGGAACCTACTCCTACCGCACCAAAGGAAGAAAGGGATGCTTATAAGAAGCATTCTGATGATGCCATTGATGTGAAGTTCTTGATGTTGTGCTCCATGAACCAGAGTTACAGAGACAACATGAGAACGTGGGTGTCATTGAGATGATTCAGCATCTCAAGAACATGTATGAGGATCAAGAACGACAAGAGAGATATGATGTCTCCAGGGCACTGTTCAAGTGTGTCATGACAGAAGGAGTTTCAGTTGGTCCTCACACACTCAAGATGATTGGGTATGTGGAGAACCTGATGAGAGTGGGATTTCCACTGAGCCAAGAGTTGGCTACTGACGTGATACTGCAATCGTTGCCATAATCATACAGTCATTTTGTGATGAACTACAACATGAACAACTTTGACAAGACGTTAACAGTTGTTGGGCATGTTGAGGACAGCCAAGACGCAGATGGAGAAGGACAAGCCTAAGTTTGTGATGATGATCAACAGCACGAAAGGCAAGTCTAAACACAAGGGCAAGGGCAAAGCTAAGAAGGGTTCTGATGCTAGCCAGTAGCCCAAGGCGTCTTCAGCTCTCAAGGCCAAAGGAGGCGTGACCCAGAGAGGCAATTGCCACCATTATCAAAAGCCAGGACATTGGAAAAGGAATTGTCCACTCTATCTGGAAGAACTAAAGAAGAAGGAGGCCACAGACGTCTCCACCTGAAGGTGTCATGAAATAAACTTATAACATTTTTGAGGTATATGATACCAAGATATAAAATGTAAAGCAATCAATAAATGGGGCAAGTGTTACCGCCATAGATAAGAGTACTTTAGTTTATTTTCATCCTAAAAGGCATGTAATAAAGTTATGAATTGCTATTTCATATTTGCCAATGGATAGGAACACTTTATTTTTGCATATTGTATGACAATAATGGCAATTAATAACGTTGATGTTTCCTTGTGGCAATGCCTTGTTTATCTTGTGGTACTTGGTATGCATAAGATAAAAATGATACCTAAAAGTTACTGATAACTCAAACAACAAATTAGCATTATCATGAGAAATTCATCTCTAGTTTCCATATGATGGATAAATCTAGACTCTTTTGGTTAGAGAACTAGTAAGAGACATGAATCTTTTAGACATGATTAACCAATCTTCACTAGTGATATTGGGAGAATGATTATCCTATTAGGTATAATACATGTGAGGTATTTACATACCTATTGGATTTAATGCTAATACTTCAATTGGTGTTTAGAGAAATACCAATATGAATATCTTGAAGTGTTCAAGAATATCATAGATGAAGTACGTATTTGGTAAAGTGTTAATTCTTGATGAGATCAATGAATGAAATGCTTGGACCAAATGTTTGAGATCCTTATGAGTGATTATGATAGTGTATCATAGTGAGCTTGTGATTAAGACATGGTGATGTTTAAATCAACAAGCAATCATACTCTAAGGAGTTAGAGGATGATTATCAAATAACTAATTTCTTCTTAAATAAAGAATACCCCACACTAATAAAGGACATTAAGAATCATAAGGAGTTTTGAGTTCTTATATCCTTGATAGATACACCTATATTATCTATGTGATGAGTTGGTCATGTGATGAATCAACTATCTAGATGAATATGAGGAACCAGATTTTGAGTTCTGGTTTATGGCCATTACATCCTAAATGACTTCCATCTGAACCATAAGGTATGTCCTTGATGGTAGCACCCATTGGGATGAAATCCATAAGTGCGAATGAGTCTTAAATGTTAAGACACATGGTTAACATTTTGAGAAGGATGATGCTTGTTGATTGCAACTTAATGACTAAGAGATTTGACATATGGATACTAAAACTGCATTCCTATGAGGAATAAAAACAAGGATGTGTACGTGACACAACCTATAAGGTTTATGAATCCATTAATGCAAATAAAGTCTATAAGTTACAATGGACTAATCAATATGATTGATTGAGTAAAAGCAACTCAGAATTGTGATCTTTACTTTGATGATATAGTCAAAGGGTTTGACTGATATGATATCTAATTTAGTGGGGCCACATTCACATTCCACATGCAGATGTGAAATGGAAATGTTCTAGAATGGAAATCCAAAGTGGAAATTATCTTTAAGGAAGATAGAGACGTTTCCTATGTGATAGGAATATAGATCTATAGAGATAGTTCTCGAAAACCTCTTGACCTGAAAAGAGAGAGCATATATTGGCAATCTACACTGAAGGGTTCAGTATGCATAGATTCAGTGGGAGAAAACTTGTCCATGTTACATGGAGTTAGTATCCCAAAGCCAAGTGTCCAATTCTTATAAAGAATGGGAACACTAAGAATAGATATGGATCTATCATGTATGTAATTTTCCCATCATCTTGCATGTATAGACATGGCAAGAACAAAATGCATTTGTCATCTTGTATGTAGGACATGACAATATGATATGCTCATCCTGATAACTCGTATGTGGGACATGACGAGTGGATGTCTGTCTAGTTCTAGTAATGGTTACTGGAATACCATGAGAACTTGATAAGTACTTGATAAGTACTAGTTCTATGGAAATAAGGAAGGGTTCACTGTAAAGAGTTACACTAATGCGAACTTTTGAAAAGGACAAAAAATTAATCAAAAAATATATATGAGATATATAAAAGTGAATGTTTGTTGATAAATGGAAATGTTCCATTTAAGCAGTTTAAAGGAAAAGCCGAGTATCTGTGTATTAGAGAACATTAGTGGATACTATATGGATCTAGGAGTTCATAGAGATGAACTTATAGTTATTCTGGTCATTGATGACAAGTTAGGAGTACTTAGTCATGCAATGTGGCTAAAGGTTAGCAAAGGAATACGAGATCACATATTAATGACAACTCCATCTCATACGTATGATGTATAGTGAAGAGATGAGAGACATGTAGTTAATACCGACTTTGGCAAGGTGTTGCCATAACTCACTATGTTAGCACTAGAGCACAGTAACATGTGGGACATGTTTGAAGATCACTATGAATATGATTCAATGGTGATTGGCTCATAGTGCAAGTGGGAGTCTGTTGGTATGTATACCCTGAGAGCCAATCATGGGATGATTGGTGGGATACATTAAGATTGATTTGATAACTATCAAAGGCAAGCTCCAATTCTTTCTGGTTCAGTCATATGATATAATGATAGAATAGATTGAATGTCTAGAGAATGATAGTACTCAATGACGTATGCTTTCAGGTTAAGGACCTGAACGATGAGATCATATGGATGCTAAGAGTTTGTACATTCTTATTATGTCCCTAGTTGGATGTCATTGTGGAAGGTAGATAGACAACAATGACACACAAGACCAGATTGTTGTGTTGGTTGATGACAAAATCTCATTAGTCATGATATGGAGATATCAAACCAAACACATAGGTACCTGTTAGAGAACAAGTTTACCGAACATACCCACCGTGAGTTTGATACATGGAACCATGACATGGTAGTCACAGTCAGTTCTCATAGTGATGGTGGTAAGTGTGATTCTTCGACCTACAGTCACTACACTCAACACATGTGATTGGGTACACTTTGACATCATCAAACGCAGTCCTGAAACATGGGTTGTTATAAAGGTGATGATTGAGTGGCTTTGACACATGGGGCTTTTGAGGGGTGAGTGATAGATATGAGATTTGTCCCTCCTGAGGGAGTTTGATATCCATGGCCACTTGATGAGTAGGATTGAGAGAGGCATGCGCATGCATGTGTGAATCAATATATAATTTTGATGTCATACATATCTCCTCCAATCTACTCTGAGATCAAGAAAGTGAATGAACGTTGATAGGATGACTGTTCCATGCCTTGAGTTCATTTGGGATATCAGTGACAAAGGAATTATACATTCACTGTAACACCATTTACAGATTGTAGGATTGAAAGTTTTTCTCCAACTTTCTATTTCACTTGGGTAGCACTGATGTGCGACTAGGCACCGCTCTTTGCTTGTGAAGTCATAAGTGTTATGGACTTTCACTGCCAACGTGAAATGGACCTGCAGGGTCACACACATAGGATTTAACCTGGAAGAGGAGTTTATCCACAAACGATGTTTAGATTGATTACTAAATGAGTTTAGTAGTTCAATTAAACACTCAATCAATTGATAGCTCAAAATCATAGTATTCAAGGTGTTGGATCGATTGATTAGAGTATCAGATTGATTGAAACTGCAATAGACTGATTTGCACAAGTCTACTGCCCCAACCAATCGGCTCAAGAGTTTAACCGATCGGCTTAGGTTGGTGAACTGATCAACTCATGTGATGAACCGATTGGCTCAAGACAGGCTGAGACGACCGATTCAAGGGTTGAACCGATCGGCTCAACTGGTCTAACCGAGATCGTTTGGAAAGTGAGAAGACTATTTTTGCAAATACAATTTGTTTCACTTGTACAAATTCGATTTGGACAAGGATTAATATTTGATTAATCAGAAACAAATATGAAAGTCAATTTGAGTTGGACCAGGACCACGAACCGATCAGCTCAGCAGTGAACCGATCGGCTCAGGTGCTTCAACCGATCGTTTCAGGTGTGAAACGATCGACTCAGCTACCCAACCGACCGTTTCATTCTTGAAATGATCGGTTCAGGTGGAACAGTTGGTTGTTTTGTGGAAAATCTCGAACCCTTCTACTCCTACATTAATCCCGCATTTCCTGGGATAGAGAACCCTGTCCCATGACCCTCCTATATATAGGGATAGTGGGAGCTTCTCAGGAACAGAACTTAGTGCACTAGTTGCTCTGCAAAGTTGTCGTTCTCTTTGGTTTTGGTAATCGAGAGAGCCCGAGCAAGTGCTACCCGATAAGGGAGGCACAACAAGGGAAAGACAACTACAGAAAGCGACTGGTGGAAGGAGAGTGTGTCAGTGACTAGTACGCTGACAGGAGGGTGCGACTCCTTCCGATTCCTTATGGGACAAGGAGATCGGAGTTCCAGGTGGTCCGTGTGTTAGAGAACATTAGTGGATACTATATGGATCTAGGAGTTCATAGAGATGAACTTATAGTTATTCTGGTCATTTATGACAAGTTAGGAGTACTTAGTCATGCAATGTGGCTAAAGGTTAGCAAAGGAATACTAGATCACATATTAATGACAACTCCATCTCATACGTGTGATGTACAGTGAAGAGATGAGAGACATGCAGTTAATATCGACTTTGGAAAGGTGTTGCCATAACTCACTATGTTAGCACTAGAGCACAGTAACATGTGGGACATGTTTGAAGATCACTATGAATATGATTCAATGGTGATTGGCTCACAGTGCAAGTGGGAGTGTAACATCCCAGGATTTGAGGCCTCAGATAAAAAGATCTTATAAGGAATGATTGGACTACCCATATCACCAAGGTGCATCTCCTTTTCCGGGAGCCCATCACTAAAGAACTCCATAGTTAAGCGTGCTCGGCTTGGAGTAGTACTAGGATGGGTGACCAGTCAGGAAGTTGATCCTGGCTTGCGCGTCAGTGTGGACAAAGTGCACAGTTAAGGCTAGTGGTGGTTTGTGGGGCCAGTCGTCATTCCTGAAACTCTACTAGAGCCTTGGGCAGTGGGCCCAGGCGTAACAGGGAGTCTGTTGGTATGTATGCTCTGAGAGCCAATCATGGGAAGATTGGTGGGATACATTAAGATTGATTTGATAAAGATCAAAGGCAAGCTTCCAATTCTTTCTGGTTCAGTCATATGAGATAATGATAGAATAGATTGAATGTCTAGAGAATGATAGTACTCAATGACGTATGCTTTCAGGTTAAGGACCTGAACGATGAGATCATACAGATGCTAAGAGTTTGTACATTCTTATTATGTCCCTAGTTGGATGTCATTATGGAAGGTAGATAGACAACAATGACACACAAGACCAGATTGTGGTGTTGGTTGATGACAGAATCTCATTAGTCATGATATGGAGATATCAAACCAAACACATAGGTACCTGTTAGAGAACAAGTTTACCGGACATACCCACCGTGAGTTTAACACATGGAACCATGCCATGGTAGTCACAGTCAGTTCTCACAGTGATGGTGGTAAGTGTGATTCTTTGACCTGTAATCACTACACTCAACACATGTGATTGGGTACACTTTGTCATCATCAAACGCAGTCCTGAAACATGGGTTGTTATAAAGGTGATGATTGAGTGGCTTTGACACATGGGGCTTTTGAGGGGTGAGTGATAGATATGGGATTTGTCCCTCCTGAGGGAGTTTGATATCCATGGCCACTTGATGAGTAGGATTGAGATAGGCGTGCGCATGCATGTGTGAATCAATATATGATATTGATGTCATACATATCTCCTCCAATCTACTCTAAGATCAAGAAAGTGAATGAACGTTGATAGGATGACTGTTCCATGCCTTGAGTTCATTTGGGATATCAGTGACAAAGGAATTATACATTCACTGTAACACCATTCACGGATTGTAGGATTGAAAGTTTTTCTCCAACTTTCTATTTCACTTGGGTAGCACTGATGTACGACTAGGCACTGCTCTTTGCTTGTGAAGTCATAAGTGTTATGGACTTTCACTGCCAACGTGAAATGGACCTGCAGGGTCACACACATAGGATTTAACCTGCAAGAGGATTTTATCCACAAATGATGTTTAGATTGATTACTAAAGGAGTTTAGTAGTTCAATTAAACACTCAATCAATTGATAGCTCAAAATCATAGTATTCAAGGTGTTGGATCGATTGATTAGAGTATCAGATTGATTGAAACTGTAATGGACTGATTTGCACAAGTCTACTGCCCCAACCAATCGGCTCAAGAGTTGAACCGATCGACTCAGGTTGGTGAACTGATCAGCTGATGCGATGATTTTGAGTCGCATTTATAGACCCATTTCATATGTGTTTTGTGCTCTAATTACTCATTTTCATGGATAATATTGCATAATTCACTTAATTTGGTCTTTGTCATCATATTATATCAAATCCCTTTTGTTTTACTATTTTGAGCATTATTTATCATCTTATTATAAATTGTGTGGATTTACTTGGTCTTGTTGTGAAATTTCAGGAAAAACAAGTATCTGCTTCCGTCGATACCATCGACAGAAGTCGATACCATCGACCAAGCCACAGGTTGCCAACCGAGAAGAGCAACACAGAGTCGATACCATCGACACCCAAGTCGATGGTATCGAGATCCCTTCAAGTTGCTGGCGAGGAAACTGTCGATACCATCGACCCAAGTCGATGCCATCGACACATTGAGGCTACAGCGTCGCTAAACGACAACAACCGACGCTAAAGAGAGTCGATACCATCGACTTGAGTCGATGGTATCGAGATCACCACAGGCGCTCAGAATAAAAGAAATGAAAGCTGCCGCTAATCCGCTGGGTCGATACCATCGACCCGCGTCGATGGTATCGACGCCGGCATATATGCGTTGGATCTATTTTGATCTCGATCGGATGGCTGTTGTTATTTGACGACCTAATTAGGGACTTATACCTAATGACGGCCGCCCACACGAAAGAATCATCTCATTTTTTATTGCACGAGTGCCGAGGAGGAGAAAAAGGAGAACGGAGGCCGAGAAGCTCATCCCGGGTGATTCGGACGCTGCCGAAGACGATTTCCACCACCGACAGGCGGGGAATCCCGTGTTCTACGCCAAGGATCCACCGGTTCTTCTCCGTTCAGGGGTTTTCCTATTTATTTCCCATTTTTCTTATGAATTCCCCAATTTCTACCATGTATTCGTGTGAGATGAACATGAGAGGCTAAAACCTTCAATCTTTAGGACCGGGAGTAGCCCGGGAATGCATTGTATGACATTTTTATATCAATAATTCATATTTCTCTCTCAAATCCGTGGTATAGATTCGTTTTCTCCATTTCTATTGTTATGCTTGATCACCATAATAATAACTTAATACCCTTAATCACTTCGACAGAAGGATTAACGGTTGAAAAGAGACGAAATCTATATTAATTAATAAAACCCTTGATAAAGGAGTTGTAAAATTAATGGTGGGAACTGAGAGACCGTTTTTAATGCGCTTAGTTTAGGGGAATGATTACTACGACGGTGGAATCAACCTAAACCTAAGTAGTGAATTACACCACGACAGTGGGTAATTCTCATTTCAGGCCACTACCCGGATAGAGAGAGAAGTGTGAGGAATTATATGAAACCTAATACAATGTTGACCCGCGGTGAAACCGCCATCCTAAAGATATCCCTTTGAATTGATTAAATTAACCTTTAATCGATTGTTTTCTTTGTTTGATTTTTATTTTCTTTTTAATTTCAACAACAAAACCCTACTTTGTTAACCAGTCTAGCTGATTGCGATTAGTTAATAGAAGTCTCCAATAATTCACGTATCCCTGAGTTCGACTCGGGCCTCACAAGGCCTATATTACTCGACGCGTATACTTGCATTTAAGCGCGTAGTAAAATACACGTCAAGTTTTTGGCGCCGTTGCCGGGGATACGGCGAATTATTGGCGCTTTGAGTGCTAAGAGCAGCCACTCTAGGCCACATTTTTTTTTTATTTTTTATTTTCTTTTAAAACAATTTTAAAATTTTCTTTATTTCTCTATAATTGTGTTGACTCGTTCAAAGCATTGTACTGAACCCCTATTTCCATATTTCAGGTACTTTGCATGGTGCACACACGTAGTCGAGACTACATGAATCGCACACCTGAGGTTCCATCTGCGGGACCAGAGGACGAGGACTACTATGAGGAGGAACACCAAAGTGATATAAATTCTGAATCTGAGCAAGAACAAGAAGAAGAAATGGCTGAAGCACAGACAATATGGGAGAAGATCAAGGCGTCTTCTTCCTCAGCATCAAAGGGGCCCATAAAAAAATAGGCGATCAACATACCGACATACAAGATCGACCCGGCACTGATTAATTTGGTCAAATCCAACGCATTTCACGGGCTGAAAAATGAAGATCCGGTTGCCCACATCAGCCAGTTCGTGGAGAATTGTGATATGGTGAAGATAGATCGATTTCCACAGGATGTGCTATACCTCAAGTTATTCCCGAGTTCCTTGGCTGGAGTGGCAAGAGAGTGGCTTCATAACCTCGACGACGAGTTTGTTGAATCATGGGATCACATGGTGGAGGTTTTCTTCGAGAGGTTCTTCCCTCCTGAGAAGACCAATGACATGATCAGGAAAATTCACAATTTCACCCAACAGGCGGGTGAGACGTATTCTGAGACCTGGGAGCGATTCCAGGTTATGTTGAGGAGGTGCCCACATCATGGGCTGGACAGGGAAACACAAGTGAAAATCTTTTATTTTTCTCTCTCCGAGCATGATAGAAGTAATCTTGATTCAGCCGGATCTGGATTCCATCTGAATAATACGGACACCAGATGTTGGGAGATACTAAAGAACATGGCTAGGAAACAGTCATGGGGCCACAGAGGTGCAGTGGAACAGGTCAAGGCTGCCGATGAATCCAGAATAGTTAGGGAGCTGAACGACAAGCTAGATCTCCTAGCCAAGAAGCTGCTAACTAAAGAAGATGCATCTGAGGATGATGGGGAGGCCCAAGTGAAATTCATGCAACAACAGGGCTATAGAAACAATGACTATGCATGGAGGAAAGATAAAAAGTTTTCATGGAAGGATCCGAACAATTTTCTACAGGATCCGGATGCCAAGCCACAGCGGAAAGCCGAGGACAAGAACACTGAATTACTAACTCAAATGGTCCAGCAAAACCAAGAGATGATGGCCATGTTTGGAAAACAATTGCAATCTCAAGGTGATATTCTAACCAAGTTTGGGCAGACGCTGCAAAGCCATGGAGCGCAAATGCGGGCATTAGAGACCACCGTGGCTCAGATTTCAAGTGAAGTGGCGGCCATCAAGCACGCCAATCAATAGAAACCAGCCGAGAATGCAAATGTGGCCCAAGCACACCATCAGGTCAAGTACATGTCTGTGGTGAGCAATGAGGAGGAATCTCAGGTGCAAGAAGTTGCAGAAGAAAGAAAAATGACTTTCAATGTGAATGCAACACCAGCAATACCATATCCACGCACTTACTACAGATTGCCGGGCGGAAACCATTTCTTCAGAAAATCAGAGAGAGTTATGAATATTGTATCTCCATCTAGGAAAAAAGAACAAGTGCAGGTTGTTTGTGCACATGCGGAGACATCTAAGGCGAGAGAGGAACCACAACAAGCTGCTACTATTGAGGATGTCTCACCAAAGCCCACGTCGGAGAGAGTGATTGAAGCAAGCTTAGGGGAGGTACCCCCGAAAAGCGCGTATGTGCCACCTCACAGGCGTGCTGATGCAGCTGATGTTTCAGATCCGGTAAATTCTAAGTCAAAGAAAGAGCATCGTCATTTTAAGAAATTCCTGGAGATATTCCGAAAACTCCACATCAATATTCCATTAGTGGAGATGATCGAGAAAGTACCCGCCTATGGGAGGTTCATCAAGGAAATCATTAATAAGAATAGGCGGATAAAAGACGATGAAATTTATTGGATGAATGAGACGGTGAGCTCGATGATTCACGGGAGTTCACCAAAGAAGAGAAAGGACCCAGGAGGTTTTTACATTCCGTGTTCAATAGGTGGTCAACATGTTTCTAAAGCGCAATGTGATTCCGGCGCTAGTATAAATCTCATGCCTTTGGCTACATTTCAAAAGCTGGGGTTAAAAGAGATAAAGAAGTTGGCTGCAACAATTGAATTGGCAGATGGGTCTACCGTGAGACCCTATGGAGTATGTGAAGATGTTCTCGTCAAAGTGGATAGATTCATATTTCCTGTGGACTTTGTCGTCATGGATATGCCACCACTCCAAAGTTGTGAAATTCTCCTAGGAAGACCGTTTCAAGCAACGGTATACGTTGTGACTGCCTTAGGGAGAGGTACTTTGTCTTTGGGCATTGGAGGAGATCGTGTTGAATTCAAATTACCGCATGATCCTCTAAGTGCAGTCCCCAAGGTGAAAAGATGATGACTGTCATACGTCTAGCCTAAGACGTTAAATAAGGGCGCTTGTTGGGAGGCAACCCAACCATCGGTACATTAGGATAGTTTAATTTTAGTCATAGATTGCTTTTATTTCGTTTAAATTTTAGTTTAAAAATGATACCTTGATCCATTTGTTGAATGTGCATGCACAGGCAGGGTCGATACCATCGACACACTCGTCGATGGTATCGACATGGGTTTAGGTCGACACCAGCAAAAATCGCACTGCGTCGATACTATCGACACCCCCGTCGATGGTATCGACATGGTCACAGACAGGTCGCAATAAAAGGTCGATGGTATCGACATGCCAGTCGATACCATCGAGATCTCTGGAGATTTTCAGAAGAAATTGATTCAGTGGAGTCGATACCATCGACGGGTGTGTCGATGGTATCGACATTTACAAGTGAAAAAGGCGGCAGCCGGACTCGCGAGGCAGTTGCCCTAATCAGTGAGTCGATACCATCGACTTCCGTCGATGGTATCGACGGGCACACAGCAGTGTCGGTGTCAGTTATTCAAGACAGGGTTATTGGCCAAATGAAGTCACATCATCCAGAGCAAATCCGGACCCCACGACCCTGGCAGTACCCACCTCCACCACCATTGGACTGATCTGGTATCACTGTTCCACCTTAAGTTGGTTTTTGACTATGAGGCCATAGTCGAATTCAAGCTTAGGGGGGTGGCTGGAACAGCTCTATCTTTTATCTTTTCTTTAGTTGTTTTTAGTTTTTGCTTTGTTATTTGTTCTTGAAATTTTAGTTTGTTTAGGATCCACATCTATCTAGTGTAATCGTGGATGTCTTAAAAATTGTCATCTCGCTGTTTTCATGGGAAATTTAAGGGAATTTAAAAATTTCTGTGTCTTTTGGATAGCTTAACTTGGTTGTCCTTGGGGAACTTATCCTATGAAAATGATTGATTATGTCAACTTTGAAGCAATATGTCACACCCTCACCCCCATTGACTCATGAAAAGTGGATAGTAACGGTTGTTTGAGCCTAACCTAATCAAATGGTAATGAGACCTTAATTGGATATAAGAGAAAGAACCCTTTGAACTACTACACATGTCAGTAAGGAGGGACACATGATATTTTTCTAAGGTTCAGTAACTTAATCTTGTGATCTTTCCACTTCATATTTTTCCATAATCTACCAAAGAATTGGAAGTAAAGTACAATTTTAATTCCTTCTTGCGTGCATAGCATGTAGATAGGATTTGCATTGTTATTTTCATACTTTTGCATAAAATGGAAAAAAAATGTATAGTGATTCATGCACATTACCTTTAGGTGCATGTCATGTAGTTGCACTCATAACTTTCATGATTTTCACGCATAAGTACACCATGTACCTCAGTTTTTCCTAAAAAGTGATCTAAACTTTTCCATACCCTCGAAATAGTACAAAGATTTCCAATCATGAAGGAAATGGCCTTATACATGTATCTCTAAGCAATTATGGATATGTGGGCTAAAAGAAAGAAAAAAATTCTGGAAATCTGAAAAACAATTTGAAAAAAAAAGAAAGAGAAAATTTAGAAGGAAATGGAATAAGAGGGAGAAAGGAACATGATATCACTCGCATTACAGGAAAATTGAGTACATGATGTGGCTTAATTAGATTTCCATCTCATTTTGAGGTGGAAGGTTAGTGCATGCATCATTTCACCCAATTTTAGGCATTAGGGCATTTCTAATGTGCATTTGCATCATTTAGGACATTTTGTTTTCAAGCATATTGAAACTGTGTAATACTTCCAAATTCTTCCATGAACCACCCATTCCATCCACCCGTTGCTCGGATTGGTAGGCCACCGTGATTTTCTCCTCACTCATGTTTATCAGGAGAACTGCTTCCATGTAGATGGTAGTTAGGGCGAGCAACGTAGTGTAGGCGATCACAAGATGCACCAATGCTGAATCGGCAACTTTTATTATGTTAACTGCCTTATGTGATAGTGTTCATCGGTTTGAAGGATAATTTCTCTTATTGATGATTATTGTCGCCTTTAGGGTAATTACTGTTCTGTGGTTAGAGAAGACCGGTTTGAGAACGTTCAGTGGGAGTCACATGGGATGTGGGTTGGTGCGTTGATTTTTAGTTGACATCTGCAATTCTATTCTATGGATTAGTTGCTCGAGGGCGAGCAATGTTTAAGCTTAGGGGAGTTTGATGCGATGATTTTGAGTCGCATTTATAGACCCATTTCATATGTGTTTTGTGCTCTAATTACTCATTTTCATGGATAATATTGCATAATTCACTTAATTTGGTCTTTGCCATCATATTATATCAAATCCCTTTTGTTTTACTATTTTGAGCATTATTTATCATCTTATTATAAATTGTGTGGATTTACTTGGTCTTGTTGTGAAATTTCAGGAAAAACAAGTATCTGCTTCCGTCGATACCATCGACGGAAGTCGATACCATCGACCAAGCCACAGGTTGCCAGCCGAGAAGAGCATCATAGAGTCGATACCATCGACACCCAAGTCGATGGTATCGAGATCCCTTCAAGTTGCTGGCGAGGAAACTGTTGATACCATCGACCCAAGTCGATGCCATCGACACATTGAGGCTACAACGTCGCTAAACGACAACAACCGACGCTAAAGAGAGTCGATACCATCGACTTGAGTCGATGGTATCGAGATCACCATAGGCGCTCAGAATAAAAGAAAGGAAAGCTGCCGCTAATCCGCTGGGTCGATACCATCGACCCGCGTCGATGGTATCGACGCCGGCAGATATGCATTGGATCTATTTTGATCTCGATCGGACGGTTGTTGTTATTTGACGACCTAATTAGGGACTTATACCTAATGACGGCCGCCCACACGAAAGAATCATCTCATTTTTTATTGTACGAGTGCCGAGGAGGAGAAAAAGGAGAACGGAGGCCGAGAAGCTCATCCCGGGTGATTCGGACACTACCGAAGATGATTTCCACCACCGACAGGCGGGGAAGCCCGTGTTCTACGCCAAGGATCCACCGGTTCTTCTCCGTTCAGGGGTTTTCCTATTTATTTCCCATTTTTCTTATGAATTCCCCAATTTCTACCATGTATTCGTGTGAGATGAACATGAGAGGCTAAAACCTTCAATCTTTAGGACCGGGAGTAGCCCGGGAATGCATTGTATGACATTTTTATATCAATAATTCATATTTCTCTCTCAAATCCGTGGTATAGATTCGTTTTCTCCATTTCTATTGTTATGCTTGATCACCATAATAATAACTTAATACCCTTAATCACTTCGACAGAAGGATTAACGGTTGAAAAGAGACGAAATCTACATTAATTAATAAAACCCTTGATAAAGGAGTTGTAAAATTAATGGTGGGAACTGAGAGACCGTTTTTAATGCGCTTAGTTTAGGGGAATGATTACTACGACGGTGGAATCAACCTAAACCTAAGTAGTGAATTACACCACGACAGTGGGTAATTCTCATTTCAGGCCACTACCCGGATAGAGAGAGAAGTGTGAGGAATTATATGAAACCTAATACAATGTTGACCCGCGGTGAAACCGCCATCCTAAAGATATCCCTTTGAATTGATTAAATTAACCTTTAATCGATTGTTTTCTTTGTTTGATTTTTATTTTCTTTTTAATTTCAACAACAAAACCCTACTTTGTTAATCGGTCTAGCTGATTGCGATTAGTTAGTAGAAGTCTCCAATAATTCACGTATCCCTGAGTTCGACTCGGGCCTCACAAGGCCTATATTACTCGACGCGTATACTTGTGTTTAAGCGCGTAGTAAAATACACGTCATCAGCTCATGTGATGAACCGATTGGCTCAAGACAGGTTGAGATGACCGGTTCAAGGGTTGAACTGATCGGCTCAACTGGTCTGATCGAGATCATTTGAAAAGTGAGAAGACTATTTTTGCAAATGCAATTTGTTTCACTTGTACAAATTCGATTTGGACAAGGATTAATATTTGATTAATCAGAAACAAATATGAAAGTCAATTTGAGTTGGACCAGGACCACGAACCGATCGGTTCAGCAGTGAACCGATCGGCTCAGGTGCTTCAATCGATCATTTCAGGTGTGAAACGATCGACTCAGCTACCCAACCGACTGTTTCATGCTTGAAATGATCGGTTCAGGTGGCACAGTTGGTTGTTTTGTGGAAAATCTTGACCCTTCTACTCCTGCATTAATCTCGCATTTCCCGGGATAGAAAACCCTGTCCCATGACCCTCCTATATATAAGGATAGTGGGGGCTTCTCAGGAACACAACTCAGTGCACCAGTTGCTCTACAAAGTTTTCGTTCTCTCTAGTTTTGGTAATCAAGAGAGCCCGAGCAAGTGCTACCCGATAAGGGAGGCACTACAAGGGAAAGACAACTACAGAAAGCGACTGGTGGCAGGAGAGTGTGTCGGTGACTAGTACGCTGACAGGAGGGTGTGACTCCTTCCGATTCCTTGTGGGACAAGGAGATCGGAGTTCCAGGTAGTCCGTGTGGACTACTTCAAAGGCGGGAGACTTCTGCTGCTCAGAGGACAGCTGTCAATCCCGACAGTCCCGGTGAAACCAGGAGCCGACAGTCCCAGTGAGACCAGGAGCTGCACATACACCGTCCAAGATCAGAGGTGAAGACCGTGCAAGCTGCGAGGTAACATCATCGAGCAAGCCTCGGGACAAGGTACGCCTCTACAAACCATCCTTCCTATTGTATGGATGTTGACGCGATTCCTTTATTCTGGGTTTGGGAGAAGAATTTTTTTTGTTTTCGCTGCCTTCTCTGTCTCCTCTAAAACTCAACAACTGTATCCAAGCTATGATTGTGGGGCTTATGCTCGTTGAGGACCATAACATTCTCGCTACATAATTGTAGATAGATACAAAGCATGTGGTTGACTTAGTGCGGAGGGGATTCTAAACACCATTGGAGTATCTTGCCTCATGTCTAGGATATCTAGAAGAAGATTGATGATCTTTTCTTAGTTGGACATTGGATCCAAAGGAAGGGTAATTTGGTGGCCCTTAAGATTCATAAATGGGAACTTTTTCAAACTCTCTCAGGATTTTCCATGACCCCTTTGGCTTGTCCCTAAGAACTAAGGGGCATATTTGCTTGGATTGGATGGGTCTTCCTTAAGTTTGGCTTCTTGGGAGAGATCTTTTGGGTGGTGACTACTATATATGGAATGTTTCTTCTTGGGTGGTGGTAATGATGTAACATGGAAAATGCTACGCATAACCCCAACTGAACTTGGTTTTGTACCATATTCCCACTCCAAATCATAAGAGACAATTTGAATGCACTATTTTTAGTGGACTATAATAAGCAATAAAGAGAGGAGAGAGAGGGAGTTGGAGGATGGTATAGGAAAAAGAAAAAGAAGAGAGAGAGAAAAGTGGTTTTCTTATAACTTTCGAACCGTAATGAAATTATTAACAAAATAAAAACCATTTGATTATTTACACATGATATATTCCAAAAAAACTAATGTTGACAAATTTGGAAAAAAAGTTGAACAGAAAAAAATATAAAAATGAGTGTTGTTATATATTTTATGAATATATATACAAAATTTAAGTAATATCCACAAAAATATATACAATACTTTTTTTGAATAAATAATATTAAAAATGTAAGTATTGTTATGTATATATGTATATATATCTTCAAAAAATGAGTATTATCCAAAAAACATATATGTACTTATTTTTTTATTAATATTTTTTTGTAAAATGTGTACAATCTCATTAAAAGTATTTGTATTCTAAAATTAATACTACATTGGGGATAATACTCATTTTAGAATAACACACTAACTCCAAAATGAGTATTGTATCATTTTTGGCGTATTACTCATTTTCTATATCATTATCTTTTACAATTCCCATCGTGCTTCATTTTATGGGTACAATACTTATTTTAAAATATAAATAATTAAAAATGAGGACTATCAACTATATTTTAGTACTTATTCTAATACTTATTTTAAAATATAATGGTATAAAAATGAGTACTATACCAAAATGAGTACTATACCAAAACAAGTACTATACAAAAGCAAGAACGACACACAATACTTTTTTTGAATTAGTGTGCTATTTCAAAAATGAGTAGTAAATCAATATACAATACTCATTTTTATATTTTGTATTCATTTGTAGAAAAATGTCAATCTTAGTCTTGTTGGATTGTATTTTTATAAAGATTCTAATTTTTTTCATCAATAAATTTATTTCAATTTGAAAATTATAAACAAAATATGTTTCTCTTTCCTATGTTTTTTTTTCTTGGGCTCTTTTCTCCGTTGTGTTTTTCTTTTTCTTTCCTACCACATGACACCTCATTGTTATTTGCTGGAGATAATGGACTACGTTGGAATTTTGAAACCAAATATGTGTATCATTACTCATGCAACTTTGCTGAGTTTTCCTACGTGAGAAAGGCGAAATGAATACATATTCTCTTGGCTTGTTTCTTGTAAATGTTGTTTGTTGACGGGATTCGTCGGTCATCTGACGATAGGGTATAGCTTTTTTAACCGAGTCAAGAAGTTCATTTTTTTTTCATTTACTTTCTGAATACTCAAGTGGAAATTTGAACACACATCGAGCATTTAAAAACCACTAAATAACCTTTTAGACTAACTTACAAGTGTGCCTGTCTTGTCCTTGTGACTGTGTAAAGTATTCCTTCATCCAAGTTTCTAAGATCAGGTTATTGATGTTAATCTCACATCTTGAACGAGTGAACTCGCTATTAAATGTTGAGTTCATTTGACCAAAGTTAGGCTTAAGATCCATATCTATCCATAGATAGTAATTACGTAGGCGACTCACTTTGCTAGGGTTGGTTTATCCAAACAAACGGCCTACGGTCTGGGTTCCTATCCTTATCCCTTGGTGGGATATTAAAGGGGACAAGAAACAAGATGATTGGAAAAAGTATATTCGTTTAGTACCTAACAGACTTTTCTATCCTTTAGGTTTGAATTACCTGCTAGAGCGGGACGCCTTTTTTCTACTGCCCACTTGGCAATAAGGTAGCGGGATAAGTCACCTGCATTCTGCTGATCTCGCTCGTTCTTCAGCTGCGACAGCGATCGTGTCAATCATTTGAGCACCTAATATCTGCAGCCCTTCTGAGTAGTTGGTTTTGTATGAATAATGCACATACATATGTATGCCCCACGAGGACCAAAACGGCTTGGCGCGGTTTGGTTCTGGATATCGAACACGCCTTCAAATCCGGTAGAATGCTGGGGTAAATTCTAGCTGTGGATATCATATGTACAAGGAAGAAAAGAAAAATGCTTTGGAAAAGTCATTTTCTCTTAAATCACCTGGGTCTCATCCAATTTTCAACTTCGATATCTTTTTTTTTTCAGAAAGGGATGCTTGGACACGTTACTTGCAATCGGAAGATCATTGATGTTTGTAGTTTATGACGCTGGAGTGACGTAAATGCTGATTGAAAACTTAAAATAATTACCACCTGTTGCCCTCCTTTGCAAAAAGAATTAAAACTCTAAATGACCATTTAAATTACTTGAATATATGTCATCTCAAAATATAAGCAGGAATATGTTACTTGATCGGGACGTGCAACAGTTTGTATACATCACAACCATGTATACAGGGACGGAGCCAGAGGGGGTAAGAAGAGATTATGCCCCTCGTAAAAAAAATTAATATATATATATCAGGTACAAGATACTATCATTACCGCCTGGACAATTAGACATCCAACCCGTAATCACAACGACCCAATTGCAAGAGCGGAGCTCTACCAACTGAGCTATATCCCCCTGAGCCAAGTGGAGCATGCATGAAGGAGTCAGATGCTTTTTTTATTCTTTTCCCTGGCGTAGCTGGGCCATCCTGGACTTGAACTAGAGACTTCGCCCACGAAGTAAATCATATACATGTGTTTATAAGTATATGTTATAATATATATATTTTTCAACACTAACACAATAGAAAACCTTCCGTAGCTCACTATTAGGTGCTACACATCTTATTTGTCCGACGCGAGTTCGAGCTCTGGTGTTGGCACATCTTTGATATAATGTGTATGTAAACTATAATTATATAAAACAAATACTGCATTAAGGCATAAAAGCGCTTGTAGTTTAGCGGCGACTTGTATGTAAGAGGAATTATTGGTCGTAGGTTCAAACCTGTTTGAACACATAGAGTCTTTCTTGGCCCCACCAAAGATCTAATCATGACTCTGCCACTGCATGTATATACACCTCTCTCCCTCAAAGTATGACCTAGCTTTTTCCCGTCCATGATAAGGCTAGGCTATAGCTGGACCTTCTCTGAGGTATGAGGTATGATTAGGTTGAGGGCTCCATTAGAATATGCTAAAATTATTTTGTGATCCCTTGATGACTAATCTCAGATGTTGCAGACCAGGAATGGGAACCGATCATAAACATTAGACGAGCCCATGGCTAGTCTGAGATGAAAAAGTAATTGGTTGAGTGCTCTTTCCCGAAAATTGATGTCTGTCCTGCCTACTGAAACGACGACTTGCATGTAATATGACTTATTGGTCGTAGGTTCAAACATGTGTGAACACATATAGTATTTTTTGGCCCCACCAAAGATCTAATCATGACTCCACCACTACATGTATATAAATGTAGTGTACTTGTATGTATATAGAAAATTGTAGCTACATGTAGACCGGCCCTGAGAGCCACATATAAACTTATTTAAGTATATACTAATTGACATTATAGATTAGACAAATGAGTAGCTATTGTGGGGTGGGAAACAGTTAAGCTCACCTCTCTCCCTCAAAGTAAGACCTAATATAAATGTAGTGTACTTTATGTATATAAAAATTGTAGCTACATGTAGACCGGCCCTGAGAGCCACATAGGAACTTGTTTAAGCGTATACTAGTTGACATTATAGATTAGACAAATAAGTAGCTGTTGTGGGGTGGGAAACAGTTAACCTCACCTCTCTCCCTCAAAGTAAGACCTAGCTTTTTTCCCTCCATGATAAGGCTAAGCTATAGTTTGACCTTCTCTAAAGTATGATTAGGTTGAGGGCTCCATCAGAATATACTAAAACTATTTTGTGATCCCTTGATGACTAATCCCAGATGCTGCATAGCATGAATGGGAACCGATCATAAACATTAGACGGGCCCATGGCTGGCAATATGCACACACATACTAGTCTGGGACGAAAAAGTAGAAAAATTCTAGACATAGTCACCTTCTCACCCGCTCGCCCACCCGGTTTTGGGGAATGAGAACTGACACCAGCTGTCAATGTTGTCAGTAGCAATTAAAAAAATAAAGGATGAGGAAAGTAGAAGAGAGAAAAAATATTTTTGTCCATAACTTTTAATCCCGAGCGTATTTTTTGATGAAATAAATTGCATTAAAATCCTTGTAAAAAACTTTTCAACAAGACTAGTAATTACATACTTTCAAAAAATGTTAATACGCGAGAAATATAGTATTTATATTTTAGGATACCAAACACATGTTCTGGGTACAGACGTAGAGTACTCGTGAGTACAGTACATCACATTTGTGTTTCCCCCAAATCATGTACAATAGTTACTTGTTCGTCTATGGATTCGATTGAGCTAACAGTAGCAATGAGTTTAGTACTGCACTTTTGAATGAAGGCGATCAATGAGTAGTTGTTCTTAAACAATAGTTGAAAGTATTGTACTTTATTAGTAAAATGTGTATGATTTTAGTGAAATGTGAATTAGTTTATGTAGGCATGGTATGTGGTTATCGACATTCTTTTATACATGACATGTCTCGTACTGCACTAGCAAGATCATCAAATCATGTATTGTTGTTATGTCTCGTATGGTACCTCTAGTATTGTACGTCTAGTACTATACTTTGTATTACAAAATGTGGTAGTTAGTATTGTACTTCTTGTAAAATGTATTTGTATCCTTATATACAATTTTTTGTCAAACTTTACATTCTAAATGTATATAAAAATTAATATAAATGATAAAATGTACAATACTTACGGATTTTTGACAAAATATTGAGTGTGAAAAATAAGGAGGCAATTATTATTGTACTTCTGTACATATTGCGAATGTGAATATTTTAAAAAAATAGAATGTGGTTGTTAGTACTGTATTTCAAGTAGTGTATTTTTTATTACAAAAATTAGTTGTTAGTAATGTACTTCTTGTAGAATGTGCAGATATCCTTGTATATGATTTTTGGCAAACACTACATTTTGAATGTATGCAAAAATCAATATAAATGATAAAATGTACAGTACTTATGGATTTATGACATAAAATAGAATATGAAAAAATAAATAAGCAATAAGTACTTTACCTTAATGGTCAATCTGAGTACAGTTCCCGAAAACGTAATGTACTTTTGTATACATCTCTCCTCTTTTAATATACTTATAATATTATTTTTTTAAAGTATGTCAACATAGGTTTTGATAGAAAGTATTTTTTTATGACGAAGAGTTATGTGCAAAATATTTTTCTCTCTCTAGTTTTTTTCTCTCTTTGATAGTGTATTTACTTTTTCTGCCACATCAGCATTGACCACACATCCCAACCACCGGGTACATGATCGGGTGGGTAGGCGGGGATGTATAGCATAGCTCAAAAAGTAATTGGCTGAGTGCTTTTTCCCGAAAATTGATGTCTGCCCTGCCTACTGAAACGGCTGATGTACCCCCACATTTGTTTTTTGTTACCCATGAATCCATGATAGAGAAGCATAAGATTTGAAAATTTGAGTCGTCCTCCTTCGCGATAATTCTGCGCAGCCAAGCCAACAGAAATGGATATCCTCCTGCTTCGTCGTTGAAAATTTCAGGCACCATCATCAGGATCGCTTTCACAAGGTTGGACGAACGCTGGCCTTCACTTGATCACAAGTTGTAAGGAACCACCAAAAGGCATATGGCCAGTGAACCACCAAAAGGAGAAAAAACAAAGAGCAACGTCCCTGTCTCATGTAACTTGGCCCCTGTACATGAGATTCATCATGAAGATGGGAGTCCCTTTCGTTGCTAACATTCGTATAGAGGTATTTGGATGTCAACGACAACTTCATGCATGTGGTGTTTACCCGTTTCTGATGTGTGACTTTGGAAATTGGCTTTATTAGAATCCTTCCAAAATTTCTGGATTTTCGTCAAGGTCCTCAAGAAATGCCCAAAACCATCACAAAGTCTTAGATTCAGATGTACCAAACGTGTTCTGCTTCAAATTCCTAGATCAAATTCTTTGATTTTAGAAGCCCAAACTTGGTGGACTATGACGAGGGATGGAGGGACGCTGCAGATAAGATTTTAATTTATCTCAAGCATGAAGTTAAAGTTGATTGAAGATGGAAAAATCGATGGTCAAATGGTGACCATGAAAGCATCAATGTAAACCATAATATACAATTGTCAGACATAAGAATGTTTTCCATATAACAAAAGTGATAGTCGCTATGCTCTTTAAAATCTTGAGCCTTGACGCAGACTACAGAAAACTGCTGTTACTCATAACCCAAAAACTAATGAATATGCTAGGAAGAGAATGGAAAAAGAGTATATAGCAGCAGTTAGGAAAAGTGAAGCTCAAACATGTTTCGTTATTCGATGGTGAGACCTAATTCAAACAAAAAAAAAACTAACAAATAGGGACAGAGCAACACATATTTAATTAAAGTAACACGGACGAGTGCAGATTTGTTGTACCCAACTTAGAGGGGAGGAGTAGGCTACTCATCCTTGCTTTATCTAAGTTCATCTTTGGGGACAATCACAAAGAAAAAATCAAGATTTAAAGTAGCGAACACATGGCATTGTATGCCACAAGGAGTAGCCTACTCCTAAAAGCCGGACCAGCAAATTTGCTGGCAACACTGAGACGTGTATACAATGAAAAATAAAAATGCGCCTGACAAGCCCACGGCTCCCTGTGATAAGTAATATTCGTCTTCAGCGATTCATGCCTTCATCTCCAAAGCCAAACAGGCAGTGGTCATCTTGGTTCCGAAGGGCAACTCTGGTGTATATATACGGCAGTGCAATACATAGAGAAAATATATATTTGTATATCCAAAACCTTTGTTAAGGCATTAACCGTGTACCCGATCACTCTTCAGATTAGATGACTGAGCAGTTGTTGTTGGTGGGTAAAAGTTACCTCATCTCTACCAATGTGGATCCGGCGGAATGGATTGGCTGTCCTCCACCAAGAATAGCTAGTTCCCCACTCAGACATCAGTTGACGTGCTGGAATATGTTAATACTGTTGTCTGATTATGTGTTGGCTGTTTACAGATGCTGCAGAGCCT
Organism: Alisma plantago-aquatica; assembly: GCA_963693085.1. NCBI lineage: Eukaryota > Viridiplantae > Streptophyta > Magnoliopsida > Alismatales > Alismataceae > Alisma > Alisma plantago-aquatica. The sequence continues at coordinate 369,698,889 of OY856413.1, read as the reverse complement.
GAATAGAGATCAATCATTCACACCAGATGTGTCTCTCCCGCAATGTGCATACTAGTCTGGGAATAATATTCCAAAGATTGATTTGGCCACTTGCATGATTCCTAGCTAGCTATAACAAATAAGCACTGTGATAAACCGTGAAAGTGGGCAGCAGATAATCAACCTACTCTGTGCTCTGGACTCACAAACTCAATGCACTCATCCATGATAATCAACCTACTCGCCCCGCCCCACCCCCAGCGCATTGCAACGACGGGAAATGACTTTTCCTCTCTTTCACCATTGAATTGAGGTTCATCATTCTCTGTTTTGGTTAGGTCAATTCCCTTTCGACAGATTGGATGATTGCTCTCTCCTGGATTACAAAACAGCTTCATGTAGTGCATTAGCTGTTGTTAATTTTTAATTACGTCGTTACATTCACAGCAGCAGCAGGTCCAATATAGTTAACGTATTTAGGCAAATCCAGATAAAAACGTAAAATAAATCAATACAGAAGAACACAAATAAAAGTTAGGAACTCAAATCGGATCGTTCGTCGAGAAACGAACATGATACTTAAAGAAATCAGCGGCCCACAATTCTTGTGGATAGGCGTCCTTCTGCTAGTCGACCCGATCACGAATATGAACAAAGTTGTCATCTCACTTGCACTTGACGTTGGTCGTTTGCACTACCAGAGAAGCCCATCGATCACAAAAATCACCGCCTGACAGATCACACTTTTTGGGAGAGGAAGGATGACGTTGCTTCACACAGGAGAGGAACCTTTAGAAGCCAACCGGAGGGAGCGACGATGGCAGAAGACTCATGTTAGGGTTCACAAAACACGTACTCGAGCGACTGACGTTTGAAGTTCGAATGTTATGTTTAACCCTAATGACTATAAACTTATTTATAGCCTTACACACACCGAAATTTTATTCTCATTAAGACGCAATCACTCGATTGCTCTTGTACACATTTCAAAAAAATATGAAAGGAAAACACATTCTAATTAGGATTAATAAATCTATTTAAAAAAGAAACAACTAACTAAACTAATAATTAATTAATTATGTAGTTGTATCCTAATGCAAAAAGAAAATGGAAGACAGAAGGTAATTCTCACAACACACAACCCACAACCCACAAGCCACAACTCCGAGCCCATGCCCTGCCCTGCCCGACCAGGCAAGATGAGGCGAGGCGAGGCGAAGTGTGACGTGGCATGTACGCGCGCCTACGTGCGTGTGTTGTGGTCACTATACTCACTAAGGATGTGAGCATACTCTCCCCTAGGACCTTTGGACACTAGTGTCACATGTGATCCTACATATAAGGATCACAAAATTTAGGAGTGAGTAATGTGGGATAAAACTTCTTCCCCATTTACACTAGACATAAAACTACATTTCCTCCATGTAGTAGCTGCACTACATGGAGCTTAACCCATGCTATATACATAGCTAATAGCCATATATCTAACAATCCCCCACAAAGTCCATTATGTAGTGTGCTCTACCGATCTGTCTTCCATATTGTGCTTTCAGTACATACCTTTCAGTTTGAATCGACCTGAGTTATCTAACTATGACCTCCGCAGGAACTAGGTGAACAAAAGTCTTGAACCTAAACTTTGGGTGCAACAATATAGATTGGTAAGAACACAATAACGACACGACATAAAAGAAATCTGATGCATTAAGGGTCATGTATCTAAAAGTCATATTTCATGATTAATATTAGGGAATAACTCAATTCTCCTATTGCAGCCTACACAACATCAATTATTTAGCTGGAGTCTCCAAAGATGTACTGCTAACATCCTGTCCTAAGACTTGACACCATTCAGAGAGTAATCTCTTACTAACTTGCAGTCATGACACTAATTTGTTTCTCAGGGATAGACATACACATGCAACAAGCATCAAAAGAAATCACATAGTGCCATCGAATTCACCCGACATGTTGTTATTACCACATTGAATCTAATTTATGAGATCTCCACTATGTTGGGTTGGGTTGCTACTGTCTGCGAATAATGAGGGGTTTCCCTCCCATCCCCAACTTGTATTTTTCCACTAAGACTAGAGTAAGACCTTTAGTGAAAGGAGAAGTTGTATTATCTTTGGTACATATGTAGTCCACATTTATGACCTCATTTGACACTAACTCCCTTACAGACTTGAGTCTGACTTGGATGTGTCTACACTATTTTTTATTATACTTAGAACTCTTTATTTTATCAATAGTTGTAGTGCTAAAACTAGTGAACTGAAATTACAGAAAGTGGCTTCTTTACCATAGGTAGACTAGACATAAGTCTATGTAGCCATTGAACTGCCAATCTAGTTTCATCTAAAGCACACAACTCTGCCTCAAAAGTTGACCGAGACAATATGATTTATTTCTTAGACCTCCAGAAAATAGCTCCTCCTCCCAACAGGAATATAAATATTGAGACACCATTACTCCCAGAGTTCATGGCAATCTATCTTGCATCACTATATCCTTTCACTACAAAAGGATATTTTCCATAATACAGCCCAAGAGAACAAGTTCTCTTGATATACCTCTGAACCCTATCAAGAGCTTCAATGGGTCTTGTTAGGATAATTGGTGTATCTACTTAAATTGCTCATAGCAAACACAATGTCTAGATGTGTACAATTTACAAGATACATCAAACTTGTGATAATTTGAAAGTATCGTAATTAAGAAATTGGAACTCTAGTCTCATTCTTGAACAAGGCCTTGGATGAATTATATGGAGTCTTAATATGTTTACATGATGTGTACTCAAACCTCTCCAGTATCATCTCAACATAGTGAGACCGAGAGAAATTTATACCATCAATAGACCTTATGATTTTAAGCCTTAAAATCACATTAGCGACACCCATATCCTCCATCTCAAACTTGCTACACAAGAATGAATTTGTCTCATTTGCTAATTTCATAACGGAACCAAAAATAGGATATCATTGACATATAAGAAAAACAAAATGAATCCATCATTGACGATTTTATAGTAGAGACACTTATCAAATTCATTACAAATAAATCCAAATGATGATACCACATAATCCAAGTTCTCATGTCATTTCTTAGGGCTTGTTTCAAACCATATAATGCCTTAACAAGTTTACATACTTCAGACTCATTCCCACGACCCACAAATCCCTCAAGTTGTTCCTATATATCTCTTCCTGAAGATCACCATCCAAGAATATGGTCTTCACATCCATCTAATGGATACAGAGATTATAAATTGAAGCCAATGCTATAAGCACTCAGATTGTGGTCATACCAAAAATAGGAGAATAGGTATCAAAATAATCTATTCCTTCCCTCTGAGGGTAATCCTTAGCAACTAACCTAGCTTTATATTTATTGATTGTCCTGTCTGCATTATGTTTCTTCTTATAGATCTATTTGCATCCAACTGCAGAACAACTAAGAAATGAATCCACCAGTTCCCAAGTTTCATTCGAGATAATTGATTGGATTTCATCATTAACGACTTCTTTCCAAAACATAGCTTCTGGAGATTCCATATCTTGTTTGAAAGTTATAAGATCATCCTAAACATTGTAAGTGAGAAAATCACTTACAAAATCCTTTGATGTCCTAGGTCATTTACTTCTCCTTGGTTTAGCCATTTCTTCAAAATAATCAGATTCAGAAATAGCTTGTTCATAGTCACCCTCCATATTTGTCATCCTTTCCATGTGCTCGGGATTGGAACCTATAGTGAATGAATCCTCTTGAGATACTTCATTAGCCACACCATATTTCATGGGAAACACATTTTTAAAGAATGTAGCATCATGTAATTCTACAATTGTATTGACATTAATGCTTGAGATGTCAGATTTTACAATCAAGAATCTATAGGCATAACTTGTCTCTACATAACTCAAGAATATGGTATCAACTGTTTTCAGTCTGAATTTCTTCCTTTTGTGTTCAGGAACAAGTACCTTAGCAAGGAACCCCCACATCAAGGATATTTGAGACTCAGTTTTCTTCCTCTCTATAACTCAAACAGACTATTTTCTACATGTTTATGGAGAACTCTATTCAGAATATGGCAAGTCATATTCAAAGCCCCCCACATGAAGTTGGGTAGACCTGAGGTTTGAAGTAAAGAATTAACCATATCTATAAGGGTTCAATTTTCATATAATTTAATCCCATTAGACTGTGGTGAAGAAGGAGCGGTAACCTCATGAACTATACCATAGAAATAACACAATTCTAAAAAAAAGTTCAAGGTATATTCTCCTCCCCTATCAGACCTTAATCGCTTAAGTACTTTACTAGTTTGGGTTTCATCTTCTTTCTTATAAATTATGAATTTATCCAATGCCTCCTATTTACTTTTAAGTAAATAGACATAACAATATCTACTAGCATCATCAATAAAAGTTATGAAACAACACTTTTGATCCCTAGTAGCAATCTCATTAAATTCACAGATATCAGTATGCACTAAATCTAATATTTTTGAAGTTCTGTTCAAAGAATAAAAGGGTTTCCTAGGTAATTTATCTTGCACAAAGATTTCACATTTATTATTTCTAATATCAGATTTAGGGATTAAACTCAGATTCATCATATGTTTCATTGATCCAACATTAACATGTCCCAAACGTGAATACCAAACATTGGATGATACAAGATTCATGCATACAGAACTATTATCATTCAAAATTAAAATTAAATTTATAACATGTTCAACAGGAATATTAAATAGGTTGTCCATATCACATAGATACCCATTACCAAAGAATAAAGAGTCACGAAGGTGAGTAATAATATCTTTCTTAAATTTGTAGTCTATTGTAAAACCATCTCTAACTAAAATTGCACCACTAAGAAAGTTGTGTCGTATTGATGGAACATGCCTGACTCTATGGAACATTAGAACCTTCCTTGAAGGAAACTTCAGGTCTACCCATGCCTTGTCTTTGACTTCTACAGCGTTAGAATCAACCAAAGTCACGGATCGACTTTTAGAGGCCTAGTAAGGCACAAGTAGGGACTTGTTGGTACACACATGCACATTAGCTCTAGTGTCTATTATCCAATATAGTGGTTCAAAAATAGAAAGAACTTCAGGTTTTATAGACACGTACCCATCATTGAGGTTCAATGATGTAATCATCATGTTGACCACAACCTTCCCTATTGAAGATGTGTCAACTTTCTTTGCCTTCTTTTGAGGACAATCCTTGTTCCAGTGGCCAACCTATCCAAAAGTCCAACAAGGTTTGTTCTTCAATTTCTTCTAGATTTTAGCCTTAGGTTTAAGTGAATTCATTGATTTCTTATCTTTTTTCTTAGCAGTACTAAAATTGGCAGTAGAATTAACATCAGTAAGTACCTTGACATATTTCTTTTTTAGGTGATCTTCCTATATATATGTCCATCATGAGATTATTCATTGACATATCTCCTTTGTGATGCTTAACAGACATGCGAAACAACTCCCAAGATTTAGGGAATTTCTCAATGATTGACATAGCAATAAATTTGTTCTGGAAGTGTCATGCCTGCATCTGTGAGCTCTTGCGCCAAGAGTTGAAAACCGTGTGTTAGATCAAACACAAACTTACCCTAAGCCATATGAACCTTTAGAACTTTAAAGGCACAATATTTTTCAGTTCCTTGATATTTCATATTTTATTTCTTTTCTAACGCCCCCACAGAAACTTAGATGTAGTAACATGCAGATATGAGTATCAATTATATAGTTTGTAGTTTAATACAAACAAAATCAACCCTCGGCACGTCATATCTCCCTTCTTCCATGTTGCAATTAAATTATCATTATTAAGGATAGTTTCATTAGGTTTTAGTTCATCTTCTTCTATATACTGATCATATCCTACCATCTTAAGCCAAATATGCATACTACTTTGCCAACAAGCAAAATTGGTTCTAGATTTGGCTTAACATGGTAGGGTGTGATCAGTGTTAAATAAATCAGCGGCTCACAACCCTTATGGATATGTGTCATTCTTCTAGTCGACCTGGTTGTATGAATCTGAAGAAAGTTGTCTTCTCGCTTGCGCTTGACGATGGTCGGTTGCACTACCAGTGTAGCCCATGGATTGCAAGAACCACCGCCTCGTAGATAACGTCTTTAGGGAGAGAAAGGATGACATTGCTTCAAACAAGAGAGGAAGCCAATGGGAGGGAGTGACGATGACTGAAGACTCTGGTTAGGGTTCACAAAACATGTACTCGGACGGCTGATGGCTGAAGTTTGAAATTTGTGTTTAACCCTAATGACCGGAGGATTATTTATAACCTTACACACATGAAATGCTATTCCTATTAAGATGCGATCACTCGATCACTCTTGTACATATTTTAGAAAAATACTAAAGGAAAATACTTTCCATTAGGATTAAGAAATATGTTTCAGAAAGAAATGATTAATTACATTAATAATAAATTAATTAAAAGTTGTATCCTAGTGTAAAAAGAAGACGAAAGACAATTCCCACAAGACACAAGCCCGAACCTGAGCTTCACCCAGTAAGGCGAGACGTGGCATGGCGTGGCATGGCACACATGCATCTATGCGTGTGTGTTGTGGTCACCATACCCACCAAGGAGGTGAGCATACTCTCTCCTAAGACCTTTGGACACTAGTGTCACATGTGATCCTATATATAAGGAACACAAAAATTCTAGGAGTGAGCAATGTGGGATAAAACTTCTTCCCCATTTACACTAGACACAAAAATCCTCCATGTATTAGTTGCACAACATTGGGCTTAACCCATGATATATACATGGCTAACAATCATATATCTAACATTAGCGTGCATTTGTTGCATAATATTGGCATTGACCACTAAAGCAAGAGGGTAAATAACAAACAAGGCAACGATCTTATCTTGTGTAACTTGAGCTATGCCCCACTTCCTCATCATCTAAGATGGGAGTTTCTTCTGTGGTGATGTGATTTTTAGATATCAAGCTTTTGGATCCATGTCAACTACCCTCTAAGCATATGGAAGTTATAATGCCCTTTATGTTTATCATAGAAACTTGGAATTTGGTTATTGAAACTCTAGAAACAAGTCAGTTTTGTTTCAAAAAATGCCCAACACAACCATGAAGTCTTACGTTAACATGTAAGACTTGTCTACATTGAGTTTCTAGGTCATTTTGTAATCAAATTTTGAAGCCTAAAACTGGCAGACAGATAAGGAATAGCTAGAGGGAGCCATTGGACCCGGACTCAAGTCAACTCACACAAAAAAAACCAAATGAGGACCCTTCCTAACTTATCTATTTTGAGGTACAAAACAATTTAAGATCACATGCTCATATTTATGTCGTTGAAATTTCATCATCAAGGTGGTGCTGCAGATTACTGATGTCCTCATTTCAGTTTTGATTCAAACAATTCCCAGGGTCATCATAAAGTCATACACTAAAATTAAGATACTTGTCTATATTGAGTATCTAGTTCATGTTGTAACCAATTATAGAAGCCCATGTTACGATAGTTACGAGTTACATACTTCCTGTGTCACAACTTGTAATGTATTTAGCTTCTTCCTGACCTTGTCTGAATAATAGGCTCATTCCCTGCATTGTAGTTAATCAAAACTATCTGGCCTATAAATATAAGCTCTCAATATGAGAGCAAGCTCAGCGAAACATTTTCTCAATTTTGTCACCCTCTTTCTTTCTCAAAATGGTGTAAGAGATATGGATCGTCCTGTTCTCTACTTTCTAGGCTCAAGAAGCTTCCACCCCGCTTCCATCCATGTCTCATCTTCTTCCTTTGTTCCTCCTTAAGTATTCGAACATTATCTCGTTATATATATTTCATAGCCCTGACCTATCTCCCAGTTTTCTACTCTTCGTCCTTCGGATCACATCTAGGTGTGTTCCCGATTAGTGACAATGCTGTGACGAAGAAACGATGATGCTACCTGAATTCATAAATCAAGTTCAGGACCGCTAAAGAAGGATTAAGACTAATCATCAATTTAATAATTTCCATGAACTGTCTTAACTATTTCATGTGGAACATAATAATGTATCTGAACACAACGTCGTATAATACAAAAATCAAAAATTACAACAGAGTTTAACTTAAGAAACAAAGAGTTGTTTTATAATTCATATCAAGTAACTCACTCTCTCTTCTTTCCATGATCAAGAGGAAGGATAAGAGACTGACTAACTATTCCAAATGCTTCTTCATAAGACCTCTACTTTATTCTTAAAAAATGGTTTTGCCTCTTTTGCATAAGCTAATCTTTTAGTTGAAAAAATGTTTCAATAGGTGATGAGCTACTGGCTGAATGAATAGAAAATCAACAGATAATTGTGATAGAACAGTCAGAAGATAACTACTATATAGGCTAGTTCATTATACAAGTTAATTGAAAACTATCAAATTATTCAGACATAGCATGAGTAAGATAACAATTGAACTGGGTAATTCACTAAATATTCAATTGTTCATTTATTATGTACTATAGAGCCACATGAGATGTATTATAACATCTGAAAGCATCACAACAAGATATGATCTCATTGTGTAAGACTTAGAAGCATGTTTGGGTTCCTAAGCCTATAATCTCAATATCCCATCTACAACACGTATCGCCACGTCTGCCTCTCGACAGCTAATGGAAGCGATTGGATATTTAGACTCCTCCCTTAAATTTGGGTACTCAGAATGAGAGTCAAAGCACTCTGACTTATCCTACATCAGTGGTTCTACTAAAGATAACTAGTAAGCAACACAAATACCACCGACATCTTTGGTTAGTGTTGGGTACTATACTATATTCAGGAGTCTGTCCTTATTAACTTATACCCCACACCCCGATTTGGTATGTTCAATTCTAACTCAATCTGGACATATCCTCTAGTCAAAAGTGTGTTCCTTCCTCACAGCACAAACGTCCTACAAATGATTCAACAATGTCTAGAGTATCTAATGTCAAATGATTATCTAATTTATTTTGATAAAATCATCATTCTTTCTAATAATTACCTTACTTTCAATATTAAGCATTTAGCATTAAACATAGAAATCATCTTAATAATAGCAACTTTTGTAATTCTCATAAATCATAATTCGATCGTTTAGATCTGGAATAAGAGAAATCTGACTTCTTTAGTGCCTCTAAATCCACCATTTTATCACATTTCATGCATAGCAAATAGCGTACCAAACTTTTAATATGGTATCACTACCAAATATTATTCATAAAGTATTTTTTACTATTAGAAACCATTGCACACATTATTAAATTCATCACATCTATCACAGAGTAAGATTTAATACTTGAAAACCATTGTTTTAAATTTATATGTTGTAAATCAGGGTTAGAAGGTGATTCTTCACTCACAAATCTCATCCAATTTATTGAACTCAGTCTTTTCACCAACTAAATTCAGATCCTAGGTCAAATGAGTCTATTCGATCTCCAGTCCTCAAATTATAGTTTAAAAGTGATCTCTAGGCTGAAAAAAGGCTTTAAGAAATCAGATGAAGGTAGAAGACGATGAGGGGGAGTAGGAATAAAACCTTCAATGAGTGGAATAGAAGATCTCCACCAAAAAAAGGAGAAATATAGGAGAGATCTACTATTTAAAATTACTTACAACAATTAATTCATGGTTAGGTCGTTGATCTCCCACAGTTATTTGTGTTCCTCCCAAAAGTTTCCCTAACACTTGCTTGTATGTCAGTTTCTTAAGCCAGTTCAGGACTATGGTTTTGTGGGAAATATGAATCCAAAGAAATAAATTTTGTCATATTCAGATAAATACAACAAAAATGATGGTTATTTTACAGATTGACTGTCATGGGTGGTTGCACAATCCATTTCTATTAGTCTATGTGGCATGTCATCCTACGTGGTCATCCGTCTGTATGATCAATCAGCCTACATGGTCGTCGGTCAGACTGCATGGCCCATCGAGTATGGTCGTCAGTATGTGTGACCATCGTCCTATGTGCTCGTCATGCAGTGTTGACCTTCGAGCTACGTGTCCTAGATTTGCGTATTCGTCGGCCCAGAAAAAAATAGACTAAAGTTAGTTTTACACATATTTACTAAAAGAGCCATAAATCTAATTTAAAATTTGATTTGGTTAATTCTTTTATTATTGGATTTGTAATTAAATCCTATACAAGTTATTCTATAAATTTGAATAAAATTCTCAAATGATAATTTTTATATTAATTATTTTTTCAATTAGCATTAAGCGTCTTCCCACATACATGTATGGGTTATCTCTATATTAACCTAAGCTCGGATCTCATGGTATGCTCAATTCATAGTTTTGGTTACCAAAGCATGAGTTCAAAATAAAACAAGGTCAAAATTAACAACAAGGTCAAAATTAAGGTACTAACAATGGCATAACTATCATAGGTTATCTTTAACCCTAATATTACTAGAAAGAAAAGTTATGGGTTGTAACAATATCCCACTGTAATAAAAAATTTATCTCAATTCTTAGAAGAGGAAAGGATACTAAACAAATCTCTAACTCTAATTCCTAAATAGATTCTTCTACACCATGATTCCTTTGTAGGATCTTTACTAGTGGTATCCCCCTCTTATATTAAGCTTCTAAATTCTACAATCTAGAATTTGTATAGAACCTTCAACATAGGAGATATCCTCTCTAAACTGTACACTCTCTAGGTCTATGATCTTCTCTTTAATTGGATGACACTCTTCAAAATGGATACATGAAATACATCATGTAAATTTTCTAGCTCTAGAGGTAACTCAAGTTTATATGCTATTGGTCTGAATCTCTAAATGATAAAATATGGATCCATATATCTAGGAGTTAGTTTTCCTTGCTTTAGAAACCTAAGCACACATTTCATTGGTGATACATATAAGTAAACCTCATCTCCAACCTCCAAATAAAGTGGCCTACACCTTTCCTCTGCATAACTTTTTTTCTGTCATACGCACCCTCTAATTTTTTTCTGATTATAAATATATTTTTTTACTATTTCCTCCACCGAGACCTAGATTTGCCTCTTACCAACCTCATACCAAAAAATGGGGGACCTACACTTCCTCCCATATAAAGCTTCATAAGGGGCCAAATCTAAACTAGAATGATAATCATTATTATTAAATGAAAATTCCATAAGACTAAGGTGAACATCCCAACTGCCACTAAACTGAAAAACACATGCTCTAAGCATGTCATCTAGGGTTTGAATGGTCTATTTTGACTGCCCATCTATCTGAGGGTGAAATGTCTTACTAAACTTCAATCTTGTTCCCAAAGAATGATGCAACAGATTCCTGAATATACATGTGAATTTGGGATCTCTATCATATATTATACAAACTAGTATCCCATGCAGTCTGATTATCTCATCTATATAGATTTGACTAAATTTGGCATATCACATGTTGTATTAATTAGTAGAAAGTGAGAAGAATTAGTTAGTCTATCTACTATTACCCATACAAAGTCAAATCCATGTGGTGTCTTAGTTAATACAACCACAAAATCCATAGTAATATTCTCCCACTTCCATTTGGGAATATGAAGTGGTTGTAGAATACATGTCATCTTATGATGTTTAGCCTTAACTTGCTGAAATAAACCACACTTAGCTACATACTTAGTCACATCTTTTTTAATACTGACCATTATCCAATTCTTTTAGCTTTATGCACATCTATGTGTTTCTTGATGCATTGCATACATAGAAGAGTGTGTTACCTCAAGAATCTGCTACCTCAAATTTGGATCACTCAACACACATAATCTTCCCTACTGATATAATATCCCTTCATATGAAAATCTAAATTATGTTCACTTACCTTCTGTCATATCATGTGTGATCTATTGCAATTCATTGTCACTATCTTAGAGCTTCATGATCTTATCGTAGAATTTAGGTCTAACCTATATTTGTGCAATCTGCTCAACTTGGTCACACACATTCAAATATAAATTCACCTTTCTCATCGTAACCATTAAGTCTCTTTTTACACATGCCATGAAAATGTTTTGGCAGATGATGTTGACATCCTACATAGAGAATCTGCTACTACATTGGTCTTCCCAAGGTGATAATCAATAGTAACATCATAGTTCTTTATAAGCTCTAACCATATGTCTTGTCTTATATTGAGATCCTTTTGTGTGATATAGTACTTTAGACTCCTATAGACAGTAAAGACATAACATGAGTTACCATATATATAATGATGCCACGTCTTCAATGAATCTACTGCTACTACAAGCTCAATGTAACGACCCTGACCTGGGTTATGAGGTAACCCTATTTGTTTTGGCTGATAAAGTTGCTTATAACTTTAACATAATCCTCTAAGGTGCTTTGTTATCATGCGACACACTCATGTTTCAAGTTTGATCCCGATTGAATGTTGTTCGAGCAATTTTCATTTATTTTGGACCAAAGTGCAATTTACCCAAATTGAGGGGCTATGATGCAAAATGTCACACGTAGAATGTACCCCATGTGTTTTAGCATCAAAAGAGAGATAATTATGCTAAGTGGTGGCTTGTGGAAATCCCAAAATTCCAAGTTTGAACTTGTTTGAACAATGCTGGTACCTTGTGCACCAATTTTGGTACAAAATGTAATTTACCCAAAATGTGGGGTTAATATGAAAATTACCACCTCTAGAGTGTTCCTACTTCCTCTATGTATCATTTAGAGGAGAGAAAATGAATGAGACACCATGTTTGAATCAATTATTAATGATGGTAATCTTGGTGATGAAATGACCAAGAAAAGGGTTGAATATGAAAGCTTAACTTGAGTTATATCAAGTTGAAAAGCTTATATATGAGTGCCTATCGGCCAAGGATCCATAGGACAAGTCTCATATAATTTTTGGAACTTTTTTAAAAGGGAATATCGTGCAAAGCACCTCAAGGAGGTGAGTTGTGTTGGGGTACAACTTCCTTAGTAAAATTGTGACAGTTTGTGAACAAAGTGATGAATTAATTGATATATCTTATTCAAAGGGATAAGTAATGGACGAATTTGCATATCTAGATGATCCTCAACCGTTTTTCAAGACAGGATAAATGTTTATGAATTCATGTACACGTGTCATCCGTGCATGGACACATGGAACCTACTAGCTCAAAATGATGACACCTCATTTTTACCTTCCTTCATGAACAACAAGTATATATACCCCTAGTTTCACCCCTTGGTGCAATTTTGCGATCCTTACCACCCTCCTACCCTAAGGTATCGTGCATAGAGCTCCTATATCGTGAAGGTATGCTTTGGTATCGTGCATGGGACTTGGGGTATCGCCCATGGCAAGATCTTATCGCCCATGTAGGTGATATCGGCCATATAGGGTGATATCGGCCATAGAGTGATGTGTTGAGTGGCATATCATGCAAGTGAGTGTCATATCGTGCTAGAGGGGTGGAATATCATGAAAGGGCACAAGGGTATCGTGCAAGAGTGTTAAGGATCAAGAAGGAGCTTATACTTAACCCTAAGGTGAGGACATGATCATCTTCAACCTTGGATTGAAGCATGATTTTAGGGTTATGATCTTCCTTTCTTTTATTCTTCACCAATTGCTTATCCATGATGATTCCTTGTATATGAAGGAGTTGTGAACGAGTCTTGGACTTTTTATAAAGTCATATTCAACCTTAGGAACGTGGATCTTTGGAGCTTGGAGCTTTGAAGTTGTTCTTAAGGCGGGTTATATAACTTGAACTCAACCATGTTATTATTCATCACCTAAATTGCTATATTTAATGATCTACTTTTAATTCCGAAATTTCCTGAAAGAGTTGATGAAATTATGAGTTCTAGTAGTTTCTTAGACATGTAGCCATGAACTATAATAGTTATAACAAAGGTCTAGAGCTTGAAGATGATGGTATCACTTTATAAAAGTGATATCGGGTGCAAGCACATAAGCAAGCACCTCTAACCCGATATGATGATGCACCTACCTCACTAAAACGATATGGATATGATTTTATAACTTCTTGCACGATATGGGGGTGTAGTATACACCTCTTTCACGATAGGAAGTCTATTGTAGACTTCATGCATGATACAATGTCAATTGTATACTTGTAAGTTGACAAAAAACCCTAATTTGGGTAACCCGATATAAGTGAAGAGTAACAAGTGTTATTACACGATATGATCATATAATACATCATTGGTACTTAGTATTATGAGGCCTACATGACCTTGCACGATAGGGTTGCATGATACACAACCCTAGACATTATGGCAGCCCGACATGGTGATGAGTTGATACCTCTTAAGCGTCATGGGCGACACATATATGTACCATGTGCCCTTCAAAAACAACCATAACCCGACATGGGTGTTCCAACCTAATGTTTGATGGTGTAGCCCAATAAGGTTTGGTGCCCTACACTCCAATTAGATTGTATATTGGGTTTAGCCTTATATGGCAAACCCTAATCCGTCACGGCCAACCCTAGATGGTGAGCCGCCCGATATGGTGATTGAATGCACCTCTAGCCCGACATGGTGACGGCTTAGTACCTCATGCACGACATGGGTAACACATACAAACACCTCTAGCCCGATATGGATGATGGTCATATACCTCTAGCCCGATATGGTGAGTGCTCATACACCTCCAACCCGATATGGTGGTGCTTATACACCTATAACTCGATATGGTGAACATATGCACATCTTTAACCCTATACACCTTGTAAAGGTGAGAGTGAGACACTCTTAGGAGTGATGAGTGTCACACCAAGTAATGGTGTGACTAATATCTTTATAGGTGAAGCACCTAGAGTGGTTGATAATGGACAACCTTATATCAATAATTCCTTAACCCAAGATGAGTCCATATTATTGATGATGATTTAATAATTCAAATGTGTGACTTATGACCAATACATTACATGATACATGTGATGAGCTTGTGCATAAAGCATTAGGATGGGAAATACCCTAATACAAGATAAGTTGATGAATTTAAGTAAGATAAAAGTGATGAGGGAAGTGTTACATCAAGACATGATATATATCATATCCAACACCTCAAGGTTGATATACCTTGATGCACCTCAAGTCCAATATACTTGGATGAGTAACACATGAAGTGTGTCATGTCAATTGTTACATTGAGATGTAATGCACCTTGATAAGTGTAGGCTAACATGCCTCGAGAAGGGTTAAGCCAAGTTTATAAAGTATGATGTAATCATACTCTGGTAAGGATGAGAGATGAACTCATACCTTGTGTCGATAATCATTTAATGATAAATGATGAGAATTAATAAGTATGATTGAATACTTATGATATCAAAGTCTGCTCCTAGATGTGTGGAGCAATGAATTAGGGTTTGATCATTGATAATATGATCTTGAAAACCTGAATGGTTAATAATGGAAAACCCTAACCCTAATGAAGGGTGAAGATATGTAAGAGAAACTCTAATCAATAAGAAAGGGAAACCCTAACCCTAATGATGGGAAGATTGTAATTCTCTTATTGCATAATCCTTGTAAGGCATGTTAAATACTTGTATAAAAGTAATATGATCAATGGCCTTGTGAGCCATGTGAATAAGTTGTTGCCTAGTGAGAGGTAACAAGATGTAATGTCCTTGTGAGCCATGTGATAAGATGTTACCTAGTGAGAGGTGACAAGATGTAATGGCCTTGTGAGCCATGTGCCAAGTTGTTACCTAGTGAGAGGTGACAAGATACTTAATGGGCCTTGTGATCCATGTGAGATGCTTGTGTAACAAGTATCAAATATACCTTGGTACTGAGACCTAGAGGTATTAATAATGTTTTGTGATGAACGAAGGGTTTGAATACCCAGATCTGTAATCATGATGATGATAATGATAAGGGATGAGATTTCCTAATAATGTGATAAGGGATTGAGATCCTAAATGTTATATGTGCTCTAAAGATTTGAAAAGTACTTGATAGATGTATTATACTTTTCTTTGTTGCAGTTGTCATGATAATTCATTTTTGAAAAATTGACTGATGCTAAAAGAATACAATAATCTACTTAATTAACCAAGTGGAATTTCATCATGTAGTTCCCTGACCATAGATCCATTCAGCGTCAGGACCCTTCTTGAATGGTGAAATGGGTTGCTTCGTGGCATAACCCAGAGATCACATATTTTTGAATATGCGGGGGTGATGGGCGAAAATATATGTATGCCCTAATGTTGGATTGATGTGAGATAAACATTAAATCTCTCAAACCTTCATTATATGTGCCAGGATGGATGTATCATGAATCTCCCGATGATGTTTAATGCCAGATCGATGTGAGATAAACATTAAATCTCTCGATGCCAAAGGAGTGTAGCCGCCGCTGTAGCACTATAGAAAAGTTGCCAGTATACCCTGGAAAGCTATTTAGTAGTGACACGAGATGTCCTTCCTGTGGTCTCAGAGTGACCGAGATGGATGAGGTCATGGAGTCCAGCTCTTCCATTAACCTATGTATGGAACTGATGCTTTACACCATCGTGGTCAGTTGGAGTATGAGCGGTATATCTCATTTCCTCAGGGCTTAAGTGTGATTGTAAAATGTAATCAGGCGTGTAGCATATCTGCTTAAGGATCAAATGCGATAAACATTGATTGATGCACAATTCAGTTATACATCTTAGTAGGTAGATGTTATTCATGTTTCTTTACATTCCTTACAAAGCAGATAGATGATTTATAATTCTACCATGGGTAGATGCAATATTCTCCTTATGTTAGGAGATTATCTTATTATGATCATACAATGATTAATACTACCTGTTAATATAAAAAAAACCTCTGCTCAGTTATAAATGTTAAATTTATGATAATAATATGGTTGGAGGAGAGTTATATCTCTCGCTGGGACAATTGTCTCACCCCGTGGGATCCACATTTTTTAAGTGGATATGCATGAGGTGGTGAAGATCTTTCTGTAGAGGTACAACAACAACAACAAGGACAACATTGACAACTCAGGTTGATTGTACTGTCTGTCATGTCTTGTAGATAGAAGTCCTATGTGTCATCTCTGTACTCTCAGGTCCTTGGAGTTGGTTCGTACTGGTTTCATAAATAATATGAGATTTTGGCTTGAATGCCTCGAGGTTTTATGTTGCTCCAGTATGTGTTTTGATAGAGAAATTGTTATATGTTATCCTCGAGAAGAGATGGTATAGTGTATGTACAATGTGAACAATGATGTATATAAAGTTTTGGATCTGCCTTAAAGAGTTTTCCTAGAAATGGATCTCTTTGTAAAATGGTTTTAATTTTTAGTGATTTTTGTTAATCCGTTGTTTATGTTTAATTCCACTTAATTAGTAACGATTGGTTCGATTGTCGTGACAAGTTTTGATATCAGAGCTTAAGGTTCGCTGAGACTACAGAGACATAGGACTAAGGTGTTGAGTCTGTGTTAGTGTCCTCCAGTATACCCTATAGTAACGTCTACTTATGCAGAGTAAAGGGTAAAGTTTATAAATGACTGGGGAACACGAGGAACACATTGCTGATGGCATTGTTGTTGCACCAGGAGAGGGTGCAAGGGATCAGGAAAGAGAAGAACAAGTTCCTAAGAATTCCCATCTTGACCTGATCAGGATAGAGAATCCTATGTTTATTCTCTTGAAGGGTAGGTTAGGACAATGGTGATGCATATAGAAGATTGGATACTAGCATTACAACCTAGGTTACCAGTCCTTAATGCAGAAACTTTGGGCATTGAAAGGGTTCCTGAATGACATAGTCATGTTAGAATAGTGGAAATGTGGGAAAGATTAACAGATGGCAAGAAAGTAGACTCTGCCATAAGTTTAGACAGATAGTACATCTGTGATGGTAGTGCCCAAGGAGGGGCAATAAGCTGAGAATAAAGGTAAGGTCTCTATAATTTTAGAGACATTTGCCTAGTTGTTCTTAAAAGCCAAAGTTTTTGGTGCCACCGGTGTAATAAATGCCTAGTGCACTAGGGCAATAGCCACTAAGTAAAGGTAAAGGTCCTAACTTTCCACCAGTAAGAACTCATGGCTTAGCTTATACATCGGTAATGAGACCAATAAGACCATGGTATGAGGACAAGACATGTTATGGATATGGACATGTTGAGCATACTAAACTCTTTTCTTTGAAAAGAAGGGAGGAAATGACTCAACAACCAAGGTAGACTTGGCAAGGTTTATGAAAGTTACAACCCAATAACATGAAAAGGCAAAAGCAACAACATGAAATAGCTAGACTCTATGTGTTGAGTCAACCTAAAGCGGTAGATGACTACGAGGGGTAATAGTCAGATAGAGCTTTTTCATTTTGATATGCCTTATCTTGATGCTATCTGATAATCCTAAAAAGGATTGTTGTTATGGATTTCCCTATTGATTGTCCTATGGGGACATAGGGAAGAAATGATGAGAACAAGAATTTATATTCTGTTCAGTATTCTTTTAAATGTTCTATAATTGCTCTTATCTGTGTGAAAGATGATGAGATATAGAAGTGATTCCTGAAGAAAATCCATGAATGTAAAATTCTGTGTTTATGATGATATGAAAAGTAAGGAACATGATAGTAAAGAAAGTGCATACTACCTAATCTCAGTACTTGTATACCCTGGCCAGGTATATAATTATTGGAGATAGGGCAAGTATGGAACTCTTAGATTGTTATCTTTCTGATTACTCTGATCAAGTAGTCATTCTGAGACAATCTAGTGAGTATAATGAAACTAAAAATATGGTAAGGGCATTTGTATCACATCCTAAGTGTATTAAATGGAATCTGAGATGATCTCAGATCAATCTGTGTGTATGAGGAAGTAAAAAGTATAATCCTCATGATAAGAGAATGAGGACAAGGGGGATGATCCCTATCTGATAAAGTCTGTGTGAATAGTAAAGATCTTTTCCCATGATGTGGAAATGGGAAATGTGATAAAATCACAAAATGTTCATAAACATGTTAGACAATAACAAAGAAAGGAGTGATGACATGTAATCATCCTTATAGTTCCAATGTTGATGGAAAAGAACCTAGGATGAAAACAGAGTAAATGAAAATGACTCATGAATAGTTGAAAGTTCATGCAATAATCAGAGGAGATGATAATCTCTTCTCTTTGATAAACAACCCTGGATGATGATGGGGTGATAAAAGGAATATGTTCCTTTGTGTTCTTTTTCTTCAGGGACATGGCAATCAAGTAGGTCTTATGACACTTGATGTGCATGAGTTAAAAATGTTCAATTGATGGATACTTAGAAAAGTATCAATTTGTGTTGGACTTTGGTTCCAAGATAAAGATATGTGTAACAAGTAATGTCCCAAGATGAAAGAAAGATGAGGATGTGATGTGTTTTTGACACATGTGACGAATGCCAAAGTAAGGAATTCTGGTATCTAAGAAATATCAAGCGGTATGGGAAAGTAAAAGCATAACTCCTAATCAGATGAATTATGTTGGTTACCTGGAATGACCAACTGAGAAATCAGTCTAGTTAGATAAAATATTATGGACATCACATGTTAGGGGTTTATGCTCCGCATAAATATAATTTTGATAAGGATGTACTAATTGAAGGAACAATTGTAAAATCATTGTGGGAAAATCTTATCAAGATAAAAATAATTCCTTAGAATACCCCTATCTAGATCTGTTAGGCAAATTATACATAACAATTAGAGATACCTGTAAGATAAGTTCTTAATTGATAAGTAAACTCCCCTTATGACAAGAGAATGTACAACAAATAAAATAGTTTGTACAAGAAGTACAAAAGTTTGGTGTTGTGGCAACAAATTAGATGGCATAGTAGATGTATGATAAGACTTGTAGTCACAATTGGGTGACAAAATGTAACTCTGGTCTTTCTTTGGAAGTGAAATGAAAAACTAAGTAAGGGGTATGAAAAACTCCCAAGATCAAAGATCTTATTACATAAAGATGTAAGTTGAAAAGGTGACAAATCAATGAGGTTTGACACCTGAGTTAAATAAGGGATGAATAATGTTTCTCTGACAAAGAAAGTGTTACCTGACACAGAGTTGACTCTATAGTCAATAATGAAAAAGATAGTGGAGTATGTGTCCTGTGATAGATTCTATGATAATCATGTGTGGAAGAACTTTGTGCTAGTCAAAGTTCTATGGTGTCTCCATTACATTAAGATGTTATGTGGAGACTTGATGATATGATGAATGAATAATATCTGTCTTCCTTTACCTGGGATTTCGGGGACGAAATCCTTGTTAGGGGTTTATAACTTGTAACGACCCTGACCTGGGTTATGAGGTAACCCTATTTGTTTTGGCTAATGAAGTTTCTTATAAGTTTAATATAATCCTCTAAGGTGCTTTGTTATCATGTGACACACTCATGTTTCAAGTTTGGTCTCGATTGAATGTTGTTTGAGCAATTTTCCTTTATTTTGGACCAAAGTGCAATTTACCCAAAATGAGGGGCTATAATAAAAAATTTCAAATGTTGAATGTACCCCATGTGTTTTAGCATCATAAGATAGCGAATTATGCTAAGTGGTGGCTTGTGGAAAGCCCAAAATTCGAAGTTTGAACTTGTTTGAACAATGCTGGTACCTTGTGCACCAAATTTGGTACAAATTGTAATTTACCCAAAATGTGGGGTTAATATACAAATTACCACCTCTAGAGTGTTCCTACGTCCTCTATGTATAGTTTAGAGGAGATATAATTAATGAGACACCATGTTTGAATCAATTATGAATGATGGTAATCTTGGTGATGAAATGACCAAGAAAAGGGTTGAATATGAAAGCTTAACTTGAGTTGTATTAAGTTGAAAAGCTTATATATGAGTGCCTATCGGCCAAGGAGCCATAGGACAGGTCTCATATCGTTTTGTGAACTTTGTTCAAAGGCCATATCGTGCAAAGAACCTCAAGGAGGTGAGTTGTGTTGGGGTACAACTTCCTTAGTAAAATTGTGACAGGTTGTGAATAAAGTGATGAATTAATTGATATATCTTTTTCAAAGGGATGAGTAATGAACGAATTTGCATCTCTAGATGATACTCAACCATTTTTCAAGACAATATAAATGTTTATGCATGCATTTACACATGCCATCCATGCATGGACAAGTGGCACCTACTAGCTCAAAATGATGACACCTCATTTTTACCTTCCTTCATGAACAACAAGTGTATATACCCCTAGTTTCACCCCTTGGTGCAATTTTGTGACCCTTACCACCCTCCTACCCTAAGGTATCGTGCATATAGATCCTATATCGTGAAGGGATTCTGTGGTATCGTGCATGGGCCTTGGGGTATCGCCCATGGCAATATCTTATCACCCAAGTAGGTGATATCGGCCATATAGGATGATATCGGCCATAAAGTGATGTGTTGAGTGGCATATCATGCAAGTGAGTGTCATATCATGCAAGAGGGGTGGCATATCATGCAAGGGCACAAGTTTATCGTTCAAGAGTGTTAAGGATCAAGAATTATCTCATACTTAACCCTAAGGTGAGGCCATGATCATCTTCAACCTTGGATTGAAGCATGATTTTAGGGTTATGATCTTCCTATCTTTTCTTCTTCACCAATTTCTTATCCATGATGATTCCTTGTATATTAAGGAATTGTGAACAAGTCTTGGACTTTTGATAAAGTCATCTTCAACCTTAGGAACGTGGAGCTTTTGGAGCTTGGAGATTTGAAGTTGTTCTTAAGGCGGGTTATATAACTTGAACTCAACCATGTTATTATTCATCACCTAAATTGCTATATTTAATGATCTACTTTTAATTCCGAAATTTCCTGAAATAGTTGATGAAATTATGCATTCTAGTAGTTTCTTAGACCTGTTTCCATGAACTATAATAGTTAGAACAAAGGTCTAGAGCTTGAATATGATGGTATCACTTTATAAAAGTGATATCGGGTGCAAGCACATAAGCAAGCACCTCTAACCCGATATGATGATGCACCTACTTCACTAAAATGATATGGATATGAATATATACCTTCTTTCACAATATGGGGGTGTAGTATACACCTCCTGCATGATAGGAAGTCTATTATAGACATCATGCATGATACAAGGTCAATTGTATACTTGTAAGTTGATAAGAAACCCTAATTTGGGTAACCCGATATAAGTGAAGAGTAACAAGTGCTATTGCACGATATGATCATATAATACATCATTGGTACTTAGTATTATGAGGCCTACATGACCTTGCACGATAGTGTTGCATGATACACAACCCTAGACAATATGGTAGCCCGACATGGTGATGAGTTGATACCTCTTAAGCATCATGGGAGACACATATATGTACCATGTGTCCTTCACAATCAACCCTAACCCGACATGGGTGTTGCAACCTAATGTTTGATGGTGTAGCCCAATATGGTTTGGTTCCCTACACTCCAATTAACTTGTATATTGGGTTGAGCCCGATATGGAAAACCCTAATCCGTCACGACCAACCCTAGATGGTGAGCCACCCGATATGGTGATTTAATGCACCTCTAGCCCAACATGGTGATGGATTAGTATCTCATGCACGAAATGGGTAACACATACAAACACCTCTATCCCAATATGGATGATGGTCATATACCTCTAGCTTGATATGGTGAGTGCTCATACACCTCCAACCTGATATGGTGGTGCGTATACAGCTATAACTAGATATGGTGCACATATGCACATCTTTAACCCTATTCACCTTGTAAAGGTGAGAGCAAGACACTCTTAGGATTCATGAGTGTGACACAAAGTAATGGTGTGGCTAATACCTTCATAGATGAAGCACCTAGAGTGGTTGATAATGGACAACCTTATATCAATAATGCCTTAACCCAAGATGAGTCCATATTATTGATGATGATTGAATAATTCAAATGTGTGACTTATGACCAATACATTACATGATAAATGTGATGAGCTAGTGCATAAAGTATTAGGATGGGAAATACCCTACTACAAGATAAGTTGATGAATTTAAGTAAGATAAAAGTGATGAGGGAAGTGATACATCAAGACATGATAGATAT
Organism: Alisma plantago-aquatica; assembly: GCA_963693085.1. Classification (NCBI taxonomy): domain Eukaryota; kingdom Viridiplantae; phylum Streptophyta; class Magnoliopsida; order Alismatales; family Alismataceae; genus Alisma; species Alisma plantago-aquatica. The sequence goes on along the minus strand of OY856413.1, from coordinate 369,675,823 downwards.
CACATCCAACACCTCAAGGTTGATATACCTTGATGCACCTCAAGTCCAATATACTTGGATGAGTAACACATGAAGTGTGTCATGTCAATTGTTACATTGAGATGTAATGAACCTTGATAAGTGTAGGTAACATGCCTCGAGAAGGGTTAAGCCAAGTTTATAAAGTATGATGTAATCATACTCTGGTAAGGATGAGAGATGAACTCATACCTTGTGTCGATAATCATTTAATGATAAATGATGAGAATTAATAAGTATGATTGAATACTTATGATATCAAAGTTTGCTCCTAGATGTGTGGATCAATGAATTAGTGTTTGATCATTGATAATATGATCTTGAAAACCTAAATGCTTAATAATGGAAAACCCTAACCCTAATGAAGGGTGATGATATGTAAGAGAAACCCTAATCAATAAGAAAGGGAAACCCTAACCCTAATAATGGGAAGGTTGTAATTCTCTTATTGCATAAGCCTTGTAAGGCGTGTTAAATACTTGTATAAAAGTAAGACGATCAACGGCCTTGTGAGCCATGTGAATAAGTTGTTTCCTAGTGAGAGGTAACAAGATGTAATGGCCTTGTGAGCCATGTGATAAGTTGTTACCTAGTGAGAGGTGAAAAGATGTAATGGCCTTGTGAGCCATGTGACAAGTTGTTACCTAGTGAGAGGTGACAAGATACTTAATGGGCCTTGTGAGCCAAGTGATAACTTGTTTCCTAGTGAGAGGTGACAAGATACTTAATGGGCCTTGTGAGCCATGTGAGATGCTTGTGTAACAAGTATCAAATATACCTTGGTACTAAGACCTAGAGGTATTAATAATTTTGTGTGATGAACTAAGGGTTTGAATACCCAGATCTATAATTGTGATGATGATAATATTAAGGAATGAGATTTCCCAGTAATGTGATAAGGGATTGAGATCCTAAATGTTATATGTGTTCTAAAGATTTGAAAAGTACTTGATAGATGTATTATACTTTTTTTTGTAGCATTTGTCATAATAATTCATGTTTGAAAACTTGACTGATGCTAAAAGAATACAATAATGTACTTAATTAACCAAGTGGAATCTCATCATGTAGTGCCCTGACCATAGATCCATTTAGCGTCAGGTCCCTTCCTAAATGGTGAAATGGGTTGCTCCGCGACATAACCCGGAGATTGTATATTTTTGAATATGCGGGGGTGATGGGTGAAAATATCTGTACACCCTAATGTTGGATTGATGTGAGATAAACATTAAATCTCTCAATCCTTCATTATATGTGTCAGGATGGATGTATCACAAATCTCCCGATGATGTTTAATGCCAGATCAATGTGAGATAAACATTAAATCTATCGATGCCAAAGGAGTGCAGCCGCCACTGTAGCTCTATAGAGAAGTTTCCAGTATACCCTGGAAAGCTATTTAGTAGTGACACAAGATGTCCTACCTATGGTCTCAGACTGACCGAGATGGATGAGGTCATGGAGTTCGACTCTTCCATTGACCTATGTATGGAACCGATGCTTTACACCATCATGGTCAGTTGGAGTATGAGCGGTAACCTCATTTCCTTCGGGCTTAAGTGTGATTATAAAATGTAGTCAGCCGTGTAGCATATCTGCTTAAGGATCGAATGCCAGAAACATTGATTGATACACAATTCAGTTATACATCTTAGTAGATATATGTTATTTATGTTTCTTTACATTCCTTGCAAAGCAGATAGATGATTTATAATTCTACCATGGGTAGATGTAATATTCTCCTTATGTTAGGAGATTATATTATTCTGATCATACAATGATTAATACTACCTTTTAATATAAAAAAATGACTGCTCAGTTATAAATGTTAAATTTATGATAATAATATGGTTGGCGGAGAGTTATATCTCTCGCTGGGACAATTGTCTCACCCCGTGGGATCCACATTTTTTAAGTGGATATGCATGAGGTGGTGAAGATCTTTCTGTAGAGGTACAACAACAACAACAAGGACAACATTGACAACTCAGGTTGATTGTACTATCTGTCATGTCTTGTAGATAGAAGTCCTATGTGTCATCTCTGTACTCTCAGGTCCTTGGAGTTGGTTCGTGCTGGTTTCATAAATAATATGAGATTTTGGCTTGAATGCCTCGAGGTTTTATGTTGCTCCACTATGTGTTTTGATAGAGAAATTGTTATATGTTATCCTCGAGAAGAGATGGTATTGTGTATGTACAATGTGAACAATGATGTATATAAAGTTTTGGCTCTGCCTTAAAGAGTTTTCCTAGAAATGGATCTCTTTGTAAAATGGTTTTAATTTTTAGTGATTTTTGTTAATCCACTATTTATGTTTAATTCCGCTTAATTAGTAACGATTTGTTCGACTGTCGTAACACTGAAGATCATGTATTGGATTATTCTCTTCATTCTTCTTGAGTAGTCTAGAAGAATAGGACACCATCTTCCCTACCTGCATTAGAATACATCCTAAACCTCTCCTAGATTCGTCACATATGACCACATAGCCCTTTTCTTCTTTTGGTAAAATCAAACATGTGATGTAGTTAACTTCTTCTTTTAAGGTTTAAAAACTCTTCTCACATGTTTTAGAGCAAACCAAAGGCACATCCTTTCACGTCAAACATGTTAAAGTGCTTCTAATATGTTGAAGTTCCTTACAAACGTCCTATAATATCCATCTAATCCTAGAAAAGTTATGATCTCAGTAGGAGTATTGGGTGGCTACCACTAAAGAATGTATTCCACCTTCTTAGGGTCTACACTAACTCCTTCTCCTAATTTGACATGTGCAAGAAAGAAAACTTTTAACAAGTATAATGCACATTTTTTGAACGTAGCATAAAGTTTATGTTGTCTGAACAACTGCATGTCTATCCTTAGATGTTTTTCATGTTGTTCAACATCTCTAGAATACATAAGAATGTCATTTATGAACACTACTATACTTTGATCTATGTATGGTTTGAAATTCTATTTACCATATCCATAAAATATGATGGGAATTTGCAGTCTAAAAGACATGACTACAACTCATAATCCCCATACCTTTTTCTAAATGATGACTTGGGTACATTTGATGTCTTTATCCTTAACTAATGATAACCCGAATTGAGATATATCTTTGAAAAAATTGTTAATGGGTAATAAATCCTATACACATAATATTTTATCTTGATAGTTATCTCATTAAGTTGCCTATAGTCTATGCACAACTGCATAGTTCTGTTCTTCTTTTTCACAAAAGTCACTAGAGCTCCCCAAGGTGATGTACTAGGTTGAATGAAACCCTTATCTAGTTAATATTATAATTGATTTTTTAATTCTTTTAACTTTGCTGGTGCCATTCTATACGCATGTAATTCTATTAGGTGACTAGCATGTAAAATTTGTATCTCATAGGCGACATCTCTCTCTGGTGGTAAACCTAGTAACTCATCAAGAAAGGCATATGGGAACTCACATACTATTGGAACATGATCTGAATTGGTCATTTTGTTGTTGTTCGTTTCTCTATCCTTTCATCTAGCACATGTATTAGAAATGCCTCACACCCTTTTCTCATCATCTTATCAGCTACAACAACTAATACTATACATGTGGGTAAGATTTTCCTTCTCCAGTAAAGACACATGAAAAGCCACATAGTTGAAAGATAGATTATTTCTTCCAACATTCCAATTGGACATGGTATGTATGAATGAAATCCATACCCAAAATAATTTGAAAATAATTGATGTCTAAGGGTATGAGACTAACCTTTATGGTATACCCACTAAAACACAATAGACATCTAGGACAAACTTCTATCAAAATGTCTGATTCACCTAATGGCACTCTTAACAACAACTTATAAGATAAATTGGTAGTTAAAAAATTTAATCCAGTAACCAATGAACTGTAAATAAAAGAACGAGTCACACCAGGATCTATCAAAATTGTAATTGAAATGTTGTTAAAGAGAAGAATCTCACCTATCACAACTCTGGGCGAGACTACATCTTTATATGTTGTCATTAGGAAGAAGCACCTTGTAGATCTCCCTTTGACATGTTTTCCTCTCTACCCACTACTAGTGCTAGGTGCTCCCCCTCTAGATCCTAAAGATACTAAGAAATTTCCCCTCTAACCAGAGCCTATTGTTATTGAGTATGAAACTATAACTGTGAACCTTGTTCTAAAATATACTGAAACATTGGGAAGTTTCTTTTTATATGTCCTGTATGTCCACAGTGATAACATGTTTGAGTATTGGCTCCCAAACACTGACCAAAATGTATCCTACCATAGTTGTCAAATGCAGTTGTATATTGTCTGTGCAAACCTATCATTGTTGTTGATGACCCTTAAGGGCTTGATGAAGGTTCCCACCTAGGTGGTGTTTTCCATATATTGGAACTAGATCTTCCTCCATTCTATGAAGAACTAGATCCCTATCTACCAGACCAACCAAGTACTTGTCTAATCTTGAAAAGAAATCACCACCTACTGCATCTGCCACTAATCTTTCCTCCTCTTCTGAAGTATCTAGATCTTTTTCTACCTTCATACTACTTATCAACATTAACTGACTCTTCTATACATCTTGCAGCCTCTGCAAACTCTTCAAAGTTTTCTCTATCTCTTCTCCTAATATCAAATATGGTATGTCTAATCTCAAACCTTAAACCTCCTTGGAATATCATACACTTCTATACATTATCTAGTAGAAGTTGAGGACAAAAATTAGCCAACCTTATGAAATGTACCTCATATTCACCAATTGACATGTTGTCATGTCTAATATTCTCCAATTGTTTGTTCTTGTCACTTGAGAAGGAAGGATAAATAATATTAGGTGAAACTCATCTACAAAGTCCCTCCATGTCATCATTGTATTCCTCCTCTTATCTTTCACTCCTCTCCACCGCAACTCAACATATCCTTTGAGCAGATAGGCACAACAAATTGATATTTTTATCCACATGTAACTCAATTAGGCAAAAAAAACTTTTCCAACTGTTGGAGCCACACATCTACCACAGTTGGGTTTGTTAATCTAGAAAACTCAGTTCCACTAAACTTATTCAACACCTCATAGGATCTCATCAGATCCTTACTAGAAGATGAAGACATCATCTCCATCTTATATTTTTCCTTTGTCTCTAGAAAAATACATTACATCCTTGTCTACTCATCCCTATCCTCTCCACCTTGAGCCATGCATGAGGATCAGGTCAATAGTGTCTCTATGATTTTTCCTCACCAATTCCATGTCCTCTTCCAGCCATCTACATATCCATAATAGAAAAATATCTGTGAAAAAATTGATGTTCAAGGAGAAAAGCATCCTAATCAAATTGGTCTCTTATCATTGTTGTCCCAATCCTAAACTCAATATAGGTTCAACATGTGCTCTAGTACAAAAAACTTGAACCAAACCAAACCCATTAACTAAGTTCAGGACCGCCAAGAGGGATTAAGACTAACCATCAATTTAATGATTTCCACCAACTTTCTTAACTATTTCTTTTCTCCAATCATAAAAAACATGTGGAATATATCAATGTGTCTAAACTAACAATGTTAGATTATACAAACATCAAAGATCACAAAATGGTTTAATTTTTATAAGAAACAAGGTACATCAAGTACCACATGTTACTAATTTCTCTCATCTCACTCTCTCTTCTTCCCAAGATCTAGAGTAAGGATAAGAGATTGACTAACTATTCCAAATACTTCTTCATAAGACTAACTCTTCTACCTCTTCTAGAAGAGCTAATCCTTTACATGAAAAAAGTTTCAGTAGGTTGATGAGCTACTAGATCAGTTAGTAGAAAATCTACAGATAACTACGATAGAATAGATAAAAGATAATTATTGTTTAGGGTATAAGTAGTTATACAAGTTAATTGGGTACTATCAAATTATTCAAACATAGCATGAGTAAGATAACAAATGATCTAGGCACTAAATATTCAATTGTTTATTATGTAGTTTGGATGTACATGAGGTGTACCACAACATATAAAAGCATCATACCAAAATATGATCTCATTGTAAAAGGTTTAGAATCATTCACAAGTTCCTAAGCTTAAATCTCAATACCCCGTCTATAGCGGGCACCACCACGCCTGGATCTTAGAGGCTAATGGCAGTGTTCAGATACATGGTATTCTCCTCTAAAGCTGGGGACTCATGCAGAGAGTCAAAACACTCTGGTTGATCCTGCATCAGTGGTCCTACCAAAGATGACCACTGATCAGCAACACATGTACCACCGACATCCTCAGTTGGTGTTGGGTATTGGTGACATCCTAGTTTTTCTCTCTCCACCAACTATGCTAATCTTGGCTCGTAATGAACTCAATTTCATTCAATGACCTCCCTCATAACCAATTGGATTTTGTGGAACCACATATTTATAAGCTGATGAGTATTTATGGATAAATTGTAATTTTTAACTCGATTATGCAATGTTGAGTACCTTAATTCACTTTGAGGATAAATTTTAATTTTTGAAACCCAATAAATATAACTATATATATCAATCCTTTTCTATTAGATAGTGGAGGAAATTTGTGATTTATTGGCAAAAATTTCACTAAAATTGGAGTCTTGAGGAAAACGTTATGGTAATTTGAATTCTAGCCTTTTTCCTTTTGATTCTCCTTCCTAGGCCTTGATCCATTTCTCTTCTCCTGGGCCTAGCCCTTGGGTGCTCCCAATTGGTTAGCACACTCATGCACTGGGACCGTATATCCAATGGTTATATTTTATCCTAGCCAATCCAACAATAGTTGTTCATATCCTACCTCTAGCCCCCTAAGGACAAGGAGTTGAGAATGGGCGCCCATAGAGAGCATCGTTGGCCATGCCTCATGACAAATTGATATGCACATTTGCTTCCTTCATTCTTCCCTTCCATTTCCATCATTTTTTTGTGCAAGAGTTCCTCCTTTCTCTTTTCTTCTTCCCCTACCCCATGGAGGCACTGCTGCTTCACTCCTGTTGGGCGTTTCTCGCTCACATCCCATCCAAACCTATTTTTTCCGAATTTGGCTTCACACAAGCCTGACGTGCCTAGACAGCTAGATCCCTATGCCAATGGCCCCTGATGGTTTATCCCATACCATGACGACATGCCCCCTCTTCTATGGTGCTCTTCTTGGTGTGTGCGAGCGGGACACAACAAAGTAACGAGAAGCCAGTCATTGGATCAAGACACAACAGATAGATCGTGATGGGCCTCCTCTAGTCTAGCTAGACCACTCTCCACTGATGGGAGCAACCCCCAGACATAGTGTGATCCCTGGCCACCACAACAGTTGCTATCCCTCAGGTAGTCCATCCCAATGAGAGTATGCCACATCACCTCTCGCCTAAGAGTATAATTTCTCTCTCTTACAATTATATGTGTAATCTTGTAAAATTGATATAAAATCACTCCTAACTCAAAAAAGGAACATCTTATATATTAAAATTTATCTAGTAAATGAGATATATTCCATGGATCTTGCGTCATGGACAAATTTAACTCGTGTCTCTTCTTATAATAAAAATGGAATCTAATTGATCTCTATTACAAGATTAATGACATTAATTGTCAAACCATGATCATATAATGACTCTCATTGCTTTTGATGGTCTTAATTAGTGACTTATGACATCTTTGACTATCTGAATCTAGATTGATCATGCCATTATCTACTAATGATTCCAATTCATGAGATATATGTAGTATGGACTTTAATGTTAAAGGTCATTAAATGGATGATCAACTTGATTTATGCAACCCCAAAAATATGTTTAATCTAGATCAATAACCTTTTGTACTTGATGCACCAAGATACTAAATTGTTCATACTTGAACCCTATTTCAACTTGATGATATGAAAAGTGACATTATATGGGATATTTATGGACTTTACATGATGATTCTTTAAAAATAGTACTAATGTGGATAAAATATGAACAAAATATATTTTGTCCTTTATATCAATCCAAATGATGCTGACACAAAAATATCATGTGGCACACTCTTTTTCACTATTATGACTAAGTGACCTAAACATAACATTAAAATGTGACCTAATGTGCATGTTGCTATATTTGAGATCTAATCTTGTAAAAATATCACCCTAAAGGTCACCCATGCTATTTGATGACTTGAAATCAATAACGTGTTGATCGTTAGTGTATTAAATCAAAAACGAATCTCATATGTGCTCTAGTGTTGACTATCTTGCATGAAAATGACTCGATATGACTTAAATCGATGTTGTGTTGGAATAAGTCATGTTCTTGTTAAATCTTTTATTTCCCCATTAAGATCATGAAACACTAAGTTTGAAATGACTAGTCTTGTTTGCATGTTTCTCCTGAGTTGAAATAATATATGATGTAATATGTGTCTTGATGATCAATATTGCATGAAAATTGGAGATGTCAAAATTAATCATTGAGATAAATGGAGCTTAGATTAGATGAAACATCCACCATTGATAAATACATGTTGGATGACTAAATGTTGCTGATGTAAATCGTATCACTCTTTCTTGTAATGTGAGGTCCTTCTCAAGGGACTCATTTCAAAGATATATGTTGTTTATCTCTAATCAAGTTATGCAATCAATGCTAATACAAGGGTACGCTTTATCCTCCTATTGGACAAACTAGTGGTATTGAAATTGCATGTATGTATGTATGATAAATGCTGGGCTTAACATATTTATTTTAGATACATGTTACCTATGACTACTATGTTTTGGTCTTGATTACCTATGTTGAACAAGCTTGAAAACATAATGATAGATGTTCATTAAGAAACCTTGTGCACCTACCTGTATTATTAGGGTAAGGACACAATGTTGGGAGTCCTAGTTAAGTTGTCAAGATAGGGCAAACCATATTGATAGAAGGGTTAGATATTGGAGATGGTCCGGAGGTCCCTTAAGAATAGGGTTAGCTCTTGATGTTTAGTCTTGTAGTCCCTCATGTTGAAATAGGAGAGCTAATTTTAAGAACCCTCACCTGCCCCTTCTTTTGAGAAGCTGGTCAAAGGCCTTATGATAATGTTGATACAATGGAAATAAGCTTGTAATAAGATTTTTGTCAATAAGAAAGTCTATAAGTGTTGTTTATTCATTTCATGTTATTACATTTTTCTTTTGTCAAGCAATATATGTTCTCTTAAACCTACAATTTTATATGTTTGCACAAGTAGTCAACACAATTGTGCTGACGTGTACCCATTTCATGATTTTAGGTAACATGTACACTATGAATCTCTAATGACGATCAATTCTTCCTCACTTATAGTACTCTTCTCTTACTCTTACATAATGACATGCAATGAAATACACAGTCGATATATGAGACCTAAGATCTTGTCGAGTATTAATTTTGCTTTCTTTTAATCATCTTATCTCTTACATGAATTATTGTCTGTGGTTTTATTCATGCATATGTTATGTAATATATCCTACAGACAGACACTTAGGTCCTCTCACCTTTGGATTTCTAACCATTACGAGTAAGGATTTGGGTAACAAACGGTTCTATGATAGATGGTATTAGAGCAATCACATATCCTCTATGCATGTTTAATATTCCAAATACTCATATGAACCTTGGGAAAACCTAAGTCCACAATGGTGAAACATAGGCAGCTAGGCAGGTCACTACATGGGGTTTGATGCACCTCCTATCTACCTAGTTGCGGTAGCTAAGGTCTCCCTTGTATACCTGTCTAGATGAAGTGAATCCTACAAATCTTAAGAGAGTATTATAGCATCTCCTCTCTTCTTTAAGGACTACCCTAAGACACACATTAGATGATTATTGGATAGTTTCTCATCTCCTCTTGTGATTATCTCATGATAATTTATCATATAATCTCTCAATTATGGGTAGCTTATGTATGGGGAAATAAAATTTGAATGAATTGGTAAAAGTTGATTTAGATGATAATAATGACATGATCGGATCTTAATTTGAAAACTCGATTATGATTAATGAAAATAATCTTGAAGTTAAGTACTCATATATAACATCTCATATCATATAAATATGATTTAGCCAAATATGACCTATGTGCTTCCTATGTTTTAGGTAAATGATAATCATCCTTAATATGATGAAATAAGGAGAACACATGTGTTAAACCTCATGTTTGATGAAGTCCCTAGTGATCTAGTCTATGTTGGCCTATTATTGATCAAACCTCAAACATGATTAAGCAAACCTTTCTCCTATTTGATATGCATCATGATCATGCTTTGAAATGAATATGTCTTTGGACTCTAAAAAATCATGATAAAAGACTTTGGTACAAGAGGAAAAATCTCTATTGATTATAGTGCATCATTGATAAACTTGATTTTGAACAATATGATGAATATGAGATCTCAGTCATACTCAATAATGCTCAAATCATTAAAAGATCCTATATTGACTTCACCATTTTCAAGTCTAACCCCTTTTCTCAATATGAAGATAAGGAATCAATATTATGACCTCAAATACATGGAATCTCAAACCATGGTTGCTTTATGATGATAAATGATCTTTTTTAGGGAAGTCAAGTGGTAGTTTTATTCATCTAGCACACCTCGTGCAAGAATATTCAATTACAGGTTATAGATTTTGGAAATTTGCGAGGAACTAAACATGGTAGTACTACTACCATTACAAAGATGTACCTGACCACTGTCAAGTACTTCTTTAGGAGGTTTATCGTAGAACTTAACACTCTTGTTGATTTCAAAATGGAACTTTGCCAATGCATCAGCTAGAACATTGTTCTCCCTGTGTTTGTAGGTTATTGAAGTGGCATCCTTGAGAACCATCTGGGTACCATTAATGATGTTAGCATAGCAAGGGTATCTTCTGTAGTCATCTTTAAGCATCCTGGTTGCTAGCATACTATCCGTTTCCACAGTGGCACCATGTAAAGGTATAGTTCTGATAATTTTCACCGCCAGCATGATGGCCATAAATTCAACCTCAAGGGGGTTATCCACAGTGATCAGTTGTCCAACACCTCCCACCCATCGGTTGCTCTGGTCTTTGATGATGACCTCTATGTCTCCGCTTCCTTTCTTCCATGTTGCATCAGTATTCAGGGTTAGGAGGTCAGTGTTGAGAGCCCCCTGTTGATCCAGCCTGTGTTTGGGCTTTGTGCTTTTTTTGAGGTCCCAGGCTTTTGCAGACATCTTAACTTCCATCAGGATAAGATTAACTTGTTTTTAGGTGGTGGTCTGTTGCCCTTCGAAGATCCATAGGTTTCTTTGTTTCCATAGGGCTCATAACGTTGTAATAAACATATTTCTAGTTTCCACCCTAGTCTGCAAATTCTATCCAATCCATTGCTTAAAGTTGTTTGTAGCCCAAAAGGTGGAAGGTAGTTCGAGGTTGGGTAACTGATGCCATACGGGGCTCACCTTTTTGCAAACTCTCAGTGCATGGAGGTTGGTTTCATTAGCAACATTGCATCTACTATAGGTGGAGCTCGTTGTCATCTTTCAATGCCTATAGTTCCAGTTTGTGAGAAGGGTTCCATTAGCTTCGATCCACATGAAGGTCTTGTCCCTCGCAACTACCTGAGCGTTCCATCTTGTCCTCCATTTCCCAGGTCGCTTAACCTCAGAATCTGCGTGTAGGGCTGTGTAAGCAGACTTGGCTGTGTAGCTTCCTCCCTCATTAAGCTTCCACACACATATATCATCTGCCTCAGGATCAATAGGTGGGTGAATTCTATAAACTTCACTACTACAGAAATGGATTATAACATCAATTTTAAAGGCGTCAGTTGTGTATAAACACCTACGCCTACAACATCAAGGGTCAGTTAAATAAAAAAACTGACATCTATCTATGAAGGGCGACCAGACATGGGTATCACTTTTATTTAGTGTCGGTTCCTTAATAAGAAACTGACGCCTAAAATTAACCGCCAAATCCAAATTTTCCAGTGTAAAAAATTACCTCCAAAATTTAACATACAACATCGGTTGTTAAAATAGAAACCGATGACTAAAGGTTTTCTGTGAGACAGAAATTTGACCAATTGTTATCGTCGGTTGTCTTACAATAAACGACGTCGTTGTGTTTTTGCGTGCTTAACTATGAAAATTTTCACCCCCCTTTAGCGTCGGTTTTTATACGAAAACCGACGACTATGTTCTTAATTCAAGAAAATTTATTTTTGTTAGCATATAAAGATAGACGTCGGTTTTTCTAGTTGGAACCGATGACTATAAGTGAACAATAGTATCAGTTTTTTGTTGGTAACCGATGCCTATAGTTTTTAGGGTTGGTTGTTTTTAATAACTGACACCTATTATTAACTTAACAAAACCCACGCGAGCCAGACTCTTCCCCTTCTATTTCATTCATTTCGCGATTGATCAGGGTTTTAGGGTAGGCGATTCCTCTGCTCACCGCCGCTTGCTACTCCTCTGCCCCGCCTCCGCCGCCACCGCTCACTGCTAGCTTCAGCCGCTGCGCGCTCTCCAACTCGATCACTACTCTAGTCGGCCGCTGCTCCCTACTCTCTTCTTCCTCCACGCCGTTGACAGGTAAGCTGCTGCCCTTCTTCTTCCTCTACCTCTTCTTCTTCCTCCACCTCTTCTTCTTCCTGCTCCCTCCTTACCAAATGTATGGATAAAAGCAAGGCACGACCTGCATGTGGGCTGGATACGGCGACCATGGTTGTGTTGGCCGACCACGACCATGTTGGCCAGCACGGTCATGGTCGGCCAACATAGCCACGACTGCCGTGTCCAACCGACATGCAAGTCGTGCCTTTCTTTTATCCATTTGGTAAGGAGGGATTAGGAAGAAGAAGATACATTTGCAATTGAATACTAATGCTTGACCTAATTCCATAAATTTTGATGCATGTTGAATTAAGATATTAAAACCCTAATACATATTTCACCATAATCTTGAATTAACTATATTGTTGAAATCTTGTGATCAATCTATGTAAGATATTAAAACCCTAATGTTAAATATCTAATTTTGTAGTGATGTGTCTCCCTAACATCTACATGAATCCCTATTGTATGATGTCGATTGATGATAATGCATGAGCTAGTTTGAAATTTTGAAATCAATTATGAATTATCTCTCCATCCCTAGGTCATACTAATTTATGTGTAATCTTTATCTTGATGATGAACATGCATGGACACTCGAAATGTTGAAATCAATGTTATAGTATGACAACACATGTATTTGTTGGCCTAGAAACCCATCCAAGATTTACTCATTAGGAGTAAATCTTGGATAGTCCCCGATTAGGGACTGTTCTTGAACACCAAATCTCATTTAGGATGTAAGTGTATAATGTGTATTGGGTTTTCAAGAAAATTTCAGCAACATTTCCCCATTTGTTCTCTAAGTACACATGTACTTAGAGAACAGTGGGGAAATGTTGTTGAAATTTTCTTGAAAACCCAATACACATTATACACTTACTAGTGAGATTAGGTGTTCAAGAATGGGATAGGTGGTACACATTTATTATATATAAGACTGACAACATATGTATTTGTTAGCCTAGAAACCCGTCCAAGATTTACTCATTACGAGTAAATCTTGGATAGTCCCCAGTTTGGGACTATTCTTGAACACCTAATCTCACTTAGGATGTGTTAACCATTAATTATATATAAGACCTTAAACCCTAAAGTTTTAACCATAAACCCTAAATTTTTAACCATAAACCCTAATCTTTTAACCATAGACCCTAATATTGTTCTAATATATACTTGTTTTCTCTTTGATCATAGAATGGATAGATCATGGATGTCCATTCCAAATCACTGCACCCCCGAGTTTATTTATAGTCTTGACTAGTTTATTAGATTTGCCGAGGAACATAGGAAACAACATGGAGATAGGTTCTACTGTCCATGTAGGCATTGCGGTAACAACTTGAAACTCAGCACTGGTGACGAAATCAAAAGTCATGTCATGTGCAACGAGATTGTACAAGGCTATACATAATGGCACTGGCATGGAGAGATTTCAAACCTAAAATCAGTGGATGTTGATAGCAATGCTTGTGTGGAAGAAGAAATTACCTTCGATGACGTAGATGTAAACGAACCAGTTCCAGTAGACATCATTGATGCGATGCTGGATATTTGTGGGGTCGAACACACCGATCCACCTCCCATGTTTAGAAACATTGTGCATGATGCTGAGATACCATTATAGATAGGTTGTAAGTTTACGAAGCTTAGCACTGTGTTGAGATTGTATAAACTGAAAGCTAACAATCGATGGAGTGACAAAAGCTTCACGTCATTGTTGTCTTTGTTGAAAGAAATTCTTCCTGAAGGAAATGAGGTGTCAATCTCAACATACCAGTTAAAGAAATTGTTGTGCCCAATGGGAATGGAGGCCAAGAAGATACACGCATGCCCGAATGATTATGTATTATTTCAAAAGGACTATGTGGATTTGAAAGATTGTCCGAAATGTGGTGCGCCAAGGTATAAATTGACGACTTCGGGGGAGTCCAAAACTAGTTCTCCTGCCAAGGTGATGTGGTATCTACCTATAATACCACAATTCCAATGCTTGTTTGCCAATCCTATAGATGTGAAGAATTTGAGGTGGAATGCATATGTTAAAAAAAAATAATGATGGGATCCTACGACATGCGTCTGATTCCCAACAGTTGAAGAAGATTGATTTATTGTACCCTGAATTCGGTGAAGTAGATAGGAATCTAAGACTTGGGCTTTATACAGATGGGATGAATCCATACGGAACATTGAGCAGCCAACATAGCACTTGGCCAGTTATGCTTGTTATATACAATCTTCCTCCCTGGTTGTGTATGAAAAATAAGTATGTTATGCTATCGTCTTTGATATCGGGCCCTAAACAACCTGGAAATGATATCGACATTTATCTTGAACCTATGATTGATGACTTCAAGAAGCTTTGGGATGAAGGTGTGATGACCTATGATGCTGCACAAAGAGAGACATTTTGTTTGCATGCTATGTTGTTTTGCACTATAAATGACTTTCTAGCGTATGGGAATTTGTCTGGATATAGTGTCAAAGGATCTAAATCTTGTCCTATATGTGAAGAGAACACTGATTCAATACGACTAAAACATGGCGGCAAGACTGTATATAATGGTCATCGAAGGTTTCTTCCAAAATTTCATCCATATCGTAGGTTGCGCAAAGCATTCAATGGACGGAATGAAGAACATAGTGCACCTAAACCTATATCAGGGGAGGATGTTTATGAAAGAGTAAAAGACATCGCCAATGAATTTGGTAAGAGATCACAATGTATGATGGCCACACAAAGTGACAAGTCTTTATTCAAGAAGAAGTCAATATTTTGGGATCTTCCTTATTGGAGTTCTTTAATAGTCAGACATTGTATCGATGTCATGCACGTTGAGAAAAATGTATGTGATAGAGTCATCAGTACTTTGTTGAATATACCAGGTAAGACTAAAGATGGGATAAAATCCAGAATGGACCTCTGTGAAATGGGAACAAGGACAAAATTAACAAAAGTAGTTAGTAGCGATCGGAGAACATACTTAGCTCCCACTTGTTACACATTGTCTAGAAAGGAGAAGAAAGCTTTTTGTGAATGCTTGGTAAATGTTAAGGTGCCACAGGGTTACTCATCCAACATTCGTACATTGGTATCAATGAAAGATCTAGCAACGATATGTAGGGATTGATTAGTTATGATTAATACGTAAAGTTTGATCTATTAAGCAATAATTTGGTTGCATTATGTTATTACAAATAGATGCAAGATTTTGGTTATGCCACATACTGGTATAATTCATTATGCTGACCGTCATTTTGTTTGTCAGCATTTTAGGTTTATCAAAAAGTGAATATTCCTTTAAAGTGACATTGAATGAATAAAGCTCAATAAAGAATTCGAGGATTGTAGATAGATAGTTTCTTATCTGGGTAAAGTCCCTCAAATCCTATATTTATCAAGGTTTGTGAAAAGAATTTTTTTATTCTATTTTAAGCTTATTCTTTGGTAGAATTTATTAATTATTTTTTATTATTTGCAAAACCATTGATCATGTTTTGGGATAGCGACTCTGACTTCTTGATCTTCCTTAATTGGGGGTTACCGAGAGGTGGGCTCATTGCAGTTTTTCTTCGGGGTGTTAATGTATTCACTATATGTTATTTGAATATCTTCATACAATTATAATGTGATTCAACTATTAATAATGATGATTCATATCTTGAGAGGGATGGGTAAGACTAATGGGATGTTGGTATATCAGAAGTAGATTTGAGATTTTCGTGCACTAGGTTTAGGTTGATAATGTTGAAATCCTTAAATACTGGAATCAAGATATCATTCCACCCCCTTTTATAATCAATATTGAATGTTGGGAGACCCTCTAATTTGGGAAAACTAGTCAAATATGATTCAACAAATGATGTTAGGAAGATGAGTTGGAAGAATCCTTTTCACCATTTTCATCAAGATAGGTTTATTTTTGGCTTTCTATGTATCTAGTTCTTTTTGTTTTTCTCAAATAACTATAAAACACTACAAGAATTGATACAAACATCCATTTTTCAAATTAACTTATACTTTGCAAAAAGAACCATCAAGTGTAACTCTATTAGATTGCATCAGGTAAGAATAAGAAATAAAATAAATCAAAACATAAAAACTAACCAAAAACTAAAATAAAACTACAAACATTGGTTTCCTCCTATATGTGTTATAATTGGGTTTAGGTTGGCCCTTACTCAAACACGAAGTGTTATAATTAGATGGAACTTGCCCCTTCAGATTAGGAATATCTTGGTCTAGGATCTACTCTATAGGAGTTGTATTGACACAACAAGTGAAACAAGATGATTGTATTGCTATTTTTTTAAACTTCCAACAACTAAGATCCCAAAGGTAAAATCAACATTTGAGTCTTAAGGTAATTGATTCTGAAATAAGGGTTAGGATTGTTGAATTTTTTTGGTTTATCCCCTAAAAGTTACATTTCCTTTCGATTTTGCTTGCTAAAATTGGATATTTTGGTATGGATTGGAAGTAGATTCCCATTTTTAGTAGTGTGGTTGAATCTATGGCTAAAATCATGGTTATTTCAGTTAATATTTTTGATGTATTTTACCTACACTAATGATTCTTGGTGGATCTTTGCATAGGGTACAAAGTTCAGTTAAATGGAGGTGACTCCATATATATGACATGGTTAAGTCAATTTCAATTAAGGACTATAATACGTGGATAGGATTTGAGTCTCAACTTTCATATCCAGATGACTCTGTCTAAGTCTTTGATGTCATTCAATATTTGGTCTAACTTAGCGTTTGACATATCTGCACTCTTAACTTAATGGGAACCACCCTTCTTGGATAGACTGGTAAATAACTAAATTTTAGATTGATTCCATTGAAGATCTCTTGTGGAGATATCATTAGTAACCTGAATGCATCTTTAAATCACATTTTACAAATGATGTACATGCTACAACATGAAAATGAGGTTTCAACTTATTATTAAGAATTGTGAAGATATTATTAATAATAAACCATTAATAAAGTCCATTATGAGGGTATCTCCTATGATACCCTTTTAATATCTTCCATGCTTCATTGAGATCTTTGATAGGCCCGTAGTTGAAATTTTATAGTTGGTCTTGATAATGAAAGTTCTTGGCGCATGTGTAGAACTTCCTAATAATGTGTCAGTGAGTTCTTGCCAAGATCCAACAGTACTAGCATGAATTCAATTATGCCATGTTTTTGTTTTGTCATGCAAAGAGAAGATAAATATCTTCCTATAAATGTCCCCTGATGTGACTCTATTTGTATTGAATATATCACACATGATTTTAATCATTTGGATAGTTCTGTTAGGTTTTTTAGTGGAATATATGCAAATAGCATTGTCTGGATCATACTAATAAAGCCAATACAAAAGTAATTGCAATTGACATAGAGAGGAGGTTTAATTTAATTACACCTAGTAAAAGAGCATTTACCCTAGGAGCATCAAAATTCGTAAGAAAAATAGTTGTTAGATTGTGATAATATTTGAGTCTCCTCTCCTCCTAATGATTTTTTCCTAATATCCCATCTTGACTGATAAGGAAGCAGTTAAACCTTCTTTCTTAGATTGCAAGAGTTTCTAAAAGGTTATGTCAATATCCATTTTGAAGTTTTTATGTTTGGATGCAGATAAAGATCTTCTCACCATAATTTACCTATAGGTACGTAAAAGGATAGGAACCATCAATATTATTATACATAAGAAAGAGATATCTATATTTCTAATGACAAAAAATATATTACACTTTGGGAAGCAAACTATTTAAATTTATAGCATCTCAAGTTCAACATGAAACCCAACACAAAGCCAAAAATATTTCTTCTTATGTTACGGAGCATAGAAAAAGGCATGTATCAAAATGAATTTGAGCTTATGCTCTCATAAAATATAATATTCTGCTCTCGTTTATGGGCTCAAAGTTTTAATTTTATAAACCAACAACATAGTATTTAATTCTTTCTAGTGTACTAAGTCAGTTTTAGTGACGTAGGGTCATTCACTGGATCTTACAAAGAACCAAAAAATCATGATGACTTTGTGTTAGATACTTTGATTTGAAGATAAAATGATTTGGATTGTAAATACGACTATATCCTAACTAAGAAAATTATTAAAAAGTAAACTATATGGATTGTTTTAAAATGAACAGTAGACAATAGTAATTCAGATTTGAATGTGCACATTGCCATCTTCTTTTTGATCAATCCTTATTTTCACCAAAGAAAATCACAACATAAGTATTTGAATCAACCAAATCTAACGTCAACATCGTCCTTTCTCATTTCTCTAGAGAGTGTGAGTAAGGACATAGTTTAGTGCACACTACCTCTGTCATGTAGAAATGTCAATACCTACATGTTTTGGCTAGAAAATCTCCTCTCTCAGGATTTGGATGAATCTTCTTTAAAACTAGTAATTGATAGGTGAAGACCATTGCCAAAGACTAAAAAGCTAATTTAGAAATATAGGTGGAAGGAGAAAGTAGTTGAAAATTGTATGAAATCGATAGTTATGTGAAAACATAAAGAGAGATCAAGAAATAAGGATCACTATCCAGAGACGAAAAATAGCCTCTTAGTTCTTAGTTGACATGTAATTCTCAAAGATATAGGTGAGTGTTTACCACCAAGTATAGGATTTTGGGGATATAAAAAGGAAGGGGGCTATATAAAATTGATGGCTACATGTACAATCTTGTGCAATTGTGGCATGACTCAAGTATGACCAATACCCTATCTTCAACAAGGTGTATTGAAGTGGTGATGTGTAGTAGTGGGCCAGTAGAAGAATAAATGTGGTTAGGATGTATGTTAAAATATCAAAATATTGTATGAAAAGGGTGGGCGGAAAGCGTGGGGTGAAGCTAAAATGGATGTAGAGTCCAGTTACTTGAGAACATTGTTGGAGGGATTCTATTTATAGGTATAGATCATAGACAAAGGGTATAAGAGTCATTGTGCCATAAAAAAAGTGGAATTTGGTAGGAAGGATGTCAACATTGAGATTGAGGTCATCTAACATCTGAGTGCTTCATTATGTTGCTGGTATATTTTGAAGTTGCTCCTTATGTTCAACTAAATGGCCTTAGAGTATTTGAATTGCCTTTCTGGACTTGAAGCACATATATTTTTTCTGATTTACTCAAGTAATTCATATTTAAGTGCTTAGAAAAACCTTGGGTCAAGTTCAAAACTGGTGATTTTTGGACTCAAGTGCTTGGAAGAACCTTGGGTCGAGTCCCAGAAGGGAAAATTCTAGACTTGAGTCATGGAACGCTCCTAATTAGATTGTTGA
Organism: Alisma plantago-aquatica; assembly: GCA_963693085.1. Lineage (NCBI taxonomy): Eukaryota > Viridiplantae > Streptophyta > Magnoliopsida > Alismatales > Alismataceae > Alisma > Alisma plantago-aquatica. Next base: position 369,655,939 of record OY856413.1, on the reverse strand, counting down.
TGGATTTTGAAGTTTCTCATCATGTTCATACCAATGTGATTAGAGTATTCGAATTGGATTTATAGTCTTGAAGAAATTAGTTTTCTTGAGTTACTCAAGGTCTATTGTCTGAGAAAAATTACAGTTTATTCTTTTTGCTATCCAGCCAAGGAAGAACCAAATTAGTTGCATATGTTGGTTTAGTATCTATAGCCCCTTCATCATTGGTGTGGCTTTGTACATCAGTGCCATGATATTTTCACATGCCAAAGCAAGCTTTTGTTGTGGCTTTTGATTATTAGTTGAGTGATTCCACATTTGAGTCCGAATTTAGGCGAAAAAGTGACACATATGATCACTCAACAAGAAGGTAGAAAATGTCAAGATTCAAACATAACTCATGGATGCTTCTCTTATTCTGAGGACAAATGATACTATTTATAGACTGATAAAAAATTCAAAAAATGGATGTTGTCACCCACATATAAAAATAATAAGAAATCTAAATCATTATGAAATAGACTAGAATAAAATATACTCAATAGTTGAATCTCTTTAATTGAATAGAATGATGATCATTCTTGAACAAACATAACATTAATTAGTCTATTGTCACCCAATAAAACAAGTCAAATAATGATGTTAGATCCAAACACCTTTTCATTTTATAGGAGATATTGATACATATGCTATATATGTAGGGTATTCATTCAATACCTACGCGGGTAGCCTGATTTTTTGCTACCCGCACATCTAAAAGTGTAACTATATGGTACACAGAAGTAACTTTAAGATCAAAAGAGTAACTATATTGATAAAAGAGTAACTATATGACTAAAAAAGTAACTGCGTAGAAAATATACAATCAGTAAATATATGGACGTATTTTTTGATTTTGGTGGGGCAAATGATAATATTTTTGGATGAAATATATATATATATATATATATATATATATATATATATATATATACATGTATATACATATATATCATAGAAGTACCTTAAAAGTTCTTTAATTTTTCTCTTCCCAAGCATATAAATAGATACTGTATAATCTCTTATTTTAATTAGTTAGGAAATTTCTAGTTGATACCTAATTTTTTGTCAATGTCGAGTTAACTAGCTAAGTGACTAAATCATATATTTATCCAAAAATATCAGAATATGAAAAGTAAATAATATAACTCATACACTCAAAATTTTCAATATAAAAAAGAAATATACAGCACTAACTACACTATCAGGATACTTTTCATGTATGAGGAAAGACAATTGCAATCTTACCTCTAAATGTCTATCCAAAATTAATTTTAAAAAATTATAATATCTCTTAATTATGACACATATTCATGATATCCATGAACCTTTTGCTTACGAAAACAAGGGTTATACAATGTTTCTTGATGAATATAACTCACACAATTCTTTTTGCCTCCATTCGCTAGATTTATAAATATAAATTCTCAATTTTGGATACAAAAATAACTCGTAAATGCATGTCAGAGACATAATTTATTTAGAGCTCATGTCACAAACAACATTGACTTGAAGATTCCAAAGTACACAATTTAGACTTCCCTTAGTCAAAAACTACATGTCGACGTCTAGAAAAAATGTGTCCCACTCCTACATCTGGTCAAGCGCTCCCATGATAAGATACAACATGCCTCGATACAGACATAACGTGTTACCAATTTGTAATTAATCCATTCCCAATCCCAAATTTTGGGTAGACATTATTAAAAGGATTGTATCATCCTTCTTTGAGTGGCCCTAAGATTACACACCATATATGTAATAATTAAACAATTCCCACATATTTTTAATTGAAGCAGATGGTTTTACAAAAGGCCCATATGCAATATAAAAAGAAAATATCTAGATAAGAATAAATAACTAGCTACATGAAAATCTAGGTGATGAGGAGAAGCCAGAGCCAAATCCTCCGCCTAATCTACCACAACTATTATTATAGATGGTGGGTTCATCACCCACTACATGTATCTATATAAAAAGTGATTCAAAATAAGTCTTCATGCAGAAGCTAATCCATAAGACACCAGACATGCACCACTCCTATTAAGTTTATTTTCTTCTAGTTCCATGAATATCTTCAACACTACCTCTATTGATGGAGGAATGTTAATGGAACCCTCTCAGTGGTTTGAGAGGAGAAAAGAAATATCGTTTTAATAATCTAGAAATCCCTTAAATCTTCCATGAACACCCAATCAATGGTTTTACTATGGACATCCTCTTTTCAAGGTCCCATCCCTTGTCAACATTCCCTTTAGTTGGACCTTCTGTGGGTTTCTAGGACCACCTGATTGATGCCTATAGATTTCTTCCCCTTCATTTTGAATTTAGTATTGTCTCTAGGACTAGAAAGTTTTTAAGTTTGGGGTGGAGGGTGGGTGTTAAATATCTCACTTCACCCATGCCATTTTTTTTCTAGATTCAACTTTTTATATTTTTAGATCATATCAATGTATACAAGCATAATATTTAGATTTTTTTAAAGTATCCGACATCTAGGTGGATTAGATTAATTCTTTATATGCATAAATTCATGTGTGATCCTTTAAATCCCATTATTCCAAGAAAGACTCACATTGACCATTTTTAAAACAAACCAATGCCTAGAAATCACTAGATGTGCCCTAGGACACCAAACATCATGTTTTCTAGAAAAGAGGGCAAGTTTTTGGGAACTAAGAGGGATATGATGCATCATTCTTCTAACTGACTAGTGAAACAAATTCCTAGAATAGTTGCTTGTTTGCTTAACAAATGTAACTATTTGAGCATAGTGGAACTAGTAGAACAACCTGATGCACTGAATGTAAATCATATTATATTTTGAACTGACCCCTCTTTCATACTTCTTCTTTCCTATTCTTACCTTCAATCTACGAAAAATAAAAAATAAAAAAGCCATAAAAAGTGCCAAACCCGAAATTTGGGGTGTCACACCATCCTTCCAACTCTATCCATTTCTTCCATACCCCTCTTTATGTAACAATGGATTACCATCAAGAAGAAAGAAAAGATTACAATGTGCACAACAAGCAAAACTTGTCAGTCATTGAAGGAAACAAGAGAGAAAATTGCAATCTCAAGTCAAATAGAGGAGAGATTCACATCTTCCTTACCCCCCTCCACTATCCATTGAGGGATACAATAGTTGTCTCATTTTGATATCATATGCATGCATGCCAGTGTTGGATCATATGCATACCTCTTTTTGCAAGATTCTTTGAACTTTAGTAAAACTCTTAGACTTGATTGGTCTTGGGAATAATTGCGGCGAAGTTTTTCTTGGAAGAAAAGTTGGAAACCATGAATAGATGTGGCCATATCAAGTTGTAGGGAAGCTAGCAGAATGTGAAGGTAAGTCATTCACATGGGTTTAATTATTCATTTGGAGACTATTTTAGATTTTGTGTTACCTAAGGATGAGAAACATTTAAGTTTGGGGTTATTTAATGAATGCATATTCATCCAATTTTTTGCTATATTTTTAGATTAATTTTATATGTATTCCTCACTTCACTCAAAAATTAGCTACATTTAGATTTTCCTAATATTTATGTAATTCCTAAGTATTTTTATCCAACTCATTTATTTTCTTGGTAGGTTCAAGCTTCAATCATACAAAATAATGTAGGGGACAATGGTAGGTATAAGCTTCAATCTCTTCAAGAAATTTTTGATATAGAATAGAATTATGATGCATCCGTCATCTCATCCTTTGAATATTTCATTGATATGTGACTTCATCAACACATGTCCTTGTCCACACACTAATATCCCTGTGGTGTTGTGCCTTAGTCTACATTTTCACTGATTTGCATCACTATAACCAATGAAATACATGTGTGTGTCTATCAATGAAACCATGTACTTTCTATTGATGGAAACATGCACACCTCTACTGATGATGATTTTGCATGTGTCACCAACTGACTAACACACATACTGATGGAATGCTAGGACTTCAATCAATTGATGGAGTTCCTACCTACATCCTATCTAGGAACTTCATGTGCACCTCCATGCATGGAAACATTACACACCACCTTCACATGAAATATTTACTCACTTACCAAAATATTTTATTGTCTTCTAATGATGGAACCTCTGCATTTTTCAATTGATAAAATTGTTGATCAAAGAAACTAGAGACTAAAGGAATTCCTGACCAACAAAACTGTAGACCAAAGAAACTATAGACTGACAAAGCTTCTACAATCCCACAATCAACGACAATTTTTCACCTACTAATGATGAAATTTTTACCTCCATCTACATATGGGATTTCTACCACTCCTTGTCTTCCTCCCATTGATGTCTCTTTGACTTATAGTGTTTGATGACTTAACGTTAGGTAGTTGTGAGTGTTCCACATCCTACACATCACCTATAATTACAATCCTCGTTCCTTGATTGGAAGCATCTCTTCTCCAGCTGCCAGGCTGCTAAAATCCACACTCGGTTATAAGAAGACAATCTCCATCAATGATTTCTATTAGTTGATGACTTCATAAAACAACAACCACCACTCTAGTAAGGCTCAACCTCCTGACCTAGAATGATGAAGAACAATGATGCCTTCGTGATTGTCCTTCCACATACTACTTCCTCGTCCACTATCGGATCCAAGTGAGAAATATTATGAAGAAAAAAGGTCTCTCAGTGATAGTTATTGGTACATTCTACTGTTGCTTTGGATCAAACCCTTCTTTAGGCATGAAGGTTGTTACCACACACACCAACGTTGCATCACTTCTACCAGTAGAGAGGATTTCTATATGTTTCCTTACCCTTGTTTGTTATAATCTTGCTATGAGGAGAAAACTGTTTGTTACATTAGGGTATGGGAGTAGCCCTACTATTACCTCATGTTCTTCTATACTATGTTGGAATCTTTGTGAACCTTGTTGGATTTTGAATCAGTCATTTTAAGCTTGCTCGATCAACATGCTTACAAGCATGTTTGTCATGATCCTCGGTGTATATAACTTTGAATAGAGAACCTATGACGTTGATTGTTTCTTGTTAAACACTTGATGAGAAATTCATGTATGTGTTTCTAAGGTGATGTGTATATGATCTCTAGGTAATGTGAAGGTGATCCTAGAGTGATATCTATCTGGGTTTTATCTTAGTATTGAAAGGGGGTTTTCTGGCATCAATGTTAACCATTCATCCTTGATTTTGGTGCAATGAGAGAGCTCATGTAGGTTGTGGTGGTGAAACCCGCTCACCCTAGTGTTTCCATTCATTAATAATCCTAGCTTTAATATAGTGTTTTTATTCTTATACATAGTGTAATCAATGATGAACCATTTTTTGTGTTATCTTTCTAGTTCTGTTAAAATTGATTAATTCATTCATACAAATGTTGTCATTTGGGTTCTATAATAAACTATGTTGAGGTAAGATCTATCCACTTATGAGTAGGATTGTCTTACTATCATATTGATAAAAGCATGCAATTGCATATCCCTAGAAAATTTACATGAGCTCTAAAATTTTACATCATTGATATATTGCTATTTTTTATTCTAGTGTAACTTACAATGATCAAATCAGTACACAACAAGTGGGGATGGAAGTGGTGCATATATGACATGGTTTATTTCGAACATTATTAGCATACTATATCCAGTACAATCTTTAGACCTGGAAACCATATCTACACTAACAAATATAATAGTTAACCACACAAGAAACCATTAAAATTTGATATATATGCAAAACAATTTAAAGAACTATGCATATTTTACTATGTTATGTAATACAAAAATATGAAATATCTTTTAATTATGCATATTCACTTTTTATACTCCAGTTGTAACATCCTAGGATTTGAGGCCTCAGAGAAAATAATCTTAAAAGGAATGATTAGACTATCCATATCACCAAGGTGCATCTCATTTTCCGGGAGCCCATCACTAAAGAACTCTATAGTTAAGCGTGCTTAGCTTGGAGTAGTATTAGGATGGGTGACTAGTCAGGAAGTCGGCCCTGACTTGCGTGTGAGTGAGGAAAAAGTGCACAATTAAGGCTAGAGGTGGTCTGTGGGGCCAGTCGTCATTCCTAAAACTCTACTAGAGCCTAGGGTAGTGGGCACGAGTGTTACACTAGTACTAAGTAACATTTTCAAAATTTACAACTAGTTAATAATGTTTAGACTAAAACAAAATCTTATAATTAAGATACATATGTATATGTATACACACATGACTAATCTACAATTATCCTGGTACAATTTTAAATGCTTTTAACTCACAACTAACAATTTTAGCGTTACACGATTCTTTATATAAAAATGTTATCTCAATACTTTTGCGTACACTGTAAGATGGTTGTGATCTAGGCTTAGGTTAATAGTGACAATGTAAATGAATAAAGGACTACGAAAATTGAAAATGAAACATAAAAGGAAATGTATATGTTTAATTCTCATCTGATGACATTGAATACTAGTATATATGACGGAATGATTCTTGAGTTTGAAGTAAAAATTACTTTAAGTAACTTTTTCAAAATTTAAAACTAGTTAATAATGTTTAGACTAAAACAAAATCTTATAATTAAGATACATATGTATATGTATACAGACATGACTAATTTACAATTATCTTGGTACAATTTTAAACGCTTTTAACTCACAACTAACAATTTTAGCGTTACACAATTATTTATATAAAAATGTTATCTCAATACTTTTGCTTATATTGTAAGATGGTTGTGATCTAGGCTTAGGTTAATAGTGACAATGTAAATGAATAAAGGACTATGAAAATTGAAAATCAAACGTAAAAGGAAATGTATATGTTTAATTCTCATCTGATGACATTGAATACTAGTATATATGACGAATGAATCTTGAGTTTGAAGTAACAATTACTTTAAGCCTTTTTTTATTAGCATAAATCATTAAGAAAAATAATGATAATAGCACTAGATATGAATCTTGTTATGTGAAGGTTTTGATGGATATATGGTATTCAATTTCATTTCATAAAATAATTCACACTAAATATAAAAAAGTATAAGAATTATCTATAAAGCATGTATACTAAGGATGTATAAAATGGTAAAGCATTTGTTCATGTATGTTGTTTGTTTTATTCTATACATCCACTAGTATTATTTATTTGTAATGAATTATACTTTGTAATAGTGTAATTATAAAAGGTCCTAGGATTGATTATTTTATATTGTAGGTACTTAGAAAATTATATGATTATATTTATATATAATGATTTTTCTAGACATTATAATAAAATAAATAGGAATATGAAATAATTTCAACTTTTTTAATAATCATTTAGAACCCTTCACATTTTGGTATTATGAACACTTTTTATGAACTTGCAACGTCCAATTTAAGTGTCTACCCTTCACTTTTTTGTATTACAATTTAAAATCTCTATATATAATTTCATGTTACTCCTAAATATTGTAATGGCATGTTTTCATAGAATTTTATCTATAAGATGATACTTAATTTAATTGTAAATTACATTATTTCATTCAAATAATGAAACCAATTTTTATGGCCCCATGAAATGCAAATGGAACTTGATTCTAGAGAATGTTATTAACAACATTAAATCATAAACACATATTTATTTCAAATAATTATATGTGTTTATCAAGGATATAGTTGGTATAATCCATTTTCAATTAGAAAACTATTCTTTGTTATTTGTTTATAATTCCAAGATAACTCAACTTTGACCCCGCATGCATGACATGTGTTCAAAGGGTTATTTCCCAAATCCCTAATCACTTTTATTTAATAGAAAACCTTGTATCTTGTCTCAAATCTTGGAAAAAAATGGTTACCTCTTCATTTAGCTCCCATCTAATATGTAATCATTTTATGCAGACATTCATGGTGACACGATTAGGTGTGATCTATAAAATATGTATTACCATAGTACCACCAAACAATATTTTTAATAAACTATTACTATCTATGCATTATAACTATTATATAACACAAAAAAAGCACGCAATAATTATTAAGTAGTGAGAAAGTTTATAAAATATTTTCACTAAATGATTACATCTTGATTTTGTTGAGTCCAATTTGTTTTTGGGTTCGTCTAGTCAACTAAAGCACAATTCCTCGATAATCAATCTAACATGGAGTAGTGTAACTTGTACCAACCTTCACATTGATGTAAATAATGTTAGATTTTCTATATTAGATTCACTTGATGTAATTTGCAAGAACACAATGACATGGGTTAATATTCATATAAATATTTATTATTGTATTACATCTATTTTTGTATTATACAAAAGTGTAGTTACTAATGAATATATAAGTAATTATGCATTAATTAAATTTCATGTAATGGTAAGATTAATTTTATATGATAGTTTGAAATATGGGATCAACTTCATTTCATCATATACAATACCTTGCTACATATATTTTTATTTATGTTTGAATCAGAGTGATGAACTTACCATATGATGTTCTTGTTTTCATTATACATCATGTTAATCACTGTTAATGACAAGTATATAAATAGTATTCTAGCTTAATGCTAAATCTATGGAACATTATCATTCCATAAATCACACAATCTTGAATTTATGTCTAGTATAGACTTAAAAACATAATGAATTACTAACAATTTAGGACTATATATTAAAAGCACTACACATAACAATAATAAGCATAACCTAAATGCAAGTTCAATTTTATTGAACTGACGATAATACTTTACATTTTGGGTTAGGAAATATTTTACTCTACCCTAGTATAACCTAGTCCCGGAGAAATATATGTTACTTAAATCAGTTCTAACATGTATTATAACATATATTCAGGTTAATCTAGACTGATTCACATGATGTATTGTGCCTAGGGTTAGAAAAAATACTAGTATATCAAAATTTATTCATTCTATATGCAAACAACCTAGACTAATATTAATGGGGGGGGAGGTTAGTTGAAAAGATTACATTAATCCAAGCATGACTTGAAATTTTATAGGAGACTTTTGATGTTTTATTTTTAATGAATAAATATCTTTATTGACAATCTGGCTTCACATAAATTGTACTTATATACATAAATTGTAGATTTCAATGTTTCGACTAATTATAGTTATTAATGTTACATATCTTAGAGATTACCAACATACCTTGGTTTCACCTTTCATATAAAGAGGCAAAACCCTTGTGAGAAATAAAAAATGAAATAAAATATCAATTATCCTTTCAAATCCCATCAAATGAGAGAGGAAAAAACAAGAACACCCCTTTGACAAATACAAAATGAAAAAAAAATCAAGTTCCAATCAATGAGAGAGGAAAAAATAGGGCAAAATTTCCTCCCCTTCTATCATTGTGCAACGTTCCTCTTTTCATATTTCTTTCTTCTTCTCCTCTTCAAAACTTCTACTAGTTATTGTTGTCTCGAATATTGTTAATATTCATCAACTTTCATCCTCTTATCTCACCCTTGTCTTGAAAATGTGAAGCTATAAAGTATTTGTATTATTGGAACTAAGATAGAATGAGAGAAGATATTATTTCTCAATGCAACATATTTCTTGTATGAATATTTGATTTAATGAAGCTAAGACCAATTTATTTGTCCTTGGTCTAGAGGATCATTTTTTTGGGACAAGATAGTCTCTAAATTCCACACTTGGGGAGATTTTCCAAACTCTTCATGAAGACAAATGAAGGGGGATGACAAAAAACATCATGTTAAGAAGGCCTATCTAGTCTATATGAAGTGGAAACTTCTTGATCAACATAGGAGATCCAATTTCGTGAAATAAATTCACCATGTGATTTGACACAACTATCGATGTTTTAGCTTCTGCTCATGTATGTACTAAGAAAAATCATAATTTTGTTAAGAGAATTTCCTCTTGCATATATAAACTTAAGATAGACCTTAGTATTGCATCTTAATGACAAGGATGAATGCTTCAATATCACATGGAAATGATAGAGATATAGACGGTTGTAGAGTCAATGTGTTCATATATTTTGTTGGATCTTAAATAATGAGAACATGGGAAAATATGTTGTGTACTCAAGAAAAACAACCATGAAAAGATATGTTGTTGGATCATACATCATGAGAACATGGAGTAATATTTGAAGAAGTTTGGACCTCTTAATGTTGAAACTACGATATCTAAATCAACCATTCCTCCACCTAAATTTCAATAAAATTGTGAATGGTCCAAGGCATGAAATCTTCATGTCAATTGATGTGTCATAATCAACATATTTATATGACATTCATGTATTTTAGTAATTAGCATGTGCACTATGCACCCATATATTTTATTCTTAGTGATACTCCCTTATATCATGTACCCATGTTTCTCATATGAACCCCTGTCACACTACTAATGAAGCAACTACTCCCATTATGCATATTGAGACACTTCATAGTAATGGTGGACAAGTTCGTAACCTTGGCTCTAGGCATACTATATATTATGATGAATATACTTTTGTATCTTCTAAATCTAATTTGGGTAATAAGTGAAATGTGATTCTTCTTCTTATATTGTGCATGATATGGGTTTCATCTAATTTGGACAATCAGTCTAAAAGATCACAAGGGAGCTTTGTATTACATTGACTGACTATCCAATAAAAAATGTTTTCATCTATTACAACCACCACTTCCACTTCATTTATAGTTCTCCTTTGGAATCAGTGTTCAAAACACATGTCAGGGTTACATATTACATGAAGTGGGACCTAGAAAGGTCACCACATTTAAATCAAATTATAGAAATTATTTTACATGCATAAAACCATAGAAATATTTCGTGAGGGATGAGACACTAACATTAAAGTATGATATTATATCGTTAACAAAAAGTATAGCAGCTGAAACAAAACAACCAAACTATTAAAACTCTAGAATTTAATATACTTTTTTTTTTATCAAAAGTCTACATGTTACCAAACTAATGATAACCAGTTGAAAAGGGCAACCTACCCACTCAATTCCATCTTCAAGATCTATCTGAACTTGTCGAACCTGAGGGTCTGGTTCATCCATACCAATGTCCATGTCATTTAACGTCATTGGAAACATACCCTCAAAATAAAAACCATGGGAATTTATGTTTAGAAAATGGGTATGTCGATGCTATTGTGATGGGAGAAAATATTGATAAAGAACATCAATTTGAAGTGTAAAGTTTTACAACAAAGAGGAAGTTTTACAATATTTGAATGAATGTCAAAAGAGCTTCAATTATAAGAACAATGAAAATAACAAGTCACAAATATCAATTTTGGCCTTCAATATCAATATAGCGAACAATATGGAATAATAAAATTAATTCAATTCAGCTGCATGTAGATTATATAGAAAACTATTCTAAAAGTAGGGAAGGAGTACTTCCATATTCCATGCATAGGAAGGAAGTGATGGAACCTACCATGCTCTGTATAAAGTGCATTTAAACAAGGTGAAAGTACCTAGGAATAGGTGAGAGAACCATTTCCCCTATAAGGAATGTTCTGTATGGAATTGAAACCCATAAGTACCACCCCAAACATATGAAAATAGTCAAATAAATTAACAAGTATATAATAGGGATACAAGATATGTTCGTCCAAACCAAAGAAGCAAATTAGGGTTTCCATCATACAGTGGAGAAATATAGTGCAACAAAGTAAAAAGATTTCATGTTTAATAGGAAAATAAGATACATCAAATTAGGCTTCAATTTGCAATTAACAAATAAGAAATTCGAACATAACAATTCCTAGAGATGAGTCACAACTAAGACCAAATAGATTTACAATATGTATTTCCAAGAGAAATACATCAAACATGTAAATGAGGAATATAATATAAAATTCATCATCCAATATTACTCAAAGAGGGATGCAACATACATAAATTTCTCAATATGAATCATACACAACTATAAAATATGGTAATTACCCAATATGACTCATAGCAATATGCGACATGCATCAATTATGAAATATGATTCGTTAATAAGTGTACCATAACATAGTATGTGTATCAACAATTTAAGTTAAACTATATGTACATTTATAGTATCCTTCACCTATTATTGCATCAAATATGAATATCATAGATTTATATATATGAGTTTAACCCTAAATATTGACTCTTAATAATAGCTAGAATTAGGTTATAACACCTAGACCGATTGATGAATCTCATAATTATGATTTCAAAACATATTTATTTATGTTTGTTCTCTTTTATATTATATACTCAAAAATATCTAGATAGATACTATTTATTATCTTACTCAAATCAAATGAGAATAAAATTACTATTATATACCCACATCATGCATAAATAGTTAGATTCGTCATAGGGTATAGTAGTCAATTAGCCATGACCAAACAATTTGTTTTCTCAAGTAAACTAGAAGGAAGAAATGCATAAATAGCCATGCACAACATGAAAAATTTAAATGAAGACAAGGGCTCAACATTATGACAATTTTCTCTTATAATACATTAAAATAAACAAACTCTACAATGTAGAGAACAACATGTCTACTAATGGAATGCCAACCTCAACCAATAGTCTCTCTAGCTTTCTAATGCACTCTAAATGTAAGTGAGACCAATGGGCTCCATGAGATGACAAAGACTCATAGTTGCATCTACAACAATGTCTACAACCAAGACAAAGCATGGGAGAACCGAGTGATGGGTTTCAAATCCATGAAAACACACGTGAATGTTAAGGACACTATTGTAGAACCAAAGATGAGAAAGCCTAATAAAAAATTGGGCAGATTCACTAAGATTGCAAACCACGATGAAACATAGACATAAGGGTGTGGAAAGGGGGAAAAGAAAAAGAATTATACAATAACATATTTGATGATGGAAAATTCTTTGGACCATCCTATTGAAATGTCATGGGAGGTTAGCATCTTGTCTAAAATTTTCAAGCTTGTCACCTTAGTCAAGGTTGTCACAACATGTAAATGAGGTTGTGTGGTTAGGTAGATGTCAATAGTTAAAATGAACATTGAACAATTTCTTTTAGAGGTTTCCATGAGGAGATGGGATACACACATATAGGTGCAATACTTGGGATATGAAAAAATCCTCATGGAGATGGTATCATAAAATCATAGGTGTCGAGATTCCTCTCGAGACTAGAAGGCATGTAATGTTGCTAAGGTATGACCATAGAGCCAATCATGTGATCATTGACATGGCATATACCATAAAGCATTTGACTAAAACTTATAAAGGCAAGCTTCCAATTCATTCTATTTTACTCAGTTGTGAGATAATGAGGAGACAGAGTGAATGTCTATAGAATGACAAATAATCAATGATGTATTTCTTCAAGTACGAGACTTGGAGGATGAGATCATATAAATGTCAAGAGTATGTACATTCTCATTATGTCCCTAGTCAGTTGTTACTATGGAAGGTATATAGACACTAGTGACACTAAGACTATACTGTGGGTTGGTTGATGACAAAGTCTCATTGGTCTCATTAGTCAGGAAATCATAATATCACAAAAATACATGTTAGAGAGCAGTGTATTGGACATACCCAGCTTGAGAGTAACACATCAAAACCATAATTGGTGGTCATAGTCATCTCTCATAGTGAATGTAATGATTGTGATTATTAGACCTAAACTCAATGCACTCGCCACATGCCGTTGGGTACGCTTTGACATCATCAAACATGGTCCTAAAACATGGGTTGTTGTAAAGGTGATGATTGGGTGACTTTGACACATGGGGATAGACTGTGAGTGATAGATATGGTATTTTCCCCTCACATTGGAGTATGATATTCCATCCACTTTATAAGTGAGACTGAGAAATGCATGGGCATCCACATGTGAATCAATATATGATATTGAGGTCACATTATCTCAAATAGTTTGCTCTTGGTTCAAGAAACATTGATTGAACATTGAGAGGATGATGATTCCATGCCTCGAGTTCATTCTAGATATCAGAGATAAAGGAATTATACAATCTCTACAACACCTTACATAGATTGTAGGTTGAAGTCATTCTCCAATTTTTCATTCACTTGGGTAACATTGATGTGGGACTAGGCACCTCTTCTTTCATGTGATGTCATAAACTAGTTATGGGCATTCATTGCCAGCATGATATGGGACCATTAGGGTCACACACATAGGAACACATCTAGAAGAGGAGTTTAATCTTAAATGATGATTAGATTGGTTACTAAAGTGTTTAGGTATTCAATGCACATAACAAATTGATGGTTTGGCTGACTGGACTGCCAAATGACCATCTCAATTGTTGAGATGGTCGTTTGGGCATGCCAAATGAGTGTCTCAAGTGTTGAGATGGCCATTTGGGTTGTTAGGCTAATCAAAGATCGAACTGGCTAAGTTATGTCCTATGAACCAACCAGTTTAAGATGTTGAACCAATCAGCTCAACTCATGTTCACCAGACGGCCATCTGGGTGAGTGATACATGCATATCACATGGGTGAGATGGCTCGGTTGGGCCGAGAAATAGTTCTAAATGTTTCCTGAACTTGTTTGGATTGCAAATTACTTGTGGCGCAAGGAATTAATATGTAATATTAATTGGAATTGAAATTGTCAAATTTGTGTTCGATTGGGAAACTACTAGATGGTCATCTTACAGTACAATATGACCGTATCATGTGACCAGACAACCATCTGGGTCACCAGACGGCCGTTTTGAAGTTTGCAGGTCATCGAAATTCAAGATCTTCTGGTCCCTTCCACTCCTGCACAATCATGTAAAGACTAGAAACCCTAACATGAACTATTCCTATAAATAGAGGGGTATTGGGGGCTTCCTACAAAACAATTACAACACAGAAAATTGAGAATCAGTTGCTCTAAAAATTGTAGTCTTCTCTTGTTGTGGTAACCGAGACATCCCAAGAAAGTCCTAGTTGACAAGGGAGGAATAGCGACAGGAGATCAACAAATAATCATTGTTGTGGGAAAGAAAGTTGGTGATTAGTATGCCAATGAGAGGGACAACTCCTTCTTTTCTGTTCTTATTGAATGACAAGAGTTCTAGTTGGTCCATGTGGACTACTCTAGAGACATGAGTCCTTTGGCTGATGCTCGGAGAACAAAATCATTCTATAGCTCGTGGTGGGACCACAGGAGGAGCTGTAGAAATATTTCTATTTGTTGTTCATGGTGAAGACCAGGAGCTGCCCAACCACCATCAAAGAGTAACTAGTTGGCAGTTGCATTGAAGTGAGTTCTTGTTGTTGGACTTGCTCCAGGACCAGGTATAACTCTTTAAACAATCCATCCTATTTCATAGTAGTTGATGTGATCTTGCTGTTATTGGAATACATATAGATTAAATTTGTATTTCTGTTGCTATACTCTATGCATGTATTTCCCAATAGTGGTATCAAAGCCACGTCAATCTGCTATGTTTTAGGATAATTGATATGATCGGATTTTGGTTTAATCTTTTATTTATTGCATACAATGTGAATAATTAAACTATCTTATATGCATATCTGATCAAAGACCACAACCCCAAACTAATATATATATATATATATATATATATATATACACACACAATTTACATGTGTCACCCTAAAAGCAGTTTTGATGGTGGATGTGTAGTGTGTTTTTGGCCAATAACCATTTATCTATGTGTGGTAGGATGGTATGGTTTTATTCATGTGTATCTTGATCTGCTAACAGAACCTCTACCTCCCTATTCCCAATGTAAATTCAATTATTTCCTACATTTGCTCCCCTCGAATGTAACTTGAGGTTTCTCTTTAAAATGTAATAGTTTAATAGCAATAGGATAGTTTCTTTCCTTGAACCAGTGAGGAAGATGATCATCGTTGGATGAGACGACCAGTTCATGAGACGAGCTAACCGTAGGAAGGACCATGGAGGATAGAATGATGGAGCCAGATGACCGCCTGGTGGGGCCAACTGACTATGGTTGGACTGGAGGCCAGAAAACCATCCGTGATGACCAACCAATTGGCCAAGAGGCGAGACAACCAGTTCAAGGGTTGAACCAATCTACCTGGATTGGCAAGCATAGATATACACAACAACATGTTCCAATTCATTCTAATTTAATCAGTTATGATTGACATGGAATATAGCATAAAGGATTTGATTAATACTTATAAAGGCAAGCTTCCAATTCATTCTAATTTACTCAGTTATGAGATAATGAGGAGATAGAGTGAATGTCTATAGAATGACAAATACTCAATTACATATGTCTTCAAGTACGTGACTTGGAGGATGAGATCATATCAATGTCAAGAGTATGTACATTCTTATTATGTCCTTAGTCAGTTATTACTATAGAAGGTGGATAGACACCAGTGACACTAAAGACTAGAGTGTGGGTTGGCTGATGATAGATTATCACTAGTCATGATATGGATATATCAAACCAAGCACACAGATACATGTTAGAGAATAGTGTATCGTACAGACCCACCTTAAGAATGACACATGAAAATCATAATTGGTGGTCATAGTTATCTCTCTTAGTGAAGGTGGTGATTTTGATTCTTAGACCTAAAATCATTGCACTCATCACATGTCGTTTGGTATTCTTTGACATCATCAAATGCATTCCTGAAACATGGGTTGTTATAAAGGTGATGATTGTATGACTTTGATACATGGATATAGATTGTGAGTGATAGATATGGGATTAGCCCCTCCTATTGGAGTATGACATCCTGGATAATTGATAAGTGAGAATAAGAAATGCATGTGCATGCACATGTGAATTTATATATGATATTGAGTTCAAATCATCATAGACATTCTGCTCTTGGTTCAAGAAACATGGATTGAATGTTAAAAGGATGGAAATTCCATTCCTCGAGTTCAATCTGGATATTAGTGACAAAGGAATTAAACAATCACTACAACACCTTACATAGATTGTAGGTTGAAGTTGTTCTCCAACTTTCCATTCACTTGGGTTGCACTGATGTCCGACTAGGCACCGCTCCTTGCTTGTGATTTCATAAGATAGTTATGGACATTCAGAGTCAACATGATACGAGAACTATAAGGTTACACACATAGGAAATCATCTAGAAGAGGAGTTTAATCTTGAATGATGACTGGATTGATTACTAAAGTGTTTAGGTATTGAATTCACACAATAGATTGATGGAATGGCTGACGGGGCTGCCAAACGAGAATCTCAAGTGTTGGTATGGCCATTTGGGCATGCCAAGAAAGAGTCTGAAGTGTTGACATGGCCGTTTGGGTTGTCAAGCTAATTAGAGATCGAATTGGCAAAGTTATGCACTATGAACTGACTGGTTCAAGCAGTTGAACCGATCGGCTGGACTCAGGTTCACCAGACAGCCATCTTGGTGAACAAGACGAGCATCTAGCAAGGATGAGACAACTCGTTTGGGTTGTACGAAGGTTCTGGATGTTTCCTGAACTTGTTTCGATTGCAAATTACTTGTGTTGTAAGGAATTAATATGTAATATTAATTGGAATCAAAATTGTCAAATTCATGTGCGATTGGGAAACTACTAGATGACCATCTCACTGTATGAGATGGCCGTCTCGCATGACCATACGACCATATGGGTCACCAAACGGTTGTTTTAGTGTTCGCATGTTGCAGAAATTCAAGATCTACCGGTCCATTACACTCCCGCACAATCCCGTATAGACTAGGAACCCTAACCCAAACCCCACCTATAAATAGAGGGGTATTGGGGGCATCGCAGAACACAATTACAACACAGACAATCGAGAGTCAGTTGCTCTAACAATTTTTGTCCTCTCTAGTTTTGGTAACTGGGAGAGCCCAAGAAAGTCCTACCCGATAAGGGAGGGATAGCGACGGGAGAGAACAACTCATAATCATTGATGTAGGAGAGAAAGTTGGTGACTAGTATGCCAATGGGGGGGGACAACTCATTCCTGCCTATTCTTGTTGAATGATAGGAGTTGTAGTTGGTCCATGTGGACTACTCTAGAGGTAGGTGTCCTTTGGCTATTGCTTGGAGAGCAAATTCATCCTGTAGTCTGTGGCAAGACCACAGGAGGCACTATAAAAGAAGTTATATTTGTTGTTCATGGTGAAGACTAGGAGCTACAAAACCACCTCCAAGAGAAACTAGTTGGTGGATGCATTGAAGTGAGTTTTTATCGCTGCACTTGCTCCAGGACCAGGTATAACATGTTAAACCATCCTTCCTATTTCATAGTAGAATGTGTGATCTTTCTGTTATAGGAATACAGATAGATTAAAAAAATCAGTTGCTATACTTTTTGCCCATATTTCCCAACATGTAACTAGGTAAAAATTGGGATCTTGAAACGTCAGTTCACACAACGAATACCAAGACAATTAAAGGCAGGGATGGGGAAAGGATAGAAAAGGAAAGGAGGAGGAAAATGTTGAGGACTATAGAACCCTAAAGGAATTACACATGGGCTAGAGGATAAAGAATAAGTGATTGGATGAATCTGACTTTGGTTGCAAATTGGGTGCTACCTGAAGAGCCACTCGATCAGAGATGGAAACAAGAAACTAAGGGAAACTTGCGTGATACAAAAACCTAAGAAATAACTAATAAATCCTGACTCTAGCATAACTCAAAGACCATATATTTATTACTAACCTTTGAAAGATAATTAGGTAATTTCTAGTTGTTCAACTAAAATAAAACTATGTATCCTAGCTAGTTCAAAAATGTAGATTACAGTTTTATCTATTACCTTTAGGTCTTGAAGTTTCTTTATATAAATTCTGTTCAAACTAAGTTTAACCCTATTCTCACTACTATAATCAACATTACATCCCTACTAACATTATCCTATCATTATCTCTATTATATTATTTTCTCTTATACAAATTCTAATATTTTAATTATTAATATATTAAGTGCATGAATTCAAATATTACTTTGAATTATATCATATTGATTGACATCACTTATATACGACATTGAATTATTAGTTTTATATATGTTTTTAGCATATTCTAACCAAAACCTATCAACTATGAAAATATTTTCACATTAAATTACTTATTAGTCCCGTTTAAGTCATTATGTGAGTATTAATGAACAATGTGACATGAGATACATGCTTAATGGGATCGACTTACATATTAAATCACAATTATGCTATCATGTTCATTTTAAGTGTATTCGGAATGTTATGTGATTCGTGGCATCTAAGGTAAACACCAAAGTTAACTAATTTATCATATATTGTACCAATCATGTTCTTGTCTAAGGTTAGTCAAATACTGCTTTAGATTATGTATAAATATCACTATTCATCTTCTTTACATGATCAACATTGCCAAAGTCTAGGTTTAGGATTCACAGATCCAAATTTATCCTCACTTCATGGATTATTGTTCCAAATTGTTGTTAGGTTACATGTCACCAAAGTTAGGCTTTACATTTGAGTTGGTAATTGTATGTGCATTATATGTTCATTAGGGTGTAAACTAGTGTATTAGCAGAGATCTCTAACCTTCTTCAGTCATCTAATAATTAGTCCTATAGGGATATGAATCATGGGTTTAGAGTTTCAAGAGACTACATAGTAGATTTTGGTATGGTAAAAATTGCCAAATTCTACTTGATTTAGTATTTTTACCCCACTTTCTACTTTTTATTTAAGTAATCTTATCAGTTGTAAACTAGTAAAATAAATAAAATACTTTTAAAAATCAATAAATATCATATATTCCACATATATGTCATAGAATTTTGATATTTGAGGTCCAATACTAGCTGATTGTCTTAATGGTTTTTAATAATATGTAATTTTAATTGATATATATATATATTGAAGGTAAACCTCTACACACATACTGAAGTACCCTTTGAAGTTACCTTTCATATACTTCACTTATACTATTTGGTATTATACCCAATATTATAAGTACGGCAAGAATTATAGAGTGGGTCATGCATACAATTATACATCTTCAAAAATGTTATCAAGTTCTATGATCATGGGACCCCCTAGAAGGATTTTTCCCAAACATTGATATACAAAATGTGGTAGAGAGAAAACATCAACACATTCTTGAGGTAGATTGCAATTTCTTTATGATGCTTCTTCTACTTAACTATATTACAAAGAGGTTGTTTTTGTATCTATTTACATCATCAATATGACGCTACTTCTAAGTTAAGTGCATTTTTCCCTTTGAGAATTCTTTTCTCTTACTCCATATTAATTTTCCTGGAAGTATATTAGACCTCTTATTTCATCCCTTTTCATAGGCACAAGAGGGACAATCTAACATCAATGTTTTTTCTTTATGTGGTTTTTTACTATATTTATGACCATAAGAGATATTAATGTTATTACCCTCCCATTTAAATTATGTAAACATTCAAACATGTCACATTCATTGGAGATTATCCTTATTTTATTTTATGCATCATGATTTATATTTTCTATTTATAGATGGTCTTCTTCAAACACCTACTAGTGGCACTCCCATGTTAGTTAGTTTGGTAGAGTTGATGCTTTAAGGTAAATAAAAGCATGATTTAGATGAGAGGCTCAAAACCAATACTGTGACTACAGTATTGGGACCCAACGAGGTGCTTTTATCGATTGAGATTTTAATCTTCCAAGGAACCATTTCAAAATAATAGACATGTTTGTTGATGCTAGAAACATATAGATTTTGTTTACTCCCACTCATGTAGACACTTTCAGTCTTACTTGCTCTATGAGAATGAGACTACCCTTATAAGGGTATATACATGAGGCTAATAGTGAGATCTCTGATCATATTTGTGATGTGGTTTGTTATTTTTATAAATGTGTAAAATGTGGAGCTAAGATGTATACCTATTAGTAAGCAAAAAATCAATTAAAATTTCCACATGCAATGACTGAGGAGTGTTAGGCCTTTGAGCAAACATGTATGTCAGATGTTGTTCCTTTTCTCACCTCAATAAAAAAATTTAGTTTTGCATGGGTACATAAAATATAGTGGTGTTAGGTAGACAAGTACAAGGCTCATCTTGTTGCTTTGAAATTTTCACAAGAGCATACCATAGGTTATAACATAACTTTCACCCTTGTTGCTCATATAACTATAATTAATTTCTATTTTAGTAGTTGAAGATACTTGCATGTAATCTCTTCCTCAGATGGATGCAGTTATTACGTTTCTACATGGTTAGCTTATAGAGTCAATGTCATGCAGCCTCCATCGAGTTTAACTCTTCCTTCATTATATGTTTGTCTACTTTGGTGATCTATTTATGGGCTCAAGAAAGATCCTAGTATCTCATTTTAATGCTTTCATTGACCAATTAAACATGCTTGATACATACAGAGAAACCACAACCACTGAATGTGTTTTAGAACATTGACTATAGGATATGTTACATGATGATGGCATAATCTTCTGTGTACATGAAACTATTGAAATCATGGGACTACATAAGCTATTTGCAAGTCCTTACAAAATAAAAGATCTAGGAAACTTATTTAATTGTTTAGTCTTGAGACTCAATAAAAGGACTATGGTATTCTTACATCTCAATAGGAGTATGCATCTAAAATAGTTGCAAGGCAAACAATTCCAAAGTACATGTAATTTGAGACCCCACATGGTCTACGTGGTAAACTTATTCCTACAGGAGAGACACCTCTAGTAAATGGTACATATACATGTAATTGTAGTTTGTCATCTACCTAAAATTATTAAGCCTAGTATTTGAAAGTAGTAAGCATTATTAGCCAGTTCATGATCCTCATAAAACTCACTATTCTTCTATGTTGAGGATTTTTATTTATGTCAAAGGAATGATACAATGATCACTTCTCATGGGAAACACTTTAGATCTCACTCTTAGAGCATATTCATATATGAATCGGATTACATCCAATTAGGCACTCTATGATAGTTTTATGTTTATTTTTCGGATCACCGCTTATTTCTTATCTCAATACGAAGCAAGATGTCACTGTAGGATCTAGTTTTGAGGCATAATATAGAGAGAATTCTTAAACAAAAACTAACATAATCCACTTGGTTTCTTACTGATATGGGCATTTTTATGACCAATTTTCTCCATTCTTTACATGATAATAATTTTTCGATGAAAAATATGTTGGATTTAGGGATCTAGAGGGGGGTGGGAATAGAGATTCAAAATTCTCACATGAATAGTTAGACCTTTGAATTATATCAATTGAAACCAAATGTTTAAGAATAATTTGAAGTCCTATCTAAGAAATCATAGCAAGGATGAGAGAGATTCAAACATACACTTGGACAAGGTGGTTAGAGCGGTTCCAATCTCCAAACTAGGAGACCGTCAATCCATTACCTAGATAGGTCAACCTCTATGACTTTACAACCTATGTATACTTATATTCCATCATAAGAGATACAAGGAGACCACCATACATCCAAGGACTTACATATTCAAGACAAGAGTCTTTCACCTACACAAGGACTTACCCACTTGATCAAGATGTCTTCAACCTTCAACAAGGACTTACCCACACTTGCATCAAGTCTTTGGACTTGAAGAAATTACCCACTCTTCTTGAATCTTTGCCTTGCCGTTCTCCTTCACCTGGAGAAGATCTTCACACCTTCTTCAACCTTGAATAAGAACAAAAATCCTCCTTCACTCGGAGAAGATCACTTAAACCTTTTATCTTTGAAAAAGGGGATGGGGAAGATGGAAGGAATGAGAGCTTTACAAGATAACATGGAGGTAGCTCTCTTACAACATACCTAACTCCCTGATAATCATGAAATGCTTTGTAAAAGAGAGAGAGAAAGGAGCTCAAAGGGTTATAACACACTCAACTATAGAAAATACCAAGGATAGCATGAATGAACAACCTTGGAATGAACTCGAAGAGGTCTTATTTATAGATTGGGGTGTTCGTTTGAGTGTGGGATCACTTAAGAACAAACAATAGCCATTTTACAACTTACAACAAATCTATTTTCATTTCTAACAACTCTCCAAATGTTAGAATCACTTTTTTCTGCATTTTTTGTATAATACATTTTTTGAGTTAACTCGAAAGATCCACTAACTAACAAAGCCAATTTTCAAACTATCGGTCGAGTTTATCCTGGAAAACTCAACCGATGAGTCAAAATCAGTTTTGGTTAGTGAGTCGGTTGGTCGAGTCCTGTGAGTGTGCAACTTGACCAATTGATCCATTTCCAAAAATCCAGCACTGGTCAGTCGAGATACAAACTCGATTGACAAAGTTGTTGTGACCAAAATTTCAAAATGGAGTATGAGTAACCAAACTTTGGAATTAAGTGTCCCTAATTTTTTATCATCTTAGTTACAAGTCATATCATCAATACAAGTGATTAAAAAAATATTATAAGGTGGTTTGGAGTTATTTCCCAAATTGCACACTTGCATTTCTTTTGACTTGAACTTAGATAAGAAATGGCTTGTGTAATTTGATCCTTTACATGTACCTAAAGCTTGAAATCAATCTTAAATAAACATATTAGATACATATGAATGGAATGGTTAAGTAATTATCAAAATATGGACAAGGTATAAAAACCAAGTCAACATTATGCCACTTTTTGACAATAACAAAACATTCCTCAACATATTAAAAAGGATATGTAAAGATATACCTTAGCCATGTGAATTGCAAGGGGATTCATAATGGTAGCAATGTGAATTTCTCCCCCTCAATCTATGCTCACTCTTACCTGCATAGTTAGTCTTTCTACACAAAGCAATATAACATGTATACTATATGGACCTTTAGCAAGTCACATGATAAAGCATAAATTGAACAAGAAAAGGATCACACAGGAAATAAAAGCAATATGGTTGAACTTCAAAACATTGAACTTCTCTCTCCCTTTTGGCATTATAAAAAAGTAAAGGGGGTACAAGAGCTCAAAATAGGTCTTCTCTAAGCACAACCAAACCATACATCCACAAGATAAAACATGCAACCTCAAAGCACACATCAAATAGAGATGAGAGAGAGACAAGCAATCTAAGTCATAATCAAAATATGGGTAACATACTACCAAGTCATGAGATATAGTCAACAAAAGAACAAGTGTACATATGATTAAGATTACAACACTGATAGCATGTCCTCAAAAACAACTACAAGCCAAAATGATGAAAACAACATGATGATAGAAATAGTACATCACAAATAATGTGACTAGATGTTTTTAGTATGAAATAGTCTAGAAAGATATATATATATATGATCTACATCTAAAGACTAAAAACTAAAACATATAAATGTCTAGGCTATCTATGTCCACATCATCATCTCATCATCAATAGCTTCAGGCTCGTAGTCATCATCTCCATTTGAAGGCGCAATAGAGATAGAAGCTTCACCTTCATCACCAGATGCACCATCAAAGCCATCATGAGAACCATCTAAACCATCCTCACCATCATCCTTAGATGCCTCCTCATTAGTAGCAGCAACTTCCTCATCAACCTGGTTGGGCATCTCCTGATCGGCAGAAGGACCAAAACCATGATCGGGCAACATGGCATTCTGCTTAGCCCAAGACATACCAATATCATTCAACTCTTATTCTTGAGGAAAAGTAGGAGAAGAGGTGCCAAATCCTGCAAGCAAGGTATCTATAGGGCCAGTAGGGAGAGGTAGTACTCTAGGGGTAGATCCACCAATAGCAGAGGGTGTAGCTACGATATTAGGTGGAGGGGATGGGTAATAGTGATTATATGCATAGGATGCATAATCACCTCTTGGCTAGGGCTGGTAGGTAGGGTAAGGATGGACACATGATAGGTTCATTGTAGACATGATAGCACAGAGATCCTGATACATATGCTCACAAACCTGAAGGTTATACACATGATGCATCATATAACCCATGAGGGTTTCTTTTAATACATTAAATGAGGCACGAGCATGTTGGGATGGATGAGGAGGTGGAGGCTCTAGGTGTTGTAGAATAAGGAGTAGGCACACTTTTTTGAATCATGGTCTCACTGATACAAACTCCTTTTCTAGAAAGTTTGCAATGAAGATCATGAAAAAGAGACTTCCCAGTGGCAGATTGAAAAAGAACATAGATCAGGGATGGTAGGGTGGGTGGGTACCTTGGGTGTTCTTATCAGACTCAAAGCAGGTCATGTAATGAACAATATATCGAGCCCACTTGACTTAAATCTTCTTCAGAAGGAAAAACATAATCACCATGGTATTCTCTATAATTTCAATTTGATTTTTCTTTGGATGAATATTGCAGTTGACTACCAAGGTGAGAATGTGTTTCTTCAGGTCTAATGAAGAGGGGGGAAGGGTAGACTTCTTCCTATAGGGAAACTGAGGATTCTTCAAGAATTTATGAATGTCAAGGAGAGTGATATCATATTGCATAGAATTCGTGAACGGTCTTAGTGCTTGTGATGGAATTGATATAGCACACACATTCAACACTGAGGGTTGACAGGTGGTGGTCGTACAACAACTCAGCAACCTAATCTATAAACTTTTGTTGATGTAGATGAGGCTCAAAAAAGGACAAAAAAATGGAAGGAGTTCCAAGAAATGATCTCTGTGTACCTATTTAGAGATTCATTGGAGACAAAAAAGGTACAATTGAATGGGATGATGAGAGAGTTGGAGGAGGATGGTGCTCCAAAGGGGGTGACTCTCTTTCTCCTATTGGAAGTCATGGAGGCGAGATAAGAAGGAAAGAGAGGTCAAAAACATGGGGAACACCACCAAAACATGACCAAACACCTAGGGTTGATGTGTAAGAGGTCTAGGAAGGTCAAGAAAGGTCAGGTTAGGGCTAGGAAAGGGATGTTCGGGGCTAGAATTGAGAGCTAGAGGGAACTGGATGGAATCAATCGATTTTTCTCTAGTTGAGAGGGAGAAAAGTCAGTCGAACCACACTCAAGTTTGCTCCAAACCATCCATTAGTTGACTTCTAAGACAAGGAAACTCGACCAAGTGGTTTTTTACAAAAGCCCTCGACCATGGATTGGTCGAGTTGGAAACTCGATCGATGGTCAACCTGAACCATCATTAGAAATTTTAATTTCTAGCCATTTGAGTGCTAATTAAATTTATTTTTCTAGTCCATTTTGCATTTTAAACATACTTAGTCACATATCACTCATCATTGGGTGCTATTTAGCGATAAAACAGGCATTTGTGAAAAGTATCCAAAACAAGTGAAAAACAAGGCATACGAAGTGATCAAGACATGAACAAAGCATATAGGATAGATAAAAACTAGCTAGAAGGCATATTAGATTCATCAAAAGCAATTATGAGTAGTTTAGATCTAATAAAATTAAATTTCTCTCTAGATAGTGGTTTAGTGAAAATGTCCACCAACTGATTTTCCATGTCCACATGCGTGATATAAATATCCTTTCTGGCAATGTGATCATGAAGAAAATGATGACGAACCTCTATATGCTTGGCTCTAATATGTAGTATAGAATTTTAAGATAAATTGGTTGTACTACTATTATCACAATAGATAGGAGAATCATTGAAATAAATGTTAACTTCTTAGAGAATTTTCTTCATCCATAGAACCTAGGAACAACAACTCCCGACTACAATGTATTCAGCCTCAATAGTTGATAAAGTCAATGTGCTCTTTTTCTTGGAAAATCAAGACACCAAGCATGGTCCTAGGAGGAAGAAAGTGCCACTTGTGCACTTTCTATCAATCAAGCATTCTACATAATCCACATCACTATATGTTGTAAGATTAAAGTCCCTTGACCTGGGATACCATAGTCTAAAATTTGGAGTTTTGGCTAAGTACCTTAAAATCATGTTAATAGCTATAACATGTGATTTCTTGGGATTTGATTGAAAGTGAGCACACAAGCCAACACTAAACATTATGTCAGGTCTACATGTAATTAAATAAAGGGAACTTCCCATCATACCCTATATAGCTTCTCATCCACTTTCTCACTCTCTTCATCTTTATCAAGTTTGGCGATGTTTGACATGGGGTGTCCATCGGCTTGGTGTTCTCCATGCCAAAGCACTTGAGTAGCTCACTTTTGTACTTGCCTTGGTTGATGAAGTTCCCATCTTTAGTTTTCTTGATTTGAAAGTCGAGGAAGAATCTAAACTCACCCATCATGCTCATCTCGAACTCACTCTACATAAGATCACTAAACTCCTTGCAAAGATCAAGATTAGTTCTGCCAAAAATGATATCATCAACATAAATTTGAATGATATGAAAATGGTTAGAAGTCTGTTTGAGAAACAACGTAGAATTTACTTTTCCCATGATATACCCATGATCTAAAAAACATTCTTTAATTTCTCATACCAAGCTCGAGGTGCTTATTTGAGTCCATAGAGATCTTTTTGCAATAGATAAACATCGTTAAGTAAACTATCATGTTCAAAGCCCGAAGATTGTACAACATACATTGCCTCTTCAATTGTATCATTCAATAATGCACTTTTAATATCCATTTGATAAATAAGAAAATTCTTATAACTAGAAAAAGCAAGCAACATATGAATGGACTCAAGTCTACATATAGGTGCATATGTTACATCAAAATCTATACCTTCTTGTTGATTGTAGCCTTGAGCCACTAACCTTTCTTTGTTTCTTATCACCTTGCTGCTTTCATCTAGCTTGTTGTGGTAGACCTACTCGGTGCCAATGATCTTTCTATCACATGGTCTTGGCACAGAAGTTCAAACTTTATTCTTCTCAAATTGCTCCAATTCTTCTAGCATAGCTAGGATCCATTCATCATCCCCAAGATCTTCTTTGACATTCTTTGGCTCAAGTTGTGTGAGATGAAGGTGTTTTTTGTTTGTTCCTTTTTAAGGCAGCCCGTGTCTTCACTCTTTCAAAGAGGTCACCTAAGATCAACTCTTTTGGATGATTCTTTGCAAAGTAGGGAGTTGGATCCTTCTTCTCTTCATCTTTCTCTTCTTCTTGAATTGCCACCTCTTTTCCCTTTCGGGAGATGTTGAGTTCTTTTAAGATAGAAATCACCTCACCTACAACATCATCATTTGGAACAATATCTTTGGGAGTAGAGGTTAGTCTCAATAAAATCAACATTAATAGATTCTTCTACTTTAGAAACACCAACATTAATTACTCTATAAGCCTTGCTAGTAGTGCTATAGCCAAAAAAGAAAGCCATGTATGATTTTGGATCAAACTTGTTGAGAGAAACTTTCATGTTCAAAACAAAACAAGGATATATAAAAACATAAAAATACTCGATAGAAGGCTTCCTACCACACCACATCTCATAGAGTTTTTTTTTTGAAGAAGGAAGTGTGAAAACCCAATTTTGCACAAAACATGAGGTACTTACAACTTCGACCCAAAACTTCTTTGGGGTAGCATACTCAAAAAGCATGGTCCTAACCATTTCCTATAGTGAAATGGTCTTCCTCTCTACAACCCCATTTTTGTTATGTGTTTGAGGTGAAGATAAGTTATGTGCATATCCAAATTCTTCAAAAAAATGCTCAAAAACATCATTTTCAAATTCTCCCCCATGATCAATATGGATGGAAACAATCTAGCAAGAAGCTTTATTCTCAATTTATTTGCAAAAACTAGAGAAAACGTCGAGTGTATCACTCTTAGAAACGAGAAAGAAGGTCCAAGTATATCGATAGAAATCATCGCCAATAACATGATAATACTTGGAACCGCAAAGCGATTGAGTTCTCATAGGTCCAAATAGATCAATATGGAGAAGTTCAAGATTCTCTTGGAACTAAGGACTCCTTTGTATTTGAAGGAGTACTTGGTTTACTTTCCTTGGGTACAAGGTTGGCTTTCCTCATCCTTTTCCAAATCCAATTTGGGAAGTCCTTTGGCCAAGTCAATTTTTCTCAACTTCTTCAATTGTTGCATATTTACATGACCAAGCTGATGATGCCAAAGAGAAATATCATTCGAATTGACTACTAGGCATCTACTAACAATAAGCTTAATAGATATAAGTACAATTATATAAAGATTACCATTTCTAGTTCCTTATATACAACATGATAAGTAACGGAATCTAGAAGCAAGCATTCAAAAGAAGTAAATAGCACAAGGTAACCATTATCACATAATTGGCTTACATTTATTACATTGTGATGTAGGCCATCCATAAAGAAAAAATTCTTGATACACAAGGATTGACCTACATCACCCTCACCTTTAAGCTTACCTTTCTTGTTGTCCCCAAAAGTAATAAAACCTCCTTTCTTCTTTGTGAAATTGTTGAAATGGCTTATATCACCTGTTATGTGCTTAGTGCAGCCACCATCAACAATCCATTTTCCTTTTTCTTTCAAGAAAGGAGAGTGAGGTTCCCAACTCAAACATTGGGATCCAGAGTTAGCTTCGGGACCCATTTCATGTTTGGGTTGGTCCCCTTAGGCTTGTAAGGACAATAATAGAATAATGATCATCACTTTTGCAATGAGAGAAAATCATAGGGTTCATAGTGCCAGAAGACTCTCCAATAAAATAGGAAGTTCCCTTACTCTTTTTCTTACCTTTGGCCTTATTCTCTCCCTTAGGTGCTCTCCCTACAAATCCCAAACCACCAGTACCAATTTATTTAGTAGAATAGTCAAGAATTTCATTTACAGAGTTTTTCCCTTAGAGGAATTTCTATAGAGAGGCTCTAAGTCTATGATTGTCATCAGTAAGAGATATAATAGTAGAAGACAAACTAGAAAGATTATCTCTAACATGAACAAGGTTGTCCTCTAAACAGAGGGCTTTAGTCAAATAAGAATCTTTTTCAAGAGAAATATAAGCAACATCATTGCGAGGAATTATAGGTCTAGAAGATAATATCATTAACTTGACCGATCAAGCTAGCATTTTTAGAATTTAGAAATTGAATTTCTTTGAGATAAACATCCATCTCATCTCTACAAGCATCAACAATAAGCTTGAATTCATCATTTTTAGTTTTAAGTATTTCAAGCTCATTTAGGAACTTTTGGTTGTTTTCCTTAAGAGATTCAATGTTCTTTAGATAGACAACATTCTCTACCTCAAATCCATTGTATTGGAGCTCAATATCAAGAAATTGGTCTTGCAAGTTATCAATACTCTCAAGATGAATTTTCTCATTTGTCTCGAGAATCTCAAGTTTAATATACAAGTCATCAATGATTTTATCTAACCTCTACTTTTTAGATTTACATTTAGAATAAGAAGAATGGGTAGTAACAAGCATATCAATAAGAGCTTCTTTATCTAACTCATGCAAGCTTACCTCACTTAACACACCAATATTTTCACTTCTAGAAGTCACGAGTGTAAGGTGGCACTCTCCATCTTCATCGAAGCTTGAGCCAGTAAAGGATGATGCTTCCCAGGCTGCATAAGCTGCTTCTTTGTCTCTCCCTCCTTCTTGTCCTTCTTCTTGTATTTTCTATCTTTCATGTACTCTTCATCCTTCTTGGATCTTCTCTTATGGTGTGACTTTCTTTCCTTAGGACATTCGCTCTTATAGTGCCTTTTTTTACCACACTTGTAGCACCTTAGAATAGAAGAAGAATATTGCTTTCCTTTGAAGTGCTTTCCCTTGGAATAGTTGGCTTCATTCTCACTAGGGCCATCATCTTCACTAGAGAAGTAGGGAGAGGTTAGATAAGCAAGTTGTTGTTGAAGGATAATAGCCTCCACTTGAGATTTGAAGGCACTATCTTTGATCTTCCTTGCTTCCTTCTCTTCTTGCTTGGCTTTCTCTTCTTGCTTGTCAAGTCTTGACTCATGAGCTTGTAGATTGTCAATAAGCTCCTCGGTTGAAATGTCACCAAGACTTCCTACTTCTTCAATACATGTCACCTTTAACTCAAATATCATTGGTAGATACCTCAAGATCTTTGAGTTGATTGCTCCTCTATCCAAAGTGTGTCCCAAAATAGCTAGGTCATTGATGATGATGTTGAGCTTTGATTACATCTTGACAACTCCTTCTTAATTTCCCATCTTGAAGTTCTCTAGGAGGTTGTTCAATATGTATATCTTTGCCTCCTTCACTTTCTTTGTGCCTTCATAAGTGATGCACAACTTAGAGTGCTTCCAATCTCCAAACTAGGAGACCTTCAATCCACTACCTAGAGAGGTCACCTTTTGGACTTTGCAACCCATGTATACTTATATTTCAGCATAAGAGATACAAGGAGACCACCATACATCTAAGGGCTTACCTACTCAAGACAAGAGTCTTTCACGTACACAAGGACTTATCCACTTGATCGAGATGTCTTCTACCTTCAACAAGGACTTACCCACACTTGTATCAAGTCATTGACCTTGAACGAATTACCCACTCTTCCCGAATCTTCTCCTTTCCCTTCTCCTTCACCTAGAGAAGATCTTCAGAACTGCTTCAACCTTGAAGAAGAACAACAACTCATCCTTCACTCAGAGAAGATCACTTCAACCTTTGCTCTTTGAGAAAGGGGATTGGGAAGATGGAAGGAATGAGGTATTTACAAGATAACATGGCGGTAGCTCTCTTACAACATACATAACTCACTCATAATCACAAAGTGTTATGTAAAAGAGAGAGAGAAAGGGGCTCATAGGGTTGTAACACACTGAACTATAGCAAGGAACAAAGATAGCATGAATGAACAACCTTGGAATGAACTCCAAGAGGTCCTATTTATAGTTGGAAGTGTTCCTTTGAGTGTGGGATCACTTAAGAATAAAAAATAGCCATTTTAAAACTTGCAACGGATCTATTTTTATTTGTAACAACTCTCCAACGGTTAGAATCACTTTTTCTGCATTTTCTATATAGTACATTTGGCCGAGTTTCAATAAAGGTAACTCGACCGATCCACTAACTGACAAAGACAATTTTTAAATTATCGGTTGAGTTTGTCCTAAAAAACTCGAATGATGAGTCAAAATTAATTTTGATCTATGAGTCGGTCGGTCGAGTTCTGTGAGTGTGCAACTCAACCAATTGATCTATTTTTAAAAATCCATCACTGATCGGTCGAGATCCAAACTCGACCGACAGAAATACTGTGACAAATTTTTCAAAATAGTTTATGAGTGGCCAAACACAGAAATTAAGTATCTCTGATTTTTTCTCATCTTATCTACAAGTTAACATCAATACAAGTGATTATAAAAATATTCTAAGGTGGTTTGGACTGAATTCCTAAATTACACACTTATATTGCTTTTGACTTGAACTTAGACAAGCTAAGGCTTGTGTAATATGATCTTTTTCGTGTACCTAAAGCCTAAAATCAATCTTAAACAAACATATTAGATACATGTGAATGGAATAATTAAGTCATTATCAAAATATGGACAATGTCTAACTCTCAAGTCAACAAAATATGTTATCTTCTCTATACGTCATATATGTTTGGTAGATCATATTCTCGACGTCTTTATGAAGTCCTTTCCACCCTCCAGACATATTCAACCAATTCCCAAATTTAATGTGTTTGATTCATCTTGTTTGTGGGGGCTTTCTAGCTTTTATTTTAGGAGAGTGCAATGTTGAATATCAATTAATCTTGATAAGTATTTGTATTTATATGGATACACCGTAAATTTCTATCTCGCATTGATAGTAAATATTATTTTTATTATATCCCTTAGCGTCTCCATACATCCTTTCGTATTCTTTAATGTAGAGAGGATTCCTCCACTATACAAAGAGGCATACTCCTTATGATTACACAATGAAATATACATTTCAAATTACTTTCTTTTAAAGTAACAACTATATAGGCTTTCACGTACTGTCATATTTTTAAAACCTTTCTGTAAAATATCATGTAGTGATGGTATAGTAATACATTAATGGAAAATAATAACTAGGTGTGTCACAAAGGGTGACATGTGAGATATGGGCTAACAAAAGAAGTAAAATATGAGTATTTTAGGATTTAAGCAAAAATAGAGTAGTTTTCTAACATTTCGGAAATAGTATGGGAGGTGTAAGAAAAAAACTCGAAAAATCCAACTCTTATCAGTGCGAGCATAAGAGTCCACATCTGTTTGAACCGCAGAGATGATGAGTTAAAAGATTCATTTGGACTGGGTCCTTAATGTTACACACTCCAGGAAAATCCTCGTCATAATATGCCAGCTTTAGAAACTGTTTACGTATAGGTAACATACAGTACACCTGAATGTAAGGCTTTATGGAAGTTTAGGCATTTGATGAGGATAATATCATTATACTAGAATTTTTTAAGTGAAGTTCGGTTCCAAATAATAGATTGGAAACAACTAGGGGATGCCTAAGAAAATAGTGGTTGATCTATACATGGTTTCAAGAAAACCCGATAACATACAGAAACGACGCAAACATCCAAACACGTCTAAACGAATGTCTGTCGTGAAAAGGACTCCCTACATAATGAGGTTTCTGGGCAGTGGAAAGGGTCACAGTTAGACATGAAATGTAGACATTGTTTTGTGTTTTTTTTCTAACTTTTTAGAGAGTTGTCTGTACTAGTGGCGGGCAATTGGATTCGGGTCGAGTGGGGTTTATTTAAAGTCATTTTAGGTCAATATTTATTGACAAGACCATAAATATGTAAAAGATAAATTTTCAGATCAAAACTCTTGGCCATAACTCGATCTGTAAATTTTTTAGATACATGAGTCTTTTTCATAAATTGACTAAACAAAGCTATGTATCTCCCTATTCTTGAACATATTAATATATAATCAATACATTTCAACATGAACAAATCATAATATAATTAAAACCAAATATAAAAGAATATATAATTTCTACAAGTGATTTTAAAAATTTATAAAAAATGGAATATGAAAATATAAAAAACCTATATATTTATACAATGAAAATGGTTTTTCTTAAGTTAATACTTGTTAATGTAAAACCATATAGAATTAACCAAATGAACATCATTAGGGATATATTAGAAATTTTATGAGTCATTGGGTGGATCAAATTATAATATTTCCAATTTTATTTGAATATATAACTATGAATTTTGGGCCAATCAGGTCAACTTAGGTCTAAAGTCCGATTCAACTTCAAAATAAGTTTGGGTTCATGTCAGATTCTGACTTGAGTCGAAAAGTCTTAAACCCTAATCAGTTATAATGATTTGATTTAAAGTCGGGTCCATCAGATCAATCTGATTTTACCAGCCGTAGTTCATACCCGTTGTGGAAGTGCCATTTTGTGCAACATTTTACCATTTTTCATAACTCGATTTAAAATAATGTTCGTGAGTGAAACACACTATAGCAATGAAGGTAGATGTCATCATGGAAGTATCTGCATCCCACTTTCCACAATTTTATCCCGATGCTTACATATCAGGGGTAACCGGCACCACAGAAAGGTGCCAAGGAAATGTGGGGTATATCAGCCGTTCCGGTAGGCATCCCCCAAAAATCCTTGAAAGCAAAAAGCAAATCGGCCATGCAGTCCTCTTATTTCGAAAAACCGCACTCCGGTCATATCTTTTTGAGGTTTGCTATGCAGACCCATTTTGGAACCCAAAATGGAACCCCAAGTAATATCCACCACATATTATAAGGTATAACAAATAAAATATATTATTTTATTTATTATATCTTGTAACTTGTGGTAGAGATTGCTTGGGATTTTATTTTGAGTTTCAAAATGATGTCCACCTAACATTTGTCTATCTTTTTCTATCCAGATTAGAACGCGCATATTGGAGGCC
The DNA here is from genome assembly GCA_963693085.1 of Alisma plantago-aquatica. Classification (NCBI taxonomy): domain Eukaryota; kingdom Viridiplantae; phylum Streptophyta; class Magnoliopsida; order Alismatales; family Alismataceae; genus Alisma; species Alisma plantago-aquatica. The sequence continues at coordinate 369,621,222 of OY856413.1, read as the reverse complement.
AGAGCAGTCGAATGTGAATGATTGGCTTCTATTCGTGCTCCCCAGCATCTATGATCAGTCATCAAGGGACCATACAACAGTTTAGCATATTCTAGTGGACTCAACCTGAAGATGCCTCAATGGCTAGCTATAGCTATAGCCTTATCATGATGGGAGAAAACCTCTACCCACTTTGCTGGAGAGGGCTGAGGATAACTGTACACTACAACAAAATTTAACAAAGGTCAAGGTCTTGTAGTCAGGGACACATGCCTTGACTAGATTGTTATCCCTGGTCAGGTCTTATCTGTGACTATACAGACTCGTCAGAACGTAATTGATTTTTTTTTTGGGGTTTCAAATGTAGCTCAAAAGTTCACCGCGCGTTTGACGCCCTAGTGAAAATTCATTTGCCCGTGCCCCTAATTCTATTTTCAATTCCGCGCTTCTTCCCTTACTAGACCCGCCCGTGCCCCATCTACTTCATTCCAGCCATCGCCGCTGCAATCCCTAACTATTCTTAAGCCGCTCCTTCTATACCTCGCTACTTCCCCTTCATCTTGATCTTCCTTTCTCTGTTCATATCGTAGGTGACTATTACGGTGGCCTGAGCGACCATGGCATGCATATTAATCAAGGCTCCCTTCTACAGTCCAGGTATGTAATGGGCACATGTGCCTCCTCGCACCACTCTCCACCCAATTCTGGAACTTTATTATGTCGTAGATTTTTATATGTCCACCTTTTATCAAATCATCTCATCTAATCTGTTCCTTCATCTAATCGTGGTACTTCTCTTCCATGAGGGTAGGTTTATGCTGTTGATTCATCATGAGGAAAAGGAGCTATCATCTTATTACGATAAATTATTGTGCCATTTCCCTCTCTTCGTATTTAAGATGGGTTGGGTTTATTCAATAGAAAATGTGTCTTCTTTATATCATACTCTAATCTATGTTATCATGTCTCTGCGATCAGACTGGAATGTACTAGATACACATATTTTGAAATGGAGAAGCCACTTCTAAACTATGCTGAAGGAGATGAACGAGTATCATAAAATGGAGAAGCCCCTTCCAAGATATGTTGACGGAGATCTGAATGGGTAAAACGAAAAGACATTAGTGTTTATACATTTCTCAAACTATTTGTTGTACGTAATTGATTTAAAATGAAAGCAAATTCGTACCTCCAATATATATCATTTTCATTGGATGTGTTCATTTCTGGTAGGCATGCATGTGGCATGGTTATTCTGGAATAGTTCAAGCTGCAACAAAGGTAGACGATGAAGAGAAAAGCTGATTGGTTCATGGTGCAAAAGAAATTTCAGGGCAGTTGATGTCTGCAGTTAACTCAGTATATTAGCCTGGTGGCCAAGGTCCCATTAATGCCCATTCCCTGTTCATCAAAATGCCAAAGCCATCATAAAACTCCACAAATAAAAGATGGTAACTCTGAGTCAATGTTGTCTATTTTCTTAACATGCCTATTATATATTCCAGCCACATCGGTTCATCTTATATCTTCAATATGATTAATTTCAAATGAACAGTTCATATACATTAAAATGTTGGTGATCAGAGATGAACATACACATTTGCTCCTTAGGAACATAACGAAATCCATATCTACCATTTCAACTATTTTTATGACAAATCATTGTGATATTTAAGAATTCTATTAGTTTCTTGTATCAAACTTTATTCCATGGAAGGTTGTCATCTCTTTATGAACATTTATTTTGTAAATAATAAGAACCTAATACACAATATTTTGTATTGCAGGATGTTAACCGTACTCCAGCATGTAGAATCGATGGAATATTAGTGAAAGCCTCTATGGGAAAAATCAAAGAATTAAGATAAGGGAAAATACATGAAGTGAATTTTCTTGGGAGATTACACTTCATATTTTGTTTAAAACTTGTATTCCAGAAAGGCATATTATGTATAAGAATACTTGCCAATTTGATATTATAATATACGCCTTACTTTTCTTGAAAAACATAATGCTCCACTCATGTGCTTTAAATGTAAAACCATGTTATTACATGGAATTTTATCATGTATTCAACTATATTTTGAGGTCATCGATTAATGACCAGTAACTTCTCATGGCCAAATTATTTTGAATGTCACATGTATTCAAATATGGATGCTTGAAAAGAAATGTCTTGTCGCCAGTGAAGAATGAACTTTGGATATACGACCTTATACATGGATGTAAATTAAAATTAATTGTTGATTGATCAAGGTTTCTTTTCTCTAATGGTCAGGGATAGACCCTGACTATCAGTTGTTCACTAAAAATATAAATTCAACTTTTTTACTTGATTGCTCAAGGATTTGGTCAGGGATAGAACCTGACTAACCACTATTGGTCACCAAGCTTTTGCTCAAGGTACGTTGGTCAGGGATTGACCCTGGCCATCATATATTAGTCAAGGATTCACAACTATTGGTCAAGAATTTGTCCTTCGGTTTTAACAAATTTTGTAGTAGTGTGTTACCCACCTCACGACAACTGCTCATTTGTCTAATCTCTCGAGACGGTTAATGCGATCGAAAGCAAGGTGTAAGAGTGAAAAAGAGTTTGTGGGTCTAGACAGTATATAATATTTTTCTGTTATTTATACAGTGATTGTATTAGTTTACAATGTAGTAACATACTTTATAGATATACTAGGGCTGCGTTTGGCATATAGATCTGGTCAGTTTAGATGCCATGGGTAGATTAACCAGTGATATGTTAACTTTGTGTAAGATAATTATTGTTTGAAGTAATGCCCTGAGGAAGTGAGTCGTACTACTCAAATCCAACCTTCAGTTGCAAAACCCAAAGTCAGTGCCATACAAGGTCAATGGAAGATCCGGACTCCACGACCTCACCTCCTCGTGATCAGTGCATGATATCCAAAGCAGGATCGTAGTCTCTTGCTTAAGTGACTTCAGTCACAGGGTCAGATCCCGCAGGCTACCCTTTCCTCTAGCCCGCCTTGGTACATGTATCGGTGCTAGCATACCTTGAGCCACGGGCCTATTCACCGTGCTCCTGAGCCATGAACACATTCATGCTCCATCATACTGAGCCACAGGTCTATTCACCATCCTCTTATACACAACTTGAGTCTACAACCGCAGTTGCACTCTAATCCTCATATTTTCTGCTAGGAGAAACCCCACATATTCAATAATATGTGCTCTGGGTTAACCTACAGGTGAACCCGTTTCACCATCACCAGCTCCTGACGATGATGGATCTATGGCCAGGGCAAACTACATGAAAATATTATCTGTAATTAATTAATGCATTTTAATTGGATTGCAAGATTCAACCAAGTTATGTAACATGTAAATTATAACAAAAGTAAACAACATAGATCTCATTATCATATGTTACATTGTCACTCTTATTCTCGAAGCCATCAAAATCATCTTGATCCATCATCAAGATCCAACATTACATGTTACCACTTGGCCTCTTGCCAATCATCATGATCCATCTCAAGAATCAACATCACAGGGACTCAATCCCATCATCAAGGCACATATTGCCATTACATGGGTAACACCCATCATATATCACTGGGTTCATCATAACCCTTGATGTTCCATATCATATCACTATCATACCATCACCATGGCTATTACCTGATTTCATATCCATACAGATGGAACCTGCATGGTGCATTAAACATAGAGGTACACCTATACTCATACCAGGATCATCTTAAACTTATTGCATACATCAAGAGAGATATAATTATGCTATTAGATGAGTATATCTATGCATGACACTATCATATATAACTTTTCAATCAAGCATTAGAGTTACCAACCGAATACAAGGTAAAATCCTCACTATAGATATATCGGGTAAGGGACAACCCTCACCAAAAGTATCACAGCCATAACGTTCCTCACTATAGGTGTATCAACCCTCACCAAAGGTGTAACGTTCATCACTGTCTTGGTTAACACTGCATAGAGGGGCTGACATGGATAACGGTCAACATGTATCTCAGGTTGACACCCATATTAGGCTAACACACAAGGTCAAGCTGATAATGCCCAACACTCTTATAACAACATAACGACAACACCACAAGAACAACACAATGATTAACAACTAACAACCTTCCCAGGTTATCACTCATAATGGGCTAACATCTATCGTGGGATAACGTCTAGTTGTGTACAAACCGATAACAGACACGCACATAACGGGCTCACATCTCACGAGGTTAACACCACATCCTGATAATGCCCTAAGGCCGATAATGGCCTAACACACTTGCACACTGCTCATAGCATGTCGATACCGGGCAAGCACATAGCAGGACGATAACGCCCAACCACACACAGTAGGGTCAATATCGTGCAAGGGAAAACAAGGTACATAACACCCATGACATGCTAAGCACCTCAAACAGACCGATAATGTGCACAAAACAACGGCTAACAAGGGTCATAGCCGATAACGACCTCAGTAGTGTATCAGTCAGCACTACATATCGCCCAAATGGTCAAATATCCCAGAACTCATAATGGTTAAGCAGCATATCGTGCAACATAGCCATGCTAGATGATATTGTCCATGCATAATGCCATAATGTGCAACAAATCAACATATCATTATCGCTCTTAGCCATAACGGCTAATGCTGCGTCCCGGGCAGAATCTTATATCGGCCAAGAGAATATCATTTAGCAACACATCTTGGGTAAGGACCCATATCGGTCAAAGAGGTCAAAATCCATCTAACATCTCGTCTAAGATCAACCTTAGGAGAGGGATATCGGGCACCACCTTACACTAAATGATATTGGACATCCAGACATCTTGGGTTGTCAAAGATATCAGGTTTCACCTCGCCACAAAATGATACTGGGCATCAAGGGATATCAGGCTACACAGCCTATCGAGTTGGTCATCTTTAACCTCAAGACAAACACCAAACCCTAAAAGATCAAGAGTTTTTGTAAGGACCCTAACCTTCGTTTAGGGTTTACCCTATTTGCTTTGCTTAACCTTGATGCTTAGTTGCTTGCTAATCACCTTTAGTGGTGATTAGGGTTTGGTTGCACTTTGTTGAGAGTTGGAGGTGCTACTTGCAAATAACCCAAATCTAGGGTTTTGTGGGCAAGTTTGCCACCTTTTGAGGTGTTCCTCTCTCTCCTTGCTTCCTCTAGTGTAGAGAGGAAGGTTTGCGCTCGTTGCTTGAGTTCTTTTGGGCTTGGTTGAGCTTGTTGGGCCTTGAGGCGCCTTGCTTTGGTTTGGTTGAGCCTTGTATCGGGGAAGAGAGGAGTGTATCGGCCAAGAAGGGAGTGTGCCGCCCATGAGGTGTGTCGCTGTAATATCCTCAAATTTTGGTAAAATTAAACTAAAAAAAAATACGATGCATGAATTAAATTGATAATTCCTCAATGATTTTATTGGTGGAATAGTAATGTTAATTGTCTTTGTCGCACAAGTGTTGTTGGCACAAGACAAATAGATAAACAGAATCCATGCATTAATAAATAGTAATGACTTTTGATATTGATAAATGTTTTCCAAAGGAGAATAAAGTTAATAATGTGTTAGATAATTAAAAGAATACTTATCTTTCCATCACTGGAAACACAATGGTTGGGACACCAAATACTGTTACCTTGGGTTGCCATTTTGGTATGTTGAAGGATAATTACAAGTTAAGATAATGAAAGGATTTCTAAGATAATCCAAGATAATATGTAGCTTGGATAATTAATTAAAAGATTATCCACCTTTTCTTGGAAGCCAAATAAAGAAACAATATGTAAGTTTCCTAAAAGAAATAGGAAACATGGTTTAAAGAAAAGGAGAAGTTTGATATATAAAAGGTAACCAATGAACCCCGATTATGACGTATAATAAGAGAAAAAGTAGAAATAGTGCCTTGTGGACATCATGTGGTGGCCATCTCCCATAATAATCAACCGATTTACTTTGTTAATAGAATATGGAGAAAAAGAAAAAGAAAAAAAAAGAATTAATAAGACATTATGGGATGAGATGACTACTTTTATAAAGTGTTTCCATATGCTACCGTGCCTGTTGCCACTTTGGCATTTTCCTTGAATGCCAAGGAATACGAGAAAAGGAAAAGGGAGGTTTCTTTTGTATTTTTGGGAGACTTGTGAGAATAGGTGTTTATATATAGGTAAGGAGTCCCACGCACAACCCAACCCTATTCTCTCTCTCTCTCTCTTTCGACATCCCACCCACCCCAGAACTACCTTCGGACCCTTTGGACGGTCGCACGACACGAAGTGGGTGCGGCGGCCATGGTTGGGAGAAGCTAAGAGCCAGACAATCATCGTGGCTGGAGGTGGCAGTCGACGCCAAGGTGACTCGCTGAGAGGTATTCTTAGGAGGGTAGCAACCTGACGTGTCCACCATACACACACTTCTGTTTCCTCACCATGAGCAGTGGTAGATCGTCGGAAGGACGGTGTGACTGGAGGAAGTTCACCGACCTACAAGTGGTATTGCAAGCCACAGGGATAGACACCCAAATCCTCGACATGTCGTAAACTCTGGAGTTTCACCGTTGTATCCCTCCCACTGTCCCGTAGTTCGGGGATTGCTTCCTTCAACTCGGCTGTAGAGAGCAGCCACCGGTGGTTGTAAGTGATGGGCGGGATGTAACGTCAGTGGAGGATGCCTGCATGGAGAAGAACATGCATCTGATCATCACGGTAGGGGTGTCGGGGGCGGCATCGACAGCGATGCTGAGAACCGTGTAGTGTCGCCCCTTGCCCAAGGACGACATGCTAGTTTCCCGGTCACCCTGGGTGGCCCAGAAGGGGCAGTGGGCGAAGGCGTAGGTCGGAGGTGCTAGGGAGGCGGCGCCCTGCAGCTGGGCTAGCGGAGGCATGCCGCCGCAGTGCCTTGTGGGGGCGCGGACGGGAGGCAGCCACAGCGCAGCTGTGCGTAAGGAAGGAGAAGAGGAGAGGGAGCTTTAGCAGCCAGGCAGTGGCAAGGGAAGCCCTGAGGGTGCCACCCTCGGCGGCGAGGCCCCATACCAAGGAACGTCGCAGCGCCAGGATGGGCAGCGAGTTCGTTCTCGCGAAGACGAACGTGAGGTAGGAGGAGGGTCGATCCACGGATAGCCGGCGGTTCAATCAACTGAATAAGTTATGCCCGGTCTAGAAGGGAACTGAGGACATGGCCTACGCCCAGCATGGTGCTGGATTATAAAGCACCATCCAATCAAAGGGTGCCACGTGGCCTCAGACTTAAGGTAAGAATGGATATTTTGCTTAATTCATAGTAAATGATAGGATGGTCTGAAAATAGGGAAATTATATATCAAATTGATCAGAAAAACGATAGGAATCCAAATAAAATATAATCAGAGTCTGATTAAGCTTCCTATTCCAAAAGTATATATAATACATGTTTACATGTGTTTAATGTAAAGAAAAACCAATAATTGCTTTAACATTATGCTTAATTGAATAGATTCATTCGTATTAGGCTAACACATCATCTTGGCATGTATAATGAATAAAACCTTGATAATGTTGAATAATGGATGATTCTAGATTAATAGTCATATACATGCTATTTTAAGGTTTTAAAACTAGTGTGGACATCTTGCTATGATGATAATGTTAGTAATATGATTTAGGTGTCACGAGTAGTTTAATATTCTAAATTTGATGATTAGGGTTTCACCTAATATGCATAATGGAACTAGTAATCTTAGAAACCATAATGTGAGGAGTTAGGATTTGTAATCCTAATCCTTAGTCCAAACGAGAGATAACCTAAACCCTAGTTTAGGAGCGAATCTAGATCTGTTTAATGTAATATGAATACATGGTGACACATACGTAGTACGCTTTGTTTCAGATACACGTTGATTACATGCTTTGTTGATTGGATGTTTGGATGCACTATTAAAGTACATGTTAGATCTGCATGGTTTCTGCGATGACATAAGGTACGTGGTTACGCTTATGATTACATGTACCGAATTCCGAGATTGCCGATGTTTCTCGATGAGATTGAACGACAAATAAACTGCTTGCTTGTTTATTTAGTTCTTGCAAACTATAAAGTTCATATGAGTATCATGTAAAGTAAATAATTACATTCTGAACCCTGGGTCAGACTGATCTTAAGGGTAATGCACACGAGCCCCGGAGGGACAGTGATTACACCTGAGGGAGTGGACCAGATAAGGGTTAGAATATGAAAATGAGTTTATATTCAAGATAAAGATGTTTGCTTATATCTGTACTTGTGATTATTGTTTGAATCCACGTACCAGTATAGAAATATACTGAGCGCGTATTTGTTTGTCGGCGTTTTAGGTATCAGATATACTTGATAGCGTGGACATGAGGGTACAGAAAAAGATGTTGAAGACACTACAGTTTAATCATGAAGGTTTAGTCTTAATGGTTTATCTTCACACATGTAAAAGTTAATTATGTTAAAAAGTTATGTAACTCCTTAGAGGAACTTTTTATCTAAACATGTAAATATTTGATCATTAATGGAAATTGTTTACTATTTTGCATTATTTCATGAATCTGATCCTGGAAATTATGATTAACGATCTGCGACTTTAAGGTCTTTTAGACACTCAAAAGTGCGGGTCGTTACATTTGATATCAGAGCACAGATTCATCAATTAATACTTAATAGTTTATAATTTCCAATAATCCTTAGAAATGTTAAGAGAAAAATTAGGGTTCTCATCTGACATTTTCGTCTACTTCTCATCTCTTGCTTTTAAAAAAAAACTTTGAAAAGAAAATATTAATAAGAGAAGTAAAATGTGAGAATGTAAAATTGGTAATCAACATGGTGTGGTGGTATGGGACACTACCCGTGTGAAATTTAAAATCGGTAATCAACATGGTGTGGTGGTATGGGACACTGCCCATGTAAAATTTGAAATTATGAATAAGTAAAATAAGGGATGGTTTAGGTAACCTAGTCTCCCATGCATGTGTGCGTGAGGAGCATAAAACTTATGTGATAAGTCTTAAGAGATAAAAAAAACCCAATAGATAAAAGTTGAATATAACTTTCTCAAACTCCACATGGTGTCTCTTAAAGTTTAGTGATGGTGGCCAAGCCCCTGGAGGGGAAGGCCGAGGTAGCACCAAGCCCTGGAGGGAAGGTGAACCAAGTTCATTGAATGGACAAAGACCATGAGGGGGTATTCCAGAGATTGAGTAAACATGGGCTGATGATAAAAGTTATGTCTAATGAAAGAAAAAAAAAGATGTCTAAGAAACCTTTAGGGTTAGTGAGCCAACCTGGGGTGGGTCAACCCAAAGAGTGGGAAGATGACCTATGAGGGAGGCAAAACCTTAGATCTTGGGATCAGGTTGTGGCTAGAGAGCCTAACCCCCTCCTATGAGCTGAGAAGGCACCCTAGGCTAGGACTTTCCCTTAAAAGGTAAGTGAATAAACATATTTAAATATTGAGATAAAATTAATCCTCACCTAGAGGGGTAAAGAGTTAAAGATTAAAAAAAAATGAAAGCACTTAAATTCTTTGAACTCAAGGATGCCAACTCTGAGTGACACAACTGGTCAAGCCCAGGAGGGAAGACCAGTAAGGCGCCAAGCCTAGGAGGGAAGGTGGCCTAAGTGGATGACCAAGCCCAGGAGGGAAGGTCATGAAATTGTCAAGCCCAGGAGGGAAGACCAGGAAGGCACCAAGCCCAAGAGGGAAGGTGGCCTAAGTCCACAATGCAGTTGTATAGGATCAAGCCCCTGGAGGGGAAGATCACAGAGGTCAAGCCCAGGAGGGAAGACCAACATGGCACCAAGCCCTGGAGGGAAGGTGGCTCGAGCCCAATGATGGGACAACACTGCATTATGTGTACTCAAAAGAGAGATATGAAGGCAATTCTGGTTAAAGAATTAAATAAGAAAATAATGTGCTTAAAAGATGTGACATCTCAAAAGAAACCCTTAGGGAGGGTAGAGTCCTAATGCAATCCTAGGGTCAATTAGGGTGTATTAGAGGTACATAGGACCGATGGGTTGGGAGTTGATAAATCTTGAATGCACATGACCAAGTGGTCGGGAGGTAACAATTGGTTTGCCCTAGGCCCATGTCTCAGGAGGTTGGCCACCTACTTGATGTTCGTGTGGCCCAGTAGGGTGAATGTAAAGACACTCCCTTGATGCATGAGGATGAGATAACTCCAAAAGTACCTATACCCCTAGAGACCTCGATGATTTGGCTAAGGCTCATAATGATACATGAGATGTAAATATAAAGATGTAATGAAGTCATGAAAAACTTGAGATAAGTTGTACCCTAACTTAAGAGTAAGAGAAGGGACACTTGATTCATGGGACATAAGAATGTTGTGAAACTAAGAACAAGCAAGAGTCATATAGATTATGATTCAACTTAATATGTGAAATTGAAAGGTAATGTGTGGATGTACTACCTCTTCTTTTGGAATGGAATGAACTTTGTGTTTGGACTGCAGCCAAATGCTTATTTCATTTCATTATGAGGGAGGGAGATTGAATAGACACACATTATGCTTAAATTTGAGATAACAAGGATGAATATCCTACATTTAATGTGTAATGACATGAACTAGGGCTAGAGGTGTTACCTCACCCTTGTGTGCATATAATGAATAATAGGTTGGAAACCTAGGTGAAAAGAGAGATCACCAAGTAATAATGAAATCATCAAGAGATGACAGGACTACTAGAGATATGGATATGCTTGAATTTCAATTCAGGTGCCAATCTTAGTAATAAAAACAAAATTGTTTAAGTAGGGTGCTAACCCAAAGTTTTGAAAATAAGATGAGTTATCATTCACCTAGGCTTAGTAGGCCTAAATTTTGAGGACAAAATTCCTTTTAAGGAGGGGTGAATGTAATATCCTCAAATTTTGGTAAAATTAAACTAAAAAAAATACGATGCATGAATTAAATTGATAATTCCTCAATGATTTTATTGGTGGAATAGTAATGTTAATTGTCTTTGTCACACAAGTGCTGCTGGCACAAGACAAATAGATAAACGGAATCCATGCATTAATAAATAGTAATGACTTTTGATATTGATAAATGTTTTCCAAAGGAGAATAAAGTTAATAATGTGTTAGATAATTAAAAGAATACTTATCTTTCCATCACTGGAAACACAATGGTTGGGACACCAAATAGTGTTACCTTGGGTTGCCTTTTTGGTATGTTGAAGGATAATTACAAGTTAAGATAATGAAAGGATTTCTAAGATAATCCAAGATAATATGTAGCTTGGATAATTAATTAAAAGATTATCCACCTTTTCTTGGAAGCCAAATAAAGAAACAATATGTTAGTTTCCTAAAAGAAATAGGAAACATGGTTTAAAGAAAAGGAGAAGTTTGATATATAAAAGGTAACCAATGAACCCCGATTATGACGTATAATAAGAGAAAAAGTAGAAATAGTGCCTTGTGGACATCATGTGGTTGCCATCTCCCATAATAATCAACCGATTTACTTTCTTAATAGAATATGGAGAAAAAGAAAAAGAAAAAAAAGAATTAACAAGACATTATGGGATGAGATGACTACTTTTATAAAGTGTTTCCATATGCTACCGTGCCTCTTGCCACTTTGGCATGTTCCTTGAATGCCAAGGAATACGAGAAAAGGAAAAGGGAGGTTTCTTTTGTATTTTTGGGAGACTTGTGAGAATAGGTGTATATATATAGGTAAGGAGTCCCACGCACAACCCAACCCTATTCTCTCTCTCTCTCTCTCTCTCGACATCCCACCCACCCCAAAACTACCTTCGGACCCTTTGGACGGTCGCACGACATGAAGTGGGTGCGGCGGCCATGGTTGGGAGTAGTGAAGAGCCAGACGATCATCGTGGCTGGAGGTGGCAGTCGACGCCAAGGTGACTCGCTGAGAGGTATTCTTAGGAGGGTAGCAACCTGACGTCTCCACCGTACACACGCTTCTGTTTCCTCACCATGAGCAGTGGTAGATCGTCGGAAGGATGGTGTGACTGGAGGAAGTTCACCGACCTACAAGTGGTATTGCAAGCCACAAGGATAGACACCCAAATCCTCAACATGTCGTAAACTCTGGAGTTTCACCGTTGTATCCCTCCCACTATCCCACAGTTCGGGGATTGCTTCCTTCAACTCGGTTGTAGAGAGCAGCCACCGGTGGTTGCAAGAGATGGGCGGGATGTAACATCAGTGGAGGATGCCTGCACGGAGGAGAACATGCATCTGATCATCACGGTAGGGGTGTCGGGGGCGGCATCGACATCGATGCTGAGAACCGTGTAGTGTCGCCCCTTGCCCGAGGATGACATGCTAGTTTCCCGGTCACCCTGGGTGGCCCAGAAGGGGCAGTGGGTGAAGGCGTAGGTCGGAGGTTCTAGGGAGGCGACACCCTACAGCTGGGCTAGCGGCGGCATGCCGCCGCAGTGCCTTGTGGGGGCGCGGACAGGAGGCAGCCACAACGCAGCTGTGTGTAAGGAAGGACAAGAGGAGAGGGAGCTTTGGCAGCCAGGAAGTGGCAAGGGAAGCCCTGAGGGTGCCACCCTCGGCGGCGAGGCCCCATACCAAGGAACGTCGCAGTGCCAGGATGGGCAGCGAGTTCGTTCTCGCGAAGATGAACGTGAGGTAGGAGGAGGGTCGGTCCACGGATAGCCGCCGGTTCAACCAACTGAATAAGTTATGCCCGGTCCAGAAGGGAACTGAGGACATGACCTACGCCCAGCATGGTGCTGGATTATAAAGCACCATCCAATCAATGGGTGCCACGTGGCCTCAGACTTAAGGTAAGAATGGATATTTTGCTTAATTCATAGTAAATGATAGGATGGTCTGAAAATAGGGAAACTATATATCAAATTGATCGGAAAAACGATAGGAATCCAAATAAAATATAATCAGAGTCTGATTAAGCTTCCTATTCCAAAAGTATATATAATACATGTTTACATGTGTTTAATGTAAAGGAAAACCTATAATTGCTTTAACATTATGCTTAATTGAATAGATTCATTCGTATTAGGCTAACACATGATCTTGGCATGTATAATGAATAAAACCTTGATAATGTTGAATAATGGATGATTCTAGATTAATAGTCATATACATGCTATTTTAAGGTTTTAAAACAAATGTGGACATCTTGCTATGATGATAATGTTAGTTATATGATTTAGGTGTCACGAGTAGTTTAATATGCTTAATTTGATGATTAGGGTTTCATCTAATATGCATAATGGAATTAGTAATATTAGAAACCATAATGTGAGAGTTAGGATTTGTAATCCTAATCCTTAGTCCAAACGAGAGATAACCTAAACCCTAGTTTAGGAGCGAATCTAGATCTGTTTGATGTAATATGAATACATGGTGACACATACATAGTACGCTTTGTATCAGATACATGTTGATTACATGCTTTGTTGATTGGATGTTTGGATGCACTATTAAAGTACATGTTAGATCTGCATGGTTTCTGCGATGGCATAAGGTACGTGGTTACGCTTATGATTACATGTACCGAATTCCGAGATTGCTGATGTTTCTCGATGAGATTGAACGACAAATAAACTGCTTGCTTGTATATTTAGTTCTTGCAAACTATAAAGTTCATATGAGTATCATGTAAAGTAAATAATTACATTCTGAACCCTGGGTCAAACTGATCTTAAGGGTAATGCACACGAGCCCCAGAGGGACAGTGATTACACCTGAGGTAGTGGACCAGATAAGGGTTAGAATATGAAAATGAGTTTATATTCAAGATAAAGATGTTTGATTATATCTGTACTTGTGATTATTGTTTGAATCCACGTACCATTATAGAAATATACTGATCGCGTATTTGTTTGTCGGCATTTTAGGTATCAGATATACTTGATAGCGTGGACATGAGGGTACATTAAAAGATGTTGAAGACACTACAGTTTAATCATGAAGGTTTAGTCTTAATGGTTTATCTTCACACATGTAAAAGTTAATTCTGTTAAAAAGTTATGTAACTCCTTAGAGGAGCTTTTTATCTAAACATGTAAATTTTTGATCATTAATGGAAATTGTTTACTATTTTGCATTATTTCATGAATCTGATCCTGGAAATTATGATTAACGATCTGCAACTTTAAGGTCTTTTAGACACTCAAAAGTGCGGATCGTTACAGTCGCCCAGGAGGTGTGTCGCCCATGGTGCTGGTGGTGTGTCGCCCATGACCTTTGACCAAGCTTTGACCTCGTTTGTGTCACCACTAGTGGACACTTGGTGTATGATGCTTGCATGTGGCAATGACCTTGGACATGTGTTTAGGGCTTGCTAGAGTGGTGGCTCGTGCACTAGGACAAGTGTCCCTAGGTAGGCAACACCTTGCTTGGATCTACCTTGTTTTCTCCTCCCTTTCCTTCTATTTAGGTTGTTCCTTTCCTTTGCTAGGAGTTCCTTTGGTCCTTTAGTTTCTTCTCCACCTTGGTGTGCACGACACACCCGTCTCCTTTGCAAGTTAGTGGCCGATACCCCTTGGAGGAGCAAGCTTGGTGGCTGATATCCTTGGAGTCTTCTTCTTCCTTGCTTAGTGGTGCTTGGAGTTAGGAGCTTGGAGCTTGCTTTAAGGCGGGTTACATAACTCCTAACCTTAACTAATCTATCTCCTTCTATGATCTTGCTTATATGTTGTTAGGTTAGTATCTTGCTTAAGTATCCATGTTGGTCGATCCTTGTGGTTTAGGGTTTTTGGTGAGCAATACTCCTTTCTCCCCTTGGTCTAGAGGAGTGAGCTTGAGCTCCTAGTATCATGAGCAACACCTCTCTCTCTCTCTCTTATTCGATTGAGGTGATCTTGTGTTCTAGTTGTTTGAGCAACACTCTCCTCTCACCATGGACTAGAAGGGTGATGTAACACCCCTGACCTGGGTTATACCTTAACCCTAGGTGTTTTGATTAAGAAAGATGATTAAATGCTTAATCTCATCTTGTGAAAGGTAATTATGGTTCAAGAGGAACTTATATTACAATTATTATCCTTTTTGAACATTGTTGAAATCAATGTTTTGCCTGTTTTGGACTAAAGTGCAAATTACCCAAGTTGAGGGGTTTAAGTGCAAATTGTGCATGATAATATGTTCCTCATGTGTTGAAGCATCATGAGAGTAAATATGATGTTGAGGTATGGCTTATGGAAGCCTAAATACCAAGAAAGAGCTGATAAAGCAATGTATGTGCATGAAAACCTAGTTTTGGTGTAATGTGCAATTTACCCAAAAACCAGGGTGTAATATGTAAATTACCACTTCAATAAGGTCCCTAATGTTTCTTGGCATCAAGTAGAGAAAATAAAATGAGAGAGGCGCCTCATTTGAATTAAGTTGGAGGAGAGAGAATCTTGAAATTAAAATAATCAAGATTTAATCCTAATTGAAACCCTAATTCTATTTTGTGTAAAAACAAATATAATAATTGAAGGGCCTTCAACCAAAAACGAGATGGTTGAATTTGCTCAAGTGTGAACACATTTGTGACTTTTCTAGGCCACGAAAATATCTCAAGCAAGTGGATAACCCACTCACCATTATTATAAAGAAAAGCAATATCCACTCAAATTGGAATATTATTATAATATGATCTAAGGTGCTTAATTTGCTTTTCTTTAAATTGATGGATAATGAAGAGTAATAAGAGGCAATGAAGATAGCCTCGTCCTTAAGGATTTTGAGGGGAATTTGAGGGGGAAGAGGCGGCCATATTTTTGGAATTTAATGCATTTTAATAATGCATTTTCTCTCTCACCAAGTTTCTTATA
The DNA here is from genome assembly GCA_963693085.1 of Alisma plantago-aquatica. Classification (NCBI taxonomy): domain Eukaryota; kingdom Viridiplantae; phylum Streptophyta; class Magnoliopsida; order Alismatales; family Alismataceae; genus Alisma; species Alisma plantago-aquatica. The sequence goes on along the minus strand of OY856413.1, from coordinate 369,605,425 downwards.
AAAGTACCTTTACCAAGCCAAAACAAAGGCTATTTCGGATTCTTTTCTTTACCCTTGCTTGGAAAACGACTAAGGAGCTGTGGAGGAGCAGGAGGACGACCCCAACCTGTTGGTAAGGTCCTTGACCTTCGTTCTCCTTGATTCCATGGTGGAAATAAAAAATAAATCATTGATTTCTTCTTATTTGGATCTCCTCTTCAACCCTAGCCAACTTTTTCATCCAAAAGCTTGAGGACGAGCTTAGGGGGAGTTGCTAGAGCTTCATCCACCATTAATGGCGTGAGCTTGATGCTTTGGAGCTCAATTGGAGGCGGGTTTTATAACTCAAACCCTTAATCATTGCTATTGCATCAATCAATTATGCTTTGTTGATTGTTTTCTTCAATTTGATACATACATGTTTCCTTGCTGCAATTTCCATCAAGAACAGTTGATTTTCTTGGTTTTTCGAAGGAAGGGGATGATGACATCATCCTATATGCTTATCCAAAGAAAAGTACCAAGCCAAATGGTCTTGATATCTATTCCAAATCGTTTTAAATTGATTGGCTATGCAGTTTCAGAAAACTGTTTTAGGGAAAACGGTTTCAAGACCGTTTGATATGGTTGAACAAGCGTTGACCGTTCGGGAATCTTGTTCATAATTATGTAGGATAATTACCCTCCAAATTTTAGGGGTTAACTCCAAAGGAATCGTGAGTTGAAGGCCAATCAATTAGATAAATCGAATTGAATTAAATGCTGATTTTCAACCTGATCAACTTGACCTGTTTGGGAAAACGGTTTCAAGACCATTTGAGTGTGTTGACCAAGCATTGACCGTTTAGGATTCCTGTTTATAATGATGTTGGTTAATGACCCTCCAAATTTGAGGGATTAACTCCCAAGGAATCGTGAGTTGAAGCCTAATCAATTAGGGAAACCTAATTGAATTAAGTGCTGATTTTCAATCTGATTTAATTGACCTTTTTGAGTAAACGGTCTCAAGACCGTTTGAATGCATTGACCAAGGGTTTAATGTTTGGATTACTGTTCCTAATGATGTGGTATAATGACTCACCAAATTTGAGGGATTAACTCCCAAGGAATCGTGAGTTGAAGGCTATTCAATTAAGCAAACCCTAATTGTTTATGGAAGCAATAACTCAGTATACTATGTCAAACATAGTTGTTTGTATTTGATCATATGGTTGATGTAACCAAATCAAGTGGAGAGAATGATAGAAATGAATTCATACATGAGTATGATTCATATGGTGATTTAGGGTAGGATCCTTAGTAAAGAGATCAAGAAACCCTAATTGAGAAGGTTAACGAACCCTAACCCTGATTTAGGGAAATTTTGAGTAAAACCCTAATCTAGGGTAATAGTGTAACCCTAATTAAGGGTAATAGTGTAACCCTAATTAAGGGTAATGACTTGGGTAACTCTAATTTAATGTAATGAAATACCAAACCCTAATTAGAGGAATAATGAATCCCTAATTTATGGTTAATTGAATGAAACCCTAATTGGGATGATTAGTGAAACCCTAATTGAGGGTGATTCCCTGAGAAACTCTAATTGAGGATGATTCCATGTGAAACCCTAATTGAGGGCGATGTCATATGAAACCTTAAACCTAACACAGAGTAAAGCTATGTAAAACCCTAAATTTGGGCTATAGTGCATGGAATTCTAATCATGGGCAATATGATGATAAATCATAACCCTAATGTCTGGGTAATGATATGAGTAAACCTTAATGATGAAATAATGAGTAATACCCTATAATGATGAAATATCTTAAGTGGTTGACTATAGGCAACCTTATAACAAGCAATGCCTTAATTTGAGATGAGTCCATATCATTGAAGATAGTTGGACAATCCTTGTGTGTGATCTATGCACATCATGGTAAAGGTGATAGGTTGGTGGATGAAAGTATTAAGATGTGAAATTCCTTATTATAAGATAAGTTAATAAACTCATGTAAGATAGAAGTGATGAGGGAAGTGATACATTGAGACATGATAGATATCACATTTAGCATTTCAGGGTTGATATACCTTGATGCATCTCAAATCCAATATTTTTAGATAAGATACACAAGGAGAGTGTTATGTAAATTGTCACAATGAAATGTAATGAGTTTAACATACTTGATAAGTAAGCTAAAATGAGTATGATGTAATAATACCATGATAATGATGAGAGATAAACTCATACCTTGTGTTGATGATCATTTAATGATAAATGATAAGAATATTAAATACTTGGAATGTCGATGGATGCTCCTAGATGTATGGAACAATATATTAGGGTTGTATTGATAAAATAAACATGAAACCCTAATTGATGTGAATAGTAAACCCTAACCCTGTGGAGGAAATAGTGGTGTTACTATTATATTACATGAGTTAATATGTTATTGTTGCCTAGTGAGAGGTGACAAGATGTTTAATGGCCTTGTGAGCCATATGGTTAGATGTTACCTGGTAAGAAGTAACAAGATGTTTCATGGACATGATTGAGCCCTGAATGAGGTGTATTCCTCTTATGTTGATAAGGGTTGATACCCTGTGCTATTGTGAAAAGGATTTATATCCTGTGATAATATGATAATTGGTGTAATCTAATGAATGGCAAGTGAATATTACCATGTGATGAAGAGATGAGAAATTATGTTTCATATGTTTTATATCTTTTCAGGTTTTGATATTTATATGCTTGCTAGAAATGAATTAGGGTTTGTATGTCCACTTGTTTGATGCAACCTTAATTCACCTAATTGGCATAACTAATTAAGTGCAACTCTAATCATGTAGTGCCCTGTGCCGTAGAACCATCTTCAGTGTCAGAACTTGCTGGATGGTAAAACGAGTATTCCTAAGGGAAACTCGGAGCGCATATTGTTGAATATGCGGGGGTGGCAGGTTGAGGATATATATATACTTGTCATCCACAATTGCAGGTTACAGAGGATGGCTATGGTCATGCCTCAAATATTTGATGTGATTGAGGACAGCTGCGGTTGTACCTCGGATTAGAGGGTTTTGTATACCCTGTTTTCTAGTGTCGTAACTTGTACCAAGTACTGACTAGTTGTTATCAGTTGACTATATGTCACTGTTGGCAGTTTGACTGGTATGTCATTGCAGTTTACTCGTACTGACCGAGGGGAAGAGATCTTAGGATGCCGGTACTCCTAGATCTTTTACGGAACCGAATAGCCCTTCGCAGGGGTCGGTTGGACTTTGAATGGTACGATTCAAATTCCCCAGGGCATAATAAAAGATGTAATACAGCCGTATAACATATCTGTTTAGGGTTATACATGACGCTTCACATTGAATGGAAACCCATGTTTGTTCTCTTTACATAAAGATGATGCTTAGTGCAACTAAGAGATAGTAATTATACTTATGTTGTGGATATGCATAAGACTGTAATTGTGTACATACAATGGTCATGCTTATGTTGATATCTTACTGCTACTGTTGATTATAATCATGATGCTAGATATCTCATGTTGATAGTTATGTTTCACATGCTATCCATGCCTCTATAATTAGAAATACCTGACAGAGGCTTAATGCCTGTAATTAGGTTTGGTTAAAGTCCAATGCCTGGATGTGTAATCAGGATTGGTATAGTCCAATGCCTGAAATATTTATACCTGATTGATATAGTTTAATGCTTGAATAATACATGATGATTTATATAATCACATGTATGGCATAAGTGAATACTTGTTTAGCAGATTGGCTAAGGCCAACAAATAGAAACAAGAATGAATCATGGGTGACACATCAGAATAATGAATGACATGAGCAAAGCTTGAGATGTTGAAAATGTATGGTAGATGAATGTTATACATGTTCTTTCTATTTCTTATAAAGAGAATAGATGAATTACTGTTCAATCATAGATATGTGTAATACTTTAAAAGATGAGAATGATCTAAACTGCTTATCCTCTGCTCAGTTTTATATTAATTAAACTACAATAATGATGTTTCTGGCGGAGAGTTATATCTCTCGCTGGGGCAATTTTCAATTGTCTCACCCCCGTGGGAACCAACATTTTTAGGTGGACGAGTGTGAAAGAGACTGATAATATCTTTCGGATGAAGAACATCAGCAGCTACTAGGACAGCAGTGACAACTCAGGTTGAGTGTGCTGTCTATCGTGTTTGGTAGATAGAAGTCCTATGTGTCGTCTCTGTACTCTCAGGTCCTCGGAGTTAGTACTTAGTGCTTTTAATGTATCGTTTTGAGATTTTGGCTTGATGCCTTGAGGTTATTATGTTGTATGTGTTTAGCTTTTAACAAGACAGTTGATGTTGTAACCCTTGAAAAGAGATGGTATAAGATATATACTTATGAACCATGATGTAAATGTAATACATTGGTTCTTGTTGAAAGAGTTTTCCTATGATTGGGTCTCTTTGAAAAAGGTTTTAAATTTTTAGTGATTTTCTATAATCCGCTGCTTAGTGAACGCTTCCGCATTAGTTAATTATGTTTTTGTTAGTTGGATGCTACATGTGAGCTCGGAAATAGTGGTGTTTCTTTCTAGGGTTTTTCCTTGTGACTCGTTTGGTGATGGATGATGTACAAGACCCCTCTTTCTTAGTCGATTGAGGTGAGCCATCTTCTTGACCCGTTAGGGTTTTGGGTACCTTTGTGCTCGAGGTAGATGATGATCTTGTGAGTGGTACCTTGGTCGTTATGAGTGTGGGGAGGTGCTGCTCGACAACCCTCTTGACCTAGACCTTTGGGCGATATGCTATGCTGGTGGTGGACGATACCTTGTCTCTGTGACGAGCGTCACGCCATCACTTTGCCCTATGACGGCCATGTTTTGGATGGCTGGACAATAGGCCTGTGACGTTAGTTTGAGCTGTGCTCTTGGGCAATACCTCTTGTGGTATAACCTTGCCCGATATACACCTTGTGACGGGTGTTGCTAGCAGTTGGTGACGGGTGTCACCTTGGCTTTGTATCGGCCGATAGCCCTATCTTGTGACGGGCATTGCCCGATGGGCTGGGTGCCCGACACCTCATCACATGTTTAGTTTCCCTGCTGTTGCACGCCTTGATGCTTTTGTGATGCTGTGTCGCCCGACACATGCTGTGCACTGCTCCCTGACGCATCGTTGCACGTTGCACTTGGGTGCTGGCCGTTGTGAGATGAACAATAGGTGAGGGCATGCTGCCTGACACAACCTTTAGTGAGGGTTCTTGGTGCTTCTAGTGACGGTCTCGTTTATCATGAAAAAACTGATTTGTTGGATATGCTCTTGTTTAACATGATGGTGACTCTTCGCATGCTTAATAGTAATCATTATGGTAACACTTGCTTAAATAATGCCCGTATCTTTATACATGAACTTGATCATCATGATTATCTGTATAATACTAAGGAGGATATTGAGCATGTAATATGGTTTGCTTAAGGATGTGCCTTATGCATGTGATCATAAGTTGAGACATGATTAAGAAAGTATATAATCATTAATGTCACCTTATACTGATAGCATGGTCATTCTATTGAAGCCTATGATTGTTGTTACTAACCATGCAGGTGATGCTTAGCCAATAAAAAGGGCTATGAGGTATATGTATATGGTGAGTAACCATGTTGTGATTGTTACTCTTGATGTGGAAATAATCTGTATGATATACTTGACTAAAGTATTGTGGATTGCTATCTCATGATGATGATGTAAGCCTTGAGAGGCAGTGGCACTATGTGATGAGGGATTGAGATCCCATGGTATGTGATGATCCTTGATATGGATTTGGATGATTGGCAAGAGGTCAAGTGATAACATGTACTGTTGGATCCTTATAATGGATCAGGATGATGTGTTTACAATAAAAGAATAACTTTGAGTTTTATGTTATTTATTTCCTATTATAGCTTGCACGTTATACAACTTGGTTGAATCTTGCAATCCATATAAAAGATACTAATTAATCACAGTGGAATATATCATGTAGTTACCCTGGCCATAGATCCATCATCATCAGGAGCTGGTGATGGTGAAACAGGTTCTCCTATAACCCGGAGCGCATATTGTTGAATATGCGAGGTTTCTCCTAGCCTAAAGTGAGGAGGTAAGAGTGCAACTTCGGTTGTAGACTCCAGGGTGCGGATTCAGGCCCGTAGCCCAAGTATGTGAGGAGCATGGTGAACATGCCCATGGCTCAGGATATGTGATATGAGGAGCATGAATGCGTTCATGGCTCAGAGCATGGTGAACAGGCCCATGGCTCAGTTTCACTAGCGCCGATACCTGTACCGAGGCGGGCTAGGCAGAGGGTAGCCTGACCCTGTGGCTAAGACCACTTCAGCATGAGACTATGATCCTGCTTATGTTGTACTCGTGCACTGACCACGAGGTTGGAGGTCGTGGAGTCCGACTCTTCCATTTGACCTTGTATGGCCCCAGCTCTGGGTTTCACAGCCATCAGTTGGATTTGAACGGTACGGTTCACTTCCTCAAGGCATAAGAATACATAATCCAGCCATATAGTATTTACCGTTTAAGACAAACACAGAACATTGGTTGAGGCCTTACTTGTGTAGTTAATCTTGTTACATCTTGCAGTTACTCATATGCTTCATCATATTATGTGGCAATATATATTATCTTGTTAATCATGTTCCATAAAGAAATAAGTGGATATATTCCTTCTGTACATCTGGTAAGCTTGTCGGTATGTGTAGCCTTACTTTTCATAACTTCTCTTGTTATACCTCTTATCAGTTATCTGTTGTTACTGCTTTATCTTTCTGAGGTTCTGTAGTTTCGGCAAGGAGTTATGTTTCTTGATGGGACTGTGTGTCTCACCCCGCTGGTTTACACCCTTTTTAGGTGGTCGAGCTAGACGTGGTGGTGGTCGTGGAGTTGCGGCCGAGCAGCAAGAAGAGCAGTAGAAGGCAAGCGATGGATATGTTGTTGTTTTAGATGTTTGGTAGTAGAGTCTAGAGTCATCCTTGTACTCTGAGGTCCTTGGAGGTGTTTTGACGTTGTTTCACATTGTATAGATGTTAATGTTTTGTATATCCTGCTATGGCCGGATGTGGGCCTTCATGTATGTATAAACAAGTGATGAACTCATGTGATGGTTAGACAACTGTTCCTTAAATCTGTGGACACGTATCAGATCTGGTATATGTTTATATAACTTGTTTCTTTGCAGGATGAGGACTTGAATGTAATAGTTTATCAGTTTATCAGCTTTCTACAATCGGTTTTAATTAACCCGTGTTTTTGATAATATGTGGTTATGGTGATTTTCGCACGTTTTCACGTAACACCTCACTGTCTGTGTGATAGTGGGATGTGTTGCCACAAGTTTTTGGTATCAGAGCTCTAGGTTCACTGAGTCTACAGGGATTTAGGACTAGGGTGAGTCTATTCTTGTGAGTTTCTCAGATTTTCTCACAGTCATCTTCTGGCCTCAGCGGAAGAAAAGCCAACATGTATGGAAACCATGAAGAACATGCTCCTGAGCATAGTGATGCTGCATCAGTTGATGGAGCTAAAGGACAGGCACATGAAGATCGGGTGCCTGAGGTCCCCCAACCTAACCCAGCCATTCTTGAACATCCTGCATATCAATAGCTTATGGGGCAGATGATGACTATGATGAATCTCATGGTTGAGCGATTACTAGTGCCTCCTCTGAGACCACAGGATCCCCATGGAGAAGCATCAGGTATTGGGAAGACCTTCGAGCGGCTTCGTCGAGTCGAAGCTTCAGATTATGATGGAACGACTGATCCATCGGATGCAGATCTGTGGCTGACAAGTCTTGAGAAAGCTTTCTGGATCCTCGACATCCCCGAGGCAGACAAAGTAAAGCACGATGTCTACCTTCTGAAAGGTAGTTCTGGTCACTGGTAGACCATCGAGGAAGAGACGCGGCCTGGTGAGGTGATCTGTTGGGAAGTCTTTCAGTGCGAGTTCGTCAGCAGATACTTTCCGAAGATGAATCTGGATGAGATGATCAGTCAGTTTGAGCGTTTGCGACAAGGAACGATGAACATCACTGAGTATGAAGCCAAGTTCATGGATCTATTGAGGTTTTGTCCTCACATGGCAGTGACAAATGAGGAGCGGATCAGACGCTTTGAGAAAGGTCTGAGTGCTGAGCTTACAACACATGCTTCTGTGTTGGAGAACCCCGAGTGGTTTGCTACGTTTGCGGAATCTGTCCGGAGGATTGAAAGGCCAGTAAGGGAGAAAAGAGAGTCCATGTCTCACAAAAGACCTGCATAGTTTCAGGGATAGAGGTTTGGTGGCTTCAAGAAGCCCAAGTTTTCATCGACATCAGTGATGAGAGGTTCTGGTGTACCGTCGCAGTGGTCTCTGAGTAAGGGGAGAGGTTATGTTTCTTCACCGTCTAAGGCATGCAGTACATCATCTGTGGTAGTGACAGGGCCATCTAGGCCACGGTTTGAGGACAGGTCATGCCATCTTTGTGGACAAGTCAGGCATTTCAAGATCAATTGCCCGAATAGAGATGTTGAAGTGACACAGCAGCTGAGGCAAAATCAGCAAGGGTCAGATCGACAGCAGCCCAGCGGTAGCAGAGGACGAGGACACGGTCAAGCGTCTCAAGCGGGATCGTCTGCTCAAGGAAGCAGAGGACGTGGACAACAAGCAATGACTCGATTCTATGCTATGAGTCAGCCGGAGGCGATAGTCAACCCGTGAGTGGTGATAGGTCAGATGAAGTTATTTCATTCTGATATGTCTTCTTCTTGCTTTATATCTGTTCTGGTTGACCCGGGTGCTACACACTCTTTTATCACCTATAGTATGCTTGAAAACTGTCGGTTACCTCTTAGTCGTAAGAAGGATAGTTTGTTGTTAGAAACCCCTCTTGATGGTTCCTCATTGCGTAGAGAAGAGTGTCCATCTTGTGTCTTGTCTTTTTCAGAACACTGTATACAAGTGGATCTTATACCACTTGATATGCATGGCTTCGATGTTATCCTTGGGATGGATACCTTAGAGAAGTATAAGGTTGTTATGGACTGTGGTTCCAAATAAGTAGTGTTTGATGATAATGGAGAGAAGTGGATCTTCCAGTGAGATAGGAAGATTCTTCCGACATGTTTGGTATCAGCTATGGTGGCAGAGAAGTTTCTACAACAAGGATGTGAGGCGTTCTTAGCTCACGTAGTGGATACTATTATGGCTACCAAGAAAAAAGGTCCTAGTCTTGAGGAGGTGTCAGTTGTCCGAGAGTTTGCGGATGTGTTTCCTAAGGAGTTTCCTGGTGTTCCTCCACCCTGAGAGATTGACTTGAAGATCAATCTGGTGCCAGGAACACAACCAGTTGCACAGACACCGTATAGGATGGCTCCAATAGAGATGGCAGAGCTGAAGAAGCAGTTGCAAGAGTTGTTGGAGAAAGGTTTCATCCGATCGAGTACGTCGCCTTGGGGTGCTCTAGTGTTGTTCGTCAAGAAGAAGGATGGTTCAATGTGGTTGTGTATAGATTACCGGCAGTTGAACAAAGTCACGATCAAGAACAAGTACCTGTTGTCAAGGATAGATGATCTATTCGATCGGTTGCGTGGTGCTATAGTGTTTTCGAAGATCGATCTACGGTCTGTATATCATCAGTTGAGGATTAAAGCAGAAGACATACCAAAGTCAGCTTTCAGGACGAGGTATGGTCATTTTGAGTTCGTGGTTATGCCATTTGGGCTAACCAATGCACCTGCTGCTTTCATGGATTTGATGAAAAAAGTGTTCCATCCGTTCTTAGATCAGTTTGTTATAGTCTTCATAGATGACATCTTGATCTATAGTCATGACAAGCAAGAGCATGAGCGGAATCTTCGTCTAGCGTTGACTCTTCTTAGCCAACATCAGCTATATGCCAAGTTCAGTAAGTGTGAGTTCTGGTTGAAGGAAGTGACTTTCTTAGGTCATATGATATTTGCTGAAGGAGTCAAGGTAGATCCGAAGAAGGTGGAATCCGTTGCGGATTGGGAACAACCAAAGACGCCGACAGAAGTTCATAGTTTCTTGGGCCTAGAAGGATACTACCGGAGGTTTATCAAGGACTTCAGTGCGATTGCGTTGCCGATGACAAAGTTGACCAGAAAAGATGTACCTTTTGTTTGGGATGATCGATGTCAACAAGCTTTCCAAAGTTTGAAGGAGAAGCTGACCAGTGCTCCAGTGTTAATCCTGCCAGAGCCTGGAAAGGGCTATGTCATTTTCTGTGATGCTTCCAAGAAAGGTTTAGGTTGTGTGTTGATGCAGGAAGACCATGTGGTTTCTTTTGCTTTACGACAGCTTAAGAGACATGAGGAGAACTATCCAACTCATGACTTGGAGTTGGAAGTAGTGGTTCATGCGTTAAAGATTTTGAGACACTATCTATATGGGGAAGTGTGTCAGATCTTTACAGGTCATAAGAATCTGAAGTACATCTTTTCGCAGCACGAGTTGAACATGCGATATCGTCGATGGATGGAGTTGATCAATGATTACGACTACACTATCGAGTATCATCCTGGTAAGGTGAATGTGGTAGCTGATGCGCTTAGCCGAAAGTCTTCATCTCTTTCTTCAAAGAAGGCACAATTGAGTTTCCTGGTATGCCATAGACGAGATATGTTTGTCTCCTTGCGACAGATGAAGGTGTAGATGGAAGTTTCTTCGTTAGCTAGACTTTTAGCACAGATGCAAGTCAAGCCTACGTTGAGACAGCAGATCAAAGATGCACAACAGATAGATGATGCAGTACAGTTGATAGGATCAAAGTTCGAAAGTGAAAAGCGTGATGGCTTCCATGAGTCCAAGGATGGGCTAGTTTGTTATCGTGATAGGATGGTGGTTCCAGATGCTGATGATCTGAGGAAGTTAGTGCTCGAGGAAGCACACACGTCGATGTATTCTATGCATCCAAGTGTCACCAAGATGTATCATAGTCTAAAGGACTTGTATTGGTGGCCCGGCTTGAAGAAAGATGAAGCCGAGTTCGTGGCAAGATGTGCGGTATGTCAACAAGTCAAAGCTGAGCATCAGAAGCCGGCAGGTACGTTGCAACCCTTGCCGATACCGCAGTGGAAATGGGATCATATAACCATGGATTTCGTAGTTGGTCTACCCAGGACAACTAGGAATCATGATTCCATTTGGGTGATAGTGGACCAATTGACGAAGTCTGCCCATTTCCTACCAGTAAAGACAACATATACAGCAGAAAAGCTCGCTTGAGTATATGTGGATGAGATAGTACGTTTGCATGGTGTGCCAACAATGATAGTTTCTGACAGAGGTCCTCAGTTTACAAGTCATTTCTGGGAACAGTTGCACAAAGCGTTGGGAACCCAGTTGAGGTTCAGTACCGCCTTTCACCCGCAGACAGATGGACATTCTGAAAGGACTATTCAGACTTTAGAAGATCTCCTTAGAGCTTGTGTTTTGTAGTTTCTAGACAATTGGGATGTACATCTCAGCTTGATAGAGTTTGCCTACAACAACATTTATCAGCAGAGCATTGACATGGCTCCTTATGAGGCTTTGTATGGAAGGAAGTGCAGATCTCCTTTGTGTTGGTATGAGTCTGGTGAGTATCAATTGTTAGGTCCTGAGTTAGTATAGTAGACAACAGAAAAGATCAAGGTGATACAACAACAGTTGAAAGTGGCAGAGGACAGGCAGAAATCTTATGCAGACAATCACTGATGACCTTTGGAGTTCCAGGTAGGAGACAAAGTGTATCTTAAGGTCTCGCCATGGAAAGGTGTGCTAAGGTTTGGTCGGAAGGGTAAGTTAGCGCCCAGGTATATGGGACCTTACCCAGTTATAGCACGTGTTGGAAAAGTAGCTTACGAGTTAGATTTACCTCCAGAGTTGCACAAGTTACATCCAGTATTCCATGTCAGTATGCTGAAGAAAAGCCATCCAGATTCGGGAACAGTGATACAGCCAGTCGAAGTTGAGCTTGATGAAGATGTGACCTACGAGGAAGGTCATGTGGCGATCCTTGACAGAAGGGTTAAGAAGCTGAAGAGGAAGGACCTGGTTCTTGTGAAGGTTCTTTGGCATCATCGTGGCGTTGAGGAAGCCACGTGGGATCTTGAGGAAGAGATGAGGAGGAAGTATCCCTCACTTTTCTCTTCGGATTTCGGGGACGAAATCCCTTGAAGGGGGTTAGCTTGTAAGGACCCTGACCTTCGTTTAGGGTTTACCCTATTTTCTTTGCTTAACCTTGATGCTTAGTTTCTTGCTAATCACCTTTAGTGGTGATTAGGGTTTGGTTGCGATTTGTTGAGAGTTGGAGGTGCTACTTGCAAATAACCCAAATCTAGGGTTTTGTGGGCAAGTTTTCCACCTTGTGAGGTGTTCCTCTCTCTCTCTACTTGCTTCCTCTAGTGTAGAGAGGAAGGTTTGGGCTCGTTTTTTGAGTTCTTTTGGGCTTGGTTGAGCTTGTTGGGCCTTGAGGTGCCTTGCTTTGGTTTGGTTGAGCCTTGTATCGGGCAAGAGAGGAGTGTATCGACCAAGAAGGAAGTGTGCCGCCCATGGGGTGTGTCGCCCATGAGGTGTGTCACCCATGGTGCTGGTGGTGTGTCGCCCATGACCTTTGACCAAGCTTTGACCTCATTTGTGTCACCACTAGTGGACACTTGGTGTATGATGCTTGCATGTGGCAATGACCTTGGACATGTGTTTAGGGCTTGCTAGAGTGGTGGCTCGTGCACTAGGACAAGTGTCCCTAGGTAGGAGACACCTTTCTTGGATCTACCTTGTTTTCTCCTCCCTTTCCTTCTATTTAGGTGGTTCCTTTCCTTTGCTAGGATTTCCTTTGGTCCTTTAGTTTCTTCTCCACCTTGGTGTGCACGACACACCCTTCTCCTTTGCAAGTTGGTGGCCGATACCCCTTGGAGGAGCAAGCTTGGTGGCCGATATCCTTGGAGTCTTCTTCTTCCTTGCTTAGTGGTGCTTGGAGTTAGGAGCTTGGAGCTTGCTTTACGGTGGGTTACATAACTCCTAACCTTAACTACTCTATCTCCTTCTATGATCTTGCTTATATGTTGTTAGATTAGTATCTTGCTTAAGTATCCATGTTGGCCGATCCTTGTGATTTAGGGTTTTTGGTGAGCAATACTCCTTTCTCCCCTTGGTCTAGAGGAGTGAGCTTGAGCTCCTAGTATCATGAGCAACACCTCTCTCTCTCTTATTCGATTGAGGTGAGCTTGTGTTCTAGTTGTTTGAGCAACACTCTCCTCTCACCATGGACTAGAAGGGTGAGCTTGGAAATAGTGGTGTTTCTTTCTAGGTTTTTTCCTTGTGACTCGTTTGGTGATGGATGATGTGCAAGACCCCTCTTTCTTGGTCGATTGAGGTGAGCCATCTTCTTGACCCGTTAGGGTTTTGGGTACCTTTGTGCTCGAGGTAGATGATGATCTTTTGAGTGGTACCTTAGTCGTTATGAGTGTGGAGAGGTGCTGTCCGACAACCCTCTTGACCTAGACCTTTGGGCGATATGCTATGCTGGTGGTGGACGATAACTTGTCTCTATGATGGGCGTCACACCATCACTTTGCCCTGTGACAGCCATGGTTTGGATGGCTGGACAATAGTCCTGTGACGTTAGTTTGAGCTGTGCTCTTGGGCAATACCTCTTGTGGTATAACCTTGCCCGATATACACCTTGTAACGAGTGTTGCTAGCAGTTGGTGACGGGCGTCACCTTGGCTTTGTATCGGACGATAGCCCTATCTTGTGATGGGCATTCCCCGATGGGCTGGGTGCCCGACACCCCGTCACACATTTAGTTTCCCTGCTGTTGCACGCCATGATGCTGTTGTGACGCTGTGTCGCCCGAAACATGTTGTGCACTGCTCCCTGACGTAGCGTTGCACGTTGCACTTGGGTGCTGGCCATTGTGAGATGAACAATAGGTGAGGGCATGCTGCCCGACACAACCTTTAGTGAGGGTTCTTGGTGCTTCTAGTGAGGGTCTCATTTATCATGAAAAAACTGATTTGTTGGATATGTTCTTGTTTAACACGATGGTGACTCTTCGCATGCTTAATAGTAATCATTGTGGTAACACTTTCTTATATAACGCCCGTATCTTTATACATGAACTTGATCATCATGATTATCTGTACAATACTAAGGAGGATAATGAGCCTATAATATGGTTTGCTTAATGATGTGCCTTATGCATGTGATCATAAGTTGAGACATGATTAAGAAAGTATATAATCATTAATGTCACCTTATACTGATAGCATTGTCATTCTATTGAAGCCTATGATTGTTGTTACTAACCATGCAGGTGATGCTTTGCCAATAAAAAGGGCTATGAGGTATATGTATATCGTGAGTAACCCTGTTGTGATTGTTACTCTTGATGTGGAAATAATCTGTATGATATACTTGACTAAAGTACTATGGATTGCTATCCCATGATGATGATGTAAGCCTTGAGAGGCAGTGGCACAATGTGATGAGGGATTGAGATCCCATGGTATGTGATGATCCTTGATATGGATCTGGATGATTGGCAAGAGGCTAAGTGATAACATGTACTGTTGGATCCTTGTGATGGATCAGGATGATGTGTTTACAATAAAAGCATAACTTTGAGTTTTATGTTATTTATTTCCTGTTATAGCTTGCATGTTATACAACTTGGTTGAATCTTGCAATCCATATAAAAGATACTAATTAATCACAGTGGAATATATCATGTAGTTGCCCTGGCCATAGATCCATCATCGTCAGGAGCTGGTGATGGTGAAATAGGTTCTCCTATGGGTTAACCCAAAGCGCATATTGTTGAATATGCGAGGTTTCTCCTAGCCTAAAGTGAGGAGGTAAGAGTGCAACTTCGGTTGTAGACTCCAAGGTGCCGAGTATGTGGCTAGGTGTGTGGTATGCCAGCAGGATATGGCTGAGCATCAGAAGTCGGTAGGTACGCTGCAACACATACCAATACCGTAGTGGAAATGGGATCATGTAACGATGGATATCGTAGTTGGTCTTCCAAGGACAGCTAGAAATCATGATTCCATTTGCGTTATAGTGGACAGATTGACCAAGTCTGATCATATCATTCCGGTAAAGACAACATATATAACAGAGAAGCTTGCTCGGGTGTATGTGGATGAGATAGTGCATTTGCATGGTGTTCCCACAACGATAGTCTCTGACCGAGGTCCTCAGTTAATGAGTCAATTCTGGAAACAGTTGCACAAAGCATTATGAATGCAGTTAAGGTTCAGTACTACTTTCCACCCATAGAAAGATGGATAGTCTAAGAGGACTATTCAGGCTTTGGTAGATATTCTCTGAGCTTGTGTTTTGTAGTTCCTAGGTAGTTGGGACGTGCATCTCAGTTTGATAGAGTGCACCTTAACTCCTCTAGCTTCCTAAATTGCTAGCTAGTGTTGTAATAACCTCAAATTTTGCTTGTATTGATTGAAATACAATTTTGCAAATAAAAGGGGTTTGGATGGAGATTTGTATTCTTTGTTTTCAAAGAATGGATTCTTTTGTAAAATTTCCCATGGATGGATGATTTTGTGGTTTATACTATTTTTTTTGGTAAGTCAGTGGGATTTTATTCATTTCGCCCCTCTCTTGCAAGAATAACTAGGAGATCATTACAACCTACTTAATCATTTGCTGAAATAAATCTGGAAGCACTACTTCCATTACAAGATTCTAAGTTGACGATGTCAACTAGACTATTAGGGGGTACCCTATAGACAAAGGAACCACCCATGGTTTTTTGATGAAATTTTGCAAGGCCATCAGCAACCTTGTTCCTTTCTCTGGGGATATGCCTATAGTTCCAACCTTTTTTCCAGCCATCCTTTATGCCTGTCAACCACAGAGCCAACTTTAGATAATTCTCTATTCCTCCCTCAATAGCCTCTTTTGCCCTTTTTGAATCAGTCTCAAAAATGATTTGGTTGCAAGAAAGGTGTTGTCCCCAATTAACAGCCCAGTGAATAGCTCTGACTTATGCTTCAAGGATGCTACTAGCATGTATTTTCTTACCCCAACCACCCATCCAGTTTCCATTCCAGTCTCTACACACAATAGCAATCGACGCTGGGGTACTAGTGTTTCTAAAGATTGCATTAGTATTAATCTTCCAATAGTTTGGCTCTGGTGGTTGCCATCATCCTTCAGCAGATTGTGATATTATTCTTTCCTTAACCTCTGGGTTGAGTGCCAGATTTGTTAGGTTGCACTCCTTTCTAATGAGATGAGCTATATAATTGCTCAGATGTTTAGTACCTTCAAACACCTAGATATTCCTGCCTTTCCATATTTTCCAACACCCAATCATAAAGATCATACTTACACTCCTTTCTATCTTAATAAACTTCTCCATCCACATCCAAATGTATGTAATAGAGAAGAAATCAGTCCATAATTGGTTGTCTAAGATAGCTTTCCAATTCTCTTGTGCCCTTGAACAATCATGTAACGTGTGGAGAATGGATTCCTCCTGAACTTTGCAGATTGGGCATATGGCATTTGTAGTTAAGCCACGGTTCACTCTCTTCTTGTTCATTAGGATAGCATTATGGCCCACTAAATAGATAAAAAACTTCACCTTCATAGCAACCTTAGTCTCCAAAATTATATTCCAGTTTCCCTAGACTCTAATCTCCTTGTTTTGTATCAGAATGTGATAGGCTCTCTTGATAGTGAACTAAACTATATCCGAATGGTTCCATGCTAGAACATCATCTTCCTCGGTCTGTCTAGGGGTATCCAGTCTAGTGACTTTCCTTGTGATATCTTGTGATAACCAGTAATTTAAGAACTCGGTGTCCCACTCATTGTTCAGGTTAAGAAGGCTCAAAACTTTAAGATCCATCAAATCTTCTAGTATGGGACGAGTACTATACTGATGTAGGCTGCCCTTGGCCTCACACCATTTGTCCAACCAGACATTGATATTTCTTCCACTAACTGGTATCCAGGTCAAGTATTCAGTTATGAAGTTCTTGCAATGGAGGATTGATTGTCCTAGTCTGGAGATACTGGTGCTCTTACCTTCAGTATAGCTTGTGTACTTAAGGTTCAGACTTTTACACCAGCTCGAATCTCTCTGCATGGCAGTTTCCCAAGCCAGCTTGGAGATAAGGGATGTGTTGAGCTCCTTCATGCTTCGTATACCCAAACCTCCATGTTCCTTGATGTAGGTAACTTTCTTCCACGCAACTAGGGAAAGAGGATGGATTTTACGATTTCCACCCCAGATGAAGTTCCAGACCGTGCCATCAATGCGGTCGCACACCTTGGTTGGTATGAAAGTTGCATAACATAACTAGGGATTGCAGTGAGGGTCAATTTCACAAGGCAGGCCCTTCCAGCTAAGTTTAAGAACCTAACTGACCAAGCTACAATCGACGATTCAACTCTCTTCAAAGTGCTATTATAAGTATCCTTGTTCACCCTTCCATGGATAAGGGGGACCTCGAGATACTTCTCCAGGTTGTTGGAGACATTGAATCCACTGATACGTCCAATTCTGGATCTCTTGCTTTGCCTGACATTCTTTGAGAAAAATATGGAGGATTTCTTCACAAATATAGTTTGTCTGGATACTCGACTGAAGTGTTTAAAACAACTAAGAATTGTTTGCATTTCTTTCACATCTGCCTTGGTAAGAAGAACCATATCATCAGCAAAACAAAGGTGGGATACTTTAGGACCAGAACTGTAGAGTTTGAATGGAGTCCATTTCTTTTCAGAGACAAGCTTCTCGATAGAGTGACTGAGTATCTCTAATCACAGAAAAAACAGGTAGGGTGACAAAGGATCACCTTATCTCAGGCCCCTAGTTGCTTTGAATGACCCAGTTGCCTTCCCATTCCAAATGATGGAGCTTTCACCAGTCGAGATGGACCTCATGATGTAGTTATATATGGAACTCATGAGGTTTATAGATGATTTTAATACATCTAATAATGATAAAAGACAAAAATGATAAAAGAAAATCCTATAATATGAAAAAAAAGAAATAGAAGATAATTGTGTGCATGAGTGAGAATTGTGAAGAATTCTCTAAAAGGTGGCAAGGATGGCCACAATTGATTATTTTTCATTTTCACATGTTTTCTAATAAGAAAAGAAATCAAAATATAGAAAATAAAAGAGAAAGAAAGAGAAAAAATGAATTTTAATTTCATACCGTATGCCTTTTGAGTGAATGACTTGCATATGAAGAAAAGTCTCTTTTATTTTTGAACTTCAATTTGAAACTTTGCACACAAGTAATTTGAGCCATTAAAGAGTTTCCCTTAAATTTGGGGATTAAAAGGATGTGTGGTTCAGGATATATGGAATTTTGAAAAATCCCTAAAGTGTAGACAATATAAGAGAAAGTATTAAATGTCACACTCATATTAGAATTCTTATTTTTAGCCTTTTAATGGGTTCTCACAATGGGGACTGTTGGATCTACAATCCAATTGTGGCACACTAGTCACATTCTTTGCGTCTTGATAGGCAAGTCGAGAACAGTGTCTGACTTTTTCCTTAGATGATTTATCTCCCCTCAATGATCAAGCAAACAATGAAAGTTGTCCATTGGATTTGAGAGGCCAAACCAAACCTATCTAGCATGAGGTTTCCCCCTTTGGATGAGTATCGAAGGTTTCCCCAAATTCTTGGTCTATTATCAAACTTCATCGAGGCCAGTGAGTATATAAGGGACTTATTTGACCCCTGTGAGATCACATATGGGTTTGCAAGATGTCTCTTGACTTGTGTCTCTCTTTCCTTCTCTCAATTTTGCATCAAGCCTCATCCTCGACCTCTAACCACTTTTAGAGATCCGTTGGAGATACTCCCTCATTGTCTGCTAGTTATGGGCTATCACACACCAATCCAACCCCAACATTGAGTCTGGAAGGTTGAGGCAAAGGGGATGATGCTCTTTATTGCCAGATCAAGGCATCAAATCTAAGAGTCAACTTTTGGTTGACTCGGCTGCAAGCTAGAGCAGGCCGTCGAGAGGAAGAAGAAGCCACAGTGGGAAAGTACTCATCGGTCCCTGAGCATGCGTTGAACAAGAAAGGGAAAACATGCCTTTTTAGCTCTGGTTACAACCTTCACCTCGCTAGGATGAGTTTCTTAGATCGCCACGGGCCATTGGCTGCACAACACCTGGGTGGAAAATCAATGGAAAAGGAAAAGGAACCACATTTAGCGACGTGGTGCTCTGTTGTTGGTCCATAGGTAATTAAATTGAACAAATCATAATTAATTCTTGGTAACTTGAATTACCATAAGTTATATATGAAAATTGATCATAAACGTCCATAGAATTCAATACAAATATGTTATGTGCCTAAATCTAGTTGTAATTCAAAAAGTATGTAAAAATGCTATCTATAATGGTTTTAATTAATTTAAAACCCTAAGTTTTGAATATTAATGAATCTACCAATGTTCCCTAATTTTGATCAGAAAATTTTAGCCTCTTGACATAAAAAGGATGGATTAGATCTAGATGGATAATATTTCTACAAATTTTGCTAAATTAGGGTTCCCTGATTATAATAGTACATTAATGGACTTAAAACCCTACTTTGAATAATTATGAGGTGTAATGGTTTTAATTGTGAAAAACAATCAAGAACATATGAAAATGATGTTCATGATCTAATTTGTGAATAAAGACCCTTAATTTGGATAATTTGAGTAATTAGATTTTTCTAAGTGGAAAAGTGTTTTTAGGGTTTGTTGACCTAATAAGGGTAAAATTAGAATACAAAAGTTTGGAAACCAAGAAGCCCTAAGGAAATCCTAATCAGGCTTAGAAACCCTAGAATGGAATCCCAAGTCAATACAAGATGTCTGTATGAGATTATAATAGTTAGGCATTATATATGCTTTATAGAATTAAATTGCTTGATGCTTGGCTTGGAATTGCTTGGACTTCTTGATTGGATTACAAATCTTTCTTGGTTTTGAGACTTCCAAATCAGGTATGTGGTTATTCTTATGGCTAATCACTCTAGTTTCATGGAGATTTCTGAGGTTTTACTGATTTCTTGAAATTAAATGCTTGGATGAACTTTAATTCTTACAATATATAAAGTGACTATGACTATAACAAAGTATGTTGATAACTTGCTCGAACCTGACATACCACCTCTAGATGATTGAATAAAAGGAAATGAAGAGTCATGGATAGGACCTAAGACCAGGCCACAGATTGGGAAGGTTAGACCATGTCCCAGATTGGGAAGGTCATATGAGGTTAGACCAGTTCCCAGATTGGGAAGGTCCCATTAGATCATGCTAGGCCCCATATTGGGAAGGGCATCTAGTTCAGGCCCCAGATTGGAAAGACCAACATGGTGGCCTTTTTCGTCCACGACATGGACATGACCCTGGAAGGGTATACCATAGGTTGAGAAAAAATGTTTGAGAGGTTAATAAGAAGATGTAAATTTTGTTTCATGATAAATTATTGTTGTGGTTATGTTTTTACAGTCATATGTGCAAGTTTTTGATTTCCCCCACATATTGTATAATTCATTATATTGACCGAAATTTTCTTTGTTGGCGTGTTTGGGAAATATGTAGTTATGATTATGAAAGGTGAATGTTCGATAAAAAGTAGAATTGAAAAAGAACAAGGCAAAAGTAGTGTCCAGAGGATTAAGTTAATTCTTCAGGTAAAGTTCCAAACTCCTATCCTTTTGAAAGGTATTTGAAAAGAACAAAAAATTATCCTGTGTTTAGCTTAGCTGTGGTAGAAGTTATTAATTATTTTTAATTATTTGCAAAACCATATGATCCTATTTTGGTATAACATCTATAGCTTCTTGGACTTCCTTAATTGGGGGTTGTCGAGGGGTGGGGTCATTACATTTGGTATCAGAGCATGGTTTTCCATATAATCTCTAATAATTATTAAATTTTACAAATTCTTTAGAGTTTGAGGGAGTCATTAGAGAATTTTACAAGGATGGCAGTGTCTAGAAAAGGATCACGATCTAGGAGCTGGAAAGATTTTCCTCTGCCCCGCTAGTTGGTTTACGAGGACTCCTAGAATCTGTGTGACTGCCTGACCAAAATCTGAGAATTTGACTCAATAATATACCTCTAGGATTTCTTGTCTACTTTCATCCCTTCTTTATCCTCTTTTGCTTGACAAACTTTAAGTGCTTAAGGTTTTCTCTCTCTCCACCTCCTCATGAGTTTGGGGATAAGAGTGTTAAGGATTAAGGCATCCTCTGCCAAATAATAAAAGTGGGCATAATGATAAAGAGAAAATGTTTGATGGGTTTCTCCTCTATAAATGTAAACCCTAGAGGTGCTAGGCTGGTAAGGGAAAATAACCCCAGTGGGTCACGAGACTTACAAAACTTATGGTGCAGGTTGTAAACCCTAAACCTCAACCCAAAACCTTAAACAGTGGATAGAGAAAAAGAGAGACCCCCATAAGTTGGATACCTTAGTTTGTCCATGCATGCAAGTACGTAGGTTAGGCATGCACGATATACGTGGATGACTAGAGTATGCATGAGAATCACAAACAATAAGTTGTTGCATGACCCCTAGTGCAACGTTTTGTTTTGGTGACCCAACCTAGGGTGGGTCGTCCCTGAAAAGGGGGGAAAGATCTAAGAGATACATAAAACCCTAAATTGGAAGGTTAGTGGTGATCAAAAAGTTTAACTCCTCCATGTAGGAACCCTGACAAAGGTGTTTACCCACTCAGATATGAGTAGGAGATAGGCATGCACCTATGTAGAAAGTAAGTGACATCAAGGCTAGCAACGAGATTTGTTCTAAGCCAGAGAGGTAATGCCTATTGGATTGGAGTATGAGTCATGAATACTAGAGGTAATGAATGAGAAGCTTCGTGTTACTTTTTTTTTACTTAATGATATAATATGATATATGATGATCTCAGTCGGACATAAGATTTGATAGTACGCTTCATCATATAAGGTAATCCAGGTGAGAATAAGATGTGAATCTTAGGAGCCTCAACCTTATCTACAAAGAAGGACCTCTAGTTCTAGGACAGGTTATAGGGTTAACTCAAGAGAGAAAGAGGCCCAGAAGGAGAAGGTTGGGAACCTAGATTACAATACATTAGGAATCATGAGAACTATTTGCATGACATGTCCTAGACTAGACTACCCTGAGTGGATGAGTTGATTTGCTTCATGCATGACCTCTAGAGGCTTGTCATACCCTGGATGTATTTGGAGGAATCAAACTTGGGAAAAGAGAAAGAGGCTTCGTATACATATGTATAGATGATATGAGTGCCTACCATCTAGGTATGAGAAAGGGAGATCCAAGATCCTAGAGAGGCAAGGAATGGTAATGTGATGTGAAGCCTTAGACTCAGATTGGTAGTCCTTGTGTAGGACTTTGAGGGTTGTTTACATGGAAGAGAAAGTTGGGAAGAATATGTCATATCAAGTTTTGGTTGGGTACGTGCTTGAGAGGCTAAGTCTTGCAGTTTAAATAACCAATGCAATGAAGGTAAATATGCGGTTCCTAGACCTAGAGAGGAAGTAGCAGTATCTGGTGCACCTAATGCTAACAAGGTTGAGTGAGTTCATAGGGATTAAGCACGGTACCCCCTCAATATTGGATAAAAGGAAACCCCACTTAGACCGAGGTAAATGTTTGATGAGCCACTCACGCAAGTTGGTGTCATATGTATGTATTAAACAGGTCCAATCTTGAGAAATGATGAACAAGCATGACATAATAGAAAACTTATAAATGGTTTAATAAGTTGTCTACTTGCTGGCCACATGCATAGGTAGAATGATAGGAGATATGCCTACATGTGATGATGTAAATTTTTGATTCAAGAAAGTTTTTGGTGACCCTTGCTACTATCAAGTGATAGTTTTTCTCCTATCCTGGGAAAGGACCCTTCCTAAAGAAGTGAGTATCAAAAATTTGTTTAAGAATTTAGGTAACTTTAAAGGTCATTGAAAAGAACTTGAGAGATTAAGTGCATGAAATGCAAAAGCACATAGTTTAAGTATGAATCTTTATACCCAAGTATGACCATCTCTAAGGGACATAAAGAAAAGTCACTACGGAAGTGATCGGTAGAATGGGGCCAAGCCTAGATAGGTAGGTCGCCATGTTTCCCAGGAAGGGGCATAAGCAAAACTATGAGTACCCAGACAAATTATGGAAATTTGGGTGAGGATTCTAAAGGATGCAATGTGCTTGAGTATCATCCAAGGGACCACAAGAAAATGTGTGATGAAATGAATAAAGTTACAATAGAGCCCTAAGTCAATCCTAAGGTCATGTAGGGATGAGACATATGGGAGTAGGAGTTGATTGTTCCCTGAATGCACAAGACCATAGGGTCAGGCGGTAATGACTATGTGTGCATGAGGCCCATGGGATAGGAGGTTGGCCACATTTAGCAGTCCATGGGGCCCAAGGGGAAAACATGAGAGGAACTCTCTATATGCATAAGGATGAGATCATTCTAAAAGTACCGATACCCTATAGACATTGAGGGAATGACTAAGGATTGTAATAGGAGTTGTGATAAGATTCACAGGTTATGAGAAAAGTCTTCTTATATGTGTATATGTGGAATTTAGGGAATAGTGGTATTTGTGGTTTGGGGTCATGTGGAGAATGATTCAACCTAGACTGGAGAGTAAAATAGTGATGTGTGATGCACCGTATCTTCTCTTGGAATGGGATGAACAATGTATTTGGACTATAGCCAAATGCTTATTTCATCTTGTTATGAGTGTGAGAGATGAGATAGACGCATGCCATACCAGGAATAGACATGATATGAGGGATAAATACTTAAATTGAATTTTTTTATGATAATTGAGAATTGGAGGAATTACCACACCCTCATGAGAGAATATTGGATAAATTGTTTGGAAACCTAGACGAACGAAGGTAATATCCACATCAAATTTTAACATGAGGATATGATTATAAAGTGTAGTTTGAATTATATGAGTTAAGATTAGATCTTGACCAAAATAATGGATACAAGAGCTTGAAGTACCTCTTGACCTAGAAGGACCTAAACCTGAGACAATGAGGATGGATGGAGAATATGAAGGTTTATGATTTCACCACCGCCTATCACCCTAGAAAGACTAATGACATAGAAGATGCTCTTAGTCAGAAACAACCCATGTGTGTTGTTGCCTTATCTACCCAGTGGAGAGAACTAGAAGGGTTTGTTAGGTGGACTCTATAGCTATTAGAAGACGGGATTCATGTGGTTAACATCCAGGAAAGCTAGACCTATTGAATGAGTTTGTAGTTGCCCAGTTATCCAGCCTAGAGCTTGACAAGATGAAAGGTTTGTTAGAGAAACCTTAGGCCCATATCTCAATGGAAATAGATGGTGGAATCTGCTACAAGAATTGTATTTGGGTTCTTGAAGATTCACCCTTTGAAGAATTATATCTTAGAAGAATCTCACAGTTCTAAGTACACAATATACCCTGGCACTACCAAGATGTTTAAGGACTTGCAGAGATACTTTTTGTGGCCTAGAATGAAGAGAGATATAATGACATATGTGGCTAGTCGTCTCACGTGCCAGATGGTTAAGGTTGAACACCAGCAACCCAGTGGATCATTGCAGTTAATTATAATTCCTAAGTGGAAAATGGTAACATATCATAATGAACTTTGTGGTGAGTCTCCCCAAGACAAAGAAGGGTCATGATGCAATATGGGTTGTGGTATATTGCATTACCAAGTTAGTATTTTTTTCTCATCCTTAAAGATCATTGACAAGGTGACAGACCTAGATGAACTATATATTAGATATTTTGACTGCATGGTTCCAAGTTCAATTATTTTTTATTGTGGTCCTAAGTTCGCTTCCAAATTTTGGAAGAAAGTGCATGAAGAACTTGTTGGGTTTTAGAGGAGGCAGAGAAGCAGCGGAAACAAAAAATTTCTCCCCAAACCCAGAACAAAAGGAATCGCGTCAACATATATATAATAGGAAAAATGGTTTGTGAATCATACCTTGTCCCGAGACTTGCTCGGCAACAATGCCACGCGCCTTGCGCGGTCTTCACCTCCAGTCTTGGACGGTGTCTGTGCAGCTCCTGGTCGCACCAGGACTGAAGACTCCTCCTCCTACTGGACTATCGGATGACAGTCGTCCTCCTGAGCGGCAGTGACCTCCTGCCTCTAAAGTAGTCCACACGGACCACCCAGAACTCCACTCTCCTTGTCCCACAAGGAAGTGGAAGGAGTCGCACCCTCCTGTTGACGTACTAGTCGCCAACACACTCTCCTGCTGTCAATTGCAACTGCAGTTGTCCTTCCCTTGCTGCACCTCCCTTTGCGGGAAGCACTTGCTCGGGCTCTCTCTCGGTTACCAAAACCAGAGAGAACGACAACTTTGCAGAGCAATCAACTTGCACTTGAGTTGTATCTTGAGAAGCCCCCAATACCCCTATATATATAGGTGGGTCATGGGACAGGGTTCTCTGTGCCCGGCAATACGGGACTAATGCAGGAGTAGAAGGGTTCGAGAATTTTCCACAAAAAGCAACCAGTTCGCAACTTGAAATGATCGGTTCACAACTGAACCGATCGGTTCGGCCATTGAGCCGATCGGTTGGACCTGAGCCGATCGTTTGGGGCACTCCAACCGATTGGTTGGTGCCCTGAACCGATTGGTCCATAGTCCTAATCCGACTCAAAAAGACTTTCCTTGTTTCGTTCCTAATTGGTATCGAATACCAATGTTATTCCCAATCGAATTGGGCAATTTGAAACCAAAGGAAAATTCTTGCCGACATTTCTTTCCCAATTGGTCGGTTGCACCAGTTGAGCCGATCGGTTCAACCCTTGAACTGGTCGTTTCAACCTGGGCATGAGCCGATCGGCCTGGACACTCCAGCCGACCGGTTTAGCAACCTCATCCGACCGGTTCATCACATGAACCGATCGGTTGGGAGCACAGGTTGGGCAAAATCAGTCAATTGCGATTTCAATCAATCCGATACTCCAATCAATGTGTCCAACACCTTGAACCATACGATATTGAGCCATCGACTGATTGAGTGTTTAATTGAACTACTAAACTCCTTTAGTAATCAATCTAAACATTTCTTTGTGGACAAAACTCCTCTTCCAGGTTAAATCCTATGTGTGTGACCCTACAGGTCCATTTCACGTTGGCAGTGAAAGTCCATAACACTTATGACTTCACAAGCAAAGAGCGGTGCCTAGTCACACATCAGTGCTACCCAAGTGAAAGTAGAAAGTTGGAGAACAACTTTCATCCTACAATCCGTGAATGGTGTTACAGTGAATGTATAATTCCTTTGTCACTGATATCCAGAATGAACTCGAGGCATGGAACAGTCATCCTGTCAATGTTCATTCATTTCCTTGATCTCAGAGTAGACCGAGTGAGATGTGTATGACATCAATATCACATATTGATTCACACGTGCATGCGCATGCCTTTCTCAATCCTACTCATCAAGTGGCCAAGGATATCAAACTCACTTAGGAGGGACAAATCCCATATCTATCACTCACCCCTCAAAAGCCCCATGTGTCAAAGCCACCCAATCATCACCTTTATAACAACCCATGTTTCAGGACTGCGTTTGATGATGTCAAAGTGTACCCAACGACATGTGTTGAGTGCAGTGATTTCAGGTCTAAGAATCACACTCACCACCATCACTGTGAGAGCTGACTGTGACTGCCATGTCATGGTTCCATGTGTCACTCTCACGGTGGGTCTGTCCGGTATCTTGTTCTCTAACAAGTACCTATGTGCTTGGTTTGATATCACCATATCATGACTAATGAGATTCTGTCATCAACCAACACACAATCTAGTCTTTAGTGTTATTGATGTCTATGGTTATTTCCACAATAACAACCGACTAGGGACTATACAAGAATGTATACTCTTAACATCCGTATGATCTCATCGTTTAGGTCCTTAACCTAAAAGCATACGTTATTGAGTAAAACAATCTTTAGACATCTATCATGTTACACCATCATCTCAAAAACAATTTAAACATATAGATTGGAAATTGCCTTTATTATTATTCAAATCATTTACAAAGTATCCCATTACAATCATCATATGACTTGCTCTATGGGCATACATACCAACAGAACTTGATACTAGATTGAATTTTAGCACAACTTATCCCCACCAGACTGATGGATAGTCAGAGAGAATGAACTAGACATTAGAGGATTTGTTGAGATCATGTGTGCGCGATTGGGGTGGATCATGGGAGCAGTACCTACCCTAACCTGAGTTGCTTATAATAACAACTATTATGCTAGTATCGGGATGCCTCCATATGAATCTCTCTATGGGAGGATGTGTCAGTCACCACTTCACTAGAATGATGTTGGTGAGAGGACCTTGTGGAGGTCATAGGAACTATAGTTGTATGTTTATAAAATCACTTTGATCAAGAAAAGGCTAAAGAGAGTCCAGGATCGACAGAAGTTGTATGTTGATGCAAAGCAGACTAACTTGCACTTCATCGTTGATGAACATGTGTTTCTAAAAATCCAACCCATCAGAGCTATATCTAAGAATAGAGGAAGGTTGAGTCCCCGATATGTGGGTCCATTTGAGATTTAGAATGGATTGGTGAAGTTGATTATCATTTAGCCTTACCCCTTGGTATAGTATGATGCATGATGTGCTCCATGTGTCCACTCTAAAGCGCTATGTGAAGGACCTAAACCATGTGCTTAGCATTGAACATATTGAACTCAAAGGGAGGTTGACATACCCTGAGTCACCTGTGAAGGTACTAGATACCAAGGTGAAGGAGCTCAGGAGTAAAATCGTAGAGATGGTAAAGGTTGTTCAGAAGCACCATGGAAAGGATGAAGCCACGTGAGAGCTAAAGGTGGACATGGAAAAGGGCTTACCCCGAATTGTTTGTTTGATTGAATTTGGAGGCAAAATTTCTATAAGAGGGGAAGGTTGTTGTAACCTCAAATTTTGTGTGTATTGGTTGAAATACAATTTTACAAATAAAAGGAGTTTGAATGGAAATTTGTATGCTTTGTTTTCAAAGAATGGATTCTTTTACAAAATTTTCCTTGGATGGATGATTTCTTGGTTTATATTATTTTAATAATCCAATAATGATAACAGGGAAAAGGATAAAATAAAATCCTATAATATGAAAAAGAAAAAAAAAGAAATAGAAGATAATTGTATGCATGAGTGAGAATTGTGAAGAATTTTCTAGAAGGTGGCAACGATGGCCACAATTGATTAGTTTTCATTTTCACATGGTTTCTAATATGAAAAGAAATAAAAATAAAGAAAACAGAAGAGAAAGAAAGAGAAAATATGAATTTTAATTTCACAATGTATATGCCTTTTGAGTGGATGACTTGCATATGAAGAAAAGACTCTTTTATTTTCTAATTTCAGTTCCAAACTTTGCAAACAAGTAATTTGAGTCATTAAAGAGTTTCCCTTAAATTTTGGTATTAAAAGGATGTGTGATTTAGGAGATATTGATTTTTGAAAAATCCTTAAAGTGTGGACAATATAAGATACATTATTAAATGTCACACTCATATTAGAATTCTTATTTTCACCCTTTTAATGGGCGCACACAATGGGGACCGTTGGATCTATGATCAATGGTGGTGCACTCGTAACCTTCCTCGCATCTAGATAGGCAAGTCGAAAATAGTGTCTGACTTTTTCCTTGGATAATTTCTCTTTCCTCAATGATCGGGCAAACATGGAAAGTTTTCCATTGGATTCGCAAGGCCAAACCAAACCTATATAGGTTGGGGTTTTCCCCCTTTGGATGAGTATCAAAGGTTTCCCCAACTCTCATCAAACTCCATCGAGGAAAATGTGTATATAAGGGAGGTATTTGACCCCTGCGAGCTAACATATGCATTCACAAGATGTCTCTTGACTTCTGGATCTCTTTCCTTTTCTCAATTTTGCATCAATCCTTGTACTCCACCTCTGACCACTTTCCAAGTTCCACTAGAGATACTCCCTTGTCAACTGCTAGTTATGGGCTATCACATACCAATCAAAACCGAACACCAAGTCTGGCGGGTTGAGGTGAAGGGGATGATGCCCTTTCTCACCACATCTTGGCATCAACTCTGAAAGTCAACTTTCGATTGCTTCAGCCATGAGCTGGAGTAGGCTGTTGAGAGGAAGAAGAATCTAGGTTGAGAAAGTACTCACCGGCCCCCGAGCATGCGTTGAAGAGGAAAGGGAAAACACATCTTTTTAGCTCAAGTTACGGCCTTCACCTCTGTGGGATGAGTTGTTGAGATGACCATGGGCCATTGCTACATAGTACCCGCATGGAAAAGCAATGGAAAAGGAAAAAGGAACCCCAATTGGTGACGTGGTGCTCTATTATTGGTCCAGAGGTAATTAAATTGAATAAATCATAATTAATTCTTGGTGATTCGTATGACCATAAGTTACATATGAAAATTGATCAGAAAAGTCCATAGAATTCAGTAAAAATATGATCAAGGGCTAAATATGTTTGTAACTCGAAAAGTATGTAAATATGCTATTTTTAATGGTTTTAATTAATTCAAAACCCTAAGTTTTGAAGATTAATGAATCTACCAATGTTCCCTGATTTTTATGAGCAAATTTTAGTCTATTGACATAAAAAGGATGGATTAGATCTAGATGCATAATATAAGTGCATATTTTGCTAAATTAGGGTTCCATGATTATAATAGTACATTAATGGACTTAAAAACCCTACTTTGGATAATTATGATGTTTAATGGTTTTAATTGTGGAAAATAATCAAGGTGGTGTGAAAATATGTTCTTGATCTAATTTGTGAATGAAGACCCTTAATGTGGATAATTTGAGTAATTAGGATTTTTCTATGTGGAAAAGTGTTTTTAGGATTTGTTGACATCAAAAGGGTAAAATTGGAAAATGAAAATTTAGAAACCAAGAACCCCTAAGGAAATCCTAATAAGGCTTAGAAACCCTAGAATGGAATCCCAAGTCAATAAAAGATGTTTGGATGAGATTATAACAGTTAGGTGTTATATATGCTTTATAGAATTTAGTTGCTTGATGTTTGTCTTGGTTGATTAGACTTCTTGATTGGATTAGCTATCTTTCTTGGTTCTGAGACTTCCAAATTAGGTATGTCATTACGCTTATAGATAATCTCTATAGTTGCATGATGATTTCTGAGGTTTTATCGATTGCTTGAAATAAAATGCTTGAAGGAACTTTAATTCCTGCAATCTATAAAGTCACTATGACTATGACAAAGTATGTTGATAACATGCTGGAACTCGACATACCACCTCTAGATGATTGAATAAAAGGAAATGAAGTGTCATGTCTAGGACCTAAGACTAGGCCCCAGATTTGGAAGGTCAGACTAGGCCCAAAATTGAGAAGGTCATATGAGGTCAGACCAGGCCCCAGATTGGGAAGGTCCCATGAGATCATACTAGGCCCCAGATTGGGAAGGACATCTAGGTCATGCCCCTGATTGGGAAGACCAACGTGGCACCTGGGCTCTAGATGGAGAAGATGGCCTTCTTTTCCATGATATCTACATGACCCTGGAAGGGTATACCAGGGGTTGAGCAAAAATGGTTGAGAGGTTAATGAGAAAACATAAATTTTGTTGTGTGACAAATAATTGATGTGGTTATGTTGTTCCAATCATATGTGCAAACTTTTGATTTCCCCACATACCAATATAATTCATTGTACTGACCGACATTTTGTTTGTCGATGTTTTAGGGAAATATGCAGTTACAATTATGAAAGGTGAATGTTTGATAAAAAGTAACATTGAAAAAGAACAAGGAAAAAATAATGTTCGGAGCATTATAGTTAGTTCTTCGGGTAAAGTTCCAAACTCCTATCCTTTTGAAAGGTATGTGAAAAGAAAAAAATATCCTACTTTAAGCTTATCTATGGTAGAATTTATTAATTAATTTTGATTATTTACAAAACCATATGATCCTATTTTGGGATAACGACTCTAGCTTCTTGGCCTTCCTTAATTGGGGGTTGTTGAGGGGTGGGGTCATTACAAGTGTAGTGTAGCTTTTAATTTTCTTTTCTTATTCGTGATTTATCTCTTCTTATTTATTTGCTTTTCTTGCTACTTAGAATTATCTTTTCTAGGCTAACTTAGGTCTTGATTGATTGTTCCTTCAACTACTTTCTTGTCCAACTGTAGTGTAATCAAACAAACCCCCAACCAAACCCTTGAACCCTAGACTACACTTTAGGAACCTTGTAAAAACTAACTAAGCTCTAGAATCCCCTCTCTCCCTTGGGAGTGACCCCTAACTTGACACTCCCCTATACTATAACTAGACCCCTTGCTCCTTTGGGTAAGTGTGTTATTCTATGTGAGTGTGTCCACACCTTCGGGTCTTATAAATTCAAAAGACCTAGTTGTGTTAAACTTAGGGTGCATCCAATCAAGATTCAATTGATTTAGGTGTACCTTAGGTGAAAGTGCACCACCGAACATGAAGAGAGACATAGCTACCTTTGTGGAAAAATAACTAACTTGTCAACAAGTGAAAAAAGGACATCAAATACATAGTAATCTTTTCCATCCACTTGAGATTCTAGAGTGGAAATGGGAGAATAGTACCATGGATTTTGTCACTAGATTCCCAAGTAGGTCTCATCGAGCTGAATCAATTTAGTATATAGTTTTTCTATAATAGGCCTTAAGATGAGGGAGTTATGCATTTTATAAGTTGTGCATTGAAAACTATAGAGGAAGGGGGAAAGGGTGTTACACTTCATTGATGTGGTGGCAGTAGCCATGAGATCTTGATCCTATGACTCTTAATCCCACATCCTCATCCTAGTTGCATAGTTCTTGTGTCTGCTCTCCACCACCACATGCAGTCCTGGGAGGTCCAAGGTCAATCCCATCATATCATGTATTCATAAGGCCTTTGACCAACTTCCCACTGGAAGGGTCAGAAAGGGTGCTCAATATTAGCTAACCCTTACATACATGTGGGACCTCGAGGCCATTTCCAAGAGCTAACCCTATTTCTTCATGAGGGACCTCAATCAATAAGGTCATAGAGAAAAACCATGTTTCAACATTGTATAATGGAATTTCTACATATAATGTTTGCAATTTACAAGACAAGCATTCATCGAGTACATACTAGATTACTACATTCAATATGTGAGCAAATAAACAATCATTCATATGTATCTCATTTCAAACAAGGACGCCATAGTCATATAATTGTCAAATCCCATACCTCATTCAAAGATTCATAACCTAACTTCTCCTTCATCATCTAGCCACATGAAAAACCTAAATAATAATAACATTACATACATGTCTTAGTTCTCATTGTTAACCCTAGTTAGTTCCATTTTAGGATTTTGACCAAGTTAGGTTCAAAGTTGGTTAATTACATGTTTGATGATTATTACTAATTTAAGGGTCATCAAGAAGTTTTGGTTCAAGTTTTATGTCATTTTGCTGTTCCATTCATCAAATGTGATTATTACAAGATTTTATGTCACTTTGGTACATTTCAAGGTCAAATGACTTATTATAGGGGAAACAAGACAATGATTCATCAAGTCATAGGATTTATACAACATATGAGACTAGATATGAAAGTAGGACATATAAGATACATAATCAAAGTTGGGTGGATGCCACTAGGATGAGGCTTCAGAGTCAAAGTTTGGTATCATCATATCAACATACATTCAAATACCCGTCATACAAAACATAGGTCATAAGGATCCAACATATGAATTAGATGGAACTTCCATACCAAGGGGATCATAAGGGGTAGATCATCTCTAATTTGAGAGGGTAAGGCATGATCGTAAGGGGTAGATCATCTCCGATTTGACAGGGTAAGACATGAGATAAAGACCCACATCAAGAAATCAAGTCACATATGTCACATAATAGGGAAAATTAGGGTTTCAAACACCATAATAGAGGAAGAGGGTAGAACATAGGCATTTAAGTGAACACCCATCACATGATTACTTATATTAATGAACTAATAAGATTTGATGCACAAACATGTTAATAATCATCATTTCATTGAATTATAATCATTGTTTGTGATGAAGTTTGGACAGTAGTCGATCATCTAACTAAATATACTCATTTATTACCATTTAAGAGTACTTATGAAGCTGTTTACATGGCACAATTGTATGTGTATTGGGTCATTCTTTTTTTAGAGAAGGTAAAATATCACTATAACTTCAAAATAGTATAGTGGAAGACCATGTATATTGTACATGTGGGTAACTCAACAAAAACCCCACTATCTGAGAATCTCATTCCCAACCCCGATCCAAATCTTGGGTTTGGTTTTAAACACCACACCCATATTATTTACAAAAAGGTCAAAAAGGCAAAGGGTGTCATGCTCACCCTTGCCATGGACTCTGTGGTTCCTCTCCTCCTAGATGAGAAAACACAACCCAGCAAGACTAAAACTAGAAAAATGTCTCAACTAGGTTCTATTCTCCATAATCCAGTGAATGCCCTCATCCAACCCCAAAGCGGGGAACTACCCCATCCCATCTTCAGGCTCCACCTGCACCATAAATACTTTGCATACGAGCACTTAAAGAATAGGTGTTCATGACACTCATATTGTCCCTTACAAAGGATACAAAATAGAGCTTGTAGTCAGTCCCCACTCCTTGACTCTATCCAGGCTGGGTAATTGTGTAGGATACACTAGTAGAGGCAACAACTCCACTTTAGGATGTGGTATTTGTGCCAAGTCACTTCAAACCAAGGGACCTGGGGTGTATGGAAAGAGATGAAAGACCATGGTTTGTAAGTGGCATCCCACAACCAGGTTCCCATATGAAGAACATATTTCACAGACACATATCTCCACCCTTTGGCCATGGCTCACTAGACCCTGGATGCAGAATGCCCCTGATGCGCCTCAAGATTGTCTCTATGTCTTTGCTTCATCTAGTGTGATCACAAGGACCCATTGTTCTTGAGGAAATAGTCAATCCTCATGTAGGTAGCCAACGTGGAAATGGAAGACATGTCGATGATGTTGAGACCCTCGTCACAGTAGCTTCTAGCCAAACTTGACTAGGGGACAGTGTGGTGCTTCCCACCCTAGATTACAAAAGAGGCAATGGATTTCATCTTATCAAAGGACAACAGCCAGAATCTCATCTTGGTTACACCAGTACCTAATTTTGGGGGTGACTACATACCTCACCAACACCAGGCGACTGACCAGTGATAGACGAAGCCCCATCCACTTGGTAGCCGTGTCCCATAGGTTATAAATGGACATTATAAAATCCTTGCCACTCGGCACACACCCGCTGATTGAAATGCCAAGATACTTGGTGGGGAACACACTAAAAAGGAGTCTAATGGCATCCTTCAGCCTACCTGTCCTCAAGTCATAGGACCTAGCCAAGAAGATTTTGGACTTCAACTCACTAATGAAGAGGCCTGCGAGGGTTTCAAACATTTTCAAAACCACCTGCATGTGTTTCATTTCCTTCACTATCCCCAAAAGAAAGAAAAGGACATAGTCGGTAAATATGAGGTATGGGAGCACCTTTGCCCCCGCCTTGTTTAAAGGTCCTCATCTTCTTCTCAGTACTGGTTTCATCAACCAAGGTGGTCAAGGACTCCATGAAAAGGGTGAAAAGGAGGGGGGATAATGGATCACCTTGTCTCATCCCATTAGAGGCTTTAAAGAGATCACAGGGAATGTCATTCACAAGAATAGAGAAAGATGTGGAGGAGACACACTCCACGATCAGTTCGACCCACCTCCTAGAGAAACCCATCTCCATCATGATGCACTTTAGAGCATCCCACCTGACCAAGGCATATGCCTTAGTGATGTCTAACTTGACACAAGCTTTGTGTGACTGAAATTTCATGCTAAAACCCAAAAAGAATTTGGAAGCCAGTAGAGTGCTATCTGACAGGCTTCTCCCTCTAATGAACATAGAATGAGCTGGGGACACAGCCTCAGGGAGGATCCTCTTCATTCCATTTTCTAAGAGGTTGGTAATAACTTTATAGACTACACCACTGTAGACAATCGGTCTTAGATCAGCAATGGAATGGACTATACTTTTCTTCAGAATTATCTTGAGGAAGGAATGGTTGATTATTCTCACCATTTTCCCTCCCACCATGAACCACCTAACAGTGTTGCATAGGTCTACCTTCACCACCACCCCCCACATCCTTTTGAAGAAGAAGGCATTGAAGCCATCAGGACACGAGTCATTCATGGTTCCAATGGAAAAGAAGGCCCTTTTAATATCATCCTCAGAAGGTGGGTTGAATAGATCTCAATTAATATGATCAGTGACATAGTGTGGTGGCAGGGTACACTGATGCACATGAGTCCCAATAGAAGAGTTGTATAGATTAGAGTAAAAGAGGATGGATTCAGTCGCCACCTCCTCTGGGATCTAGTTGCAGATCTATCTTGTTTGTAGAGGGTATGAATACACTCCTCACCTACATGGATTGTCTAAGGTTATTGTTTCTAACTGGGATCCAAAATTTATGTCTCGATTTTGGAAATAGATACAAGACGAGATGGGATCCGACTTATGCTTCATCACAGCTTAGCATCCATAGACTAATGGATAGACAGAATGGATCGTTCAAATTCTAAAAGTGTTGCTATGTGCTTGCGAGATGGATTGTTGGGAAAAGTATCCCATGTTGGCTGAATTTACCTATAATAACAACTACTAAGCCAACATTGGCATTCCACCATTTAAGGAACTTTACCGCTGACCTTGTTGTTCACCACTACACTAGGATGATGTGGGAGAACGTTCTCTGGTAAAGAGTGATGACATGCAATTGATGACTAACAAAATAACGTGTGAAGGATGCCTAGGACACACAAGAAATGTACGCTGACAAATAGAGGTCAGGTGTGAATTTTTTAGTAGGATACTACGTGTTCCTAAAAATCAAACTAATTTGGTCTATTTCAAGGTCCAAGGTGAAAGGTAAATTAAGTCCCAAATATGATGAGCCATTTAAAATCTTGGATAAAATTGTGGAGTGTGCCTATCATCTTGCATCTCCTCCAATTTATGATAAGATTCAAAATGTGTTCCACGTGAAGTATATCCAATTAAAATCATAGACTTCAGACTAAAACAACTAAAGAACAAAGATATTGTGCTTGTTAATATACTCTGGAAGCATCATGTGCTAGAAGAGACTATTTGGGAGCTAAAAGATGAGATGTTGTGGATTCACTCCTCCCTCTTTAGTTAAGATTTTGGGGAAGAAATCTTTTCAAGGGGTGTTATGTTGTAAGATACTCAACTTTACATATTTTCCTTAATCTTATTGACACCTTTTTCTAATAAAATGATATGTAGTCTCTATCCCCTAATTTGAGAAACCTTAGACTTAAAATACCATATTTAGATAATAATTGATATTTAATATACATATATTTAAAGTCAACACTATAATTTAGCATCTTTATTAGTAAATACCCCACTCTTGGATCTTATTCTCTGGCATATTCTTATGAGTAAGGTGAGGAAGATAAAAGGATAAAAAATTAACTAGAATCAAAATGTAATTATGGAAAGGAGTTTATATACTAATTGTAAGGACCCTGACCCAAGTTTTGGGATAACCCTCTTTTCTTTGCTTATGAAAGGTTCTTATAACCTTAATATAATCTCTTAAGATGTTTTGATATCATGTGACAAGCTCATGTTTCCAGTTTTGTCTCGTTTGGATGTTGTTTGAGCAATGTTTGCCTGTTTTGGACTAAAGTGCAATTTACCAAAAGTAAGGGGTTATTGCAATATGTCACATTAAAAGCATGCCTTTAGTACTCTATAACCATTAGAAAGATAATGATGAGGTGGGGCACCTTGTGGAGGACATACATTCCAAGTTTGAGCTTAGTAGGATGATGCCCTATGTGCTAGTTTTGGTGCAAATTGCAAATTACCCAAAGTGGAGTGGTCAATATGCAATTTATAAGCTCTAGAGTCACCTACCTTCTGTTTGGAATCATCTAGGACGTGGATGGAAGTTGGGGCACCTTGTTTGGTTGATAGTTGAGGAGTAACATCTTTATATGGTCTTTATATCACATATGTGTCACACATGCTACCTTATCTTTTAGTGTATCAGGTAGAAGCTTGAGAGTGTGTCGCCCATGAGGGTATGTCGCCCATGGGAGGTACCCAGCTGCATCATCCTAGAGTGTATCACCAGTCTATTCATGTGTATCTTGGGTGGCAACAAGTGGCGTTAAGTGCATGAGCAAGTGGCATCTTGGGTTATGTTGTTATGACACCTCTCCTTTGCTACCTCTCTCTTCCTTGGTGTATATAGCCCCCTTCCTCCTTAACCAAGTGCTCCCTTTCGGACACCTTCTTTCCCCTTCCTGTATGGGACAAGAATGTGAGCTTGGGAGGTCAAGGAAACTCCCATGGAGCTTGGGAGGGCGAGCTCTTTGGCCATGGAGACTCCTTGCTAAAGATCCAACATTGGTGAGTCATGCTTTCTTGCTAGCTTTTCCTTGTGCCTTCTTCTTCATCTCCTTCTCCTCCTCTCAGCCATGGATGGGCCCTTGATGTGATTAGGCAAGGCCATGGTTATCTCCCCCTCTTTTCTTCTTCTTGAGCTATACATAACCATGGTATCTTCTTCTTCTTCTCTTGTTCCTTGAAGTGATGATGATGGAGCTGAAGACAAGCTTAGAGCTTTGGATGGATGGTTTCCATGGAGAGGAATGTGGGTTTGTTGCTTGGATCGGGAAGCTTTATGCCTTTCATGGAGATCCTCTTAAGGTGGGTTACATAACTCTTAACCATCTCTATTATGTTCACTCTCCGTATGTGCATGTGATGATTCTTGTCTTTAAATTGATACCCTTCTCCATGTTAGCCATGCATGTGGAACATGAGATCTATTTTAATGGAAATGGTCACAGTTTACTACTGTCCTTATCTTGTTCTTATTGCGTTAGATGGTAATGGGTGGCTAGAGGTTGAAGATGACTTTCCCGATAGGGTGCTTTACCCGATATGGGGGCTTTCCTGATACTATGCTTTGCCCGACATAGTACCTTGCTCAATAGGTTATACTTCGGAGATCCAAAAATCTTGCCAACAAATGAAGGTCAAGGTATTTATACTTGAGGTTTATAGAAAAGAGTGTCATAGTTATCATTAGCTTAAGGTTCCTCATACCACCTAGCCATGCAAGGTCGACACATAGTCTTACATGAATGCCACTATTTTCTTGTCATGCAAAAAGGATAAAAGAAAAGATAAGGAGCGACTCTTGATTTCCCTCCTAGGGCAAGTCTTCTTCCACTAACTTATTATTATATTCAACTCTATGATTTCCAAGGCAAAAGGAAATTGATTCCTCATTCTTCCTTGAAGTGCCTTATCCATCATGGTTCAAGCCAAGGATTCCTCAACCCGATAGAAGGCACTCCTTATGTTTGTATGGTCGATAGGGTCTTCTACTCTTAAGTCTACAACACAATATGGCCCATGTACATAGCTTTCAACTTATACATTTTCTTGGTTTCTTTATTATAAAAGTACTAACACTTCAAGATGTCTCAAACATATTATCTCCTCCTTTCTCTTTCCTCTATATAATACTAGGCAAGAGTAAGAACAATCTAGAGGTTATGATTTGCACATTAACCTAACATTTGTATATATTGCAAATTGTATTACAATTGATGTTCCAAGCACTTAGCATTATTTACTCAAGTTCTCACTTAGGATTTTAGGCTTTACACAAGCCACCACTTAGCATCATATTCTCTTTCATGATATACAAAAAACTTCGAATATATTCAACATGTAACATTTGCAACATAACCCCTCATCTTTGGTAAATTACACTTTTCACTTAGATTATCATACAATGCACACATAGTTTGCATATAAGCTCAATTTTTAAAATAATTCATCACAAAGGCTTTAATTACTTTTCAAAAGATAATAACAAGTTGTAAGCAACTTACTTAATAAAAACATATAGGGTTAGGCCATAACCCAAGTCAGGGGTGTTACAGTTATCAACCCCTAAAAGAAGGATTTCGTCCCCAAAATATCAAGAGAAAAGAGAAGGGTACTTCTTACTCATCTCTTCCTCTAACTCCCATGTGGCTTCTTCAACGCCACGGTGATGCCAAAGAACTTTCACCAGAACTATGTCTTTATTCTTCAACTTCTTGACTCTTCTCTCAAGAATCATCACAGGAACTTCCACATAGTATATATCTTCATTAAATTCAACCCCTATAGGTTGCAACATCATCTCTGTATCGGGATGACATCTTCTCAGCATAGACACATGAAATACTGGATGTAGTCTATGTAGCTCAAGTGGTAACTCCAACCTATAAGCTACTCTCCTGATCTGTGCTATTACTGGGTAAGGTCCCATAAATCAAGGGGCTAACTTGACTTTTTTCCCAAATCTGAGAACACCTTTCCAAGGAGAGACCTTGAGATACACTATGTATCCAACTTGGAATTCTAAAGGTCTACGATGTTTATAAGCATAAGACTTTTGTCTACCATGTGTAGCCTTCAACTATTGTTGTATAACTTTAATCTTTTCAGTTATTTGTTGTACTCGCTTAGGTCCCAAAAGTTGGTATTCTCTGATTTCAAACTAGCATAATAGAGATCTACAGTTTCTATCATATAACGCTTCATATGGTGCCATGTCAATACTGGCCTGATAGCTATTATTATAAGCAAAAGCTCAAGTGTAGATCCCAACTTCCCACAAACTGAAGAACACATGCTCTAAGAAAGTCCTCTAAGATCTGTATAGTTATTTCAGACTATCCATTTTTATAAGGATGAAAAGGCATACTAAACTTCAACTAAGTACCCAAGGCTTTATGTAATCGTTCCCAAAAACAACTTGTAAATTGGGGACCTCTATCAGATACAATTGTAGCTGGAACTCTGTGCAACCGTACTATCTCATCTATACAGATCTGTGCAAGCTTCTCAGTAGTGTAGGTCATTTTGATAAGAAGAAAATGTGCTATCTTAGTCAACCTATCTACTATTACTGAAATGGAATCATGACTCTTGGCTATCCTAGGCAGACCAACCACAAAGTCTATGGTCACGTGATCCCATTTCCACTGAGGTATAGGTAGAGGTTGTAACATTCCTACAGGTTTCTGGTGTTTTGCTTTAACCTGCTGACACACTAGACACTTGTGATGGAGTGGAATTTTGAAATCCTTAAATGTCTAATGAATTAAGTGAAACCATATGTTTGAGTTAGATTGAGAGTTCCAAGATTTTGACAAAGTAGGTGTGTTGATGTGAGGTTGATATCATGATTAGGATCTTTCTGCTGATGCCTTTTTGAGGAATTTTATTGAATGGTCTAACGATTGAGTTTTGGCACCAAATTTGAATAGAAGGTATCTTGAGTGGTAGGGAAGCTATGATTATAATATGGTGGCAATTAGATGTTCCTAAAGGAAGTTATCGAGGTCTGAATCTGTGAAATAATATGCATATATTGAGGTATTTTAGACCAAGGTTATTGTTATACTAGGCTAAGTAGTTGATCAATAGGGTGTCCCACACCCCTTTCATTGAGGGCAGGATGGGTGGCCAGATCTTGGTCATTCATGACTAATCCAGTGGTTGTGACTGCCTACTTCCGTGAGCCCCATATTTGGTCTTGTAAAGGGCCTTTTACAACTGTTAGATGCTTTTTGGACGACCTTGAGATCACCTCCAAGCTCCAGATTTGGAGGAGTCATGGGAGCAGAGTGGCGTGCAAGAATCCACACCACCACAATCTCTAGATGTGCACCCAAAAGAAGAAGAGACTGAAGAGTTAAGTTCAACTCGAGTGGAGGAGTGCGGAGACCCCTAAAACGAGTTGTGCGATCGCTCCAGTAGGGAGAACGGAAGCCAACTCCCCACTGTCTCTCCACCGTATCCTGTAGGTGGAGGCCATGAGTAGAATATGGAGTTAGAAGGTCATTTTGAGGAAGATGAAGAAGGAGAAAGCAAGCACGAAGTTAGGGGAGTTCACCCATGTATCTGTGTGCCCAAATCGCGAAGCTTTTCATGGTTGTCGAAGCCAAAGTCAGCCAGAGAGGAGCTCAGAGCTAGGGGCGGTGCTTCAGGCCGTTTCAACACCAGCTGTGAGTTCCCTTCGATCTCTACTAGTCGACCGAAGCTTCTCAACCTGGAAAGGGGTCAAGAAAGCGGTCCAGGGGCAAGATTCCACTTTTGCTCCGTCGTGGAAGAGCTTCATGGCGGCGAGCTTGCAGAAGCAAGGGTCTGGGGACGAAGCATGAAAATCCAGTGGTCGTGGAGATCTCTCTAGTATGGACGAAGCTGAGGGAAGGATTAATGGTGGACGAGGAGGACATGGTTGTGAGATATTGCTCACCGGAGAGTAGTTCCATCGTGGAGGCACTAGTGCTAGTGGGATATAGAGTTCCGTGGACTGACGCTGTGATGCCTTGGGCGTGGAACGAGAGAGAACGGAGGGTCAGCTTCATGTGGACCGAAGAAAGAAAGGGATGAGTTGGGTCCAACCAGACCAGGGATAAACCAATGAACCACAACATGAACCACCGACTCAGATGAGAAGCAATGCGCCCGCACATGGCCACATGGCATTACCAGATTGGCCCAAAAAGGTACTTATCTCATAAATGTACATATCTTATAAAAATCTTAGAAATTAGCACGTACATCAGAAAAATACAAGTGAGGTACCGTTTTTCTCAGAAAAATGAGTAGAACACAGAAAATAACAGGATTTTGATGCATTAATAATAGTGATATCATGTAAGATGTGTAATGCTTGTTTAATGGATAATAAATATCAAATGATGATCTAAAATTATGAGAAAATACCAGTAGGTTGTAAATCATGTTTATAATCCATCTGATGTCAGTAACTATGGTGTTGATGCATGAAATTATGTAATTTGCTTCATATGGCTAATTAGGGCTTTAAACCCTAAATAAAATGCAATAAATGCACATGTGCTCAATTAATGATGAAATTCACAGAACACCCTCATATCTGTAACTGGAAGATAATATATAAATCTGAGATCAATTATATACATGACATTCATGTTATATGAAGTGCACCCTTAATACATGTGATGTAACCCTAATATGGTTAACGAAAGTGACATAATGTTAAATATGTTCATATAATAATGTGACACATGAGTATATCCAGTTGATGAACTATAATCTGGAATATGACATTAGTAAGATAAATCTAATGATAAGAATGTAAGTAATAATGGAAATATACTAATGAGCTAAGCTAAACCATAATGAACATGAATAGGGTTAAGATGAGATGTAAGAAGATGAGAACCTGATGATAGTATATGATCTTATCTTGATCAGGTTTATCAAAGATATAAAGGACATCAAGAATATGTTTTAGAATGATCTATCTCTTTGGAAGGTATGCCATTACCTCTTACTTGGCTTATTATACATTATGCTTGTGTTATATGGTAGTAAAGACTTGGCATATGGTATTGATTGAAATGATTGTCGTGTACGATATGTTGCTTGAATTTTCATATGTATTGCTATGAACACATCAAACATAATATATTTTTTCCATTATATGAAAGGACCAACTCTATGGCAGTGTGCTTGGAAGTGACTGAACTCTTTGGTAGTGGTCATGTTGTACATATGGAAGCACCAACTCTTTGGTAGTGGGCTTGGACCCAACTCTTTGGTAGTGGTCACATTGTACATATGATCCAACTCTTTGGTAGTGATCATAAAGGCCTTAATGCATTCAACTCTCAGATAGTAAATGCATGGATGATATAATGGAAATTATGCTTAAAATATGTGTTCTCTTTTTTTAATGAACATCTTCGTGCAAGTATACACTTTTCTTATATTCTTTTGTTACTACCAAGTATATTAGTTTTATCTTATTTCCAAGATATGATGAGAGGTATATAAAAGACACGTAGGCATACTCAGTACAATATTCTTGAATATTGTGCTGACGTGTACCGCATGTAATGTTTTTGTTTAGGTTGTGGTTATACTCTTGAAGATCCAGGACAGTCGAGAGTTGTGTGGCGAGCTGATGTACAGGTGGACTTGTTGTCTTAAGATCATGTAGTTTAGTGGTAGTACATGTTTATGTATAGTTTGTTGTTCAATATGTAATATCAGATGTTGTAACAATTCATGTTGAAATTATATGTTGAATGGTTAACATGTATGAATGGTTTTATTATTGTTCATGTACATGTGCTACTGATTGTTTCCTTTTGACTTCCTCTGATTTTCTTCTTCTTAGCCTAGTGTGGGATGTTTAAATTGGGATTCTCACTGAGGTGAGGGTTTCAATTTGGACGTCACACATTATATTAAGTTTTAGAAAATTTAGGGACGTCACAACACTGCATAACAAACTCAGCTACATCTTTCTTTAAACCAGGCCACCAATACATATCTTTCCAATTATGATACATTTTAGTGCTCCCTGGATGCATTGCATACATGGATGAGTGAGCTTCCTCCATAACTAACTTCCTCTAGTTATTACTATCAGGAACTATCAGCCTACCATGGTAACAAACTATATCATCCTCTGACTCATGGAAATTGTCCCGTTTCTCACTGCCCAACTCTGACTTAATCTACTGAATCACAGATCTAGCCTGTTGTGCCTCTTTGATCTGTTCCTTCAGAGTGGGTTTCACATGCATCTTAGCTAACAACCCTGCTCACAATGATACTTGTAACTGCACATTCATCTATCTCAAAGAGACAAACATATCCCGCTTACAACATACTAAGGAATTTAACTTTGCATTATCTGAGGGTGGAGATGAGGATTTTCTGCTGATTGCATCAACCACTACATTGGCTTTTCCTAGATGATAATCAATTGTACACTCGCAGTCCTTGATTAACTCTATATGGTAACACTGTCTCATATTCAACTCATGCTGAGAGAAGATATATTTCAAGTTTTTATGATCTATAAAGATCTGGCACATCTCTCCATAGAGATAATCCCTCCATATTTTTGATGCATGAACCACTATAGCTAGTTCTAGATCATGTGTCAGATAATTCTCCTCATGTTTATTGAGCTATTGATAAGTAAAAGAAACTACATGATCATTCTGCATCAACACACAACCTAGACCTTATTTAGAAGCGTCACAGAAAACAACATATCCCTTACCTTGCTCAGGTAGAACTAACATAGGTGCACTAGTCAACTTTTCTTTCAACATCTGGAATGAATGTTGACACTTGTCATTCCAGACCAAAGGAACTTCCTTCCTTGTCAACCTAGTTAAGGGTAATGCTATAGAGCTGAAATCCTTAATAAACCTTCTGCAGTATCCTTCCAAACCTAGGAAACTGTGAACCTCAGTCAGTGTCTTAGGTTGTTCCCACTCCATAATAGATTCTACTTTCTTAGGATAAACATGAATACCTAAAGAAGATATAACGTGTCCAAGAAAAGATACTTCTGATAACCAAAACTCGCACTTGCCAAACTTAGCATATAGCTTATGTTGTCTCAACAAGGTCAAAGCTTGATAAAGATGTTGTTGATTCTGTTGACTATCTCTACTGTATATCAAGAT
Organism: Alisma plantago-aquatica; assembly: GCA_963693085.1. NCBI lineage: Eukaryota > Viridiplantae > Streptophyta > Magnoliopsida > Alismatales > Alismataceae > Alisma > Alisma plantago-aquatica. The sequence continues at coordinate 369,560,714 of OY856413.1, read as the reverse complement.
GTCATCTATGAAGACTACTGCAAACTGATCAAGGAACGAATGGAAGATTCTATTCATCAACTCCATGAATGCAGCTGGTGCATTAGTTAGTCCAAACGACATAACTATGAACTCATAATGACCATTCCTCGATCTAAAGGTCGATTTAGGTATGTCACTCTCTTTGATACATAAATGGTGATATCATGACCTCAGATAAATTTTAGAGAACATTTTTGCACCACACAACTGGTCAAACAAATCATCAATCCTTGGTAAAAGATATTTGTTCTTAATAGTCACCTTGTTAAGCTGTCTGTAATCTATGAAAAGTCTCATAGACCCATCTTTCTTTTTAACAAAAAGACCTAGAGCACCCCATGCTGAAGTACTCGATCGTATAAAACCTTTTTGAAGCAACTCCTGTAACTATTTCTTAAGTTCTACCATCTCAGCTGGTGCCATCCTATAAGGGGTTTGGACTATAGGTTGTGTATTCGAGACAATATTAATCTCGAAATCAATCTCTTAAGGAAGAGGAACACCTAGAAGTTCCTTAGGAAACACGTCCTCACATTCCTTAAAAATTGGAACTTAAAAAGACTAAGGTTCTTTATTCTGGTATCTATTACATGTGCTAAGAATGTGAAGCACTATCTTGTTGTGAAAACAAATTGTTCTGTCATCTTTCTGGTGAAAACCATCATACTTCTTGTAACATCCCTGACCTGGGTTATGCCATAACATGGAAGTTTTGCTTAAGTAAGTTATTCATAAACTTTTTTTAATCTTTTTAAAAGTAATTAACACTTTCCTTGAGTTTAATTTTCAAGTTTGAGCTTATTTGCAAACTATTTGTGCATTATATGATAGGTTGGGTGTAATTTTCAATTTACCCAAGATGAGGGGTTATATTGCAATATATCAAATTTTGAGCATTTTTTATGTTCTTTAGCATCATAAGAAAGAGAATGATGCTAAGGTGTGGCTTGTGGAAAGCCTAAGCTCCCTAGAGCTTGTTTGTATAATGCTTGTGCCTTGTGTACCAGTTTTGGTGCAAGTTGCAATTTACCCAAAATATAGGGTTAATATGCAAATTACCATCTCTAGAATGTCCTTAATCTCTTAGAATCATCTAGAGGAGAGAGAAAGAAGGAGGCACCATGTTTGAATCATATTTGGGTGGTAGCATTCTTGGTGATTAAAAGACCCAGAAGAGTTGTGTATTTGAAACCCTAGTTGAGTTGTATTGGGTTGTATTGAGTTGTAGAGCTTATATGGGAGTGCCTATCAGCCAAGAAGCCATAGAGTAGGTCCCATATCATTTTTTAAACTCTTGGACTTTGCAATGATGGGTTAATTAACTCAAGGAGGTGATGGATATTGGTTTACAACTTTCCTTAGAAAACGTATATTGGTTTGTGAATAAAGTGATGTGGAGTTGAAATATCTTGCTCAACAAGATAACTAATGACTAAAATCTTATCCCTAGATTATCCTCAATAGTTTTGCATGTCAATATATATATGTGTGCATGGACACGTGGCATCTAGTAGTGTAAAATGATGACACCTCTTATACACTCTCTTTCATGAACCTCAATTATATATACCACTCCTTTCACCTACTAGTGGATCTTTTCGAATCTTATCACTCCATTTCTCTTAGATATTGGGAATAGTAGTAAGGATCAAGGAGGAGCTTGAGCCATTAAGCTTAAGGTGAAGCCGTGGTCATCTTCAACCTTGGTTGAAGTATGAATCTCAGGTTGTGATTCTTTCTTTCTTTATTTTCTTCTTCACCTAGTTATTAACTATGGTGATTCCTTGCATGTAGAAGAGTTGTGAATGAGTCTTGGATCTGTGATTAGTTCATCTTCAACCTTGAGAATGTGAAGTTTCGGAGCTTGGAGCTTCGAATTTGTTCTTGAGGTGGGTTATATAACTTGAACCCAATCATGTTATTATTCACCATCAATCTTGCCATACTTGATGATTTACTTTCAATTCTGAGTTTTCTTATATAATTGATGAATCCATGAGTTCTATTAGTGACATAGGACTATTTTTCATGAACTAGAATAGTAAGGAACGAAGTCTAGATCTTGATTATGATGACATCATCATGGCTCAACCCGATATCGGATTGAAGCACCTCTAACTCGATATGATGTTGAAACCCAACATGGTGATATGAAACCTGATATACCTTGGAACCCTACACCCCTATTGGTTTGTACACTTGGTTTGGTTTATACTAACCTATTGTCTAGGTTTTCACTTAACACATGGTGAAGAGTAGCCTGATACCATGAAGGTTTGAAGTTGTATGAGCGTAAGGGTCTAACTCAATATGCAAACCCTAATTTTGAGCAACCTGATATGAGTGACACACACATACACCTCATGCATGGTATGGTGACCAATGATACACACATGCATGATATGGTAGCAAAGGATACACCTGATGCACAATATGGTGATAAAGGATACACCTCATGCATGCTATGGTGATAAGGATACACCTCATGCATGATACGATGATCAAGGATACACCTCATGCATGATATGGTGATGAACCTACACCACATGCACGATATGGTGATGAAGGATACACCTCATGAATGATATGAAATTACACATACACCACTTACCCAGTATGGTAAGCATACACACACCTCTTACCCGATATGGTAAGCATGCACACACCTCTTGCCCGATACGGTAAGCATACACACACCTCTTTCCTTATAAGGTAAGAATACACACACATGTTGCCCGATATGGTAATCATACAAACACATCTTGCCCAATATGGGAGCAAGCACACACCTCTTGGGCGATATGGAAGAAAGAACACATCATGCTCGATAGGGTGGAAGAACCTCAATCAAATATACTTCATTGAGTAACACATGAAGTGTGTTATGCCAAATGATATACTAATATGTATAGATTTCAATGCATTTTGATAATGTAAGACAATTTACCTTGAGAAAAGGATTGAGCCAACTTAATAAAGTATGATGTAATCATTATCCTGGTGAGGATGAGAGAGAAACTCATACTTTGTGTGATAATCATTCAATGAGCATATAATGATACCCCTATATGTGTAGAGGTATGAATTAGGGTTTTGATTCTTGACAATATGAACTTGAAACCCTAATCATCTAAAAAGGGAAACCCTAACTCTAATAATGGGAAGGTTGTATTTCTCTTGTATTGCATGGTGATGATATGTACTTGATATTGCTTTTATCATGAAATACTAACCATGTAGGTATCATGAGATGATGAGCATAGCCATGTATGAGATATGATGTTTCATATGATACATATTAAATGGGCCTTGTGAGCCATGTAGAATACTTGTGCAATAAGTATAATGTATACATGGTGTGAGGACCCAGAGGTAATTGTTACCTTATTAAAGGTAACAATGTTCAGTGATGAACTAAGGGTTTGAATACCCAGATCTAGCAATCATGATGATGATAATGTTAAGGGATGAGAATTCCCATATGTGATAAGGGACTAAGATCCCAAGTGTTATGCATTCAATGTGTTCTAAAGATTATGAAAGTACTTGATACCTGTATTACACCTTTCTATATAGAATATGTTATAATTCTTGCTTATAACTTGATTGATGCTAAAAGATATTGTAATACACCTAATTAATCAAGTTGAACATTATCATGTAGTTGCCCAGGACATAGATCCATTCAGTGTTAGGATTTGCTGAATGGTGAAATCAGTTTAACTCAGAGAGCATATTTTTGAATATGTGGGGGTGATGGACGAACATATCCTTATGTCCAGAAAATGATTTCTTTATGATTTCCAATGAATGCCAGGGTTGCTATGTGATTGCCCTAACGTAATGTATTGGGGATTGATGTGAGATCTCCCTGAAGAGAGTGCATGTTGCATATATAGCTCTTTAGCAATGATTTCACTATACCTAGACAAGATAGTTGTAGTTTGACATGATGTCACTGCCAGTGGTGTCAAACTGACCGAGATGGGTGAGGTTTTGGCAGCCAGTTCTTCCATTGAACTTATATGGTACCAATGCTTTATGTAGTCGTGGTCGGTTCGAGCATGAGCGGTATACCTCATCTCCTTTAGGTATAAGTATGATTTTAAATGTGTAATCAGCTGTGTAGTGTATCTGCTTAAGGATTGAATATGGAAACATTGGTTGATGTTACATTACTTTTATACATCTTAGTTGATAGATGTTATACATGTTCTTCATATTCCTTATAAAGAAAATAGATGATCTATAGCTCTATCATGGATAATTGAACTGTTTAAACAATGCTATTGCTTTGCACTACAATTAATAATTGATTAAACATGGTTATTTACATAAAAGATCCTATGCTTAGTTTTATATTGTTTACCTATAATAATAATATTGTTGGTGGAGAGTTATATCTCTCACTGGGACTTTTTTCTCTCCACGTGGGTTCCAAAATTTTTAGTTGGACATGGACGAGGAGGGAGAGACCATACTACATAGGGAGGAGAACAACAATAGGGACAGTAGTAACAGCTCAGGTTGAGTGTTTTGTCTGTCATGTCTTGTAGATGGAATTCATATGTGTCATCTTTGTACTCTTAGGTCCTTGGGAGTTAGTACATAATGGTTTTATATACGATCTGAGATTTTGGCTAGTATGCCTCGAAGTTTTATGTTGCTTATGTATATGTTTGGGCAAAGCAACTAGTATATGATATCCTCGAGATGAGATGGTACAATGTGTGAACAATGTGAACCATGATGTATATATAGCTTCGATTCTTTCTTAAAGGGTTTCCTGGTTGTGGATCGTTTTGTAAAATGGTTTTCATTTTTAGTAATTTTCAGTTTTCCACTGCTAATGGTTATTCTACGTAATTACCATTGTGACGGCTCAGGCAGTCGGGTTGTCACACTTCTTGCTGCCAAACACTACCTGAATGTTCTGTATCACAGTATTATCATGTTGCACGTTTCTGATCTGTTGCATCAAGGTACGCTTTACCTGTAACTGTTCTAACAAGCCTGCCAACAGAGAAACCTCCAACTGTACGTTCATATGATGAAGCGACACTAACATGTCTTGCTTATGGCACCCCATGGAGCATAATTGTGCCTTATCAGTAGATTATGATGAAGATGAATTCCTACCCAAAGAATCAACCACCAAATTCACCTTCCCTAGATGGTAGTCTATCGTGCAATCGTATGTCATCTGGCTTGATCCTTAGTTGATCATATTCTGACCTTAGATCTATCTTTGAGAACACAGTAGCACCTCTCAACTGATCAAATAGACCATCTATCCTCAACAATAAGTACTTGTTCTTTATTGCGAGCTTGTTCAGCTGTCGATAATCTATACACAACCACATGGAACCATCCTTCTTCTTAACAAACAACATGGGAGCACCCGAAGGGGAAGTTCTAATATTTATAAAAAAAATTTTAGCAACTCATGCAACTTCTTCTCAAACTCCTGCATCACTGTCGGTGCCATCCTGTAGGGTGACCATCTATGGGTTGTGTTCCAGGAACAAGATTGATCTCATAATTTAATCTCTATATGAGGGAGAACACCAGGAAACATTTTGGGATAAACATCTTCAAACTCACACACTATAGGAACCTCATGTATACTAGGACTCCTCACCTTAATATGCACAACATGCTCCAAGAAAGCCTCACACCCTTGTCTCATCAACCTTTCTATTGTCATAGTTGACACCAAACATGTAGGAAGAATATTCCTATCTCCTTAGAAGATCAACAAAAAATCTCCATCATGGAACGTCGTCACCTTGGAACTACATTCCAAAATAACTCTATACTTTTCTAAGATATCCATCCCTAGGATCACATCAAATATGTGCATGTCAACTGGCATAAGATCCACTTGAATGATGCATCCTGATAATTGGAGAACACAAAATGGACACACCTCTCACAACTCTGCCAAACAAACAAGTGGGGTTTCTAACTGAAGAACATCATATCTACTACAAATGGACAAATAAAAACTATCTATCACCTCTTTGATGATAAAAGAGTGTGTTGCACCATGCCAACCAAAATAAATGCAAAAGAAGAAGTTGACAAATTGAAATGAAAAAGTTCCATCTAACCTATCATGATCCATGGATTGAACACTCCCTCTACCTGAATCATGGCATAGAAACTAGCCATTGTCTATTATCATCCATGTCCTCTGCTAGCTTATTCAGAAGACCTCGCCTATGACACCTTATCGCATCCTCTATCGCCACCGTTGTTGAACTGTTGTTACTGGGATCCTCACAAACTCTACCTTGGTTCTTGTATTTCTTGATCCTTCATAGGGCATGCCCACCTGATATGCCCTATGATACTCGTCGATTTGCAATATCAATCACTAAGATGGTTAATCCTAGAGTTTGAACCTTTTTTACTTCCGGTTTTAAGGGTAGTATAGAAGGGTCGATCCCACATGACAACTATTTGGAGATTGTTCTTAGAACCCAAAGATTGAAGAATTTTATTATTTGTTTTTGGTATTTTTCTCTTTATTAAAGCAGAAAGTAAAGTCTAGTTGGGGGTTTGAATGATTACACTAATGCAAGAAGAAAGGCACTTAACAAGAATAAGCATGCACAAATAAAAAGATTGTTAACACAAGCAAACTATATGAATGGAAGACTAAGGATTAAAGCAAACAAAGGATGCAGTGATTAAATCAAGAGAAGGAAATCGAGGCTCGTAGGGGTTTTCACCACCTTAGCCTAGGCGATAACAACTAAATCTTAAACGACGATTTGATGAAGGCTTGCGAATCAAAAACTCACAAACGAGAAACTCCACATGAGCCCATTGGTCTTGGTGCTCATTCTTCCTAGTTTATCATCCTAAAAGATGAAAATCCACAGTCATATCAAAACGTCTATGTAATCGATTTTATTGTTCTAAATCCGGATTTCCATGGTCATATCCATCCAGATTAACATGCGATCCGAAGATCAATCATTCAATTAAAATTGATTACCATCTAATCGTTTAAGAAGAATTTGTTAAAACCAATGCTAAGTGGTTATTCCCCTTGCCCTGATAAAAGTCTACTCACATATGGAGAAAGGGAGACGGAGTAAGAAAGAAATGAAGCCATAGTCTAGTCCAGAAATCAAGAGATTAATCCTTATGCTAGAGATGATGAAATGGCTTAGTTCTTTGTTCCTTGCTCTGGAATTGAAAAACGGAAAGAAGAATATTAAAACTAAGGTGGAGAGAAAAGACAAGAACAAGAATGAAAGAGCTATGCTTGAACTATGATCTACTTTATTGCATAATATGAGAATGATTACAAGATAATTTGCTTCAGAATCCCAAATACAAGAAATCCCCGATGATCCTTGGGAGGAGGAAGTTCCCTTCCTTTTATAGGAGAATGAGGGGTAGGCTATTCAAAAAAAGAGGGGGAAAAAAGAGAGGGAGATACCCTTTTGAATTTTCGAGATCTGGTCAATAGGAATTTGATAGACTTTAATTGTCTTGACCATGCAACTCTCTTCAATGAAGATTCCCGCAGAAGTGCTTTCGAACGCATTTTTGGGCCAGTCATCAGTTCATAAGCAGCTCGAAAATACATTTTTCCTGTAGACAATTGAATTATCTTTCCAACTCATACTTGCACAATAAATTCTGCCTTGGGATGTGAGAGTTATACCAATTTTGGTGAAAGGTATATACTGAAATCAGACTCTACGGTGAAACGTAATGCTACTTTCACTGGTTAATTATGCAGCCAAATAAACAGCAAAATTGCCACAAGATATGTCTTTTTTGTAGCCAATAAAATTCTCTTTTCATTTCGTACTTTATCTTGAAATTCCGCCTTTATACGCAAAAGATATGGCTATTTTGGTGACGAGTATCTCAGGCACTGCAGGAATATTTGAAAGCTTCATATCTTCATCTTTTATTTTCTCGATTTAATTACTTAGATAATTCCTGAAAATTAAGAAAAATATCATAAGAATTCAGGAAAAGTATATCAAGAAGATGAAAGTGCTATTTATTTTTAAATTAGCTAAAATTAAAAAAAAAGTCCTAGTTAATTATTCTAAATGAAGTAAAAATAAGAGATGAATATGCATTCATCAAAATACCCCAAACTTAAACTTTGTTTGTCCCGAGCAACATTAAAATCAAAAATACTTTCAAGACATACTCTCAACCTATCATCCTCACTCTCCTAATAACCACTTGATTCCTTCCACCAAAATATGACCAAGCGACCCTGACTTCCTGAATTCACGAAAAGTGACTTTTATATTTCCTACTTCACAAATTTGTATTTATTCAAGACCTGCAATAAAACAGATTTTCATTTCATCTTTGCATTTGGTACACCAATTTTTTTTTAAAAGTTTTACACAAGAACAGGGCTGATTTGGATGGTTGGGGTTTTTGTAGTTTTCCCCTGGGTAGAAAATTGTAGTGAAGGAGGTATGGAAGAAGGACAGTCTCTCCTCTATTCGACTCGAGACCTTTTTATTTAGTGGACATGCAGTTACATTGACTGCATTTTTTTTCTTTGATTTTTAGTGATACACCCAATTGTGTGGGTATGGAAGAAGCGGAAGAGGGGGAAGGGGTGCCACCCCAAACTTAGCCTTTTGGGCATTATTGGGTTTTTTTTTTCTTTTTGACGAATGAAAAGATTTGGAAGTGGTAGAAGAAGAGTAGAAGTGGTTGTTCTTGTGCAACTTTTTTTTTCTATCTTTTTTTAGAGTACCATGCACTGGTTCAACTATTTCCAAATCATGCGAAAAATCAAGAAAATTTATACAAGTTGTACATGATAAGAAAGCATCACTCTTGAATCCTATCAGTCCTCTATGGCTTGCCATCTTTTCCAAGGAGTGATTATTATTTGAGGTCCTAAGTGATAGGAGGATTTCTAGTCATGAAAGTTTAAAAATTTTAGTCGCAAGGCAGTTACATCATTAAGGGGAGTATTTTGAAAAATGATCATATCAAGACCGACTAGATAAATGCCATTTTGCAACAAAAGTAATAAAAATATGGCCGACTAGATAATGGCCATGAACAAAGCAACTATATGCAAAATAAAAAAAAGTCGAAATAATGCAAGAATAAAAAGATAAGGGGGTGGAATAGAATCATACCACCCACCTCCACCCAGGACTTAGATTTTTGCTCGTCCCGAGAAAAATCCAAACCCGAGATGGAGGGAAGAAAATTGTTGGGTTGACCAGGAGGTCCTGGTAGCTCAAAATATGTCCATCTGAAGGGAATGTCGATGATGGCTAGAGTTTTGAATAGAGGAGCTTCATGGAACACCCAATGGATGGGTAGTCGCGGAAGCCTAAAAAGGTTTTTTGAATGATGTTGTGTATCACCTCGTAGTCCTTCGAGTAGGATCCACATATATTCCTTCAACAGTGAAAGTAGTGTTGGAGATGAATGTGGATGGGGGGGGTTGGTAGGTGCCAGTTGGGTAACAAATGTAGTGTCGGATGTGGAAGATCGGACGGAGAATCTGGCTCAAGCATCTTTTTGTCACCTGGATCTACATGTGGTGAAGAGGGTGCCTGTATAAGAAGAACTGATTTGTTAGCCGAATAAATAATCATATGCGGATGTATGTCTTCTTGGTGGATTATGCAACAAGGTGCGTCCGGATCCTTTACCCCATAAATAGAAGCTAGTGGATTTGGTGTGGAAGACTCACAAATGGCATAATTGTTGTCATAATTATAAAAAATGATCAATCTAGGTTGTTCCATCTCTATTGGGGAGTTCTCCATCTCTTCTTCATAAAAGATCTCATCAACATGGATGTATATGGAATCAATTGGATCCTTTTCTATGCTGAAGGGGAGATCTGATTCCTTTATAGGACAAGTGCCCAACTCAATGGGCTCAGAAGGGATCACCTCACAATATAACGGTGTAATGTAAGGTTCTTACAGTGGTAGAATCACCTCATCAGGTTCAACCAGATGTTGAAAAAGAGGTGGTTGAGTGAGGTCATAGTGCTCTTGATGATGAAGACTTTCAAAAGAATCCATCAGTGCATGTTGGGGAGGTGATGGTACATTGGTCACAATAGGCTCAACCAAGATGGGATGATTATTGCAAACATCCAAATATGGGCCTACAACCGAGAAGGGTGGAGTCTTAGGTTTTTGGGATGTTCTTTGAGCCCACCAGTCTTTAACCTTTTTGTTAAAAGATTCTTGATTCATGAATTTATCAACATAGGCCTCCATCCACTCATTTTCTGACTTATATGGATAGTCAGGGCCCCATACATCTGCATCCCTAGCTAAACAAAGTTCTTCATTTACAACATCCTGAATTTCTTTAAAACACCTATCCATCTCATGATCAAGGTTGTGTGGAATCTCAACTATATCACATTGGACTTCTTCTAAGGGTGGCAGTTCATTATAGAGAAAGGGTTCCAATGAAGTAGATTGGCCATTAGAATCAACTAGATTAACATCCACAATGGAAGTGATTGGTAGAGCTTTAGGTACTCGAGTTGGTTCTACTTGATTGAAGATGATATAATCATCCTCATCATCATCTATTACAATCATCCTTAGCCTCTCTGGTTCCAGGTAAAAAAATTGTCTCGCGGAATTGGCGTTCGGTGAGCATCGCATGCACTAATGAAGCAGTTAATCGTGTGTAGAAAAAATGGACTGCCGGAATGGAAACTCGGCAGAAAGAGGAGTAGCACTTCCGGAATGTTACTCGGAAGGCATTAAAAAAATTTTTTCAAAAGATTTTGGAGTTCGAGAAAAAACAATCTGTTGTCCCCGACAACGGCGCCAAATTGATACTCGTCGTTTTGTAATATCAATCACTAAGATGGTTAATCCTAGAGTTAAAACCTTTTTTTACTTCCAGTTTTAAGGGTAGTATAGAAGGATCGATCCCACACGACAACTTTTAAGAGATTGTTCTTTAGAACCCAAAGTTTGAAGAACTTTATTAGTTGTTTTTGGTATTTTTCTTTTGATTTAAGAAGAAAGAAAAGTCCAGTTGGGGGTTTGGTTGATTTAGATTTTGGGGTGGAAGGTTTAGGTTTTGGAATTGTTGGTAGTATTGTCGATTTTGGTGATTTCCAGAATTTCTTTGATTGTTGTACGGGAATCCAGGTGGTGGTCGATTGGTACTTTGAGGGTAGGGTGGTCTTTGTTGAAGTTGGTTAGAGTTCTCGGCACCTGAAGGGTTCCCGTACTGAAAACCAGGGTGATTTCTAGGTTGGTTGGGATTGTAGTAACCTTGGCCTGGTATTGTATGAATTGAGTTGAGGTCTTCTGTTTGTTGTCCTACTTCAGGTTGAGTGGGTGTGTTGTAGAGATATTGACAATGGAGGAGGGTATGGTTGTATCCTTGGCAAATACCACGAAGGGAATCCATGGCTTTTAGTTGACGGGGTGACTCCCTAAGGGTGACCAATGATGATTCTAACCGATCTTGTTTTAAGGCAATTAATTTTAGACTTTCCACTATGCTTTGGATATCATTATTGACTTTTGCCTTGGCTACCTTAAGGATTCCTCCAATCCCTCTTCTAGCCCTTGTTTCGGAAGCCCGTTTAACTACCTCCCATGCGCTAGTTAAACTTTGATGCATGAAGTTTCCTCCAGATGAGGAATCACGAAAAAATTTTGTATCATCATCAACACCATGATAGAAAATCTCTATGAGTTGGGCTTGAGAGATGTCATGGTGGGGGCACTTCCTAAGTAAATCCTTGAACCTTTTCCAAGATTCACCTAAAGACTCTCCTGGGTACATAGAAAAATGGGTTATTTGACCCCTAAGTTCATAGGTGAGAGACGGGGGATAAAAATTTTCAAGGAACTTGCCTTGGAGAACTTACCAAGTTGTGACATGTTCTTCGCTCTCCATTGTGTTGTACCAGCTACTAGCTTGGCTGGAGAGAGAATATTTGAACAACCTAAGGCGGATGGCATCTTCAGAGACACCTAGGAGTTTGTTCAAGGAGAAAAGGTCAATGAACCTTTGAAGATGATCTTGACAACTTTCTCCATTGTTGCCTGAAAAGGGGTTGGCTTGCATCATAGTAATCCATTGTGTTCAGATTTCGAATTGTGGAGCAATAATATTGGGGGGTATAACTGGGTGTTGCGTATAGGCCGTTTTGGGAACATAAAAGTCTTTTAATTGTTTTTGCCTTTCGGCTTCCCTCCTATCGGCTTCTATGGTTTCTTGTTCGGCCCTAAAAGCTGCTCGCAAAGCGGCTTCTCTTTCCGCTTGTTCGGCTTGGATGAGCTCTCTTTGAGCTGTGAGAGCTTGGTCGATTCTACGGGCGACCTCATCTTCATTCATTCTCACTAGATTTTTACGGTTTTTATGATGAAAGGTTCTTTCTATTTCCGGATCGAAAGGTTGAAATTTGTCGTTCGAGCGTCGCATGCACAATTAAACAGTTATTTGTGTGCAGAAAAAAAATGTACTGCCGGAATGGAAACTCGGCAGAAAGAGGAGTACACTTCTGGAATGTTACTCGGAAGGCATGAAAAAAGGAAAAAAAAGTTTTTCAAAATTGTTTTTGGGGTTCGAGAAAACAATCTGTTGTCCCCGGAAACGGTGCCAAATTGATACTCATTGTTTTGCAATATCAATCACTAAGATGGTTAATCCTAGAGTTTAAACCTTTTTTTACTTCCGATTTTAAGGGTAGTATAGAAGGTTCGATCCCACAGGACAACTATTTAGAGATTGTTCTTAGAACCCAAAGATTGAAGAATTTTATTATTTGTTTTTGGTATTTTTCTTTTTATTAAAGCAGAAAGTAAAGTCCAGTTGGGGGTTTGAATGATTACACTAATGCAAGAAGAAAGGCACTTAACAAGAATAAGCATGCACAAATAAAAAGATTGTTAACATAAGCAAACTATATGAATGGAAGACTAAGGATTAAAGAAAACAAAGGATGCGGTGATTAAATCAAGAGAAGGAAATCGAGGCTCGTAGGGGTTTTCACCACCTTAGCCTAGGCGATAACAACTAAATCTTAAACGATGATTTGATGAAGGCTTGCGAATAAAAAACTCACAAAAGAGAAACTCCACATGATCCCATTGGTCTTGGTGCTCATGCTTCCTAGTTTATCATCCTAAAAGATGAAAATCCACGGTCATATCAAAACGTCTATGTAATCGATTTTATTATTCTAAATCCGGATTTCCATGGTCATATCCATCCGGATTAACATGTGATCCGAAGATCAATCATTCAATTAAAATCGATTACCATCTAATCGTTTAATAAGAAGTCGTTAAAACCATGGCTAAGGGGTTATTCCCCTTACCCCGATAAAAGTCTACTCACACATGGAGAAAGGGGAGACAGAGGAAGAAAGAAATGAAGCCATAGTCTAGCCCAGAAATCAGGAGATTAATCCTTATGCTAGAGACGATAAAATGGCTTAGTTCTTTGTTCCTTACTTCAGAATTGAAGAACGGAAAGAAGAAGATTAAAACTAAGGTGGAGAGAAAAGACAAGAACAAAAATGAAAGAGCTATGCTTGAACTAAGATCTACTTTATTGCATAATATGAGAATGATTACAAGATAATTTGCTTCAGAATCCCAAAGACAAGAAATCTCCGATGATCCTTGGGAGGAGGAAGTGCCCTTCCTTTTATAGGAGAATGAGGGGTAGACTATTCAAAAAAAGAGAGGTTGCTACCCTTTTGAATTTTCAAGATTTGGTCAATAGGAATTTGATAGACTTTAATTGTCTTGACCATGCAACTCTCTTCAATGCAGATTCCCGCAGCAGAGATTTCGAACGCATTTTTGGGCCAGTCAAAAATTCAGAAGCAGCCCGAAAAAATATTTTTTTCTGTGGATAATTGAATTATCTTTCCAACGCATACTTGCACAATAAATTCTGCCTTGGGATGTGGGAGTTATACCAATTTTGGTGAAAGGTATATACTGAAATCAGACTCTGCGGGAAAACGTAATGCTACTTTCACTGGTTAATTGCGCAGCCAAATAAACACCAAAATTTCCACAAAATATGTCTTTTTTATAGCCAATAAAATTCTCTTTTCATTCCATACTTTATCTTTAATTCTTCCTTTAGACGCAAAATATATGGCTATTTTGGTGATGAGTATCTCAGGCACTGCAGGAATATTTGAAAGCCTCATATCTTTATCTTTTATTTTCTCGATTTAATTACTTAGATAATTCCTGAAAATTAAGAAAAATATCATAAGAATTCAGGAAAAGTATATCAATAAGATGAAAGTACTATTTATTTTTAAATTATCTAAAATTAACAAAAAATTCCTAATTAATTATTCTAAATGAAGTAAAAATAAGAGATGAATATGCATTCATCAAAATACCCCAAACTTAAACTTTGTTTGTTCCGAGCAACATTAAAATCAAAAATACTTTCAAGACATACTCTCAACCTATCATCCTCACTCTCCTAATAACCACTTGATTCCTTCCACCAAAATATGGCCAAGCGACCCTGACTTCCTGAATTCACGAAAAGTGACTTTTATATTTCCTACTTCAGAAATTTGCATTTATTCAAGACCTGCAATAAAACAGATTTTCATTTCACCTTTACATTTGGTACTCCAATTTTTTTTTTAAAGTTTTACACAAGAACAAGGCTGATTTGGATGGTTGGGGTTTTTATAGTTTTTCCCTGGGTAGAAAATTGGAGTGAAGGAGGTATGGAAGAAGGACAGTCTCTCCTCTATTCGACTCGAGACCTTTTTATTTAGTGGACATGCAGTTACATTGACCGCATTTTTTTTTCTTTGATTTTTAGTGATACACCCAATTGCGTGGGTATAACTTGGTTTACAAGTATAATCTCATTGGGGCAAATCCTTATAGAGACAAAGCACTTCAAAGTATGACAATTCTACTTAAACATGTAATTCAACTAAGAGTATATTTATTGGTTGATTAAGTCCTAAATTAAGGTAAGATTTCTTACACCTTATCTTTGACATGTCAATTTAAAGAATATATATGGTACCTAAGCACCTATCAATCACATAATAAACAATTATGTGAAACATATTTTAGTGTTACTCTTGTCCTCATCACTTACTATGTAAAAGTAATGATTTTCATTTATAATTGCTAAGGTAGCTAGATTAGTCATTTCTCAACTTGCAATTAAAGAACTAGATATTATTATTTGTTTCTTGCTCAAAAGAAATTGCAAGATACCTATTTGGAATTAACAAGAAGACTATAACTTGCATGAAACTCTGTATACTTTCTTATAATATAATTATAGGTCTAACTATGCCCCACAAAACCATACAACTCACAAGGTATGATCTTGGAGACCTATAGAACCTAGGCTTTTGATTCCCATAAAAAATTAAAAACAAATAGAGAAATCAGAGAGAGAATCTACAACATTAAGAATTTGTGTTCATCACATGACTAATAGGTGCTAATTAGCCATTAAATATAAGAAATAGAGCTGGGAATCACGAATATGAAAAGTTTCATAGATTAAAAAGAAGAATATAGAGTGTAAATGGTTGGGGAATGAGTTACAACTATTTTAGAGGGGTTATCCTCTAAAATGAAATTACACTTGACTTCTCAAACAATGGCATGACTAGCATTCTTATCAGAAACTTTTCCCCACAACCTCAAGCACGTTGTGCACCTCCTTGTACAAGACATGTTAAATGGTTTTGAGGCCAATTTTACCAATTGAGTGGAATCATGACGTGCAAGATCTTGAGCTTGAAGTTCAGCACCACATAACTAGAAATAATATATAGTGAAGGATGACAGATGATGATGGATACCTAGTTCCCACCAAACTTGAGTGAGAGGAGAGGAAACAACAAAGGTTCCACTACTCTAGAAGAGGTTGAAAAAGAAGAAGAAGGTGTTGGAGGAAGATTTCTCTCTTCAAACATAGAAAGCTTGAACATACTAATGAACATCCTAACCAGTAGATTACCAAAAATCACGGGAAATTAAAACTGATATACAACAAGGACCATAAGATGAGACATGTTGCTTCTGCGACCAACACTTTCTTTTCATAACATCTTTTCAAGGTACTACAACATAATTTACCATCATCTCATTACATGAAATAACTGTTCCACATGCTAATTTATTACATCGAGGTACATAAGACGAAAATCGCACATCGATCATCATATGAGAAACATCAAAAACTCTCCCGAAGACCAAAGTGTATAGGTACGACACATAGGATTCTACTACTAGATACTATCTATTCCACCAGGTTTGATACCTCTACATATCATCTCAGCCACATGATCTTTATCTTGCCAGGCACGTCACCTAAAAAGGGTTATTAACCAGCTGGATGAGACACACAATTCCGGTGAGAAACATAACCCTCTACCAACTTTATTATTATCACAGATAACTGAGTAGATAGATCAATGTAACCAGCTAATAATATCTAACCAGTTATGAAAGAAGGAATATAAAGAACATGTAAATGAAAACTTATACAAAAGACCATTTAAAAGCATATAAGAAAGCTTACATCATCCAAGCCCTCAACCAATGTTTCATATTTTCCCTAAGAAGAGATACTATATGACTTGATTACGAATTATTATGCCCTCAGGAAGTGAGTCGTACCACTCAAATCCAACCTTCGGCAACGAAGCCCAAAACCGGTGCCATACAAGGTCAATGGAAGAGCCAGACTCCACGACCTCACCTTTTCGTGGTCAGTGCATGATAACTAAAGCAGGACCGCAGTCTCTTGCTAGAGTGGCCTTAACCACATGGTTAGCTCACACAGTCTATCCTTTTATCTAGCCCACCTTGGTATAGGTCACGGTGCTAGTATACTTGAGCCACAGGCCAGTTCACCGTGCTCCTTGATCAATGAACGCATTCATGATCTATCATACTGAGCCATGGGCTTGTTCATCATTCTCTTATATAAATCTTGAGTTTACAACAACAGTTGCACTCTAATCCTCCTATTTTTGGCTAGGAGAAACACCACATATTCAACAATATGCACTCTGGGTTAACCCACAGGAGAACCCATTTCACCACCACCAGTTCCTAATGATGATGGATCTATGGCCAGGGAAAACTACATGAAAGTTCATATGTATTTAGTTAATGCATTTTAAGTGGATTGTTGGGGCAACCAAGTTGTATTAAGCAACCATATGTAAAACATGAACAACATTAGATTCCATGATTTTGGTGTCACACTGTTACCGCTATTCTCATTGCCCTCAACAATCATCATATTGCCATGGGATATCAATCCCTCATTTCATCACATAAATCCACTGCCTCTCAAGGCCTCATCATCATACATCATCATGGGATATCAATCCCTCAAGTTACCACTAGAAGATAACACCTCATTTAGGCACTTAGCCTTTATCAGGTCATCATACCTTCCTCGTCATACTGGTGATACATGTTCTCTTATCAATAGGGTGCATCATCATTACTCAGATATTTCTCATATACCAAATTCCACACAAGGCACATAATGATATAGTCATCATAGCTCTTACCTGGCTATGAATTCAGTTGATAATACCTACATGGTTAAGGAGCATACCAAAGAGATAACTTGATCACCAAATACAATCTTAAAAAAACATATCATGATTATCATATCATTAAGATTAATGTATATAGGATTGGAACAATCATCCATTATTATGAACACATGAATCATAAGTCATAGATGGTGTATTAAGAAATACACATTACTGTTACCATACCATGGGTATCCACCATACCCTATAACTTGTATCATCATGCATGCCATCCCTTAGGATTCAAATTTAGGGATCATACAATCATGATAAACCACCAAGCATTATCAAAGGTTCACCTATCATCAACCATATATAGTCCCCATACTAATGCTCACAACTTATTCATCATGCCTTCAGGCATATCGTGCAAGAACATCTCTGAAGGCCATATCACCTACAAATACCTTAGGCTATCACTAAGATATCAAACAACTCATGGATATAAGCATGTAGGATTCCATGCTCAACCCACACATCTAAATCCTCTTAGGTTAAGCAACCTCACCATTGTGTCGTCCAAGAATCTCATAGTACCAAAACTGTGAAGGTGCTCTCTAGGTCATCCCTACCAGGATTGACTTCCTCCTTGCCACATCTAGGTTAATTTCTATCAACAAGATATAGGTGTAACAATCTTTGTCATACTTGGTTCACCCAAGCCTCACTAGTCCTTATGTCACTCATGACACCATATCGTCCAACCCTCAACTTGTAACGTTCAAGATTTTATACCGCCCAGGCTCAACACATGTATCGGCCAAGCCTTCAACCCTAGAACCATCCAAACTATCAAGCACATACTCATGTCGGGTAACCAACCAAGAGAAGGCATGTATCGGGTAAGGCATATCGGCCAGGGTAACATCTCTCCTTATGGGGATATCGGTCATGCACGTAACCCTGGTGCCACCCAAGCCATGTACACATACACACTCATATTGGGTTAGGGTTGATGATGTCGGGCAACATATCAAGGGACCATCCATAACGCCCATCCTCATATCTTTGTCATCCATGGAGCACTATATTGGACAATACACCATGATGCCCAAGAGATCATCACAACAAGAGCACCCATATTGGTCAAACTTGAGTTAGGTCAACCCTATCGCCCAAGACTCCATGTCGCCCAAGATGCCATGTCGCCCAAGATGCCATGTCGGGCAACTAGGGTTAGGGTTATCCTATCGGACAAAGCAATCATATCACCCCAAACTAGGGTTAGGGCATCCATATCGCTCAAGGCACCACTCCTAGGGCTATCACCCATACTAAGGATCAGCCTATAAGGTTTCCTATACTAATAATGATACCTATCACCAAAGGCGTCACCACCATATCGCCCAAGATACCAACCAAGGATTCAACCCCAAGAACATGTCATACAACTAGAGTAGAGCATCCATGTCACCCGAGGAAACCATATTGCCCAAGCTAGGGTTAGAACTCCATATGAGCCAAGACACTATATTCTCGAAGCTAAGGTTAGGGCTTCATTTCGGCCAACTATCATATCACCCATCATCATATCGGCCAAGAGCTAGAGCTCACCTCACAACTCAAGGAAGGAGGGTTGTTGCTCAAAAATCAACATCAAAGCATGTCTACTCATGTCGCCCAAGGTATCTAATAGGGTATATCGGCCAACTAACATGTCACCCAACCATCATATAGAGCATAGGCTCACGTCTCAAGACAATTAAGTGAGAGAGGGGTATTGCCTAAGAACTCACTACCATACATGTTGGATCAAGGGATCCGAAGCTCACCTCTCAAAAACAAAGTGAGAGAGGGTTATTTCTCACAATCCATCAATCATGCCATATCCTAACAGGAAATATACTATATCGGGCAAGGTTTTGTATCGGGCAAAGCCCCATATCGGGTAAGGCACCATATCGGGTTAGGCATCTTCAACCTCAAGACACCCATTACCATCTTGCACAAGGAAAACAAGATAAATAAAGTAATAAAACGTAACCATTTCCATTAGAATACATCTCAAGTTCCACATACACAACTATCATAGAGAAGGGTATCAATTTAAATACAAGAATCAATGTATGCACATATGGAGAGTGAACATTATAGATATGGTTAAGAGTTATGTAACCCGCCTTAAGAGGATTTCCATGAAAGGCATCAAGCTTCGTGTTCCAAGAAGTAAACCCACGTTCCTCACCATGAAGATCACCCATCCAAAGCTCCAAATGTGCCTTCGGCACCATCATCATCTCCTTAAGAAACAAAAGATGAAAAAGAAGAAGAAGAAGAAGAAGCCATGGTTATGCTTAGCTTGAAAAGAAAAGAGAGAGAGGACCACGACCTTGCCTACTCTCATCAAAGGCCCATCCATGGATGAGAGGGGAAGAAGGAGATGAAGAAGAAAGCACAAGAAAAAGCTAGCAAAGAAGCATGACTCACCAAGGTTAGATCTTGAGCAAGAAGTCTCCATGGGCAAGGAGCTCGCCCTCCCAAGCTCCATGGGAGTTTCCTTAAGCTCCCAAGCTCCCAAACTCATCCCATACAGGATGGGGAAAGAAGGTAGATGAAAGGGGTTACTTGGGTGAAGAGGAAAGGGGTTATATACACCAAGGAAGAGAGAGGTAGCAAAGGAAAGGTGTCATAACCACATAAGCTTAGATGTCACTTGCTCATGCTCTTAACGCCACTTGTTTCCACCCAAGCTTCACATGCACGGCCTGGTGATACACTCTAGGCTGTGTATCATGCATCTGGTCATCTCCCATGGACAATACACCTTCTTGGGCGACACACACTCCAAGCCCTACCTGATACACTAAGGGACAAGATAACACATATAACATATATGGTATAAAGACCTTATAGAGATGTCACTTCTCAACTATCATCCAAAAAAGGTGCCCAAGCCCTCTTACACATCCTAAATGATGCCAAACTGAAGCAAGAACACTCTACAGTAGGTAAATTACATATTGACCATACATTTTGGTTAATTTGCAATTTGCACCAAAACTAGCACATAAAGCACAAGCATCATCCAACCAAGTTCAAACTTGGAACATATGCCATTCACAAGGAGCCCCATAGCATCATTCTATTTCTCAAGATTCTAAAGCACTAAAGGCACACTCTACATGTGACATATTGCAATAACCCCTTACTTTGGGTTAATTGCACTTTGGTCCAAAACAAGCAAACATTGCTCAAACAACATCCAAACGGGACCAAACTGGAAACATAAGCTTGTCACATGATATCAAAACATCATGAGAGATTAGATTAAGGTTTTAATAACCTTTCATAAGCAAAGAAAAGAGAGTTATCCCAAAACATGGGTTAGGGTCCTTACAAATGTGGTTGACATCATGCACATTATAGTAGTATTTTTGGGTTGCTTATGGGTTTTGCACATGGTGCACGTGAGAGTGCACATCATTAAGAAGCCTGGGATAATTTGAAGCGGCTTTTGTACAATTTTGCATTGTGCAATATATGTAGAGGCTTGACTCCAATTTTATGATTTGTTTTATTGATGATGAGGGTTGGATTGGTTCTAGATAAACCAAACATTGTAATATTAGCATGACATTGTCCTTGAATAGTTCAAGTGATATAAGGAATAGTAGTATCATTATTCAATTAGTTACAAGATCATCATTAACCACAAAAAAATTTGAGTCAGAAAATGTATGAAGTTGGATCACAAAAAGTAGTTTGAACTTACACTTATTAACTCTCGTGGAATGAAATTTAGGAAGATCTTTTATTCCATATTCTTTTCATGAGTAGTGATGGTGGGATATTCTATAGTTGTATTCATCAACTTCTTTATCAAGTGAGGTAGCACGTATGGATTTGCAATCTTCTCTATTTTCTTAACAATTTTGTTTTTTCTTTTTCAGTTATAAAACTTCTTAGGGAAGATCCTAGCAAAAATATCTAGTGGAAGCACCTGCATGTCCTTCTTCTTTGGCTCTTTTTTCTTGTCAACTTGGTTCATGTAGTTGAATCTTATAAAGTTTATGTATTCATCAGGTTTAACCAATGTGGTTCTAGTAACTACCCTATCCTTTCTCTTGAGTCCACTAATGGATAATTCTACTTGCCTATTTGGTGCCCAAGTACCTTGATAGAGGTTGCTTGATTTTTCATAAGTGTTGAATCCTAATTTATGAGCTTAGAGAACGTTTCTCTAAGCCATTCATTGTTTTAAGGTTGTTGGTAATTGTTATCTTGACTTTGTATGTGCTTGTGTTGTTGATCATTATCCTTGTTACTAAAGTTGGAATGGTTTTTTCAGCATCGATTGTAAGAATTTGAAAATGGATTATTTCTTGAGTGGTTCCCAATAATATTTACCTGCTCTTCTCTACATCTAGATGGTGGGGGCTACAATAGATATTGCAGGAAGGGCCATTTTGGAATTTTAACACCGTGACTTTGTGTAATCTGCTGAAACTTATACATTGATGTTGGTAAGGTTGTCAATCTTTGCATTGAGAGATGAAATGGCTTCCATATTATGGTTGTTATTTTAGTGATTCATGTTGTTGACATATTGGTTCATGGAAATGGTATTAATCAATTAGATTCCTTCTCATGCATTCTTTGTTGAGAAACATCCAATAGTGGTTCTAAAATATTATAGGTAGAATCATGGGTTAAACCACCATTAAATATGCTCAAATATGCACACAATATAACTTATGTGTGGACACCTCCTATGTCTCTATTTATACCTCTCCCATGCTTCATACAATGTCTTTGTAGGTTGTTTTACAAACTTAGATATTTTCTTTGGTATTTCACTTGTCTTTCTTGGAGGAAAGAAATTCTATAAGAATGTTATTAGAAAGGGGTTCTAGGTCTGAATGACCCTTTATCTATGCCTTGAATTTGTTATTGACTTGGTATCATAGAGTGAAGGGAAAGAGGTTGAGTCACATAATTTCATCCACCATACATTGATCTTCAAAGCATCACAAATATCTAGGAATTCTTTAGATGAATATTTGAATCTTCATTGGCCACATCTAAAAACTGATTATGTTGCATGATGCCAATGACTGAAAGTATGTGACTTCTATTTCTGGTTGGACAATTTCTAGACTAGACACTTCATTTGGATAAGGGAGGTTTACTAAAGTTGTGATCATTTGGCTTCCATTAATATCACTACAGGAAAACTTAGCAATAGCGGCGGAAAAAGTTGGTCGTAAATGTGAATAAGATTGTCGTTAAAACTACTAGCGATGAGAAAAAAAAGTCATCGCGTCTTATCATTATTGGTCTTGCCGTTAATAAAAATAATGATGAAAAATTTCAGTTCATCGCTAATACAAATCACGACGACTTATATAGTTTGTCGTTAATAGTTTTAACAACGAAATTAAATGTCTGACGTTGATACTATGTGCGACCACACAAACTTGTCGTTGATACTAGTAACGACGACTAACAGGCTTGCTCACAAAGGTCAACAATGACGTCTTTTTTCCATCGTAAATAGTTATAATGACAAAAAAAATTACTAAATTCCAAAATTTGTCCATCACGTTTGCAACACACTTGGATCCTCAACTAAGAAACATGAACATGTACAAATGCATGGATTTCTCCATAGACAAGAGGGACCACAATTTCCAACAATGCAAGACGCGACACTAAGAATGACTAATTTATAAGTATGCAAATATGTCGATTTATATATAAATATTTTGACATATATTAAACTTTATGTATAAACACACAAACTGATATAAATAAAGCATACATGAAGGGAATCTCCATGGAATCCAACCAACAATCAACATATACAATATATCCACAAGTCAGAGTACAAATTAACTCAACACATATATGAACATCCTTAATTATAAAATTGTTGCAATAAGAATATATGGAATGGTAAAATCAAGGGAAGCAACATTTTGGATGCAATAGTTTTCTTTGTTTATGTAAGTAATGGTGAACATATACTATTTAGAGGAAGAATGAGAGGGGGTAAAGAAATATGTTAGAGATGATGGAGAAGATGAAGAATAAGGTGTCTTGGAGGTTGAGATGGAAGAAAGAGAAGAGGAATAAATTCAAGTGTTACTTAAGATGCACGAACAAGAGAAGAGTAGGGGAGATGGAGATGTAGAGAAGCAAGGAAAGAGGAGGCATAAGGATGAACTTTTTACTACTTCATTTGAGATAAGCAAATAAGGATGACAACACTTTTCTATTAAGTGGACATGTCAGAGGCATGTTCTTCATGTGTCCAAGCATATCCATGTCAGAAACGTGTCAGACACAGACACAGCAACCTCCAGGTAGATAATACAACTTTAAAATTATATTGTGTGATCGCTTAGCATAAGACTTAATCTATGAATGTATATTACATTTATGATTGATAAAGACCGGAATAAATTTATGTTTCAAAATCTAGTTCAATGCACATATTTATAAAATGAT
Organism: Alisma plantago-aquatica; assembly: GCA_963693085.1. Lineage (NCBI taxonomy): Eukaryota > Viridiplantae > Streptophyta > Magnoliopsida > Alismatales > Alismataceae > Alisma > Alisma plantago-aquatica. Next base: position 369,536,650 of record OY856413.1, on the reverse strand, counting down.
AAGGCTGGACATTTTCTAATTTAATGAGCTTTGTTCAGAAGTGAAGAACGTATAAAAGTAAGAGTACTTACTTTTTCAATGCCCATGTTTGATTTTTCTTGCACCAAGGAAATGAGGGCCTCATAGAAATGAAGAACATATAGAAGAAGAAAACCATATATAGTCCAGTCCCACAACTACGTGCAACATATCGGATGAATATCAATTGTCATAAATTAATGATAAATGAGAACCTACAAAAGAAATTTCAATGTATTAGAAACATAATGCATGAAATGCACATATCTCCGGATGTGCGTCGGACACATAAAGTTGAATGTGCAACAGACACATATTTCCGCATGTGCAACAGACACATTTTCCGCATGTGCTACGGGGCATATTTTCCATATGCTCACTCGAAAACCCAAACAGCATATACATTGTGCGTTGAAAAACAAAACAACATCCATTTAGAAGTTTAGGGGATAGGGAGGGGTTTCCAAGAAGTGTTTCAGTACAAGACTCCACTTGGTCTTTTTCCATGTAAAATCATAAAAAAAAACCTAAAAATGCAAAGAAGCATATGAACATATAGTGAAAGTAACTATGAATCAATATATACTAAAGAAAAAAAAATTAGTTAGTTCATGATTGAAAACTTACTTAGTTGAAATAGAAGACTAAATCCAATCAAGTATGTGTGGTATATTCATATATAAATTGCTCTCCAGTTCATATTTTGCATAAGGAAGAATTTCTTTCAGAAATGATCGCTCCTTTAATGTGATGTTATCTATGGCTAAGGAAGTCTTTCAAGTGAATAATACAATATAGATTCCCAAATTTTCAATATGATGTAAGACAAATTCATCAAGTTGAATAACCTAAAATTAGAACAAAACATATAAAGATGAGGATGATACCAGAAGACAAATGTATATAGAACAACATTGGATTCAAGCTCAACTAAAAGAATGAACCTCATGAAGTGTTCCAATAATGATTGCAAATTTCATTTAAACATCGTCATATTTAGAAAATTTATTTAAATTTTGCATGGAAGGGATTTCAAACTTAGAGATACATTTCATCTACAAATAGTTTGTACATAGAAAGAGGGGTAACATATGACCATTTGCCTAGGAAATTATTGAAGTAACATATCACCATTCCTTTAGGGTAATACATTGTCATACATCTTAAGCACAAACAAGGAGTAATATACATTGCTTTGAATGAAGAAAATTATGAAAAAAGAGAATTTGTGTTGCATTTGAGGTTGAATTGAAAATTATGACATAAACAAAAAATGCCTAGATAATGCATGACATGTTATAACATGTACAAGCATGTGGAAAATATGTCACGACCTAAGAAGCATGGACATGGACATGGACACGGACTCGGTCACGGGACACAATGATTTTAAAAAATATAGGACATGAGCACGACATACACATTTATACATATACATATACACATGCATATGCATGCGTATATGCACATATATATACATATATATGCATACATATATATATATATATATATATATATATATATGTATATTCTGGCAAGGGAATTGCCTGGTTGGCAAATTCTGCTGGTCCCTAATGACCACACGGGCATCCGGCCTCCGCCACGGGTTATGGGACAGGGGGGAGAAATCTTTCTCTCATAATCATATATATATATATATATATATATATATATATATATATATATATATATATATATATATATATATATATATATATATATATATATGCTATCCAACTTTTATTGAACTGGAAACTATGATCCTTCACTTGAGTTCATGGACGGATTTTGAACTGGAAACTATCGTTGGATTGATTCAAAGAGAGGTACTATCCAACTTTTATTGGGAGAACCAAATAAGGATTACAACACTTTTATATTAAGCGGGCATGTTCGCCATGTGTCCAAGCATACTTGTCAAGGTGCGCGCCTAGGCGGCCGCCTAGGCATCAAGGCACCCCAGGGCTGCGCCTAGGCGAGGACACCTTGCTTATAATGCTAAAGTAACCTAATTTTGTGGGTTTGGTTGTATATTCACTTATTTTAATGTTTGATATGGCTACACCAATTCTCAAAATTAATAGTGTTGCCTATTTTATGTGCAAAATATCACTTTTTAATTGGATCTAATACTCTTTTTTGGGTTTGACTGGATCTAATACTCTTTTTGTTTGATTGGATCTAATACTCTTAGTACACATTTGATTTTTTTAGTTTGCACCTTCAATTCAGATTGTACTAAGTAGCTATGCTATGAAGGATAGTGATTACATTGCTAAATATTTGTAGCTATGTATGACAACAAATATATATTTATATGTTGATCACTCTTACATTCTTTAGAATAATTCTTTTTGTGTCCTTGACATTATTTTCAAATGATAATATATTAGAATTGTAATTGGTTATTTTTTCATACAATAATATATATATATATATATATGGAGAGATCGACTATAAATATGTAGATAACCACATATATAACACACAATGTGTGAATCTGAGTGGGGAAAAACCATGGCACATATATATACATAAATTATTATTTTTAAAGGTCGCCTAGGCGCAAGGAGTCTGACCCCAATGTCGTGTCACCTTGCCGCCTTAACAAGTATGTGTCCATGCATGTCCATGTCAAAAACATATCAGACACAGACACAAAAACCTGCGGGAAATGTCTATGCTTCATAGATCATACGATTTTAAATTTCTACTATTGATCTGAAAATGTGAAAGCATGCATCATTTTGTGATAACTTATCATAAGACTTAGTCTACAATACATGTACAAATGATAAAGATAGAAATGAATTTATGTTTTGAAATCTAGTTTAGTGCACAATATTTACAAAATGATATGGCTCAACATCTTCTAATTTAGTGAGATTTGTTCTAGACATCTAAAGATGTGACTTCTAGCACAGCGTATACAAGTCATTGGTACAACCAAATGGTTCAACATAGATTATTTGCATGTATGAGTACTCAATATAAATTGTAAGATATAATTTATATGATTACTATGAATTATCAAATCTATTTTATATATCTATTATGAATAGATGAAAAATACTTACATTCATATATTCAATATGTATAAATGAAGGGCACTTACTTTGTTTGATTTTTTTTGCACCAAAGAAATGAGGTGAGCATAGAAGTGAAGAATGTATAGAAGAAGACAACCATATATAGTCCAATCCCACAAGTACATGCCACATATCGTGTGAATATCAATTTTCATCATTTAACAATAAAAGAGAACCTGCAAAAGAAAGTTCAATGAATTAGAAACACTATACATGAAATGCACATATCTCTAGATGTGCGTCGAACACATAAAGACGAATGTGCAATGGACACATATCTCTGGATGTGCAACGGACACATTTTCTGCATGTGCTATGGGGCATATTTCCCATATGCTCACTCGAAAACCAAAACAACATATACATTGTGCGTTGAAAAACAAAACGACATATGTTTAAAAGTTTAGGGGATAGGGAGGGGTTTCTAAGAAGTGTTTCAGTACAAGACTCCACTTGGTATTTTTCCATGTAAAATCATAAAAAAAAACCTGAAAATGCAAAGAAGCATATGAACATATAGTGAAAGTAACTATGGATCAATATATACTAAAGAAAAAAAATTAGTCAGTTCATGTTTGAAAACATACTTATTTGTACTCATTAACTAACATGATCGTAATCCACTTTGACTCCTCCAATATCATTGAAAAGTGATCTTGTCTATTTCTACATAATTAAAATATAGTTGTCAACACTACATTAATATACAAAAATCAAAGATGCTTTAAAATTTCTCTTAGCAACCTAATTCAAAAAGACTTGTCAGATAAAGTTTAACAATGTAAATACCCATATATGAATAATGAAACATTTTATAAAAATTGTGATAAAATTGTAAAAGATAAATTGAATTTCTTTAAGGTACAAAGTTGTTTCAAGACATCCAACATTCTTTTAGGATTCTGGGATGAAATATATGTTTCCGATGATGAGTGTTGTTTCTGGGAAAAAGCTATTGAGATCTATTCTGCCTTGGGAGAAACAAGGGTTAGTTAGCAGTAATCGTCCCAAAGGGAAAATGTGGAATGGATGTATCTCTTCTAGTCATCTTATTGAAGATAAGATGCAACAGTTGGAAGGTGAGGGAGTTTCTGATGAGGAGAATGAACATGTTCTTCAGCCGTGGGAGATGTAAGAAGAATGGGGAATCAGGATTTTTGTGAGTCATGTAGTGGGAAACCGATGGGATCTGAAAAGTATAGGAGTCAGGGTTATGCGAGTCATGTTGAATGCATCATGTGTTTGTATAATTAGGAATGGAGTGAGGGGGGAAGAGGTAGATGATGCTTACAAATATACCTTCACCATGATACATCTCCAAGTTCTTATGGCAGAGCATGAGGAGTTTCCTTACATACATATATAATTACACCTCGCTTCACTTGGGGGAAAATGCCTCAATGTGCCTCACGCCTTCAAAAACTTTGTGCACTGTACCCTGTGACATGATGTAGGTGTGTGGATTCTTCTTCTTGATCTCCCATATAATATGCTATCATCATCAATCTACAAGGTGGAAGGAATATGAACCCCCTACTAAATTGGATCTCCATGTGACACAATGCCATCATCCCCTAAGACCTGTTCGACATCATCCTTAACACTCTAGAAGAGGGGTTCAAGGCTATGAATCATCTCATCTGAATCGACAAAGATTGTGTGTTGCTACCTTTTCACTATTCTCCTAGACACTAAGTCAGGGAATGGACCATGACCACCACTCCTTTGGTATTCTTCAAACTCTCAATATGGACATGTGATTGTAAGATCTCAGGAGGGTGGCGAAAGGATGGAGTGTAGAGATGATCTTCCTAGCAGCCCACATCCACCTAAGAAGGGTGACACACATAAAATGTGCGTGCAAATGCAAGTATACGTATCAAAGTAATATAGGCCTTGTGAGGCTCGAGTCGAACTCAGGGAAACGTGAATTTTAGTAGACTACTACTAACTGGTTGCGATCTGCTAAACCAATTAAAAGAGTTGATTGGTTTGAAAAAGAAAATAAAATAAAGTGAAAACAAAGAGAGCGATGATTAAATGTTGGTTTAATCAAATGAGAATGGGATTCCTTAGGATTTCCGATTTCACCACGGGGTCTCGTTGTACCGAATATCTTGCATAAATAATGTAGATTTTATCGAATCTTGGATAAAGAGCCTGTAATCAAGATTTCCCACTTTCACGGTACAATCCACTACCCAAATCTAAGCCAATTCTACTTTTGTAGCAATTTATATCTTAGATTAGGTGCATTAACGATGACTCTGGGTATCTCTCCACTATTCGTATGTCACCTAGTCTAAGGAACGCATAAGATGGTGTATAAAAGTGGGTTTTCTGACCTTTAATCCCTTTTCCAGAGTAATTATTAGTCTAATTCTTTGCCTATGGTCATTAAGCATAAGTAAATCAAGCAATCTCCACAATTATATATCCAAGAAATGAGAATTCTATATCAATTCATGCAAAAATTCAATATAACGGTTCCCCGGGCTACTCCTGGGTCCTAAGAAACAATGGGGATTAGCCCCGCATGGTTGACAATGGAGAATACATAGGAGTAGAGAAGAAAAATGTGGGAAACATGGAGAAAACTCATGTAACCCCTGATACGAAGGTGCTCCTGGAGATCCTCCTCGAGAAATGTGCGTTTTGCAGTTTTCCGGCAGCAAAATCGCCTGTCAGAGGTGCCCGGATCGCTCGGTTGATGGCTTCGTCTCTCATCTCCTCTCTCTCTCCCTCCTTCTTGGATGTTGTGCAACACAATATGAGATCCCCCTCGGGCCGTCTGTGCTCTTCTTAGGTCATAGGACCACTTTACGGCTCCGAAAAAGCTCAACCGTCGGATTAAAACGCTCCGTTTTAGTGCTAAAAATTGCCAGATCCCGACACTGTCGATAGTATCGACCCAAGGTCGATGGTATCGACCATGATACAGGTTTTTCCTTCCAAAATCACGTTTTGGGGTTGCTTTCTGATAAAATGTCGATACTATCGACACCATGGTCGATAGTATCGACTCTGGACAATGCAAAAGTGCCTGAAAAAGTGCTGAAACATGTGTATAAGTTTGGGGATTATATAAAATCATATAAATATGATAAAATAAGTATAATTTTATGCAAAAAGAGTTTAAAGGCCAACTATAGTGAATTATGCAAATATATTCAAGAAAATGACAAATACATGCATAAAACAGATATAAAATAAGCCTATAAAAGTGACTCAAAATCCATGCATCAAACTCCCCTAAGCTTAAACCTTGCTCATCCTCGAGCAACAAAACTTTGGATCTGGTTGAGATAAGTCAGCAATAGGACATAAATACATGAAATGAATCTACATCATCCCCACTTTCTTTCCACAAACCGTCCCTCATTGACCACTGAACACTAACTGCCATCCAGGCGACCAAAGACCTATGTAGAAGATGTCTGTCCCCCAATCAGTGAAACACTATCAATTAAAGCAGTTAATATGATAAAATCATTTGGTCCATACTTGATGCATCTTGTGATCTCCTATCTACGTTGCTCATTTCCTAACTACCATCTAAATGGAAGCAGATCTCCTGATATTAATGATTGAGGAGAATATTATGGGTGGCCTACCGATTAGAGTAACGGGTGGATGGGATAGGTGGTTGTGGAAGAGATGGAAGCACATAACAGTCAATCATGTAATACAAAAATTAATGACCTAGCATGATGCAAAATGCAAGTGAAAATGTCCTAATGCTATATTTTTGGTGGAATGATGCATGCACTATCATTCCATCTCAAGGTGAGATGGAATATAAAAAAAAAACTACACCATGTGCTTATTCTTATTAATTCTCAGGTAAGAACATGTTCCTTTCTCCCTCTTCTTCTTTATTACTTCTCAATTCTTTTTCTTCTTCTTTTTTTGTCTTCTCTTTTTTTCAATTTTTCTTCAATTCTTTTTTCAAGCCCTTATTTTCATAGATGACAATGAATTATTTGTCGGGATCCACTTCTTGTTACATAAATTATACATTTGAAGCATTCTATTTGGAGGGTATGGATCAAGCTCACCACCTTTAATGTTTTCAGAGTAACATAAGATATATGGTGTACAATATGCTCAAAAGATGCAAATGCAACTACATAATGATAGTTATGCAATTAAATGACACGCACCTAAGGATAATGTGCATGTATAACTACTCTATCATTTTTTCATTTTCATGCAAAAAAATGTGAAAATAGATATAATGCAAGACCTATTTACATGAGATGCAATCAAAAAGTTAAAGACAATAATGTGCTCCCATTTCTTTTGGTAGAGTGTGAATCAAAATTGCGGTGGATCAGATCACAAGAGTAATTGACAGAACCTTTCAAAAATATCATATGTCCCTCTCTAAAGACCTGTGTACAGGGTAACTGAAGGATTTCTCTCTTAAAATTTAGTCTAAGGTCACGTTAGCATTTGGTCAGTTTGGGCTCAAACATCCTTGCCAATCACTTTTCCTTGGACAATAAAGATGGTCATTCATGTCCCCATGTCCCGAAGCTGACTCACCCAAGCACTTCCTCAGTTATGCAACTCAATTACTAACAAGAATAAGCTCAAAAAGTTCTCAAAATGCTCATTTTTTATGTGCACACAACCCAAGAGTAAAACTCCCAATTGAAACCATGCATTTATTGCTCCACATATTACACTAGATAGATGTGGATCCTACAAAAACAGTAAACCTAGAAATAAAAACAACTAATATCTCAAAAGTAAAAGAAACATGAATAAGTAAGTAAAAACTAAGATATAGGGTTGTTCCAACACCCCCCTAAGCTTGAATATGACTATGGCCTCATAGTCAACATTCTCACTTAAGAGGTGGAACAACAGTACCGTTCGCTTTGAAGTGTGGTGAATAAGGATGGTTAGATGCTCAAGTGGACCAAGTGATACTTGCTATCTCCCTCCTTTTTGTATCCCATTTTTGTGTCTTAGTGGTTCTAAGACGTGAATTGCTTCATCCATCTTTCCTCTGCAAAAAATGATTCGAAAAAATCTCATTTCGATACCTTTTACGACCTATTTTATGTAGTTGTCCTGCATGTGGTCGATACTAGACTCAGCAATTTTGCTAAATCGACGCATCTAAAAGCCTGGGAACTCAAAAGTGTCGATACTATCGACCCTAGGGTCGATGGTATTGACTTTACTGGCACCAATGTTTCTGTAAATCTTCAGGAATCTCGATACTATCGACCCTAGGGTCGATGGTATCGACTTTTCTTCAGCGTTTACTTCTCCAAACTTGATACTATCGTTATGGGTGTCGATAGTATTGATCTTAACATTCTGCACACTTCAAAACACGAGTTAGGGTACCATTTTTACAAAAATTATCAAAACCTAAGCAAACACTAAGTACATAAACATAAAATAACATAACCAAACATAAAAATGAATCGAAAGTTGGGTTGCCTCCCAACAAGCACCCTTGTTTAATGTCCTAGGCTTGACATAAAGATACCTTTCACCTAGGTTGTCAAGAGATGTCTCCAATGAGTAATGTGGTAATTTGAATTTAACTCTATCATCACCAATCCCAAGTGTCAAGTAACCTCGCCCAATGGCAGCGATTACATCAGTCGTAGCTTGGAACGACCTTCCCAATAGCATCTCACCTCTTTCCATCTTATGCATGTCCATGACCACAAAGTCAATAGGGAAGATGAATTTGTCGACCTTGACTAGAACATCCTCACATATACCTTGTGGCTTCACAATGGATCCATCCGCCAACTATATTGTCATAGAAGTTTGTGTTGGCTTCTTCAATCCCAACTTTTGAAAAGTGGCAAGTGGCATAAGATTAATGCTTGCCCCTGAGTCACACTGTGCTTGTGGAAAATGCTGGCCACCTATGGAACATGGGATGTAGAAACATCCTGGATCTTTCCTCTTCCTTGGTATCCGTCCTTGGATTATAGAACTCACTTTTTCATCAACAACACAAATGTAATGTCTTTTATTCGCCTTTTCTTGGTGATTATGTCCTTGATAAACCTTCCATATGCTGGAATCTTTTTGATCATTTCTACTAATGGAATATTAATATGGAGCTTCCTAAACATCTCCAAGAATTTCTTGTAGTGCCTATGCTCTTTCTTCAGCCTCAGACTATCCGGGAAAGGCACGTTTGGGTCCTTCGCTCGCTTGTGTGGTGGCACATATGGAACTTTAGGGGTCTCCTTCCCTAAGCTTGCTTCAACGCCACCTTCTAGGATAGGATTTGACACATCATTCGTGGATGGCATGACTTGTGGTTGCTCCCCTCTCTCAGTGGCTGTAGCTTCACCATGACGCATGGCCTTCACCTGCTCCTCTTGCCTAGGTGTGTACGCGGCCGCGATGTGCTCTTGGTGGATTTTTCTGAATGGACAACATCCGCCTGGTAGTCCATAATGACTGCGAGGATACGATATTCTTGGTGTAGCCTTTGTATCAAAAATCATTTTGCTTTTGTCCTGGACCTCCACCACCGGGGGCTCTGCCTCAGAAATCACAGATATATATTTCACTTGATGATGTGCTTGAACAACATCTGCATTCCCAGCCTGTCTTTGTTGATTTGTATGCTTCATGGCCGCCACTTCATTGGAAATTTGGGTCACAGTCGTCTCTAGTGCCCTCATTTGTGCTCCATGACTTTGCAATGTCTGCCCAAATTTATTCAAAATCTCACCCTGAGACTGTAACTGTTTGGTGAATGTACTCATCATCTCTTGATTTTGTTTCACCACCTGGCTAAGCAATTCATTGCTCTTTTCCTCTAGGCTAGGCTGCAGCTTCTGAAAATTTTGTTCCTTCCTCCAATCATAATTGTTATTTCTATATCCCTATTGATGCATATACTTTGCATGTGCTTCATCATCAGTCCCATTGTCCTCTTTCTCTAGGAGCTTCTTGGCTATAAGATCCAACTTGTCATTAAGCGCTTTGATGGCCCTTGCTTCATGTGTAATGCCAACCTGCTCGGGTGCATCTCTTTCACCCCAAGACTGCTTTTTAGACATGTTCCTTAGAATCTCCCAACACCTTGTGCTTGTGTTGTTCAAAAAGAAACCAGAACATGCTGAGTCCAAATTGCTCCTATCATGTTCATTTAGGGCGAAGTAGAAAATTTTAGCTTGCTTCTCCTTGTATAAGCCGTGATGTTGACACTTCCTCAGCATGATCTGGAAGCGCTCCCAAGTTTCAGAATATGTTTCACCGGCTCGCTGGATGAAGTTGTGTATCTTCCTCATTAGATCGTTTGTCTTTTCAGGCGAGAAGAACCTCTCAAAGAACACCTCAACCATGTGATCCCAAGATTCAATGTACTCATCATCCAGATTGTGCAGCCATTCCCAAGCATTGCCCGCTAAAGAACTGGGAAAACGTTTCAGGTAGAGTGTCTCTTGCTCGAACCTGTCAATCTTTATCATATCACAATTTTCCACAAACGTGCTGATGTGGGTCACCGGATCCTCATTTTTAAGTCCATGGAAAGCCTGCGATTTGACCAACTGAATAAGCCCTGGATCAATCTTATAACTGGGTATGTTGATAGCTTGTTTCTTGATTGGCCCCTTCTGCACAGAAGAACAAGAAGCCTTAATCCTTTCCCAGATCGTCTGCTCCTCATTTTCCGCTCCGTCACCCATTATTACTTTACTAGTACCTGAAATTTCAAATGGTAGTGTATGAACCGGTACTAATAATTAAAACAATGAATAAGATTTGCAATTCAGTTCAAACGATGAAAAGAAAAAAAAATACAGGAATTAAAAGTGGCCTAGTGTGGCCGCTCGCAGCACTTGTAGTGCTAAAATTCTCCGTTTCCCCGGCAACGGCGCCAAAAACATGACACATATAAACTGTGTGTGCAAACACAAGTATACGTATCAATGTAATATAGGCCTTGTGAGGCCCGAGTCGAACTCATGGAAATGTGAATTTTAGTAGACTACTACTAACTGGTTGCGATCAGCTAAACCGATTAAAAGAGTTGATTGGTTTGAAAAAGAAAATAAAATGAAGTGAAAACAAAGAGAGCGATGATTAAATGTTGGTTTAATCAAATGAGAATGGGATTCCTTGGGATTGTCGATTTCACCACGGGGTCTCGTTATACCGAATATCTTGCATAAATAACGTAGATTTTATTGAATCTTGGATAAAGAGCCAGTAATCAAGATTTCCCGCTTTCACGGTACAATCCACAACCCAAATCTAAGCCAATTCTACTTTCGTAGCAATTTATATCTTAGATTAGGCGCATTAACGATGACTCTGGGTATCTCTCCACTCTCCGTATGTCGCCTAGTCTAAGGAACGCATAAGATGGTGTATAAAAGTGGGTTTTCTGACCTTTAATCCCCTTTCCAGAGTAATTATTAGTCTAATTCTTTACCTATGGTCATGAATCATAAGTAAATCAAGCAATCTCCACAATTATATATCCAAGAAACGAGAATTCTATATCAATTCATGCAAAAATTCAATATAACGGTTCCCCGAGCTACTCCCGGGTCCTAAGGAACAATGGGGATTAGCCCTACATGGTTGACGTGTATTTTACTACGCGCTAAAACGCAAGTATACGCGTCGAGTAATATAGGCCTTGTGAGGCCCGAGTCGAACTCAGGGATACGTGAATTATTGGAGACTTCTACTAACTAATTGCAATCAGCTAGACCGATTAACAAAGTAGGGTTTGTGTTCAAATTAAAAAGAAAATAAAAATCAAACAAAGAAAACAATCGATTAAAGGTTAATTTAATCAATTCAAAGGGATATCTTTAGGATGGCGGTTTCACCGCGGGTCAACATTGTATTAGGTTTTATATAATTCCTCACACATCTCTCTCTATCCGGGTAGTGGCCTGAAAACAGAATTACCCACTGTCGTGGTGTAATTCACTACTTAGATTTAGGTTGATTCCACAGTCGTAGTAATCATTCCCCTAAACTAAGTGCATTATAAACGGTCTCTCAGTTCCCACCATTAATTTTACAACTCCTTTGTCAAGGGTTTTATTGATTAATGTAGAATTCGTCTCTTTTCAACCATTAATCCTTCTGTCGAAGTGATTAAGGGTGTTAAATTATTATTATGGTGATCAAGCATAACAATAGAAATGGAGAAAATGAATCTATACCACAGATTTGAGAGAAAAATATGAATTATTGATATAAAAATGTCATACAATGCATTCCCGGGCTACTCCCGGTCCTAAAGATTGAGGGTTTTAGCCTCTCATGTTCATCTCACACGAATACATGGTAGAAATTGGGGAATTCATAAGAAAAATGGGAAATAAATGGGAAAACCCCTGAACGGAGAAGAACCGGTGGATCCTTGGCATAGAACACGAGCTTCCCCGCCTGTCGGTGGTGGAAATCGTCTTCGGCAGCGTCCGAATTACCCGGGATGAGCTTCTCAGCCTCCGTTCTCCTTTCTCTCCTCCTCGGCACTCGTGCAATCCAAAAATGAGATCCTCCTCTCGTCTGGGCGGCCGTCATTAGGTATAAATCCCTAATTAGGTCGTCAAATAACAACAGCCGTCCGATCGAGATCAAAACAAATCCAACGCATATCTGCCGGCGTCGATACCATCGACGCGGGTCGATGGTATCGACCCGGCGGATTAGCGGCAGCTTTCCTTTCTTTTATTCTGAGCGCCTGTGGTGATCTCGATACCATCGACTTGTGTGTCGATGGTATCGACTCCTTTAGCGTCGGTTGTTGTCGTTTAGCGACGCTGTAGCTCCCCTTGTGTCGATGGCATCGACTTGGGTCGATGGTATCGACAGTTTCCTCGCCAGCAACTTGAAGGGATCTCGATACCATCGACTTGAGTGTCGATGGTATCGACTCTGTATTGATCTTCTCGGCTGACAACCTGTGGCTTGGTCGATGGTATCGACTTCCGTCGATGGTATCGACGGAATCAGATACTTGTTTTTCCTGAAATTTAACAACAGGAACAAGTAAATCCACACAATTTATAATAAGATGATAAATAATGCTCAAAATAGTAAAACAAAGGGGATTTGATATAATATGATGGCAAAGACCAAATTAAGTGAATTATGCAATATTATCCATAAAAATGAGTAATTAGAGCACAAAACACATATGAAAAAGGTCTATAAATGCGACTCAAAATCATCGCATCAAACTCCCCTAAGCTTAAACATTGCTCGCCCTCGAGCAACTAATCCTTAGAATAGAATTGCAGATGTCAACTAACAATCAATACATCACCCCACATTCCACATGACTCCCACTAAACGTTCTCAAACCGGCCTTTCCTAATCACAGAACAGTAATTACCCTACAGGCGACAATAATCATCAATAAAAGAATTTATCCTTCAAACCGATGAACACTATCACATAAGGTAGTTAACATAATAAAATTTGCCGATTCAGCATTAGTGCATCTTGTGATCGCCTACACTACGTTGCTCGCCCTAACTACCATCTACATGGAAGCAGTTCTCCTGATAAACATGAGTGAGGAGATAATCACGGTGGCCTACCAATCCGAGCAACGGGTGGATGGAATGGGTGGTTCATGGAAGAATTTGGAAGTATTACACAGTTTCAAAATGCATACAGCACAATGCCCTAAATGATGCAAATGCACATTGAAAATGCCCTAATGCTTAAAATTGGGTGGAATGATGCATGCACTAACCTTCCACCTCAAAAAGAGATAGAAATCTAATTAAGCCACGTCATGTACTCAGTTTCCTTGTTATGCAAGTGATATCATGTTCCTTTCTCCCTCTTATTCCATTTCCTTCTAAATTCTCTTTTTTTTTCTTTTTTTTTTCTTTTCCTCTTAGCCCACATATCCATAATTGCTTAGAGATACATGTGTTAGGCTATTTTCTTCATGATTGGAAATCTTTGTACTATTTCGAGGGTACGGGACAATTTAGATCACTTTTCAAGACAAACGGAGGTACATGGTGTACTTATGCATGAAAATCATAAAAGTTATGAGTGCAACTACATGACATGCACCTAAAGGTAATGTGCATGAATCACTATATTTTTTTTCATTTTATGCAAAAAATATGAAAATAACAATGCAAATCCTATCTACATGCTATGCACGCAAGAAGGAATTAAAACTGTACTTTACTTCCAATTCTTTGGTAGATTATGGAAAAATATGAAGTGGAATGATCACAAGATTAAGTTACTGAACCTTAGAAAAATATCATGTGTCCCTCCTTACTGACATGTGTGGTAGTTTAAAGGGTTCTTTCTCGTATATCCAATTAAGGTCTCATTACCATTTGATTAGGTTAGGCTCAAACAACCGTTACTATCCACTTTTCATGAGTCAATGGGGGTGTAGGTGTGACATATTGCTTCAAAGTTGACATAATCAATCATTTTCATAGGACAAGTTTCCCAAGGACAACCAAGTTAAGCTATCCAAAAGACACAAAATTTTTTAAAATCCCTTAAATTTCCCATGAAAACAGCGAGATGACAATTTTTAAGACATCCACAATTACACTAGATAGATGTGGATCCTAAACAAACACTAAAATAAGCAGAAACTAAAAACAACTAAAGAAAAGATAAAAGATAGAGCTGTTCCAGCCACCCCCCTAAGCTTGAATTCGACTATGGCCTCATAGTCAAAAACCAACTTAAGGGTGGAACAGTGATACCCTGATCAATCTTGCGGAGGCGGTGGTGGATATTGCGGTGCCGTAGGATCCCAAGACGGGTACTCCCCCTGGAAGCTTGGATCATATTGGGTCCTCGGCGGAGGCTGTGGATAGCCTCCAAAGTAATCTTGACTCCAGTAATGGTCAAAGAAGGGCTCCTATTGCGTCTCTATCCGCTGCAACCGGGTGTGCATTTGCTCTTGGTTGGCGAGGATGAGCCGCTCGTTCTCGAACATAGCCCGTTGGTTGTCAAGTACCCGGCTCATAGTCTCATGAATGCCGGTATACATACCCATGTGCTGCTGCTGAGTCTGCTGGATGTCCTGCAGCATGGTGTACATCCCTTGCATGGAATAGGGATCCACGGATGGCTGCTCGTACTGTGGTGATGGCGGCGGGGGCTCAGATGATGAAGATGCACCCAGATGCATCCTAGGACGCTTCCGTGGTGCCACACGTGCTCGAAGAGGTGTGAACGCCTCCTCTTCCTCTGCAGCCTCGCCTTCTTGCTTGTCACCACTGCCGTCTTCCTCGGAGGACTCGATGGCTATGATTGGCCACCGGAAGTGCTGCTTGCCCTCTATGTTGAATACGTCGTCCGGTAGGGAGCTCTCCTGATAATCTTGGTTGACGTGGCAATGAGCGTACGCCAACCCGTCCCGGAAAAGAATAAGGTTTGAACGGTGCAAGTGTTGCACGTTCACCTTGCTCCTTGTAGAAATCGGAGTCATGGACTGAAGGTTCAGCCCCAAGTAAAGCGCCAACTTGGTGACAAGACCACCAAAATGAATTGGAGCCCTCCTTGTACTCCTTTTCACCGCCAGGACGCGTTGTAGCCAGAACGCCCCCCAGTTGCACTCTTGACGTTTCAGGAGTGCGTAAAGAAAGAACAGGTCACTCTCCTGAAACTTGCTCAAAGCAAGATCGCTTCGAGCGAAGAAAGTCAAGCTCAACATCCTATGCAGGACCCGGACGAACGGGTGCTCAAAATCCGCTACCGCTGCATTATGGTAGCTCACAGTCTTTCCTGCCGGCACTGTAACTAGCTCGGAGAAGATTTGGTCGTAGTCGGTGCGGGCGTCGGGACGTCGGTGATCATTGCGGCTGTGGTTCCAGTTGAAGATGTCGTTGAACTGCGTCAACGTGATGTTGTAATTGTTGTTGAAGAGTCGGAAGGACACCCTTCCCCTGATCCACGTCTGGTCCGATGGTACCACGTCATTTGGTACGATGCAGATATCAAGAGACGCCATGAACTCAGCCACAAGTTCCTTGTATGTGGGCCATTCGCCGAAAAACGGTTGCCCATCCGCATGACATTCGATCTCATAAAGGCGATTGGTGTGCCGCGCTTGCCCGGCCAACACATAGGCCAAGTTAGCCTCGAACCCCAGCTCCTGGATCATGCCCCGGTCCACATACCGGGTGGGCTCGAACTTTCGCTTCATAATATCCTCGTAGACCTTCCTCACATCCATGTTGGCATGAATTAGGCGTGGACGAGGGATGGAAGCGGGTGGGGGAGGAACAAACTCCTCGATCTCCATAGGGTGAGCGCTTGAGGACGACGCTCTGGCGGGGTGCACCATGGTTGCGAGAAAAGATGGGATTAGAAGAAAAGAGCTCGGTGAAGATGGAGAAGAAATTCTCCGCTCGATGAAGATCTCCGCTCGATGATGCTTCTCTACAGTCTTGGAGGGCTCGGGGGAGTGCTCGGTGCAAAGGAGGATACTTGCTCTGAAGGTGTGACGTCAAGTGACGTTGCAAGTCCCCTTAAATAGGCTTGATCGGCGCCCCTGTTGGCCCGTCGATACCATCGACTCGGGTCGATGGTATCGACACATCTCGCGGGT
Organism: Alisma plantago-aquatica; assembly: GCA_963693085.1. Lineage (NCBI taxonomy): Eukaryota > Viridiplantae > Streptophyta > Magnoliopsida > Alismatales > Alismataceae > Alisma > Alisma plantago-aquatica. Next base: position 369,519,970 of record OY856413.1, on the reverse strand, counting down.
ATCCGCCTCCCTCGCGAGTATCGACGGCTGACGTTTGCTGGATCGAGAAACCCGGATTGCTGACGTGTCGATACCATCGACGGAAGTCGATGGTATCGACGCAGCACCCGGATCGCTGACGTGGCTGTTGCGATCATCGTCGATGACTGTATGCGGATCAGTGACATGTCCGTCGATACCATCGACAGATGTCGATGGTATCGACTTGATTTTATTGTGACACAGCCATTATGTTGCATTCAACCTGTGATGATGTCGATACCATCGACGGGGGTGTCGATGGTATCGAGTTGACTGAGCAAAATCCGTCTGAATATCTCCAGAAATCTCGATGGTATCGACTGGGGTGTCGATACCATCGACACTTTTATTGCGACCTGTCTGTGACCATGTCGATACCATCAACGGGGGTGTCGATAGTATCGACGCAGTGCGATTCTTGCTGGTGTCAACCTGAACCCATGTCGATACCATCGACGGGTGTGTCGATGGTATCGACCCTGCCTGTGCCTGCACATTCAACAAACGGATCAAGGTATCATTTTTAAACTAAAATTCAAACGAAATAAAAGCAATCTATGACTAAAATTAAACTATACTAGTGTACCGATGGTTGGGTTGCCTCCCAACAAGCGCCCTTGTTTAGCGTCTTAGGCTAGACGTCTTCCCTTCATCTCATTCATGCACAAGTGAAATGAGTTTGACCTCATTCACTTTCCTCTTGTAGTTCTCACCAAAATACAGCTTGAAGCGTTGCCCGTTCACCAAGAACGTGGCATCTCCATCACGCACGAGAATCGCTCCGTGCGGTTTCACCTCTTCCACAATGAAGGGTCCACTCCACCGGGATTTCAGCTTCCCGGGATGCAGTTTGAGACGGGAGTTGAACAATAGAACGCTGTCTCCCTTCTTGAACGTGCGCATCTCAATATGGCGATCGTGGATCAGCTTTGTGCACTCTTTGTAGATGCAGACATTCTCATACGCCGTCATGCGTAGCTCATACAATTCATTCAATTCAAATAGCCTTTTTCTCCCGGCCTCATCATAGCGCAAGTTCAGCCTTCTTAGCGCCCAATGGGCCTTGTGCTCTAATTCCACCAGAAGATGGCAAGCCCGGCCGTACGCCAACCTAAAAGGCGTGGTGCCTATAGGTGTTTTGTACGCCGTTCGATAAGCCCAAAGCGCGTCCGGTAGCAATACACTCCAATTCTTCCTTGTGGATGCTACGGTCCTTTCTAAAATCTTCTTGATTTCTCTATTTGATACCTCCACTTGTCCTTGCGTCTGGGGATGATATGGGGTGTCGATGTTGTGCTTGACCCCATATTTCTTTAAAAGTGTCGCGAATTTCTGATTTCGAAAATGTGTGCCTCCGTCACTTATGATCATTCGGGGAATCCCGAACCTGCAGAAAATGTTCTCTTTGACAAACCTGCACACTACGTTCGAATCATTAGTCCTTGTGGGGATTGCCTCCACCCACTTCCACACATAATCTACAGCAAGTAAGATATAAAGATTTGAATTTGAGGACACAAAGGGTCCCATGAAGTCAATGCCCCATAAATCAAATACCTCAACTTCCTGAAATACATTCAGGGGCATTTCCTGTCTCCTTGAGATGTTACCTGCGCGCTGGCACGGGTCACATTGCCTAACAAAATTATAGGCATCCTGGAACAAAGTGGGCCAATAAAGGCCGCTCTCCAACACTTTAGCTGCTGTCCGTGAGCTAGCATGGTGTCCTCCTATAGGCGACGCATGACAGTGATGGAGAACACTCTCGTACTCCACCTCCGGCATGCACCTGCGAAGAATACCATCCCTGCACTGCTTCAAGAGAATCGGGTCATCCCAAAAATAATATCTCAATGAATGAAAGAATTTCTTTTTCTCTTGATAGGACCAATCCTCCGGGATGATCCCGCAAGCCAAATAATTCACAATTTCCGCAAACCATGGTTCTTTAGAATCAATTTTTAAAAGTTGCTCATCGGGAAAGGTCTCGGTAATGGGTATGTGCAAACCTTGTTCATCAACCCTCTCTAACCTAGACAAATGGTCGGCCACCACATTTTCAATTCCCGACTTGTCCTTGATTTCAATATCGAATTCTTGTAGGAGCAAAATCCACCTAATTAGTCTAGGCTTCGCATCCTTCTTCTCCATCAAATACTTTATTGCAGCGTGATCAGTCCACACAACCACCTTAGAACCCACTAAGTACTGCCAAAATTTTTCAAAGGCGAACACGACGGCCAGTAACTCCTTTTCCGTAGTTGTGTAGTTCAATTGAGCATCATTAAGTGTTTTTGAGGCGTAGAAAATCACAACAGGCTTGTTATCTACCCTTTGCCCCAAAACAGCTCCCACAGCATAATCGGACGCATCACACATCAACTCGAATGGCTTTGTCCAATCCGGCGTTTGAACAACCGGAGCTGAAATCAACTTTTCCTTCAAAACCTCGAATGCGTGAAGACATTTCTCATTGAAATAAAAAACTGCGTCTTTTTCCAACAATTCCGATAATGGCTTTGCGATTTTCGAAAAATCCTTAATAAATCGCCGATAAAACCCGGCGTGTCCCAAAAAGCTTCTCACCCCTTTTACAGAATTTGGTGGGGGTAACTTAGAAATCACCTCAATTTTTACGGGGTCTACCTCAAGACCCTTGCTAGACACCTTGTGTCCTAGCAGAATTCCTTCCGTCACCATCATGTGACATTTCTCCCAATTGAGGACCAAGTGTGTGTCCTCGCACCGCTGCAACACCTTATCTAAGTTATAAAGGCATTCATCAAAAGACGCTCCATACACTGAGAAGTCGTCCATGAAAACTTCAAGACACCGCTCTACCATGTCAGAGAATATGGCGAGCATGCAGCGTTGAAAAGTCGTCGGCGCATTGCATAAACCGAACGGCATACATCGGTAAGCAAACGTCCCATAGGGACATGTAAACGTAGACTTCTCTTGATCCAAAGGATCAATAGAAATCTGGTTATACCCCGAATAGCCATCTAGAAAACAAAAATGCGACCGACCAGCTAGACGTTCCAAAATCTGATCGATAAATGGCAATGGAAAATGATCTTTAAGAGTTGCGGCATTCAATCGGCGGTAGTCAATGCAAACACGCCACCCGGTTACCAATCGGGTGGTGACAGGTTCATTCAAAAGATTAGTAGTGACAGTGATTCCCCCCTTTTTAGGGACAACCTGTGTGGGACTCACCCACGTTGAATCGGATATGGCATAAATGATCCCTGCAGCAAGAAGCTTTATGACTTCCTTCTTGACAACCTCCATCATGCTTGGATTTAGACGTCTTTGAGGCTTTATGACTGGCTTGGCTCCCTCCTCGAGCCGAATCTTGTGTTGTCAAAGTGTAGGGGAGATCCCCTTGATGTCCGCCACAGACCACCCAAAAGCTCCACGGTGGTTCTTCAACACTATCAGTAGTTGCTCCTCCTCATCCGCACTCAAGTATGCAGAAACAATCACTGGTAACTTGTCCTCCTCAGCTAGAAAGACGTACTTCAGATGCGGGGGCAATGGCTTCAATTCTAGATCCGGTGGGCAAATAAGAGATGATTGTAGCGGTGGGGGAAGTGTACCCAAATCTTCATAATGCCTCGTGTAGAAACATGGAAGCATTTGAAGCATTTTGGCACACTCCTTGAGTGAAGTACTCCGCATCCAATCATAAGTGACATTTAACAAACACGCCTCCAATGGTAATTCCGGATATGCATCAAAGACGGAAGTAATAATCACATCATCCTCCCATGAAGATGGAATGTCCTCATTCTCATCATTTGGAAACCCAACAGCCTTGCATAAAGAGACAACTTTAGTTTGCTCCATAAGGTCCACTGCTAGGGTCCCATTATCTATCCTGCTCATAACATGAGCCATATCCAAAAATGGCTTCCCAAGACAAAGTGAGATATTTCGTTCCACATGCTTAACCATGTTGCAATGTGCTTTTGCTTTATTAGATGCATTCCCATTGGGCATGACCATCTCAAAGCGATCATCCGCAATGCCCAAGGTCAAGCGACCTCTCCCCATCTCCAAGATCATATCAGTTGTAGCTTGGAATGGGCGACCAAGTAGTAACTCATTTCCGTGCTCGTCCTGCATTTCCATAACGACGAAATCAGCTGGAAAAACAAAGCGGTCTACCTTTACCAAAACATCCTCACAGATTCCATACGGTTTCACCACAGAATTATCGGCCAATTGGATGGTCATGTTACTTGGTCTCGACTCATTCAATCCAAGTTTCTTGAACGTAGAAAGGGGCATCAGATTGATGCTTGCCCCAGAATCACAAAGTGCTTCGCCAAATTTGAACTTCCCGATAAAGCAAGAAATATTGAAACAACCGGGATCCTGTCTCTTTGGCGGCAAAGTGCCCATAATAAAAGCACTCACTTGCTCCTTCAATACCACGACCTCAGTGTCGGGTATCTTTCTCTTCTTGGTGATTACATCTTTGAGAAACTTCCCATAAGACGGGATTTGTTCGATCGCCTCTAGCAAAGGAATATTCACTGATAACTTCCTAAAGCTGTCCAGAAATTTCTTAAACTGTGCATCCACCTTTCTTGCTTTTGCACTATTGGGATAGGGGACCGGAACGGTATGTGCCCTTTGATGAGGTGGCACATAGGGAGTTAATTTCTGTGGTTCCTCCTCAGTGGCTTGTTCTTCCTTACCATCTTCAGTTATGTCCTCAGTTTGCTCTATGACAGGTGTGGGCTGCTCTTTGACTGTTGCTTCTTCAACTGTGTCCTGCAGTGTGCTTGTGTCATCCGCCCTTGGATTTAACACTTTCTTACCGCTCCTCAATAAGATGGCCTTGTCCTGTTGGTTTCCCCCGGGAACATTGGTGTTCCCCGGAAAACCCGAATGTGCCGGCTTCTTCAAGCTTGCAATCTCAGCTGCCATCTGTGCCATGGAAGTCTCTATAGTTCTCATTTGAGCCCCGTGGCTCTGCAAAGTTTGCCCAAACTGGTTCATAAATTCACCCTGCTGTTTTATTTGCTGCCCAAAAGTGTTCATCAACTCTTGATTTTGCTTTATGACTTGATTTAGCAACTCCGTGCTCTTGTCCTTCGTGACCGATGCAGGTTTGGCGTCCGGATCCTGCAGAAAGTTATTTGGATCCTTCCATGAAAATTTCTTGTCCTTCCGCCATGAATAATCGTTATTCCTGTACCCCTGCTGTTGCCTCATGTACTTGACCTGAGCCTCATCCTCGGACTCATTGTCTTCCTTCTGCAGCAACTTCTTTGCGAGAAGGTCCATCTTCTCGTTCAGCTCTCTCATTGCCTTTGACTCACTGGCAACTCTTGCTTGCTCAACTGGGCCTCTTTCTCTTTCCCCCCAAGATTGCTTTCGTGCCATATTCTTCAGTATTTCCCAGCATCTTGTATCAGTGTTATTTAAGAAAAATCCGGAGCCAGCCGAGTCCAAATTGCTTCTATCATGCTCGGAGAGAGCGAAGTAGAAGATCTTCACTTGGGTTTCCTTGTCCAGTCCATGGTGTGGACATCTCCTCAACATGACTTGGAATCGCTCCCAAGTCTCAGAATAAGTTTCACCCGCCTGTTGGGTGAAATTGTGGATCTTCCGGATCATATCATTGGTCTTCTCAGGAGGGAAGAACCTCTCGAAGAAAACCTCCACCATGTGATCCCATGATTCAACAAACTCGTCGTCGAGGTTATGAAGCCACTCTCTTGCCACTCCAGCCAAGGAACTCGGGAATAACTTGAGGTAGAGCACATCCTGCGGAAATCGATCTATCTTCACCATATCGCAGTTCTCCACAAACTGACTAATGTGTGCCACTGGATCTTCATTTTTCAGTCCGTGAAATGCGTTGGATTTGACCAAGTTAATCAGTGCTGGGTCAATCTTGTATGTAGGTATGTTTAGCCCCTGTTTCTTTATCGGCCCCTTTGATGCCTAGGAAGAAGACGCCTTGATCTTCTCCCATATTGTCTGTGCTTCAACCATTACTTCTTCTTGTTCTTGATCAGATTCAGAATTTATATCACTGTGGTGTTCCTCCTCGTAGTAGTCCTCGTCCTCTGGTCCCGTAGATGGAACCTCAGGTGTGCGATTCACGTAGCCTCCACTACGTGTGTGCACCATGCAAAGTACCTGAAAAATGGAAATAGGGGTTCAGTACAATGCTTTGAACGAGTCAACACAATTATAGAGAAATAAAGGAATTTTTTTTTTGAAATTGTTCTAAAAAAATGTGGCCTAGAATGGCCGCTCTTAGCACTCAAAGTGCCAATAATTCGCCGTATCCCCGGCAACGGCGCCAAAAACTTGACGTGTATTTTACTACGTGCTAAAACGCAAGTATACGCGTCGAGTAATATAGGCCTTGTGAGGCCCGAGTCGAACTCAGGGATACGTGAATTATTGGAGACTTCTACTAACTAATCGCAATCAGCTAGACCGATTAACAAAGTAGGGTTTGTGTTCAAATTAAAAAGAAAATAAAAATCAAACAAAGAAAACAATCGATTAAAGGTTAATTTAATCAATTCAAAGGGATATCTTTAGGATGGCGGTTTCACCGCGGGTCAACATTGTATTAGGTTTTATATAATTCCTCACACATCTCTCTCTATCCGGGTAGTGGCCTGAAAACAGAATTACCCACTGTCGTGGTGTAATTCACTACTTAGATTTAGGTTGATTCCACCATCGTAGTAATCATTCCCCTAAACTAAGTGCATTATAAACGGTCTCTCAGTTCCCACCATTAATTTTACAACTCATTTGTCAAGGGTTTTATTGATTAATGTAGAATTCGTCTCTTTTCAACCGTTAATCCTTCTGTCGAAGTGATTAAGGGTGTTAAATTATTATTATGGTGATCAAGCATAACAATAGAAATGGAGAAAACGAATCTATACCACAGATTTGAGAGAAAAATATGAATTATTGATATAAAAATGTCATACAATGCATTCCCGGGCTACTCCCGGTCCTAAAGATTGAGGGTTTTAGCCTCTCATGTTCATCTCACACGAATACATGGTAGAAATTGGGGAATTCATAAGAAAAACGGGAAATAAATGGGAAAACCCCTGAACGGAGAAGAACCGGTGGATCCTTGGCGTAGAACACGAGCTTCCCCGCCTGTCGGTGGTGGAAATCGTCTTCAGCAGCGTCCGAATTACCCGGGATGAGCTTCTCGGCCTCCGTTCTCCTTTCTCTCCTCCTCGGCACTCGTGCAATCCAAAAATGAGATCCTCCTCTTGTCTGGGCGGCCGTCATTAGGTATAAATCCCTAATTAGGTCGTCAAATAACAACAGCCGTCCGATCGAGATCAAAACAAATCCAACGCATATCTGCCGGCGTCGATACCATCGACGCGGGTCGATGGTATCGACCCGGCGGATTAGCGGCAGCTTTCCTTTCTTTTATTCTGAGCGCCTGTGGTGATCTCGATACCATCGACTTGTGTGTCGATGGTATCGACTCCTTTAGCGTCGGTTGTTGTCATTTAGCGACGCTGTAGCTCCCCTTGTGTCGATGGCATCGACTTGGGTCGATGGTATCGACAGTTTCCTCGCCAGCAACTTGAAGGGATCTCGATACCATCGACTTGAGTGTCGATGGTATCGACTCTGTATTGCTCTTCTCGGATGACAACCTGTGGCTTGGTCGATGGTATCGACTTCCGTCGATGGTATCGACAGAATCAGATACTTGTTTTTCCTGAAATTTAACAACAGGACCAAGTAAATCCACATAATTTATAATAAGATGATAAATAATGCTCAAAATAGTAAAACAAAGGAGATTTGATATAATATGATGGCAAAGACCAAATTAAGTGAATTATGCAATATTATCCATAAAAATGAGTAATTAGAGCACAAAACACATATGAAAAAGGTCTATAAATGCGACTCAAAATCATCGCATCAATGGTTGACAATGGAGAATACATAGGAGTAGAGAAGAAAAACATGGGAAACATGGAGAAAACTCATGTAACCCCTGATACAAAGGTGCTCCTGGAGATCCTCCTCGAGAAATGCGCGTTTTGCAGTCTTCCGACAGCAAAATCGCCCGTCGGAGGTGCCCGGATCGCTCGGTTGACGACCTTCATATCTCGTCTCCTCTCTCTCTCCCTCCTTCTTGGATGTTGTGCAACACAATATGAGATCCCCCTTGGGCCGTCCGTGCTCTTCTTAGGTTATAGGACCACTATACGGCTCTGAAAAAGCTCAACCGTCAGATTAAAATGCTCCGTTTTAGTGCTGAAAATCGCCAGATCCCGACGCTGTCGATAGTATCGAACCAAGGTCGATGGTATCGACCATGATACAGGTTTTTCCTTCCAAAATCATGTTTTGGGGTTGCTTTCTGATAAAATGTCGATACTATCGACACCAGGGTCAATAGTATCGACTCTGGACAATGCAAAAGTGCCTGAAAAAGTGCCGAAACATGTGTATAAGTCCGGGGATTATATAAAATCCTATAAATATGATAAAAGAAGTATAATTTTATGCAAAAAGAGTTTAAAGGCCAACTATTGTGAATTATGCAAATATAATCAAGAAAATGACAAATACATGCATAAAACAGATATACAATAAGCCTATAAAAGTGACTCAAAACCCATGCATCAAAGGGGTAAACTCGAGGGCAAAGATTCCCCATTAGAACATAGCCTCTAGGGCAATGATTGTGTGTTGAAAGGCACATGTCATGCTCAAACTCCAAAAGAGAGAGATTAATTGTCTTGTTTACATAAGCTATTAGGCTCATCTATAACTCAATCATACTCATGTCATGGTTGTTGATTTAGATGTAATAACCTACTAAACTAGCATGAGGTGGAAACTCAATCAAGTCTTATGTTTCTGCTTTCACTAAGACTATATGGGGGGAAAATCCTTAATTTTTTAATATTAATTTTATTCAAGGAACCCTTCTTGTTTCTTTTTCAAGAGTTTGAGATTTTTTACTGAAATGACTTCAATGTGAATAGTTTTATGTAACTTAAACTACAAAAAATAGAAATCTTAAACAAGTAACATGCAAAATATGTTTTGCTACAATATTCAGGCATTATACCAACTAAATTATATTTAAGTAAGAATAAATTTAACTTTTGAATCCAACAAAATAGTATAATCTTACTCAAGTAGTTTTCTGTAGAATATTATCAAAATGAACTAAACATATTGACTAAGTAAAAAGACAACTTTGTCTATGATAGATTTATTGTCATCTTCTAAAAAATCCTTTTCCATTTGAAATTTTACTTTCATGATTTCATCTAAATATGTCAATATGGTCTCCTTTCATCTAAATATGTCAATATGGTCTCCTTAATATTTTTATCAAAGGGAACTATCTTTAGTTTCAAGAAGAATTTGAATCACAAGTCTAGGCATAGATTTATCCTGGGGAATATACTTCTAAGTTCAAGATAACTTTTTCCACATGTATACAGATTAATGTGATCATATATATACATCATGATCACACATAGTTGTTGATCATAATCAAATTCATGACTGACGGTCTACATTAAACTGTAAAACAAATATAAAAGTTGCCAAGAAAGTGTCATAAATAAGTATATTATGGTAACATGTAATTTGACATATGACTAGATATGATATTTAACATGTAAATATCCAACATGTAAATATCTAGTAACTTGTAGAGAATATGTGAAACACCGTTATAACTAAGTTGAATTAGATATATAACCTAAATTAATATCAATCTATCATGAGTATATCTAAAGTGTATTTAATATAAATTGGAAGTATAATAATAAACCATATATAATAGGAGTGTTAATATCAACATAGTGGTAGCTTCTTAACCTTTAATTCATTTAGTACGTACTAGCGGACAAATAACAACAAATTCACTGATTCGCATTGAGCCATTGAATAAAAACCAAGTTCCAAATTTCCATACAAACAAACTACTTATTGTCTTCGTCTGTATAAGAAAAATAAACTTGGCAACTTGAGGAAGTCATCTGCAATGGAAGAATAATAATAAGGAAAAGCATTTGCACCACAATACCATAGGAAGGAAACTTGGTAGAATCTAAGGAAGTAACTTGATCTAGCTCATTTCTCGAGATAATAGGACCATTCCACACGTTTGCTTCCAGAGATGGAACGAATGTTTCTGGCCAATCATCATTGTGAGTCCAAGTAACATAAAAAGATAGACTATTCATAATTAAGAAAGACTATAAAGTGTAAGGTTTGTTCTCGGATGTTATCGAAGCCTGTTATGAAAAATTTGTGGTGACAATTAATTCCCCAATTATTTTAGTTCTTTTACATAGGATTGATTAGAATCTTAAAAATAATTTAGGAAGTGTATCGGTAGGTTGAGATCTATGTATAGAATTATCTCGAGGGCATGGTTTGATTCCCAAGTGCATCTCTAATGAATTAACAATCAGCGATCGTAACTTTACGGAGCTTCCAATGCAAAATTGTTAACAGAAACAAAATGCCCAAATTGGAATATAATGCAGCAGCGAACCAATCGACCAAGTTGGAAGGTTAGAGTTTCCATTTGGGTTTCAATGGATATGTACAACTGGAGTAGGGGTATGAGGAAGTGTGACTTCTGCGAGAAGACCGATCACACATCACACAGACAAACCAAGCAGTAAAATAAAAAAGCCCTAATCAAAGTAGAAAAGTGAACGAGAGAAATAGAATGACTTCGGCTTACAAGTCATATACGTTTGAAGATGAGACTACGCTAGCCATCTCCCCCTAGCATTGTTAGTCTATTACCTGATGTGGAGGAGATGATTGGAAAATGAAGTAGGTCTTTGTGGTGGCATGGCAGTTGGGAATCCAGTGGTGCGGCAGATATTGACGACATCAGCAACAGTGGTTGTAGCTCCCCTCACTGCTGCTTGCTTGCTGCTCGCTATTGCTCTCCCCGAGCGGCTGTTGCTGGAGAAGAAAGGGTGGTAGTTGCAAGAGGAGCGGTTGTCAGTGGTTGTGGGAGTGGCTGCCGGCGGCTGCGGTGGGAGGAAGCGAGGTCCCATGCTGCTGAGTAGGCAAAAGGCAGCTGAGCAGGTGAGTCACGTGAGGAACTCATGGCTTGGAGACCGTAGAGCGTGAGGATCTAGTCCTCCTTACCAACAGTTAGGATCATGGGAGCAGCAGATGTAGCCCGATAGCCGAACAACTGTGCCTGTAGTGTGAAGAACGGCTGGAAGGCTGTGAAAGCAAAGCCCTTGAAAGAAAGGCCCTAGCAGCGGCTATCGCGGGGGAGGGGGTCGTGGCTATCGCGAAGGAGGGGGCGGTACTTTGGGTATTTGGGCTTAGGGAAGTCCTTTCACAGAAGATTGGGTGTGGTTTTTGTTTTTGCATTCCTTTCTTTTGTATAGAAGAGCGGCTATTAACAACTCCATGTTTCAAATCACATGATTAGCCACCTAATTTCTAATTTAACCGCAACTATATTGACCATTACAATTCACTTTCAATAATAATTTAATACACTTTGTTTACATATAAAAAATTGCATTCATATGAATTGGTTGGATTTATGGTGATGGAAAATAAAGATGTTTTTAACGGCGGAAAATTTGTACAATTTACGTTAGAAAAATATTTCTGCCATTAAAAATTGTACCAATAACGACCAAAACAATTAGTTTTCATTGTTAGTGTAGCAACTACGATAGGATAATAAAGTTGTGGCAATCTTTGACATTAATAAACCAGTTTCTTGTAGTGATTATTGATTTTCAAGTAGTGGTATCTTTGTCATTATTGTTCTTCTTTCTCCTTGCACATGGTTGCTTGCATGTTAGCACAAGGATCTCAAAGAAAAAATCTTGATGGGACCAAGTGTAAACCATCCATGGATCCTATTGAATGAAAATAAATGAGGTTAGTTACTTAAGAATAGAATACCTAAATATGAGTATAAAAACTATCGTACATCATCATACAACTATTTAAAATTTATTAGGGTTATATTTGCAAGAAAAGGAACTGACTCACCAAAAATTACACTAGAAATTGATGTTTACTCACAAGGGGTGTGCATGGAATCAATAAAAGAACCCAAACTACAAACTCAAGTTCGAAAATATGATGGGTCAAGAAATTATTTCAATTAAGGTCATCTCTATCGGAAGCCAACACATAGTAAACATCAAAAATTTTAATGGATTGTGTGATTTAAGAAAAAAAGGATTAATTTGATTTGATTTTCTATTAACTAAGATAATTACTAAAATTCCCTCAAGAAATTATTTTAAGTAAAATGTTGTCTTTAAACCAATAACCAAGAATATGATAATATGTTCTCCTAAATTCCTAAAAAAATCACCAAACAATGTGCTTATGCAAGGAGATTAAAGTATGATAATTTACACCCCCTTTTGTACGATAGGCAGTTCAAGTTCTAATTACCCTCCACTTACGTCATATCCCTAATGTATATGATCAATGTGGGAACATCAAAAACCCTAGACATATATTTCTAAGATCATTTATAATCAATTAAATAAACAAAGAAGAAATTTTTTATTGAATATTTAATTTTTGCTCATCACATGGCTAATAGGTACGAAAAAGGGAACAAAAAGAAGATCTACCACATATCTAGAGGTGGGCTATAAACAAGGTTGTGAACCACTTTTTCAACAAGTAGCATGGAGCAAATATGGAGAAATAGAGGAGAAGAGGAGAGAAATATGATACACCATAAGTAGAGGATAATTCATCTATCGTGAGCTGCACAAGAAGCTTTTCTGGCCTGAGGAGGAGGAATTCCACCCATTTTCCATTGTTCATACCTCTAGCCTATTCTAGAGTGGAATCACCCTCTAAGTTGGAAGTTGTTCTTTATTTAATATTTGAGTTATAAAAAATAGGAGATCATCCAGATAACCTTTCTCATGGTCTTTATATTTGTCTCAAAATCCAATGATAGACAGTGTGTTTGGGATGAGATGAAATATTTCTCTCATTAATTCTCAAGATTTAGAATCCATAATTATTTTATACATTGTGTAAAGGGACAAAAAGACCATATCGAATGATTTTTTGCATGACTTTTTATGACATTGCACGGCGTGTCATTGGCTAGACACATAATTCTTTGGCGTATTTGCTTTTGTCAATTTCTCCTTCGGTGAAGGACAATATGCTCAAGCATAGAAACACATAACAATATTGAAATTGATCATTGTCATTGTGAGTGGGCATGTCATGGAATGGATGAGGCAAGTTGGGTCCTTGCTAGTGAAATTCTATTGAGCTACCTAGGTGTGGATATGACATGTGTTGGATATTAGACTTCATGTCATTTTGTATGAAGCATGTGTCAGACTTTTGATGCCCAAATGATGGTGGTGAAGTTTATGTTTGGTCTTATGAACCAATTTAATGATTTATGAAATAAAATACCTTGGATTAGTTAAGATGACAATGACATAACTAATTGTTCTAATTATGTGAATTCAAGCCTAAAATGTAGAGAAAACATAAAATTTAGATTAGTAACCACATTAATGGAGGTCATATAATATGGCATGAACAACTGTCATTATATTTTATTTGAAGTCATACTTGTTTGTGATAAATAGTACATGTAATCAAATTTATTTGAAACCCAATGTAAATGTAATGAATTGATTAACTAATTCATGTTAGTGTACCTCAGTATGATCACCTGAGTAGTTTGTAACTTAGTGAACTTTTGGAGTCTTAGAAGTAGAGAACGCAATGGAGTAAAATTTTCTCAAGAATCCTTCGAGTAGGATTCATCTAATGAAACATAACTAGATTGGGGTTTAAAAGTTTATACCTTATCATGGAAGAGGTTCCAATGGTTCAACTTGTAGTGCTTGATGTAGATATAGACTGTCTAATCGTCACCTAATTTGAATCTCTCTATATCAGCAATTGGAACTCCTCTCTAGGGTTTTTGGAACTCTGGAGTCACCTCAGGATCATTAGAAACATGTAGGTGTTGACACAAATCCCAAGGTAACAAATAAGGCTCTATTGACCCTAGATTTGACCTTGAATCCAACCTTGGCAGATCACAACATTATGAAGTCGGGAACCCTTCCTCCATTTTTGTGTCATACAGATCATGTTTTTCCAGCATCTAGACCAGTGGTGGATGGTGTTGTTCTACTATCACCTTGATATGTGTGTCATCAATGAATATCTTCATCCCAAGTGACTTTATTGTGAAAACTCATATCCATGATATCCACATGAGTGCTTGAGGATAACTATAGTTCCTATATAGTCTTTGCCTCTCCAACTTTCTCTCTTGAAGTTGCTCTTAGGTTTCTCAAACTTTGGAGGAAACAATAAGAGAATCTGAGTGCATGACATGAATGCATCCTCTCATATCATATATATACAGGACTGGAGAGATATGGTTTCTTAATTCCTATTTGTTCAGGTTGTGGGCTCCCTGACGTATTCTTTAAATTTGGGTCCATATATGATTTAGGTACCTAAAACTTACTTTCAAGTCCCTAAATTTATTATAGCAATTACAATAAGGTTTAATTTTTCCTCTCTTCAAGCTCTCTCTATGTGTGTGACCTTTTAGGCACCATATTAGGTTTGCAATGAATTCATTAATCAATATTGAGATCCATAAGCAATGAGAAGTGTCTAGCTACACAATACTACTATCCAAGTAGTAGAATTTGTCAGATAACACTAAACCAACAACGACCAGTGCTACCATGTTGTATAATCCTTTTATCATAGATATACAGATTGCACTAGAGGCATGGATACATCATCCTCATTACATTCAATCTAAGATCATGGATATCCAATTAGACTATCAAGATACATATGATCTCAATATCATATACTGACTCACATGAGCATTGTCATGTGTTTCTTTACCCTCACTTATCACAGAGGCAAACTCCTTTAACATCACTCATAATGTGTGATATGACTTTCATCACACCCAATCAATACCTTTATAGAAACCTCCTTCAAGATCATATTGGGTAGTTTCAAATCATGATGATTACCATATCACCATTGTAGTGACTTCAGGTCAAAAAACCACAACATCACTATCACATTTAAGAGTTGATTATGACTATCACAAAACACTTCATGCATCACTCTCAAGGTAGGTCTGTCTAGTACACTTGAACTCTAAAAAGTACCTATGTGTCTAACTTGGTATCCAATACCTATGAGCCATGATACATAGTAATCAATAACCAAAAATATACTAGTCTCACATGTATTATTGATGTTCAATCCTCAATACTACTTGAATAGGGACATTTGAGAATATTGTTTTATAGAATCTGTTAGGATCTCATGTTCAAGTCACCTACTTGAAGTCCCATGGCCTTTATCCAACCATTCTACAGACATTTATTATGAGATTAAAATTGGAGTAATTAAATGTGCATTAATAAATTTTAATTTCCTTTCATAATCAAATCAAAAGTACATAATATCCAGATAGTCGTCACCCAGTGATTGATTTCTAGGGCTTATACACCAACAGTCTCCCACTTGCATTAAATCCAATCGATACCAAGTAATATAACATCACCATCATGCTTCTGTTGTGATAATGCCTTTGTCAAGGGATCAAAAATATTACTCTCTGTTAGTTTCCTGCTAATCATTACATATCCTAACTCAATGATCTCTTATACGAGATGAAAGTGCTGAAGAATATACTTTGAATGTTGATGTGATTTGGGTTCCTTGTCTTGCATGATATCCCCTTTGTTGTCACAATATAGTTCTACTATGTCAGCAATGATGGAAACAACAAGTTTCTCGATTAAACTTCTTCACCAACACATCTTCCTTTGCAGCATTTGATGCAACAATATACACAACTTATGTTGTAGAGTCAATTATTGTTGCTTTCTTGGAACTCTTCCAATTAACAACACCAAAATCAAGTAAAAACATATCATCAGATTGCATCTGATAATCATCTTTATCAAATTGTAATCTTGAGTCAGTGTAACCCCTTAATACAAACTCTTTGTAGTCCAGTGACCTTCACCTAGGTCTGTCAGATATCTTCTCATCATTCTCAAGGGGTATAATATGTATGGACTTGTATATAATAATGCAGACATGATAGATGCAATTGTAGAGGCATATGTGATCTTACCCATGTGGTCCCTCTCTTCAAAATATTTCTGACAATTGGCCTTTAGAATTTCTCACTCCACTAGACATGGGTAAGTTCCCTTTCTTAGACTCTTTCATGATGAACCATTTTAGCACCTTATCAATGTATGTAATTTGGCTTAATCCAAGAAGCCTTATAAATCTATCTCTATAGATCTGATGCCTAGAATATAGATGGCTTCTCCTAAGTCTATCATTGAGAAACTATTTTTTGACCTCATCTTCACCTTTTATAGTGTTGGAATATCATTTCCTATAAGAAATATACTATCCAAATACAATATGAGGAATACTACAATGATCCCACTAACCTTCTTGTATACACAAGGTTCATATTCATTCTTGATGAAGCCAAACTCTTTGAGTAATTTATTAAAATGAAGATTCTAGCTTCTAGATGTCTTTTGCAATCCATATATTGACCTTTACAATGGACATAACTTTCCAACATACCTTGGAGATTCTGAACCCTTGGGTTGTTTCATGTACACATTGTCAAGAAGATTCTCATTAAGGAATGTAGTTTTGACATCCATCTTCCAGATCTCATAGTCATGGTATTTTGCAATGGCAATCATGATCCTAATGGACTTGATGATGGTGACCGGTGAGAAGGTTTTATCATAGTCAACACCTTGAACTTGTTTGAAACCTTTAGCCACTATTCTTCTTTGTAGGTATGGATATTTGCATCCATGTATGTCTTCTTCTTAAAGAACCACTTGCACCCAATGGGTTTTATCCCTTCAGGTGGTTCCACCAAAGTCCATAACTTATTGGTATACATGAAGTCCAATTTGGATCTCATGGCCTCAAGCCATTTAACATATTCTAGTCCCTCCATATGTTCCTTGTAGGTGGTTTTCTCATCACAATCCACTACCAACCCCTCACCATCTTGAGTCATGAGAAATCCAAATCACTTGGGCTCATCGCAAATCCTACTGGATCTACAAGGTTCTTGTGCTTGTTGAAAAGGCGGCTATGCCACAATAGCTTATGGTGTCTCCTCATGCTCCTCTTCAAGTTTATTATCATTTTATATATCTCAAACTTCTTTGAATCCTATTTTCCTCCCACTGGTATTTCTAGAGATGAACTCTTTCTCTAAGAAGGTACCATTTCAAAAACAAACACTATGTTCTTAGAAGGAATATAGAAAAAGTATCCCTTAGTTTCTTTGGGATATCCCACAAAATAACACTTGTCAGATTTGGGTCCCTATTTATCAGGAAATGAACGCTTCACATAAGCTTCAAAACCTCAAACCTTCATGAAAGACATGTTTGGATGTTTACTAGTACATATCTCATATGATATGTTTGGAACCAATTTAGAGGGAACACGGTTAACTGTAAACACAATAGTTTCTAGAGCATGTTCCCAAAAGGAATAAGGAAGTCAATCTTGTCTCATTATGGATCACACCATGCCCAACAATGTGTTGTTCCTTCTCTCTGAAACACAATATGTTGTGGCATTCATGATGGAGTGAATTGTGATACAATATCACACTCCTTGAGGAGGTCTTCAAACACTTAGATCAAATATTTGCCACCTTGATCAAATCAAGGTTTTTTAATTTTCTTTCCAAGTAGGTCATCTACTTCATTCTTGAATACTTTGAAATTTTCAAAGGATTCTGATTTGTGTTTCATGTGATACACATATGCATGTCTACTCAAATCATCAGTAAATGTAACAAATTATTGATGTCCTCCTCTAGTTGATGAACCAAAAGGAACACATATATTAGTATGTACGAGTTCAAGAAGTTCACTTTCCCTTTCATTGTTTCCAGTATAAGGTTCCTTTTCCATCTTACCCAACAAACATTATTTTCATGTCTCAAGAGATTCAAAATCAAACAAGTCTAAGTATCCATCCTTATGGAGTTCAGAAATGTGCTTCTCATTTATATGGCCTAAGAGACAATTTTAAAGGTTTGTCATGTTTGAGTAATACATTTTAAGTTGTTTGGTATTTGTGTTACAAACTTACATATGAAGATCTAACAAATAAAGACCATAAGATATCGAAGCACTTCCATATAAAAGTATAGGGGAAACTCCATTCTTTATCAAGAATGAAAAATTATTCTTGTCTAAAGAAAAAAAGTAATATTTCTACTTATGAAAGGTACAAAATAGTAATTATTTAATTCTATTACAAGCCCTGAGGGCAGAAATCAACTATACATTCCTACATCCACAACATCAGCTCTGCTCTGTTAGTGACTTGTAGTCACACAACTCCCTTCTTATGGGTTATATTTCATTTCAGATCATGCACATTACAACTTATGTGAGATCCACATGTGGTACCCAATAAACATGATGAAGAAGTAGATAAGTTAATATCCATAACATACATATATGAGGTGGAGATCTATATCCCCTTTGAGTTCTTAAGTTCCTCCAAATTGATTGGGCAATTTCTCTTCTAGTGTCTAGGTTTGTGACATTGGTGGCAGTTGTCATTCTTGCCCACACCTCCCTTCATCTTCAGAGCAAAAGATTTGGACTTAGACTTAGAACCTTTCTTAGCCTTTTTATTTCCCTTGGTCTTACTTTTCACTACATTTACCATCATACAAATCCAATATTGACCTTCATCTTGTTTAGTTCAACATCCAATAACATGCTCAATATTTCTGGAAGCAGTTTAACCATTTTATTCATGTTAGAGTTCATTTCAAATTGGTTGTATGATTTAGGAAATGGTCTTGGTCCATAGGGAAACTCAATCTCTCTAGGTTATCTACATAACCAATCATCTTGAGCACATGAGGACGAATTGGATCTCCCTCTGCCAGCTTGTTATGAAATAATGCCTTTGAAATGTCAAACCTCTCTTGTCTAGTTTGGTCTTCAGATAATCCTTTTATATGCTCAATCATTTCAATGGCCTCCATGTTGTAGTGCTACCTCTATAGGCCAGGCATCATGGATTCTTGCATGAGGAACACCACATCATTGGAATTATCAAAATACATCTTAAATACATCTCTTTTAGCTTTTGGCGCATTGGGAGTGGGCTCTTTGGGAATATCATGATCTATTACATCGAGCTTGCACTCATGCTTGAGAACCAAAAAATTGTCACATTGAGCTTTTCCTTCTCGAGAACCAATCGCAATGAGAGTTTATTATTATTTTCCATGTGATCTACAAAGAAAAATAAGTAGGAAGTAAAATTTTGATATGACAATCTTTGCATTTTATTAGCATTTTGATTAAACATTTACACCAACTATTTTCTTCTAACTAATAGCCATCTCTATTAATCTGTAATGTTACAACGAGTAACTTTGTAGTAGGCCAACATCCATAATTCATTGAAGCATGAGTCAACCGTGATTGACCTCTCAAAAGTAAATTATTTAGGTAGGCAACTTTTGCAAGTCTCATCATATGCAACCCGTGGATGGATGGAAATAACAATTTTTAAATTCCTTAGAACACCAATCCACATGCTTCTAGACACTTAATCCTATTAAGGTTATATAGTTAAGCTAAACACAACCACCGACACTGATAAGACCGTGTAACCTACTTTGACAAACCCACATGTTTCCCGCACACCTCACCAAGATAAACAATACACCTCACTTTGGAAAGCCCACATAAATCGATCGAGGCCTTGATGTGTATCGTATATTGGAAATCATCTTATGATAGTTATTTAATGAGGGACTTAGTATAATACATGTACATATCCTAACACCACATATGTATATATTATAATATCTTACATAACAATCACAACAAGTGATAAAGATAAATTGTGATGATCATGGCCTCCAAGCACAATCTTTCCATTCTAATGGAAGATTGAGGTCATCTATGGTTTCGTGCATCAATTCATAAAGAAAAGATGATCAACCCTTGATCCTTGGATTCTTTAATCACAAGTGGATACCATGGATGATCCATCATCATTGATGATTGTTTTGCATTCATCCTTCTTCATGGCCACCATGTCTAAAATAAGATATCCTACACTATCTTGAAACTATAACATAAAAGATAAGAGAAACTCACGTTACATTAAAGGGGAACAAGGTGGGACGCCTTTACACATGGAGTAAATACAGAAGGAATGCCATACATGATATCTTAAGAATTACAAGCAACCAACCACATGTAATAAAACAATCAAAATTAGGATTTACCCATAACCATGCCTAAGATACCAAGCAAAACTGTTTTGAGACATCGCTTTGGATTTGAATACATACATATATATATATATATATATATATATATATATATAGATAGAGAGAGAGAGAGAGAGAGAGAGAGAAAGAGAGAGAGAAAGAGAGAGAGAGAGATTTAGGCTATAATACACTCGAGTGTACAGATCGCACACTACACTCAAGTGGTGATTACTTATGTATACTATTCTTTTTGAAAAATCCAAACGGTTGATATTCATTGTTATAAAAAATACATGCTACATGAAAATTTTGAGCTCATTTGGATTCTTTTAAGTCACTCTCCTATGGTCAACATAATTGACACACAAAATTAATTTGAATTGTCTCAGTTTTGTCACCATTAGGCTTTGGATCCATGACCTATAAGTTTCCAAATGAGATCAAACTTTGTATGTAGTATGTCCAGAAGATACTTAAGAAGATTAATGTTTATATTTTTAAAATAAATATTGCATTAGGGAAAACTACTTGAGTGTATTCAGTCTCTACTACACTCAATTGTATTCTAGCTTGACTATATATATATATATATATATATATTTATATATACATACATACATATATATACATACATATATATATGTATTCATATCATAATATGGTTATGGTGTTATTAATCGATATGTTCCCATTAACTGAATTTTCACATTAATCGATTTCATCATATGAAATATTTTCTATCATTGTCCAATGACAAAAACTCAATTCATAATAAAAAAATCTGGTAGTCATTAGGCATAACTCTAATACCACTATTAGAGTCTCAGTAGTAGACAACATAGAGGAATATTTTTTCTAAGAATTGTTTGAGAAGGATCTGTCTAATGCAATAAAACCATATTAGAGTTTACAAATTTATACCATATCATGGAAGAGATTCCAACAATTAAACTTGCATTTTTCAGTGTAGATCTGGACCCTCCAATCTATGCCTCCTTTGAATCACTAAATCAACAATCAAAACTACATTTTAGGGCTTCCAATTCTCTAGGAGTTGTCTAGGGATGCATGTAGAAAACTAATTTTTCATTGGTGGATCGTGGAAATCTGCCAGTGACACTAGGTGGCAGATCATGGGATTTTCCAGTTCTTGGCACAAATCGCAAGGTCACATACAAGGCTTTGTTCACCCCAGATTTAACCCTAAATTCAACACTAGAATATCATTGTATCTCACCATGTGAACCCTTCCTCGAATTGTCTACCATGCGGATTACATTATTCTGTCGTCCAGACCGGTGGTGGATGGTGTTGTTCTACTGTCACCTTGAGATGCATGTAATTAATGAAGATCTTGGTCTAGAGTGACCTTAGTGTGCAAACACATCTCCATGGTATCCTCATGAGTGCTTAAAGATAGTCGGAGTTTCTAGTCTCTGCCTCTCCCACTTTTTCTCTCCAAGTTCCCTTAGGGTTTCTCAAACCTCAGAGGCAACTATGAGAGAATCTGAGTGCATGACTTGAAGCCTCCTCTCATATTTCATATATAGAGAGTGAAGAGCCATGTTTTCCTAGTCCCTATGTGGCCAGGCTATGAGCTCCCTTACTTGTTACTTAAATCTTGATATATATTTTATTTAGGTCCTTGAAACTTATTTTTAGGTCTCTGGATTTGTTATAACAATTATAATAAGGTCAAATTCAGTCTTTCTTGAATCTATGTCTATGTGTGTGACCATGCAGGCACCATACCACGTTGGAAATAGATTCATTAATCAATATTAAAATCCATAAGCAATTATTGGTGTCTAGATATACATCATTGCTACCCAAGTAGTAGGATTAGTCAGGCAAGACTAGACCAACAACATCTAATGTTGCCATGTTGTCTAATCATTTTGTCATAAGTACCAAAATTGAACCAGAGTCATGGATACATCATCCTCATTACATTCAATCTAAGTTCCTTGATCTCAATGTAGACTAGAAAGATACATATGAGCTCAATATCATATATTGACTCACATGAGCATGTCCATGTTTTTCTCTAGTCTCACTTATTAAGAGTCCTTGGATATCACTCCTATTATATGGGAGGGACAAATTACGTCTACATCAATAACAACGTATAACATGATCCACATCACACACAATTATACCATTACGGAAACCTTCTTTAAGATCATGTTGGGTAGTGCCAAAGAATGATGATTTCTGTATCACCATTGTAATAACTTCAGGTCGAAGGACCATAACACTAGTATCAAGTTTGAGAGTTAATTATGACTATCTTGTAACATTCCATGAATCACACTCAATCAGATTCCGTCCATTACATTGTTTTCTAACAAGTACCTATGTGTATAACTTGGTATCCAATACCTATGATCCATGAGACATGGTCACCGGTCGTGACACATACTAGTCTTACATGTATGATGTCCAATCCACAATAAAATTTGACTAGGTACATTTAAGAATATTGTTCTTAGAATACATTAGGATCTCATATTAAAGTCACTCACTTGAAGTCCCATTGCTCTGAACCAATCATTCTAAGAATGTTTGTTATGTACATTAACATATTAGTAATTAAATGTGCATCAAAAATTAGAATTAACCTTTATTAATAAAAATCTAAAGTACATAATATTATGATTGTAATCATCTAACGATTGTCTTCTAGGGCATATAAACCAACATGAACTACATAAAGATAATAAATCAATCTAATGAAAGATTAAACTAG
This sequence comes from Alisma plantago-aquatica, assembly GCA_963693085.1. Lineage (NCBI taxonomy): Eukaryota > Viridiplantae > Streptophyta > Magnoliopsida > Alismatales > Alismataceae > Alisma > Alisma plantago-aquatica. The sequence continues at coordinate 369,496,835 of OY856413.1, read as the reverse complement.
AAATACTTTAGGAATATATGCCCTAATCACCATTAAATCAATCCATAAAGATCTATTCGTAATGATTATATGGGTTATGAAAAATTAGACTTAAGATGATGTATCCTAAATATAGACATAGTGTGACGTCCCCAGATTTTCTAAAACTTAATATGATGTGTGACGTCCAAATTGAAACCCTCACCTCAGCGAGAATCCCAATTTAAACACCACACACTAGGCTAAGAAGAAGAAAATCAAGGGAGTCAAAAGGAAACAATCAGTAGCACATGTACATGAACAATAATAAAACCAGACACACATGTTCACCATTCAACATATAATGACAACATGAATTGTTACAACATTTGATATTACATATTGAACAACAAACTATACATATACATGTACTACCTCTAAACTACAAGATCTTAAGACAACAGGTCCACCTGTACATCAGCTTGCCACACAACTCTCAACTATCCTGGATCTTCAAGAGCATAACCACAACCTAAACAAAAGATTACATGTGGTACACATCAACACAATATTCAAGAATATTGTACTGAGTATGACTAAGTGTCTTTTATATACCTCTCATCAAATCTTGGCAATAAGATAAAACTAATACTTGGCAGTAACAGAAGAATATAAGAAAAGTGTATACTTGCACAAAGACGTTCATTAACAAAAGAGAACACATATTTTAAGCATATTTCCATTATATCATCCATGCATTGACCGCCGAAGGTTGAATGCATTAAGGCCTTTATGATCACTACCAAATAGTTGGATCATATGTACAATGTGACCACTACCAAAGAGTTGGGTCCAAGCACACTACCAAAGAGTTGGTGCTACCATATGTACAATGTGACCACTACCAAAGAGTTCGGTCACTTCCAAGCACACTACCATAGAGTTGGTGCTTTCATATAATGGAACAAATATATTATGTTTGATGTGTTCATAGCAATACGTATGGAAATTCAAGCAACATATCATACAAGACAATCATTTCAATCAATACCATATGCCAAGTCTTTACTACCATATAACACAAGCATAAAGTATAATAAGCCAAGTAAGAGGTAATGGCGTACCTTGATCATAGAAACAAACCTAATCATCACATATTCCTCATGTAAACTATGTATCCCAGGTCAAACCCTGATAAAAATAAGATCACATACTATCATCATGTTCTCATCATCTTACATCTCATCTTAACCCTAATCATGTTCATTAGATTTTATCTTACCTCATAATTATATTCTCATGATTACTTGTATTCTGGTCTTAGATTTATCTTACTGATGTCATATTCCATATTATAGTTCATTAACTGGATGTACTCATGTGTCACATTATTATGTGAACATATTTAACATTATGTCACTTTCATTAACCATAGTAGGTTTACATCATACGTATTAAGTGAGTTGTTCATATAACATGAATTTCGTTTATAAGACTGATATCAAAGTTACATATTAACTTTCAGTTACCGATATCAGAGTTTTCTATAAATTTCGTCATTTATTGAGCATGTATACATTAATTGCATTATATTTAGTGTTATTAGCCCTAAATAGCCATATTAATCAAATTATATTCTTCCGTGCATCAACATGACAATATCTGACATCATATGCATTATAAACATGATTATAGACTTACTAACATTTTATCATAATTTTTGGGCATCGTTTGATATTTATTACTCATGAAACAAGTATAAAGCATCTTACATGATATCGTAGAGTTTTAAGCATCAAAAGCCTGATATTATTATTCTACTGTGTTCTACTCATTTTTCTGAGAATTTTGGTACCTAGTTTGTATTTTTTTTTATAAGAGAGCTATTTACTATGAATTATAGAAGATCTATGATTTCTGGGGTATTTACCTTTCCACGTCCAATCGTGCGCCGCCATGTGGCCATGTGGGTCGCGCTACTCCTTTGCTTGAGCTAGCCAGGTTTTGGTTCCTAGACCTGATTCAAGGCTGCAGACCCAGTCCTCCCTTTCTTCTCACGCGATCATGTTCTCACGTTTGTGAACTGCCGCGGGACTTCCGCTTCACGGCCGCCACTGCTAGCCTGGCATTCTAAAACCTGGGCACCGCCGTGACAACCAGCTCTGACGAGAGATTGACGACACAAGCTCCTCTTCGTTGTGCTTTTCCTAGCTTTGCGTGAGTCTACCGTGGGGCTCGATTCTCTGCTCGACGCCTCCATCTACATTCTCAAGCGCAACCGCTAGGAGGATGATCTTCGGCGTGCGTTCGATTGTCTCCTCCTTCCAACCACCATCTTCTTCCGAAGCTCCCACAATGCAGCCACTGCTGTGAGATCCTCCACTCCCTTGTCAGGTGATCACTAGGTAGTGCCATTGCAGACCTCCGCTCCGACCCTCTGGGTTGTCCTTCTATCTGTTTACGGTCTCCGAATGCCAGTGTTGTGCCCGCGTGCACCATGGATCTTAGTTCGGCGTCGCTAGGGACTGCTCCAGTGATTAGTTTGATATCCTTCTGCTCTCCATTATGAGGTGTGAATGAGGGATGCCGCCACTCTATTTCGGTGAGCAATAGGCGCCCATCTCCTTCTCGTCTCTTCAAGTCCGCAGGGCGCATCCAGCGTAGGTATGCCTCCGTGGGTTATGTCCCTAGCTAGTACTAGACATGACTAGATTTCTCCTCATCGTTGGTGTCCTTCTTCCTTGAATCCTTCTTCCTTATTCTTCTTCCTCCAACCTATTCTGTCTGCACTCAAACGGGGAGGTGAGAGAGAGAAACTGGGATCGTGGTCTCCATGTAGGTCTACCTCAAATGAGGATTTGAACTGTCGTTCTAGGCAAGGCAAGGAAAATCGCCTGGTTTCCTACTCCATTTACCCACAAACACTGATAGTGGATTGCATTTACCTGTGATCACCTCTTTTCTCCATGATCTCCAAGCAGTTGGAAGTAGGCGGTAGACTTTCCGCTGTTAGATCATAAAGAAGGACTAGGATTAAAGGTACTGTCAATGATTTGTTGCTTCCCATACCAAAAAATGTGTGATATAACACATAATATAAACTTATGTACAAGTTAAATAACTAAGTCATCAGTACATCATAATAATAACAATATCTTCACAATCAAACATATATATCTTCTTCTAGAATCCTCCAATCTTCATAAAATATTAGTCATTACTTTATCACAACTCAAGATACATTCCACTAAAGTTTTGGTGCCAAGTTACTGGTATCTGACCAATCAACTTCTTAAGTCAAAATCTCACTTTATCACATCCTACACACTTTAAAAGAAATTTTGTTCTCAAAATTAGGCTAAAATCCTGTCTTTCACAACATATACATCTTAAACGAAATTTTGTCCTCAAAATTAAGCCATCCTCTTACTTTAAGGAAAAACCAAAAGGTCTTCATCCATATGTAGGACACCACTCTATGTGCAACATATCCAAAACAAAGCCCCTCAATTATACACAAACCACTACCAAGAGGTCTTAGAACATCTAAGGTGAATCACCCCTTCATATAAGGCTCAAATAAGGGTTTAGAAACTCTAATTAGATCATAACATATCTCATATGTTAGGATTGCATCTTTATTTTTTTTTGCCCATGAATTAGGGTTCCCACATCATATTACCATGTTCTAAAGGAGTTAACTAAAGTTAACCCATTATATCAAGGTGTCATCAACATTTTATTGAGCTAACTTTTTAAACCGTATTTTTCATCATTATTAAGCACTAAGATTAAAACCTCATGTAACATGTTTCATTCACATGATATTATTTCATTACTCATAACAAATTACAACATTTACTATTGATTTCATCACAAGATTAACCAACAAAATCTCACATTAATCATCATTATTCATGTATATGGTTAACCATTTATGCATTGATATTTATTAAACCATCTCTAGGTTTTCATCATATCATGTTTATATATCACATCTCGAGATTAGATCACATCCTTACATACATTACATCATGGTTGTACTAAACAAACTTATGTGAGTGACTTGTTAAACATATATCAAAACTTCATCTAGTCCAACAGAGGTTATCCTGACCCGCATCATGAGGGTAGTTCCATGCTCAGTCTCTCTAAGCTAACTCAACTCTATGAGTATCTCATATGCATATACTTTATCTTTCCTCTCGTTCTAGGGTACTCGGATTACCTCGTTGGCACCGGTGATAGCCTTACAAGCTCTAGCCACATAAGCACAAACCAAAACATGCTATGACCTCCTCTTCATAGGTCTCTAACCATGAAACATTATATCTCATCTCTCTCTTACGTGTATACCACTAGAGTCCTACATGGGAAACCACCAACCCGAGAATGAGGCTTCATAGAAACTAACATAGCTACCTCCTCTAGGGTCTTGGGCTCTCTCCCTCACCCAGATGGTAGGCACTCATATTGATGTTCACATATGCACATATATCACCAGCCTCTCATTGTCTCTAGGGTTTGGTCCTCCCAAGGACATCTAGGGTTCATCAAGACTATAGGAATCATGCATAAAGCAACTCATCTCAATCACTCAGGAGTAGTCTAGTTTAGGACATATCACATATGTCATAATTCTCATATCTTGGAGTTTAGGTTCTCTATCCTTCTCCCAATGGGTCTCACTCTCTCTGGAGTTAACCCTGAAACTAGTCCCAACACTAGAGGTCCTCCTTTGTAAAAGAGCTTGAGGCTCATGCTGACTCACATCCTTGTCATATCTTAACATATCTTATCTCATAAAATCCTAGTTACTTGCATCATCGGAACTAATCTCAAATCCTCAAAACTAGACTTAAGTCCTCAAAGACATTCATATATCATCAAAAACTATCTTAGGTCATCTATATAAGACTTACATCATATCATCAAAACTTATATCATCTATTCCATCTATCATATATTCTAACAAGGCTCTAGACATCTAATCTAGAACTACTCTCTCTTATAGACTGATGTCATTCACTTTCACTTAGGTTACATGACTACCTCCTACTTGTACTTGTGTGGGGACACATTTTTGTAATACATATATATAATAAAATATTATATAGTTTTTCTCTGATAAAACAAGCGTCAGAGAAAACTATCATGGTTCAATCCTGATTGGAATCCAAAACCAAATCCAAAAAATGAGTATCCCACACATAGTAGAGAGTACAATGTCATGAAAACTAGTGAAAAGGGTGAGAACAAGGGGTGGACTAGTGTAGCTACTCTAGAAAACATGCGCAATATGTCTAGGGTTTCTCTTCCCTTGATGCACATCATTTCCAAATAGTGCAACGTCCCATACCGCCACACTACAAGGAAAGAACGACATCTAAGGACTTGCTACACAACAAGCACCAGTCTATACCTAGTTATCAGACATCTAGGTGCTAACCTAGAGGCTAGGTCAGATCTAGTCTCTAAAAGATGACTAATCTAACCCTAAAAGATTATTAAGTTCAAGGTTACTTAGTTTTGAGTTGCATAATGAGCAAATGTCAGGATTTTCTATTGTTCATACTCTGATACCACATGTGACGTCCCCGAATTTTCTAAAACTTAATCTAATGTGTGACATCCAAATTTAAACCCTCACCTCAGTGAGAATCCCAATTTAAACACCACACACTAGACTAAGAAGAAGAAAATCAAGGGAGTCAAAAGGAAACAATCAGTAGCACATGTACATGAACAATAATAAAACCATACACACATGTTCACCATTCAACATATAATTACAACATGAATTGTTACAACATTTGATATTACATATTGAATAGCAAACTATACATATACATGTACTACCTCGAAGCTATAAGATCTTAAGACAACAGGTCCACCTGTACATCAGCTCGCCACACAACTCTCAACTATCCTGGATCTTCAAGAGCATAAACACAACCTAAACAAAAGATTACATGCGGTACACGTCAACACAATATTCAAGAATATTGTACTGAGTACGCCAACGTGTCTTTTATATACCTCTCATCATATCTTGGCAATAAGATAAAACTAATACTTGGTAGTAACAGAAGAAAATAAGAAAAGTGTATACTTGCACAAAGATGTTCATTAACAAAAGAGAACACATATTTTAAGCATATTTCAATTATATCATACATGCATTGACCGTCGAAGGTTGAATGCATTAAGGCCTTTATGATCACTACCAAAGAGTTGGATCTTATGTACAATGTGACCACTACCAAAGATTTGGGTCCAAGCACACTACCAAAGAGTTGGTGCTTCCATATGTACAATGTGACCACTACCAAAGAGTTTGGTCACTTCCAAGCACACTGCCATAGAGTTGGTGCTTTCATATAATGGAACAGATATATAATGTTTGATGTGTTCATAGCAATACGTATGGAAATTCAAACAACATATCATACAAGACAATCATTTCAATCAATACCATATGACAAGTCTTTACTACCATATAACACAAGCATAAAGTATAATAAGCCAAGTAAGAGGTAATGGCGTACCTTGATCATAGAGACAAACCTAATCATCACATATTCCTCATGTCAACTATGTATCCCATGTCAAACCCTGATTAAAATAAAATCACATACTATCACCAGGTTCTCATCATCTTAACCCTAATCGTGTTCATTAGAGTTTATATTACCTCATAATGATATTCGCATGATTACTTATATTTGTGTCTTAGATTTATCTTACTGATGTCATATTCCAGATTATAGTTCATTAACTGGATGTACTCATGTGTCACATTATTATGTGAACATATTTAACATTATGTCACTTTCAGTAACCATATTAGGGTTACATCATACGTATTAAGGGTGTTGTTCATATAACATGAATTTCGTGTATAAGACTGATATCAAAGTTACATATTAACTTTCAGTTACTGATATGAGAGTTTACTGTAAATTTCGTCATTTATTGAGCATGTATGCATTAATTGCATTATCTTTAGTGTTATTAGCCCTAAATATCCATATTAATCAAATTATATGCTTTCGTACATCAACATGACCATATCTGGCATCATATGCATTATAAACATGATTATAGACTTACTGACATTTTATCATAATTTTTAGGCATCGTTTGATTGTTTTTTTTAGAAAGGGCGCCTGCCATTTTATTAAGTAATGAAATTGTTTGCAGCTAGTAAAAGGATCCGATCCTCAAAATCCTCACCCACAAAGTGAAGATTAACAAAATGACAGGCAGTTACAGCCAAGGCATGTTCAACTCTATTGCCTTTCCGTTTAATAAAACAAAAATTAAAAGACAGGAAACTATAAGAAAGATCAACAATATCCTGGGTAATGAAGTCTTCATAACCACGTCCATCGAAGCCCTTCTTGACAGCCTCCACCAGCAGCAAACAGTCAGTCTCCACCACAATATCTGTATAGCCTTCCGTAAGAGCCAGTTGTATACCGTGTAGGACAGCCATACCCTTCGCACTAAGCATCGAGTACGGCTGTTCTAACCAGCATTGGAAGGTCCACAAGAGCTGACCGTTGTCATCCCAGATAGCTGCCCCACATCTGTTCTCCTCCGCTGTGTTAAGCGACGCATCAGTGTTGATCTTTACGCTACCACTTGGTGGGAAGCACCATGAGACCTGTCGTGACGGCATAGGAGAAGGAGCAGCTCGCCCCACAGCCCCGTGGTAACGTGCATGATCGGCAACCAGACTGATGTAAGTAGCCACAAGACCCGGAAGATAGGGAGGGTGATCATCAAAAAGAGTTTTATTCCACACTGTCCATGAAGCCCACATAAGAGTAGCACCCTCATCGTTTCACCTGTTGTCCACATCCTCGAGTAGACCCCTTACAAAGGTCCCCACGTCATGATTACCCAGTCGTCCAGCCCAATCAAAATTCCCCGCCGCCCAAACATGTCTGGCGACGTCACAGTGCATCAGTGCATGAGAAGAATCCTCCCGCTGACCGCAACGATGGCAGCTATGACCAGGTGTCATGTGTTTCCTTTGCAACTCTGAATTGGTGGGAAGGATGTTCCTGAGTTCTCTCCATATGAAGTGCTTCAGTTTCGGTGGCCATCCATGCATCCACACCGTCTTCCACAGCTCCATATCCGCTCCATCTACTAAGTTCTCTCCTGCCCGAATAAAGAAATATGCACTCCAGACTGTAAACCTCTCGTTGCTCTCCCCCTCCCAATATAGAGTGTCCTCCTCATGCCGTTGTGATAGTGGAATGTTAAGGACTCTCCTGGCTATATGTGTAGGGAAGCAAGTCTCCACCACCTCTCTATTCCACCTCTTTGCCCCCCCAGACATCAAGTCACTCACCCATCTGTACTCCACTGGACCATGAACCAAATATCTGTTTGTTGTGCCCCCCAAGTGTGGTATCCACCTCTCCTTATAGATATGTATATCTTTCCCATCCCCCACCCTCCACTTGAAGCCACTCTTCACTACTTGTAACGCCCCCCAAATACCCCTCCATGTATAGCCGGGATTCCCCCCTAACTCCACATGTAGAATAGATGATGAGTTGTAGTATTTCACCTTAAGTATCCGAGCAGCAAGAGACCCCCCGTAAACTGCCAACCTCCATCCTTGTTTAGAGAGAAGTGCTTGGTTGAAAGCTTTCAAATCGCTAAACCCCATGCCCCTACTCTCCTTGGGCTTGCACAACCTTTCCCAGCTCATCCAATGGATTTTCCTCTCCCCCTCCTTTGAACCCCACCAGAACCATGCCATCATGGAGTGAATATCATCAATAAGTCCCTCTGGAAGCTTGAAGATGCTCATGAGATACGTGGGGATTTCTTGGATTACTGCCTTAATCAGGACCTCCTTTCCTGGTCTGGATAAGAGTTTCTCCTTCCGCCCCTGTATTTTTTCCACACTCTGTCCTTTATATCCGCAAACACCTGCTTCTTGGACCTCCCTTCCATCATGGGAAGGCCAAGGTACTTCTCATGCCTATCCACCTCTCTCACCTACAACTGGTTCTTGATCAACTCCCTTCTTTCACTTATTATGTTTGTACTAAAGGAAACCTTCGTCATCTCATAATTGATTTTCTGCCCAGATGCCCTCTCGTATTGGCTGAAAATTTCAGCTAAAGCGGAGCATTCTTCTGAGGTAGCCCTTGTAAACACAATGCTATCATCTGCGAAAAGAAGGTGAGTGACTCGTGGTGCTCTTCTGCAAATTCTTTTCCCATGTATTTTATTAACATGTGCGGCTTTGGACAGAGAAAAAGAGAGTGCTACAACGCAAAAAAGAAAAAGATATGGGGATATAGGATCACCTTGGCGAAGTCCTCTGGATGGTTTTATAGACCCTCTCCTATTTCCATTGACGATGAACTTGTGGGATACGCTAGTCACACACTCCATAACCTTCATCCGCCATGTAACCGGCAGCCCCAGCCTCCCCATTACCCCCTCCAGAAAAGACCACTCGACCCTATCATACGCCTTGCTAATGTCCAGCTTAAGTGCCATAAGCCCTTCGCTTCCCTTCTTCCGGTGTTTCATGGTGTTAAACAACTCATACGCCACCAAGGCATTGTCTGTGATCATCCTCCCTTCTATAAAAGCACTTTGATTCTCCGAGATAATCCCATTCATTAGCGGCTTGATTCTATTGGCCAAGACCTTAGTAATAATCTTATAAGAGACATTGCACAAGCTAATAGGTCTATATTCAGAAAGGCGGACCGGGCAGTTTGTCTTAGGAATGAGGACTATATCAATATCATTGATATCTGCAAGACCAATCTCCCCTTTCCACCATTTAGAAATAAAAGCCAGCAAGCTACTTTTAATAACCTCCCAGAATATTTGGTAGAAAATTTCCTTGATCCCATCTGGACCGAGTACTTTATTCGGGTGCATTTTTTGGAGTGCTTTCCAAAGTTCTGTCTCTGTGGGAACATTTTCCAGATCTAAAATTAAAGACTCGTCAACCACCCTTGGCATGCCTTCAAATAACTCATCTATCCCATAAGGGTTTGAGCTGGAAAAGAGAGAATTAAAATATGAAGAGATAATTTCAGAAATGGAATCCGCCTCTGTATGCCAACTCCCATCCTCCTTAAAGAGACCTTATATGGTATTGCGTCACTTCCTCTGGTTAGCTTTATGATGAAACTACTTTGTGTTCCTGTCTCCGTCTCTCATCTCATTAGTCCTAGCTCTAGCCAACCAATAGCTCTCTTCGAGCCTTTGAAGACCCTGTAGTTCTCTCGCTAAAGACTCACATTCCTGCAATATGTCATGAGATGGTGGCCTATCCTGAGCATGACCAAGCCTCTTTTCCAGCTGCTGTAATATCCTCCTAATGTTCCCAAATTTATCTGCCGCCCACCGAGCAAGCTTCACCGCACAATTGTCCATCTGCCCTTTAAGGCCCAAAGCGTGGTTGCTATCCCATGCCTGTGTGACGACCTCCTTGCATTCCGGTGAAGATAGCCAGAATGTTTCAAATCTAAACCTCTTCTTCGACTGTCCCCCGTCATGATTCCTTCGCTCTACCCATAAAAGGATCTATCCATGGTCCGAGTTGAGAATAGGGAAATTGTTGATGTTTCTTATATTGTAAAAATCACACCATTTCCTGTCTGCCAAAAACCTATCAAGTCTTTCCAGTATCATCGTGTTCACATGTTGTCCTCTCTTCCACGTGAATTTATTACCGATGGAGCCCAAATCAGTCAGCTGGCATCTATCTATGGCCTCTCTGAAGTTTCACATCTGCCACTCATTTCTTGGTTGTCCTCCCTACTTTTCAGAGTGAAAAAGGATCTCGTTGAAGTCCCCACCGAGAACAATAGGCAAATTCGTCTGAGCACAAAGTTCCTCCATCAGTCTTGTGTTGTGATGCTCATGTGTGGTTTCCCATCCATAGATCCCCACAAAACAAAAACACTCCTGGATGTCCTCCCTCCCCACCACCGCACTGATGTGATGGTCTGAGAAAGATTTCACTGAAACGTCCTCCCGTCTCCACCACAACCCCAGCCCTCCGGCCCTTCCCCTATTGTCCACCCCAAACCCCACATTGTACCCACATCTCCTCCTCACCTCCTCCTGGTCCCTTCCTCTACACATAGTCTCCATCACAAAGACTATGTCAGGCATCTCTCTCCAACACCACCTCCTGAGAGAGTCAATAGTCCTAGGGCTGCCCAGACCCTAGACGTTCCAGCATAGAGTTTTCATGGCTCTTCATGGGCCTGGACCTCGCTAGGGGCATCGTTTGATATTTATTACTCATGAAACAAGCATAAAGAATCTTACATGATATTGTAGATTTTTAAGCATCAAAATCCTAATATTATTATTCTACTGTGTTCTACTCATTTTTCTGAGAATTTTGGTACCTGGTTTGTATTTTTTTGATAAGAGAGCTATTTACTATGAATTATAGAAGTTCATTGATTTCTAGGGTATTTACCTTTCTCCGTCCAATCGTGCGCTGCCACATGGCCATGTGGGTCGTGCTTCTCCTTTGCCTGAGCTGGTTGGGTTTTGGTTCCTGGACCCAGTTCAAGGATGCAGGCCCAGTCCTCCCTTTCTTCTCATGTGATCGCGTTCTCACGTCCGTGAACTGCCGTGGGACTTCTGCTTCACGGCCGTCGCTACTAGCCCAACGTTCTCAGACCTGGGCGCCGCCATGACAACCAGCTCCGATGAGAGATCGACGACACAAGCTCCTCTTCGCTGTGCTTTTCCTAGCTTTGTGCAAGTCTACCGTGGGGCCCAGTTCTCGGCTCGACACCTCCATCTGTGTTCTCAAGTGCAACCGCTGGGAGGATGATCTATGGCATGTGTTCAGTCGTCCCCTCCTTCTGACCTCCATCTTCTTCTGAAGCTCCCACGATGCAGCCACCGTTGTGAGATCCTCCACTCCCTTCTCAGGCGATCACTAGGTAGTGCCATTGCAGACCTCCACTCCGACCCTCTGGGTTGTCCTTCTATCTTTTTACGGTCTCCGGACGCCAGTGTTACGCCCGCGTGCACCGTGGATCTTAGCACGACATTGCTAGGGAGTTCTTTGATGATCAGTTCGCTCTCCTTTTGTTCTCCGTTATGGGCATGAATGAGGGATGCCACCGCTCTATTTCAGTGAGCAATAGGTGCCCATCTCCTTCTCGTCTCCTCAAGTCCGTAGGGCGCATCCAGTGTAGGTATGCCTTCGTGGGTTCTGTCCCTAGCTAGCACTAGACATGACTAGCTTTCTCCTCATCGTTGGTGTCCTTCTTCCTTGAATCCTTCTATCCTTCTTCCTTGTTATTCGTCCTCCAACCTATTTTGTCTGCACTCAAACGGGGAGGTGAGAGAGAGAAACTGGGATTGTGGATTTCCCAATAGGTATGCCTCATATGAGGATTTGAACTGTCATTCTAGGCAAGGTAAAGAAAATTGTCTGGTTTCCCACTCCATTTACCCATGAACACTGATAGTGGGTTGCATTTACCGGTGCTCACCTCTTTTCTCCATGATCTCCAAGTGGTTGGAAGTAGGTGGTAGACTTTCCACTGTTAGATCATAAAGAAGGACTAGGATTAAAGGTATTGTCAATGATATGTGGCTTCCCATAACAACAAATGTGTGATATAACAGATAACATAAACTTAGCTATAGGTTAAATAACTTAGTCATCAGTACATCAAAATACTAACAATATCTTCACAATCAAACATATACATCTTCTTCTAGGATCCTCCAATCTTCATAAAATTTTAGTCATTACTTTATCACAACTCAAGATACATTCCACTAAATTTTTGGTGCCAAGTTACTGCTATCCGACCAATCAACTTCTTAAGTCAAAATCTCACTTTATCACACATAGGAAGTAACCATTACCAACTGAGTATTAGTGGTACCGTGATTTAAAAAATACCCAAAATCAACCTAAATAGTACTAGTGTTACTAGTCTAATTTAGTAGGTTATGGAATAATAACTCTACATGCTAGTAATACCCCACCCCACAAAAGTGAGATTACTCAAAACAAAATTGTGGAAGTAAGATTAAATAAATAGATCATAGAAAAATACTTGAAAATTAATACCATTCACATAAAATTGCCAAATAGTAAAAGCCTTTACATACGTGTTCTTCCATATCACAAGAATTTACCAAGTGTGTCACCAATGTGTTATAAGAAAATCTATTCCAGGCAATGTAGATATGCACAAAGGGGCACACAAGTCAACCACATATCAAAAGCACATCTACAAAACATCCTTAAAGATCCGAGTGTATAGGGATGACTCTAGGACTCTAATGACAGAAAGGCATTCAACAACACTTCCAACCTTGTCATCTATTGTCTTTCATGTTGCTCCTCAACCTTGGCTACACAATCTTTGCATTCTTGTGCATGTCCACCTAAAAAGGATGTGGAAACACACGGGGTGAGATTCCAAATCATAGGGAGAGATATAACTCTCCACCAAATCTATTATTAATATGGATAAGATGATTAATGCGAGCAATAAAGTTACAAATATGATGAGGAGAAAATTGCTATTAAATAATGAAACATCTTAATATTATAAAAGTAATATGAAGAATAAGTATATTCCCTACCGACAATATTGTATAAAATCAAGAAAGGGCTCATACAATGTTTCCATATTTGATCTTACACAAGTATACTACACAATTGTCTCTGTATTTTATTTAGCCCCAAGGATTTGAGTCGTACCACCCAAATCAAACCGGTCAATGCTAAGTCAAAATTGATGAAATACAAGGTCAATGGAAGAGATAGAATTCACAACCTTCCCACACCTCTTGGTCAGCACAAGAGAAAACACTACAGAAACAAAGCAATCAAATACAACAATGACATATAGTCAAGCGCGGGGATTGGCTCACGCATGGCAATCCACATATATAATCACACCTAGCCCACCTTGGTACAAGTAAATTCCTAGAAGAACAACCTCACACATGGTTGTTCTAACAAGAAGGAGTGGCTCATGCATGGCCATCCAGATCACAATGAGATTGACTCACACATGGTCATCTCACACATCTTGTAATTAAGGATGCAAGAGAATACTCGACTTACACCCCACATATTCAAAAATATGCGCTCCGAGTTAAACTCATTTCACCATCCAACAAAAACTGACATTGAATGGATCTATGGAACAGGGAAAGCTATAAGATTAGTTTCCACTTGATTAGTTAGGTCATTTAAGTGCGTTTTAGCATCAATCAAGTTACAATGTATAAACTTTAAACAAGTTCTACAAAGATAAGGGCATAATACATCATCAGAACATACTTGAGAATATAAGGTGTGATCTCATCACATTATCACTTGATGCTTGTCATTCACCATATTTTCATGACAAGGACCACATACATTGATGTATCAACCCCTCATCTCATTGTTGAGGAAATTATCATCTTGTATAAGGTAATAAGACATCATTAGGTCATAAGACCATTTTCCTCCTCTTTCTGATGATAAAAACATCTCACATGCCTCATAAGTCCCATTCAAACATATCATAAACCCCATAGCTCTTATCTAGCTATGCATATCAAATTTTGTTACCTGCATGGTTAGAGACTTGTAACAAGAAGGATAATACTTCATTGCCACTACCATTTCATAAAGATTTGTGTCATTCACACTACATCATCGGGGTTAGGATTCTCTTTAACCGAGTAGTGTTTACAAGGTTGGATCAACAACCAACCTCAGATCTTCACTTCTATTATTACTATAAAGTATGTCATCAAATTTAAGGTTATAGAAAACAACACTCCTATGTTGTTCATACAACCACCCAATAGGGTATCATATCATACCATGTAACCCTATCATCAACAAGATGAATCATGACTACCATGACAAGGTATCAGTTTAGACCATCTTATAGTGTATTGGTTTAGACCATCAAGATGTTAGGTTAACCACACATGAGGTGTATCAGTTTAGCACCAAGGGTGTCAAGTTGATACTTGCCATAGGTTGTCGACACTTGTCATCACCACAACATGTCAACTACCTCTATGCAAGGCACAAGGGTTAACCTTACCAAGACATATCAGTTTAATCCCTACTCGTAAAGGGTGTCAGGTTAGCCACACATAAGGTGTATCAGTTTAGCACCACTTGAAGGTGTGACGGGCAACCCCACTCGAAGGTGTGAAGGGCAACCCCACTCGAAGGTGACAAGAAACCCAAAGTGTGATGGGTTGTTAGGGTTAGGGTGTTTCCATGTTGGCCTCTCATTCAACCAAGGTCGTCATGGTTTGACACCCCAACTCAAAACACATTCACATGGTCATGAATGGCTAGCACCATTAAGGCATGTCGTTATAAGGTTTCAAGCATATCATCCCACCCCATGTAGGGCATGACGGTTTAGCAAACATATAAGTTTAGGAACCACAAGTCATGACGACTACTCACAACCTAGTGTATGTATGTGTCAACTTTGTCATCTTCAACCTTAGGAAGATCAACCACTAGACCATCTAATAACATGGCAAGAAGGTGAAAGATATGAACATCAACTTAAATGAAATCCCTTCCTTAAAATAGTTCTCAAATACATTACTAACTACTATCATATATGAGATAAATGATCTAGATATGAAGAACAACACAAATATATGAAGATTGAAAATAACAAAGGAGGTTAAGAGTTATATAACCCGCATCAAAGATCACCCATAATATCCAAGGTCCAAGGTCAAACTTCAAGCTCACGAGCTCAAGGTAGAAGACAATCCACCAGACTTGATCACCACTACACCTCCAAGGAAGAAGATGAGACCAAGGTTAAGATGGCTCAAGATGAAAAGGAAATATCCATGATCCATGGCCACAAAGAAGAAGAAGAAGAAGAAGAAGAGATTTTGGTAACATATCTTACCGAGGTAGAAGATGGAAGATGATCAAGGAACTCCACAACTTGGGACTCATCCACCAAGCTCCAAGAGAACATCCCTAGCTCCTAAAGCTTCTCAAGGTCATCCACCAAGAACGAGAGAAAGCAAGGATGGCCAAAAGGATCCTATTGCATGGTGAGAAGGAAGACTATATACTAGGGGGATGAGGGAGAGGTCATGGGAGAGGTTTCATCCCCTTAGGAGCTTAGGTGACAATTGTCTACAAAAAGGGGCCACATGCAACAACATGCAAGACATGGTGATATGATCTAGTAGGATAGATATCACCCTCTTGGTCTCCTACTAAGGTCATGGTCTCACTAAACTGATATGCCAAAACCTTAAACACTAACCCTACACACTCACAAACTGATAGGGAACCCCCTACAAGATTCTCTAACCAAAGATAACACATCCAAGAGCAAAACACATCACCAACAATGTCACCATACAACCAAGACCCAAACAAGGTGCCCATCTCTATCACTCTCCTGAAGATGATGCCAAGAGAGAGAAGGAACACTCTAGAGGTGGCAATCTTGCACATCAACCCTTACTCTAGGTGAATTGCAATTTACACCAAAACCACACCACAAAACACAAGTATCATCCAAACAAGCTCAAACACAAAACTTAAGTTTTCTACAAGACCTAATTACATCTCAGATGATTATAGCAAGGTTCTAAGCAACATCCTTAGGCAAAACAAATAGGGTTATCCCAAAATGTGGGTCAGGGTCCTTGCGAGCCATAGACCCCTAACATGGATTTCTCCCCCAAAGTCATAAGACAAAATAGAGGGGTACTTCCTCCTCATCTCTTCTTTGAGATCCCACGTGGTTTCCTCAACACCAAAATGATGCCAAAGAAACTTCACAAGCACTAGGTTCTTCCTCTTTAGCTTCATCACTCTCCGGTAAAGGATTAACACTGGGCCTTCCATGTAGGTTGTGTCCTCATCAAGCTCTACCTCCATAGGCTGCAACATGAGTTCTGTATCTAGGTGGCACTTCCTCAACATACTCACATGAAACTCTGGCTGCAACTTGTACAACTCAGGTGGAAACTCCAACTTGTATTCCACCTTCCCAACACGTGCCACCACTAGGTAAGGTCTCATAAACCTAGGAGCCAGCTTACCCCTCTTTCCAAACCTCAAAACACCTTTCCAAGGAGAGACTTTCAAATACACCTTGTCTCCCTCTTAGAACTCCAAGGGTCTACAATAGTTATCTTCATACGACTTCTATCTGTCCTGGGTTGCCTTCAACCGTTGTTGAATTACCTTGATCTTTGCTATCGTCTATTGCACAACCTCAGGACCAAGAAGCTGATACTCACCTACCTTGTACCAACAAATGAAGATTTGCAATGTCTCCCATAAAATGCCTCATAAGGTACCATGTCGATGCTACTCTAATAGTTTTTGTTGTAGGTGAACTCTATTAAATAGAGGTGTATGTCCCAACTTCATGAAAACTAAAGAACACAAACTCTTAACAGATCCTCTAAGGTTTTAATGGTCCTCTCGCATTGACCATCTATTTACAGGTGGAAAGCAGTGCTAAACTTTAAACGTGTACCCAAAGTGTGTGCATTCACTCCCAAAAATGACTCGTGAACTGGGGACCTCTATCAGAAACGATGGTTGTTGGAACACCATAAAAATGCACTATCTCATTCACATAGATCTAGGCAAGTTTCTCTGCTATGAACATTGTCTTTATGGGAAGAAAATGTGCTGACTTGGTCAACTTGTCAATGATCACCAGATGCAATCATGACCTTTGGTTGTCCTAGGTAGGCCAACCACAAAGTCCATAGTCAGATGATCCCATTTCCACTCTAGTATATGCAATGGTTGCAACATTCCTATAGGGTTCTAATGCTCATCTTTAACCTATTGACATATAACACAACTCACAATGAACTCAACCCTACATCTTGATACTACCTGGGTACATAGCATACATGGATGAGTAAGACGCTTCCATCACCATCTTTCTTAGATTATCAGCAACATGAACCATTACTCTATGATGATAACAAACTATCCCATCGTCTGACTCATGGAAACCATCATGCTTCTCACTGCCAGACTCTGATCTAATCTGCTATATCATGGTATCAGTCTATTGCACCTCTTTGATCTATTGTCTTAGTGTGGGCTTCACTTATAAATGCGCCAACAAACCCACTAGCAAGAAAACATCCAACTTACCATTAATCTACCATAAGGAAACCAACATGTCTCTCTTGTGGCACATCAAAGAACTCAACTGGGTTTCATCAATAGATAAAGATAAAGACTTCCTACTCAATACATCTTCCATGACATTCGCCTTTCCTGGATGATAGTCAATCATGCAGTCATAGTCGTTGATTAACTCCATCCAGCGATGCTTCCGCATATTCAACTCCTAGTTTAAAAAGATGTAGTTCAGGTTCTTATGATCTGTGAAGATATGACACTTATCCCCATATAGATAGTGCCTCCAAATCTTCAAAGAATGAACTATGACAATTAACTCAAGATTGTGGTTTGGGTAATTCTCCTCATGTTTTTTAAGCAATCGAGAAGCAAAAGAAACAACTTGCTTGTCCTGCATCATCACACATCCTGAACCATTCCTGGACGCATCAAAGAAGACTATGTATCCTTTTCCTTACTCAGGCAAGACCAGAACTGGTGCACTTGTGAAATTCTCCTTCAACACACTAGTACATAATCGGCCTTTAGTTTCGGTTATTTAAGGCCTTTAGTGTCAGTTTTAATGCGACACCTATGTGGGAACCACTAAAAGGCCAACTGTTAGGCCTCGGTTATCAAACCGACGCCACAACCCTTCATGCGCCACCAAAAATGCACTAGCAGGGGGTATAGGAGTCAATTATTAGCTTTGAAACTGATGCCATAAACCTTCACGCCACAGAAAGGGCGCCATATGGGGCATTATCAGCGTTAGTTTATTAGTGAACACTGATGCCATATCACCCGCTTCCACGGTCGTGCTGGCCAGCATGGCCGTGTTGTCTGGCCAGCTGCCACGGTCGTGCTGGCCAGCATGAACGTGGTGTCTGGCCCACTACCACGACCGTGTTGGCCAACACGGCCGTGGTGTCTGGCCTTATTAGGGAAATCGACGTCGGTTACTAGTAGGGAAACTGATGCCAGAACCATCGGTGTCGGTTTATTATTGACAACCGACGCCACATCACATGCGTTAGGTGTCAGTTATAATTATTTATCCTACGTTGTAATCATTTGTCGTCGGTTTTAAACAAATAATCGATGCCTATTGCATGTTTTTTTTTCTGTCAGTCTGCAGACCTGTTGTGCCTGGTCGCAGGATGAGAAACATGAAGTTTAGTTATGAACTGCAGGTTTTACGACATCCATTGATATCAGCCAACAATAGGCCACAAAGCTGCAAAATTAACAACATAAATGTTCACACATTTAGCAACCTGCAATTCCATTCAATTTTCACACATTTAGAAACATTCATGTAGCAATTTGTAGTTCCATTCATTTTCACATTCACACATGTAGAAACATTCATATAGCAACCAACAGTTTCATTCATTTTCACTCAGACACATGTAGAAACATTCAGACCATGTAGAACTCACACTTGCTAAACTTGGCCTAAAGTCGCTGTTGTCTCAGCACGGTCAATGCCTAATGAATATGTTGTTCATGCTACTGGCTATCATGACTGTATATCAAGATGTCATATATGAATACCACCACAAACTGATCAAGAAATGGCCAGAACACTTTGTTCATCATATCCATGAATGTATTCAGTGCATTGGTCAACCCAAATGACATAACCACAAACTCATAGTAATTGTACCTCATTGTAAAACCATCTTGGGTATGTCATCCTCCTTGATCCACAACTGGTGATATCCTTACCTTAGGTCTAACTTCAAGAACATTATTGTGCCATACAACTGATAAAGCATGTCATCTATTATGATAACCTGGATTTTAGGGTTTAGATACCCCATATAGAAATTGAAGACCATGAATGTTATGTAGATGTTTAGTGCCAAATTGAGGAGTTAATCATTCAATTTTGGACTCTTTCTATTAAAAAGGGTAAGCATAGATGCAATCAATGATTATTAGATCTAATTTACATCCATCACAATGAATAGCTTTTTATTCACCGACTTGGGTACTTATGAGTGCAAGAGGTCCATTTACTAGTCGTAATGAAATCAAGTGGTCAATTGATAAGCCTTGAGGTATTTTAGGATTATAACAAGTGTTGTTGGACTTGTTGGACAAATATTTGATGATTTGTTAAATAAAATTCAAGGCTTATATACTTATTTATGAGGTTATTTAAGGAATGAATTTGAATGAACAAATGTTGGGTATTTGGTGTCGAATGTGGCTGAATGCTAGACCATGTGCTGGGGAACTAATGCCTATCATGTGAGAGTTTTTGTATTGCTTGATTATTGATCAAATAATTGGAACCAATTGACTTTTGACCAAGATTGATTCACCAGTATCATCATTCATGATCAGTTAAGTGGAGAGGGGTGAGACTCATGTGGGCACCATCCCAGTTGGGTAACTTCAGGTCATATTGACCATGGTTGTAGCTTAGATGATCCTTAATAAATCTTCTTGAACCTCCGCAACTGGAGGAGCAGGTGACCATTCTTCATGATGCTGGTGGAGGGAGTCATTAGGAGGAATCGAAGTCTAGGCTGAACTGGCCAAGTCGGCCACACTTTTAGAATCTCAACGAACCCCCCCTCCTCATTGTGGGTATAGTGGTGTGTAGGCGGATGATCGTAGGTGGATCTCCTTGTACCTCTCCTCTACAACTCACAGGTCGTGGGTCGATGTTGGTGCTCTGCCTGTGTTTCCCTATCTTAATGGCCATCGAAGTCCTCCACTATCGTTGTTGTAGAGGGGACCGAGACTGTTTGAAGGAGGAACTCAATCTACAGAATTCTAGGGAGACCATAGAGCATTCCATCTAGTGTGATGGAGCCAAAAAAGGCTTCCAATACCTTGGTTGTGGAGAGAAGTTGTAATCCTATCACCCTAACTCGACGGAGATGAAGACATACCCCCACCAGCCCTTTTATTGGCTCCTCACGAGGACAATCCTGGAGCAGGATCACTTGCAAGCGGCGTCATTCATGGAAGCAAAAGTCTCTTTCCCGTCATCCAATTGATGGCAGCGGCCGGATTAGAGGGTGGATGGGAGGCCGTTTCAGAGATCCCACAACCAAGTTTCGGCAACAGGCTTCGGAGTAGGTTTGATCAGGGTTCCTGGGACTCCTCTGCCTTAAGAACTAGAGACCCACCAAGCCCCTCTCCTCGACATCAAAGACTTCCACAAAGATGTCAGAGGTTATACACCATGTTGCATAGTCCTCCTCTCGGACATATACCTCAACATTCCCTCAGCCTGTGGCGATGCACATTCGAAGCTCAGTGACGATGCGGAGGACACAAGGTCATGTGAGAGAGGAGATTTGGAGGTGGAATGGGTCTATTAGCCAAGCCTTGTGTGGTCGCACTCATGTAGGATGATCGGAGCACAGGCAGTGCCCAATCAAAGAACGAAGATCTTCCGTGTGACGACACTGGTGTGAAACGGAGAAAGGGGGAGAAGTGATGAAGGGGATGACCGAGCGGCCTAGGTTGAGTGAACCAGTCCAATTTGTGCTAGACCCAGGAACCAGCTGGCCAGGATGCTGATCAATGCTCCACACTAATGGTGAGCATGGACCAATCCTGGAGCCCCACCTACAGCCATGGGCCCCATGAAACGAGGCAAGTCCTTTTGATTTCTCAAATTTAGACCAAAAATTAGAAGTATGATTAGAAATAGCTCCATTGGCCAATAAATTCACCAAAAATACCACTAAACTCAGAAAACTACCCTATTTATTGCGAAACCCTTATATCAGACTTATGAGACACTAATATTGATTATATTTAATTTAGATGATAATGCTTCATTTAAATAGTATAGTTAGACAAAGATTGAGATTAAATCTGATAAAAATACATTTGAACTCTGATATCATCTATAACTAAATGTGGACTCCTATCTTAATATTCTCGAGAAATTTTAGGCCTTTTCTCATTATTTCCTAAGTACATGTTTAATCCTCATATTAATTCTAGAAAATAGGGAAAATATTAGATAATTATGAAATTAATGCCAGACCTTAATAATGACGTATGGATCAGAATAAAAATATCAGACACGGACTCTAGAGTGATTGAACCGAGACTTGGGAAAGCCTAATTTGGACCTAAAATTACCAAGAATATGATGCACATATATTAATGATGATTAATTTCTATTAATTAGGTGATGACCAGAGATGTAGGTGATCCAGAATATAAGTATGAATCTCTAAACTCAGGTACGTGGATATAAGTATAAGACTAGTTTTCATTGCATGATAATTATGAGTAATTGCTTGCATGTATTTGAATATCTTGTTGGATGTACATCTATATGTATTGTCATTTCCGCCTTGAACAATAAGAACACTAAAGAAAGAAAATGGAATGTAGTTACTAATGGTTCATTAATCTCCCTATAAGAGAGGGAAAGTATTAATGTTGACTAGCACCTCCCGAATGGTACAAGGTATGCGGGGAGATCCCTAATGGAACAAGGTACATGGGGATAGGGCCCAATAATATATGTTTGTGCTAAGTCCACCATAGTAATACATGTCCATTGAAATATGGTTAATAACTTGGGTTTACCTGATTTTCTGCCTTAAATAATGCTTTTATTTTTCTTTCTTCTTTTTCAAGTATTTTAAATATGCCAACATAGTACAATATCTTTCAACCACATACCAACATTATGTTGATTCGTTGTTTCACGTATGTTTTAGGTTCAGAGCTAGTATGCGATAAAAGAATAGGATGTGAGAAAGTTGTACAGGTTGTATCTATTGTCTAAGATCGTATTAGCACACATGTTCATAGATTGTAGAATCTTCATTCAACATGTAATTGTAAATCATTGTGTAATAATTCATGATGTATAAATATACATGTTGAATGTTGAGAATGTCATGGTGTATGTTATATTTGAATGTTCATATATGTGTATTTCGCTTCCCCATCATTCTTTGATATGATTGGATGAAGTTTTTGGATTCTGACCTCTCATTCCCAATAGGGTTTGGAGAAGCCAAAATCTGGGGACGTCACAGTTAGTATCAGAGCATGAACAATAGCTACACCTTACAATTTCTCACCATGAAACATAAAACTAAATTTCACCTTTCACTTTAAAACCTAGAAACTTAGTAAGTTGTTATATAGGGACTAGGTTTGACTTAGCCTCTAGGTTAGAACCTAGATGTTCGAAAACTAGGTTTAGACAAGTGTCTGAAACCCTTTGCATATAGAGCTCATATGTATTGGGTAGCTACACTAGTCTACATCTCGTTCTCACCATTTCACTAGGTTACATGACACTTGACTAGCTATTGTGTGTGGGATACTCGATTTGGCTGATTTGGCTTTGTTTTCCAATCGACTCGAGCTTCGACAGTTTTCTCTGACGTCTTCTTTCTCGGAAAGAAACTATATACTATTTTATTATATATATGTAAATATAAAAAAGTGTCCCTCACACTGGAGAGTATTTAGTTTTTATGCAACCTAAGTGAAAGGGGGTGACATCAGTCTAGAAGAGAGAGTATATCTTTAATAGATGTCTAGAGCCTTATAAGGATATGTGATAGATAGATAGACAATAGACTGATAGATGATGTAAGAAAGGATGATCTAATATAATTTTGATCTCAGAGGTATATGTTGTTTATAAATATCTAAGTTGTAAAGGAGTTATGAATCCAATTTTGGATAATCTAAGCTAAGTCTTGATGATAAAAGTACATACTCAATCTTACTTAAGATGAGCTAAGTTAAGATAACATTGAATATGCATGAGCCTCAAGGTCTTTTACAAAGGAGGACCTCCAGTGTTAGGACAAGATATGTGGTAAACTCCAGAGAGAGTTAGACCCAGAAGGAGAGGGTCGTAGGACCTACCCTATAATATATGAAAAATATGAGATATATATGAAATTACGTGTCTTAAGCTAGGTTACACCTGAGTACATGAGTTGAGTCCTTTTGCATGATTCAATCCTATATGTGAGAGTTGGGTTATAAAACAATGATGGGTAGGCAACTCATAATGAGAAAGTCAATCCTTTTGATTCAATTAGGTCTTAGCTTGAGTGACATATGTTTGTGAATCTCATCATTAGCTGCAAGTGAGGTGATATATGAACTCTGGTTCTAAGAGTAAAATGCTTCGTGCATAAGATACTCATAAATTTTGTTCCTTCCACTTTTCTGTCTGTATATATGATGCTAGAAACCTCACTTGAGCTATTTGGATGATTATGTATGAAGGGTCACTCAGATAAGCTTGACCTATTCTATATTCCCTTCCTATATCATACATGAAATATCCAATTTTT
The DNA here is from genome assembly GCA_963693085.1 of Alisma plantago-aquatica. NCBI lineage: Eukaryota > Viridiplantae > Streptophyta > Magnoliopsida > Alismatales > Alismataceae > Alisma > Alisma plantago-aquatica. The sequence goes on along the minus strand of OY856413.1, from coordinate 369,472,409 downwards.
CATGATAAGATTGACTTAGTATATCCTCTTTCCCTTCATTACATACATGAAAGATATAAATTTGAAATTTTGAGCTTGAAATAGAGATATATGTGGATCATTGAGTACATGATCATGAAATAAAGTTCCTATACTCAATCTTACAACTCTAAGATTCTAGCTTGATTACAAATCTCACACCTTAGGGTGAAACTCTATATTCAAGCATGTTAAGTAAGCTCTTCTATAATGATGACATCTAAGTAAGATGTTGATCATAAATCCATTTTAATGATATCAAATGTGACGATTTTAGTAACAAAAGAAAGGAATGTAGTCACTTTGCATGGTTCAATGGGGTGAAAGATGAAACCCTTAGTAATACCTTATCAACTCTATATGTGTAAACAAATTCCTTAATATTAGGGTCACAAGACATGTAAATCCTAAATGCTAGAATGTCAAGTTATAACTGAACTACGTGAATGATGCTTCCGTCTATATAAGGTGGGGTGGGTACACCCTAAATGCTCTATATATGAGAATCACCACCTAGGGTGCATGTAGAACTTTGTCAACTTCGGAACCTAGAAGTGGCAACCTATATGAAGTTAGACTTTATGATAACCACTTAAGTATGACATTAGCTGAATTTTGAGGGAAAAATTCCTTTTAAGGTGGGGTGAATGTGATAACTCGGATTTTAGGGTTTAGATACCCCATATAGAAATTGAAGACCATGAATGTTATGTAGATGTTTAGTAACAAATTGAGGAGTTAATCATTCAATTTTGGACTCTTTCACTTAAAAAGGGTAAGCATAGATGTAATGAGTGATTATTAGATCTAACTGACATCCATCACAATGAATAGTTTTTTATACACCGACTTGGGTACTTATGAGTGCAAAAGGTCCATTTACTAGTCGTAATGAAATCAAGTGGTCAATTGATGAGCCTGGAGGTATTTTAGGATTATAACAAGTGTTGTTGGACTTGTTTGACCAATATTTGATGATTTGTTAAATGAAATTCAAGGCTTATATACTTATTTATGAGGTTATTTAAGGAATGAATTTGAATGAACAAATGTTGGGTATTTGGTGTCGAATGTGGCTGAATGCTACATCATGTGTTGGGGAACTAATGCCTATCATGTGAGAGTTTTCGTATTGCTTGATTATTGATCAAATAATTGGAACCAATTGACTTTAGACCAAGATTGATTCACCAGTATCGTCATTCATGATCAGTTAAGTGGAGAGGGGCGAGACTCATGTGGGCACCGTCCTAGTTGGATAACATCGGGTCTGATTGACCATGGTTGTAGCTTAGACGATCCTTAATAACTCTTCTTGAACCTTTGTAACTTTAGGAGCAGGTGACCATTCTTCAGGATACTGGTGGAGGGAGTCATTAGGAGGAATCAAAGTCTAGGTTGAACTGGCCAAGTCCGCCACACTTTTTGGATCTCAACAACCCCCCTCCCCTGAGTGTGGGTATAGTGGTGTGTAGGCGGATGATCATAGGTGGATCTCACTGTACCTCTCCTCTACAACACATCTCACGCATGTGTTCTAGACATCATCAATGATGTCACCATACAACCAAGACCCAAACAAGGTGCCCATCTCTCTCTCTCTCTCTCTCATTAAGATGATTCTAAGAGAGAGAAGGAACACTCTAGAGGTGGCAATCTTGCACATCAACCCTTACTCTGGGTGAATTGCAATTTGCACCAAAACCACACCACAAAACACAAGTATCGTCTAAACAAGCTCAATCATGAAACTTCAACTTTCTACAAGACCTAATTACATCTTAGATGATTAGAGAAAGGTTCTAAGCAACATACTTAGGTGAAACAAACAAGGTTATCCCAAAACATGGGTTAGGGTCCTTACAACTTGTATCCTAAGTCAACCAATAGTGTATATCACTTGGATAATACTATCCAAGTGAGTCTAGACACATAATGAAGAAAAGCTAGTATGATTAAATAATTCATCTAGTTAGAGCAATTAGTTATGTTTAGTTGGTTGCATAGTATGCTATTCAATATTCAATCTTTATTCAATGTTAATGAATGATGATAAAGATAAAAAGAAATACTGGAACCACATCCTTTCATATTATTAATATTTCATGACAAAGGTTTAATATATATGTCAGGTGTGACACCCTTTGCCATACAAAGCTAGATTACTCAAAACTTAAACCATGATTAACCATTAATCAGAGTATTACCAAAAATTACAGGAAATTAAAACCAATTTGCAACAAGCACCATGAGCTAAGATTTATTACATAAGAATCAACACTTGCATTTCATAACATATATTCAAGGTGCTACAACATTGGTTTCCAATCAACCTGTTACATAAGATAACAGTTCCACATGTATGTACATACCACCAGAGCCACACAAGTCAAAAACCACATATCGATCATCATGTCATCAAACACATCAAGAACACCACTAAGGACCTGAGTGTACAGGGATGACACATAAGACTCTATTACTAGACACTATCCATATACCATGATTCACCAGGTGTAGTTATTATTCATTTTTTGTCCTCAGCTATCCGATCTTTAGCTCGACATGTACATTCACCTAAAAGATATTTAACCAACATGGTGAGAGAAAAGTCACAGTGAGAGATATAACTCTCTATCAACTTTATTATTATCACAGATAACTAAAAAGAAAGGAATATTATTATAAGATGAGTAAATTCAGCAAGTTCTCTTAAGTTGGACAACCGTCACTTGTTTATGCAGTTCAGGCATATACACTACATTGTAGATTGTCTTTAAGCTTGAAAAGGAATATAAGGAACTGTATGATTGTTACAAACTAAATAGTATAAAAGGAAATCAAGTCCTCATCCAATGTTCTCATATTTGATCATATATGTGTACACTACACGGCTGATGACATGTTCTATTATGCCTTGATGATTTGAGTCATACCACCCAAATCCAACTGACCACTGTGAAGTTGAAATCAGTGCCATACAGGGTCAATGGAAGAGAAAGAATCCACGAACTTCCTACACCTGTCGGGCACAAGTGAGATACAATTACATCAAAGGGGTTGGATCATGCATGGCCACCCATATAACATCTAGTCCATCTTAGTACAAGTAACAATGCTAGGAGAGCAGGCTCATGCATGTCCATTCTAATAAGGAGTGCCTCACGCATGGCCATCCATATCACACTGAGCTCGGCTCACACATGGCCATCTCACACAACTTGATATTAAGGATGCAAAGGAATCCTTGACTTGCACCCCACATTTTCAAAAATATGCACTCCAAGTTAAACTCATTTCACCATCCAGCAATAAAACTGACACTGGAATGGATCTATAGCACATGGTAAGCTACATGATTAGATTCCACTTGTCTAATTAGGTCAACTAAAGTGTCTTTAACATAAATCAAGTTACAACGTATAAAACCATAGCAAACTATATAAGATAAGTAAATATCACACTTTCAACATATGTAAACACATAGGGTGTGAGCTTGTCACACTATCACCACATAATGTATGTATCATTACCATTCACAATGCAATCACCACTGTTACACAACCTCACAAAGCTATCATTGATGTTACATCACTATGGCATATCAATCCCTCATTCCAGTACTAGAGGATATCACCTCAACTAGGCACTAAGCCCTTACCAGGTCTTAAGACCCATCACATCACACTTGTGATTCATTGTTATCTCATTATGCTTCATTGGGCATATAAGCATTACTTATGCCAATCATCACTTATGCCACATCACATATGCTTGCCATAGCCATCATTAACTATTACATTCATATCTCTCTTAGTGGGGGAACACCTGGAAACACTTTAGGAAATACATCCTTGAACTCTCTGACAACTGGCACCTCTTGAATACTAGGACTTATCACCTCAGTATCCATCACATGTGCCAATAATAGCTTGCATCCCTGTCTCAAAACCTTCTTCGCCACCATGGCCAAAACCAAACATGTAGGAAGAATGTTCCATTCTCCTTGGAAGATCAACATCTCACCACCATCTATAAATGTCACCTACTTGGAACTAAAAACCAAGACCACTCTATACTTATCCAAGGTGTCCATTCTAAGGATTACATAGAATTCATGCATGTCAAGTCGTATGAGATCCACTTGAATGTTGTTCCCCAAAAAGGAGAGGACACAGGAAGGACACACCTCCTACAATATTGCAAAACTGACTAACGAGGTTTCTAACAACAAGCCATTCTTCGTATGACTAACAAGTAAAAGACAACTGCTAATTACTTCACGAGTGATAAAAGAGTGTGTTGCACCCGGGTCAACCAAAACAAATATCAATCAAGAAGAATACAAATTAGAATGAAACAACTCCATATGACATGTCACTATTCATGGGTTGACCATTGCCTCCGACTAACTCATAGCGTAGAATATAGTCATTGCATGTTGTCATCCGCATCCTCTACTTCCTAGAGAAAACAATCCAACCTGTGACACTTGGCCACATCCTCATCCTCCTGCGCCGATGTTCTTTCTGTCTTTGAGAGGCATGTTGGATCAACCTTGGTTGTTGGGTAACCATCATCTTTTAAAAGGCAAAATGAATTAGTATGTCCGACATGTATGCACTTATATCACGTCATGTTCTCATACCAAGGCCTTGGTGTCCCTGTCACAAATACTGATGCAGCACTCTGGGCTCCTACATGTGGAAAACTACAACCTCTATCTTTACTAGGTGACCACTATGTCTGCGCATTGAAATTCTATGATGTTGGTGGTGCAGAAAACCTGGGCTTCTTAAAGTCTCCTGATGAATGCCCCTGGGACTGTGCAAACCTTTTCCTAGCATTTCTCTCTCGCTTCTCCTTCACATATTGCTATATCCTATGAATAGATTCCACAAACATGGTAAAACTTTCCCAATTCTCCAACGCAGTTGTCGTGGTAGACAACTCATCTTTAAACCCCTTCTCAAAATGACAAATCCGGTCATCCTTCATAGCAGCCATGTGAGGAAAGAACCTCAACAACTCCATTAACCTTATTTCGCACTCATTGATCGTCATGGATCCTTGTTGTATCTGCTCAAACTGTCTGATCTTCACATCAAGTTACGTCTGAGGAAAGTACCGACTAACAAACTCATATCAGAACTCCTCACATCCTATAGCCTCTCCAGGCCTCTTCTCCACCTCTGTGGCCCACCAATGGCCAACACTCCCCTTTAGAAGGTATACCATATGCTTCACCTTATCTGTTTTGGGGATAATAAGGATCTTAAAGACTTTCTCAAGCTCGGTAAGCCACAGATCTGCATCTGCTAGATTAGCCATCCCAAAAAAGTCCATTGCCTCGACATGGCAAGGCCGTTCAAAAGTCTTCCCAGTACCCAAAGATTCAGTATGGGGAACTAGTGCCCTAGGATGAGGTGTAGGCATCTTGTTTGCCATATGATTCATTGTAGCTAGAAACTTACCCAAAAAGATATAGAAAGGTAGGGTTTTTAATCATGGTTGGGTCAAACTAGGGGACTTCAGACACCCGATCCGATCCTGCCTGGTTCCTTGCACCACCACCTGGTGCAGCAACACTACTTTAAACAGAATGTTCTCCAGACATCTTTAAGTTTTCTCTTCTTCTTTTGCATAAGTTGAAATCACTATAAGACAGACTAGAGGACATAAGAACAGACATAAATCCTAGTTCTAGGTCCCTGTAGACTCAGCAAACCTATAGCTATGATACCAACCTATATGTGATGTCCCGTGCCACAAAAGTGAAATTACTCAAAACAAATCGTGGAAGTAATATTAAACAAACAGATCACAGGAAAATACTTGAAATTAAAACCATTCTCATAAAACTGCCAAACAACAAAATCCTTTACATATGGGTTCTCCCATAGAACAGGCATATACCAAGTGTGCCACCAACCTGTTATAAGAAAACATGTTCCATAACACACAAACACACACACAAAAACACACACACACACACATACACACACATGTGGATGTTAGGTGTTGTTTATGCCAGGTGCAAGATGAAACAACCATCCATCTTACTTCTGACTGCAAATGGTGGAAGTACCTGTGGGGTAGATCCACACTGAAATGTGGTATAGTGTCAGCAAGCATGCAACAGTGCCTTCTTGATTTGAAGGCTTCTAGGAATGATGACATAACCATCATAATATGGGCAGTTACTCTTTGTTGTCACGCTATATGGATAGAGAGGAATTCCAGGATACATGGAGGCAAACCTCATGATGAGATGGCAATCTTTAGTAAGATGGATAAAGAGATGTAGATACACTACAAGACATATCATAGTGTATTGTCTAATGTTTCAACAAATTTAATTCAAAATTGGGAACTTTTAAGTACTAATTATAAGTACTGGGTGTCCATGTAAGACCTAGGTCTTGAACATATCATCTTTGTTACTACACATCTTTGGTGTAGTGTGTAATTTTGTCCCTCTTTGAGGGTCGGGAATATACTTACCAGGAATTTCTGACACACACACACACAGATATATATATATATATATTTATATATATATGTATATATTTATTTATTTATTTATTTATAGACACACACACATATATATATCCACCATAACTATGCACAAAAGGGGAACACAAGCCAATCACATGTCAAAAGCACGTATACAAAACATCCCCAAGGACCCGAGTGTACAAGGATGACTCTAGGACTCTAATGATAAAAAACATCCAGCATCACTTCCAACCTTGTCATAAATTGTCTTTCTTGCTTCTCCTCAACCTCTACTGCATGATCTATGCCTCCTCGTGTACGTCCACCTAAAAAGGATGTGGGAAACCCACGGGGTGAGATACCAAAACACAACGGGAGATATAACTCTCCCCCAAATCTATTATTATCACGGATAAGATGATTAAAGCAAGTAGTAAAGTTAAAAATACGATAAGAAAAAAATCATTATTAATAGAATAAGCAATTTCTATTAGATTATGAAACATCTTAATATTATAAAAGTAATATGAAGAATATGTTTATTCCCTACCAATAATACTATATAAAATCAATTAAGGCCTCATCCAATGTTTTCGTATTTGATCTTACACAAGTATACTACACGGTTGTTTATGTATTTTATTTTGCCCCGAGGATTTGAGTCGTACCACCCAGATCCAATTGACCATTGCTAAGTCAAAATCGGTTCCATACAAGGTCAATTGAAGAGTCATAATTTATGACCTTCCCACACCTCTTAGTTAGCATAAGAGAAAATAACATAGAGACATAGCAATCAAATGCAACAATGACATATAGTCAAGCTCATGGATTGGCTCACGCATGGCCCTCCACATATATAATCACACCTTGCCCAACTTGGTCCAGGTATGACACTAGAAGAATAGGCTCATGCATGGCCCTTCTAACAAGGAGTGGGTCACACATGGCCATCTAGATCACAACAAGATCGACTCACAAATGGTCGTGTCACACATCTTGCAATTAAGGATGCAACAGAATACTCGATTTTCACCCCACATATTCAAAAATATGTGCTCCATGTTAAACTCGTTTCACCATCCAGCAAAAGATGACACTGAATGGATCTTGTAACGGGGAAAGCTACAAGATGAGGTTCCACTTGATTAGTTGGGTCATTTAAGTGTCTTTTAGCAACAATCAAGTTACAACGTATAAACTTTAAACAAGTTCTACAAAGATAAGGGCATAAAACATCACCAGAACATACTTGAGTATATAAGGTGTGATCTCATCACATTATCACTTGATGCTTGTCATTCACCATATTTTCATCACAAGGACCACATATTTTGATGTAGCAACCCCTCATATAATTACTGAGGAAATTTTCATCTCATATAAGGGAAGAATCTATCATTGGGTCATTAGACAATTTTCTTCCTATTTGGGATGATGCCAACATCTCACATGCCTCATAAGGCCCATTCAAACATATCGTAAACACCATAGTTCTTATCTAGCTATGCATATTAACTTGTGTTACATGTATGGTTAGATACATGTAGCAAGAAGGATAATACTTCATTACCACTACCATTTCATAAAGATTCATGTTATTCACACTGAATCATTAGGGTTAGGGTTCTCTTTAATCTATTAGGGTTTACAAGGTTGGATCAATAACCAACCTTATATCATCACTTCTATTTTCACTATTAAGTATGTCATGAAATTAATGGTCATAGAAAAAAACACTCCTTTATTGTTCATACAACCACCCCATAGGATATCATATCATTCCATGTAACCCTATCATTAACATGATGAATCATAACTACCATGACAAGGTATCGATTTAGACCATCTTATAGTGTATCGGTTTAGACCAGAATGGTGTCAGGTTAACCAAACATGAGGTGTATCGGTTTGGCACCAAGGGTATCTGGTTGATACTTGTCATAGGGTGTCGACTTGTCATCACCATAACAAGTCAAATACCTCTATGCAAGGCACAAGGGTTAACCTTACCAAGACGTGTCGGTTTAATCCCTACTTGAAAGGGTGGCGGGTTAGCTACCACATGAGGTGTATCGGTTTAGAACCACTTGAAGGTGTGACGGGAAACTCCACTCAAAGGTGTGATGGGAAACCCCACTCGAATGTGTGATGGGAAACCCCACTCAAAGGTGTGACCAGAAACCCTAAGTGTGATGGGTTGTTAGGCTTAGGGTGTTTCCATGTTGGCCTCTCACTCAACCAAGGTTGTCACATTTTGACACCCCAACTCACAAGACATCCTAATGGCTAGGACGGGCTAGCACCCTTAAGGCATGTTGTTATATGGTTTCAAGCATAGAAGCCTAGCGCTTTTAGGGCATGATGGTTTAGCAAAGATATCGGTTTAGGCACCAAAAGTAATGACGAACACTCACAACCTAGTGTATGTATGTGTTGACTTTTTCATCTTCAACCTTAGGAAGACCGGTCACTAGACCATCTACTATCATAGCAAGAAGGTGCAAGATATGGGCAACAACTTAAATGAAATTCATTCATCAAAACACTTCTTAAATCCATTACTAACTACTAACATATATCAGATAAACGATCTAGATATGGAGAACAACATAAGCATATGAAGATAAAAATAACAAAGGAGGTTAAGAGTTATATAACCGACCTCAAAGATCACCATCAAGATCTAAGATCCAAGGTCAAGCTTCAAGCTCACAATCTCAAGGTATAAGATGACCCACCAAACTTGATCACCACTACACCTCCAAGGAAGAAGATGAGACCAAGGTTATGATGGATCAAGAGGAAAAGGAGATATCCATGATCTATGGCCCATAAGAATAAGTAGAAGAGAGATAGGAAACATAGCCTACAAAGGTAGAAGATGGAATATGATCAAGGAACTCCACAACTTGGGACTTGTCCACCAAGATCCAAGAGAACCTCCCTAGTTCCTAAAGATTCTCAAGGTCTTCCACTAAGAAGGAGACAAAGCAAGGATGGCAAAAAGGATCCTCTTGCATGGAGAGAAGTAAGACTATATACTAGGGGGATGACAGATAGATCATGGGAGAGGTTTCATCCCCTTAGAAGCTTAGGTGACACTTGTCCACAAACAAGGGGCCACGTGAAACAACATGCAAAACATGGTGATATGATCTAGGCTAGATCTCGCCCTCTTGTCTCCTACCAAGGTCATGGTCTCACTAAACTGATATGCTAAAACCCTACACACTCACAAACCGATAGGGCATAACCCTACACACTAAAAAACTGATAGGGCAGCCCCTAAAAGGTTTTCTAACCCGAGATAACACATCCAAGAGGAAAATACATCTCACGCTGTGTTCTACACATCACCAACAATGTCACCATACAACCAAGACCCAAACAAGGTGCCCATCTCTCTCTCTCATGAATATGATTCTAAGAGAGAGAAGGAACACTCTAGAGGTGGCAATCTTGCACATCAACCCTTATTCTGGGTGAATTGCAATTTGCACCAAAACCACACCACAAAACACAAGTATCATCCAAACAAGCTCAATCATGAAACTTCAACTTTCTAGAAGACCTAATTGCATCTTAGATGATTAGAGAAAGGTTCTAAGCAACATACTTAGGCAAAACAAACAAGGTTATCCCAAAACATGGGTTAGGGTCCTTACAACTTGTATCCTAAGTCCGACAATAGTGTATATCACTTGGATAGTACTATCCAAGTGAGTCTAGACACATAATGAATAAAAGCTAGTATGATTAAATAATTCATCTAGTTAGATCAATTAGTTATGTTTTGTTGGTAGTATAGTATGCTATTCAATATTCAATTTTTATTCAATGTTAATGAAGGATGACAAAGATAAAAAGAAATACTAGAACCACATCCTTTCATATTATTAATATTTCATGACAAAGGTTTAATATATATGCCAGGTGTGACACCCTTTTCCATACAGAGCTAGATTACTCAAAACTTAAACCATGATTAACCATTAATCAGAGGATTGCCAAAAATTATAGGAAATTAAAACCAATTTGCAAAAAGAACCATGAGCTAAGATTTATTACATAAGAATCAAAACTTGCATTTCATAACGTATATTCAAGGTGCTACAACATTGGTTTCCAATCAACCTGTTACATAAGATAACAGTTCCACATGTATGTACATACCAATAGAGCCACACAATTTAAAAACCACATATCGATCATCATGTCATCAAACACATAAATAACACCACAAAGGACCTGAGTGTACAGGGATGACACATAGGACTCTATTACTAGACACTATCCATATACCATGATTCACCAGGTGTAGTTATTATTCATTTTTTGTCCTCAACTATCCAATCTTTAGCTCGGCATGCACATTCACCTAAAAGATATTTAACCAAAATGGTGAGAGAAAAGTCCCGGTGTGAGATATAACTCTCTATCAACTTTATTATTATCACAGATAACTTAGAAGAAAGGAATATTATTATAAGATGAGTAAATTCAGCAAGTTCTCTTAAGTTGGACAACCGTCACTTGTTTATGTAGTTTAGGCATATACACTACATTGTAGATTGTCTTTAAGCTTGAAAAGGAATATGAGGAACTGTATGACTTTTTCAAACTAAATAGTATAAAAGGAAATCAAGGCCTCATTCAATGTTCTCATATTTGATCATATATGTGTACACTACACGGCTGATGACATATTCTATTATGCCTTGATGATTTGAGTCATACCACCCAAATCCAACTGACCACTGTGAAGTTGAAATTAGTGCCATATAGGGTCAATGGAAGACCAAGAATCCATGACCTTCCTACACCTGTAGGGTACAAGTGACATACAGTTACATCAAACGGGTTGGATCATGCATGGCCACCCATATAACATCTAGCCCATCTTGGTACAAGTAACGATGCTAGGAGAGCAAGCTCATGCATGTCCGTTCTAACAAGAAGGAGTGACTCACGCATGGCCATCCATATCACACTGAGCTCGGCTCACACATGGCCATCTCACACAACTTGATATTAAGGGTGCAAAGGAATCCTTGACTTACACCCCACATTTTCAAAAATATGCACTCCATGTTAAACTCATTTCACCATCCAGCAATAAAACTGACACTGGAATGGATCTATATCACATGTTAAGCTACATGATTAGATTCCACTTGATTAATTAGGTCAATTAAAGTGTCTTTAGCATAAATCAAGTTACAATGTATAAAACCATAGCAAACTATATAAGATAAGTAAATATCACACTTTCAACATATGTAAACACATAGGGTGTGAGCTTGTCACACTATCACCGCATAATGTATGTATCATTACCATTCACAATGCAATCACCACTATTATACAACCTCACAAGGCTATCACTGATGTTACATCACTATGACATATCAATCCCTCATTCCAATACTAGAGGATATCACCTCAACTAGGCACTAAGCCCTTACCAGGTCTTAAGACCCATCACATCACACTTGTGATTCATTGTTATCTCATTATGCTTCATTGGGCATATAAGCATTACTTAATCCAATCATCACTTATGACACATCACATATTCTTTCCATAGCAATCATTAGCTATTACATTCATATCTCTCTTGGTGGGGGAACACCTGGAAACACTTCAGGAAATACATCCTTGAACACTCTGACAACTAGCACCTCTTGAATACTAGGACTTATCACCTCAATATCCATCACATGTGCCAATAATATCTTGCATCCCTATCTCAAAACCTTCCTCGCCACCATGGCCAAAACCAAACATGTAGGAAGAATCTTCCAGTCTCCTTGGAAGATCCACATCTCACCACCATCTATAAACGTCACCTACTTGGAATTAAAAACCAAGACCACTATATACTTATCCAAGGTGTCCATTCTAAGGATTACATAGAATTCATGCATGTCAAGTCGTATGAGATCCACTTGAATGTTGTTCCCCGAAAAGGAGAGGACACAGGAAGGACACACCTCCTACAATATTGCAAAACTGACTAACGGGGTTTCTAAGAACAAGCCATTCTTCTTATGACTAACAAGCAAAAGACAACTACTAAGCACTTCACGAGTGATAAAAGAGAGTGTGTTGCACCCGGGTCAACCAAAACAAATATCAATAAAAAAGAATACAAATTAGAATGAAACAACTCCATATGACATGTCACTATTCATGGGTTGACCATTGCCTCCGGCTGACTCATAGCATAGAATATAGTCATTGCATGTTGTCACCCCCATCCTCTACTTCTTAGAGCAAATGATCCAACCTGTGACACTTGGCCACATCCTCATCCTCCTACGCCGATGTTCTTTCTGTCTCTGAGAGGCCTGTTGGATCTACCTTGGTTGTTGGGTAACCATCATCTTTTAAAAGGAAAAACGAATTAGTATGTCCGACATGTATGCACTTATATCACATCATTTTCTCATACCAAGGCCTTTGTGTCCCTGTCACAAATAATTATGCAGCACTTTGGGCTCCTACAGGTGGAAAACTATGACCTCTACCTTTACTAGGGGACCACTATGTCTGCGCATTGAAATTCTATGATGTTAGTGGTGCAGAAAACCTAGGCTTCTTAAAGCCTCCTGATGAATGCCCCTGGGACTGTGCAAATCTTTTCCTAGCATTTATCTCCCGCTTCTCCTTCACATATTGCTCTATCCTATGAATAGATTCCACAAACGTGGTAAATCTTTCCCAATTCTCCAACGCAGTTGTCAAGGTAGACAACTCATCTTTCAGCCCCTTCTCAAAATGACAAATCCGCTCATCCTTCATAGCAGCCATGTGAGGAAAGAACCTCAACCACTCCATAAACCTTATTTCGTACTCATTGATCGTCATGAATCCTTGTTGTATCTACTCAAACTGTCTAATCTTCTCATCAAGTTACGTCTGAGGAAAGTACCGACTAACAAACACATGTCAGAACTCCTCCCAACCTATAGACTCTCCAGGCCTCTTCTCCTCTACTATGGCCCACCAATGGCCAACACTCCCCTTTAGAAGGTACACCACATGCTTCACCTTATCCGTTTTGGGGATACTAAGGATCTTAAAGACTTTCTCAAGCTCGGTAAGCCACAGATCCGCATCTGCTATATTAGCCATCCCAAAAAACTCCTTTCCCCCACATGGCAAGGCCATTCAAAAGTCTTCCCAGTACCCAAAGATTCAGTATGGGGAACCAGTGCCCTAGGATGAGGTGTAGGCATCTTGTTTGCCATATGATTCATTGTAGCTAGAAACTTACCCAAAAAGAGATCGAAAGGTAGGGTTTTTAATCATGGTTGGGTCAAACTAGGGGACTTCAGGCACCCGATCCTATAATGTCTGGTTCCTTGCACCACAACCTGGTGCAGCAACACTATTTTAAACAACATGTTCTCCAGACATCTTTAAGTTTTCCCCTCTTCTTTTGCATAAGTAGAAATCACTATAAGATAGACTAGAGGACACAAGAACAGACATAAACCCTAGTCCTAGGTCCCTGTAGACTCAGCAAACCTATAGCTCTGATACCAACCTATATGTGATGTCCCGTGCCACAAAAGTGAAATTACTCAAAACAAAATTGTGGAAGTAATATTAAACAAACAGATCACAAGAAAATACTTGAAATTAAAACCATTCTCATAAAACTGTCAAACAACAAAATCCTTTACATATGGGTTCTTCCATAGAACAAGCATATACCAAGTGTGCCACCAACCTGTTATAAGAAAACATGTTCCATAAAACACAAACACACACACACACAAACACACACACACATACACACATACACACACACATGTGGATGCTAGGTGTTGTTTGTGCCAGGTACAAGATGAAACAACCATCCATCTTACTTCTGACTGCAAATGGTGGAAGTACTTGTGGGGTAGATCCACACTGAAATGTGGTATAGTGTCAGCAAGCATGCAACAGTGCCTTCTTGATTTGAAGGCTTCTAGGAATGATGACATAACCATCATACTATGGGATGTTACTCTTTGTTGTCACGCTATATGGACAGAGACGAATTCCAAGATATATGGAGGCAAACCTCATGATGAGCTGGCAATCTTCAGTAAGATGGATAAAGAGATGTGGATACACTACAAGACATATCATAGTGTATTGTCTAATGTTTCAACAAATTTAATTCAAAATTAGGAACTTTGTAAGTATTAATTATAAGTACTGGGTGTCCATGTAAGACCTAGGTCTTGAACATATCATCTTTGTTACTACACATCTTTGGTGTAGTGTGTAATTTTGTCCCTCTTTGAGGGTTGGGAATATACTTACCAGGAATTTCTGACACACACACACACACACACACACACACATATATATATATATAGATACATACATATATATATATATATATATATATATATATATATATATATATATCCACCATAACTATGCACACAATGGGAACACAAGCCAATCACATGTCAAAATCATGTATACAAAACATCCCCAAAGACCCGAGTGTACATGGATGACTCTAGGACTCTAATGAAAAAAAGACATCCAACATAACTTCCAACCTTGTACGAAATTGTCTTTCTTGCTTGTCCTCAACCTCTACTGCATAATCTCTGCCTCCTTGTGCACATCCACCTAAAAAGGATGTGGGAAACCCACGAGGTGAGATACCAAAACACAACGGGAGATATAACTCTCCACCACATCTGTTATTATCACAGATAAGATGATTGAAGCAAGTAGTAAAGTTACAAATACGCTAAGAAAAAAATCATTATTAATAGAATAAGAAATTTCTATTAGATTATGAAACATCTTAATATTATAAAAGTAATATGAAGAACATGTTTATTCCCTACCAATAATACTATATAAAATCAATCAAGGCCTCATCCAATGTTTTCGTATTTGATCTTACACAAGTATACTACACGGTTGTTTATGTATTTTATTTTTCCCCAAGGATTTGAGTCGTACCACCCAGATCCAACTGACCATTGCTAAGTCAAAATTGGGGCCATACAAGTTCAATTGAAGAGTCATAATTTATGACCTTCCCACACCTCTTAGTTAGCATAAGAGAAAATAATGTAGAGACATAGAAATCAAATGCAACAATGAAATATAGTCAAGCTCAGGGATTGGATCACACATGGCCCTCCACATATTTAATCAAACCTTGCCCAACTTGGTTCAAGTACGACACTAGAAGAATAGGCTCATGCATGGCCCTTCTAACAAGGAGTGGGTCACACATGGCCATCTTGATCATAACGAGATCAACTCACATATGGTTGTGTCACACATCTTGCAATTAAGGATGCAACATAATACTCAACTTTCACCCCACATATTCAAAAATATGGTTGTGTCACACATCTTGTAACGGGGAAATCTACAAGATGAGGTTCCACTTGATTAGTTAGGTCATTTAAGTGTCTTTTAGAAACAATCAAGTTACAACGTATAAACTGTAAACAAGTTCTACAAAGAGAAGGGCATATTACATCACCAGAACATACTTGAGCATATAAGGTGTGATCTCATCACATTATCACTTGATGCTTGTCATTCACCATATTTTCATCACAAGTACCACATATTTTGATGTAGCAACCCCTCATCTCATTACTAAGGAAATTATCATCTCATATAAGGGAAGAATCTATCATTAGGTCATTAGGACATTTTCCTCCTATTTAGGATGATGCCAACATCTCACATGCCTCATAAGGCCCATTCAAACATATCGTAAACATCGTAGCTCTTATCTATCTATGCATATTAACTTGTGTTACATGTATGGTTAGAGACGTGTAGGAAGAAGGATAATACTTCATTACCACTACCATTTCATAAAGATTCATGTCATTCACACTAAATCATTAGGGTTAGGGTTCTCTTTAATCTATTAGGGTTTACAAGGTTGGATCAATAACCAACCCCATATCATCACTTCTATTATCACTATTAAGTATGTCATGAAATTAATGGTCATAGAAAACAACACTCCTTTGTTGTTCATACAACCACCCCATAGGGTATCATATCATTCCATGTAACACTATCATTAACATGATGAATCATAACTACCATCACAAGGTATCAATTTAGACCATCTAATAGTGTATCGGTTTAGACCATCATGGTGTCAGGTTAACCAAACATGAGGTGTATCAGTTTGGCACCAAGGGTATCTGGTTGATACTTGTCATAGGGTGTCGACTTGTCATCACCATAACAAGTCAAATACCTCTATGCAAGGCACAAGGGTTAACCTTACCAAGACATTTCGGTTTAATCCCTACTTGAAAGGGTGGCGTGTTAGCTACCACATGAGGTGTATCGGTTTAGCACCACTTGAAGGTGTGATGGGAAACTCCACTCAAAGGTGTGATGGGCAACCCCACTCGAATGTGTGATGGAAAACCCCACTCAAAGGTGTGACCAGAAACCCTAAGTGTGATGGGTTGTTAGGCTTACGGTGTTTCCATGTTGGCCTCTCACTCAACCAAGGTTGTCACAGTTTGACACACTAGGTCACAAGACATTCTAATGGCCAGGACGAGCTAGCACCCTTTAGGCATGTTGTTATATGGTTTCAAGCAAAGAAGACTAGCTCTTCTAGGGCATGATGGTTTAGCAAAGATATCGGTTTAGGCACCAAAAGTCATGACGACCACTCACAACCTAGTGTATGTATGTGCTGACTTTGTCATCTTCATCCTTAGGAAGATCGGTCACTAGACCATCTACTATCATAGCAAGAAGGTGCAATATATGGGCAACAACTTAAATGAAATTCATTCATCAAAACACTTCTTAAATCCATTACTAACTACTAACATATATGAGATAAACGATCTAGATATGGAGAACAACATAAGCATATGAAGATAAAAATAACAATGTAGGTTAAGTGTTATATAACCCACCTCAAAGATCACCATCAAGATCTAAGATCCAAGGTCAAGCTTCAAGCTCACAATCTCAAGGTATAAGATGACCCACCAAACTTGATCACCACTACACCTCCAAGGAAGAAGATGAGACCAAGGTTATGATGGCTCAAGATGAAAAGGAGATATCCATGATCCATGGCCCAAAAGAATAAGTAGAAGAGAGCTAGGAAACATAGCTTACAAAGTTAGAAGATGGAAGATGATCAAGGAACTCCACAACTTGGGACTTGTCCACTAAGATCCAAGAGAACCTCCCTAGTTCCTAAAGCTTATCAAGGTCTTCAACTAAGAAGGAGAGAAAGCAAGGATGGCCAAAAGGATCCTCTTGCATGGAGAGAAGGAAGACTATATACTAGGGGATGAAAGATAGATCATGGGAGAGGTTTCATCCCCTTAGGAGCTTAGGTGACACTTGTCCACAAACAAAGGGCCACATGAAACAACATGCAAGACACAGTGGTATGATCTAGGCTAGATCTCACCCTCTTGTCTCCTATCAAGGTCATGGTCTCACAAAACTGATATGCCAAAACCCTACACACTCACAAACCGATAGGGCATAACCCTACACACTCAAAAATTGATAGGGCATCCCCTACAAGGTTCTCTAACCCGAAATAACACATCCAAGAGAAAAACACATCTCACGCATGTGTTCTACACATCACCAATGATGTCACCATACAACCAAGACCCAAACAAGGTGCCCATCTCTCTCTCATGAAGATGATTCTAAGAGAGAGAAGGAACACTCTATAGGTGGCAATCTTGCACATCAACCCTTTCTCTAGGTGAATTGCAATTTGCACCAAAACCACACCACAAAACACAAGTATCATCCGAACAAGCTCAATCATGAAACCTCAACTTTCTACAAGACCTAATTAGATCTTAGATTATTAGAGAAAGGTTCTAAGCAACATACTTAGGCAAAACAAACAAGGTTATCCCAAAACATGGGTTAGGGTCCTTACAACTTGTATCCTAAGTCAAACAACAGTGTATATCACTTGGATAGTACTATCCAAGTGAGTCTAGACACATAATGAAGAAAAACTAGTATGATTAATTAATTCATCTAGTTAGATCAATTAGTTATGTTTAGTTGGCAGTATAGTATGCTATTCAATATTCAATCTTTATTCAATGTTAGTGAATGATGAGAAAGATAAAAAGAAATACTGGAACCACATCCTTTCATATTATTAATATTTCATGCCAAAGGTTTAATATATATGTCAGGTGTGACACCCTTTTCCATACAGAGCTAGATTACTCAAAACTTAAACCATGATTAACCATTAATCAGAGGATTACCAAAAATCTCAGGAAATTAAAACCAATTTGCAACAAGCACCATGAGCTAAGATTTATTACATAAGAATGAACACTTGCATTTCATAACATATATTCAAGGTGCTACAACATTGGTTTCCAATCAACCTGTTGCACAAGATAACAGTTCCACATGTATGTACATAACACCAGAGCCATACAAGTCAAAAACCACATATCGATCATCATGTCATCAAACACATCAAGAACACCACCAAGGACCTGAGTGTATATGGATGACACATAGGACTCTATTACTAGACACTATCCATATACAATGATTCACTAGGTTTAGTTATTATTCATTTTTTGTCCTCAGCTATCCGATCTTTAGCTTTTTTTGAGGAAGGGCGCCCGCCATTTTTATTAAGTAATCAAATCGTTTGCAGCAAGTACAAGGATCCGATCCTCAAAGTCCTCACCAACAATGTGAGGATTAACAAAATGACAGGCAACAGCGGCTAAGGCATGAGCTACTCTATTGCCTTGCCGTTTTACAAAACACAAATTAAAAGAAAGGAAACTACAAAAGAGATCAACAATATCCTGAGAAATATAGTCTTCATAACCGCGTCCGCCGTATCCCTTCTTGACCGCTTCCACTAGCAGCAGGCAGTCCGTCTCAACCACAACATTTGTGTACCCTTCCGTAAGAGCCAGACGCATACCGTGTAGGACAGCCATACCCTCTGCACTAAGCACCAAGTAAGGCTATTCTAACTGGCATTGGAAGGTCCACAAAAGATGACCGCTAACGTCCCGGATGACTACCGCACATCCGTTCTCTTCCGCTGTACTGACTGATGCATCTATATTGATCTTAACGCACCCATATGGTGGGCAGCGCCATGAAACCTAACATGGAGATGTGGAAGAAAAGGCAGCTCTACCCACAACCCCATGATAGCATGCATGGTCAGCAACTAGGCTGAGGTAAGAAGCCACAAGACCCGGGATATGGGGGGGATGATCCTCAAAGAGAATTTTATTCCTCGTTGTCCATTAGACCCACATAAGAGTAGTGCCCTCATCCTTTTGCCTACTATCCTCCTCCTGTAAAAGACTCCTAACAAAGGACGCCACGTCGTGATTGCCCAGCCGTCCGCCCCAATCAAACACCCCGGCCGCCCATACCTGTCTGGCTACGTCACAGTGTAGGAGTGCATGTGAAGAATCCTCCCACTGCCCGCAGCGATGGCAATTGTCATCTGGTGTCACATGCTTCCTTTGCAGTTTTGACTTAGTGGGAAGTATATTCCTAAGTGCTCTCCATATGAATTGCTTCAGTTTCGGTTGCCATCCTTGCTTCCAAACCCTCTTCCACAAATCGATATCCAAGTCGTCAATTAAATCCTCTCCTGTCCGAATAAAGAAATAAGCACTCCTGATAGTAAACTTCCCATTGCATTCCTTATCCCAATATATTGTGTCCTCGTCAATCCGCTGTGACAGTGGAATGTTAAGAACTCTCCGTGCTATATGTGTAGGAAAGCAAGTCTCCACTGCCTCTCTATTCCACCTCTTAGGTCCTCGAACCATCAAATCGCTCACCCATGTATAATCCACTGGGCCATGAATCAAATATATGTCTGTTGTGCCCCCCAAGTGTGGAATCCATCTCTCCTTGTAGATATGAATATTTTTTCCATCCCCCACCCTCGACCTGAAGCCACTCTTAACAACTTGCAGCGCCCCCCAAATACTCCTCCATGTATAACTGGGATTCCCCCCTAACTCGACCTGTAGAATAGAAGATGTGTTGTAATATTTCACCTTGAGTACCCGAGCAGCAAGAGACTCGCCATAGACTGCCAACCTCCATCCTTGTTTAGCGAGGAGTGCTTGGTTGAAAGCTTTCAGGTCCCTAAACCCCATACCCCCACTTTCCTCGGGCTTGCACAATCTATCCCAGCTCATCCAGTGAATTTTCCTTTCCCCCTCCTTAGATCCACACCAGAACCGTGCCATCATGGAATGGATATCATCAATAATTCCCTCCGGAAGTTTGAAGATGCTCATGAGATACGTAGGAATTGCTTAGATGACTGCTTTGATCAACACCTCCTTCCCTGGTCTGGACAACAATTGATCCTTCCACCCCTGTAATTTTTTCCACAATCTGTCCTTTATAGCCGCAAACACTTGCTTTTTGGACCTGCCTACCACCGTGGGAAGGCCCAAATACTTCTCATGCCTATCCACCTTTCTCACCTGTAGCAGATTTTTAATGAACTCCCTTCTCTCGCTTGTGACGTTAGTACTAAAGGAAACCTCCGTCTTCTCGTAATTGAATTTCTGCCTGGATGCCCTCTCATATTGGCTGAAAATTTCAGCTAAAGCGGAGCATTCTTCTGAGGTAGCCCTTGTAAAAACAATGCTATCATCTGCGAAAAGAAGGTGAGTGACCCATGGTGCTCTTCTGCATATTCTTGTCCCATGTATTTTGTTGACCTGTGCAGCTTTGGATAGAGAAAAAGAAAGTGCTTCAGTGCAAAAAAGAAAAAGGTAAGGGGATATAGGATCACCTTGGAGAAGTCCTCTGGATGGTTTTGCAGACCCTCTCCTATTGCCATTGACGATGAACTTGTGGGATATGCTTGTAACACACTCCATAACCTTCCTTCTCCAAATAGACGGCAACCCCATTCTCTCCATAACCCCCTCCAGAAAAACCCACTCGACTCTATCGTATGCCTTGCTCATGTCCAGCTTAAGCGCCATAAGCCCCTCTCTTCCTTTCTTACGGTGTTTCATGGTATTAAACAACTCATATGCCACCAAGGCATTGTCGGTGATCATCCTCCCTTCTATGAAAGCACTTTGATTCTCCGAGATAATCCCATTCATCAGCAGTTTGATTCTGTTTGCCAAGACCTTTGTAATAATCTTATATGAAATGTTGCACAAGCTGATAGGTCTATATTCAGACAGGCGGATAGGACTATTAGTCTTTGGAAAGAGAACCATATCAGTGTCATTAATGTCAGCCAGGCCAATCTCCCCTCTCCACCATTTAGAAATAAAATCCATCACGCTACTTTTAATCACCTCCCAGAAATTTTGGTAAAAAATTGCCTTCATCCCATCCGGGCCGGGAGCTTTATTCGGGTGCATTTGTTGAAGAGCTTTCCAAACTTCTGTCTCGGTGGGAACCTTTTCCAGATCTGAAATAGAGGATTCATCAATCACCCTAGGCATGCCTTTAAGAAATTCCTCCATCCTGTGACGGTTTGAGCAGGAAAAGAGGGAATTAAAATATGAAAAAATAATTTCAGCAATGGAATCCTCCTCCGTATGCCAACTCACATCCTCCTTAAAGAGACATTCTATGGTGTTGCATCTCTTTATTTTGCTAGCTTTATGATGAAAATATTTTGTGTTCCTGTCTCCGTCTCTCATCTCATTAGTCCTAGCTCTAGCCAACCAATAGCTCTCTTCCAGCCTTTGTAGATCCTGTAGTTCTCTCCCTAAAGATTCACATTCATGCAACATGTCATGAGATGGTGGCTTATCTTGAGCACGACCAAGCCTCTTCTCGAGCTGCTAAATTCTCCTTCTTATTTTACCAAATTTATCCGCCACCCATCAAGCAAGCTTTTCTGTGCAAAGGTTTGTATGTCCTTTAAGGCCCAAATCATAACTGTTGTCCCAAGCCCGAGTGACGACATCTTTGCATTCTGGTGAAGATAACCAAAAGGTTTCAAATCTGAACCGCTTCTCCACCTGCCCACCGTCATGATTCCTATGCTCTGCCCATAAAAGAATGTGCCCATGATCCGAGTTAAGAATAGGGAAGTTTTTGACCTTTCTGATATTGTAAAAATCACACCATTTCCTGCCAGCCAGAAACCTATCAAGTCTTTCCAAAATCATCGTGTCTACCTATTGTCCCCTCTTCCACGTAAATTTATTTCCGGTGGACCCCAAGTCAGTGAGCTGACATCTCTCCATTGCATCTCTGAAGTTCCGCATCTGCCATTCATGCCTAGGTTGACCTCCTTGCTTCTCAGATTGAAAAAGTATCTCGTTGAAATCCCCGCCGAAGACAATAGGCAAAGTCGTCTGTGCATAAAGCTCCTCCATCAGCCTCCAAGTGTTATGACGCTCGTGAGTTGCTGCCCAACCATAAATCCCCACAAAGTAAAAGCAATCCTGGCTGTCCTCCCTTCCCACCACCGCACTAATGTGATGATCCGAAAAAGACTTCACAGACACCTCCTCCCCTCTCCACCACACACCCAATCCTCCAGCTCTCCCCCTTTTGTCCACTCCAAACCCCACATTTTACCCACATCTCCTTCTAACCTCCTCTTGGTCCCTCACTCTACACATAGTCTCCATCACAAAGACTATATCGGGCATCTCTCTCCAACACCACCTCCTTAGAGAGTCAACCGTCCTAGGGCTGCCCAGACCCTGGACGTTCCATCATAAACTTTTCATGGCTCTTCATGGGCCTGGACCTCGCCAGCACCCGCTACTGTTGTGTGATTTGGTTCACACTGCACCACCACCCGCACCCATTTTCCGTCCAAACCCATCTCACCTTCATCAATCCCCTCCATACCTTCCGCACCCCCTCTCCTCCTCTTTCCCCCTTCAAGAACTCAATGTGACACCCTATCACCTCCCCCCACACCCACCTGCCGCGACCCAAGCCTTGAAAACCTTCGACATCTTCCCTTGATATTTCCCTCCCCACCCTTCCTACTATGGTGAATCAACCTCATAGCAAGCATCCTCACCCCTTCTTCCCCTACCCCTCCTTCCACAACACACCCTGCAACGTCATTAGCCTCGCTGTTATTCTGGAGCAGCTGTGTCACACCTGTGTCGACGTCCTCTGTGGATGCCTGAGCGTAGCTGTCCCCTAACGTGTGAGCCGCCATGTTGGAAGACACACCTAACACCTGACCTGCACCGTTGGATGACACCGCCGAACCTTGCACATTGATGTCGATGCCCCACTGGACGTTTGAGCGTTGTTGTCTGCCATCTGTCCCGTAACGCCGCGTCGGCTCGTTGTTGGGCTCCCCGTCTCCCGTTGCGTCTCCGTTGATGACGTTAACGCCCCACCCAGAGGCGCCCCTACCCCCTCCACAGCTTGGAACCCATCACCCTAAACAATATCCGTCGACGCCATAGCAGCGCCCCTCGTCCGCCACTCAAGGTCAGTAGCCGTCGGCGTCATTGCAGCGTCAACATGCTTGCCAAACGCCACTGTCGACGCCGTTGCTGCGTCAAAATGCTTTCCACACACCACTGTCGACGTCGTTGTGGCGTCCACCTACTTGACGAACACCTCATCGAGGTCTACCATCTCAACCGAATCATCTGACACCTCCTCCCTCCCCAGACACCCGTCAGCATCAGAACGTCGTCGACCCACGTCAACGTGGCATTGCTGCTCCCTCGACGTGGAACGTGCAGCGTTAGGTTTGGAGATAAACCTTAACTCTTTAGACACCCCCTCCCTACCCAGGAGTTCCTCCCTGATCGGAGCAATCCACCGCTTCGTCGGCGACACTTTGATCCAAGGCCCCAAGCGCCTAGGCGTCGCACCTTCCTCTGTCCGCTCTTCCTCCTCTCTGTAGTCCTTCTCAAGATGGCCCATGACGCCACAAAGATAACACAAAGCTGATAGCCGTTCATATCTAATCTCAATTGGAACAACCTTGCCGCTCTTATCCCTTATCTTTTGCAACTGTCGGATAGGCTTTGTGATGTTGATTTCGACACGCGCCCTGCACGACACCCCCCATCCAAGGTCGTGCCTATCAACGACGACGACCCAGCCGATCTTGCTAGCAATCGCCCTAATTGATTCCTCCGATCTATATCCCAGAGGCATGTTGTACAACCTGATCCAGAATAGGCAGAGATTAAGAACCATCTCCGACGGTGTGTCCTCCGGATTGATATCCCTGACCACGAGAAGATGATTGTCGAAATTCCATGGACCTTCCACAACGACCTTCTCCTTATCCTTCCAATGGAGAAACTGGATCACAAAGAGATTGCTAGATATCTTCCTGAAGCTAACGTCCTTCCTCAGCGCCCAAGCATTGGTCATCATTCTTTTGAATGCCGGAAAGTTGTATGGCCTATCCGTCATCAGCCGTCCGAGCAGTGCTAGGGCTATGTGCTCGCTCCCCTCCCCCTCCGATGCCCCTTGGAGATCAAGGACATCGTTCTCCTCTTCCTGTTGAACCCTCAGTGTCGCGTACCTTTCCACAAGTTCATCCGCCATAGCACGGAGAAGCCCTGCAAAACGCAAGAGAGACGACGCCTCGGTGGTGAGAAGACCTGGATGCACCGTCGCCTAGAGAAGCCCTAGGAGACGAGCGACTAGGAGTTATCCGATCTTTAGCTCGACATGCACATTCACCTAAAAGATATCTAACCAACAAGGTCAGAGAAAAGTCCCAGTGTGAGATATAACTCTCTATCAACTTTATTATTATCACAGATAACTAAGAAGAAAGGAATATTATTATAAGATGAGTAAATTCAGCAAGTTCTCTTATGTTGGACAATCGTCACTTGTTTATGCAGTTTAGGCATATACACTACATTGTAGATTGTCTTTATGCTTGAAAAGGAATATGAGGAACTGTATGACTGTTACAAACTAAATAGTATAAAAGGAAATCAAGGCCTCATCTAATGTTCTCATATTTGATCATATATGTGTACACTACACGGCTGATGACATATTCTATTATGCCTTGATGATTTGAGTCATACCACCCAAATCCAACTGACCACTGTGAAGTTGAAATTAGAGCCATACAGGGTCAATGGAAGAGCAAGAATCCATGACCTTCCTACACCTTTCGGGCACAAGTGACATACAGTTACATCAAAGGGGTTGGATGATGCATGGCCACCCATATAACATCTAGCCCATCTTGGTAGAAGTAACGATGCTAGGAGAACAGGCTCATGCATGTCCATTCTAACAAGAAGGAGTGCCTCACGCATGGCCATCCATCTCACACAACTTGATATTAAGGATGCAAAGGAATCCTTGACTTGCACCCCACATTTTCAAAAATATGCCCTCCAAGTTAAACTCATTTCACCATCCCACAATTAAACTGACACTGGAATGGATGTATAGCACATGGCAAGCTACGTGATTAGATTCCACTTGATTAATTAGGTCAATTAACGTGTCTTTAGCATAAATCAAGTTACAACATATAAAACCATAGCAAACTATATAAGATAAGTAAATATCACACTTTCAACATATGTAAGCACATAGGGTGTGAGCTTGTCACACTATCACCACATAATGTCTGTATCATTACCATTCACAATGCAATCACCACTGTTACACAACCTCACAAGGCCATCACTGATGTTACATCACTATGGCATATCAATCCCTCATTCCAGTACTAGAGGATATCACCTCAACTAGGCACTAAGCCCTTACCAGGTCTTAAGACCCATCACATCACACTTGTGATTCATTGTTATCTCATTATGCTTCATTGGTCATATAAACATTACTTATGCCACATCACATATGCTTGCCATAGCAATCATTAGCTATTACATTCATATCTATAGTAAAGTTAATATTATATAAATAGAGAGAGAATATGTTTCAACACATCAAACCTCTTTAAGTAAATCAAACTATGCATCATAAGTTCTCTAACTTAGGATGAGACTTCATGCTTATTCCATGTATGGTTCTCAAGCATAATCCTATCTCAAATCCCTGACTTTCACTACCTCCCATAAGTCGGAGTATATTCAAGTAAGCACATTCACATATTCATACCTTTCTATGTTCCCATACTGAGACTTATAGCCAAATCTTGATATTATTTAACCATTTTCATAGTATTTATTAATTAAAACACCCAATTGACTCACATGATTAAAGTCATGTAATTTAATATAGAGAGAGAGAGTGCAATATCATGCTTTCTATTCATGCACATTCAATAATATGATTGGCCCTTCAAATCAGGGTCAATGATTTTTCACATATAGTTGATTAGGGTTTTACATCATGGTTATTATCATCAAACCCTAAACACACCTTTCAACTTTCTTGGGACCGATTTAAGTTTGATCAACATTAGTTAGGTATGACTTGCTCATTGTGTCACTAGCACTAGGTATCACCATTTCATAAAGACATATGTGTATTACCTCATTAGGTTATGTGTGGGTTACAACAAGGCATCACACAAACACATTGACTATCACACCAACATGATGTTTCATCATTAAGTGATCCATATGTCATTATTCTTTACAAGTAATCAACCACAATATATTACTAAGGAAAGTCAAACCTTAGTTTACATAACTACAAGGTTTCACTCTAAATTATTCACAAAGTACTTATTAGATCATTAAACTTGTTCATGTGATTTCTACACAAAACCTAACACCCTTTGATTCCAACAAGACTCATCCCCACTATCATGTACTAACATAGTAGTCTCATTAATCTCTCTCACAAACTATGAGCATGTAGAAAGGAACATAGAGGACACTTTCCGTGGATTACAATCTTTCACTAAGGTGTGCACATAAGTATTACCATCTTATGATTAGGATTAATGTATGGTTACTTTACCATTAAACACTACTTCTATGACCTCCCATCTTATCGGAGAGTTTTAGGGCTAAGAATCATAATTAAGGGTAACCATTCATAGTCATGACATCTTTGATAGATCGTCATACTAGGTATTATCTATATCCACACACAAAGGTAAAGGTGTAACGGCCCTTCATTACACATGCATCAACTAGTGACATCTCATTCTATTCTCTTAACCCTAGACATCGGTTTCACTTCCAACTTAAGGACCAATTTTCACACTCATCAATTGATATCAGTTCTACCACCTTGTCAAGATATCATATTAGCAACAACATGGGTTACCGGGTAATCATCAACCCTTGAAATTAGTTTTGTCCCTTCCAAGGTGTTTCAGCTTGACATCCATTTAGCAACACGATCTTAACACCTACTAGGTGTAACGATCTACCTCATCAAAGTGTTTCTCAGTTTTCAACATCTTGGGTCAACCTTGATATATTTGTTTCATATGGCTAGGGAGATCCCAGTCTCATCATCCTCATGTATCGGCATGACCACATAAAAGTGTGTCGAGCAAGCTCACCTTAGGGTGTATTGGTTTAGCACTCATGGTGTCAGATGATACTTGACATTGGGTGTCGACTTGTCACCATCATAACATGTTAACTACCTCTATGCAAGGTACAAGGGCTTAACCTCCCCAAGTTGTATTAGGAAACCCTACTTGAAGTGTGACGAGCAACCCTAAGTGTGATGGGTTGTTAGGGTAAGGGTTGGAGAATGTCGGCGTCTTGCACAACCAAGGGTGTGACAGTTTATGCATCAGTTGGGCGTCACAGTTCAAGCATTACAAAGCATGTCAGATTAGAACCCTAAAAGCATGTCGGTTTAGTCAACTTCAACCTTGGGATATCGGCCACTCATTCCACCATTTTCATGATAGGAAGGTAAAATATATGGACAACAAGTTAAATGAGATTCCTCCACCCAAAATAGTTCTAAAGACTATTAACAACTTCTACCATATATAAGATGAATGATTTAGAGATGACAAACAATATAGGCATATGAAAGAGTGAAAATAACATAGAAGGCTAAGAGTTATATAACCTGACTCAAGAAGGTCTTCTTCAAGGGTTCAAGCTTCATGATCAAAGCTCTAAAGCACACATTCTCAAGGTGGAAGATAGTCCATCAAGAGTCCCAACTAGACCTCAACATCACCTCAAGAAAGAATAAGGTTCTAGGGTTATGATATCTCAAGAAGAAAGGAAAGACAGATAACCACATCCTAATCAACCTTCATTCAATATTTTATCCATGGCCGATAGAGGAATAAGAAGACGAAGAAGAGAGGTCAAAGAAATGGCCATCAAAGAAACATAACTCACCAAGATGGAAGTTGAACAAGAAATCAACATGAGCAAGGAACTCAATCTCCTGAGCTCCATGGGGACTTCCTCTAGATCCTTAAACTTCCAAGATCATCCACCAAGAAGGAAAGAACAAGAATGGATGAAAGGGTTTACTTGTGTGAAGAGGGAGGGGGTTATATATTTGAGGAAAGAAAGAGAGATCAAAGGAGAGGTGTCATCACCTTAAGAATCTTGGTGACAATTGTCTACATGCAAATGCCACATGAAACCACCTTAACATTCAAGGTTATGGAGATATACTCTAGGTAGAGTATCGACCTCTTGGCTTCCTATCAAGGGAGCCACATTACAAACAGATACACATCACCAATCGGATACACTACATTCCTAGGTCAAGACAAACATTGTCCATAGACCATTATCTCTTCTAAGGTTATCATCTCTTGCTCGAGATCCAAACTAGGCTCCCACATATTTCTATATCTTCTAGTAAAACAAGAGATCGAACACTCTAGAGATGGTAAATTGCATGTTAACCCCCTTTGCCTTGAATTAATTACAATTCAAAACAAAACTAGTACATAAAGAACAAGCATCATCCACATAGCCTAAACTTGAAACTTAATCTCTTCACAAAGCGCCCCATAGCATCAACTACGAGCACGCTCAACATGTGACATATTGTAACGACCACGCCTTCCGGTAACCCCCAATTAAGGGAGACCGAGAGGTCGGTGTCGTTATCCAATTTCCGGATCAAGGTTCAACAATTAATTGATAACAATTATTAAATTCTACTAGACTATACTGAAAAGTTGTAATAAATAAAAAATTTTGCATACCTTTGAAAATTTTGGATTTCTAAACTTCTATCCAGGACTGGGACTAACTAACTAATCCTCCGTGGACTTTAATTCATGTATTTCACAATATGACGATTTACTATTTGTCCTTTTTGTTTTGTACCTAAAACGCCGACAAACAAAATGTCGGTCAGCCAAAGCTGGTATGTGGGGGATTCACTAATCATGCAATTATCCATAACAATGTATTGCATTCCATTATCAATTAACAAACAATTTTACGTTTTAAGTATAACTACGTGATCCATGTGTACCCTATACCCTGCGTTGTCCCTGCAGTGGACCTGGATACTACCACCCTTATGGCAGATTCCGATTATACCCCTCATGACTTCACCTAATAGGTGAATCAATTTCTAGGACTGAGTCACATGGTACTACCCGTAGGTAGCCCACTCCTTAACTCATGGTATGCTAAGAGTCTCATGGCACTACACATGTGTAGCCCAGTTTCTAACTCATGATACCCTAGACCTTGCTCTAGGTTATCCTTAGCCTTTGCATAGCTGCAGGGTTAGACTCGGATCTAGCCAGTTATACATGTATACTCATAGTGATAGTCAAAGTCACTCTATAGTTGCATGAATTAAAACATCCAACAGTTATTTCAATCCATGAGGGAAACGTCGATCAAATCCTAGAAAAACTAATCAGGATAATCATAAGCGTAACCACATACCTCTTATTGCAGATTTGGATACATAATTAACTTTGTAGGGAGAGAAAATCCGAACAATCAAGCAATTGCACAGAAAACCTAAAATAAACATTCCAACTTAATTTTATCAAAATTTATCCAATTCCATCTTTTTCCGTAGGGTTTCTATTCCAATTTTAGGGTTTCTTGGAAACTAGGGTTTTGCCTTCATTCTTAGTTATCTTGAACCCTAATTCCTCAAAATCACTTAAAACCTTTAAATTCTCTCCTTTTAATATTCCAAACAGTCTTAGGATCATTATTTAGTAATTTATCAAAATAACAAGGTTTTCTTCTTCTTTTACCCTAAATTAGGGTTTTCATGTACATTATCTTTCATTTATAGACATAAACCCTAAATTAACCATCTTTGTATTAAAAACGGATGAAAACTTCATTTTATTAATTAACAGGTTAATAATCCTCAATTTAACCTATTAAGTTACAAAGAATCATCCTTTATGTACAGTTAGGGTTTCCAATTAACTTGTAATGCATTTTTCTAAAAAACAAGGCACTTTTGCAAAAAGAACAAGAACCAGGTTCTCAAATCATTTTTATCAGGTTCCTTGCATTTTTTTACCCAACTTTCATATATAAAGTTTCTTCATATGAGGTTCCTAGCTATTACTACGATTTTAGAGAGGAAAAGCAACTTTCTTGATTATTTGATTAGAGAGGGGATTTTATTGATTTTCCTCAATCGTTAGATCGATGTGCCAAAATTCCACAACTTGATCTAACGCTCTACATTAGTTGTCCCCACTAGCGGCGCATGCCTCCTCTGGCGATCGTTGATCCTCGATCTAACACTCTGCTTCAGCGAGCGACCATCGCTTAACTGACAACCCTCTTAGCACCGTTGGATCCCCGTGTGGATCACGGTGATCCTTGATCAAACGAAGGTTGTATGTCGTCTTCTTCCTTTCCTTGCTGCTAAAGCCACGGTAGAGTGAGGTGGTGCCCTCGCCGGAGTAGGTACAATAGAGCGAGGGAGGGAGCTCTGTGACTTGGTAAGAAGGCGTCTAGAGTCGTGAGAGTGAAAGCAACTAAGAGGGGTCCTATTTATAGGCTATGGGGGTCTCTACCTAGGGTTTCTTATCCCCTTCATAAACTAGTTCTCTACCCAGTTGGGCGTTTTTCCTATTCGCGATGGGAACCCACCAAAGTAGGGTCGAGAAGCTTCGCCTCTCACCCCCGGACCTATTGGACAAGTTTCCAAGCTCGAACAATCACTGAATCGATCAAAATCAAAGGGGGGAGTTTCCCCTGATCGTGCTATAGTACACATCCCTCTGGGACTCTAGAAAATGAGTCGGGTCAGTTGGATCAAGATCCAACGGCCACAATCATTTGTGCTCAAACAAAAAGGGAAATATTTCCCAAATTGCAAGGAAAATCCTATTTTGAGGATAATCTTGAAAAATCAATAACTCTAAACTCTTAACTCCTTTTTGCCTCAAATTTTAGGGGAAACTCTTTTATGTTTTTATCTTTCATCCTGAAAAAATTGGGATCATTATCTCAATTAAACGGTTCCTTTTCTTTATTTGCAAGAAAACGCCTTTTTATTCATATTTTCCCTATATTCTTTATTTCCTTTGCTATTATATAATTATCCTGAGTTTCTTGAACCCCAAGGAACCTTTATAACTCGAAATCTTATTTTGAGAAAATATATTTTATCCTTTTAATCATCCTTTATTCATTTTCTTATATATCCCATTATCCCATTGAATTCCTTTTTCATTTCTTTTTCTTTTTCTTTTTCTTTCAATTGGGCTTAATGGCCAAAAAGGCCCATCAAAAGAGCATGCAAGGCTATTATTCACGAAATTCATTCAAATCAAACCATGAAATCAAACATTGATCTTATTTATCTTTTAAAGGAGATTCACAAATCTCATTACATGTTTTGGAAAATGAGGTTATAACATCCTCCCCTCCTTATAGGAATTTTGCCCTCAAAATTCAAAAATCAAGAAAACAAATCAAGATATGCTTTTTCCTTGTCCATCTTCAGCTCCCATGTGGCTTCATCCTCTCCATGGTGCTTCCAAATAACCTTTACCATCTCAATATTCTTATTTCTGAGCTCTTTTACCTTGGTATCTAGAATCCGCAAAGGCAACTCAGGATAAGACAACTTTCCTTGAAGCTCAATAGGTTCAATGCTAAGTACATGGCTTGGATCTTGCACATATCTATTCATATTGGACACGTGAAACACATCATGCATCATACTATATTGTGGGAGTAACGATGAATGATATGTGGCCTCACCAATCCATTCTAACACTTCAAATGGACCCACGTATCAGGGACTCAACTTTCCTCTATTCTTAGCTATAGCTCGGGGCGATCGGATTTTCAGAAAAACATGTTCTCCCACAGCAAAATGCACATCAGTCCGCTTCGCATCAGTATACGACTTATGTCAGTCCTGGGCTCTCTTTAGCCTTTGCCTGATCAAAGAGACTTTATCAGCATACACTTGGAGCTCATCTGACCTCAATAAGGTCCTTTCACCAACATCATCCCAGTGAAGTGGTGACTGACACAGTTCCCATATAGAGCTTCATATGGAGGCATCTCGATACTGTCTTGGTAACTATTGTTGTAGGCAAACTCAGCTAAAGGTACGTATTTCTCCCATGATCCCCCCCAATCGAGCACACAAGCTCGCAGCAGATCCTCTAAGGTCTGAATTGTCCTTTCCTACTGACCATCTGTCTGGGGTTGATAGGTAATACTAAACTTCAACTTTGTACCAAGTTCCTCTTGAACTTGCTTCTACAGCTTGGAAGTGAACTTTGGGTCTCTATCTGAGATGATGGAACCGGGTATGCCATGCAAGCGCACTATCTTTCTGATATACAGCTTAGCTAAATCTGACACCTTGGCAGTGGTCTTTAGGGCAAGGAAGTGTGCAAACTTGGTAAGGCGATCTACCACAACCCATATCGCATCGTGACCTCTCTTGGTCTGGGGTAGACCCACCACAAAATCCATGGTGATCTGCTCCCATTTCCACTCTAGAATCTCTATAGACTGTAAAAGTCCGTCGGGTCGCTGGTGTTCAGCCTTCACCATTTGGCACGTAAGACAACTGGCTACATAAGCTGCAATGTCTCTCTTCATTTCTGGCCACCAGAAAAACCTTTGCGTGTCCTTAAACATCTTCGTAGTTCATGGGTGTACCGTGTACTTAGAACCATGAGCCTCTTGTAGGATACGTTCCTTCAATGGTGAATCTTCAGGAACCCATATGCGATTCTCAAATCGTATTCCTCCATCTATTCCCAAAGAAAGATGGGTCTGAGGCTTCTTCATCGAGTCCTTCATCTTGTCAAGTCCGCCACTGGCCAACTATGATGCGACCACCTCACTTAAGAATTCAGACTATATCTGGATGTTGGCCAAACAAACTCGATCATCTAACGGTTGAGGTGACCATTCCACCAACTCTTCTAAGCTCTTCCACTAACTGGACAACACAGTTGCACACCTGAGCTATTTCCGACTCAAAGAATCGGCTATGACATTTGCCTTCCCGGGATAATAGGCAATGGTGAAGTCGTAATCCTTCATGTACTCCATCCATTGTCATTGTCGTAGGTTTAAGCCTTTCTGCATCAAGAGGTACTTCATGCCCTTATGGTCAGTGAAGATTTCAAAAGTAGCACCATACAAGTAATGTCGCCATATCTTCAGGGCATGGATGATAGCAGCTAACTCCAGGTCATGTGTCGGGTAATTCACCTCGTTGGGCTTGAGCTGTCGGGAGGCATATGCAACCACATGTTGATTCTGTTCCAACACACAGCCTAGTCCCATCTTTGATGCATCGGTGAAAATCATGAAACCCTCATTGCCTGATGGTAGAGTCAAAACTGGTGCATTGGTTAGCTTCTCTTTCAGCTCCTAGAAACAAGCCTCACAAACATCGGACCACACGAATATCACATCTTTCCGAGTCAACATGGTCAAAGGCAAGGCGGTCTTTGAGAAATCCGCGATGAAGCGCCGATAATATCCTGCTAACCCCAAGAAGCTTTGAATCTCAGAGGGGTTCTTCGGTGCTGGCCAATCTCAAACTGCCGATACTTTAGTTGGATTTACGGCGATCGTTCCTCCAGAGATGATGTGTCCAAGGAACATGACTCGGTCTATCCAAAACTCACATTTAGAGAATTTCCCATAGAACTTCTGCTTTCTCAAGATATCAAGGACTTTACTTAGGTGGTCTCGGTGTTGATCTAAGTTATCTGAATAAACTAGTATGTCATCTATGAACACTATGAAAAATGACTCGAGCAAGGGTTGAAACACACTGTTCATAAGGTTCATGAACACACTAGGTGCATTGGACAACCCAAAAGGCATAACCACAAACTCATAGTGGCCATACTGGGTTCTAAAAGTTGTTTTCGGGATGTCCTCACTCTTGACTCTCAACTGGTGGTAACCCAATCTCAAGTCAATCTTGGAAAAGACTCGAGCCAACTTCAACTGGTCAAACAAGTCATCTATCCAGGGAAAAGGGTATTTTTTCTTAATGGTAGCTTGGTTGATCATCTGATAGTCTATGCACATTCGGAGTGAACCATCCTTTTTCTTTAAAAAAAAGCACCGGCGCTCCCCATGGTGATGTGCTAGGACAGATAAAACCCTTATCCAACAATTCCTGCAATTGCTTCTTTAACTCAAGCAACTCAGTAGGGGCCATTCTATAAGGTGCTGGGGAAATAGGGTTTGTACCAGGGGCTAGTTTTATGGAGAAATCT
Organism: Alisma plantago-aquatica; assembly: GCA_963693085.1. NCBI lineage: Eukaryota > Viridiplantae > Streptophyta > Magnoliopsida > Alismatales > Alismataceae > Alisma > Alisma plantago-aquatica. Next base: position 369,437,287 of record OY856413.1, on the reverse strand, counting down.
ACCTCTCTTTCGGGAGGAATCCCAGGTAGATCATCTGGGAAAACATGTGCATAGCCCCTAACTACCACTATTTCTTCTAAGGGTTGCACCTTGGGTTCTGGCTCAGTGACTACTGCTAGGAAAGCTCGACACCCTTTACTCATCATCTACTCTGCTTTCACGGCTGACACATACAAGCTGGTGGTGTCCTCTCTCCTACCCCTAATGATAAAAGGTGGGTGACCTGGTTTCTTAATGATCACTTTCTTCTCTCTACAGTCGATATTGGCCCTATACATATAAAGCCAATCCATGCCAATGATTACGTCAAAATCATTCATGTCAAGAAGGATAAAGTATGTAGGAAACTCATGATCTCGATATTTCACAGGTATCACCGGAGTTTTCAAAAAGGAAGTAAAGATTCGACCACTCGGGGTTGTAACATCTAAGACATACCCTAAATCCTTGATATCCAAAGAAAGCATAGTTGCAAGATTTCTTGAAATGAAAGTATTAGTAGATCCAGAGTCAAACAAAGCATTTACATTATGTCCCATGACTTCAAGCATGCCTACATTGTTTTTCATCATGCATTAGACCATTACATGCTTAACTTAAAACATAAAAGAAAACTCTAAGGGTTATTACCCTCAATCAACCGATTAGCATTAACTTGAGCCTTCTCATCGGCAATGGCAAACACCCGAGCTTGTCTTCTCTCTCCTGCAGGTGGGGCTAGAACTATAGGTGGGGCTGCCACAGGTGGGGCTGCTACAAGTGGGGCTTCCACTTGTCCTGGTTCTCTGGGATCTGGCATAGGACAGACGGATTGTAGATGTCCTTCTTGGTGGCATCGAAATCATGTCTTCTTCTTGTAGCAACATTCACCGGCGTGCCCCTTTCCGTAGGTGCGGCAAGGAGGTCGATTGTTCTCTTGACGGGGTTTCCCTTTTCCTCCATGTTTTCCTTTAGCTTGATGACGTCCTGGACCCTTCTTGTGGTTGTTTCTTGGGCCTTGGGCTCCTTCAGTGAAACCCAAGTACCCCTTGGGTGGAAACTGGGTAGGCATCACAGTCCTCTCCATGTCTAAAGCAGTGTTGTAGGCTTCAGTGAAGGTTTTAGGCTTGCTTGCCATTACATGGGGCCTGGTGGCAGGGTGAAGACGCTCTATGAAGTGATCCACCCTTCTTTCTTCATCCATCTTGTACCCAAAGCGTTCCAGGATCCGGAACGTGCGCCCAAAGTCCACCACTGAAGAGTTTCCTTGGGTCATGTTGGTGAACTCCCTTTCCTTTTCCTACTTAGCTGAGACTGGAACAAATCTGGTGGTGAAAATCGTCTTGAAGTCAGCCCATGCCATGGGTTCCTCTGTCAAATCCCGACCGGTGATGTGGGTCTCCCACCATATCTTGGCTGCTCCTTCCAGGAGATGAGTAGCAAAGAGTATCTTCTTGCTCGGCTAAACTTCAAGCATGCAGAATCCATTCTCGACTGCAAGAAGCCAAGCTTCCACTTTATCGACTACCTCTGTCTTATCCTCTCCCCAGAACATCTCGATATTCAACTTGACAAAGTCTAGGATGGTGGCTCCTAGTCGAGGACGAACCGGAACTGACTCACCATTCTCAGCTCTGGCCAGGTCTCGGAGGGCCAAGGCATTAATGGCCTCAGTCAGCTTCTTTTGTTGTTCCATCCACAACGATTCAGGGGTGTGGATCATCATGGTCGGTTTTGGACCTCCATCTTGGTCTTCTTCCATCTGGTCTACTTCCTCGTAAACATGTTGTTCTTCATACCCTTGGTCTTGCTCTTGATCAAGGTTGCCGAAGGGTATCAGGTCAGGGTTAGGGACTTCATGAGTGGTGTCCTCTGGCCTCTTTCTCTTCTTAGAGGATTCACCATCATGGTTCTTCTTCCTCTTCTCTGAAGACCCCTTTCCTTTGTGGGGAGGCCAAGCACTCCTAGCTGGGTTCCCAATACCCTCAGGGATAGCAACTGTCTTTGTATGAGCCATCTACATAAGCATAACAAAAAGACCTTTAGTTTATCATTAAATTAATTATACTTATGTCAGTGACATCTCATTATGTATCTTTTATTAATTTGATGGAGGATTCCTTAATCCTTAACTTACTTGCCCATACCACATGAGGGTGAGGAAGAGAGAGAAAACCCTAACTCTTAAAGTCCTTAATAGAATATGTGATGAGAAGGGATGAATAAAATGAGAGAGTACTAAGGTATCTTATTTCAATTTAGATCCTAGGACATCGGCCAGGAAGTCACACAATATGGGAGTCCTTGTATTCCGACTAGTAGTGCGGAAGAAAATTTTTCCAGCCCCCGGAAGTGATCCTTTTCTAGACACCTCAGTCTTTCAGAAAATCCTCTAATAACTCCCTTGGGTTCTACAGAGTTTGTAAAATTTAATAATTATTAACAATTAAGTCGAGAACCTTGGCTCTGATACCAAATGTAATGACCCCGCCTTCCGATAACCCCCAATTAAGGGAGACGGAGAGGTCGGTGTCATTATCCAATTTCCAGATCAAGGTTCAGCAATTAATTGATAACAATTATTAAATTCTAGTAGACTATACTGAAAAGCTATAATAAATATAATTTTTTGCATACCTTTGAAAATTTTCAATTTCTAAACTTCTATCCAGGACTGGGACTAACTAACAAATCCTCCTTGGACATTAATTCATGTATTTCACAATATGACAATATACTGTTTGTCCTTTTTGTTTTGTACCTAAAACACCGACAAACAAAACGTCGGTTAGCCAAAGCTCGTATGTGGGGGATTCACTAATCATGCAATTATCCATAACAATGTATTGCATTCAATTATCAATTAACAAACAATTTTACGTTTTAAGTATAACTATGCGATCCATGTGTACCCTATCCCATGCGCTGTCCCTGCAGTGGACTTGGATACTACCTTCCTTATGGTAGATTCCCATTATACCCCTCATGACTTCACCTAATAGGTGAATCAGTTTCTAGGGCTGAGTCACATGGCACTACCTGTAGGTACCCCACTCCTTAACTCATGGTATGCTAAGAGTCTCATGGCACTATAGATGTGTAGCCCGGTTTCTAACTCATGATACCCTAGACCTTGCTCTAGGTTATCCTTAGCCTTTGCATAGCCACAGGAGTAGACTCAGATCTAGCCAATTATACATGTATACTCATAGTGATAGTCATAGTCACTCTATAGTTGCATGAATTAAAACATCCAATAGTTATTTCAAGCCATGAGGGAAACGTCGATAAAATCCTCGGAAAATTAATATGGATAATCATAAGCGTAACCACATACCTCTTATTGTAGATTCGGATAAAGAATTAACTTTGTAGAGAGAGAAAATCCAAACAGTCAAGCAATTGCACAGAAACCCTGAAATAAACATTCCAACTTCATTTTATCAAAATTTATCCAATTCCATCTTATTCCTTGGGGTTTCTATTCCAATTTTAGGGTTTCTTGGAAACTAGGGTCTTGCCTTCATTCTTAGTTATCATGAACCCTAATTCCTCAAAAACACTTAAAACCTTTAAATTCTCTCCTTTTAATATTCCTAACAGTCTTAGGATCATTATTTAGTAATTTATCAAAATAACAAGGTTTTCTTCTTCTTTTACCCTAAATTAGGGTTTTCATGTACAATATCTTTCATTTATAGACATAAACCCTAAATTAACCATCTTTGTATTCAAAATGGATGAAAACTTCATATTATTAATTAACAGGTTAATAATCCTCAATTTAACCTATTAAGTTACAAAGAATCATCCTTTATGTACAGTTAGGGTTTCTAATTAACTTATAATGCATTTTCTAACAAAACAAGACACTTTTGCAAAACGAACTAGAACCAGGTTCTCAAATCATTTTTATCAGGTTCCTTGCATTTTTCCTACAACAATAGTTACCAACGGCGTATTGACATGGCACCTTATGAGGCTTTGTACGGTAGGAAGTGTAGATCTCCTTTATGTTGGTATGAGTTCGGCGAGTATCAACTTTTGGGTCCAGAGTTAGTGCAGCAGACGATAGAGAAGATCATGGTAATACGGCAACAGTTGAAAGTGACACATGATAGACAGAATTCATATGTAGATAATTTTTGATGACCTCTAGAGTTCTAGGTGGGATACAAGGTGTATCTCAAGGTCTCCCCATGGAAAGGTGTGTTGAGGTTTGGCCGGAAAGGCAAGTTGTCTCCCAGGTATATGGGGCCATATCCGGTGATAGCACATGTTTGCAAAGTGGCTTACAAGTTAAAGCTACCACCAGAGTTGCACAGTTTGCATCCAGTGTTCCATGTCAGTATGCTGAAGAAAAGTCATCCAGGCATAAAGAAAGTGATACAACCAGTTGAGGTTGAGCTTGATGAAGGTGTGACCTACGAGGAAGGTCCAGTGTTGATCCTTGACAGAAGAGTGAAGAAGCTGAAGAGGAAGAAAGTGGTTCTTGTGAAGGTTTTTTGGCATCATCATGACATTGAGTAAGCCACGTGGGAGCTTGAGGAAGAGATGAGGAGGAAGTATCCCTTGCTTTTCTCTTCGGATTTTGGGGACGAAATCCTTTCGTAGGGGTTTATGGCTTGTAAGGACCCTGACCTCCATTTTGGTCTTAGCCTGTTTGCTTTGGCTAAACATGATGTTTAGACATTTGCTAATCACCTAAAGTTGTGATTAGGGTTTGTTTGTGCTTTTTTGAGTGGTCGGGGTGCAACTTGCAAATTACCCAAGTTCTAGGGTTGGTGTGCAAGTTTGTCACCTTGAGAGATGTCTTTCTCTCTCCTTGCATCCTCTAGAGTTGAGAGGATGGGTTGGGCTCTTTTCTTGAGTAGCCTAGGCCATTTTTGAGCCTTTTTGAGTTGTGTTGAGCCTTGTTGGAGCTTGTATCGGGCTGGACCTTGGTGTGTCGACAAGAGGAGTGCCTATTAGTATCAGGCAAGAGGTGTATCGGCCTTGGTGTGTCAGGTTTCCATGTTGGGAAACACACACACCCTCCACCTAGCCTCATTTGTGTCACCATCTTTGGACAAGTGATTGTTGCTTTGCTAAGTGGGTGGCAAGTCGTGGACATGTGGTTTTGGGGGTGTTAGCATGTGGCATGACCCGAGGACAAGTGTGCTAGGTTCGGGTCCCACCTTGCCTTGCTCTCTCCCTTCACCCCTTAGTATATAAGCAACCCTTCTTGCTTGCTAGGCCTCTTTAATACCCTTAGTTGATCTCTTTCCTTTGGTGGCTGAGCTAGGAGTGGACAAGAGGAAGTGGTGGTTGATACAGCTGGTGTCTTGGCCGATACCCCTTTCTATGTTGCTCCTTTTTCTCCTCTTGAGGTGAGTATCATTCTCTCTTTCCTTGGCACCTTCTCCTTCTTGCTTGTTTTTCGGCCATGGTGGTTATGAGTTGTTCTTCTCTTCTTGAGGTGGCCGAAGGTGGTTCCTAGGAGCTTGGAGCTTGGTGCTTGGAGCTTTAGAGCTTGAGGAGTGTGCTTGGGGCGGGTTACATAACTTCTAACCCTAACTATACTACTTCCTTACCATGTTTCTTTGTATATTCTATCTTGATCGGCCATGTTATCTTGCTAGATATGTTTCTTTCTTTAATGGTTATGTTGTTTCCCTAGATGTACCATGGACCCTGTTTTCCGAACCTTGGATTAGGGTTCCTTGGGCAAAACCCTCTCTCTTAGTTGTTGAGAGATGAGCCTAGGGTCTCCTAATTCAATGGTGTGTTGTGGCGTGTTCTTGGGGCAAAACCCCCTTTCTCTCTTTGGTCTTGAGAGGTGAGCTTAAGCTCTAGTTGTGTGGGAAAAACCCCTCTCTCCCTTAGTTGTTGAGAGGTGAGTCTACACTCTAGTTGTTTGAGCAACACCCTTCTCTCTCACCATGGATTTGAAAGAGTGAGCCTTTGGTTGGGTGTTGACCTAGTTGTTGGCTGGTTGACTGATATGGTGATGACCCACTTGCTACCCGATATGTGATAGAGAATTTTGCAAGACCCCTCTCACTTGTTGAGAGGTGATCCAAAACTATGGCAACAGATCCCACTATCACACAGATAGCGAGGTGTTACGCGAAAACATGCGGAAATCACCATAACCACAGATTATCAAAAACATGGGTTAATTAAAACCGATTGCGGAAACTATTACATTCAAGTCCTCATCCTGCAAAGAAATAGGTTATATAAACATATAACAGATCTGATACGTGTCCACAGCTTTGAGGAACATATGTCTAACCATCACATGAGTTCATCACCTATTTATACATACATGAAGGCCCACATCTAGCCACAGCAGGATATACAAAACATTAACAGCTATACAACGTCAAACAATGTCAAAACACCTCCAAGGACCTGAGAGTATAGGGATGACTCTAGACTCTACTACCAAACATCCAAAACAGTAGCATATCCATCGCATGCCTTCTACTGCTCTTCTTGCTGCTCGGCCGCAACTCCACGACCACCACCACGTCTAGCTCAACCACCTAAAAATGGTGTAAACTAGTGGGGTGAGACACACAGTCCCAGCGAGAAACATAACTCCTAGCCGAAACTACAGAACCTCAGAAAGATAAAGCAGTAACAACAGATAACTGATAAGAGGTATAACAAGAGAAGTTATGTAAAATACGGCTACTCATACTGACAAGCTTACCAGATGTACAGAAGGCATATATCCACTTATTTCTTTATGGAACATGATTAACAAGATAAGATATATTGCAACATAATATGATTAAGCATATGAGTAACTACAAGATGTAACAAGATTAACTACGCAAGTAAGGCCTCAACCAATTTTCCGTGTTTGTCTTAAATGGTAAATACTATACAGCTCGATTACGTATTCTTATGCCCTGAGGAAGTGAACAGTACCGTTCAAATCCAACCGACGGCTGCGAAACCCGGAGCCGGTGCCATACAAGGTCAAATGGAAGAGCCAGACTCCATGACCTCCCACCTTGTGGTCAGTGCACGAGTACAACATAAGCAGGATCGCAGTCTCATGCTGAAGTGGTCTTAGCCACAGGGTCAGGATACCCTATGCCTAGCCCGCCTCAGTACAGGTATCGACACTAGTGAAACTGAGCCATGGGCATGTTCACCGTGCTCTGAGTACAGGTATCATGCTCCTCATATCACATATCCTGAGCCATGGGCATGTTCACCATGCTCCTCACATACTTGGGCTACGGGCCTGAATCCACATCTCTCTTCAAGCAAGGCCACCAATACAGGTCCTTCAGATTATGATACATCTTGGTGACACCTAGATGCATAGCATACATCGATGTGTTTCCTTCCTCGAGCACTAACTTCCTCAGATCATCAACATCGAGAACCATCATCCTATTATGATAACAAACTAGTCCGTCCTCGGACTCATGGAAGCCATCACGCTTCTCGCTGCCAAACTCAATCTTGATCAGCTAAACTGTAGCATATGCCTATTGTGCTTCTTTGATCTACTGCCTCAACATAGGCTTCACTTGCATCAGTGCCAACAAGGAAACTTTCAACTATACATTCATCTACCACAAAGAGAGAAACATATCCTGCCTATGGCATATCAAAGAACTCAACTGTGCCTTCTTCATAGGAAGAGAAGAAGACTTCCTGCTGAGCACATCAGCTACCACATTTGCTTACCAGGATGATACTCAATGGTGCAATCATAATCACTAATCAGCTCCATCCAGTGACGCTGTCACATGTTCAACTTACTTTGTGAGAAGATATACTTCAGGTTCTTATGATCCGTAAAGATCTGACACACTTCCCCATAAAGATAGTGTCTTTAAATCTTTAACACATGGACCATCGCTACCTGCTCCAAATCATGTGTCAGATAACTCTCGTCATGTTTCTTAAGCTGTCGCAAAGCAAAAGAAACCACATGATCTTCCTACATCAGCACACAACCTAATCCTTTCTTGATACAATCGTAGAAAACAACATAACCTTTCCCAGGCTCTGGTAGCACCAACACTGGAGCACTAGTCAACTTCTCCTTTAAGCTCTAAAAAGCTCACTGACAACGATTATCCCAAACAAAAGGTACATCTTTCCTGGTCAACTTCGTCAATGACAACGCGATCACATTGAAGTTCTTTATAAACCTCCGGTAGTATCCTGCTAAACCCAGAAAACTACGAACTTAAGTTGGCATCTTCAGTTTCTCCCACTCTACAACTGACTCCACCTTCTTGGGATCCATTCTGATTCCTTACGCTAAGATCACATGACCCAAGAAAGTCACTTCCTTTAGCCAGAACTCACACCTACTGAACTTGGCATACAACTGATGTTGGAGAAGGAGAGTCAACGCTTGTCGAAGATGATGTTCATGCTATTGACTATCCTGACTATCGATCAAGATGTCATATATGAAGACCACAACAAACTGATTTAGAAATGGATGGAACACCCTGTTCATCAGATCCATGAAAGCAGCAGGTGCATTGGTTAGCCCAAACGACATAACCACAAACTCAAAGTGACCATACCTCGTCCTAAAAGCTGACTTCGGTGTGCCATTGTTCTTAATCCTCAACTGATGATATCTAGACCGTAGATCAATCTTCGAGAACACTATAGAACCACACAACTGATCAAATAGGTTGTCTATCGTTGAAAAGGGTACTTGTTCTTGATCGTAACTTTATTCAACTACCGGTAATATATGCACAGACACATCGATCCATCTTTCTTCTTCATGAATAGAACTGGTGCACCCCACGGAAATGTGCTCGGTATGATGAAACCTTTATCCAGAAAATCCTGTAACTACTTCTTCAGCTCTGCCATCTCAGCTGGAGCCATCCTGTATGGTGTTTGAGCAACTGGTTGTGTCCCTGGTACTAGATTGATTTCAAAATCAACCTCTTGAGGTGGGGGAATACCGGGAAACTCATCGGGAAACATGCCCTCAAACTGCTTGATAACTGACATATCATGAAGACTTGGTCGTTTTGCCTCGGTATCCACAACATGAGCCAAAAACGCTCTACAACCTTGTCGCAACAACTTCTCCACCACCATTGCTGATACCAAACACATTGGAAGAATCTTCCTATCTCCTTGGAAGATCCACTTCTCACTATCATTAGTGAACACTAATTATTTGGAACCACAGTCCAACACAACCTTGTACCTCTCCAAGGTATCCATCCCAAGGATTACATCAAATCCATGCATATAAAGTGGTATGAGATCCACTTGTATGTTGTGTCCCAAAAAGGATAGAACACTAGATGGACACACCTCTCGAATCATCAAAGAACCATCAAGAGGGGTTTCTAACAACAAGCTATATTTCTTACAATTAATAGGTAAAAGACAACTATCCATCATACTATGAGTGATAAAAGAGTGCGTAGCACCCGGGTCAACCAGAATAGATACAAAGAAAAAAGAAGACAAATCAAAATGAAATAACTCCATTTGACCTGCCACCACTCGCGCGTTGACTATCACTTCCGGCGGACTCATAGCATAGAATTGAGTCGTTCCTTGATGTCGTCCACACCCTCTGCTTCCTTGAGCAGACGATCCATCTTGTGACGCTTGGCTGCATCCTCGCCCTCTGGTGCTACAAACTTGCTGACTCTGCCTCGACAGTTGCAATACTTCAACCTCTCTCTTCGAGAAATTTGACTGTTGGGTTTTAGGGGAGGCAGAGAAGGCAGCGGAAACAATAATTTTCTCCCCCAAACCCGGAACAAGGAAACGCATCAACGTCTATATAATAGGAAAGGATGGTTTGTGGAATCATACCTTGTCCCAAGGGTTGCTTGGCGACAATACCTCGTGCCTTGCGCGGTCTTCACCTCCGGTCTTGGACGGTGTCTGTGCAGCTCCTGGTCACACCGGGACTGACGACTCCTCTCACCGGACTGTCGGGATTGACAGTTGTCCTCCTGAGCGGCAGAAACCTCCCGCCTCTGAAGTAGGCCACACAGACCACCTGGAACTCCACACTCCTTGTCCCACAAGGAAGTGGAAGGAGTCGCACTCTCCTATTGACGTACTAGTCGCCAATACACTCTCCTGCCTCCAGTTGCAACTGCAGTTGTCCTTCCCTTGCTGCACCTCCCTTTTGAGGGAAGCACTTGCTCAGGCTCTCTCTCAGTTACCAAAACCATAGAGAACGAAAACTTTGCAGAGCAACTGGTTGCACTGAGTTGTTGTTTGAGAAGCCCCCAATACCCCTATATATATAGGAGGGTCATGGGACAGGGTTCTCCATCCCTGGCAATGCAAGACTAAAAGTAGGAGTAGAAGGGTTTGAGATTTTCCACAAAAGCAACCAACTCGCAACCTGAACTAATCGGTTCACAAGTGAACCGGTCGGTTGGGGACCTAAACCGGTCGGTTGGAGCACCAACTGATCGGTTGGGACCCATGAGCTGATCGGTTCACTTCTGAACCGATCAGTTCGTGGTCCTGGTCGGTTCCCGATTGACTTTCCTTCTTTCATTTCTAATTGGTATCGAATACCAATCCTTATTCCAATCAAATTGGGCAAGTGAAACGCAAGGAAAATTCTCACCGACCTGACTTTCCCAACTTGCTCGGTTGCACCAGTTGAAACACTTGAACCGATCGTTTCACTCTGACCATGAGCCGATCGACTCAACACTTGAGCCGACCGGTTCAGCAACCTCAGCCGACCGGTTCAACACTTGAACCGTTCGGTTGGGAGTACAGGTTGTGTAGAATCAGTCAATTGTGATTTCAATCAATCCGATACTCCAATCAACATGTCCAACACATTTAACAGTATGATATTGAGCTATCAATCAATTGAGTGTTTAATTGAACTACTAAACTCCTTTAGTAATCAATCTAAACGTTGCTTGTGGACAAAACTCATCTTCCAGGTTAAATCCTATGTGTGTGACCCTGTAGGTCCATTTCACGTTGGCAGTGAGAGTCCATAACATTTATGACTTCACAAGCAAAGAGTGGTGCCTAGTCACACATCATTTCTACCCAACTGAAAGTAGAAAGTTGGAGAACAACTTTCATCCTACAATCCGTGAATGGTGTTACAATGAATGTATAATTCCTTTGTCACTGATATCCCGAATGAACTCAAGGCATGGAATAGTCATCCTGTCAACGTTCATTCACTTTCTTGATCTCAGAGTAGATTGAATGAGATATGTATGACATCAATATCACATACTGATTCACACATGTGTGTGCACGCCTATCTCAATTCTACTCATCAATTGGCCTTGGATATCAAACTCCCTCAGGAGGGACAAATCCCATATCTATCACTCACCCCTCAAAAGCCCCATGTGTCAAAGACACCCAATCATCACCTTTATAACAACCCATGTTTCAGGACTGCGTTTGATGATGTCAAAGTGTTCCCAACGACATGTGTTGAGTGTAGTGATTTCAGGTCTAAGAATCACACTCACCACCATCACTGTGAGTACTGACTGTGACTACCATGTCATGGTTCCATGTGTCAAACTCACTGTGGGTCTGTCCGGTATACTTGTTCTCTAAAAAGTACCTATGTGTTTGGTTTGATATCTCTATATCATGACTAATGAGATTATGTCATCAACCAACACCAAAATCTAGTCTTGTGTGTCATTGCTGTCTATCTACCTTCCACAATGACATCCGACTAGGGACATAACAAGAATGTACAAACTCTTAGCATCTGCATGATCTCATCGTTCAGGTCCTCAACCTGAAAGCATACGTCATTGAGTACTGTCATTCTCTAGACATTCAATCTGTTCTATCAATATCTCATATGACTGAACCAGAAAGAATTGGAAGCTTGCCTTTGTTGTTTATCAAATCAATCTTAATGTATCCCACCAATCATCCCATGATTGTCTCTCAGGGCATACATACCAACAAACTCCCACTTGCACTGCGAGCCAATCACCCTTGAATCATATTCATAGTGATCCTCAAACATGTCCCACATGTTACTATGCTCTTAGTGCAAACATAGTGAGTAATGGCAACACCTTGCCAAAGTCAGTATAAATTGCATGTCTCACATCTCTTCACTGTACGTCACACGTACAAAATGGAGTTGCCGTAATATGCGATCTAGTATTCCTTTGCTAACCTTTAGCCACATTGTATGATCAAGGATTCCAGACTTGTCATCAATGAGCAGAATATCTATAAGTTCATCTCATGAACTTCCAGATCCATATAGTATCCACTGCAGTTCTCTAACACATAGATACTCGACATTTCCTTTTAAATGGTTTTATTGGAACACTTCCAATTATTAACAAACTTTCACTTTTATACATCCCATGTATATTTTGCGATTAATTTTCTGTCCTTTCGGAAGTTCGCATCAATGTAACTCTTTACATCGAACTCTTCCTAATCACCATAGAACTAGTACTTCTCAAGTACTTATCAAGTTCTCATGGTATTCCAGTAACCCTTACTGGAAGCAGACATACATCCACTCGTCATGTCCCACATACGAGTTAACAGGATGAGCACATCAAATTGTCATGTCATACATACAAGATGATGAATGCATTTTGTTCTTGCCATGTCCATACATGCAAGATAATGGGATGATTACATACATGATAGATCCATATCTATTCTTAGTGTTCCCATTCTTCATAAGAATTGGACACTTGGCCTTGGGATACTAACTCCATGTAGAATGGACAAGTTTTCTCCCACTGAATCTGTGCATACTGAACAATTCAGTACAAATTGCCAATGTAAGCTTTCTCTTTTCAGGTCAAGAGGTTTTTCGAGAACTATCTCTATAGATCTCTATTTCTATCACATAGGAAACATCTCTATCTTCCTCAAAGATAATTTCCACTTTTGGATTTCCATTCTAGAACATTTCCATTTCACATCAACATGTGGAATGTGAACACGCTCCCACTAAATCACAGATGCCTTTTTTATCTTTGACATATCAGTCAAACCCTTTGACTATATCATCCAAGTAAAGATCCAATTCTGAGTTGCTTGTACTCAATCAATCACATTGATTAGTCCATTGTACCTTATAGACTTCATTTTCATTTATGGATTCATAAACCTTATAGGTTGTGTCACATACACATCCTTGTTTTATTCCTCATAGGAATGCAGTTTTAGTATCCATATGCCAAATGTCTTAGTCATTAAGTTGCAATCAACAAACATCATCCTTCTCAAAATATTATCCATGTGTCTTAACACTTAAGACTCATTTGCACTTATGGATTTCATCCAATGAGTGCTACCATCAAGGTCATACCTTATGGTTCACATGGAAATCATTTAGGATGTAATGATCATAAATCATAACTCAAAATTCGGTTCCTCATATTCATCTAGATAGTTGACTCATCACATGAACAACTCATCACATAGATAATTGAGGTGTATCTGTTAAGGATATAAGAACTCACAACCCTTGTGATTCTTAATTTCCTTTATTAGTGTGGGGTATTCTTTTATTAAGAAGAATTCAGTTATTTGATAATCATTCTCTAACTCCTTAGAGTATGATTCCTTCTTGATTTAGACATCACCATGCCTTAATCATGAGTTCACTATGATACATTATCATAATCACTCATAAGGATCTCAAACATTTGGTTCAAGTGTTTCATTCATTGATCTCATCAAGAATTAACACTTTACCAATTTTGCACTTCATCTATGATAATCTTGAACACTTCAAGATATTCATATTGGTATTTCTCTAAACACCATTTGAAGTATTAGCATTTGTCCCAATAGGTATGTAAATACACCACATGTATTTTACCTAATAGGATAATCATTCTCCCACTACCTTTAGTTAAGATTGATTAATCATGTCCAATATATTCATGTCTCTTACTGGTTCTCTAACCAAAAGAGTCTAGATGTATCCATCATATGGAAACTAGAAATGAATCCCTCATGATTGATGCTAATTAGATTGTTTGAGTTATAAATAACTTTAGGTATCATTTTATCTTATACATACCATGTATTACAAGATAAACAAGGCATTGCCACAAAGATCATATCTTTAAGATTGAAACATCAACTTTATTAATTACCATCATTGTCATACAATATGCAAAAATAAAGTGTTTCTATCTATTGGCAATATATGAAATAGCAGTTCTCAACTCTATTTCGCGCCCTTTAGGCTGAAATGAACTGAAAGGTACTCCTATCTATGGAAGCAACACTTTCTCCAATGATGGGTACTTCTTTCTTGGTCCTTTCACAAAGGCCATCACTTCTTTGCGGATATTGCATATCATATATGACATATCCATATCTTGGTATCATATACCTCGGATAAAGAAGTGGTTCATTTCATGATACCTTAGGTGGAGATCTCCATCCCCTCCTTCATCTTCTTTTGTTCTTCCAGATGTAGAGGGCAATCCCTCATACACCCTTTCCCCATGTGCCTTGAGGCTGAAGACGGCTTGGATTGCTGGCTAGAATCAGAACACTTCTTTGCTTTGCCCTTATCCTTGCCCTTAAGAATTACCTTTCTCTTTGATCACATCAAAGATTATGGTTTGTCTTTCTTCATCTTTGCCTTTACTATCCTCAACATGTCCAACAACTCTGTCAACGCTTGTCAAAGTTGTTCATGTTGTAGATTATCATGAATTGTATGATCCTCGCAACATTTGCAGTATCATACCAATAGCCAACTATTGGCTCAGAGGAAATCCTTCTTAGTCAGGTTTTCCACATACCCAATCACATTGAGTGTGTGAATACCTTACTGGATCTCCTTCTGTCATGACATACTAGGACAGTATCTTGGAGACATCATATGTCTCATGTTGTCTCTGCAACTCATAGCTCAGAGAACACAACATCAAGCACTCGTCATCAATGTTTTCCTCGGTATGCTTCCATAAGCATACTTTCAGTCATTGATGTGGTGGGATTGAGTTCGTCCGGTCTTGGTATAACTAGGACTTAGAGCTTTTTCTCTTTGATTGAGAACACTTCTCATTATCCTAACCAGTCGTGGAATTATTCCCATTTAATTTGTTGGTCTCAAAGACCGATTGCAAATAAAGTGATTTTTTGATTAAACATTTATTTTAACAAAAGGAAATATATGCAATTTTAGTCCAAAACTCTTTTTGACTTGTTTGATTGATTTGAAAAGTTTGACGATATAATTAGGCCTTTAATTAAATATTGCTCCCACTATTTTACTTCAAATTGATAGCCCTCACCATCAATTCAGAAGATTGCAGCGTACAACCTTCTAGTGGGCAAGATCCTAAAATCCTCTAAGTCATGAGTCAGCTTTGGCTGATCACCCACAACTTAGATCTCTCAGGTAGGCAACTCTTGCCAATTGCATCATATGCAACTCTTGATAAGATGTAATATGAAACTCCTTGCCATGATCATATCCATGCCTCAAGGTGCTAGATCCTATCTAGGTCACCTTGTTAAGTATGACCCAAAGCAAACACGATGAATATGCACCCTGCTTGGGCAGACCCACACATTCATCCTTCACGCTTTCACGAGATAGACGGTGCACCACGCTTGGGCATGCCCACACTTGGTCGATCAAGCTTTTCATGTGTGTCGCATTTGGAAGGCATCTAAAATTTTAATATTTAATGAGGGATTTGGTTTTTATATACATATACATATCCAATCACCACAATACATAGTACGTATCATATACATGCTATATCCCATAGAAAACATGCACAAATGATAAAAGCGATGATTATGGCCATCCTAATGTGATTCCTCGATCCAAGAGGAATCACGGTCATCTAGGTCTACATCACATGCAACATTTACAAGATGAACATCTATGCTTTGCCTTTTGAGTTGATCAACTCATCATATGAATGATCTGCTCTCTCTGGCCGGTCGTCTGGGTGCCACCGGCCGATCGGTTGGCTCCTCCAACCAATCGGTTCGCCTGGTCGTCGTGCATCTCGTCATGTCCGCCAACGGTCGTCTCGCTCCTCGATCGGTCATCAACTGATCAGTTCACTCCTTGAACCGACCGTCTAGAACGTCAACCGATCGGTTCATTCCTTGAACCGATCGTTTCAGCTGTTGTCTTGATGTCTGCCGGTCTTCGACATAACAGGAAATAAAATCTATCCTATTATTACACTGCTTAAAATAAGAAACCCCGAGTTACATTCAGGGGGAGCAAAGGTAGGAAAGAATCTCGAATTATTTCGGGTTACATCAGGAATAAGAGAGGGAAGATCAGTGCGCAGACTGAGATGCAAGAAACCACAAACAACCACACACAGATAGGGGTTTTAGGCCATAATCATGCTACACACATCCACCACAAAACTCATTTAAGGGTGACGCATATCGAGTGCATTAATAATACATATCATATATGTAATTGGGATTTGTGGATTTAGGATTGGACATGCATAAAGCCAATTTTATTCGCATCGTATGCAATAAATAAAGGCGACAAACCAAAATTGATCATATCAATATTCCTAAAATATAGAACAGTTGACGTGGCTCTGATACCACTGTTGGGTTTTAGGGGAGGCAGAGAAGGCAGCGGAAACATAAATTTTCTCCCCCAAACCCGAAACAAGGAAACACGTTAACATCTATATAATAGGAAAGGATGGTTTGTGGAATCATACCTTGTCCCAAGGCATGCTTGGCGACAATACCTCACACCTTGCGCGGTCTTCACCTCCGATCTTGGACGGTGTCTGTGCAGCTCCTGGTCGCACCGGGACTGACGACTCCTCCTCTCACCAGATTGTCGGGATTGACAGTTGTCCTCCTGAGTGGCAGAAACCTCCCGCCTCTGAAGTAGTCCACACGGACCACCTGGAACTCCACACTCCTTGTCCCACAAGGAAGTGGAAGGAGTCGCACCCTCCTGTTGACGTACTAGTCGCCAACACACTCTCCTGCCTCCAGTTGCAACTGCAGTTGTCCTTCCCTTGCTGCACCTCCCTTTTGCGGGAAGCACTTGCTCGGGCTCTCTCTCGGACGACTCGGTTCAATTGAGAACGACAACTTTGCAGAGCAACTGGTTGCACTGAGTTGTTGTTTGAGAATCCCCCAATACCCCTATATATCGGAGGGTCATGGGACACGGTTCTCCATCCCGGGCAATGCGGGACTAAAAGCAGGAGTAGAAGGGTTCGAGATTTTCCACAAAAGCAACCAACTCGCAACCTAAACCGATCGGTTCACAAGTGAACCAGTCGGTTGGGGACCTGAATCGGTCGGTTGGAGCACCAACTGATCGGTTGGGACCCATGAGCCGATCGGTTCACTTCTGAACCGGTCGGTTCGTGGTCCTGGTCGGTTCCCAATTGACTTTCCTTCTTTCGTTTCTAATTGGTATCAAATACCAATCCTTGTTCCAATCAAATTGGGCAAGTGAAACACAAGGAAAATTCTCACCGACCTGACTTTCCCAACTTGCTCGGTTGCACCAGTTGAAACGATCGTTTCAACACTTGAACCGATCGTTTCACTCTGACCATGAGCCGATCGACTCAACACTTGAGCCGACCGGTTCAGCAAACTCAGCCAACCGGTTCAACACTTGAACTGATCGGTTGGGAGTGTAGGTTGTGCAGAATCAGTCAATTGCGATTTCAATCAATCCGATACTCCAATCAACATGTCCAACACCTTGAATAGTATGATATTGAGCTATCAATCAATTGAGTGTTTAATTGAACTACTAAACTCCTTTAGTAATCAATCTAAACGTTTCTTGTGGACAAAACTCCTCTTCCAGGTTAAATCCTATGTGTGTGACCCTACAGGTCCATTTCACGTTGGCAGTGAGAGTCCATAACATTTATGACTTCACAAGCAAAGAGTGGTGCCTAGTCACACATCATTGCTACCCAAGTGAAAGTAGAAAGTTGGAGAAAAACTTTCATCCTACAATCTGTGAATGGTGTTATAGTGAATGTATAATTCCTTTGTCACTGATATCCTGAATGAACTCGAGGCATGGAATAGTCATCCTGTCAACGTTCATTCACTTTCTTGATCTCAGAGTAGATTGAACGAGATATGTATGACATCAATATCACATACTGATTCACACATGCGTGCACATGCCTATCTCAATCCTACTCATCAAGTGACCTTGAATATCAAACTCCCTCAGGAGGGACAAATCCCATATCTATCACTCACCCCTCAAAAGCCCCATGTGTCAAAGCCACCCAATCATCACCTTTATAACAACCCATGTTTCAGGACTGCGTTTGATGATGTCAAAGTGTGCCCAACGACATGTGTTTAGTGTAGTGATTTCAGGTCTAAGAATCACACTCACCACCATCACTGTGAGTACTGAGTGTGACTACCATGTCATGGTTCCATGTGTCAAACTCACTGTGGGTCTGTCCGGTACACTTGTTCTCTAACAAGTACCTATGTGTTTGGTTTGATATCTCTATATCATGACTAATGAGATTCTGTCATCAACCAACACCACAATCTAGTCTTGTGTGTCATTGTTGTCTATCTACCTTCCACAATGACATCCGACTAGGGGCATAACAAGAATGTACAAACTCTTAGCATCCGCATGATCTCATCGTTCAGGTCCACAACCTGAAAGCATACGTCATTGAGTACTGTCATTCTCTAGACATTCAATATGTTCTATCACTATCTCATATGACTGAACTAGAAAGAATTGGAAGCTTTCCTTTGTTGTTTATCAAATCAATCTTAATGTATCCCACCAATCATCCCATGATTGGCTCTCAGGGCATACCTACCAACATTGACTTCATATGCCCTGTCTTCCCACAAAGATAGCATGATCTGTCCTCTAACTGCGGCCTAGATGGCCCTGTCACTGCTACTAAAGCTGTATTGTAGGCTCTGGATGGCGAATAACCACACCCTCTTCCCTTACTCGGTGACCACTGAGATGGTGCACTAGAACTTTGCATCATTGAAGGTGTAGAAAACCTTGGTTTCATGGGGCCCCCAAACCTCTATCTCTGAAACAAAGCAAGCCTTTTCTTGGTCATGGTCTCTCTATTTTCCTTGACTAACCATTCATTCCTTTAGACAGACTCCACAAATGTGGTGAACTATTCCCAATTCTCTAAAGCAGCAATAGGTGTTTTCAGCTTAGAACTCAAACCTTTCTCAAACCGTTTGATCTTTTCATCATCCGTTGTCACCATATGAGGAAAAAACCTCAGAATCTCGATAAATTTAGCCTCATACTCAGTGATGCTCAAAGATTCCTAGTGCAGATGCTCAAACTGACTGATCTTCTCATCCAGATATGTCTTTGGGTAGTATTGACTCACAAACTCCCAATGGAAGATGTCCCAATAGATCACCTCACTTGGTCGCTTCACCTCCTTGATGGCCCACCAGTGGCCATCACTACCTTTTAGAAGGTAGACATCATGTTTGACTTCATCTACTTCGGGGATGTCAAGGATCTGTAAGGCCTTCTCAAGACTTGTCAGCCACAAATTTGCATTTGCTGGATCAGTCGTTCCAGCTTAATCCGAAGGTCTGACTTGGTGAAGCTGCTCAAAGGTCTTCCCAATACCCCATGATTCACCATGGGGAACTGGTGCTCTTGGCGGAGGAACATGTAATCTCTCCACCATGAGATTCATCATTGCCATTACTTGTCCCATGAGGTGATGGTAGATAGGATTCTCAAGAATGACTAGGTCAATTTGGGGGACCTCAAGCACTTGATCTTCATGTTCTTACACACTCGCTCCATCAACTGATGCAATTTCACTACTCTCGATAGCATGCTCTTAATGATTTCTAGACATCTTTTAGCTTTATCTTCTGTTGGGTGCAGAAATCATCATGAGAAACTCTAGAAAAATCACAAGAATAGATACAAAGCCTAGTTATAGATCCCTATAGACTGAGTGAACCTGAAGCTCTGATACCAAACTTACTGTGACATCCCGCTATCACATAGACAATGAAATGCCTCACGAAAATGTGTGGAACCATCATAAACATCGTATTACCAAAAATGGGTTAATTAAAACTGATTGTGGAAAGTAGATAAGGAAGGAACTATTACAACTAGATCCACATCCTGCAAAGAAACATGTTATATAAATATACATAAACCTGATACATGTCCACAACTCATATGATCTAACTGTCCCATAAGTACAAGAGTTCACCACATGTTTATGTACATAACAGACCTGGCTAGGTCATCAACATGATAAGAAAGCCAGAACAACTATACATCTTGAAACCTCGTCAAAACACCTCCAAGGATCTGAGAGTACAAGGATGACTCTAGGACTCTACTACAAAACACCCAAAGACAACAACATATCCATCTCTTACCTTTTACTATTCTTCTTGCTTCTCAGCTTCAACACCACGATCACCACCACGTCTAGCACGTCCACCTAAAAAGGTTTTAAACCAACGGCGTGAGACACATAGTCCTAGTGAGAAACATAACTCCCCGCCGAACTATAAAACTTCGGGAGAGATGGAACAAATAAAGCAAGTAACCAATATAAGCACATCATATGTGCAACATACTGAGCAGAACTAATTCTATAACAGCTTACCAGGATATCTACGAAGCATATAAACAAATAATATATGGAACATGATTGACAAGACAAGTCTTATATGATCTCATCATAACATCTGAGGGACACATAATTAGGTGCAAGATATAACTAGGGTGACTGTACAATCAAGGCCTCAATCAATGTTCTGTGTTTCCCCTAAGCAAATATACTATACGACTGGATTACAATTTATTATGTCTTGAGGAAGTGAGTCGTACTTATCAAATCTAACCTTTGGTTGCAAAACCCAAAGTCGGTGCCATACAAGGTCATGGAAGAGCCGGACTCCATGGCCTCACCTCCTCATGATCAGTGCACCATATCCAAAGCAAGACCTTAATTTCTTGCTTAAGTGACCTCAGTCACAGGGTCAGCTCCTGCATGCTACCCTTTCCTCTAGCCTACCTTGGTACAGGTCTCAGCACTAGCATACCTTGAGCCACATGCCTATTCACCATGCTCCTGAACCATGAACGCATTCATGCTCCATCCTAGTGAGCCATGGGCCTGTTCACCATCCTCTTATACATTCCTATTTTTGGCTAGGAGAAACCCCTATATTCAACAATATACGCTCCGGGTTAACCTGCAGGAGGACCCATTTCACCATCACCAGCTCCTGACGATGATGGATCTATGGCTAGAGCAAACTACATGAAAGGCTCGTCTGTATTTAATTAATGCATTTTAAGTGGATTGCAAGATTCAACCAAGTTATGTAACATTTAATTATAATAAAAGTAAACAACATAGATCTCATTATCATATGTTACATTGTCACTCTTATTCTCAAAGCCATCAAAATCATCATGATCCATCACTAGGATCCAACATTACATGTTACCACTTGGCCTCTTGCCAATCATCAGGATCCATCTCAAGGATTAACATCACAGGGACTCAATCCCATCATCAAGGCCCACATTGCCATTCCATGTGTAACACCCATGATATATCACTGGGTTCATCATAAACCTTGAAGTTCCATATCATATCACTATCATACCATCATCATGGCTATTACCTGATTTCATATCCATACACATGGAACCTGCATGGTTAACATAAGCATAGAGGTACAACTGTACTCATACCACGAACATCTTAAACTTATTGCATACATCAAGAGAGATATAAATATGCTATTGGATGAACAGATCTATGCATGCCACTATCATATATAACTTTACAATCAAGCATTAGAGTTACCAACCGAACATAAGGTACAATCCTCACTATAGATATATCGGGTAAGGGACAACCCTCACCAAAAGTATCACAGACATAATGTTCCTCACTATAGGTGTATCAACCCTCACCAAAGGTGTAACGTTCATCACTATCTTGGTTAACACTACATAGAGGGGCTGACATGGATATCGGTCAACATGTATCTCGGGTTGACACCGATATAGGGTTAACACACAAGGCCATGCCGATAATGCCCATCACTCATATAACAACATAACGACAACGCGACAAGAACAACACAATGATTAAAAACAAACACCCTTCCTGGGTTATCACTCATAACAGGCTAACATCTATCATTGGCTAACGTCCAGCTGTGTATAAACTGATAACGGGCATGCACATAACAGGCTCACAACTCACGAGGTTAACACCACATCCTGATAAAACCCTAAGCCCGATAACAGCCTAGCAAACTTGCACACTACTCATAGTAGGTCAATACCGGGCAAGCACATAGCAGGCCGATACCGCCCAACCACACACATAGTAGGGTTGATATCGTGTAAGGGACAACAAGGTAAATAACACCCATGATGGGATAAGCACCTCAAATAGACCGATAATGTGCACACCACAACAGTTAAGTAACATATCGTGCAACATAGCCATCCTAGCTGATATTGTCCATGCATAACGCCATAATGTGCATCAACTCAACATATCATTATCGCTCTTAGCCATAACGGCTACTGCTGCATCCCGGGAAGAACCTTATATCGGCCAAGAGCATATCGTTTAGCAACACATCTTGGGTAAGGACCCATATCGGTCAAAGAGGTCAACATCCATCTAACATCTCATCCAAGATCAACCTTAGGAGTGGGATATTGGGCACCACCTTACACCAAATGATATTGGGAAGCAAGACATCTTGGGTTGTCAAAGATATCAGGTTTCACCTCTCCACAAAATGATATTAGACATCAAGGGATATCGGGCTACACAGCCTATCGGGTTGGTCATCTTCAACCTCAAGACAACCACCAAACCCTAAAAGATCAAGAGTTTTGTCTCACCTCTCAACAACTAAGTGAGAGGGGTCTTGCACAATTCTCTATCACATATCGAGCAACAAGGTGGGTCATCACCATATCAGTCAACCAACCAACAACTAGGTCAACACCCAACCAAAGGCTCACTCTTTCAAATCCATGGTGAGAGAGAGGGGTGTTGCTCAAACAACTAGAGTATAGACTCACCTCTCAACAACTAAGGGAGAGAGGGGTTTTGCCCACACAACTAGAGCTTGAGCTCACCTCTCATGACCAAAGAGAGAAAGGGGGTTTTGCCCCAAGAACACGCCACAACACACCATTGAATTAGGAGACCCTAGGCTCACCTCTCAATAACTAAGAGAGGGGTTTTGCCCAAGGAACCCTAATCCAAGGCTCGGCTAACAGGGTCCATGGTACATCTAGGGCAACAACATAACCATTAAAGCAAGAAACATATCTAGCAAAATAACATGGCCGATCAAGATAGCATATACAAAGCAACATGGTAAGGAAGTAGTATAGTTAGGGTTAGGAGTTATGTAACCCACCTCAAGCACAGTCCTCAAGATCTAAAGCTCCATGCACCAAGCTCCAAGCTCCTAGGCACCACCTACGACCACCTCAAGAAGAGAAGAACAACTCATAACCACCATGGCCAAAAAACAAGAAAGAATGAGAAGGTGCCAAGGAAAGATAGAAGAATACTCACCTCAAGAGGAGAAAAACGAGCAAGGTAGCAAGGGGTATCGGCCAAGACACCAACTGTATCAGCTACCACTTCCTCTTCTCCACTCCTAGCTTGGCCACCAAAGGAAAGAAAGCAACTAAGGGAACTAAAGAGGCCTAGCAAGCAAGAAGGGTTTCTTATATACTAAGGGGTGAAGGGAGAGATCAAGGCAAGGTGGCACCCAACCCTAGCACAGTTGTCCTCAGGTCATGCCACATGCTAACACCCCCAAAACCACATGTCCATGACTTTCCACCCACTTAGCAAAGAAACAACCACTTTTCCAAAGATGGTGACACAAATGAGTCTAGGTGGAGGGTGTGTGTGTCGCCCAACATGGCAACCCGACACACCATGGCTGATACACCTCTTGCCCGATACAACCAAGCAATCCTCTGGCCGACACACCAAGGTCTAGCCCGATAAATGCTCCAACAAGGCTCAATAAAACTCAACAAGGACCAACAAAGCCCTAGGATACTCAAGAAAAGAGCCCAACCCATCCTCTCAACTCTAGAGGGTGCAAGGAGAGAGAAAGACATATCTCAAGGTGACAAACTTGCACACCAACCCTAGAACTTGGGTAATTTGCAAGTTGCACCCCAACCTATCAACAAAGGACAAACAAACCCTAATCACAACTTCAGGTGATTAGAAAACATATAAACATCATGTTTACCAAACTAAACATGGTAAGCCCAAAACAGAGGTCAGGGTCCTCACAGTTCCACTAACTTTTTTTCAATAAATTCGGGTGTCCAATGTAATACATCAGTGTCATGCTACCATTGGTTTCGTGGTTGGTGTGGAACCATGTTATGTTAGCCGTTGATACATGATGTTTAATAGATACCAGGTCCTCCCTCACCTCCAAAAATGGAGGAACAAAATAGAGTTAAGGTGTAGTCTTGATCTAATGAAGGTGGGACAATCACTTGGATATTTTGCTTGTAGACTAGAGACTACAAAACAATTTGAATCATTCGACCCTTCACTTGACGTTGGAGACCCATGGTACTAAGAGACTATAGCTCCTTTCTCCATCATCTCTCACAAGTGATAGCCATGGTGGGTGTGAGAGATTAGGATCACCCCTTTTCACCACCTGAGTTTCATCAGGAGTTACATCATTGCATCTAGTCCCAACACCTAGCCGACATTCCTAGCCAATAATCCATAGAAGTTGAAGCCATGTCTGTTATATGAAATGGGTGTTTAGGAGGATTGGTGATAGCCTAGAAATTATTCTGGAGGAAATTGTGAATGTAACAACTTTAGTCAACACATTGTTAGAAGTCATTAGTTCGCTGGAACCCTTACCCCTCTTATCCCTTCTTCGTGGAGGTGTCAGATCCTGGGAGCTCAGTTATCTCGAGACTCTCCACCTCGTGGGAGGCAAGGGCATCATTGAGAAATTGAGAAGGACCACACATGACCTCTAAAACCTTGTCTGTTTCCTATCTTCTATGCTGGATCTACCTCACGATCTCATTGGACATTGAGAACCAACACCTATAGAAAAGTGTAGATGCCACCAGCTGGGCTACCTTTCTAGGATCTCTTGTGCGACGACGATTGGGGCAGGAGAGTCGACTGTGCTACGAATCCAGCGACGACGCCCACCGCCGACCCTTGGTTATTGGAAGAGGTGAATCTTGCTTGAGCTACTGAGGTAGATGGAAACCTTTTACTCATCCTCGTGATCTTGGAGTGGAGTTCTATCCAACATTACAGTTCATCCCTTGCAGTAAGCCATCAATACTCCCAATCTTGGCGGTGCTCCTACACGTAGAAGACCGTCGGGAGTCCTCTTGTGGCAACAATCTACTGAGAATCGGAGACATTACACAAGGAAGAGAATGCATGAGAAGTCCAGAAAATAACTGTGTTGGTGGGTCTTTGAGGTCGTAGATCCACACATAAGATCTGACTTCAACACATAAAAGGTAATTAGTTTAAATCCTCATGATATAAGTATATCTTAGAAAATACACCAAAAATAGCTCCATTGGAAAATAGATTACCTAAAAACACCCATGGACTCAGAAAAATACCAACCTTATTATTAGTTACTTATATAAATATTTTGAAGAATGATTAGTCTTGATATCCAATATAGATGGTGATATTTGATTTAGATGAGATTGCTTCATTAACATGGCATAATTAGAAAATAATTCAAATTAGATCTGAGAAAAATATTTTTGAACCCTACTATGATAAGGAAACTAAGTATGGACTCTAATATTGAAATTATGCCAAATATTACCTATTTCCTAATTAATGACTAATTAAAGACTTTTATCCTCATTTTAATTATAGAAAATAGACCAGCTATAAAAAAAATATGAAAATTGGACCAGACCCTTATTGTGATCTCCTCATCAGTAGAAAAATAACAGAAACTTGTTTTAGATTAGTTGGACCTAGGTTTGTCTAAACCCTAATTTTAGACCTAAATTAACTATAATAATGTTGAATCTTGTATTAATGATAATTAATTGTTATTAATCAGGTGATGACCAGTGATGTAGATGATCCAAAAAAATTAGAAATCTCTAAACTCAGGTACATGGGTTTAATTATTTATATGACTACAATTTTCTTGGTTGAATCATGATATCTATGTATTCTCTTCTATTTGCAAATATTGGATGTAGTAGTGCTATATAGTACTCAATGTTTTATCTCTTAAAAATATAAATGATGAGTAGATGTTTTGTAGTTATTTAAGGTGTTCATTATCCCCCTTACAAGGGAATGGATTAATGTTGACTAGTACACCGCCCTATAGCACACGATGTATGTGGAGTTTCCCTAGAGTACTTGGTACATGGGGATGGGCTCAATATATCTGTTTTGGTACTAGTCCACCTTGATAATCCAACTCATCTAGAAAAATGACTAAAATCAGCGTATTTCACTTAATAAAGAATTGTTTTCTATAATCTTTCTTTCTTTCTTTCTACAAATCTTTTCAGAGTTATGAAAACAAAAAATGTATGTATCTTTCTACCCATGTACACAACACATTGTGTTGATTCTTTGTTTCATGTATGTTTTAGGTTCTGAGCTAACATGGGATAAAAGGACATGATGTGAGAAAGTTGTACAGGTTGTACCTATTGTGTAGATCCTGATTAGCATAGATGTTCATTGACTACGTAAAATATCCTTTCAATATGTAATTGTAATCCATGTTGTTTAATTCATTTTGTAAGATATACATGTTGAATGTTGAGATAGTTCATGGTGTATGCATTATATTTGAATGTGCAAATTGCTTCCACAATGCACTTTGATACAATTGCATAACATTTTTGAATTTGTCCTCTTGGGCCTTCTAAGTCTTGAGATGGAAGAATCTAGGGACGTTATATGACTCTTTTATCATTTCATATGAGTGGACCTCCTCTCAAATCCCATTCTTTATAGATTCATAGCTAGAGTAACAAGATTAATGTCTATACCAACTTATAACCAAGTATGATTTAGGGAAATGGAGAACAATCCAACTCTTCCTTCTCTAGGGTGATTTCTTCTTAAATCACCACCAAGAGGAAATCCATGGTTTGTAGAGCATAAAATTGGAAATAAATGATTGTAAAATGATCTTTAATCAAACAAAGTTTAAAACAACATTAAATCATCTGGAAGCTTACGACTGATCATGTAGGCAACCAACCTTCTAGCTTGTAACATCCCTGAACTGGGTTATGAACTAACCCTAGGTGTTTTGCTTATATATGTGATTAGATGCTTGTGGTTATCTTATGAAATGTAATTAAAGCTTTTGAGGAACTTATATTTCCATTTCAGTCCTTTTTTAACAATGTTGCAACTTTGTTTTGATAATTTTGGACTAAAGTGCAAATTACCCAAGTAGAGGGGTTAACTTGCAAATTGCACATGTTAAGATGTTCCTTTGATTATGAGACATCATAAGAATGAATATGATGTAGTGGTATGGATTTGACAAGCTTGAGCACCAAGATATAGCTTGTAGAGCAATTCTTGTGCTTTAAAACCTAGTTTTGGTGTAAAGTGCAATTTACCCAAAACCAAGGGTGTAACATGTAAAATATACTCTCTAGAGTATCTCTCATTTTTCTTGGCATCAAGTAGAGAAAAGAAAATGAGAGGGGCACCTCATTTGAATGATCAAATAAGAAAGATAACCTTGATATTTAAATAACCAAGATTTAAAGTAAAATGGCCCTTACATATATATATATATATATGTATATATATATATATGTATAGCCTAATAAGATATATGGTTTCTTTTCCTTTAACCTTGGATAAGAGAGAGGTTTTTCATGTGAAAAGGAGGAAGAAACGTGGCCAAGGATGGAGCAAGCATGAAAGGATGGGTTAAATAAATTAAAAGAAACAACTATCTTTTTCTTTGCCTTAATAATACCCAAAAATATATAAACACCCTTTTTCCTCAAAGCAAAGGATCGTTCCTTTAGTTATTTCCCCTCATCTTCTTGCTTTGGCCGACCAAGAGGGAGCTCTGGAACAGAGGAAGACGACCAAGCTAGTTTGGTAAGTATGGGTCATCATCTAGCTCGAATTCATGGTGGAAACCCTTATACAAGGTTGGTTTGTTGGTTTTCTTTACACAATTCTTCTTTCTAGCCTTCTTCTCCATCCAAATCTTGAAGAACGGACCTTGGACAACCTTTGGAGCTTCATCCACCATTAAAGATACGAATCTTGGAGCTCTAGATCAGATCTTAAGGCGGGTTTTATAACTCTAACCCTTAAGCTTTGCTTTTGCATCTTCTTCTCCTAGAATAGTTGCTTATTCTTCTTCTTTAGACACTTTGGTGTGTTCTTGCTAACAATTCTGTGAAGAACATTCCCTGTTCTTGAGGTAGGAGATGATGAAATTAATTCCAAAGTTTATCCACAAAATTTCTTTAGCAAACGGTCTTCCACCTCTTGCTCAAACGGTTTCCCAAACCGTTTGGGAGCAAACGGTTTCAAATCGTTTGAATGCAAACGGTTTCATAAGACCGCATAGAAACAAATGGTCTACGACCATTTGGATGCGTTGACTAGGCATTGACCTTTTGGAGGTCTGTTTTGAATAGTGTGGACTAATCACTTACCAAAAATCATCAACTAATTCCAAGTAAATCACCAATTGAAGGCCCATCAATTACCTAGACCCTAATCAGGTTAATTGCTGATTTCAATAATTGAATCAAGTTGAAGTTTGGGTTGAGTGGCCCAAACGGTTTCAAAACCATTTGGGGATCACCCAAACGGTCTCAAGACCGTTTGGTGATAACCCAAAACCATTTTGAGGTCTAGGGTTAAGTAGGGTTGACCAATTGAGGGTCCAATGATATCAAGTTATTGATTAATCGATTGTTGAATTGGTGACAAAATCTAGGGTTTAACCCTTAAGTGAATGACTTGGTTTTTGATAAAACAATGGGAAAATGGTCTCAAGATCGTTTGGAGGATGTCCAAACGATCTCCAGACCGTTTGGGGGTCACCCAAGACCGTTTGGAGGTCTAGGGTTGACTATGGTTAAGTGGTTACAAATCTAAAGGCTCTAAGTTGAAGTACAATTGATTAGTGACCTAATGATCAAATCGATGAGCCAAACCCTAAATGGTTGAGTTAGTTTTTGATGGTGACTTGATCAAACGGTCTCAAGACTGTTTGGAGGTCATCCAAATGATCCCAAGACCGTTTGGGGTCAGGTCATGACCACATTGAATGATGGTTCAAAGGTTTCAAATCAATTAGACTCATGTTGAAACATGTTGAAGGGTAATCGATTCTAAACCCTAATTCAATTGATCCAAGCCCTAATTGGTGATCAATTGAGGGTCAATTGAGTGTCAAATCAGTTGAGTGTTGACCTAATTGACTCAATTAATAAGTGGCTAGCAAATGCATGAACGATTGAGGGGTTCAACATTGGAAACCCTAACTCAATTGAAGAGGTTGAAACACTTTTTGGTCCATGCGGTTTTGAGGTGGTTTGGACCAAACGGTCTCAAGACCGTTTGAGTCCAAACGGTCTCAAGACCATTTGGGACCAAAATATCTCAAGACCATTTGGGACCAAACGATCCCAAACCGTTTGATCTCATGCAGTTTCAAGATCGGTTTTGCCCATGCGGTTTCAAAGTCAAAGTTGGCCAAACGGTCTTCATGACCAAACGGTCTTCACCTCACCTTGGGAAAACGGTCTTGATTGTGCACTTTACCTAACAGTTTCAAAGTCAAACTAGACCAAACGGTCAACACCACCAAACGGTTTCAAGGTATTTGCAGGACCGTTTGGGGGTTTAGAGTGCAAGACCGTTTGAGGTCTAAAAAGGTCAAGATCGTTTGATGCCTTAGTAGTCAAGATGGTTTAGTGGTTGGTTAACCTAAACCTCATAGATATCTAAGGTGATTAAGAGACTAAGTAATTAGTGGATTAATGCATGTCATGATCAAGTACGTGAACATTACCAAGATACCCTTGATGGGATAGAGTGACTAATACTCTTTGAACAAGTAAACCTTAATGATCACAATAGTAGTGACGTAACCCATGTTGTCAAGGTTGATATGACTTAGTATAACTAAGCGTGATGTAATCATCATCTTATAGAACGAGGAGAGAGAAGACTCCTTATATAAATGAGAATCAAGTAATAAGATTTTAATATGAATGAATATATCTAATTAGGGTATGATCCATCATAATGAGATCATAGAAACCCTAATTATGATGGCTAATGATTCTTAACCTAATTTGAAGGCATAAATGGAAATAATTCTCATACATGGTGATAGCCTGATCTTGATTCATTGTACCATGAATAGTAAACCCTAATCTAGGAAAATGTCATGATGTGAAATAGTAATCCCTAATGGTGGGATATTAATGATAACCCTAATCTAGGGCGATGTGATATGAATAAAAACCCTAATTGGAAGTGATGTCATGAGAAACCTCAATTAGGATGAATAGTAAGCTTAATTATGGTTTATTGTATATGAAAACCTAGCTTTAAGTAATGTTATGTGACACCCTGATATTATGATATGGTCTAAGACTCAATTCAGGGTAATGTCAAGTAATGATATATGAAACCCTAGAGTTGATTTATTAGCTAGTACACCAAAGAGAGGTGTGGCTAAAATAATTAAATAGGACGATTATGTCATAAACATAAAGGATAGGGTTAATGAACCATGTGAATGATAAATGTGGTAATTTTAATGAATAAGGTTTTAAGAGGTAAGATGATGCCTAGATCCTTGTACAAACATCTTTATGAATGAGTAATAGCTTTTACACCTTACAATGATAATGGACATGAAACTTTTAGAAATGATGTATACTAAATAATGATGTGGATAACATCCTGAATATAGAAATACCTAGAATAGTTGATGATGGTTTATCCTATATCAACAATGTTTATCAAATGGATAAGCCCATATCATTAAAGATAATTGGACAATTCTAATATATGATCCATGCACCATATGATGAAAGCAACAAGTTAGTGGATAAAGTATTAAGAGCGAAATACCTTAATACAGAGTTAGTTAATTAACTCAATTAAGATGAAAATGAGAAGAAAGTGATACATCAAGATATGATAGATGTCACATTCAACAATTCAGGGTAACATACCTTGATGAACCTCTAAACCATTATAGTTAGACAAGAGACACATGGAGTGTATGATAAGTAATTGTTTACAATAAAAATATAATTGATTCAATGTACTCGATAAATGTTGACTAATATATCTTGAGAATGGGGTAAGCCATATCAATGAGTATGATGTAATCATACCATGACATGGATGAGAAATGAACTAATACTTAGAATTGATGATCATTAATGATATATGATGAGTATAGTAATCAAAAGCAAACACTTATAATATCTTTGAATGCTCCCAAGAGTTGTGGAGTAATATATTAGGGTTGAACTGATAATGTGAGTCGGAAACCCTAATTAATGAAAGGTGGGGTACACTAACCCTAATTTTGGGTTATGCTTTTAAGCATGGAACCCTATGATTGAATCATGTAATAAAGAATCACTATTCCTTCTTAAAGGTAAAGGGGTTGAATAATTCTAATTGAATTGAATAAGAAAACCTTAACCCTAGAAACCAGCCGTGGTGATGTAACACGGTCGTGGTAATCCTTCTGTAGCACGACCGTGCAAGATAGCACAGTCGTGGTGTTGTATACTTGACTTGGAAATAAATTGTATTGTGTTGATATAGATATAATGTGCATGTTATCAATTGTGTTAGTCAAGTAGATCTTTTTAAAGAAGTGAGCATAGCCAGGTAAGGGTTATGATGCCACATTTATTGAAAGCACTTTATAAGATTTGAAAGTAATGATATGCTATGTTCCCTAATAAGAGGTAACATATGAGATTGATAGGTTGTATGAGCCATGAGAAATAATTGCATTACTACATTCATGTTCATACAGTGAAATGACTTGATGGAAATAGGTTACTTGGTAACAAGTGTTTTGATAATCTAAGGGTTTGAACACCCATATTCCTAAATCACAATGATAAGATGGTTAGGGATTGATATCCCAATGTTAACTATATGTGATATGAACTTGATACAATTAGTACTCTTTCTTTATAGCAATTGTCTTATTAGTTTATGTTTGAGAACATACTTGATGCTAAAAGAATGCCATAATGTACTTAAATAATCAAGTATAATGATATCATGTAGGGCCCTGACCATAGATCCATCATTGTCAGAAATTAAATGATGGTGAAACATGTTTCCCTAAGGGAACTCCTGGAGAAGATACTTTTGAGTATGTGGGGGTTATGGAAGTGAATATCCTTACGTCCTAATGTAGGATTTGATATGAGATGTACCTTTAATCTCTCAATGCTTCATTATATGTTTATGTTGGGATGATGTATCACTAATCTCCCGATGATAATATTAATGCCGCATCAATGAGAGATAAACAAGAAATCCCTCGATGACGAAGAGAGTACAGAATGCCACTATAACTCTAATAGCGAAGTTGTCAGAATACCCTGGAAAGCTATTATAGTAGAGACACAAGATGTCCTGCATGTTGATCCTCACACTGACTGAGGAAGATGAGGTCATAGGAATCTGGATCTTCTGATGACCTATGTATGGTACCGATTGCGATTTCATAATGGTTGGTTGGAGTATGAGCGGTATAACTCATCTCCTCAGGGCATAAATATGTTTGAAAGATGTAATCAGCCGAATAGCATAATTGCTTAGGTTGAACTACGAGAAATAATGATTGATGTTACACTATTTATAATGCTCTAGTTGAATAACTAGTATACATGTTCTTCATATTCCTTATTGAAATGTGTTTGTCATTCAATTAAGTTATAATTGAAATGATTGCTTAAAAGAATGTTGCTTCACTTAGTTTACACAATGTTAAACCTGCTGTTAAATGTTTATAATTCTACTGCTTAATGTTATTCCAGTATTACAATAACAAAGCTTCTGGTGGAGAGTTATAACTCTCGCTGGGACAATTATTCAATTGTCTCACCCCCATGGGATTCGACTTTTTAGGTAGAAGCCATGGACGAAGGAACCCATCAGTGGGTGAGCAACAACAACAGCAGCAGCAACATCAGGGACAACAGTGATCCTCAGGTGGAGACACTGTCTGTCAAGTCTTGTAGATAGAATGTCCTATGTGCCGTCTTTGTACTCTCAGGTCCTAGGAGTCAGAAGATGTTTAATATAAATATGAGATTTTGGCTTAATGCCTTGAGATTTTTTTATCTTGCCTTGTATAGTTAACAAGGCAGTTGATGGTTGCAACCTTGAGATATGACATTACAAAGATGTACTGACGGATCAGTTTGTAAATAACTTATCATGTTTCTTTATGAAAAAACTTTATCGTTTGAAGATCTCTTTACAAAAAGTTTTAATTTTTAGTGATTTTCCATAATTCCGCTGCTAATTAATCGCTTCTGCATTCATTGATCTCGTTTTTCAGAGACAGACGTTACAATTAGTGGTATCAGAGCTCTAGGTTCGCTGAGTCTATAGAGACATAGGACTAAGGTAGTAGAGTCTGTTCTAGTGTCATTCAGTGTATCTGATAGCATCTTCTGCTCATATAGGAGAAGAAGAACTTGAAGATGAATGGGTCAGATGAGGAGTTTGCTACAGAGAGCAGCAACAATGCACCAAGAAAAGGTGCAGGGGAGCAGGAAAGAGAGGGACAATTGCTTGAGACCCCCTAGCTAATCCAACTCTAATAAGGAATCCTTCCTTAGGAATCACTGTTGGGGAATTTAGGGCAACCATGATGTATTTAGTGGATCAAGCACTAGCAATACAACCTAGATTACCAGCCCCCAATGATGATGTTTTGGATATCAACAGGATATGTAACCCACAACAACAGGTTGAAGCAATGGGAAATGATGAAGTTCTGGACTTAGAATGAGTCTGTGCTCAACCTCAGCCTGTTGAATAATATATAGTAATGTAGGGATTAGAATACAACCTGAAATCAGGATCTGCTATAAGTGCAGGGAACCTGGACACATCAAAAGGTTTTGCCCAGAAAAGGAAAACAAGATGATGATTGAGAAAAGGCCTATCCAAATACATGAACAGAGGCCTAGTAGTTTCAAAAAGGGAAAGACTTTGGTATCACAAGTACAACCAGGACCTAATGCACCAAGGTAATCGTCATCCAGAAAGGGTAAAGAACCCTCTAGACCATACCGGGCACCCAAAATTTGCTACTTATGTAGATGGGTTGGACATCTGGCAAGAAATTGGCTCAGCCAGAAATGTTATGGAAAATCAACCTCTGAGGCAGAATCAGCCTGAGGCAATGAATAATCCTCGATTCATGACAGGTTAGACAAAATAAATGTTATTCTTATTTGTCTTTTTTTTATGATCTCTTGGATAAACTGAGAAAGTAATTGATTGAACTTTCCTTGATTAGTCCTATGAGGACTTATAATTTTGCATAATAAACATAGTAGATGTTTCATGTTGCTCTTACCTCTATGAGGAAAAGATGAGGTATTAAAAAGATGTATGGATAAAATTCAGTAATGTTAAATCTTATACTTGTGATAATAGGAAAAAGGGAAGTAAAATGGTAGTATACAATTGCTGATGATAAAGTGAGTATGAAAACTCTTAGATTGTTATCTTTTTTATTGCTGAGATCAAGTAGTCATTCTGAGATAATCTAATGAGTATCATGAAATATGAAATATGGGATAAATAAATGTGTCCTGTTCTAAGTATAATAAAGAGAAATTTGAGATAACCTCAGATGAGCATGTTTGTATGAGGAATTAAAAGTATACTCCTCGTAAGATAAGAATGGGAATAAGGAAGGTCAACCCTATACAATAAAGTTATAAGAATAATAAAGATCCTCCCCATAATGTGAGAATGTGATGAGATCATAGGATGTTCATGAATATATTAGATAAAAACAAGGACATAAACAATGTCATGTAATCATCCTTATAAGGTTCCTATGTTAGGGCAAGGAACCTAGGATGAGTTAAGAGTAAATGTTTCATGAATGGTTGAAAATACATGGAATAATAAGAATAATATGTTTCCTTATTCTTTTTCCTTCCAGGGACATGGCAATCAAGTGGGTCTTAAGACACTTGATGTGCATAATATAAAGATGTGTATGTGATGGATACTTAGAAAAGTATCAGTTTATCTTGGACTTTGGTCCCAAGGTGAAGATATTTGTAACAAGTAATGTCCCAAGATGGAAGGAAGATAAAGATGTAATGTGTTATTAACACATGTAATAGGTAACAAGATAAGAATGTAATAATATATCAGATGATTTATGTTGACTACCTGGAATGGTCAACCATGAAATCAAATTAAACATGTAAAATAAAATGAACATCGCATGTTAGGGGTTTATGTTTTTCATAAACATATATTTTTCTAAGATATCCTTAAGATAAGTCCTTGATTGATAAGTAACTATTCCCTATGATAAGAGAATGTACAACTAATAAGATAATTAGTGCAAAGTAATAAGGAAAGATAGTATGGTGTTATCAGGTGAGATGACACAATCAAGGTATGAAAGGACTTATATAGTCTCAAATAGATGACAGAGTATAATTGTGATCTTAAGAAATGTTGATCTAACTAAGGAACATGAGAGTATATGTTCCATGTGAATCATTCCATGATAAACTTGTGTGAAGAAACTTTGTATTGATCAAAACTCTATGATGTCTCCATAATAATGAAATGTTATCTGAGGACGTAATGATATGATGCTTAAATAATATCTGCTTCCCTTTATCTGGGATTTCGGGGACGAAATCCTTGTTAGGGGTTTATAATTTGTAACATCCCTGACCTGGGTTATGAACTAACCCTAGGTGTTTTGCTTATATATGTGATTAGATGCTTGTGGTTATCTTATGAAATGTAATTAAAGATTTTGAGGAACTTATATTTCCATTTCAGTCCTTTTTGAACAATGTTGCAACTTTGTTTTGATAATTTTGGACTAAAGTACAAATTACCCAAGTAGAGGGGTTAACTTGCAAATTGCACATGTTAAGATGTTCCTCTGATGATGAGACATCATAAGAATGAATATGATGTAGTGGTATGGATTCCACAAGCTTGAGCACCAAGATATAGCTTGTAGAGCAATTCTTGTGCTTTAAAACCTAGTTTTGGTGTAAAGTGCAATTTACCCAAAACCAAGGGTGTAACATGTAAAATATACCCTCTAGAGTATCTCTCATGTTTCTTGGCATCAAGTAGAGCAAATAAAATGAGAGGGGCGCCTCATTTGAATGATCAAATAAGAAAGATAACCTTGATATTTAAATAACCAAGATTTAAAGTAAAATGGCCCTTACATATATATATATATATATATATATATATATATATATATATATATATATATATATATATATATATATATATATAGCCTAATAAGATATATGGTTTCTTTTCCTTTAACCTTGGATAAAAGAGAGGTTTTTCATGTGAAAAGGAGGAAGCAATGTGGCCAAGGGTGGAGCAAGCATGAGAGGATGGGTTAAATAAATTCAAAGAAACAACTATCTTTTTCTTTGCCTTAATAATACCCAAAAATATATAAACACCCTTTTTCCTCAAAGAAAAGGATCGTTCCTTTAGTTATTTCCCCTCATATTCTTGCTTTGGCCGACCAAAAGGGAGCTATGGAACAGAGGAAGACGACCAAGCTAGTTTGGTAAGTATGGGTCATCATCTAGCTCGAATTCATGGTGGAAACCCTTATACAAGGTTGGTTTGTTGGTTTTCTTCACACAATTCTTCTTTCTAGCCTTCTTCTCCATCCAAATCTTGAAGCACGGACCTTGGAAAACCTTTGGAGCTTCATCCAGCATTAAAGATACAAAGCTTGGAGCTCTAGATCAGATCTTAAGGTGGGTTTTATAACTCTAACGTAGGCTTTGCTTTTGCATCTTCTTTTCCTAGAATAGTTGCTTATTCTTCTTCTTTAGACACTTTGGTGTGTTCTTGCTAACAATTTTGTGAAGAATAGTCCCTGTTATTGAGGTAGGAGATGATGACATTAATTCCAAAGTTTATCCACAAACTTGCTTTAGCAAACGGTCTTCCACCTCTTTCTCAAACGGTTTCCCAAACCGTTTGGGAGCAAACGGTTTCAAATTGTTTGAATGCAAACGGTTTCATAAGACCGCATAGAAACAAACTGTCTATGACTATTTGGATGCGTTAACCAGGCGTTGACCATTGAGAGATCTGTTTTGAATAGTGTGGACTAATCACCTACCAAAAATCATCAACTAATTCCAAGTAAATCACCAATTGAAGGCCCATCAATCACCTAAGCCCTAATCGGGTTAATTGCTGATTTCAATAATTGAATCAAGTTGAAGTTTGGGTTGAGTGGCCCAAACGGTTTCAAAACCATTTGGGGATCACCCAAATGATCTCAAGACCGTTTGGTGATAACCCAAGACCGTTTGGAGGTCTAGGGTTAAGTAGGGTTGACCAATTGAGGGTCCAATGATATCAAGTTATTGATTAATCGATTGCTGAATTGGTGACAAAATCTAGGGTTTACCCTTAAGTGAATGACTTGGTTTTTGATAAAACAATGGGAAAATGGTCTCAAGACTGTTTGGAGGATATCCAAATGATCGCAAGACCATTTGGGAGTCACCCAAGACGGTTTGGAGGTCTAGGGTTGACTATGGTTAAGTGGTTATAAATCTAAAGGCTCTAAGTTGAAGTCCAATTGATTAGTGACCTAATGATCAAATCGATGAGCCAAACCCTAAATGGTTGAGTTAGTTTTTGATTGTGACTTGATCAAATGGTCTCAAGACCGGTTGGGGTCAGGTCATGACCAAATTGAATGATGGTTCAAAGGTTTCAAATCAATTAGACTCATGTTGAAACATGTTGAAGGGTAATCGATTCTAAACCCTAATTCAATTGATCCAAGCCCTAATTGGTGATCAATTGAGGGTCAATTGAGTGTCAAATCAGTTGAGGGTTGACCTAATTGACTCAATTGATAAGTGGCTAGCAAATGCATGAACGATTGAGGGGTTCAACATTGGAAACCCTAACTCAATTGAAGAGGTTGAAACACTTTTTGGTCCATGCGGTTTTGAGGTGGTTTGGACCAAAAGGTCTCAAGACCGTTTGAGTCCAAACGGTCTTGGGACCAAAAGATCTCAAGACCGTTTGGGACCAAATGATCTGAAGACCGTTTGGGACCAAACGATCCCAAACCGTTTGATCTCATGCGGTTTCAAGATCGGTTTTGCCCATGCGGTTTCAAAGTCAAAGTTGGCCAAACGGTCTTCACCTCACCTTGGGAAAACGGTCTTGAGTGTGCACTTTACCAAATGGTTTCAAAGTCAAACTATACCAAACAGTTAACACCACCAAATGGTTTCAAGGTATTTCCAGGATCGTTTGGGGGTTTAGAGTGAAAAACCATTTGAGGTCTTACATTTGAAATACCTAGAATAGTTGATGATGGTTTATCCTATATCAACAATGTTTATCAAATGGATAAGCCCATATCATTAAAGACAATTGGACAATTCTAATATATGACCCATGCACCATATGATGAAAGTAACAATTATAATATATAAGTCATAGTTATTTTAATGTATTAGAGTATAAAATACTAAATAATATCATTTATGAATTGAGAATTAGGATTTAATTGCTCCAATTAGATTTAATTACTAAATTATTGATAGTGTCTAACAAATGTTAAGATCTCTTCTTATTATAAACAAATACGGTTTATGGTTGTGAAACAACTAGAAATTAAGGGTTTCTCTAAAGCCTAGCTAATACGAAATAAAGCACACACACAAAAGACATATATATATATATATATATATATATATATATATATATATATATATATATATATATATATATATATATGATGCATTTGAGTGTATAGATCTTACCATACACTGCAATGATGTTTTCTTATATAGATGTTTTTTTCCAAAATGTTATTCATTGATGGTTATTGTTATAATAAAATAGGTCACTCACAAAATTGGAGCACATTTGTATGAGTATAAGTCACTCATCCAAGGATAACAAAACCAAACCACATAACTAATTTGAAATGCATCAATTTTCTTATATTAGATCAAATTTTATATATACTTTATTCATAAGATGTTTAAGAATACCAACCATTTAAATTCTCATAAGATGTATTACAAGATGGAAAACCATTGAGGTGTATGGTGTGATTTATACACCCAATTTTATTGTGTCTTGACTATTTCTCTCTCTCATTATATATATGCATATATATATGCATATAAGTATATATATATATATATATATATATATATATATATATATATATATATATATATACCTATATCTATGATATTCTCAAATAATGTGAGAAAAATGAATTATATGCAAATGATGGATCTAGGATGAGCAAAGAGAAGGGGGAATGAAAGTGTGACTGCTTTATGCCGTCGGGCGCTGCCATGGAATCCTCAATTCAGGCAGGGTTCCTGGAAGGAGGAGAATGCTTGGAAACTAAAAGGAAGTTCGGTTGTATCTAATGATGATCCTCATTTTGCTCCAACTCTAGAAAACTATCCCAAATGGACAGAGTTTGGAAGGCCTAGAAACGTTGTTCCATTAAATCATAGAGACATTACTGTTCAATAAGGTAAGATAGTTTACCTGAATGAAGAGGTGAAGGAAAATACTAGAAAGTGGGACAAATGACTAGTAGGGTATATCATTGATTTCTAACCCCATATCCCAACTCTATTTAACTACTTGTTTCTGTTATGGGAGTCGGCTAGTCCTATTGAGATATTTAACGAGGGAGATGGTATGTGTCTAATCAAATTTGCTGATGAGAAGGATCTCATTCATGCCCTAAAAAGAAGTTGGTACATCAAGAACATACCTCTTCTCCTAACAAGATGGAGTCAAGGTCAGAGGATTGTGAAGCAAAGATTGTTTGAGGTGGTAGTATGGATCAGAATATACTACTTACCTATTGAACTATGGCACATTTGGATGTTTGAACGCAATTGTTCCTATATTGTATATCCTATTTGTAGATGATCCTACAAGCTCTTTTTTTTAGATTGGAATATGCTAATATTCAGATTCTTATCAAAGTTAACTCAAATATACTTGATCATATAAGTATAGTAAGTGACAATGGTGATTCTCAGAACATTGAACTATCTTATGAATGGTATCAATATAGGTGCCAAAAGTGTGGTCCATTTGGGCATGACAAGCCATCCTGTGTTCCTATTTTGAAGGATGATGGTATGAAGAAGAAAGTCTGGTCCATAAAGGAACCTATTCCCTCTATGGCTGTTGCAATAATGGATGATGCAAAGTCTGACTCTGAGGAGAATACACAACCCTTGAATCATATGTTTCTTGCTCACAATAGAGATCTAGTTAACATGTCCTCTATGTCTATAACTGGTGGATCTACACCAAATACTCCTGTTCTAGTGTTCTCATCTAGTTCTGTTACACCCCGATCTCACAATTACCATTAATCATGAGATTAGGGCATAAATTGAGGATTTAATGTAATACAAAGATCACCCTTAACTTTTTCTTCTTTTTCAAACTCTTTGTTTTCTCTCACTGAACCACATAAACTAACTTTACAAGGGAATCTAAACATTGATTTCTTTAATATGATCTCAACATAAATGATACACATCCATACATTCATTCTCAGGTACATACGACATGATAATCATATACATTATCTCTTATTAAGGAAAAAAAGATACAAAACATTACTTACAACACTCTCACATCTATACTAGGACCTAGAGTGACAGGGACCGACTGAACTTAACTAATCTCATACTTAACTCATGTGGTAGATCTACACTGATGCTTTGACCTTCTTCAAGTCCATTTGGTTTCCCTAAAAAAATTGTGAGTAGAGGGGTGAGACTACTTGCTCAGTGAATAAGTAATTCAAAGAAACAATCTAAAGCACTGATATAATTACATATATACTTTTGAGTAACTGATATCAATTATAGAAGTAGTAAGCTTTAAAGAGATTGATCATTTACTATCATAAATATGGAAGGATAATCTAGATATCTACAAGAGTAAATCAATATATGAGCATGCTTGATTAATTTCAATGAGAACAAATAATTCAGAAACATATAAAGAATAATTGCTGGGAAACTGTACTCGAATCTTTCTTAGCCTTTCTTACTTATAAGAAACTCTTTAAACCTATATGAACATATTTTTGCTTATGCCCTGATCATATGTAGTGTACTCTACATATGAAGACTCATAGCGAACTACAATCTCACTGTACAAGACTTAGCCGACACCCCAAGATAGCTAAGTCTGACTACTCTCCTAGTCTGCAACAGGGAAACTGGCTCTCTCGTCTCAGCACTCCTATTGTTCTGTAAACTCAACTCCACCTCTAACCTGAGCACACAGGCAGAGAGTCAAGCCACCTATTGGATTTTCTGTACTCTAGTCCCACCAAGACTTCTGGTTGATGTTGGACACACTTTTCTGTATGCTAGTGCCACCAGGACTTCTGCTTGATGTTGGACACTATAAATTATAATTTAAGGAGACTTCCACTAGGGATTCATCCCCCCCGTGCCACCTGATAGCACGTTTTGACCCCCGTATACTGGACGCTACCAGGGTTAGGTCATTTCACCACTAAGGCACATACCTCACATAGGGGTTCTACGGTGTTAGGGCCCGTAAATCTATAATTTTATTGTTCCTAGAAAGCTCTTTCTACATTATACCTTTCTCTTACTTATACTTGACACTGGTATCTCGATAGTACCTTGTCTATTTATTTGAAGTTTATAACACAATATGTATATCATCCTTAGCTTGGCAGAGCAGTATATTGAAACAATGTAATATACTGAGAAATCAACATACTATACATGCAGGCAGTCTGAAATACTTAAATAAACATAATGCATGTCCATTTGGCACTTATACACTAGAATCATGCAATCAAACATCTTAATATACTGATAAGAGCCAATTACATGGCATACGAGTAATCATCATTTTCACCTATAAACTATTTGCACTTTCTTGGAAAATGTGCACAGCGACCCAAATCCTGGGTTGTGCATCTCATACTGAGAACATGGTAATAAAAATGCTTAATTCATTGAACACCCTATCCTTAGAGTTTCATTTACCTCATTCACTTATCACATGGCTCTCATAAGGATTTAATATGTCATAAACATCCACTAAATACATATTGCGTTAAACAAGTCATATACAATCAACATATGTATGAAATCCTTGAATTGAGCTAAATTAGGGTTTTCCATGCCATTCATTGAGATATTATGAATCAAGAATAACATTGCATAAATAGAGTCTATGATGCCATGAAAAACACTTCAAATGGATTTCACCATATTTATTCACAAAATTCCAACTTTCCAATCATATAGGGCTTCACCCTCTTTACGAAGATATCAAGTAAACACTATTCACATAACATGAAATCCAAAATAGTATCTGACATATATGTACTACACATTTAGATAAACAATCATTCATAACCAAGGGCATCCATATAAACAAATTTCTCTATTTAATTATACAACAATTTCAGTCACAAACAAATTCCCTATATTTCAGTTTACTCTTATAACCTCTACGAATACTTAGGGAATTCTCATTAGGATGTATTGAATACACTTATAATATGATTTTATCATCTAAAACTCTTCCAAACAGAGGAAGAATCCATTTCATATCATTTTGCAACAACTTAGATCAAATAGACAATTTAGGGTTTATAGTCACATACTAAGCAATTAACGATTATGGATGATTTAACCAATTTTCGTGCAATAAACTATTTAATGGAAGTTCCCACTCACCTTAAGGTGTGCGATTATGGATGATTTAACCAATTTTCGTGCAATAAACTATTTAATGGAAGTTCCCACTCACCTTAAGGTGTGAAAACACCTTAAAAATGCAGCTCATCCCTGAAAATCTTGATCTCATATCAAATCCCTAGCAATTCACCCGATTCTTCTTCCTTTCAACTCGGAAACCCTAGAAATGAGGGATTATGAAGAAAGAGTGAGAAAAGGGAAAGTTTTGACACCATTTCACATAAATCAGAGGAGGGACGGAATCTTGACATGTGAGAGAAGATTCACTGTGAAACTATATCCAAAGAAGCTAAACTTACATGATTTCATCATTCCTCGGACTGCAAAACCCTAGGTCAACATCTCCATCACTTTCTCC
Organism: Alisma plantago-aquatica; assembly: GCA_963693085.1. NCBI lineage: Eukaryota > Viridiplantae > Streptophyta > Magnoliopsida > Alismatales > Alismataceae > Alisma > Alisma plantago-aquatica. The sequence continues at coordinate 369,393,833 of OY856413.1, read as the reverse complement.
TCTCAAAACCTAACTCTCCCTCTCTCTCTAGGATTTTGTTTCTCTAGATTGAATCACGAATTATGAGAGCTCCTTGTGTGTTAGGTTGACCATATAGAGCAATTGAGCTGCTTGGGTCAATTGCACATTGACGCCTCACTATACTTTTTCTTATACCAACTGAATTTTATGTCATAAACATATTACTATAATTTGTCTACTGATAAGGTCTAAAAACATAATAAAATTATCAAATTTTACATGTTGTTTATTATTGAGTTTTAGATCTCCAGTTAAAATTTCATATTATTTGGACTTACCAATAAATAATTAAAAATAAAATACTACACTATTGAAAAGCACTCTGTCAGCATTTTGGTCGAAGTATAGTTTTACAAAGAAACACATTTAAAGAACACTCAAATATTTTTAAATTCTTCTCCAATATTCATGATTGAGTTATACATATCATATCCAAAACTCAATTAAATTCAAATTTTTAGAAAATAGTAAAAATAATTTACCACACTGCTATCCTGATCAAATTCCATATTCACGGACTATCAAAACCCTAATTTTTGCTGATTGGGGTTTACATTTCTCAAACCCTAATTCTTCAAACTAAAATCATAGATAGAGTTTCTTCTTAGGTTTTAAACATCACAATTTATATACTATCATTAATCAAGTCTAAATGATGTTCAATCTAATCATGCATGTAATCATTCAGGTAAACCCTAGTTTACCAATTAAGCACAAATGTGGTCATTACCAGTTCTAGTTCCAAGGCTATTGTGGATGGGGATGGGTTTTAGGAGGTTCAAAGTAAGATACATAGTTCTCCTCTAAGTGTTTGGGTTAAGCCAACTGTAGGTATCTATCATAGGGCTAATAATCCTATGTTCTTACCTATGAAGAATAGGTTTGGAGGTTTGGAAATCATTAATGGAGATTCTAATTCTCTTGTTAAGGCTGACAACTTAACAACCCAAGTGATTAAATGATACATACAATGCATATATCTTCTTGGAATGTAATATTTATAAGTAATAAAATCAAGTTTATCTAAGAAGAGATTTATAGATCGAGAAGTGACATCTTTATTCTTGTGGAGACGAAAGTGAGAGATAACAAAGTGAATACGTTGCTAGATAAATTCTTTCCTGACTATAGCTAGTTGTCAAACCATGAGTCTCATGTTTTGGGAAGAGTCATTATTCTTTTTAGGGACTGTTCTATGGAAAATATTTCCAACAGTTATCCGTTTCTTCATGTTAAAGTATCTGTGAATGATTTCTCTATTTTTATGACAGTGGTGTATGGGCACCATGGTGATTCTGAGAGACCTAGTTTGTGGAATTTCCTGGATAACTTGAATGGATGTATTGATTCTCCATGGTTCATCATCAGTCATATGAATGTCATGAGAAGTGAAGGGGAGAGAATTAGTAAGAATCCACCTAACAAAAAATCTATGGAAGAGTTAAATAATTGTTTTCTTAATACTGGGTTGTTTGATATGAATTTGGGTGATCCTTTCTTTTCATGGGATAATCACCAAAGTGGAGAAGGGTTCATCACATCCAAGATTTATAGGGTGTTCTATAATTCTCAGTTTATTATAGACATCTTGGATTTTAGTGGTGAGCTTGTTTAAAATTCTATTAGTGATTATTAGTGATCATAGAAGAATTTTTTTGAAGATTGGGAGGTTGAGAATTGTCAAAGCCCCATTTTGTTTCATTAATGCATGGACTCTTAGGAGTGACTTACTTGATGTTTCCGTATTTGTTTTTTTTAATGAGCCTGGTTATAGCATGTTCAAGTTATATAAGAAGTTCACAAATGTTAAAATCCTGTAAAGAAGTGGAACAAAGATTATGTCGGAGATCTTAATGATAATGCTAGAAGATATCAATATCTTGTTGATGCTGCTCAAATTGTGGATGATTTGTCTCCTTCGGATGAACTACAAAGAGATAGAGAGATAAAATCTTAAGACTGGAAGCTACCAAGGCTGATCTAGCCAAAGTAAATTTATTAAGGCAAAAATATCGTGTTCTTTGGCTCAAGGAAGGTAATTCTAATTCCAAGTTCTTCTATTCTTTCATAAAAACTAGGAGAAATAGTAATTGCATGAAAAGTATTATGGTTGATGATTGTCTTTACCATGATCTTGAGGTTATTAAAAGCATTGTGAAAGATATATATAGTAACCTCTTAAACAATCAAAATTTAGATAATTATTTTTAGAAGAATGACTGGTTTGGCCCTATTCTAACTGATGAATAACGTATTAGTATCATGCATCCTATCACCACGAAATAGGTGGATGGTATTGCTTTGAACTTGAATGTGGATAAGGCTCCAGGCCCTGATGGGATAAATGGTATGCTTTTTAAATCTGCATGGGATGTTATAGGGAATGATACCTTTGAAGCTATTAAGGAGTTTTTTTATCCTAGTTCTATGCTTAAGGAGGCTAATAAGACTTTCATCTCTCTAATTCCTAAAGGTGAAGGCTCTTCCTTGGTTTCCAATTGGAGACCCATCTCCCTTTGAAATAGTTTTTATAAGATCATATCAAATATTCTTGCCAACATGTTATAGAGACTCTTACCCTCTATTATTGGTATTAAATAATGTGCTTTCATTTGTGGTAGAAGCATCAAGGATGCTACTCTCCTTACTAATGAGATCACGAGTGATTTTAAGAAGGAATATGGTAATATTTTCATTCAGATTGATATCTCTAAAGCCTAAGTCTCCGTTAAGTGGAAGTATCTTTTCTCTATCATGTATAACATGGGTTTCCCGCTGGGATGGATTAAGTGGATTGATGCTATCCTCTCATCTATTTCTTATCAAATTCTTGTTAATGGAGAACCAACTAAGATCTTTACACCCTCAAATGGTCTGAGGCAAGGGGATCCAATTTCTCCCTATCTTTTTGTTATTGTGATGTAGGGGTTAACTAAATCATTGAAGGAGTCTATTAGAAAGAAGGAGCGTTCCCCTATTAAAGTATCAAAGAATGTATGTATTTCTCATCTTATTTTTGCTGATGACCTCATGTTCTTTTTGAAGGCGTCAACTAGCAATGATGTTTGCATCAAGCATGTCCTTGATAAGTATGTATGTGAATTTGGTTTGTCTATTAGTCACAAAAAAAATCAAAGTGTTCTTTAGCAAGAAGGGTGAATGTTGTTCCGATTTTGAACATTTTGGAGATACCTGAAGGGTGCATTGATTCTAATAGGTATATGTGTTTACCTCTTTTCACTGGTAAGTTATCAAAGAGGTTTTTTTAATGGTTTCATTAATAAGTTTAAGAGTAAACTGGACACTTGGAAAGCTAAGTTGTTGAGTTTGCGGGCAAGATGGAGTTGATTAAGTCTACTTTGTCATCTTTGCATTTTTACTAGCTCATGTCCTTTCCTCTTATGGTACATATCCTTGATGTTATTGGAAAGATTTGTATGAATTTTCTCTGGGAGAAAACCGAAGGGAAGTCTAATCTTCATCTTGTAAGCTGGGATAAGATTACCTTACTCAAGGATGAAAGTGGTTTAAGTATTATAAAAGGAAAGGAAATTTCCAAAGCTTGTCTTATCAAAAATTCTTGGGACATTGCAAAGAAAAATGATAGCTTATGGGTTATGTGGATTTCAATGAAGTAATTGAGGATAACTACTTTATAGAGTGTTGAAGAATCCCCAAAGTTTTCTTGGATGTTTAATAGTTTAATAAGAATTAGAAGTATTCTTCAACCTCTTATAAATTTTCATATTGGTGATGGTTCTAGTATAAAAATATCGCTGGATCCTTGGATTAACTCTAGTTTTCTTACTGATCTTATCGGGGGGAATATTTCCATCCAATCTAGGCTGAATTCTGATGGCTTTGTTATCCATGCTTAAGGATAAGGATTGGTTTATTAGTTCCATGATAAAGGATAAGGATTGGTTTATTCATCCATCTAGGTCTACATATATCATTCTGAATTTTATTTCTGATAATGGTATAAGTATTGGTTCTGCTAATCGCATCATTTGTTTGGGAAAAGATGATGTTTGTTTGAAAGATCTTTGGAATAATATTAGAGTGAGAGGTGATGAAAATCCAATGTTCAAGTGGATTTGGAGTGGTAAGGCTCCTAGGAATCTCATGGTTCATGCTTGGAAAGTCTTCCTCAACGGACTTCCAACTTCTAACTATGCTAGGAGAAGAGGTATTACTGTGGTATCAGTGTGATATCAGTGTAGTAGTTGAAATTCGTGACCAAGATTGTAGAAAGACTTCCTTTCATTTTGATATATTCTTTTTAAGTTATGTCTTTTGGAAGGCCGACTATCACTAAAAACCCCTTATTTATCCAACCACTTTCATATTCATGTTTACTTGCTTCTTCTTTATTTTCAATATAATTTAACCATATTGTGAAAAAATAGATGACTAAAGTGTTGAGATATGTAAATTACAATATACCTAAAATGATTATTTATATTTAAATCACACTTATGATACTTCAAACGTATTTATTAATATCACATTTTTTCATTTCTATATTGGTTTAAGTCATTTATCTCATCTGAACCCTTATTCTCTATGTTGCTATTGGTAATCAATGATTTTCTATGTCATTTAAACTCATGTTATTTTTCTTCATGTGCATAGTTATTTAGTATCAAGTTAATAAACCTATTTTGAAAAGGTAATGCCCTTATTCTCTAGGTTTATATCATTGATTAACCTATTTCTCTTATGTTCAAAATTAGGTTTTTTCATATAACCCCATTATAATTTGAAAACAAGTCACTATTGAACCATCATGAATTTCATATATGTAAAAATTCATAGGTGTTATGTTTGCTCAAATGATCAATTACTCCCTTTTATTGGAAGTTTTTTTTATCAAAGTCGGTAGGTTGTCTTATTCATCCTTCCCTCCCCATGTGAGAAAACATTAACTGAGTATTACATTAACGAATTAAGAAATCATAAGTAAACAAGGTAGTACTACTACCCTTACAAGATTTGTTAAGAAGGAGATCATTGATCTCACTAGGAGTAGTGTTATACTGACCCCTCATCGTATGGTTTTTTAGGTGATACTTTGCTAGTCCATCGACTAGCTTGTTTTTCTCTCTACTTATGTCAACAATATGCCAATCATGTTTCCTGTTATCTTGTATTCTCTTAATGGTCTTCGTGTATCTCAGATTGTTCTGGATCGGCTCTTCAATGAGAAGCACAACAACTTAGGAGTCAGTTTTGATGATGGCATTGTGCACATTGTGGTCTCCTATTGTTTTCATAGCAAGCTGGATTCCTAGGAGTTCAGCCTCTAGGACATTTGTTGTATGTAGGTGCGTAGCAATACCTCCTCTCCAAATTCTTTGGTTGTCTCTGAAGACTAAGGCACACAGCCTGGTTTTTCTTCATCATCGCATCATAGTTAAACTTAAAGGTACCAGCGGTCGGTCTTTTCCAGTTAGTCATAGTAGCCTTCGTCTCCTTCTTTCTGGCTTTAGCATCAACAGAAAAGGCTTGATGTTGGGCATTCGCCTCTCTAAGGATATACTTCACTACATAGGAGTGGGTGTGATCTCATTCTTGAAGATATGCTTGTTTCTGCAGGTCTAGATGTGCCAACAAGCCATTAAGAAGATAGGTGGAGTGTTTTCCTTGCTGTGAACGTTGTCTAGAAACCAACTTTTACAGTCAGTTGTTTTGAAGAATGTAGATAAGTCCCTGCCTATGAAGAGGTTTCCCTAGACATCTTTGGTGAAATCACAGTCACAGAGAGCATGGATCTGGGTTTCACTAGTTTTGGCACATCTAGTACATAGACTATCAACAGTAATCCTCCTCTGCACCCTTCTTGCGTTAGTTAATAGGGCCTCATGCATGACGAGCCATGAGAACGTCTTAAGATGGGATGATGCCCTGAGAGACCAAATATCACTCCAATTTCTAGTAGTGGGAAGGCCCTTCCCTTTGATCAACTTCTGGTAGGCAAACTTTGTTATAAAGCTTTCGTTTGGGTTCAGATTCCAAACACGGATGTCTTCTTCATCAGCCTCCTTGGGTATAGGTAGAGTGGCGATCTTGTTGACGATCATTGAGGGCAACCACTCATTTAGAAATATGGTGTCCCACTGGCCATGGAGGTTCACCATGCTGCTTACGTTTAGGTCCTCCAGCTCCTCAGTAATAGGTTTGAGAACATGCTCCTTCAACCTACATCCATTTCACCACCACACTTCATCCCAGGCATTGATTGCATGGTCGTTCATAGGCTGGATGTAAGAGTTTTCTTCTATGAAAGGTTTTCCTACAATTGCAGCTCGCCCAAGCCTTGATAATGATCTGAGTGTTGAGAGCTTAGTCATTTTGTACTTGGGCCTCATGTTGTAACTGGAAGTACTCAGGTCCCACAAGTGTTTATAGATAAGAGCTTGATTCCACTCGTGCATCTTTTTTAATCTGAGGCCCCCATCAGATTTCTTACAACAGAGCTCGTTCCAGGCGACAAGAGAAATGGGATTGGCCTTCTGTGCTCCTCCCCAGATAAAGCAGAAGATAGCATCGTCGACTCTGTCGCAAAGATGTAGAGGGAGGATCGCCGTTTGCATGACATAGGTGGACAAAGTTGCTTTGGCTAATAGATTCTACCGACGAGCGATAAGCTTCGGGCAGACCAAGCCGAGATATGAGAGGAGACAACATCTAAGACATTGTTGTAGGTTTGTTTGGTCACCCTCGAATGTATAATCAACACTCCCAGGTAATTGCCTAAGTCCTCGGTGATTTGGTATCCACTGACACGTCTAATCTTCCTCTTGATTGCAACATCCACGCTTTTGGCAAAGAAGATGCACATCTTGGGTTTGGAAATAGATTGGCCTGGTACTTTCTCAAAGGCCTGGAAGCATTCTTTAATCACCTTCATTTGGGAGACCGTGGCCTTAGCAAAATGATCAGATCATCTGCAAAACAAACATGTAAAATGTAAGGGCCATTACTGCCCACTTTGATAGGTTTCCAGTAGCCTTGTTGCACCTTACTCTTTATAAGTTAAGAGAGTTTTTCTAAGCAAAGGACGAACAAGTATGGGGACATGGGGTCTCCCTACCTAAGCCCCCGACTAGTTTTAATCAGCTGTGAAGTCTTACCATTTAGAGAAATCCTCACCTCACCTCTCGTGATGGAAGACATGGTATAGTCTTTTATGTTCTGCGGCAGGTCAAGGTGATTGAGAGTATCTTTGATGAAGTCCCAGCTCATCTGATCAAAAGCTTTTGTGAGATCGATTTTAATAGCCATGGTTGGCGTTGAACCCTTGCATTTCATCCTATGAATGATTTCTTATACTATCGCAATGTTTTCGGTAATTCTTCACCCTGGCATGAAGCTACTTTGAGCATTTGAGATCCAATATGGAATAAAAGGTTTTAGGCATTCATCGGCCAGTTTGGAGGTCACTTTCAAGCTACGTTCCTCAAAGAGATAGGACAGATTTTTTTACATCGCTTAGGTACTGCTATTTTAGAAATGAGGACAATAGTCGAATTGCAGATAGCATTAGGAGCTTGTCCCAAAGCGATGGCCAAGGTAACCGTTCTGATTATACTTGGATTTACAATGCTCCAGTTTTGTTGGATGAAAGTGGCATAGACACTATCTGGACATGGTGCCTTGATGGGACCTACCACAAATGGTGTTAGTCAGTGGTTTGAATGTGCCAGGGAAACCAGGCATGTATCTACAGTCACAGCGAGCGGGTGCAGTGAGGATCTACTTGAAGTGAGTAATCACTAAGTTCATAAGCTTCTCATCATCTGTAATCCAATTACCGTCTTGATCTTTCAGCTTTTGTAAAGAGTTTTTCCTTCGCCTTTGGTTGACGAAGTTCTGATAGAACCTCGTGTTGTTATCCCCTTCAGTAATCTAGTTAATGTGTGCTTGATGTTTTAGGTCAAGTTCTTCATTCTTGAGAATCCGTTCAAGTTCGGATCGGAAGTCGGCACAGAAAGCTTCTGAGATGTCATTATGTTGACTGGATAGCTCCATCTGTAGCTTGTTAATGTTGTGAATGAGGTGATCCTTGTATTTCCTAGTGTCCTTTCTGGTTTTTGTGTCTCAGTTTTGAATGCCTTTACTGGATTTAAGCAATGCTTCATTGAAATCCATTTGTTGGTCCCAATGCTTGCTAAGCATGTCACAGAAGCCTGGATCATTCTTCCACGAGGCCTTAGTGACAAACCTTTTTTGAATTCTATGCCCCTGGCCAAAATCTCACAAGTACGGAGCAGTGGTCCGAGCCAAGCCTCAGGAGGTGTTCCACAGACGCATTAGGGAAGGCATTAAGAAAGGGGGCATTCACAATAGCTCTGTCAAGCCTTTTGAGGAGGAGTCCATGGCGGAAGGTGTGGTTCAAACCACAAAATCCGGTCATTAAGATCAGCCTCCATCATAGTATTCTAGAAGATGATAGCTTCAGTGGAATTGAAGTGTGGGGAACCACTCATTTCTTTGGGCTCTATGATGGCATTGAAATTGCCCAGAGCTATCCAAGGAAGCTTTGTTCTTTTGCTGATTGAGATGATATGTTTCCAAATTAGTTGTCTAGTGGCCAACTATGGACTAGCATAGACGAAGGTAATGATAAGAGTGTTCGTGATTTTGTAAGTAATAAATTGTCTATGGTTGTGAATGATTACCACATTGCATATGTTGTTGTTCCAACATACCCAAATACTGCCTACGAAGCCTCTGGCTTCGACTCTATAGGAATTAGAAAATCCCAAGGCATGAATCATTTTGTCTGGAGCACCAAAGCTGATTCTCAGCTCAAGGATAGCAGTGATACATGTCTTATAGACATCGGTTCTTTGAGAGTTCTTCTTCTTTCATCACTGCCTATGCCTCTAACATGCAGAGAAGATTAATAATGGTAAAGGTTGGAGGTCAGGTAGTTTGTTTAACTTCTCCGATCCTCTTACCTATTCTTTCAAAAATTGTTCCAGTGGATTGGGCATTTAATCTGGGACTCTTCCTTCTATGCTCGTGGGGGGTGATCTTAGTTTTTTCATTTTAGAGAGATTGCCCTTGATTTTCCTTCCCCAGGTATCTGGTTTGGGAAGGTCCGTGTCCCCAGTACCGATGTCAGTAGTGTTGTTGTTGGTTTCTTTGTCCTATTTCTTCGACACAGAGTTATCAATACTTGTGGTTCCTTGATCGCATGGTTGATCCAGTTTAGTTTCCTTGAAGCTATCTCCTTGTACCTCCCTGGCCACCCTATCCATAATCTCATCTTCAATGTTGATGATTTTCTCTTTGAGAACTTGCTCCATTTTGACGATAACTTCATCTGTTCTGAAGCTCACAACAATATGGTACTCTACAGTAGATGGCAAAGTCTGCCCCTTTCCTTCTCTATTCTCCTCGGTCTCCTTGTTTCCCACTGGTTTGGTGCTGATCTCCTTAGCAACGTCGGAGTGTTTCTTGGTTTTCCAGACCTTTATTGGTTTGTCCTAAGGTTTGTCTTTTGGAGTGGTATTCAACGCCTCGTCTACACCCATCACATGTTCCTGGGTGTCTTCCTTAAAGAGTAGGTTCTCGTATATGTTAGTAGAGGATGGTATTTCCATTTGTTTCATTTGTTTCTAAAATCTTCTATATCTACCTCCCATTTGCCCTTATTGCCGCCAGACCCCCTCCTCATTATCGTCTCTGCTTTGATTAGCCATGTTGGATGTGTTGTTATCTTCTACATTTCATCTAGGCTGTGCTGACCTGCAGTACTTTCCATTGTGCCCAAGTTTCCCATAGGAAGAGCATTGTTCTGGAGTAACCTCATATTCCACTGTGTATTGGATGTTGTTAATCCATATAATTTTAAAAGGAAAAGACAAAAGTAGTCCAGGAAAACCCTAGCCAGATGGTCCAGGCTGGGAGAGGAGATGGTGGAAGCCATGGCCGTGACTGTGGCGGATGCCAAGGAGGAATGGAAGGATACTCTACAGAAGGATATCGATCTCCATCGCAACCCACAACTTTTGGAAACACAATGATACATAACGATACCTCGAGTGAGGCTCATAAAATGAGAATTGACGGTGCATCAGATAAGGAGCTAGTGGACTCCAACAACCCGTGACCCCCCCAAACTCTCATACGTGGCTGTGATGTCTGGAGAGGATCCTCGAGTGCCCCAGACCATTAAATGGGTATTGCCTGAAATGTTGAAGCCATAAGTTATCTCTGTTGATCGAAGTGGTGCCATCCCCGCCATCAAGGTGAATGCTGATGTCCTTCAACCACATCTAGAGCCTTTGAAATATGCAGTGATCATGAAGGTCATTCGTATTAACATCGAATTCCAAACCCTTGTCAATCGACTGAAGGCTCTTTGGAACCCGTCTGAGATGTTCAAGTTTATTGATCTGGAGCTTGGTTACTATATAATGAAACTCAAGAATCAAACCGACTTCATCACAGCGATGACTGGTGGCCCCTGGACAATCTTCATAAATTACTTATCTGTGCAATCATGGACGATGGAATTCCGACCTTCAACTGCAATCCCGAACAAACTTGTAGTCTGGATGAGGATCCCTGACCTCCCAGTCTATCTATTCCAGAACCATATGTTAGCTAGCATTCACGATCTCATCGGCAAGACTATCAAGGTCAACAAGACAACCGTTGCTGGATCTAGGGGGAAGTTTTCTAGGGTTGCAGTAGAGGTGGACACTACCAAACCACTCCTCCCAGTGATCATGATCAATGGCGAACAGTTTCATATTGAATACGAAAACATGCCCATAATTTGTATGAGGTGTGGACGAGTTGGACACGCTGACAAAGATTGCACGTTTGTTCCTTCATTCTCAACCCCAAGTGCGTCCTCCTCTACGACCCAACCTGTAGTGGCTGCTACCCCCTACTCATTGACGATTCATGCCAAGAAGCCTGAGCATAGGAATCCCACAAAGAAAAGCTTGCCACACTCCAAGGACAATTATGTGCCCAAGAGTAATGACACTCCTGCATCTCAGAGTCATGAGCCCATAGAAGATGACTGGGAGAGGGTAACTTCCAAAAAGAATAAGAAGAAAGCAATAAAGAAGCCAACAACAACGCAGGCCAAGCCGATCTCCGAGAAAGGCCAATCCACCAAGGCCTCTCATGATAAGAAGGACACTATTGTTGTGCTTGTTGATGATGAGCCGTCCGTGGGTTGGGAAGGCAACCTTCCATTTCAGTTCAACAGTGGCACTGCTCCCATGGAATAGTTCACACCTACTTTCAACTGGGGTGACAAGGGGAACACCCCCAAGGTCGTCCTTCTACGGAACTGCCAAGTGGTCTATCAGCCAGTGATGACCAGTCTGGGAAGGGAAAGGAAGAATGGCAAGATCGCCCAACACCTTGGCCAAGACAATAGTATAAGGGAAGCTCAATGCATCCTTCAGTTCAGTGAAAACTAGGCCATGGAGGATGACCAGGCCAACGATGGCGGCCAAGCAGTAGGGCTTGTTGCTACTATAAACTAACCAATCAAGTTTTCTTAATGCCGAACATCCTTTGCTGGAATGTTCAAGGGGACAAATCGGATGACAAGATTAGGCTCCTAAGAGAATACAAATCTTTATACAAACTCCATATACTAGCACTCGTGGAGACAAGGTGCAGCGGCTCCAATGCTCTTGACACCATAAGAAAACTAGGCTATTCTTCCTCTCACCGTGTGGAGGCCCTAGGCTTCTCAGGTGGTATTTGGATCCTCTGGGATCCTAGACACTGTGATATTAATATCTTGCTCAATCATCGACAACTTATCCTTTGTCATGTGAACAATAGATGGTTCCTTACTATGGTATATGGAAGCCCGAACCCTAGTAAAAGACCCTTGCTATGGAAACAAATCCTAGAGATTTCACAAAGTACTCAACATGCTTGGGCCATGGCGGGTGATTTTAACACAGTGTTAGACCCTACAGAGAAGAAAGGCAGTAGGTACTTTGATAAGAGAGCCTCTCAACTATTCAAAGACACCCTACTCGATACGGGTCTTGCTGACATCAAACCCAAATGCTACATTTTTACGTTCAAATGACTTCAAGTTCACGAGAGGCTGGATAGAGTAGTCGCTAATGATGCTTGGCTGAGTATAGATGGTGGATACACAGTTACGGTCCTACCTAGACTCTATTCGGACCATAACCCCATCCTCATCAACAGTAATAATACCAGCAAAATAGTCAGACAACACTTCCATTCCAAGGCTAGTTGGAGGCTGACATCATAATTCAAAACTAAACTCCTCCCTCAATGGAACATCGAGCTTGCATTCCATGAAGTGTTGCAGCCCTTTCAAGCAGCTGCTATCTCATGGGAATCCCGACGACGCACTGTGAAGAACAAGGAAAAGCATGCCACCCTGTGCCAACTCGATAAGTGTCAGGTAGATGCTAACTCATGCCCATCTATTTATAACAACATCAAAACTATTCTATTGCAAGAAAAGTATCATCAGATCCTATTACGGGAGGAGATGGACTGGCACCAGAAAGCTCACATCCAATGGTTGAAGGAAGGTGACAGTAATACTCACTATTATGAAACCTACGTCAGAGCTCAGAGATTAGGGAACAAGATCACCCGACTTCGTACATATTCAGGCGATTGGATCACAGAGCCGAACGCAATCAAGGCAGCCCTACTTCACTACTTCCAAACCCTGACATATTTGAGCCCACTGGAGACGAATACAATGGCCACCATCACTAACTATATCGGGGAGTTCCCTGGTATTAGTCCACAGTCAAGCAACTACCTAGCTCACATGCCAGGCCATGATGAAATCAAACGAGTAGCTATTTCCATGGCGCCTAATAAAGCATGTGGACCAGATGGTGTTCACGCGGAGTTCATTCAAACCAACTAGTCCACTATTGGGAGGTCAGTTGTAAGAATGGTCCAGAAGGCATTCAACACTGGGGCAGTAGAACCTACAATGTTGGATGCATTAATGGTGCTGATTCCCAAAACCCACCAACCTCAAAGATGCGCTGACTATCGTCCAATTTCCTTGAAAAACACCTGCTATAAGCTGATCTCCAAAGTGATTGTGGAGTGCTTGAAGCCTCTGATCCCCACCTAGGTCACCGAGAACCAGTCTAGTTTCATCCCTGGGCGTCATATAACTAGTAACATTCTCACTGTGCAAGAAGTTATCCACTCTATGCAGAACAAAAATTCCATGAAAGCGCAAGTTTGTATCAAAATTGACCTGTCGAAAGCGTTCAACAGAATGAACAAACCTTTCATCAGAGACACTATAGTCAAAGTGGGATTGCCCAACAACTTGGTCAATCTAATCATGGACATCATATGCATGGCTCCACGTCTATTCTGTGGGAGGGGGAACCGCTTCCGCCCTTCAAACCTTCCCTTAGCGTTCTCCAAGGTGACCCGATTAGCCCCTATATATTTGTTCTATGTATGGAGAGGTTTAGCGAGGCCATTACCCATGAGGTAGAAACCTGCAAATGGAAACCTATCACACTCTCTAGAGGAGGCACAAAGCTGAGTCACGTCTTCTTTGTTGATGACATCATGTTAATGGAGGAAGCATCCAGATCTCAGGCAATGGTCATTGATGAAGTTTTGAGGAACTTCTCTGCTGTCTCAGGTCAGGAGATATCAAAGGAGAAATCACGTTGTTTCTTTTCTCACAACACGACTAGGACAGTCCGCCTATCCTTTTGTAATAAGTTTGTCATTACCCGAACCAATGATCTGGGGAGGTATTTGGGTGTTCCCTTGCTCCATAATCGCCTGAACCCGTCAGCTCATGAGAGAATAGTTGCAACGCTGAGCGACCGCATAAAAAGCTGGATTTGCTAAACATCTATCTCTAGCTAGGCAGATCACCCTCGCCAAATCAACCTTGTAAGCCATCCCGACCTACGTGATGTAATCAATCAAAATCTCCCCAACCATATGTGACAAAATAAATAGGCAGGTTAAAGACTTTATCTGGTCAGGAGGACGCGAACACAAGAAGCTCTCTCTAGTCTCATGGAGAAAGATCACCTCTCCTAAGGAATACGGCAAGCTTGGCCTTAAGGATGCTCGTGATCTTAACGAAGCACTCATGTTGAAGAATGTCTAGAGTTTCCTCAACAATCTGGACTTGCTATGGGTACGAGTCATGAAGGAAAAATACATGAGGAATGGACATATTACGAACAAGCCTTGTTCATCTGCTTGGTCTTTTATCAAGAAGCACCTTCCCAAGCTTAAGGAAGAATGTGATAGAATTGTAAACTCAGGCAATGACGTGTATGTTTGGGAAGATCGCTGGATCACCGACCTCTGCCCCCAAGTCAAGCACCATGAGGACTTGAGGATCTCACTGTCAGCTCCATGGTCCAAAACGACAGCTCTTGGGATAGTGATTTCATCAACACATATATATCCTTTGTTGTGCTCCAGGTGATACAACATATTGCACCACCACAGCCCTCCTCTGGCCTGGACAACTGGGACTGGCCTCATGAAGATGATGGATTGCTGCGATCCAAATCAGCTTATACATTTATTAGGCAAGAGAAAGAAGTTAAGATACCTGGCAAGTGGGACACAATCTGGTGCTCCAAGGTCCCTGAGCGGATCAAGGTCTTTTCCTGGATCCTCCAACACAAAGATCTTCTAAATAATGTGGAAAATATCAGGCGACACATAGATGTGGATGTGACTTGCACAACTTGTCAAAACACTACAGACACCTTGCTCCATAGCATCAGGGACTATCAGATCATCATGCCTATATGGCACGGGCTCCCTACCTATCCTGAGTTCTTTGAGCTCGATGAGCACACCTGGATCGAGTCCATTTTAGAGTGGGATATTATCTTTATAGTGGCATGCTGGCACATATGGCGTGTCCGAAACACTCTAATTCATGAAATGTGGCAACCCCATATTGATTCATGCATCACCTTCATTAAAGAACGTGCTAAAAAAAATTCTTTTGCTTTGCAAGCATCAAGTGACACTATCACTGATGGAGTTTTGCAACGCCACTAAAAATCCTAGAGATGATGAATCCCTAAGTTTAGCCTTGCTAGTACTATGGTAAGATCTCCACCCACGTATGCTAAGACACGCAGAAGTCTTATCGTAGTATAGTTAAGGGTCGAATCCTCAGGACAACGGTCTTGATGTAATCAAGATGGAAAACGTTTTAGTCGTACTTAACTACTTAACAGTTGATATTTAGATCGAAAGTTTGATTTGGTTTTAAGCTAAGTGCAAGGAAAGTAAAGAGAGAAAGTAGAAATTAAGGTTGTAAACAATGATTAAAAACCACTAGGATGTTGTCGGGTTTCACACCACTACACATGGATCATAAACATGCAACATAATAAAAAGACTTGCAAAGAGAAACCAATCAGCTAGTATCTTTGTAGACTTAGCTTCCTTTCGGATAACCAACTATGAGGAGTGTGGAGTATTGCAATGCCAGCCATCCCCTAACGAATGGTCACTTACTTTGCATTACTCCTTCATGAAGTGTGTTCCTCGACCTTACCAAGGTTGCACATCCATACGTCAACTGATTCCATTTCATAGTATGAAAGTGCAACGATGGGAGTGAGTTTACTCCACTCGTGAAAGCACTCCTAGATACCGAAACAGACATATGGTGACTACATATATCCAGAACCAACATTCAATCGATATTCAGATCTAAGGGTATAAACGTAGACAATTCATACCAAGAGACAATAAGTAACACAAGTTGGTGATCAAGCAACAACCATTCATTAAACGATTGATGTTGAGCCAAAAAGGAGAGTATCTCTATTGCAAACGATTGAATTACATTGCATGAAATGAAAACATGGGTAGCGGGGCTACTCCCCGCACCCTAGTGAAAAGGACTACTCGCTCATCTCAAGAGCAAAGGAAGGGGTGAGAAGAGAGAGAAAGAACGACATCTCCACGGAGGAGGGAAGGTTGAACCCTTGGTGGAGAGAGCAACGATCTTCACACTTCGTGGTTGCTAGATGATGGATCTTCTCCTCCCACCTTCTTTGTTGATGAGAGAGAAGGTAGCTTGATGATGAGATGTGGACCTCAAACCGGCAGCCTTAGGGCGATGGATGAAGGATGGAATTGCTCTGGAACTGGAGGGGCAGCCTTTGGGCATCTGAGATCCCCCCTTGGAGGACCCTTGGGGTCTTATTTATAGGCTTTGAGTGAAGTCCAAACGGTTTGGAGACCGTTTGGACCTCAAGACCGTTTGACTCCATGCGGTCTCGGGACCGGTTGGCTTCATGCGGTCTTGAGACCGTTTGACTCCATGCGGTCTTGAGACCGTTTGGCTCCATGCGGTCTTGAGGCTGGGTTATTCTTTTATGATTTTTTTGTGCTTTTTCTGCATATATAAAAGGAAAAAGTTAGTCTGATGGTGTATTTACAAAAAGGGGTAAAATTAGGATTATGTATAGTTTAAACTTAAAAAGAGTATGGAAAACTAAGGAAAAAGACTAAGATAAACGACTAAAATAGGAGGTTATCACCCCCCTTAACTTAGAGTCTAGCTTGTCCTCAAGTTAGATAGAGCTGAGACATGTAATGGCGAGGCGATTTTATTTAGGATTTCCATACTCTTGCTTCAATTCTTGACCTGAGTTCCCCTGGGGTCATATCAAGTCTTATTGCATGCCTTGATTATTTCGGATTTCGAGAGTTTCTTGGATCTCAGGTTCTTTCTGTATCTCAAAGTTTGCATTGGGACCACCTTATTTTGTGCATGTTGTTGACTCTAATCAGCTTTATACCTCTCTGAAAAACCTACTGGAAGCTAGAGAGGGTATGAGGGTTGGCTAAAGGCTTTGAAGTGTAGCTCCCCCTTCAAGTGGGGGAGGGGCTGTCTATGCTTTTTAGAATCTCACTACCGGGCACGACACATCTGCCTTTATGAGGGAAGCTGAATGTACCGGCCGGGCGAGTCCTTTATGAGCCTTTCATATACTTGGAAACTTTAGGGTTTCACTACCGGGCATGACACATCTGCCTTTGTGAGGGCAGCGGAATGTGCCGGCCGGGTGAGACCTTCGTCAGTTCTTTGTATAGATCCTTATGCGTGGCACAACTCTCATACTTTTATTCGTCTCTCTGGCTTTTATTCAATAACTCACAGGCTTGGGTTTTGGGATTTTTGAGAATTTATTTTGGGCGGCCAAGCCTCTTTTATTTTGAAAAGAGAAAAGCTATTCTTAAAGTTTTTCAACGTGCACTTATTTGGTTTGTGGTCCACTTGCAGAACTTTTTGATTTGGAAGTTGCCTGATTTCCCTCTCATCCTCGAGATCTTGGCTTATTTCTGCCTTGATTTTGACCTGTGGAGAGTCAGATGAAGAATTGAAGCAAAAATATGAAATCACTAGTGGGTGGAAATTGATAAATCTCCATTCGATGTCTAAGTGCTATTTACTTATAGGGACTAACATGATTCTAGAGTTAGTTGAGGTGACTATTTTTAAGTAAAAAGAATTGTAAAAAGAATTGTTTAAGAAAAAAAAATTAAGAATAGAGTGTTAGATAGAAAGAGGAGTGTAGAAATTGATACCTCGCCCTTGTCTAATGTACCCCCCCTAACTTATCACGCACTATGTCCCCAGAGTGGCAAAGTGAGAGCTTGAGAAGTCATTAGGACAAGGGCCACGGGTTAAGGTAAATCTTCATTTGCCCCCGGAGAACGAAGTAGATTGGATGCGCACTGTCCTCGTAAAGTGTGGTAGTCCACGTCAGTCATTTCCTCTACTGGTCTTTGAAGAACAATGATGGTGTACATCCAGTAGAGGACGTGGAAGCCGCAATCGTTCGATTGTCGTATTTGCTGGGGGCATTTGTGGCAGAAGGCGGGGCGATGGAAATTTTCTTTGTCGTACGCCTTTGTATGCTGACTCAGAAAATTGATTAATTTCTCGGCGCACTCCTTTGCCACTACTTCTGTTGGCGTCTTTGGCATCACGACGTAGTGTCACTGTCGAGCGTTGAACTGGCCGTCAGAACTATTGTATATTGTGGTTGTTCCGTCTGGGAGGTTTGTTGCCAGTAGAATCCAATGCTCATGATACAGGATGGGTAACATGATGAACTTCGGCGTTGCGTGTTGGAGATATGAGATTAGTGCGTCGGTTGTGCCGAAGTTCTTGAGCTTTAGGAGATCATCTTTCATATATGGAGATGCCATGTATGTGTTTGGGTTGGTTTGGCCAAGTAGAAATTGGTAGGCGGCCATGAGGCTGATAGAAAGGGATCCCTTATCCTGTAGAGTCTCTCGCAGTGAATCTGCCATCACAAGTATGTCTCGAGACATGAATACCAGGTCATCTTCGTCTGCGGAGAGTCGCGCCATAATGATACACAATTCAAGATCGTTCAGACCCTTACAAGCATCGCGATCAAAATTAGGAAATGTTGGGTTGATGGTGTAAGCAGGATCGCTCTTGATTTTATCTTGCTCGGGCGACTTGGTCTGCTCTGACTCTTTCAAAACTTGTCGGAAAGGTCGCCGTTGTCGTCGCTGGACAGCTGAGAAAAGGTACCGAGGAACATCATCTGGTGACATAGTTGGGTCGTTGAAGAATCGTCTATCACAGATGAGTTCCATGGCATAGCGTCCTCGTAGGGAATGAAAATCTTGAGCTACTAGGTCGTTGAATGGGATTTCCTGGTTTAGCGCTTGGATGTGTCGGATGGTGCAGAAAGCGCTGTCCCCAGATCCCTCGGTGGCTTGGACTGGAGGGTTTATGATTTTGAACCATGGTTGGCTCCAGTCTTGGCGAAGAGATGGGCGTGCAGCCCAGATTAATTTAAGCAGCCGGAAGGGTATACACCTGGCTTCTCCTGCTGCTTCTCCTACGAAATTTATTGTGCCGGATGGTAGCTCGGTGCTACAGAAGTTGTATACTTTGGCATCCCGAGCCTCGGTATCCACGATCATAAAAAGCCAGTGGTCCGAGACTTGGAAGGGCAGTGTAAGATAACATGCCCTTCTTGCCAAACCGACACGCAGCCGCTCAACCGATTTTTCGCATATGTCTTTGTATAAAAGGCCAAAAGACAAAGCGGGTGAAGCATTAAAAACTGGTTGTTGCCGCTTGTGACTTCTATATGTTTCTATACAATTGGCGAGGCGGACACGGAAGATCGCCATTGGCACCATGGACCGAGGTCGTAGGATGCAACGGAAATCTTCGTGTGTCAACTTACGCCTGGTTTTGGTGTTATGATAGATTATGTCTTCCCCTACTTTTGCATCATCCACTATAGTGTTCAGTATAAAAATGTCCTGAGCATCTAAAGTAGAGATGGCTGCCATATCTAGGTCGTGCATTTTGTGCGGCAGAGGAGGTGGCGGAGGAAGCTCTTGTGGTGGAGGAGAAGCAGGTTGTTCGAAGGCCTCTACATGGCCCTCTAGATTATCGTCCAAGTCAGAGGCTGAGTCAAGATCCTCGTCCGTGTCTAGACTTACTCGGTCTGCCTCGTCTTGGTAAGGGGGAGAAGGTGCAGAGAAGAGAGCAGAGGTTTTTGGCGGGCTGGCGCTGGTTCCTAATATGCATTGTTGTAACTCAGCGTAGACCGCATCCTTGGCAGCTTCCCCGATGGACCCCATAGCTGAATAGTCAAAGAATTGATCCCCATATGACATGTTGACATTGTCGTTGTGTGGGGACTTGGGGTGATGGTCACTGTCCTGGTGACCTTTGTCGGACCCTTTTTGGGAGGGTCATGCTGCATGCCCGGGGTCTTCTCCGTCATCATGCTTGTCGTCCGAAGATGTATCTTTGTTGGAGTCAGCAGATGAGTCGGAGTCGTCGTCTTCTTCATCATCGTCATCTTTGTCATCCGCAGCTTCATCTGTTTGCTTTTTGTTGGCAGACTTTTTACACCGCCGATGAGTGGTTTTTAGCTCGTCGAAAGCCACTTGCAGATGCTTGTGTTTTTCGAGCAGTGCATCGTGGGCTTCTTTGAGGTCTGTGAATCTGCCCTCGGCGGAGAGGAGACGTGATGTCAGTTCTGTGACTTGGGCACGTAGTTGTTGGGTTTCATTGTTATTTTCCTCCTCTTGGTGATGATGTAGCTGCGTAAGTGTTCCATCAATGGTAGCCAAGTGCGTGCTCAGGGCCTCTTGATGTTGCTCAAGCTTGCGGAGATTCTCTGGCAGAGGTTGAGTCTGTTTGGAGATCTCATCATCTTTTTGTGTTGTAGCTTCTTGCTGATGCGTTGCTCCAAGGACCAGGTCCGGCAGGTTGTTGGTGTGGATGTTGATGTGCTCAACTTGCTTAGCCACTTCGTCCTGTCGTTGCTGGATGCCTTGGAGGAAGGTAGGCAAGGCTCGGTGTTGTTCATCAATCTTGGTTACCTATCATGATAAATCTTGTACATAAGAAAAAATAGAATTTAATATGTTAGAAGGATCGGTGAGGAGGTTTCGGACAGCGTCAAATTGACGGCCGAATTCCTCGCCGATGTTAGTAAAAGGGACCCCAGGAGCGGAAGGGTGAGATGATTGGGGTCTGTGTGGGACGGTGTTAGTGTCTTGCGGAAGAGACACTGATGATGCCCCGAGCTGCGTAGTGACTGTGGATGTAGTCACCAGCGGTGTCAGGGTGGTGGCGGATGTGAAATGTGGTGGTATTTGAGGCGAAAGTGGTGGTAGCGACAATGATGGGGTGGAAACTGTGGGAGTAAATGGAAGGGTGGTGAAGTCGGGCATAGGGATGGAGAAAGGGAAGTCCAACGTAAAAATGGGTGAAGAAGTGGATGTGAATGGTTGCGTGGATGTGGGGAGGAAGGGAGCGGTAGATGTTGGAATGGTGGAAGGCGGAGTGGTGGTGGCAGTGGTTAGCTGCTCGTGGAGACTCTGGATAAAAGAGTCGATGGAGGATGTTGTTAGGACATCTTCGTGGAACCGCTCGGCCTCCGGATTTGGCCGAGATGTTGGTGTCCCCGACAGCTTTTGGGCCTGCAACTGCCTTCTAGAAGGCCGTTTGACAGACATTTTTGTGGGTCGAGCTGTCGGGGCTGTGATACTCATCTCTGTTTGACCCGCTGTTGCTTTCTTTTCAAGTTTTTTAACCGAAGCTAGCAGATGAGTAAGCTCCTCGTCAGAGAAAAGGAGCTGTGTCATATCATAGTGTGCTAACTCCGGGCGCGGGAGGAGAGTCCTTGATGACTTGACCATAGGGCAGAATACATAGTGTAGTTTTCCATCCTTTTCCTTGATTATGAACTAGTTCTTCAGAGTTTGCTCGTTGGTGAGGATGTCGCCCCTTAGTTGCGTGCAGCGGGGTAAAGGTTTGTCCATCTTGAGATATTTGATGATAGATGTGACATGACCCCCCATGCAAATCTCTTTCCCCAGGATGGAGATTGAGAATTTCTGGATCAGATGACGGCCGATATTAACTGGCCGTTCGTTAAGAATAGACCAGAGAACAAAAAGATCGGAGGTTATAACGTTCCCCCCTTCTGTCCTGGGGAAGAGTGTGTCAGCGATGATTTTGTGTACAGTGCGCACAAAACCAGAGTGTATGTTTGACACCTTGCATGTCTTTGCATCATAAGTGGGGATCCCAGTTAAGGATTTCCAGAATGTATGTCTGTTGAATTCTGGATGATCAGTTCCCACTATTTTAGCCTTTCGCAGCTGTTCCAGGTCGTCAATAAATATGGTGTTCAGCATATTCTCTGTTATGACGACCTTGCTTCCAAAAATTTGGGTGACAAGCCTTCTGTCACCCCCGTCTCGAGACTTATCTGTGGTGTCGACGGGCTCCTTGGCCAGGAAGGAGAAAAATTCTGCGGTGGGTTCATAGTAGGATACTTCAGGTACTAGACACAACCTGGTGAGGTTGACTTTGTCTAGCACGTTGAAGATACGATCATATATCCCCATCTTGATTAGTATGTTGGAGCAGACATACTTGGTAGGTTTTAGGGTTTTATCGGTGGAGATGGTGGTTTGGATGAAGAGGTTCTCTGGTGGTGGTATCGTGGTGGTGATGGGAATGAAAGTGGTGGTAGTGATGGGGATAGTGGTGGTAGGAATGGTGGTGGTGGGAATGGTGGTGATAGTGGTAGTAGCAGCGATGGTAGCTGCAGGGATGGAAGGTTTGGCGAGGGGTTGGTTCATGGTGGAAACGGGTCGAACTTGTTTTCTTGCCCGCTTCTTGGAGGGCTGCCCAGATGCAGTCTCCAAGACTTTACGTTTCCCTTTTTTCTCTTTGGCAGGTGACTCCTCTTCAGATTTAGGGTTGTACTCTGAATCTTCATCAGAAGAGGAGATGACAGTCTCCTCCTCAGGGGGCTCAGAGAAGATCCTCTCTAGGTGATCAAGTTCTCACTGGACATCCATCATCTTGACGTTTGGGGGTGCCTTCCCAGTCCTTTTAAAGTATGTTCTTATCTTTTGAAGCCTGGCTTGTCTTTCCAGCATTTCCTCTTTTGTCCAAATTTCAGGACCTTCGAATGTGATGGCTTTGCTTGGTGGTGATGCCATATCTGAAAAATAGAAATTTATGAGTTAGAGAGAAAAGTTTTTTGAAACAAATTAGATTTTATTTGTAGTTTATGTCTTTTTGTATTTTTGTGAAAGGTTAATGGGTGTGGGAGACCAAACGGTTTCAAGACCAAATGGTTTCAAGACCGTTTGGTTCCAAACGGTTTGAGGACCGTTTGGTTCCAAACGGTTTCAAGACCGTTTGGTTCCAAACGGTTTGAGGACCGTTTGGTTCCAAACGGTTTCAAGACCGTTTGGTTCCAAACGGTTTGAGGACCGTTTGGTTCCAAACGGTTTCAAGACCGTTTGGTTCCAAACGGTTTGAGGACCGTTTGGTTCCAAACGGTTTCAAGATCGTTTGGTTCCAAACGGTTTGAGGACCGTTTAGTTCCAAACGGTTTGAGGACTGTTTGGTTCCAAACGGTTTCAAGATCGTTTGGTTCCAAACAGTTTGAGGACCATTTGGTTCCAAGCGGTTTCGAGATCGTTTGGTTCCAAACGGTTTGAGGACCGTTTGGTTCCAAACGGTTTCAGGACCGTTTGGTTCCAAACGGTTTCAAGACCGTTTGGTTCCAAACGGTTTGAGGACCGTTCGGAAAATGAAAAGCCGCTGGGTTGCCGGCGCAGGTGAAGACGAAGGTGAACCGGTCGCGGAGGCGGAGGGTGCGCCGGCGACGAAAACAGCGGTGAAACCAATGATGTGATGAAAACGGCAACGGTGAAGACGACGATGATGACGGTGATGTAGATGATGGTGAAGAAATCGTCGAAGACGATAGTGGTCTGAATCGAAGGTGATGACTGTGGTGAAGATGGTGGAAGATAGAATGATGGCGTCGTGAGAATGATGGTGACGTGCAGATGGTCATTAAAACCATCGGCGGAGAAGGCGGCGATGGTGGAACAGATGGTGAAAGTTCAGGAACGGCGACGAAGGTGGTAGGGAGGAAGGGCGGTGTGCGATGTGGTCGCCAGACTACCTTACAGGTGGTTGGTGAACGGAAGTGTGATCGCGCGGGAACAAAGGAAGCAGAAGCAAAAGAACAGTTCTTTGCACAAACGCTCCAGAGAGTTCAGAAGTTCTAAGAGAGAAAGACGAAGGGGTAGGGTTTATATTTATAGGGAACAGTTTGCGACCCTTTGTATTCCAAGCGGTTTCGATGTCGTCTGGCTCCAAACGGTCTCAAGACCGTTTGGTCCCAAACGGTTTGAGGACCGTTTGGCTCCAAACGGTTTGAGGACCGTTTGGCTCCAAACGGTTTGAGGACCGTTTGGCTCCAAACGGTTTGAGGACCGTTTGGTCCCAAACGGTTTGGAGACCGTTTGGCTCCAAACGGTTTGGAGACCGTTTGGAGTCCAAACGGTTTCAAGTCCGCTTGGGAGGGCAAAGGCAGAAAGATTTTTATATTTTTATGTTTGTTTTTTATTTATGCATTTTTATGTTGTTTGTTTTTGATTTTTTTTTATAGTTTTAGTTATGTAGATTTTTTTGTATTTTCATAAGATAAAACTGAGGAAAATAAAAGAACATAACATAAAGTAAAAAGTAGAAATCTTGGGTTGCCTCCCAAGTTGTGCCTTGGTTTAACGTCGCTGGCTCGACAAAATTTTGCTCCAGCTATGCTTTTGTTATAGGATCATGGATCCCTATAGTTTGTATTGATAATTTGTCTGCCGGAGTGTGGTATTTCTTTAATATGTGACCATTAACGGTCCTTTCTCCTCCATTATCATCGAGAATAATGACAGCTCCTGTCGGGTATATATGTTTGATTGTGAAAGGCCCCGACCATTTAGTACGCAGTTTTCCTGGAAACATTTTTAGTCTGGAATTGAATAGGAGGACTTTGTCTTCTTTTTATGTGGCCATCGTGCCACATCTTGGTTTGTTCTTTGTAGATTCTTGCATTGTGGTAGGCTGTCATTCGTAATTCTTCTAGTTCTTGGAGTTGAAGTTGTCTGAATTCACCAACGCCTTTGAGATCGAAGTTTAGTTGCTTAATGGCCCACCAGGCCTTATGCTCTAATTCAACTAGCAAATGGCAAGACTTCCCATACACTAATCGAAACGGTGTTGATCCAATTGGTGTTTTGAAAGATGTGCGGTAGGCCCATAGAGCGTCAGATAGTTTGGTGGACCAATCGGTACGGTGCCGATTGACAGTTTTTTCCAGGATAGCTTTAATTTGCCTATTGGAGACTTCAACCTGTCCACATGTCTGTGGATGATATGGTGTAGAAACTTTATGGTTGACTCCATATTTTCTTAATAAGGCTTCAAAGCTTCGTTCCAAGAAATGTGATCCACCGTCAGATATTATTGTTCTTGGAACGCCGAATCTGGGGAATATTATCTCTTTAAACATCTTGATTACCGGTTTTGAATCACAAGAAATGGTTGGTAGAGCTTCTACCCATTTCGAAACGTAATCCACAGCAACCAAGATGTACATGAATCCGTAAGATGGGGGAAAAGGACCCATGTAATCTATTCCCCATATATCGAAGAGTTCGATTTCTTGCCATATATTCAATGGCATTTCATTTCTTTTGGTTATTCCACCGGATAGTTGGCACTTGTCGCATGATCTCACGTATTCATGTGCATCTTTTGCGATGGTTGGCCAGTAAAAACCAGATTGCAGGACTTTGAGGGCTATCTTCTTAGAACTCATGTGGCCCCCAATGGGGCCTGAGTGACAGTGCTCTAGAACCGAAGTGATTTCCGTCTCTGGAATGCATCGATGAAAAAGTCCATCTGCGCATAAGCGGAATAGATAGGGCTCATCCCAGAAATACTGCTTAGCGTCATGAATGAACTTCTTTTTGTCGTGATAGGATGCAGACGGATGAATGATTCATGTTGCCAAATAATTAACAATGTCGGCATACCAGGGGAATCCATTAGCGACTTTCATTAGTTGGTCGTCCGGGAGGGAGTCTCAGATAGGTACTTTGTCTTCATCCTCGACTTTAATACGGCTGAGATGATCAGCGACGACGTTTTCCACTCCGCTTTTGTCTTTGATTTCCAAATCGAATTCTTGAAGCATCAATACCCAGTGGATAAGTCTAGGTTTTGCATCTTGTTTTTGAATTAGATACCGTATAGCTGAGTGGTCAGTGTAGACAATGACCTTAGCTCCAATTAGGTATGAGCGGAATTTCTCGAACGCGTAGATGACAGCTAAGAATTCCTTTTCTGTAGTGGTGTAATTTTTCTGTGCTTCATCAAGCGTTTTGGATGCGTAGTATATAACAAGGGGTTTCTTGTCGATTCTTTGCCCTAATACGGCCCCTATGGCATAATCGCTCGCGTCACACATGATTTCAAAAGGTTGTGACCAATCTGGAGCTCTTAGTATGGGTGCGGAAATCAAGGCATTTTTCAGAGTTGTGAAACTTTGCAAACATTCTTGGTTAAAGTTAAACTCCATGCCCTTGGTCAGCAGTTGTGTCATGGGTTTTTCTATTTTAGAGAATTCTTTAATAAATCTTCTGTAAAACCCAGCATGACCTAAGAAAGCACGTACTCCTTTTATGTCTTTTGGTGGCAACAATTTCGAGATAACGTCAAGTTTTGCTTGATCCACCTCGATCCCTCTGTCGCTCACTCTGTGTCCGAGAACGATACCTTCAGTTACCATAAAATGGCATTTTTCCCAATTTAAGATGAGGTTTGTTTCCTCGCATCTTTGTAAAACTTGAACCAGGTTGAGCAGACAGTTGTCGAAAGAGTCTCCATAAACTGAGAAATCGTCCATGAATACCTCCATTATAGATTCTGTTAATCCTGCAAAGATAGCAGACATGCATCTTTGGAAAGTGGCTGGTGCGTTACAAAGCCCGAATGGCATTCTCTTGAAAGCATATGTCCCAAAAGGACAGGTAAAAGTAGTTTTCTCTTGATCTTCCGGGTGTATAGGGATTTGGTAAAACCCGGAATAACCATCTAGGTAACAGAAGAATTTTTGGTGGGCGAGACGTTCGAGAACTTCATCCAAGAAGGGCAAGGGGAAATGATCTTTCCTTGTTGCTTTATTAAGTTTTCTGTAATCTATGCACATTATCCACCCAGTTACTGTTCTAGTAGGTACCAGTTCATTCTTATCATTGAGAACAACAGTGCCCCCCCTTTTTTTGGGACCACCTGCATGGGGCTTACCCATTGAGAATCCGAGATTGGGTAGATGATACCTGCCTTCAGGAGTTTGAGAACCTCGATGCGAACTACCTCCTTGAGATTAGGGTTCAACTTCCTTTGATGTTCCCTCGATGGTTTGAATTCTTCCACCATAGGCAATTTGTGCATGCATAAAGCTGGATTTATACCAGTTAAGTCAGTCATTTTATATCCGATAGCTTTCTTGTGTCTCTTTAGCTCCTCAAGAAGTCTGTTTTCTTGGTCTTCTTCCAGAGTAGAGCTGATAATCACTGGACAAAGTTTCTCGCTGTCAAGGAAGACATGTTTGAGTCCTTCGGGTAAGGCCTTCAATTCAGGGGCCTTAGGTGGCTCGGTTGCTTCTATAACAGTGACAACCTTGAGTTCTTCAAAGGTGGCTGTTGGGGCTTCTTCAGCTTTTTCTAAATATTGAAGGCATTGTTGCACTAGTTCATTTTCCGAAAATTCTACTTCCGGGTTTGTCAAGGCACTTTCCAACTCATCAGAGGGTTCAGACATTTCTAACTGGGACATTTGATATATAGCATCTAGGAGAAAAACTTCCTCTTGAATGCTTGGTCCTTTCATGATGTCAAGGACTCTGAATTGGAAAGCTTCCTTCCCAAGTCTTAGTATAATCGTTCCTGCTTCTACATCGATGAGTGCTCGGGCGGTAGCTAGGAAGGGTCTTCCGAAGATTATCGGGTATCATAGATCTTCTAGTATGTCCATAATAACGAAATCGCACGGGACGTAAGAATTTGTTCCTATTCTGACAGGAATATCCTCGATAATTCCAAGAGGAGCAGTTATGGTAGAGTCGGCTAACTGAATTGTCATTGACGTAGGTAACAAATCAGTGAAGCCTAATCTTTTACACATAGAATAGGGCATAATGGATATACTTGCTCCTAGGTCTGCTAATCCCTTTTTGCTAGAGCCATTTCCAATCGAACACTGAATATCGAAGGAACCTGGGTCCTTCTTTTTCTTTGGCATTTTGTTAAGCAGAATATCTGAAGTGGTCTGAGCTAGTTTCACTGTTTCATGCTCTTCTGTCATATATTTTCTCGACAGTAGGGTTTTCAGGTATTTGGCCCAAGCGGGCACTTCAGAAAGGGCATCTAGAAATGGGATATCGATATACAGTTTCTTCATAGCTTCTTTGAATTTCTGGAACCTAGTGTCCATTTTGGTCCCTTTCAGCCTGTCCGGATAAGGAATTTTGGGTGGGACTTCTGGCATTGGTTCCTTTTCTTTTTCTTTCTCAGTAGAATTTTCTATTTCTTTGCTTGAGTTTCCTATTGGGGGAAGAATGGCCACATCATCATCATCATGGATGATTCTGGTGATATCAGGAAGGACACGACCAGACCGTGTGGTGACGGCATTCAGTTGTTCTGGTCTGTTTTGGTTGTGTCGTGGGTTTGCCTCTGGTTGTCCAGCAAAGGTGCCAGCTTGTGGTTTCAATTGGGCGGCAATCTGTGCTAGTTGGGCCTCCACGGCCTTTTGTTGAGCTTGCTGGTTTGCGAGCATAGTCTGTTGAGATTGAAGCGTCTGTCTAATCAAAGATATTTCATCAGATGATTGGGGAGAAGCACTCCTCTGTTGATATTGAGTGACTTGCTGTCCTTGTGGTTGTTGTAGAGGTGCAGTTAACTGTGGTTGTTGTGGCTGCTGCAACTGAGGTTGTTGTGGCTGATGCAACTGAGGTTGTTGCAGCTGCGGGTGCAGCCCTGGATGGGTATATTAGTAAGAAGGGTTCCTAGGATAGTTAGATCTTTGGAAACCATGTCTATAATTCCCCTGATTGAAGTTATTCTGAAATCCTGGTGGTTGTCTATTGAAAGATCCACCTTGTGTCTGTTGTTGTGGGTTGGCGGTCCCTGCAGGATTCCCGTATTGAAAACCGGGATGATTTCTTGGTTTATCTGGATTGTAATACACCTAGCCAGGTATTGAATGGATGGAGTTGACTTGCTCTGGCATTTGGTCCTCGCGATGCTCAATAATGGGCTCATATTGCGGCACGGGTGGTTGTAAATCCATCATTACATTGTACAACAGACCACATGATAATGTGGGATGATCAGATGCATGACAGGCTTCACAAGCTCCAGCAGCTGCTTTTACTTGTTGAACTTGAGAGCTTTTCTTCTTGTCATATTCCCCGAAAGAAGTTTCGAGGGCTTGTTGCTTGCTAGCAATAGTCTTCAGGGCCTCTGCAATGGCCTTGAGTTCCATAGATTCTTCAGCTTTGTAGACTTTAAGAACTCCCTTGGGTTGGTTAGACGACCTTCCCCAATTGGATTGGTTCTCGGCCCCTAGCGTAACTATATTCCAAGCATCTTCATAGTTCTTTCTCATAAAGTTTTCTCCAGATGAGGAATCTAGAAATTGCTTGATATCATCACTTACTCCTATGTAGAATGTTTCTATTAATTGATTTTGAGATATGCCATGGTGAGGACACTTTCTCAGGAGTTCCTTGAATCTTTCCCAAGCTTCCGCAAGTGTTTCTCCAGGTAGTTGGGCGAAGTGATTAATCTGTCCCCTAATCTCATAGGTTAGTGAAGGTGGAAAGAATTTCTCAAGAAACTTTTCTTCTAAAGGAGTCCAAGTAGTGATGATGGGGTGTCTATCTAAAGCATTGTACCAACTTAGCGCTCTTCCAGATAAGGTGAAATGGAAAAGGTGTAACATTATTGCTTCCAGGGTGATTCCTGCTTGAGGTACAAGTCGGCAGAGTGACTTGAATCTCTTAAGGTGATCCATGCAATCGTCTCCGGGTGCTCCAGAGAAAGAGATGCCTTGCATGATCTGGATCCATTGCGTCCGGATTTCAAAGTTTGGTATGTTAATAATCGGTGGTCGGACTGGGTGTTCATCTTCATAATTCTTCGGGACTGCGTAGTCCCGAAGTTTCTTGTTTCTTAGCGCAAGTTGAGCAGCATCATTCTTGGCTTGGATGCGGGCTTGTTCCTCAGCTCGAATCTCAGCTTGCACTTGAGCACGAGTGTCTGCAATAAGTTGTGCTCGTTGTGCTGCTATGGCGGCGTTAACTCTTTCTGCAACAAGGCATTGCTCGTCAACCATTTGTCTAGCTCTTTGGCGGTTAAGT
This sequence comes from Alisma plantago-aquatica, assembly GCA_963693085.1. Lineage (NCBI taxonomy): Eukaryota > Viridiplantae > Streptophyta > Magnoliopsida > Alismatales > Alismataceae > Alisma > Alisma plantago-aquatica. The sequence goes on along the minus strand of OY856413.1, from coordinate 369,363,975 downwards.
CTAATCCTTCGGTGGAAACTTCTTTCTACCTCAGAGTCATACTCTGGTTCAGGGGAGATTCCGATGCTATGCGGGGTTTGCATACACGTTTTCTACCTGAGTAGAAAGAAAATCACACGTTAAGATAATGGAAGGAAATGAAGAAATCAAGAAGATTTGGAATAGTTATCAAGAAAAAGTGTAAAATCCTAATCAACCAAGAAGTTGTTAAGTAAAAGCTAAATCGTTCCGTTGTCCCCGGCAACGGCGCCAATTTTTGATGGAGTTTTGCAACGCCACTAAAAATCCTAGAGATGATGAATCCCTAAGTTTAGCCTTGCTAGTACTATGGTAAGATCTCCACCCACGTATGCTAAGACACACAGAAGTCTTATCGTAGTATAGTTAAGGGTCGAATCCTCGGGACAACGGTCTTGATGTAATCAAGATGGAAAATGTTTTAGTCGTACTTAACTACTTAACAGTTGATATTTAGATCGAAAGTTTGATTTGGTTTTAAGCTAAGTGCAAGGAAAGTAAAGCAAGAAAGTAGAAATTAAGGTTGTAAACAATGATTAAAAACCACTAGGATGTTTCCGGGTTTCACACCACTACACATGGATCATAAACATGCAACATAATAAAAAGACTTGCAAAGAGAAACCAATCATCTAGTATCTTTGTAGACTTAGCTTCCTTTCGGATAACCAACTACGAGGAGTGTGGAGTATTGCAATGCCATCCATCCCCTATCGAATGGTCACTTACTTTGCATTACTCCTTCATGAAGTGTGTTCCTCGACCTTACCAAGGTTGCACTTCCATACGTCAACTGATTCCATTTCATAGTATGAAAGTGCAACGATGGGAGTGAGTTTACTCCACTCGTGAAAGCACTCCTAGATACCGAAATAGACATATGGTGACTACATATATCTAGAACCAACATTCAATCGATATTCAGATCTAAGGGTATAAACATAGACAATTCATACCAAGAGACAATAAGTAACACAAGTTGGTGATCAAGCAACAAGCATTCATTAAACGATTGATGTTGAGCCAAAAAGGAGAGTATCTATATTGCAAACGATTGAATTACATTGCATGAAATGAAAACATGGGTAGCGGGGCTACTCCCCGCACCCTAGTGAAAAGGACTACTTGCTCATCTCAAGAGCAAAGGAAGGGGTGAGAAGAGAGAGCAAGAACGACATCTCCATGGAGGAGGGAAGGTTGAACCCTTGGTGGAGAGAGAAACGATCTTCACACTTCGTGGTTGCTAGATGATGGATCTTCTCCTCCCACCTTCTTTGTTGATGAGAGAGAAGGTAGCTTGATGATGAGATGTGGACCTCAAACCGGCAGCCTTAGGGCGATGGATGAAGGATGGAATTGCTCTGGAATTGGAGGGGCAGCCTTTGGGCGTCTGAGATCCCCCCTTGGAGGACCCTTGGGGTCTTATTTATAGGCTTTGAGTGAAGTCCAAACGGTTTGGAGACCGTTTGGACCTCAAGACCGTTTGGGGCCTCAAGACCATTTGGACTGTGAGACCGTTTGGCTTCAAACGGTCTTGAGACCGTATGAACTCCATGCGGTCTCGGGACCGTTTGGCTTCATGCGGTCTTGAGACCGTTTGAACTCCATGCGGTCTCAGGACCGGTTGGCTTCATGCGGTCTTGAGTCCGTTTGAACTCCATGCGGTCTCGGGACCGGTTGGCTTCATGCGGTCTTGAGACCGTTTGAACTCCATGCCGTCTCGGGACCGGTTGGCTTCATGCGGTCTTGAGACCGTTTGACTCCATGCGGTCTCGGGACCGGTTGGCTTCATGCGGTCTTGAGACCGTTTGACTCCATGCGGTCTCGGGACCGGTTGGCTTCATGCGGTCTTGAGACCGTTTGACTCCATGCGGTCTCGGGACCGGTTGGCTTCATGCGGTCTTGAGACCGTTTGACTCCATGCGGTCTCGGGACCGGTTGGCTTCATGCGGTCTTGAGACTGTTTGACTCCATGCGGTCTTGAGACCGTTTGGCTCCATGCGGTTTTGAGGCTGGGTTATTCTTTTATGATTTTTTTGTGCTTTTTTTGCATATATAAAAGGAAAAAGTTAGTCTGATGGTGTATTTACAGAAAGGGGTAAAATTAGGATTATGTATAGTTTAAACTTAAAAAGAGTATGGAAAACTAAGGAAAAATACTAAGATAAACGACTAAAATAGGAGGTTATCAATCACCTACAAAGCTCCTATTCCAGATTTCCATCTTCAACACTCGTCCTTCTATGCCTTCTCTGATGCCGCCTTCCAGCATAGTTCCAAGAAAGCTGGCTATGGCCTCCATATTGTTGACAGTGTCGGAGTCTGGATGTTGGGTATTGGCACCCACTCCTACACCCAATCATCCCTTGAAGGATAACTATGTGGCATTCAATTGGCAATCAATACCGGAAAAAGCAAGGGCCTCATGCCTGTTACAATCCTATCAGACTCCCAGAAAGCAGTAACCTTGGTGACAAGCAATCTCGTTTTGACACCAAGGATAGACACAACTAGGAGATACATCTGGAGTGAACTTAGTCTTAACACAGGTGTTAAGATTCAATTCATCCCTTGTGCACTAAATGTTGTTCCAGATGCACTCACAAAACATACCCTTTCTACTTTCATGTCATTTCAATTTATGACTCCTAAGCCTCCTTGCCTCCATGTAAGCATCAATATTAATCTTGCTAGTTTCTCTAGAGTAGAGCCCAGAATGAATAATAACTAAAGCTCTATTTCCTCAAAAAAAAATAGAGGTTTTGAGGCGTCGACCTCTATCACTAGTCTAATAAATTTTGCTTCTTGACCCGAAGGCAGTGTGATCATCCACTTTTATCAGTCTGCCAAGCGCCAACCCTATATACTCAAGGATAGTTGTCACGTAACGGTGGATAGGTAGGTTCAAGATTCTGACCCAGGTTACAACATACTTAGGGAGTTCCTCAGTTGGGTTAAATGTAGGGTACCAATCCCACACCGCTAAGAAGTAGCCAAATAGTTTCCAAGGACCTCCAGTCATGGCCATCTCATAATCTGATTTGCACAAGAACTGTACCACATAGTGACATAGGTCTAGTTCATACATATTGAATCGATCTTTGGGATTCGACAACTACTTGATTTGATCCATCATGGTCATAAAGACAACATATGATCCGAGAAGTCTGATAACCACCACGTATTTCCATGACATGGCTAGGGTGGATTCTGCTTCTGGATCAGTGAAGATTGTTGGTTCTCCTTCGATCTCTGACAGTTCTACTACGTTATCATCCAATCTGTCCTCAAAGAGTTTTTCCAGGAAGAAGGTCCCATTGTTAACTGAATCGGTAGTCATCTGATTGGAACCCTCCACGACGGTGCTGAAAGATAGTTTTCTCACAGACTCCTTCACCACCGCCGCTTCAGTTCTTGTGTCTTTGCATTGCCTCTCCTACAGTGCCTGTTCTGTCTCTGTGTTCACTGCCTCATGTTCCTGATCGATGCTTTGATTGCCTCCTCTTGTTCCAGCAAACTGAAACTCGATGCCGATGATGGGGATGGTTACTTTCACTCCTTGCCCCACGTCGTCAATTTTTTCCACAGTCGTCATATTAGGTCCTTTCTGTTTGTCGTCTTCGATTTCAACTTCTCCTCCGCTACTTCCAGCAAGGTTGTTTCCTCCACTGCTATTGTTCCTAGTGGTCGTGCTGCCCCCTTCCCTCCCCCTCTGCAGCCGTCGTCCCCTGCACTCCCTACTATGGTTCTTGCGCAAGGATGACATGCATAAATTGAGAAATGGTCCAAATTTAATTGGAAGTTTTCTCTTTCACTTACTTATAACTTTTCAAAATACTAATTATAATGTAATGACATTTCTTCCTTGTACTAAACCTTTCATGTAAATGACTTTATGTAATTATATTGTTTAGTTATCATAATTAGTAGTATATAACTTTACTTTCAATGAGTGTGTATGTCATGACGTCTGAATATCATTCAAAGTTATTTGTTATCTCTTTATACCTTCCTTATTCTATTTGACATTATAGAATTTATGAGATTTCTTACATTTTGAATACAATTACATAAATGCATTCATATTAAAAAGAAATTTAAACACCTCTATGGTTTGGAACAAGTAGTGTTTGAATGTCAATCTTTTTAAAAAATTACAATTCCTTTCATTTCACTCAATGTCCCTTTCTTGTGAATTATTCTCCCTAGGTGTAATTCTAAAAAACATTTGTATAGTCATATGTTGTCCTTGTCTATAGATTTATAGACAAGCATTAGTGTATTGATTTTTTGTTGGTCTTACAAATTGTTGTAATTCATTCTTTTCCTTAATATGTGTTCACATATATTTCATGAATGCCTTTCCTTTATGTAACTTCATTCTCTATATGTTTCTTTTTATATGTATTTTATGTAAGAAAATATAGAAGAGAAGGAGATTATAATAAATTTTGAGTTTCATTCCTCAAGTGTCCACTTAAAACTTTTCTCTTGATACACTAATAGTTTTCTCTCATCTCAGTCAATAAATATTTATTAAATTTGTGTGATTATATTATTTTTGCATTTTCACATTTTCTTTATGTTAGTTTAAACTAGGTTATGATTTGTGTATTACTAATTTATGGTTCCCATTATTCTTTTCTCTCCATTATTTTCTTATTTTATGTCATTTCTTTCATGTAGCATAACAAATTTTTATTTCTATATTATAATGTAGTTGACATTCATGTGTATATATTTCTTTCCCTAGTTATAGTTCTTCTTATCTCTTAAGTGTTCTCAAATATTTAATTTTCTCTCTAATAATTTCATTTCTAGCTTTTCTTTTAAGCTTTGTATATTATATATCTTCTTATTATTCATATATATCACAAAATGCTACATATTCTGTTCAAGATTATCTTCTTTATATGATAAAAAAGAAATTCACACCAAGTGACATATTCAAATATTAACTATAATCTTAATCCTTTTTAGATTCCTTTTGATCACAAGGAACCAATTTAGAGTGTTTGAAAATAGCTAGTTGTTTTTACAATACAAAAAATCAAATTAAAATTGAAGTGAAAAACTATACCTAGGGCTTAATTATAGGGTTCTTCATCTTCTCTTCTTATGATGTAAATGTATTCCTCAAATGAAGTCTATTGTTTTCATTTTCCTTTTTTATTACATCTGAATTTCTTATCTTGAGTTTGAATCTCACAAATTTGTCTAATTCTCCATACTTCAATTCTTAAAAAAAGTCCCTCTTTAATTTCCTTGTAAGTTTACTATTAATATCTCTATTTTTTCTTCCTTTTACAAATTTTCTTGATAAAAATAAGAATCAACACATCTTATTCATCTCCATTAATTTATCCTTATGTCCTTATATTTTCTATAGGCATTAAACTTATATACTTCATGTTGATGATTATGATCATTTTTTAAAAGAACATTATACATTGCATGACCTCATATCTATTCTCCAATATATTTCTTTTTTCTTTGACTTATCTTACTAAATTCGTATCATTTTAAAATGGATCGATAAACAAATTGCAACATGTTTCTTATATTTTTTTAATCTCTTTCAAAAATGGGGACCATAATTCTTATATATGTTCTTTCCTCTCTTTTATGATTTAGTCAGTTGACTTCTCTCATTAGTCAAGTAAATAGTCAGTCAACTAAGTTGTTACTCACATGTGGAACAGTTCTGTAGCGTCCGTTCCGCAGGAGAAGGGCGATTTAGGTTCTCCGTGCGGCGGCCGGCTCGGGGGAGGGGCTACGGCCCTCCGGTGAGCGCCGGCCACTCCCCCCGGGCCTTTTCTCGCTCGATCCGCGGCCTCTGATCTTGGTGGCAAGAGGAGCTGGGTCCTGCTTCGTCTCCTCTCCCCGCTGGGTGTCGGTCCCTGGATCTCAGATCTAGGTTTACTGGCGGCGGCTGCGGGCGTGGAGGCTAGCTTCCGTGATGGCCGCTACGGTCCTTCCCAGTGGCTACCTTGCGATGCCTTTGAGGCGAACCTGGCTTTGCTTCCCGCTGATCAAGCTGCTCGAGCTCCACATCTCCTTCTGGTTTATTAAGATGTGTCCTGTTCGTTTTTCTTTCTGCTCGTTTCTTTGCTTGTTAACTGTAGGGTGCTTGTGGCTGGTTCTCAGCCTTCTTCGTCACCGTGAATCGGTGTGTGTCGCTCCGCTTTCGGCGATCGCGGTTGTCTGCTCGCTTCTTGTAAGTGCTTGTCTGCTCGCTGCTGGTCAGCGTTTGGTGGCTTGTGCCTCCATGTTGTTGTGGATCGTTTTGCTACTTGGTTATACGGCTTCTTTTGAGATGATGATTCGTAGGAGCACCACACAGATCCAGGCTTGCTATCACTATACGCTCAAGTCGAAGGAATTCTTCATGGAAAGCTGCTTAAGACAGCAACAAGGAAGAAGAATCAATACAGAAGCGTTCTACTCTCTTTCCGATATGGGTTGTAGTGATGTTAACTTGATCTCTGTTTGCTCTTGTTGTATCTTTGTCTCAAATTGTAGATGCCGTATGGCTTACAAGTAATGAATTGATTCATTTGCCCTCAAAAAAAACTAAGTTGTTACTCAGTCGACTACCATGTTTGATCTAGGGAATATTAGTGTTTCATGTTTTTAGTACTCGGACACATTCTGAAACCCACTTGGATCTTGTATCATCTCTTTTATATGTTCCTTTATAATTTTCTAGATTGATTTATAGCATGGAAATTTGTTCCTTCCTAACTTTGTACTCGAACTTAGTGTTTTATGATATGTGATATTTGCTCTTACATGCATTTTAGGCGGATTTCTCATATTTCTAATAAATTTCCTTATATTAAAGTCATTGTAGAGATATGAAATTGTCATTCTATTATGAAGATTGTTTATCTATTATTAATTCTTATTAGAATAATGATCAAAGTCGTTATATCTCAGTGAGACAATCAACTTTCTTGACCAGGACGCACCTACAACCCTAAACCCAAGAGTCATTTGGTATTAACTAATGTTTATTTGTGTAACATATCTAAGAAATGTTTTTATCAAAGAGAAGTACAATCAAGTGCAATACAATTTTGTCTTATTATTAAAAATATAAGAAAATATAATTAAAATTCTAACTGCACAACTTTCTTGCTAGCATCTAAGGAAAATAAAGTTAATGGGAAAATCTCCTTGTATGTTGTATTTCTAAATGATATATGATAAACTCTTCTCCTATGTATAGGAGCGGAGGAAATTACCAGGACGTAGACAAAACCATGAAGGACCAAGACAATTGGGCCCATATTAGAATTGAACTTATTAACTAATATACTTTCTAAAATCTAACATTATCATATATATCTAAATATTAAGCGTTCAAATTTATGTGAAAAGAACTAGAAGTATAAAAAAAATCATATTACATTATTTCCTTATTATATTATCTTAATTATTTTATTCTAGTCTCCTCTCCATATTATTAGAGGGTTCTTATCTGACCCATCATTTTCCTACATACATGGATAGAGAATCGATGGAGGAATTTACTGAGTAGGTTGATACTATTTGATTCAATTATTTGGATAGTAGGTCAGGGTACCCAAATGCTTACACTCAATATATGTTCACCACATCATCTCCTAACTGTCATACATTAGCTCTGACGTACTAATTTAATGGTGCTCAACCAGTCGACCAATACATCAGTATATAATTGTTAAACTTAGATCTCACAATAATTATTATATCACAAGATTTGGTCTTAAGTTGAGACTAATATAAACTAAACAATTCACTTGTAATTTCCTTTTCATCATATTGCATATAACCATTAAAACCACAAGAAATAATGTCAAAAGAACCTTAAACCTAATTTCTCAAACCCAAGTTTGAAAACATAAGGAAGAAACTGAAAAAAATATATAATTTCAACTTCCACAAGATTTTTTAGTTTTATACTAAACGTAAATACTAGCATTAACCAATAAGATTTATAAAAATTGTTTATCACAAGAATCTCAACTTACATACAAGGACCTCGATTGACAAGGACCGACCATTCTCAACTTATCCAATGTATGACATTGTGGAAACACTCCTAGTATGAATTAGATCTTCATAAACTAAGCTTAACATATGAAATTTATAAGTAAGGTATGAGATACTCACTCGAAGAATGAGTAAATTGTAAGGACCCTGACTTGTGTTTTGGGCTAACCCTTCTGTTTTTCCTAAGTAAGATTCTTAGAATTTTAATCTAATCCTTTGAGATGTTTTTTATCATGTGACACACTTATATTTCAAGTTTGGTCCTTTTTAAAAAATGTTTGGGCAATGTCTGCTTGTTTTCGACCTATGCGCAATTTACCTCAGATGAGGGGTTATCTTGCAATATGTGTTATAACCTCATTTTCCAAAACATGTAATGAGATTTTTGAATCTCCTTTAATAGATAAATAAGATCAATGTTTGATTTCATGTTTTGATTTGAATGAATTTCGTGAATAATAGCCTTGCATGTTCTTTTGATGGGCCTTATTGGCCATTAAGGCCAATTGAAAGAAAAAGAAAAAGAAATGAAAAAGGAATTCAATGGGATAATGTGATATATAAGAAAATAAATAAAGGATGATTAAATGGCTAAACGATATTTTCTCAAAATAGTATTTCGAGTTATAAAGGTTCCTTGGGGTTCAAGGAACTCAGGATAATTATATAATAGCAAAGGAAATAAAGAATATAGGGAAAATATGAATAAAAGGGTGTTTTCTTGCAACGAAAGAAAAGGAACTGTTTAATTGAGATAATGATCCCAATTTTTGCAGGATGAAAGATAAAAACATAAAAGAGTTTCCATTAAAATTTGAGGCAAAAAGGACTTAAGAGTTGAGAGTTATCGATTTTTCAAGATTATCCTCAAAATAGGATTTTCCTTGCAATTTCGGAAATCTTTCCCTTTTTGTTTGAGTGTGGATGATTGTGGCCATTGGATCTTGATCCAACGAACCCGGCTCATCGTCCAGAGTCCCATAGGGACGTGAACTGTAGCACAATCAGGGAAAACTTCCCCCTTTTGATTCTGATCGATTTAGTGACTATTTGAGCTTGGAAACTTGTCCAATAGGTCCGGGGGTGAGAGGCGAAGCTTCTCGACCCTACTTTGGTGGGTTCCCATCGCGAATAGGAAAAACGACCAATTGGGCAGAGAAACAGTTTATGACGGGGATAAGAATTCCGGGGTAGAGACCCCCATAGCCTATAAATAGGACCCCTCTTAGTTGTTTTCACCCTCACGACTCTAGACGGCTGCTTCCCAAGTCACAGAACTCCCTCCCTCGCTCTATTGTACCTGCTCCGGCGAGGGCACTCCCTCGCTCTATTGTGGCTTGAGCAGCAAGGAAAGGAAGAAGACGACGTACAACCATCGTTTGATCAAGGATCACCGTGATCCACGCGGGGATCCAACGATGCCTGGAGGGCGGTCGGTTAAGTGAAGGTCGCTCACTGAAGCAGAGCATTAGATCGAGGATCGACGATTGCCATAGGAGGCGTGCACCGCTAGTGGAGACAACTAATGCAGAGCATCAGATCAAGCTATGGACTTTTGGCACATCGATCCCACGATCGAGGAAAATCTATAAAATCCCCTCTCTAATCAAATAATCAAGAAAATTGCTTTTCCTTGCTAAAATTGTAGTAATAGCTAGCAACCTCATATGAAGAAACTTTTATTTACCCTTCACACACCTTATACCACCCATGAACAACTAGTATCTTAGGGTTCTTTTATTGCATTTATCTTGTTGTTTGGTTTGACGAACTAGAATGAATGGATACAATTTGCATGTCATGATCCCTCAACTTGGATCCCCAAACAACCCACACATCCATTAATTGCTCAAAACCCCAATTTTATCTCTCGCTAGTTGATGCTTGATTAGTCAATTACTTTAATTACCATTTTAGCTAGTTGCTTTTCTCTATGTAACTAGGTCCTGCTAGTGTAGCTAGTGCCTTTTAGTGCTTTCTTGTGTTAATCTTATATAGTTAGTGCTAGGATACCCTTGAACACCGTATCCAACCTTATGAGGCTCAATTTGACTAGGGATTACGTGAAATTGTAATAGGATCTTGCAAGTCTAGGCTTATAGGAAAGGTGTTCCTGGGGAAATTGGGAGTCAAGGATAGGAATGGAGAGTGGAGGTGAGGGTGTTTCACTTCAAAATACTCACTGTCTAGCCTTTAGAAAAATCCTAGGTAATTACACTAAGTACTCCTACACTAGCTACTTAGATCTTCAATCATAAAAAAAAATATTTAGACCTTCCACATATAAGTAAGAGAGGGGATATGCATGTGGGAAGATAGGGTGCTAATTAGGGATCCACTATTTGGACCTAGGAGCAATCCCTGAGATGGCCACATATAAGACATTCTCTCCTAGAGCCTAAGTGGTATCGAGCACAGATCAACAAGCAATCAATGTTTTAAAGCACAAACCACTAGAGAAATATGGTAAATAAAGTAAAAGTAGATGGTAGTCATCATAAAATGAAATTATGTAATTTACCCCCAACATGGTATTAAAGTCACATTTTAGCCCCAAACAACCCACCTAATGGGCTTTTCGACCATAACAAAACAAAAGAAGAAGAAAGAAGGAATAGAGGAGTGAATAGCCATAGAATCTTGCTGAAGACACCTTCTTCACCTCCTAACGGCTGGAGCATTCCCTTCTTCTCCCAAGGTAGATGTATGGTATGGAATGGTGATGGATGGTTGTCAAAACCATAGAAAGCTAGGGTTTTGAGGTGAGGGAAGGTGGTAATGAGGTGGAGGTAGGTGGGAGTAGGTGGGAGCTCCTTGAATTCTCAAGTAGGTAGAAATGAATTCCCAAGGAGTGTAAGCTCGCATAGTCGCAACCTAGTTATATGTATAGGTGGTTGGGAAGAACTAGGTTAAGTGGGGATATTTTCCCAAATTAGTGAAAAAAGTGTAGGATCTCGGTGGCAGCACAGACGTACTGGGCAACATGACCATAGTGGGTAGAAGGTAACACCCTGATGCTACAAGGGAACAACAATGTTGCTGGAGTGGAAAATATCTGGTTGAATTGAGGTAATGGAGGGTTTGTAAAAGAACCATGTTGGATAGCATGACCGTGGTGGGAGCTAGGTAGCACAACCATTCTGGGTGGCACGACCGTGGTGGGAGTGTTGGGACTTGGTCATTCTGGTTGGAATGGGTGTTTTGATTCTTGACAAAAAAGTCATTCTATCTGGCATGGACATACTGGTGTCTTCATGGAACAATCATGGTGGCTAGAACACTCATGTTTCTAGAGTTTCTATAGCTTGATCAAGACTTGCATCAACCTATGATTTCTTCATTAGCAACTGATGCACTATTTATTTGTCATTTTTATAGTCTATTTTATATTGATTTTTGTGCACTTTTTGTTAATTCTCATATTAATTGTGCATGATTTACTTTTATTAGCATGAGATACTTATTTGCATCAAATAAATATTATTTCAATGTTTTTGAATGATTTATTATATTTTCCAAGCTTATGTTCAGATTTTATGCATTTTAGGTGAATGTACAAGAATCTACATAGCTCAGTACTAACAACTTTGGAGTTGGTGGTACCGACACATGCTCAATTTGGAACAGAAGAAACTGAGAAGATTTGGTAGTATCGACTCACAATTTGATACTACTGACAACATCACAATGTTTTGGTCAAGAATTATTGAAGCTACTTGGTACTATTGACAACCTAGTCAGTTGTACTAATAACTTGACATGTGGCTGTAAAATTAGAGGAATTGGTACTAACGACACCCTGTTAGTTGGACCGATATGTCAGGATCAGGCAGATCTAAGGACATCATTTAATCTGATAGTTGAGGTATTAACTGACCCTAAGTCACTCTTATGACTTCAGGGAAGTGTGGATAGACCTAGTTATCTCATAGTTTCCATCGTATGACAGCCGGGAGCGAGAGACAAAGGAGAAAGTGGAGACGAAGATCACATTGCATGATCTGGGCACTTCCAGTGGACAAATTTTTAGCCGAAAGGTATAAAATCAGCACGTACATGAGAAGGGATCGTTTGAATTGTATTTCAGGGGTTCTTCATGTTCTCTACATTTTTTCTCTTCCCTTTTATATTTTTGTCTATGAAAACCATGCAGGAGTAATCCCCACATTCCTTAGGACCCGTGAGTAGCCCAATTATGCATTGTACTTAACTTTTATGCATTAATTCATCAATTTCTCTTAATATCTAGATTTAATTCTATGAGAATGAATGAACTGTCAATGATTGATCACCGTAGGTAGTAATTGGACCTTTAATCTCTTTGAAAAAGGAAAATGAATGGTCATAACTTCATAGAAATACAAGTTCTCTAAAGCCCTTTGGGAAAGGTGGTCTACACACGCGAGGAAATTACCTAAAGCAATTTATAAAGAACCTATCTAATAGAAAAATCGATATGAGAGTGGGGTTGGTATTAAATTAGGTAGTGTATGACATAAGAGTAGGTAATTTTCAATACATGCTCGTAATCCTAGGTTAGGAGAGTGACACAAGAGTAGGTAATTCTCAGTACAGGCGCTTAATCCAGGGTTAGGAGAGATTTTTATTGATGTATTGATAATAACTTACAATGTTAATCATGGTGAAACCACTATCCTAAGTAATTTGCTAAGACTGAGAACAAAAACCATTAATTTAGATTTATTTTTTTGTTATAGATAATTAAACCAATCAATCTAGTTTCTTTGACCTAAGCTAATCGTATTACGATCAGTAATAGTCTTTGAAGTTAAGTTTCCATGCATTCGACATATAGGCCTCATTAGCCTATATTACTCTGATAGAGTACACTTGCATTTTAAGTGTATAGAAAATATCTATCAAGTTTTTGAAACCATTTCCGGGGAAATGTCAACTTCAACACTACGAGTGCTATAATCGACCATTCTAGGCCAATTTTTTATTTTTCTTTTATCCATTTAAAGCTGAATTTCAAATACTTATCTTTTCTTACTATTAGTATCGTGGTCTCATGGTGATTTTTGCTATTTTCAGGTACAAGTGAATGGTGCATACCTGAGCCCACGACTAAGGAGAGTTAAATCCATCAAGATTTAGTCATGCAAAGCTCCTACATAGAGAATGGGAGTATAGTGCATTAGTGGATAGATTTAATCAAACTCCACCACCTACACTAGCACTAGAGGAACTTGAGCTAGTAGAAATGGGTGACCAAGTAGAAGAACAGATGACCTGGGAAAGAATCAAAGCATCTTCTGTGACTTCTCAAAAAGGGACAATCAAGAGACAAGCCATAAATGTCGAAAACTACAAGATTGATCCATGGTTGGTGTCATTGGTCAAATCATAAGCATTTCATGGCCACAACTGTGAAGATTTGATGACACATATCAGTAATTTCATAGAGAGTTGTGATATGGTCAAGATAGATAGGGTGTCAGTGACTGTCATATACTTGAAGCACTTTCCATCATCATTGGCGAACAATGCCAAGTCTTGGTTCCATAACCTTGAAGATGAATGCATTGAAACTTGGGAATAAATGATAGATGCCTTCTTCGAGCGGTACTTTCCACCCAAAAGACTAATTATCTAGTCAAGAAAATCCACAACTTTAAACAACAAGTTGAGGACTCATATTTTGAGGCATGGGAGAGCTTCCAAAACATGCTACGGAGGGTCCCTCACCATGGCATCCACTTATTAGGGCAGACAAAGATTTTCTATTATGTTCTGTACAAGGGACAAAGGACCACACTTGATAGTGTAGGAGTGGACATCTACCTCAAGAATAAGCCAGCTCGGTGTCAAAAAATCTTAAAGAACATGGCTAAGAACTATACATGTGGAGAAGAGAGAGAGGACCCAACAACCCTTAAAAGTGTTGGGGAGTCCAAGGTTATTTTAGCACTAAATGAGAAGTTGTACTTAATTGCTAAAAAGTTGTGTGCTAAGGATGGAAATTCTTCAAGAGGGGAGGATGAGGAGTGCAGGTTTCCACGACAACAACAATAGTACATGAATAATGACTACTCTTAGAAGAAGGACCCTAAATTTTCTTGGAAGGATCCTAATAATTTCAAGCAAGACCCATCCCAAGCACAACAGACTAAGCCATATCAGGTTTGTGGCCAACAATAATATTAATAGGACAGGGGTCCCAGTAAAATTGACTGCATTAAGGAGATGCTCGGGAAGTTATTCAACTAAAATGAAGTTCTTATTGGTTAGAATAAGAGAGAAATACAAAACCAAGGAGCACAAATACACAATATAGAAATGTAGATTTCTCATATTGCAACAGAAGTGTCTTCCTTGAAGGAGCCAAGGTAGTAGGGGTTTCTAGGAAACACTGGTGTACATTCTGGAAATCAACAGTTCAAGGTGGTATTACTTTACAGTGGTAGAAAATTGCTTAATGGAAAACCAACTAGTTAGATACAGGAGAGGCCACATGTGATAAAGACAAGGCATTGATTGTTGATACAGTTGAATCAGATACTACAAAAGAGGAAAAGACAGATGATGAAGAGGTTGATGAGATAGAGGAGGCAAGTAAAAAGACATATATCCCACCTCATCAAATGGAAGTGGTGAAACCAATGCATTTTCCAAATAGTCTAAAGGAAACTAAGACATACTAAAATTTTAGAAATTCATGGATAGCTTCAGAAAATTTTATGTCAATATCGCTTTGATTGATGCAATAGAGCATATTATGTCATGCTACAAGTTTCTAAAGGACTTTCTCAACAAGAATAGGAGGATAGACGATTTTGAGGTGTTTGTTATGGAGGAGCAAGTCAGTACTTTTATTCTGGGAACATTGACACTAAAAAGATAGGATTCAGGTTGTTTTAACATATCCTACTTTATTGGGAAGATGAGATTTGGAGAAGCCTTATGTGACTTAGGGGCTAGCGTCAATCTCAGACCCTTTACCACTTTCATGAATCTAGGTCTAAAGGAGTCCAGGAAGAGCAATATGACCATTCAATTGGCAAACAATTTAGTGGTGAGGCCTTACCGTATTGGCAAAGATGTTCTTGTTAAGGTGGACATGTTTGTATTTCTAGAAGACTTTGTTGTCATGGAGATGAAATATGGTGAGGGAAACGAACTATTACTTGGGGGGGGGGGATTCCAAGACACAACTGATATGATTCTGGAAATGGACAGAGGAAGACTGACATTGGGCAACAGAGAAGAGCGATTTGAAATCTTGATGTCCGAGCCTACACAGAATGCAAAAGCCAAAACACAGTGTCACATGCTGCAAGAAGTCTAATAAAATGTGTCATTACTTATGGGGAAGCCATTTCTTGAGATGGATCATGTGAAGACACAAGTCCACTAAGGCACACTGGTGATGAACATCTTGGAAAACACAGAAGGGATATCTATGATAAATCTATGATAAAGATGGTTCAACATCCTGACAATGAAGAAGAGGACTATTGCCCAACAACGATTGATGAGGTAGCCTCTACCACTCTTGTTTACTCATATCCTCAGCTACCTTTGGAGGCATGTTTCATGAATTTGGTAGATGATTATACTATACGTTGTTCTTTGGAGGAATGTGTCTTGCTTCTCAAGACCTTACCATGATACTACACAAGACATTTTGAATACTTACGACGACCTCCACCACCATTGGCCCCATCTTTGCTGAGCCTTCCTCATTTGGAGTTGAAGCCATTGCCACCTCACTTGAAGTACATTTTCTTGGAAACTGAGGAGAAGCTTCCAATCATCATCTTGGATTCACTAAGCATTCAAGAAGAGGAGAAACTACTTGTGGTTTCGAAGAACCACCATTTATCATCTTGGATTCACTAAGCATTTAAGAAGAGGATCAACTACTTGTGGTTTTGAAGAACCACCGTGCAACTTTCGACTAGTCCATGGTAGACATAAAGGGGATTTCCCCTAGTTTCTATCAACACAAGATCAGACTAGAAGAAGGAGCCAAAGCTATAGTGCAACCTCAATGTCGATTCAACCCCATCATGAATGAGGTAGTAAACAAGGAGGTAATAAAACTTGTATCTGCATGTATCATATATTCTATGTCTGATTCAAACTGGGTTAGTCCAACCCAAGTGGTTCCTAAAAAGGGATGAGATAATTTCCACTAGACTAGTGACTGGGTGGTGTGTTTGCATAGACTATATGTATTTAAATGCCGCCACTTGAAAATACCATTTCCACTCCCTTTTATTGACCATATTTTAGAGTGTCTCGTCGGCTACTCTCATTTTGTTGCTTGACGGCTATTCGGGTTACAATCAAATTTCCATCAAGCGACGTGATCAAGAGAAGTCAACCTTCATTTGTCATTATCGCACATTTTCATATCGCCATATGTTGTTTAGTCTTTCCAATGCAGTAGCCACATTCCAGTGATGCATGCTTGCCATTTTCTCTGATATGGTAGAGTGATGTCTGGAAGTGTTCATGGATGATTTTTCTGTGTCTGGCGATTCCTTTGATGATTTCCTTGACAATCTAGATAAGGTCTTGCAAAGATGCAAGGACACACACCTTATTTTGAATTGGAAAAAGTGTCACATGATGGTGAGTGAAGGAATTGTCTTGGGACACAAGGTGTCTAAAGACCTGGTCAAAATAGAGGTTATCTCCAAACTACCTCCACCATCATCGGTGAAGAGAGTGAGGAGCTTCTTAGGGCATGCCAGATTTTATCGCCATTTTCTCAAAGATTTTTCTAGGATTGCTAAACCGCTCTCTGAGTTATTAGCAAAGGATGTTGAATTTAAGTTTGCCGAGCGATGTTTGAAATCTTTAGAGGTATTGAAGGAGAAGCTGGTCTCCACACCCATTTTCCATGCTCTAGATTGGAGTCAACCTTTTGAGCTGATCTGTGACACATCAAATCATGCAGTAGGGGCTGTTATAGGCCAACACCGATATAAAGTCCCAACTGTTATCTATTATGGGTCTAAGACTTTAAATGATACCCAGGTAAATTATACAACAACTGTAAAGGAGTTTTTGGAGGTTGTTTTTGCTTTTGAGAAATTCCTTCAATTTTTATAGGGGCCAAGGTTATAGCGTGGATAGGTCATGCATCCATCAAATACTTGATGTAGAAAAAAAAGATGCCAAGCCTAGGTTAATTTGGTGGATTTTTATTATTGTAGGAATTTGATATAGAAATTAAGGACAAAGCCGACACCAAGAATGTGGTGGAGGATCATCTTTCAAGACTTGAACGGGTGGAGGGTGGATGAAAAGGACATTGATATACCTATTTTGGAAGATTTTCGTAATGAATATCTCTTTGCTATGAAAAGCAAAAACCCATGGTTCACAAATGTTGTGAACTATTTGGCATGTGGAGAGCTTCCAGGAGATTGGGGATACCGGGAGAAGAAAAGATTCTTCCACTCCTTAAGGTATAACATATGGGAAGACCCCATCTTGATCAGGCAGTGTACATAATGTATTTTGAGAAAGTGTGTGCGAGATTGTGAATTTTAGAGTATTTTGGCACATTGTCATTCTTTCCCTACAGGGGGTCATCAACCTAGTTCTAAGACCGTGGTGAAAGTTTTAGAATGTGGTTTTTATTGGCCAACAAATTTTAAATACACATGCAATTATGTTCGTCATTGTGATGCTTGTCAACACGCAGGTAATATCTAAAAAAGACATGCAATTCCTATGAATGTTTTTCAAAAAATTGAGGTGTTTGACATATGAGGCATAGACTTCATGGTCCCTTTTGCGTCTTCAAATTATAATCTTTATATATTACTTTATGTGAATTATGTATCTAAGTGGGTGAAATAAATTCCAACCCGCACCAATAATGCCCAAGAGGTATGCACATTTTTGAAGGAACACATCTTTTGCAGGTTTGGGATGCCCAGGTAAATGATTAGTGATGGTGGTTCTCATTTCACCAGTAGAAAAGTTGGGGCACTTTTGTGAAAATATGGAGTGAAACATAGGGTAGGTACTCCGTATCACCCCCAAACCCAAGGGTAGGTTGAAGTGTCTAATAGGAAGATCAAAAAGATTTTGGAAAATATAGTTTCAACCAATAGGAATAACTGGAGCATGTTGCTCAATGATGTTCTTTGGGCATATAGCACCTCCTATAAAAAATCCTATAGGGACCACTCCTTTTAGGTTGGTTTATGGGAGGGCTTGTCACGTACCTGTAGAGCTAGAGCATAAGGCTAAGTGGGCCCTGAGAAAATTAAACTACAACTTGGACAATGTAGGGAAAAAGAGATTGTTTGAGCTGAATGAGTTAGATGAGCTTAGGCTTGATGCCTACAAGATCTCAAGAATCTATAAGGAGAGGACTAAGCAAATTAATGATGGCTACATATTGCATATGATTTTCACTCCAGGGTAGAAGGTTCTTCTGATTCAATTCTAGGTTGAAATTGTTGGTATGTATGCCCTGAGAGCCAATCATGGGATGATTGGTGGGATACATTGAGATTGATTTGATAAACATCAAAGGCGAGCTTCCAATTCTTTCTGGTTCAGTCATATGAGATAGTGATAGAACAAATTGAATGTCTAGAGAATGACAGTACTCAATGACGTATGCTTTCAGGTTGTGGACCTGAACGATGAGATCATACGGATGCTAAGAGTTTGTACATTCTCGTTGTGTCCCTAGTCGGATGTCATTGTGGAAGGTAGATAGACAACAATGACACACAAGACTAGATTGTGGTGTTGGTTGATGATAGAATCTCATTAGTCATGATATAGAGATATAAAACCAAACACATAGGTACTTGTTAGAGAACAAGGTACCAGACAGACCCACCGTGAGTTTGACACATGGAACCATGAGATGGTAGTCACAGTCAGTACTCACAGTGATGGTGGTGAGTGTGATTCTTACACCTGAAATCACTGCACTCAAAACATGTCGTTGGGCACACTTTGACATCATCAAACGCAATCCTGAAACATGGGTTGTTATAAAGGTGATGATTGGGTGGCTTAGACACATGGGGCTTTTGAGGGGTGAGTGATAGATATGGGATTTGTCCCTCCTGAAGGAGTTTGATAACCATGGCCACTTGATGAGTAGGATTGAGAAAGGCATGCACGCATGTGTGAATCAATATGTGATACTGATGTCATACATATCTCTTCCAGTCTACTCTGAGATCAAGGAAGTGAATGAACGTTGACAGGATGACTGTTCCATGCCTCGAGTTCATTCGGGATATCAGTGACAAAGGAATTATACATTCGCTGTAACACCATTCACGGATTGTAGGATGAAAGTTGTTCTCCAACTTTCTACTTTCACTTGGGTAGCACTGATGTGTGACTAGACACCGCTCTTTTCTTGTGAAGTCATAAGTGTTATGGACTTTCACTGCCAACGTGAAATGGACCTGCAGGGTCACACACATAGGATTTAACCTGGAAGAGGAGTTTTGTCCACAAAGCAATCTTTAGATTGATTACTAAAGGAGTTTAGTAGTTCAATTAAACACTCAATCAGTCGATGGCTCAATATTGTATGGTTCAAGGTGTTGGACGCATTGATTGGAGTATCAGATTGATTGAAATCGCAATTGACTAATTTTGCCCAACATGTGCTCCCAACCGATCGGCTCATGTGATGAACCGGTCGGCTGAGGTTGCTGAACCGGTCGGCTGGAGTGTCCAGGCCGATCGGCTCATGCCCAGGTTGAAACGACCGGTTCAAGGGTTGAACCGATCGGCTCAACTGGTGCAACCGACCAGTTGGGAAAAGTCATGTCGGCAAGAATTTTCCTTTGGTTTCAAATTGCCCAATTCGATTGGGAATAATATTGGTATTCGATACCAATTGGGAAAGAAACAAGGAAAGTCTTTTTGAGCCAGATTAGGACCATGAACCAATCGGTTCAGGGCACCAACCGATCGGTTGGAATGCCCGAAATGATCGGCTCAGGTGCAAACGATCGGCTCAATGGCGAACCGATCGGTTCAGTTGTGAACCGATCATTTCAAGTTGCGAACCGGTTGCTTTTTGTGGAAAATTCTCGAGCCCTTCTACTCCTGCTTTAGTCCCGCATTGCCCGGGATGGAGAACCCTATCCCATGACTCTCCTATATATAGGGGTATTGGGGGCTTCTCAAAGTACAGCTCAGTGCAACCAGTTGCTCTGCAAGTTGTCGTTCTCTCTGGTTTTGGTAACCGTGAGAGAGCCCGAGCAAGTGCTTCCCGCAAAAGGGAGGTGCAGCAAGGGAAGGACAACTGCAGTTGCAACAGGAGGCAGGAGAGCGTGTTGGCGACTAGTACATCAACAGGAGGGTGCGACTCCTTCCACTTCCTTGTGGGACAAGGAGAGTGGAGTTCCAGGTGGTCCGTGTGGACTACTACAGAGGCGGGAGGACACTGCCGCTTAGGAGGACATTTGTCATCCGACAGTCCGGTTCGAGTAGGAGTTGTCAGTCCCGGTGTGACCAGGAGCTGCACAGACACCATCAAAGTCCGGAGTTGAAGACCGCGCATTGCGCGAGGTATTGTCGCCGAGCATGCCTCGGGACAAGGTATGATTCCACAAACCATATTTTCCTATTATATAGACGTTGACGCGTTTCCTCGGTATGGTTTGGGGGAGAAAATTTTTGTTTCCGCTGCCTTCTCTGTCTCCCCTAAAACCCAACAGTGGTATCTGAGCCACGTCAGCTGTTCTATATTTTAGGAATATCGATATGATCGATTTTGGTTTGTCGCCTTTATTTATTGCATACGATGCGAATAATATCGGCTTTATGCATGTCCAATCCTAAATCCACAAACCCCTAATTACATATATGATATGTATTATTAATGTACTCGATACGCGTCGCCCTTAAACGAGTTTTGTGGTGGATGTGTGTAGCGTGATTATGGCCTATAAACCCCCATCTGTGATTGGTTGTGTGTGGTTGCTTGCATCTCGGTCTGTGCACCGATCTTCCCTCTCTTATTCCTGATGTAACTCGAAATAATTCAAGATTCTTTCCTACCTTTGCTCCCCCCGAATGTAACTCGGGGTTTCCTTTTTAAAGCAATGTAACAAATAGAATAGGATTTTATTTCCTGTTATGTCAAAGACCGGCGGACATCAAGACGACTGTTCAGACGGTCGGTTCAAGGAGTGAACCGATCGGTTGACCTTCCAGATGGTCGGTTCAAGGAGTGAACCGATCGGTTGATGACCGGTTCGAGGAGCGAGACGAGCGGGTGGCGGACATGATGAGATGCACGACGACCAGGCGAACCGATCGGTCGAAGGAGCCAACCGATCGGCTGGTGGCACCCAGACGACCGACTGGAGAGTACGGATCATTCATGTGATGAGTTGATCAACTCGGAAGGCAAGGCATAGAGTTCATCTTGTACAGGTTGCATGTGATGTAGACCTAGATGACCGTGATTCCTCTTGGCTCGAGGAATCACATTAGGATGGCCATGATCATCGCTTTTTATCATTTTGTACATGTTTTCTATGGGATATAGCATGTATATGATACGTACTATGTATTGTGGTGATTGGATATGTATATGTATATAAAACCAAATCCCTCATTTAAATATTAAGTCTTATATGCCTTCCATTAGCGGCACACATGAAAAGCTCGATCGACCAAGCGTAGGTTATGCCAAAGCGTGGTGTGCCGTCTATCTTGTGGAAGTGTGAAGGGTAGACATGTAGGTTCTGCCAAAGCAGGGTGCATGTTCTACCGTGTCGGCTTTTGGGTTAGACTTAACTGGTGATTCTTAGAGCGTCTAAGCCCAGAGGCAAGGAATGTTCATGGCAAGGTGTTGTGCATGTTCATTCAACAAGAGTTGCATATGATGCAATTGGCAAGAGTTGCCTACCTGAGAGATCTAAGTTGTGGGCGATCAGCCAAAGCTGACTCATGACTTAGAGGATTTCAGGATCTTGCCCACTAGAAGGTTGTACGCTGCAATCTTCCGAATTGATGGTGAGGGCTATCAATTTCAAGTAAAATAGTGGGAGCGATAATTAATTAAAGGCCTAATTATATCGTCAAATTTGCAAATCAATCAAATAAGTCAAAAATGAGTTTTTGGACTAAAATTGCATATTTTCCTTTTGTAGTTCAAATGGCAACAAACAACAACAACTTTTCTTTGCGATCGGTCCTTGACAAGGACAAGCTAAATGGGACAAACTTCCACGACTGCTATCGGACAATGAGAATTGTTCTCACTCAAGAGCGTAAGGTCTATGTCCTGGATACTCCAATTCCAGAGGAACCCGCTCCTAATGCACCAAGGACAGAAAGGGATGCTTACAAGAAGCATTCTGATGATGCCATTGATGTAAAGTGCTTGATGCTATGTTCAATGAACCATGAGTTGCAGAACATGGGTGTCATAGAGATGATTCTGCATCTCAGGAACATGTATGAAGATCAGGCACGGCAAGAGAGGTACAATGTTTCTAGGGCGCTGTTCAAGTGCGTCATGACAGAAGGAGATCCAGTTGGTCCTCACACACTCAAGATGATTGGGTATGTGGAGAACCTGCAGAGACTGGGATTTCCACTGAGCCAAGAGTTGGCTACTGACGTGATACTGCAATCGTTGCCAGAATCTTACAGTCAGTTTGTGATGAACTACAACATGAACAACTTTGATAGGCCACTGTCAGAGTTGTTGGGCATGTTGAGGACAGCCGAGTTACAGATGAAGAAGGACAAGCCTAAGTCCGTGATGGTGATCACGAGCAAGAAAGGCAAGTCCAAATGCAAGGGCAAGGGCAAAGCTAAGAAAGGTTCTGAAGCTAGCCAGGAGTCCAAGCCATCTTCAGCTCTCAAGGCCAAGGGAGGCGTGACAAAGAAAGGAAATTGCCACCATTGTCAAAAGCCAGGACATTGGAAAAGGAATTGTCCTCTCTACCTAGAAGAACAAAAGAAGAAGGAGGCGACTGAAGCCTCTACTTGAAGGTGTCATGTAAATAAACTTGTAACACTTTTGAGGTATATGATACCAAGATGTACAGTGTAAAACATTCTTACTTGGGGAAATTGTTGCCTTTATAGATAGGAATACTTTAGTTTATTTTCAGCCAATAAGGCATGTAATACAGTTATGAACTTCTATTTCATACTTGCCAATAGATAGAAACACTTTATTTTTGCATATTGTATGATGGCAATTAATAAAGAGATGTTTCAATTTATAAAGATGTGATCTTTGTGGCAATGCCTTATTTATCTTGTGATATTTGATATGCATGAGATAAGACGATACCTAAAAGTTATAGATAACTCAAACATTTTTTAATTAGCATTAATCATGAGAAATTCATTTCTAGTTTCCATGTGATGGATAAAACTAGACTCTTTTGGTTAGAGAACCAGTAAGGGACATGAATATCTTGGACATGATTAATCAATCTTCACTAATGTAGTGGGAGAATGATTATCCTATTAGGTATAATACATGTGATGTATTTGCATACCTATTGGAATAAATGCTAATACTTCAAATGGTGTTTAGAGAAATACCAATATGAATATCTTGAAGTGTTCAAGATTATCATAAATGAAGTACAAATTTGGTAAAGTATTAATTCTTGATGAGATCAATGAATGAAATACTTGGACCAAATGTTTGAGATCCTTATGAGTGATTATGATAGTGTATCATAGTGAATTCATGATTAAGGCATGGTGATGTATGAATCAAGAAGGAATCATACTCTAAGGAGTTAGAGAATGATTATCAAATAACTCAATTCTTCTTAATAAAAGAATACCCCACACTAATAAAAGAAATTAAGAATCACAAGGGTTGTGAGTTCTTATATCTTTAACAGTTACACCTCAATTATCTATGTGATGAGTTGTTCATGTGATGAGTCAACTATCAAGATGAATATGAGGAACCGAATCTTGAGTTATGGTTTAAAACCATTACATCCTAAATGACTTCCATGTGAACCATAAGGTATGACCTTGATGGTAGCACTCATTGGATCATATCCATAAGTGCAGATGAGTCTTAAGTGTTAAGACACATGAAAACATTTTGAAAAGGATGATGCTTGTTGATTGCAACTTAATGGCTAAAACATTTGGCATATGGATACTAAAACCGCATTCCTATGAGGAATAAAACCAGGATGTGTACGTGACACAGCCTATAAGGTTTATGAATCCACTAATGCAAATGAAGTCTATAAGTTACAATGGACTAATCAATGTGATTGATTGAGTACAAGCAACTCAAAATTGGATCTTTATTTTGATGATATAGTCAAAAGGTTTGACTGATATGTCAAAGATAAAGAAGGGATCTGTGATTTAGTGGGAGCGTGTTCACATTCCACATATTGATGTGAAATGGAAATGTTCTAGATTGGAAATCCTAATGTGGAAATTATTTTTAAGGAAGATAGAGATGTTTCCTATGTGATAGGAATAGAGATCTATAGAGATAGTTCTCGAAAATCTTTTGACCTGGAAAGAGAGAGCATACATTGGCAATCTGTACTGAAGTGTTCAGCATGCACAGATTCAGTGGGAGAAAACTTGTCCATGTTACATGGAGTTAGTATCCCAAGGCCAAGTGTCCAATTCTTATGAAGAATGGGAACACTAAGAATAGATATAGATCTATCATGTATGTAATCATCCCATTATCTTGCATGTATGACATGGCAAGAATAAAATGCATTCATCATCTTGTACGTAGGACATGGCAATATGATGTGCTCATCTTGATAACTTGCATGTGTGACATGACGAGTGGATGGCTGTCTATTTCCAGTAAGGGTTACTGGAATACCATGAGAACTTGATAAGTACTTGGGAAGTACTAGTTCTATGAAGATAAGGAAGAGTTTGATGTAAAGAGTTACATTGATGCGAACTTCCGAAAGGATAGAAAATTAATCGCAAAATATACATAGGATGTATAAAAGTAAAAGTTTGTTGATAATTGGAAGTGTTCCAATAAAGCCATTTAAAAGGGAAATGCCGAGTATCTATGTGTTAGAGAACAACAATGGATACTATATGGATCTGAAAGTTCATAAGATGAACTTATATTCCACTCATTGATGACAAGTCTGGAATCCTTGATCATGCAATGTGGCTAAAGGTTAGCAAATGGAATGCTAGATCTCATATTACGGCAACTCCATCTCATACGTGTGACGTACAACGAAGAGATGCGAGACATGCAATTTGTACAGACTTTGGCAAGGTGTTGTCATTACTCACTATGTTGGCACTAGAGCACAGTAACATGTGGGACATGTTTGAAGATCACTATGAATATGATTCATGGGTGATTGGCTCGCAGTGCAAGTGGGAGTCTGTTGGTATGTATGCCCTGAGAGCCAATCATGGGATGATTGGTGGGATACATTGAGATTGATTTGATAAACATCAAAGGCGAGCTTCCAATTCTTTCTGGTTCAGTCATATGAGATAGTGATAGAACAGATTGAATGTCTAGAGAATGACAATACTCAATGACGTATGCTTTCAGGTTGAGGACCTGAACGATGAGATCATACGGATGCTAAGAGTTTGTACATTCTTGTTGTGTCCCTAGTCGGATGTCATTGTGGAAGGTAGATAGACAGTAATGACACACAAGACTAGATTGTGGTGTTGGTTGATGACAGAATCTCATTAGTCATGATATAGAGATATCAAACCAAACACATAGGTACTTGTTAGAGAACAAGGTACCAGACAGACCCACTGTGAGTTTGACACATGGAACCATGAGATGGTAGTCACAGTCAGTACTCACAGTGATGGTGGTGAGTGTGATTCTTAGACCTGAAATCACTGCACTCAACACATGTCGTTGGGCACACTTTGACATCATCAAACGCAGTCCTGAAACATGGGTTGTTATAAAGGTGATGATTGGGTGGCTTAGACACATGGGGCTTTTGAGGGGTGAGTGATAGATATGGGATTTGTCCCTCCTGAGGGAGTTTGATATCCATGGCCACTTGATGAGTAGGATTGAGAATGGCGTGCATGCATGTGCGAATCAGTATGTGATATTGATGTCATACATATCTCTTCCAGTCTACTCTGAGATCAAGGAAGTGAATGAACGTTGACATGATGACTGTTCCATGCCTCGAGTTCATTCGGGATATCAGTGACAAAGGAATTATACATTCGTTGTAACACCATTCACGGATTGTAGGATGAAAGTTGTTCTCCAACTTTCTACTTTCACTTGGGTAGCACTGATGTGTGACTAGACACCGCTCTTTGCTTGTGAAGTCATAAGTGTTATGGACTTTCACTGCCAACGTGAAATGGACCTGTAGGGTCACACACATAGGATTTAACCTGGAAGAGGAGTTTTGTCCACAAAGCAATGTTTAGATTGATTACTAAAGGAGTTTAGTAGTTCAATTAAACACTCAATCAGTCAATGGCTCAATATCGTATGGTTCAAGGTGTTGGACGCATTGATTGGAGTATCAGATTGATTGAAATCGCAATTGACTGATTTTGCCCAACCTGTTCTCCCAACCGATCAGCTCATGTGATGAACCGGTCGGCTGAGGTTGCTGAACCGGTCGGCTGGAGTGTCCAGGCCGATCGACTCATGCCCAGGTTGAAACGACCGGTTCAAGGGTTGAACCGATCGGCTCAACTGGTGCAACCGACCAGTTGGGAAAAGTCATGTCGGAAAGAATTTTCCTTTGGTTTCAAATTGCCCAATTCGATTGGGAATAATATTGGTATTCGATACCAATTGGGAAAGAAACAAGGAAAGTCTTTTTGAGCCGGATTAGGACCATGAACCGATCGGTTCAGGGCACCAACCGATCGGTTGGAGTGCCCCAAACGATCGGCTCAGGTCCAACCGATCGGCTCAATGGCCAAACCGATCGGTTCAGTTGTGAACCGATCATTTCAAGTTGCGAACCGGTTGCTTTTTGTGGAAAATTCTCGAACCCTTCTACTCCTGCTTTAGTCCCGCATTGCCCGGGATGGAGAACCCTGTCCCATGACTCTCCTATATATATAGGGGTATTGGGGGCTTCTCAAAGTACAGCTCAGTGCAACCAGTTGCTCTGCAAGTTGTCGTTCTCTCTGGTTTTGGTAACCGTGAGAGAGCCCGAGCAAGTGCTTCCCGCAAAAGGGAGGTGCAGCAAGGGAAGGACAACTGCAGTTGCAACAGGAGGCAGGAGAGCGTGTTGGCGACTAGTACGTCAACAGGAGGGTGTGACTCCTTCCACTTCCTTGTGGGACAAGGAGAGTGGAGTTCCAGGTGGTCCGTGTGGACTACTACAGAGGTGGGAGGACACTGCCGCTTAGGAGGACAACTGTCATCCGACAGTCCGGTTTGAGTAGGAGTTGTCAGTCCCGGTGCGACCAGGAGCTGCACAGACACCGTCGAAGTCCGGAGTTGAAGATCGCGCATTGCACGAGGTATTATCGCCGAGCAAGCCTCGGGACAAGGTATGATTCCACAAACCATCTTTTCCTATTATATAGACGTTGACGCGTTTCCTCGGTATGGTTTGGGGGAGAAAATTTTTGTTTCCGCTGCCTTCTCTGTCTCCCCTAAAACCCAACAGAAATTACATTCAGGTAAGTTGAGGTCAAGATGGACTGGACCCTTTGAGGTGATTAAAGCATTCTCCCTGGATCTGTAGAGATTAGCAATGGAGCCGAGCCATTCCTTGTCAATGGCTAGTGACTTAAGCACTACTTTTGGGGGAGATGTGATTGGGAAGAAGGAAGAGTTGAAGCTCATCGACTTCAATGATCTTATGATCTTAGGATCACAAAGACTATGACATGAAACAAGGGAGCTTGTTGGGAGGCAACCCAACCATCATTTTTTCTCTTTACATTCTTATTTGTAGTTTCATAACCTTTATTTCCCTTTTCTTAGTTTTTTTAATGTAAAAAAGGTGATGTGATCCACTTTGTTTGGTGTGCAGAATAAGTAGCAATTGGTATTACTGACACTAATTCGGTACTACCGACATGGTCATGAAAAAGAAAAGAGTCGACAGAACAACTTAGTACTACCAACCATTATGTCGGTAGTATTGACGACATCATAGAGTTGCAGAGCACATATTCAAGGTTAACTCAATACTACTCACCCCTAAGTTGATAGTATTGAATTTTTGTAGATATGAGGCCAGAATAATTGATAAGGACTCAGTACTACTGACCAAAAATCGGTAGTACCAACAAAATGTGCACTCCAGGTTCGAAAAACCGAGTTCCCACTCAGAAGCATCAACAAAAGTTGAACAAGTTTGTACTATCGACACGAAGTCAATACTACTGACACATGATGTCACCAATTCGAGGGAGTTCCATCAAGTGATTGAGATCATCCAAATCTAATGGTCTACACCAACATGTGGGACAAGTCAGTACTATCGATGCCCTGTCAGTTCTACAACCACCAGGTGTTCTACTTCAATAAAATCATCACATCGGAACTTTCGATAGCATTGAGCACATGGATTTGAGTTGAAAACACAGTACTACCGACACTTCTTAGTACGATGAGCTGTCAGGTTGTTAGTCAAGATATATATAAGGAGGGGGTGTGATTCATTTCTCTTCACACCTTCTTCACTCCACCTCCAATCAAGTGTGTGCAATAATCTCTAAGCATTCAGACTCTACACCAAGCTCGCTTTTCTTAACATCTTTCTTGTTTTGGAGATGGGACCAATATGGGAGGCTTCTTCATTGGTGGGGGTTCCAAACTTGGTTCAAAAACCAAGTCGGATTGTTCATCCCAATTATGACATCAAGAAGATCTATGAAGATATACAAAAGAGGGAGATGTGTGCTACACGGTACATCGACCGTGACTTCATCGCCTTCATTAGCTTCACTGACAACATGTACTTGGTCTATGAGCATCAAGGGATGGTAGGGGACCATTCCTTCTTTGATGACTAGATTACATATCTAGAGCTCCTCTTTGAGTTCTTGGCATCACTGGAGGTCTGCATCATCCCCGAGCCTAGGGATGAATGGAGGAGTGGCCGCATCAGTTTCCACCTCTACAACACCAACTACACTCTGATACTACAATAGTTTAATGGTATATATGGATGGCTGAATGAAGGAGACCACTTCTACCCCCACAACTTCAACTTCAAGATGGCATGGGAGATATTGTATGAGTTGCCAGAGGGCCAACATATCAGTTGGCATACAAACTCCGTCCACAACATCAAGCATCCCTGTGCTTGTATATGCCATCTCCTCATCACCAACACTCCCCTTGCCAAATCCAGTCAAGGGTAGGGGAAACCCAATAGGTTGACCTCTACTTTCTCTACAAGCTACAGGAGTTAGGATGCATGAGTGTGGACTTTGGCACCTTCTTCCTTTAGCAAATTATGGGGTCAAGCGACAGGTGTAGAGGAAACATCCAATTCATTTTAGAGGGTTGATCACGCCAATAGCTCTCCATGTCAACTTTGACCTCTCCGCCGCCAAACCACTTAAGGCTGCACCAAAGCTTTATTTAAAGCATTTCAAGAAAGACAACCTCACTAACCAATGCCAAAATACTATATGTGCATGTTGTACAGTAGGCACTTAGTATAAGGAATTGGTGTGCCAGATGACGTCTTTTACATGTAGGGAATCCACCTCATGTGGTGGCCTGTTGATAGCATGTCCGAAGAGGAGGACAAAGAAGATGATGCATTAGAAGACCAGTAACAAGAGCATGATGAAGAACTACAGGAGGTGCACACAACCATCCTCATCAAGTAGAGGCCAGTTCCATGCAAGTTTCTATGACACTATGCAACCTCTAGTTCTTCTGGTCCACCGCCATCACAAGAGGATGATCCATACTCTATGGTGGGGATATACAAGATGCTACAAGAAATACAACAAGGCCAACAATAGAAGTTGGAGACTTTGGCGGGCATCCACGACGTGCAAGGACGGTTGTAGCACCATCAACATGAAATATTTGAGAATTAGAAACTTCTCTTGGACAACCAAGAGAATATGCATCTGTTCCTGCAAAGGATGGAGGGATACCAGTACCAATTCTTTGATCACTATTGGAACCAAGGGTACTTTGGTGGCTATCGAAAACCTCCACCACTTCCACAACAACCGCCAAGTTTTTAGGGGATGTTCTACCCCTTTGATCCCACCATTCCACATCCTCAACCACAACCCATGTGTCCCGTTTCCACTATTCCACCTTTAAACTTAGAATTTTGACTATGTGGATAGTCAAGTTCAAGCTTGCAGGTGTAGTTGGAACAATTTCTATCCTTAGTTTTATTTTCTATAGTCTTTATTTGCTTTTTAGTTTTAAGTTTTAAAGTTGTAGGATCCACAATGTATCTAGTGTAAAAGTGTATTTTAATTCATGGTTCATGTCAATGTCAATTGGTCTCATTTGTGTGCGATGTAAATTAAAAATAAAAAATTTGTGGCTTAGTTGCAAATTTCTTGAGTTGCACCAGTTAGAGGATGTGTATGGGCTAGTCAACTTAAGGACATTTAATATGAATGGGCATCTTAATTAGTCATGAAATGTGGATGAAGATGGGGTTTGAGCTTAAGTTGATAAAATAGTAGATGGGACCTTAAATTGAAGCTTATGAAAGAAATCCTAAGGTTACCTTATACATAGGTCTTTCGAGAGGGACATATCATAGTTCATGACATGCTTTGTCTACTAATTATGTGATGCCACCTATCCTCCACTCATTATTGACTCACCGCCTTAAGATGAATGAGTACTCTAAATTATTTCCTCTTTCTTGCACGACATGGCATAATATGTGACATGATAGTTAGTTTGCTTTTATTGCACTCATACAAAAAATTAAAAAATATATGCATCAACAATTTTTGTGCATATTATTTTAGTTGCAAAACAAAAACAATGACATTTAGATAATATGCATTTTGAATCATCAATTGTTTTTATCATGTGGATATGTTATTTTCTTCAAAAATAGAGTGTGAGAATATACATACATACCCTCAGAATATAGAAAAAATGAATAAATTGTTAGTAAAGCCCAAGCATAAATTCCATCATGATAAAATAGTGGGCTTATAAAAAAAAGGAAAAAAGTAATTGATTTTTTAAGTGAATAGGGAGAAAGGATGACTATATTCTACACAAAAGAGAAGGGAAATACCCCATGATAAATTCTTTGCTTCACTTCATTCTCATTCATGTTGATTAGATCTTTATTACATGCATCATTCCACCCATAATTTTAGGCATTAGGATTTAGGAATGTTTCATTCTCTTCACCATGTAGGTTCATCATGTTTTATTTTGCATAAATGATTTGAATGATACTTGTGAATCTCCACATCCACCTATTTCATACCATTCATTACATATATTAGTGGGCCACTTAAATGATTTTTCTCCTCATTAATTTGTCAGTGGAGAACTGCTTCCAAGTAGATTGGTAGTTAGGAAAAGAGTAATATAGAATAGGGAATCACATAATGCACCAAGAAAATGCCTAATTGATTATGATGTTAACTGCTCTCTTGATAGTGTTCATTGATCTAATGGTGAACATCTTTTATGATTTTTTTTGGTCACTTAAGATAAGTTAATTGTTCAGTGATTAATGACATCCGGTTTGAAACTGTCAAGTGGGGATAGTTGAGAAATTATATTGAAATTTTTATGTCCTTTTGCTGACTTGTCTCAAATAGATCTGAGAGTGTGTTGCTCAAGGATGAGAAACATTTAAGATTGGGGGAGTTTAATGCGTTGTTTATTTGTTGTTTTCTCATGTAATTTATATTGATTTTTGTGCATTTTTTTGTTATTTCTAATATTAATTGTGCATGATTCACTTTTATTAGCATGTGATACTTATTTGCATCAAATAAATAGAAGAAATTGAGAAAACTCGATAGTACTGACTCGTCTACATTTTCACTGACTCTCTAGAAGCTATCGGGCATCTCACCAGAAGCAAACCACTGCCACAATTCCTGCCCTTTGCTAGGAAGATTGGGAACCTCATAGGGGCCCCCCTTACAAAGCTTATTTATCATGTCCCTCACGGCTTCAATAGACCCGCAGACTATCTAGCAAAACATGCCATCCTACACAGAACCTCGCTCAGCTTCACTTCTACTGTACCCCACTGGTTCCACAACATGAACCAGGTGGACATTCAGTCTATTTTATCCACAGTAGAGTGCAGAATGAATAAGAATTAGCTCTGCCTTGTGTTAAAAAAATGTTGTTGGAGGTTTTATCTAAAAAAAGGATTTGGTATATTTCCAAAGCTTATGTTCAGATTTTAAGCATTTTAGGTTAATGTAGAAGAATCTACACAGTTCGATACTACCAAATTTGAGGTTGATGGTATCGACACATGCTCAATTTGGAATAGAAGAAATCGAGAAAACTCGATAGTATTGACTGACAAGTCGATACTACGAAAAACATCACAACATTTTGGTCAAGAATTATCGAAGCAACTCAGTACTAACGACAGCCAAGTCGGTAGTACCGACTACCTGACAAGTGGCTGCAAAATTAGAGGAGTTGGTAGTACCGATGCCATGATGGTAGCACTGACATGTTAGGATCAGGTAGATCTAAAGACATTGTTTAATCAGATGGATGAGGTTTTAACTAGCCCTAAGACACTCTTATGACTTAGGAGAAGTGCAGCCAGGCCTAGTTATCTCATCTTTTCCATTGTATGATGGTTGGGAGTGAGAGAGAGGAGAAAGTGGAGAAGAAGATCACACTGGGAACAATCTAGGCACTTCTAGCAGACGGATTTGCAACCGAAAGGTAGTAAATCATCACGTGCGTGAGAAGGGATTGCTTGAACTGTCTACTTCAGGGATTCTTCATGTTTTCCACATCTTTTTATCTTACCTTTGATGTTTTTGTATATGGAAACCATGCGAGGCTAATCCTCACGTTCCTTAGGACCCAAGAGTATCCCATTTATGCATTGTAATTGACTTTTATGCATTAATTTGTTAGTTTCTCTTAATATCTGGATTTATTTCTATGAGAATAAAGGAACTATCCATACTTGATCACCATAGGTAGTAATTTTACCTTTAATTACTTTGAAAAAGGAAAATTTAATGGTCAAAAATTCATAGAAATACATGTTCTATAAAGCCCTTTGAGAAAGGTGGTTTACAAATGTGAGGAGATTATCCAGATCAATTGATAAATCTACTATCTAATAACACAATTGATATGATAGTTGGGTTGGTATTAGATTAGGTAGTGAATTATGCCATGAGAGCGGGTAATTCTCACTACAGGCTCTTAAGCCATGGTTCGGAGAGAGTTTTATTCATGTATTGATATTAAGTTGCAATGTTAACCGTGGTGAAACCACTATCCCAAGGAATTCACTAAGATTGAGAGCAAAAACCAATAATTTAGATTTATTTTCTATTCTAGATAATTAAACCAATCAATCAAGTTTCTTCGACCTAAATGATCATATTACAATTGGTAATAGTCTCTAAAGTTACATTTCCCCACGTTTGACATCCGTGCCTCATTAGCATATATTACTCTGATCAACAACACGGTCATTGTACTTCACCAAGGCCATGTTGGGGGTTTTGCATTCACATTGAGCTTCCATCTTTTAGATCCATGGAAACCTTCACTTCAACTCGACCCTTGGGCACTAGGGGTAGGTTGGGGGAGCTTCAGAACCTCCTTTCAACTCCTCCATTGTGGAGGAATCCTAGAATACCTTCATTCTCTCCCTTGCATCCAAGATGTGGACCAATTACATGAAATACAAGAAAAGATAGTCCATAAGTGTATTTGATGTAAGACCATTTATTACGGGAAATAACTTGCAATCTAAGATGTCTAAATGTGTTTGAAATGTAGGAAAACACATAGTGAAGTCATAAAATAGGGCTGCATCACCAACCCAAACATAAAGCATACTTTTCCTCTAGTATTCTCCAACTTTATATATCTTCGAATTCATTCAATAAAATAAAGAAAATTGCAATCATCATGATGTTTGTTGATTAAATGAGTTCACATCAGAAATTAGGCATGCAATTCACTACTCTCTATTCATTTTCTATTTTCTAGTGTGAGTCAGGCATAGAGAACCAAAAGATTAAATATGGGATACCATTCACACATGGAAGTGATGCAATTTTCACAAATCTCTAGGTAATCTGTATCATGCATGGCATATATTTGAATGGTTTAAGTTGTTGTTTCAATTGAAAGAGTTACATAATACACTTCATTCCACCTCTAATGACCCACTTGCCTTGTGTAGGGGTATGAGGGCTGGAGTTTATTTACCCTAGCCCTACTAGGCATAAAAAGAGAAGAAAGGGTTATGGAAAGGAGTGGAGTGCTATTACATAGGAGCACCAATTTGTTTCTTTTCTAGAGAGGCTATTACATAGAGCCATACCTTATTTCTTGTTCTTTTTATTTTTCTCAGCCCTATATGTAAGAGGTCATATGGTGACAAGGGTGAAGCGAGGGGATATATATATGACCACACCCATCTTTTTGGAGGGTGGTCAAGGATAATATGTGTACTATTGGCATCTTTTCATGTGGAGGAGAGGTAAGAAGATAATAGAAGAAATATCAGGTCAAATGGGTGGTTACGATCCATGTATGAATTCATCTAATTAAGTTAATTCATGAAACATTCACCAATTATACAAACCAAAGATAAAATGAACAATATGGTAGATTACATTCTTTTCACATGGAATAAGTAATCCCAAACGCATAAGGGTTGCAGGAATCACACTTTAATGAAAATAGAAAATTACTTGCAAGAGACTTGGAGCACATGCAAAATGTCTACATAGGAGTCATTTAGTCAAAAACACCATAAATGGGTTGTATTATCTCAATTTTTCTCATTCACATAACAATAGATAGAGATGTACTTGAAACACAATATTGGTAAAATAGACTTAGGCTTGAAAAAAATTGGTCAAATTGGTGCCAACTTGAAATCAACCACATCTAAACCTACATTTAGGAAATTAAAAGCATAAATCAACAAAATCCTAGCTAAAACACATAAATTATCAAAATATACATCAAATGCAATGCATGAGATGTAATGGCATGAAAATATCTTTTTTTTAAAAACTACACAAAATGCATGAAATTAAACTACATGATATGCATGTATGCAAGAAAAAATAAATCTATACTAGACATGGTGGTGCCAAAACCATTCAATTAAAACAAGTGAAATAGGATGAAATAGGTGTAATCAAAATGAGATGAGAAAAGAGGGTATACCGTCTTATCACTTCAAACTTTTAAATCATGTTTTCCTCATAATAAACTAAAGCTTAGGAATTATAGGGTATCTATCACTATTGTGATGGGTGGTGAATCCTGAGGAGGTCCCCCATCTGGTGGAGGGTCTTGGTAGTAGCTTCCCCAGTTGTCTACCCATAGAGGCAAGTATGTATCCTGATACCAGAACTAAGCTCCCAGGAAGTCCTCATGTGCATGCTGGTATAAGTACATTTGATTTATCTAGTGGTGCATCTACTGATGGTATAACCACATGACCTACTGAGTCTGATGAATTTATTTTAACAATACATGAATGACTGACATGTCATATGCATTTGTTGGAAGTGGTTGCACATCAAACTCATCATGCCTCTGTCTCATATAGTGAGGCTTCTCAAGTATATGATGATGCTCGTGTATGTCCGTCTCTCCCTCCCCTTCAGATAAATCCAATAGTGGCACCATATATCCTTGCTTAGGGTGTTCATTTCCCATTGTGCAAGTGCCCCCAAGAAATCTCTTACTGGTCCCAAATCCTATATCAAAATATTAGCATGATAAGGGAGCTCTAAGGTGATCCCAAGATAATCGCGGTTCATGTTGTAGATGATCTTTTTGTTTTTAAGGGAGATCATTTGGTACCTTCCTCGGTAGTTCAAATCAATAAGTTTTGTTCCTTATAGCTTAGTGAGCCCCTCCAAATCACAATTTAAAGCCTTGGCGACTGTAGTAATTATTTCCCTCGGGATGAATGTATTTTTACTCTTTGAGGGGATTGTCTTTAGATGGTTAATCACCATTTCTCCTAGGTTAATATGACCACTACTTGCCATTGTATCCATCAAATAAATCCTTCTGCAATCAACAACCTTGACTATCATACCGACCTAATTTAGTATTAGATATGATCTTTTGAAAATACCTTAAAAGGGGTTGTGCAATTTACTATGTTTAGAGTGTCCTACAATAAAAGTATCATGGATTACTAAAGTCTTTCACATTTATAAATAATTAGCTCTTCTGTATCTATCAAACCTCCCGTAATCAAATGTTTTTGCCATTTATGGACTAGGAGCAAATATCTTGTTAAGGTGGGAGGCTGTCAGCACACGTGGAGAATCATTGAGTCTGAAATGGACATTATCATCACTCTTATATTAAACATTATCTAGTGACTTGAAAAACTCATAGGTTATCTCAAGGTTGGTCTCTTAGACCTCAGTAAGTAACATATACAACACAAAAGGAACCATAAAGTCTTTGAATTGAAAGTTGACCCCTATAACTTTCATAGTAGACATACATGCATACCTAGTAAGAACCACCCTTCTCGTTGTACACCCAGGGTGGAGAGATTTAACAAGAATCTCCCTTGGATATTTTCTCCCAAAGGTAGCTTCCTCATGCTACTTCCCATAAATTTCATTCTAATCTCCTCCAACCTTGAAACTGTGTCAACATGCTCATCATCCATATCCTCAATCCCAATTTCTTCTTCATCTTCCTCTTTGTAGTTGTGTGACCCCAAACTTTTGTCCAAATTTAGGGACACCATACCAATCAGTGCATCATTTTCTTCTTAATATTCAATCAACACCCATCATCTTATGGGCTGTTTTTTGGTACATGGTTACCCAAAGACGTGGAATGTCTTGCCAGAGTAGGACACTAAGGTAGTTGTGAGGATGAGGTCGTAACAATCTTCTAGCTTCTCAATCTCCCAGGATGGAGCATCAAGATCAATGGTATGAAAGAGATTCTACATTTCTTCTTCCTCCTCCTCTTTGTCGGGGTTGTTGTAGCTTGGATCCAATTTATTGTTGCTCGATGAGGACCAGAGACAAAATCCAGTCATGAATGCTAA
The DNA here is from genome assembly GCA_963693085.1 of Alisma plantago-aquatica. Taxonomy (NCBI): domain Eukaryota; kingdom Viridiplantae; phylum Streptophyta; class Magnoliopsida; order Alismatales; family Alismataceae; genus Alisma; species Alisma plantago-aquatica. The sequence goes on along the minus strand of OY856413.1, from coordinate 369,326,734 downwards.
GCATTAGTAATGCGTAGAAAATGGAACTTGACAATGACAAAGTAGGGCTATGAGAAGGTGGGGTGACATTGGAGATCTTCTTTGTCTAGTTTTTGCCTCCCGTGATGATCTTGAAGCTAATTTTGACCCCTTTTTTGATGGTTTTCCCCATTCTCTTCAATCTTGCAAGGGATTTGGTGGAAAATGTAAGAAGATCTGGGATTGTTTCCCTTCCAAATAGTTGGTGTGGAGAAATGGAGGTAGAGTAGGGCTCAGAAGAGGAGCTAGAGGTAGGAGAAGACCCTTGGGGCTTGAGAAAATTTGAACCAACATTGGGGAGGAAGAATAGGGTGAATGTAGGTGAAGGGAGATCTCCCTAGCTCAGTAGACCACACAGAACATACATTTTGAGTGGGGGTGGAAATGAGATTGGTCATGCTAAGGTCAAGCAAAATCAGGGGTTTTAAGTTGTTTGTTCGAGCCAATACAACCATTCTATCTAGCATTACCATTTTGGAAGAATGTCAGAGTAGTTGTGTTTGTCAGAGCAATCATGCTAATCAAACCCCAACTTCCAAATTTTCCCTATAAAAATACCTTTCCAAGCATGTATGTCCAGTACTAGCATGGTCGTGCTGCTTCCTTTATGCTAAAAAATCCTTCAATCTTCTCCATACTTTGAATCAAACTTATCTCAAATGATTTATTGGAGAAAAACAATATGTTCTCAATCATTTTCACTGAAATTCACACTTTCTCTCAAACTCCAACCAATATCACTGGTCACTTCCAAAATCTAAACAAAATTATTAAATAAAAGTGTATGTGTGTGTGTTTATTAGAATGTGTAATAATAATAAAAAAATATCAACAAGTGAATGTTGGGTGTAAACATTACCAAACCTATGTGGGATGTCTCCCACTAGCTCTAAGTTTTATGCCTTCAGCCAGGCTTCTTGACTTTTGGATCACTCAATCTTGAGAACCTTATAGCATCTTTGGAGTGTATTTCCTTCTCATGTGCATTCAAGCACATATCTTCATCAATTGGAATATCTTCAAACAACATGACAATATCAAAACATTGATTAGCTTTGTCCGTCTCAACATCAACCATAGTGTTAACTCTTTGTCCACTGACTATGAACTCTGTGAAACCTTCTTTCTCGTTGATCTAAATAGAACTAGTTGGATAAATATGTTTCACTTGGTATGGTCCTTCCCATCTAGACCTAAGTTTTCTAGGAAAGAACTTCATCCCTGAGTTTTACAACCACACCCATTATTCAAGTTCATGACTTCTTCTTGATCAACCTATCATGCAAGAAGTTGATTCTCTCCTTATAGCTCTTGGACAACTCATAGGCTTCATGCCACATTTCCTCCAATGCATGGATCTGTAGCTTTCTTCTTACCCTGGTGGTGTCAATGTCCATATCCATAGACTTTAAGACCCAACAATGCCTTGTCATGCAATTCCACAAGTAGATGGCAACTTTTCCCATATTCAAGCTTGAACAGGGGTGTGGTTCCAATCTGGGCCTTGGATGCCTTCCTATACACCTACAAAGCTCCATTGAGATGTAGAGACCAATCTTTGTAGTATGATCTCACTGTATTATAAACAATGAGCTTTATCTAGTGATTTGACATTTCAACTTGACCACTAGTTTAAGGTTGGTAAGGAGTGGCTACACAATGATTCACACCATTCCTTTCAACAAACTTTCAAAGATTCTATGGATGAAATGGCGGTTACCATCACTAATCATCACTCTTGGAAAATTAAACCAGCTAAAGTTGTTTGACTTGACAAAACCAGATACCACCTTGTGGTCATTTGTTGTTGTAGAAAAATCTTCAACCCACTTTGAGACATAGTCTACAACCATCAAGATGTACACATACCCACAAGAAAGGGGAAACAGACCCATAATGCTAACACCTCAAACATCAAAAACCTCTAAAACAAAATAGGAGATAAATCCATCATGTCACTCTTTGAAATTCTACCCACTTGTTGGCATTTCAAGCAAGCTTTACAATAGTCATGAGAATCTTTAAACAAGGTTGGTTAATAGAAACAACATTGAACAATTTTTGCAGCCGTCCATTTTTCACCAAAATATCCTCCACATATGCCGCAATGGCACATGGATAGAATTTCTTGCTATTCAGTTTCCAAAATGCACCTCCTTACGAATTGGTTTGAGAAATAATTGAAGAGACGTGGGTCATCCCGCACATAGTTTTTACCATAGAAAACAACCTTCTACTTTCCTTCGTAGTCCATGTGCTTTGTACTCTCCCACATGACAAGAAGTTGGCAATGTTCTTGTACCATGATCTTTGAGTAGAGTCAAGAAAGAGGAGATGCTCGTGGGGTATTGTCTCCTTGACTTTGTTCATATTGTCACTAGGATGCTTCAATATGAGAGATGTGATTGGCTATAGAATTTTCAACCCCTTTCTTACCAGGAATCTCCAAATAAAATTCTTGAAGCAAAAGAATCCAATAGATCAGTATAGGAATTGAGTCTTCTTTGATGTGAGATACTTGAGAGATTCACTGCTGGTATAAACAATCACTTCATTTTACCAAACATAAGAGTAGAACTTGTCACGAGAAAAGATCACATCAAGCAATTATTTTTCCATGGTGGTGTAATTTCTTTGAGCCTTATCAAGTGTTTTACTTGCATAATAGATGGCATGCGGTATCTGTCCAATCCTTTGGTCAAGAACAACCCCCACCATTCTATCAAATGCATCCATCATGATCTCAAATGACAAAGACAATTTGAGGGGCCACATAATAGGAGCAGAAATTAGCTTGTGCCTCAAGTGATTGAAGGTCTCATGCATTTCTCATCAATGTTGAAATCAAAATCCTTCTCAAGAAGATGGCATAACACTCTAGAAATCTTTCTAAAATCTTTGATGAAATAGTGATAGAAACCCACAAATCCCAAGAAATAATAGACATGTTGTAACGACCCCACCTCCCGGTAACCCCCAATTAAGGGAGACTGAAAGGTCAGAGCTGTTAACTAATAACCCAGATCAAAGATTCGACAAATAATCAATAACAATTAATAAATTTTACCAACTAAACTGAAAACTGGTATAAAACAAAACTTTGCATACCTTTTAAAAACTGGGATTTCTAAACTTCTATCCATGAAGATACTAATCTAATTAATCCTCCTATGCATGATAATTCTCATTTAATTCCGCATATGCCACTTTACTATTTGTTCTTTTTATTTGTACCTAAAACGTTGACAAACAAAACATCGGTCAGTAAGAAGCTGGTATGTGGGGGAAAAATAATGTGCAATTATGTTAACAATGTAATCATTTAACAACCAAGATTACATCTTAAGCCATACTACTCAATCCTAACCTATCCCCCAACTCTGTGTTGTCCCTGCAGTGGACTTGTATGCTACCTCTCTTTAGGTAGATTCTTACCCCCATGGTCCTACCTTACAGGTAGCCAATACATAGGGTAATAGATTCACATGGCACTACCCAAAGGTAGCCCAATATCTAACTCAAAGTGACTTGATAGTCCTACCCCATTGGTAGCCATGTAGTAAGTCATCCAATGACCTGATGGACCTACCCCATAGGTAGCCATGTACTAGGTCAACTAATGAGCCACACAAGGGACCAAGATCTGAACTAGTAGGCACATATCTTATGTGATAGTCATATCCACATTATAGTTTGCATGAATTAAAATCATCCAACAATTAATTCATGACAACGATGAAAACTTCGGTAAACCTCGGAAAACTAACTCGAGATATTCATAAGCGTAACCACATACCTTATACCATTGCAGAAACCATGCAGAACATCATATCCTTTAAGAATGTTTCCAAACATCCAAGAAACTAAGCATGTAATCAACAAGTATCTGAAACAAAGCATACTACATATGTGTCACCATGTATTCATATTACATTATTCAGGTCTAGATGTGATCCTAAACTAGGGTTTAGGGTTATCTCACATTTGGACAAGGGATCAGGGTTACAAACCCTAATTCTATCATATCATGGTTTCTAAGATTACAATCTCAATTATGCATATTCGATGAAACCCTAATCATCATCTTAAACATATTTAACTATTCATGATACCTAGATGACATCACTAGCATTAAGATTATATTAAGATGTTCACATTGGTTTTAAAACCCTAAAATAACATATATAATATTACTAATCTAGAATCGTCCATTATTCACCATTAACAAGTATTTCTTCATCATACAGGTCTAAATCAGGTATTTAGCCTATCATGAAAGAATCTATTTAAATAAGCATCAGTCTTAGGCAAATCTAGATTTCCTTTTAATTAAACTCATTAAGACATGTATTGTGGATACTTTTAGAACAGGAAGCTTAATTAGGTTCTGATAGTATTTTATTCGGATTCCTCTCATTCTTCTGAGAAAATTTCATATATTACTTGTCTAAATCCGATTATCCTAGCAATTACTATGATATTTGCGAATTAAAGATATTTAAGCCAATCTGACAGCGCCACGTCAGCACTTAATACTTTATGGTATTTCCCAATTGTCTTTGCACGTCGGCATGGGCAATACTTAAAACATAATAAAAGGGCATAGTTGCCCTTACCTTAAAACATACCCTCCAGGGTTATATGAGTAAATTGCCACAGGTTGTCCCTCTCCTCACGACGCCATCTCGTGCAAGCGCACGACGCCGCTGAGCCCCACTCCAGCTCAATTGAAGACAAACATGCATGCGTGATCTCGATGATTGGTGCAGGGTGTCTGATGGTGTCGATCAATCTCTCTGGTCTAGTCGTTGTCACCTAGGTCCTCCTCCATCCTACTCTCTCTCCGGTTCTCATCGTCCAACACTTCTGCCGCAGGAACACGATGCTACGGTCGTCGTTTGCTCCGGCGCTCACTCTGGCGCCCAGTCTTCCACCGGCTAAGGTCTTCGAATTCCTCCGCACCTTCATGATCTGGACCCTGGTGGTCGACAACCTGGTCCACTCTCCCTCTTTAGGTCACAGCTACAGTTGCCAGCCCACCAGCCAAGACCACGTCCGCTCCCAGTTCATTTGTCCTCCTCCTCCTCACGCAAGGAAGGACGGTTCTATGTGATGCCCATCGTAGAGGGGCCGATGGTGTCGATCGCCAGAAACAAACCCTTCATTTTCGCCCTACTGTGGTCTTCTTCACGGTTGTAGATCAAGCCCTGACGCCTTGGGTGGCCACTACATCCGCAGATCAGTGATGCCCAGATCACCATGGTGAGGCCTTCCAGATCGAATAGGATAGGGAGGACGTCGTCATGCTAGGGGAGAGGAAGACATTAAAGGGTGGACATGTCTAATACTTATCTCCTTGAGGTTGATAGAATGGCTGCCATCGTAAACTATCATGATAAAGAACCCTAGGCTTAGAAGGAGGATCACAATGATAGTGGAAGGGGGTGCTACCTATATATATTTATATATACTCATCACTCATGGAGCCCTTCCCACCAGTCATGCCTCTTTAAGGCTTGTTTCCAAAGCTAGGCAATAATGACTTGCTGGTTCCTCTTTTTCTTTCTCGTATATAGCAAACTAAAAGCTAACTTTTAAAGAGAGGATTAAACCATGTTGCCCGCAAGATATGACTCCTTACCTTTTTCTCTCTTATTATTATAACCAACACTTAAGAAAAGTATACATGGATATTATTCATTATGTTTCTAAAAGTATTTCCTAGATTGGAAATTGGTTATCATCTTAAAGAAAGAGAAAGGTAAGGTATCTTACCTAAGAAGCAATTAAACATATTCTCATGTGTTTCCTATATTGAACTCTTGACTTTTATTCTTATTAAAACATGGATTTGGCAATAAGAATCCCTTTATAATTTATTCATGTATGAATTTGATCTATTTATTTATCTTGTGCCACAACCACCCTTGCTAGCAAAGGGATTAACACTATTACTGCATCAATACAAATCTTTTCCTCTTTCTTTCTTTTCTATTATCATTATTTTGGCTATAATGTTTATTAGAAACCATGTGGATTCGAAATCCACTCTATTATGAACAAACACTTACTCTTCTAGAGATTTCCACATTATTCTTAGCATTATCTCATATTCTTTTATTATTAGGTTTCTTCCCATCTTTATTCTCTTTCAAACACATTGGGATTTGTTACTCAATAGGCCCACAAAACAACCAACAAGGCTATTGTAACCGAAAACCAACTATGCAAAACAAATTATATCATTATTTGTTCAAATATATTTAATATGAGAAATTACATTGCTCACCAAAAGAACCCAAAAGTTGGGGTTGCAACATCCTTCCCCTCTTATAGGAATTTTTCCCTCAAAATTCCATCAAGCAAACAAACAATTCAGGCTAAAACTTTTCCATGTCCATCATTGGCCCCTATGTGGCTTTACCTTATACATGGAACTTCCAAAGAACCTTTATCATCACATATTCCTTTCTCTGAGTTCTTTCACCTTGGCATCTATAAAGCTCCATTGGTGACTCAGGTCATTTCAGCCTCCCTTGGGGCTCATTAGTTTCATTGCTTCGCACATTGTATGGGTACCTCACATAGTGCTCTAAATTAGACACATGGAACTCATCACACATCACATATCCTGAGGGGTCAGGTCAAACATATCCTTCTCTACCAAACCATCTCAAAAGGACCCATGTATTAGGGACTCATCTTTCTCAGTTATATCTCAGAGGGGTCAGATTTTCACATCACATATTCCCCCACAGTGAACTGCATGTCAGTCTACTTTGCATCATCTTACGACTTATGTCGTCCTTGGGCTCCTTTCAGCCATTGCATGATCAAAGCGACTTCATCGGCACACACTATGGTCCTTTTCTAACCCTTGTGATGTCCATTCACAAAACCTCTTTTACAACGCTTCTTTATGCCCCGATACTGGCTATGGTGGTTATCATCACATCTTACAAAGGACAAAAACTATCTCTATGTATCACCATGAACGAGCACATATGCTCTCATCAGACCCTCTAGTCTGGGTCATACTAATCTTTAGTTAGGGGTGATAAACTATACTAACATCAAGTTCTTCATGTACCTACTTCCACCTTATGGAAGTGAACCTTTAAGTCATACTCATGAACTTTTGAACTCACATCGTGGTGTAGTTGAACCATCTCTCTCATATGTAGTTCAACCTGATCTGTCCCTTGACAATACTCTTTCTTTCTCATGTCATCTAGGTAAGGTGATATACCATAACCCATATTGCATCATGACTTTCCTTGGTCAAGGGGAGACTTTCCACATCATCCGTAGTGATGAACTCCCATTCCCATAGAGAAAATATAAGAAACGATAACCGTGAGGGTGTCATTTTAACCAAGAAATGCATACTTCAAACCTTCAGGAAGGGAATTAAGCTTAAGGATAGGAGGTTCATCAATGGAACTCTTCAAAGGTTTTTCAGAATAAAATGGTAGGTCTTCACTAGCAGCAACCAATGCAAGATCATTCTCTATAATAGTTTCATCATTAGACATCTCAAAAATAGGATCTAGACCTCTATCTTTTATGGCAGTCTCAATCCAAAAAGGTACACATTTCTCAACAACATCCTCTAGATGACTAACTATGTTACAGTCTTCCCTAGTAGAACCTATCACCTCAACTTTGCATGATGCTTTGAAGATGTTCAACTATATCTTCATCATCATCAAAGTCACATACATGGTTTCGATTCTCACATGTATCACTACATTGGCCATCAATAAAAAGGGCCTCCTCAAACTGATTGACACTTTCCTAGTGTCCTTTTCCATATTAAACACAATGAAATCAACATGAAAGACAGCAAATGTGTCGTCATCATGCATCACCAATACATCATCAATGATCCTTTCAGGTCTTCATAAAATAATCGCCAAATTGCAAGTTATACTTAGTGAGCTCAAATTGTCCTAAGTTCAATTCAACATACACATAATATGTAATTAGATTCACACTAGAACCCAAGTCAAGAAGATATTGGTCTATGCAATGTGTCCTAATGTAGCAAGGAATGATAGAGAAACATGGATCTTTTATCTTCTTTGGTGAGGTGTGCTACAGAATGGAGCTTACTTATTTAGTGATCTTGACTTGCTTTGGCATTCTTCCAATTGTCTTCCTCTTATCAATGAAGATATCCTTTAGAAACTTTGCATATGAGGGAATTTTATTAAATGCATCAAATAAAGGAATGTTGATTCTCACTTTCTTGAATGTCTTCATGATATCCTCAGCGTTTTTATTCTTCCTTTTAGAGGCATGGTTCTTCAAGTGCATCAGAAAAAGGAAGGAGTTGTACACCTAACTTGCTCCCATAATTAGAATCATCAAGCGGTATCATATGAATCAAAATATCATCATCTACTATCACAATATCACGATATCAAATCTATATTCACTCAGTAAACCATCAACTTCTCTATCCCTTGGTTTCTCCAAGGTTTTCCCACTTATCAACATAGCCATAGCCTTCACTTTCTCATGAGTAAAACACGAGGAAGCTTGTGGTGCCTGTTATGTTACTTGAGGTGGTGGCCTTTGGTGTGGGGTTTGGGTTTTGCAGGATGAATTGTGGTTGAGAGGGAGGTTGTTGTGGTGGTTTATGGGGAGGGGGTTGATACTGAGATGGAGGTTTTTGGTATGAATGTGGTGGAAGTGGAGTGTATTGGTAGTTGTAGGTGAGTAGTGCGGGTAGGAGGAGCATATGGATTTTTAGGTCTTTGGTATTGTTGTAATGTGGGTACTAGTCCTGGTTGTGAGCCATAGCTCCTATGTAATCTTGGCCATGAGGAGCACCCATAGTTCCTCCAATACTACTGGGATTTACCAAGGTTTGGTAAGGGAGCCTCACCTTTTCATGTTTAGAAAGAGACAGAGAAACCTGAACAATCCCTTGCTCTAGGTAGATAATGTTTTATCCTTGAGTGGACACATCCTTTTTCACATCATCAAGGCTCCTCAACCTCCCAATAACTTCTTCTTCAAACTTGGAGTTCTAGTTTGACCCTTGATGTTGTACAGGATGTCCTTGTCCTTCTTCCCCTTGCTTCTGAGAGAAGTTTAGGTGATTTATCCATTGTGAAGCGTAGGGGTTGGACATGGGACCTTGGTTGTTCCAGTTGCTAAAAGATTGTAGCGCTTGAACCTCCTCACAAAGATCCTCCATCAAGTTGGTGGAGTGAATAGAAGAGGCCCCCACTTGAGTCTTCATTAGATTCATCATGTCCGCTAAAATCATCGTCATTTGCGGATTTTATTCATCTTTGTGTTAAGCGGGTAAAACTGGATGGTTTCTATCAAAATGCAAATCCACTCTAGAAGAAAACTGATGGGAGTTTTCAACCAAACGATGAAAGAGTAGCCATGACTCTTCAAGGGGCTTGACCATGAATGCTCCATCACTAAATGAATCCATAACCATTTGATTCATTCCAGAAAGATCGATGTAGAAAGATTGGACCAATTGTCAAACAAGTAATTCATGATGTGGGAAATTTTGCAGAAGCCTTTAAAACCACTTCCAAGTTTAATGAAATTGGCCATTCTCCTTTTGGTTGAAGGAGGTAATTTGTCTCCTCATTTGGGTCAACTTAGCAATAGGATAAAACTTCTTCAAAAACTATTTCTTCATTGCCTCCCATGTGACAACATCTATGTTTGTATTAAGAGAGAAGGGGAACAAGGTGAGATGAATAGAGTCATGAGTGGGTGCAAGGTTGTGAAAATGGGGCAAGTTTACAGAAAAGCACCTATGTTCTTCTAGGGATTCTCATTCTCATATCCATTGAGGGTCTAACTGGTTTGGTGTAATTTATCCTGAAAACAGCGGAAGTCTAGTTCCTTTATTAATTTTGTTTGACTGGTTTAATGTAAATCCATAAGTTGAGTTCCCCCATATTTCCTAGACTTCCCACAATATATATATATCGGAAGATTTCCGACTTCCGTAGAAAAATGAACGGAAAACAAGTTACAGGCCTAAACATCTTGTCTCGTCGGCTTCCCGAGTTCTGCTGATACGATATCCCTAGGGCATCTGTACACTTTTTCCCTTGCGGTCCTTCTCTACAGCGGTCGCGTGAGGAGGTGAAGGCTTCTCCTTGATGCGTTATTTCTGTCATTCCGGAGTCAGACTGGGAGCTGAGCTTGACAACCTGAGTGCGGCAGGCTGGAGTCAGAATAGCTTGGCAGTCCGACGGTCCTTCATTTGTTTACTTCCCAATTGATGACCCTTTCAATCAGAACTCCTTCCTCCCATTTTTCCTATCGATCTTTGTCCCTTTTTAGTACATCAGTTATTTTATCAATTGCTTTTTTTGTTCTCAACAGTCCTACTTCCTCGTTTGCGCCAAGCCATATACGGTTAGGGTGAGTAATATGTAATTGTCATTTCTTACCTGATTTTGACGGAGGTTAGGAACTATATGACCGTAAAGTTGTGTTCTTGTATTCTTGCATTATCGCAAATCATGTTTATATACTAATACTAGTATCTATGTTGGGCAAAACACGATTTGTAATTAGATTTTATGCACAGTTGCAACAAACCAGTCAAATAAAAGTCATTTTTCAGACAAAGTCAAGTTTGAAACCAATCAGCTAGAATTCATTTTCCTGAAACGCGATTTCAATTCTCAGAAAATAAATTCCAAGAAAGTTGCAGTTACACCAAACCAGTCAGACCCTGAATGTAGGGATAAATCCAAGGAAAGCTGATGAAATTAGGAATTGTTAACCCACCATTTGGTCCACCCTTGTGGCGACTACTGAAGTGTATTTTTTAGGCATGAAGTAGTCATGCGACAACATGGGTGGTGGAGGACCTGGAGGGATACACGACTCCTCCTCATGGTTGTGAGAATCCCTATCTCCCATCTCAACCTCTTGATGTTGCTTGTGTTGGTGTTGACATCGTCTTCTTCCTATCTCGAGATTAGCTAGGAACGAGTCAATACATAACAAATGACGTCCAAACATTCACATTTGTCACCTTCACATGACACAACCAATCAAAAGAAGCTAAATTAATAAACAAGTATGCAAAATTAAACAAAGAATAAAGAATAGAAATGATGAGGGCAATAGGAAAAGGTCAAAGCTAAACTAACTAGCTAGACAGAGCACCCCTTGATCCCTGACAACTACGCCAGAAATCTTGGTGTGTTTTCACCTAATGTACACCTGAATCAATTGAGTATTAATTATATGTACCCTAAGTTTAGCACAACTCAGTATTTTAAATATATACGACCCTATGATTGGGCCACACTCACATAGACTAACACACTTATCCATAGGCACAAATGGTCATGTTATAGTATAGGAGAGTGGAAAGTTAGGGGTTGATATGTAGTGAGAGATGGGGCACTATATATTAGTTAGTTTTTTCTAGGTTCCTAAAGTAGAGTCTAGTGTTTAAGGGTTTAGTTGGGGGTTTGTTTGATTACACTAAAGTTGGACAAACAAGTAATTAAAGGGAACAATCAATCAAAACCTAAGTTAACCCTAGACAAGTTAATTCTAAGTAGTAAGAAAGAAAACTAAGTAAGAAGAAAGCAATTAAGACTAATAAGAGAAAAGCAAGAGCTACACTGCACTAACTAGCAATTTGAACAACTAGACAGTTATGGTCTAGACTAGCACTAACTAGTTAAGCTTAATACAAGGAAACACTAAGAGGCACTAGCTACACTAGCAAGACCTAGTTCTCAAGAGAAAAGAAACTAGGTATGAAGGTTATTAAAGCAATTAACTAAGCAAGCATGAACTAGCAATAGAGTAAATAGGGGTCTTAAGCAATTAATGGAGGCATGGGCTGTTTGGGGAAATGTTACTAGAAACCAAGTTGAGGGGTCATGACATGAATATTTTATCCATTCATTCTAGATTGTTAAATGAAACAACAAGATAAATATTGTATAATTACCCTAAGCTACTAGTTGTCCATGGGTGGTATAAGGTGTGTGAAGGAGAACTACACACTCTTACACCCTATCAAACCTTACAAGGCCTAGGGCTTAGATGAAATTCTAATAGTATCTAGAAAATCTAGGTTTCTAGGGTAGGCATTCTTAGGGTAATTGGGAGTTAAAGGCAGGAATGTAGATTGGAGGTGAGGATGTTTTACCTCACATTATTCACCATCTACCCTTTAGGAAACTCCTATGTAATTGAACTAAGTACACCAATACTAGATACTTAGATCTTCCATATAGAGATGATATATGTATGTGGGAATATAGGGTGCTTACTAGGAATCCACTAGTTGACCTAGAACAACCCATAATATGGCCACATATAAGCCATTCTCTCCTACATCCCAAGTGGTTTCAAACACAAATCAACAAGCATTCCATGCTTTAAAGCACAAACCACAATAAGAAATATAGGAAATAAGTGTTTGTATGTATGCCTAGAGAGACAATCATATGATGATTATGATGTGATGTCATATAAATGGTTTGATTAATAATTAAGGCAATCTTCCAATTTGTATAGTTTCACTCAGTTATGAGATAATGATGAAACATTATGAATGTATAAAGAATGACATTACTCAATGATGTATGCCCTCGAGTTGATGACTTGAACAATGGGATCATACAGATGTTAAGAGTATGTACATTCTTTTTATGTCCCTAGTTGGATGTTATTGTGGAAGTATAATAGACATCAATAACACATATGACTAGAGTTTGTGTTGGTTGATGATAGAATCTCATTAGTGATGATATGTGATTAAACCAAGAACATGGATAATTGTTGGACAATAGTGTGTCAGACAGACCCACCTTGAGAGTGACACATGGAAACCATAATTGATGGTAATAGTCATCTCTCTTAGTGTAGGTGGTGATTGTAGTTCTTAGTCATGAAATCACTACACTCATCAAATTTCATTCAGTGTACTTTGACATCATATATTGTGAACTTGAATAAGGATTGCCATTAAGGTGATGGTCAGGTGCACTGTGACAAATGGGGATGATTGTGAGGGATGGAGATGGGATTTTCCCCTCCTATTGGAGTTTCGGTATCCAGGACAGTTGATAAGCAAGACTGAGAAAAGCATGCACATGCACATGTGCATCAATATATGATATTGAAGTCACTTATATCTCAGACAGTCTGCTCTAGTTCAAGGAACATGGATTGAACATTGAGAGGATGATGACTCCTTGCCTCAAGTTCATTCTGGATACCAGAGAAAAAGGAATTAGAAAATCACTATAACCCCTAACATAGATTGTAGGTTGAAGTTATTCTCCAACTTTCTAGTTTACATGGGTCGCAATGATGTATTGCTAGATACCGCTCATTGCTTGTGATATCACAAATTAGTTATGGACATTCACTTCCAACATAACTTGAAACCTATAGGGTCGCACACTTAGGATACACTTGGAATATGAGTTTATTCACGAATGATATTTAAATTGATTGCTAAAGTGTTTAGGTATTCAATTTAAGAAATGTCTTAATTTATTGGACTCCCAACTGATTGGTTCAAGTGTTGAACCAACCTATTGGAGTGTCAGGTTGATTAGAAATTACAATGGCTGAATTATGGATGAACCAGGGCAGGAACCAACCAGTTCACATAGTGAGTTTATCGACTTAAGGTCACAATTCGATTGACTCATGAGATGAGATGCCCGTTTCATGGATCAATTTGATTATATAAAAGAATAGTGTTGACATAATGTTGTGCATTAATTGGATTAGAATTGCCAATATAATTGCAATTGGGTAACATGTTGAAACAATTGGTTCAAGCATTGAACTGATTGAATCACATGACAACCGATCGGTTAGCTGGCAAATTGATCGTTTCTCCTACCGTAGGTTTTGAATTTTTGTGAATTTCTAGTCCCTTCCATTCCCACTCAGACTAGGAATGCTGACCCTGACCGTCCTATAAATAAAGGGGTATTGGGGGTTCTTAGACACAACTCAATTTCCTCTGACAATTTTTTTGTCTTATCTAGTTGTGGTAACCAAAAGAACCCAAGAAAGTACTACACGAAAAAGGGAGGGATAGCATGGAAGAATAATTGTGGGAGAGCAAGTTGGTCACTAGTACACCAATAGGAGGAACAACTCCATTCTATCTATTCTATTAGAATGATAGGAGTTCTAGGTGGTCTGTGTTTACTACTATAGAGGTGTGGAGATTTTCTCAATAGGAGGACACCATTAGGTTGTTGTCTATGGAGGAGATCAGGAGCTACTGAAAACAACATTTGAGTGTAACTAGAAGAAAACTACATAACTACAATGAGGGATTAGTTGCTGGACTTGATCTAGGACCATGTTTGACCTCACTAAACCATCCTTCCCATTACATAGTTGTTGATGACAGCCACTGGTTTATGAGGAATATGGAAATATTTTTTTGTTTCCTTTTCCTACTATGATGCCATATTTCACTACAATGGTACCAGAGCCACATCAATCTACTATGTTTTGGGATTTAATTGATGCGATCACATTTTGTTTTTCACTTTTATTTATTTCATTTGATGTGAATATTTAAAATGATTAATGTTCATATCCGATTAAATACCACATATGATCCTAAACAAATATATATATGATGTGATATATATGCAATTTACACATGTCGCCCTAAAATTAGTTTTCATGGTGGATGTGTAGCATGGGTATGGCCAATAACCCTAATATCTATATGGTTGAATGGTTTTTTTATTCCTATTTTATATTGGTTTTCACATTGAGCCTCTACCTTCTTCTTCCCAATGTAAAAGTGTTATTCTTTACCACCTTTTCTCCCCTCAAATGTAACTTGAGGTTTCTCATTTCCATGTAATAAGTTTATTAGCAATAAGATAGTTTCTTTTCCTACAATGACAATGAAGACGCTCTGCACCAGACGAGTTGACCATCTCACAAGACCGAATAACCGACTGGATGTCACAAACTTGCATTTATTCAAGACATGCAATAAAATAGATTTTCATTTCACCTTTGCATTTGGTACTCCAATTTTTTTTTAAGTTTTACACAAGAACATGGCTGATTTTGGATGGTTGGGATTTTTGTAGTTTTCCCCTGGGTAGAAAATTGGAGTGAAGAAGGTATGGAAGAAGGACAGTCTCTCCTCTATTTGACTCGAGATCTTTTTATTGAGTGGACATGCAGTTATATTGACCGCATTTTTTTCTTTGATTTTTGGTGATACACCCAATCACGTGGGTATGTAAGAAGCAGAAGAGGGGGAAGGGGTGCCACCCCAAACTTAGGGTTTTGGGCACTATTGGCTTTTTTATTTTTGATGAATGGAAAGATTTGGAAGTGGTGGAAGAAGAGTAGAAGAGGTTGTTCTTGTGCAACTTTTTTTTTCCATATCTTTTTTTTAGAGTACCATGCATTGGTTCAACTATTATCGAATCATATGAAAAATCAAGAATAATTATACAAGTTATATATGATAAGAAAGCATCACTCTTGAATCCTATCAGTCCTCTATGGCTTGCCATCTTTTCCAAGGAGTGATTATTATTTGAGGTCCTAAGTGACAGGAGGATTTCTAGTCATGAAAGTTTCAAAATATTAGTTGCAAGGCAGTTACAACATTAAGGGGAGTATTTTGACAAATGATCATATCAAGGCCGACTAGATAAAGGCTATTTTGCAACAAAAGAAATAAAAATATGGCCGACTAGATAATGGCCATGAACAAAGAAACTATATGCAAAACCAAAAAAAAAGGTAGAAATAATGCAAGAATAAAAAGATAAGGGGGTGGAATAGAAACATACCACCCACCTCCACCCTAGACTCATATTTTTTCTCATCCCAAGAAAAATCAAAACTTGAGATGGAGGGAAGAGAAGAGAAAGGATTTCCAGGTGGCCCTGGTAACTCAAAAAATGTCCAATTGAAGGGGATGTGTATGAGGGTTGAGACCTTTATCTAAGGAGCTTCATAGTGTACCCTATGAGAGGGTAATTGTAGAAGCTCAATGGGGTGCTCATATTTGCTTTCACCTCGCATTCCCTCCAATAGGATCCACAGATCTTCCATCAATAGTGAAGGAAGTGTGAAGATGGATGTGGATTGGGGGAGGTTGGTGGGTACCCGACTGGTAACACATGCAATGCTAGATGTGCAAAATTAGGCGGAGGATCTAGCTCTGGTTTCTCTGTATCATATTGACCTGCATATAGGAGAATTGGTGGTGATATGAAAGGGACAACTAAATTTAATCAAAATGATAAGTATTTTTTCTATGCTCAAAATTCATGCAATCAACCTTGGGATAGATGGGATTCATGGTTGATATAGCATGTAACTCTAGTTCCTCTATGCAACGAGTTCCCAAGGGTTCATGAGGGATAAAAATGGGGACATATTCCATGTAGTCAGTGGAAGGGGGTATGTAGACTTCTCCTAAGGGTTGTGTCTCTTCTTCTAAATTAGTTGTGCATGAAATGGGAATTGGTTGTGACAGAACGTGTGGAATCATTTTATCAAATGGGGTTGGATGTTTATTATCCAAAGTAGTCTCAAAATAAGGGTATTGGTCTTTGATGTCAATTGGATTGTTGTAAGTGGTGGAGGGAGTAGTTGGATTTTTAGATTGACTCTCATGCTTTGACTTTTCATATTCAAGTAGTAAAGTCTGTAAAGGAAAGATAGGGATACCCACGTCCTCACCGCATACAAAATATGGCTCCATTTTTTGTGCTATTTCTTCAGGATCCGACATATATGACAAAAAAATAGGATCATCGTTGTCGTCATCGCTAGGAAGAACCATCTTGGGTTGCTCAATATCTATAGTGGGAGTTTGTGATTGATCCTCTAGCAAGGTAGCTAACATGGTTTGACTGGATTCAAGTTTTTCTTGTCCTTCTGCTGCCATCTTTTCTAGGGCCTTAAGTCTCTCTTCCAGTTCATGATTAAATTGTGTTTCGCCATAGGATTTATACACCCCAAAATTTTGGCCATCCTCGCCACACTCCCCATAGTGTCCTTGGCCATAGTACCCCTCATATTGTTTTGGGTGGTATTGCTCCTCATAATAATGTCCAGAAGATGGTGGATTGTAATTTCCATTGCGTCCATCTTGGTAGGAAGATTCAATATTATAAGGTGTCACCAATTCATGAGGAAACATATTTGAACAGTCTATATTTTGGATTTGGGCTTCTAGCATGGCGGTTAAGAAGGCTTGGCTGGTACTTAGCTTTGTTTCTCCTTCTACTGCTATCTTCTCTAGGGATCTATGTCTCTCTTCTTGGTGAGGATTACATTGGGTTTCATAAATATGTTCATAACCCCCAAGGTTTTGTTGGTTACAACCCACAAAATTTTGTTGATCATATCCCCCATTAGAATATGGATAGCAAGGTTCCCCATAATGGTTCTCAAAAAAATGTGGATTCACATTGTACCCACCAGGATGAAAGGGATCATAATTAAAAGGAGTGCTATCATAAGAATGGGGTAGAGTTGGCCAGGAAAGAGATGTATGGTGGTAAAGACCACAATAATAACATTGTGGGGGATATTGCGATGCGCACTCCATTTGAATTTTTTTTTACAATTCAAAAAATAACTAATGATTTGTTCAAGACCATAAATAGAAAAGGAAAAGTTTACGGATTATGACACAAGGTTAAAAATTACAAAACAAACTAAAATTATAATTGTTTACAAACTAGTGCATTTGTAGAAAAAATAGACTGCCAGAATGGAAACTCGGCAGAAGGAGTAGCACTTTCGGAATGTTACTCGAAAGGCATAAAAAATAGAAAAAAGTTTTTCAAAAGATTTTTGGGGGTTCGAGAAAACAATATGTTGTCCGCGGCAACGGCGCCAAATTGATATGGGTCGCTTAACACATCAATCACTAAGATTGTTAATCCTAGAGTTTAAACCTTTTAACTTTCCGATTAAGGCTAGTATAGAAAGGGTCGATCCCACATGACAACTTTTTGAGATTGTTTCTTTTTATACCAATTGTTTTGAAGAACTTGTTATTTTTTTTGGTATTTTTTTATTTGGAACAGAAAGTAAAAGTCAAGTTTTGGGGGTTGGTGATTAACACTAGGGAAAGAAATGCAAGAATGAAAATGCACTTAACAAAAATATAAATTTTCCCTATCATAAGGAAAATTAAGATTGTTGTTAGCACAAGAAAAACTATTATGAATGAAAAGACAAGGAATTAAAGAAAGTAAAAGCAAGAAGTGATTAAATCAAGAGATGGTAATCGAGGCTTTAGGGGTTTTCACCACCTTAGCCTAGGCAAAACAAACTAATCCTTTAAAACAACGGATTCGATGAAGGCAAGCGAATCAATAAAAATCCACTAAAGATGGACTCCACATGAGCCCATTGGTCATGTTGCTCATGCTTCTTAGTTCATCATCCTAACTGAAGACGATCCACATTCGTTTCAAAACTCCCATGCGATTGGGATTGTTGTTCTAAATCTGAACTTCCATGGTCATATCCATCCAGATTAACTTTTGATCAAACCAATTAATTACTTTGATAGATCAATTAGTTATCAAACCCAAATGCCATCTAGAATCATTTTTAAGGAAAATTCAATAAAGCCATGGCTAAGGGGCTATTCCCCTTGCCTCGATAAATAACTACTCACTCATAGAGAAGGAGCAAAGAGAGACAAAGGCAGGAAGTGATCTAGCCATCTTCAAGTCTTACGACTACTGATCCTCAATTAGAGACAATGAAGATGGTTGTCTCTTCCTACCTTGCTCCATTGCTCAAGAGAGGGAAGGTAGAGAAAAGCAAGTACTAGATTTAACACATAGGAATAATGGAATAACATGTAACAAGATGCAAAACCACTTTATTCAGATCTAGAAGGAGAATACAAGAAATAAGATGCTCAGAATTCCGATACAAAAGAGATGCCCCAAAGAGGAGGAAGTGCCCATCCTTTTATAGGAGAAGGAGGGGGGGTATACATTAGGTTTAGGGAAAAAGAAATGGCCGGAAGCGGCTGCTAACTTTCTGGATCTAATCAATAGAGGAAACAATTGCTTGGTCTACATTCTTTCTGCAGTAATTTCCCAAAGCAGAGATTTCGAACATATTTTTGGGCCAGTCAAAAATTTGGAAGCCATCCGAAAATATATTTTTCCTGTAGATAATTGAATTATCTTTCCAACACATACTTGCACAGTAAATTCCGCCTTGGGATGTGAGAGTTATACAAATTTTGGTGAACGATATATATTGAAATCATACTCTGCGGGAAAACATAAGGCTACTTCACTGGTTAATTGTGCAGCCAAATGAATACCAAAATTGCCGCAAAATATGTCTTTATTGTAGAAAATAAAATTTTCTTTTGATTTCATACTTTATCTTGAAATTCCGCCATTAGACGCAAAAGATATGGCTATTTTGGTGACGAGTATCTCAGGCACTGCGGGAATATTTGAAAAGTCTCATATCTTCATCTTTTATTTTCTCGATTTAATTATTAGATAATTCCTAAAAATTTAAAAAAAAACCATAAGAATTCAGGAAAAGTATATCAAGAAGATGAAAGTGCTATTTATTTTTTAATTAGCTAAAATTAACAAAAAAGTCCTAATTAAATATTCTAAATGAAGCAAAAATAAGAGATGAATATGCATTCATCATTCACCCTTGAAGACTCGTATTTTACAAGAAGCGCATGGGTCTAACTATACAGTGCACCCTGGTACTACAAAGATGTATAAGGACTTGCATCAATAGTTTTGGTGGTCAGGAATGAAGAGAGACATAGCCTTGTATGTGACCAGTTGTCTCGTGTGCCAAATGGTGAAGGCCAAACACAAACGACCTGGTGGATTAATGCAATCTATTGAGATTCCAGAGTGGAAGTGGGACCAAATCATTATGGATTTTATAGTAGGTGTCCTCAATACAAAGAAAGGTCATGATGCAATATGGGTTGCGGTGGACCACCTAACCAAGTCACCGCACTTCCTTGCCCTAAAGATCACTACCAAGGTGTCAAACCTAGATGAACTATATGTTAATGAGATAGTTCATTTGCATGGTGTTCCTGGTTGAATTATTTCTGATCATTACCCTAAGTTCACCTCTAAGTTTTGGAAACAAGTGCATGAAGAAATCAGTACAAGGTTGAAATTTAGTACAAGTTATCACCCCCATACTGATGGATAGCCAAAGAGGATGATTCATACCTTAGAATATCTTTTGAGAGCATGTGTGCTCGATTGAGGTGGATCATGGGAGCAATACTTGCCCTTAGCTGAGTTTACCTATAATAATAGCTACCAAACCACTATTGGGATGCCTCCATAAGAATCTCTCTATGAGAGGCCATGTCGGTCCCCACTTCACTGGGATGATGTCAGTGAGAGGACCATGCTAAGGTTAGAGGAACTACAATTATATGTCGGTAAAGTCTCCTTGATCAAGCAAGGGATGAAGAGAGCCCACTATTGATAGAAGTCGTACGCTGATTCAAAGATGACTAATTTGCAATTCACTATGGGTGAACTTGTATTCCTGAAAATCTGACCCCTCCAAGATATATCTAAGAACAGAGAAAAAAATGAGTCCTTGATATGGGGGTTCGGTTGAGATCCTAGACAAATTGGTGAAGTTGCATATTGTTTAGCCTTAACCCCTCAATATAGTATGATGCATGATGTGTTCCATGTGTTGAATCTGAAGGGCTATGTGGAGGATCCTATCCATATGCTAAGCATTGAGATGGTTGAACTCCAAGGGAGGATGACATACACTCACTTGTAAATATATTGGATACCAAGGTGAAAGAGCTTAGGAATAAAAAGATATAGATGGTAAAGGTTGTTTGCAGGCATCATGGAGAGGATGAAACCACATGGAAGCTAAAGACGAACATGGAAAAGTCCCATCCTAAATTGTTTGTATGATTAGTCCAATTTTGAGGAGAAATTTCCTATAAGAGGGGAAGGATTCTATAACATGGTTTTTCACATGTATTTATATTGATATACAATTATTAGAATAAAAGGGACATATTAGAAATATGGTTTGATTTGTTTTGAAAGTATGCTTTTTCTTTACAAATTTCCATTTGTTGTGAATTTAGTGGTAATAATTGTTTTATTAGTCCAATAATTGATATAAGGAAAAAGGAATAAAATAAATTAAATATTAAAAACAATGCAAAAGATAATGGGTAATAAATAATGTACTTTTGAGAATTATGTGGAATTCTCTAGAAAGTGGTATGGATGACCACTAATGGTTGGGTTTTGATTTCACATAGTTCCTAATAAGAAAAGGCATCAATATAAATAAAATACAAAATATAGAAAGAGAAAAGGATGTGTTTCAATGCCTAAATGTGCCTTATAAAAGGAAGGTTTGTATATTAAGAAAATTACCTTTTCTTTGTGAGTTTTTCTCTCAAACCTTGCCCACAGTTAAATAAAGTCATTTAAGGCTTACCCCAAAAATTTGATATTAAAAGGATTAATAGAGAGAGATACTAAATTTACTAGTTTCTGAAAAACCACTAAAGGGGGGGTGAATAGGATTTTATGATAATTTTAAAATTAATTCAACCAAGCAACCACAAAAATATTTGAGAAGGAGACACATGTGTTTTAGAGTGATTCAACCCTTAGCAAAAACTAAGGGAGTCAGTCCACTACCCAATTGTTTCCAATTGGGATTTTGAAAGAACTTGTATTTTATTACCTCACAAGGATGTTAAATAAGATACAAATACCTTCACGACCCTTAGGATAGCCTTCACCTAGAAGTAGTCCCACCAACCTTGAAGAAGCCTTCCTCGAAGTAACTCCAAGCTCCCCCTTGAAGTAGCCTTCCTCTTAAAGTAGCTTCCCGTTGACACAACCTTCTTGAAGTAATCCTAAGTCGGATGAGCTACCTTCTCCACCAGAAGAAGCTCATACAACCTCTTTTCCACAGCCTCCAACCTAGGAGTAGCAAAGGAGAACCAAAGCAATAAGAAGGAACAAGAAAGAAGCAGGAAAATACAACTTTACCAATGTAGCACAAGGCTTGAATCCTATATCAAGCATTTGATCTCCTAACCAAAGTGAATGGACGTGAATGTATAGTGGATAGGAGATATCAGCCTAAAGGACAAGAATTCACAGCTTGTGGAAATGTTTTGCAAGTGAATGTTTTGCTAATGGCTTGCCACAATGTGATCTCAAGTGAATTGTATATGCAAGTTGTGTCTTGATATGTCCTATGGCTTTCCTATTTATAGGAATTGTTTGCTAATGCTTGGAGACGTTCTAGACACCTTCTAGGTTGTTCTTAGTGCTCAACTAGCCGTTAAGTGTCCACTAATTGCATTTGTAACGGCTAGTTAATTAATCCTAAAAAGTGCAGACAGAAACCTTCTCGGTCGAGAAGTTTGTCGACCGAGTGCCTCTCGGTCGAGGAATTTATCGATTGAGAGTGAGTCTGGAGTAAGTGTATTGTAATGTTCAACTCAACTCCCAACTAATTTTCTAACTCAGTATAATGGCTAGGAGGGTCTGTTCTCGGTCGAGGAGTTTGTCGACCGAGAGTATCTCAGTCGAAGTTTTTGTCGATCGAGAACATCCCTGATTTAAAGTATTCATTTACTGAGTGTGTGTATCAATGTACAATTGTGATACTATCTTGGGGGATGACCTATCTAAGTGTTGTGAGTGGATAGGGAAGATCTAAATGCTTTATTTACATGATATCTAAGTACTTGTACATTATAAACTTGTACAAGTTATTACATTGATTACAATCATGAAAATAAGGAAAATTTAGCAAGTTGGTCTTCCAAGTCTTCGATATCCACCACCTTATATGTTTGTCCCTAAAATACTCAAATAGCAAGTTAAAATCACAAGAAAAAAATGTTTGTCATCATCAAAACAAAGGGATTATAATAATGTCCAATTTAGCCAACAATATCCCCCATTTTGAAGATGACAAAACATTTCAAAAATATAAATTAAGGCAATATAAATCATATGAGTTTCATACCTGAAGTTTACCTTTTGTAGCCATTCTTTTATTTGCAAGTATGTGCTAGCTGAGAGATTATGAAACTCATTTTACTTTATGTTATGGATTTTATATTATTTCTCCCCCTTTGTCATTTCAAAATGATAGCCAAGCTAAACATTAATTATGACTTTTATTTCTCCCCCTTAATTTGATAATTTAATACTCAATGCAAACCACTTATTTTTAAGTCAGGTTTAGCCACAATTTATTTCTCAATCATTTGCAAAAGATGTTAAGCCTTGAAATGATATGAATTCCTTTTCGATTCATGGCATATGTGTTTTTATTTCTCATCCATTTTATAAGGGATGTTAAGCCATGAAAATGGCATGTGATCCATTTAGGCTCATGATGGATACATATATTGATTTCTCATCCATTTTACAAGGGATGTTAAGCCCTAAAAATGACCTGAGAATCCTTTAAGCTCATGAATATATTTAATAGTTTCTGAACCATTTACAAGGGATGTTAAGCCCTGAAATGATATGAGATTCTTTTAAGCTTATAGTAGAATCAATGAATGTGTCTCTAACCAAATGTACGGGATGTTAAGCCCTAATTTGTTTAGAGAATTCCATTAAGGAAAAGATATACATTATATTCATAAATATTGTAGACTCCTTTATAACCAAGATTACTTTAAAGATACTAAGGTCATAACTAGTTTCAAATTTTCTTTATGATGTTTATGAAGTTTTGTGAACTCCTTCTTAAATCTTATAATCAAGATAGTTTTTGTGAGCTCACCTTTAATCAAGATAATTTAAGGATTCTAAGGTCATAATAAGCATTAGATCATAATAAGTTAACCTTTTATGAGATCTATGCACTAAAATATTGTTTATACTAAGATTGAGTGCAAGAAAATGATTTACAATTAAGCATTTTGTCAAGCTTATTTTAGGTCGACCTTGACTTCGACCTGGGCGCCCCTCGGTCGAACTTTATTTCGACTGAGAGGCATTTTCTACAGATTTATAGTTTAAGCACTCTCAATAATCCACTTGATTGAATATAAAGCCTTTATGTAATAGGTGGATACCAATTTGAAAGAATTTATATCAATTTGAAGGATTATAGCTTAGGATCAAAGTTTGTATAGAATTGAATTCATGTAAGCAATATTTGATTTTGAAATGGTTTCTTGCTCTTGATTT
The DNA here is from genome assembly GCA_963693085.1 of Alisma plantago-aquatica. NCBI lineage: Eukaryota > Viridiplantae > Streptophyta > Magnoliopsida > Alismatales > Alismataceae > Alisma > Alisma plantago-aquatica. The sequence goes on along the minus strand of OY856413.1, from coordinate 369,302,474 downwards.
GCTTAGAATAGGATTTAGATAGAATATATTTTTATTCTAATAAAGATTTGTTATTCCACTAATGCAAGAAATGTATGAAGTTTTCTCAAGGAAAAATGGTTCATAATTTTCATATTGATCAAGAAATACTTTTAGGCAAACTATGTATAAGATCATAGTAATTGAAAATGAACTTGCAATCTATGCTATATTTGTATTGAAGCATGTCCAATTGCAGTAAGAGTATATATTTCCAATCGTGCATCACAAAGATAATATCCTTTTCCATAAGCCAAGCACAAGATAATTATTAACTTAATTTGTCAAGATGCATTTGTGCCATTGAGTTTTACTTTTATGTAAAATGACATTTTCAATAATAACATCATCTTTATATGTGAAAAGTTGAATCACTATGATCATTTTGAAAACAATGTCCATTCATGGTTTGTATATATAGGTCAAAGATTATTTTAAGCAAACCAATTAAAAGATGAAACACAATGATCATGATGAAACAATATAGGCATATCCATAACACAATGATCATGATCATTTAAAAGAAAATTTCAAGACACATGGTTTCTATATAGATAGACCAAGGAATACTTAGGACAAACCATGTGGATTATGATAAAATAGTAATTTCCTTGATTAAATCAACATGGCTCATAATTTTCAGTTTTAAGAGAAATCATGTAGGAGATGAACCAAAATAATCTCATGAGAAGAAAATCCATGATTTTCTTGATTAAACTTACTCAAATCATCACATTTTTCAGTTTTAAGATACACAATGTATAGAATCATACCTTTTAAGAAAGATTTATCAAAGAAATATCTTTTTCTTGATCAACCATGGTTCATCAATTTTTAAATTTAAGACAAACCATGTACATGAACATGGTTAATCATTTCAATAGAAATAACAATTTAGGGCTTTACAATGTGTGCATTTTTTTTGTTTGGAAGCCCAAGCCTCAGCTTGGCTATATCATAAGTTATTTTGAATAATGTAAAACATATGAAAGGTACTTTGTTCTTCGAGCAGTACCTTAGAAAGAGAAGGGGGACAAAGTACTAGGGGGATAGCGGTGTTCGGCTGCTTGAGGCAGTGTTTTGCTAGGAGATCTGCCAGAGTGTTGAGATTGCGCCGCACATGGTATATTGCTTGAATTCTATTTGACTTCCATTCTTCCTTTATATCTTGGACCAGTAGCATATATTTGGTCGGTGGTCACTGCTGGTTACTTACCCAGAGGTAAGACTGCTTAGAATCAGTGATGATGATGCCTTTTTGAATTCCATTTGCGTTAATGTACTGGATGCAGTGGAGAATTGCTTGTAGTTCCCTTGTTTGGGGGTCAGATCCTCGGATAAGTTTAGAGCTTCCTGCCAGCCAAGCTCCCGTGTTGCTTCTGGCTATCATGCTCGTGGATGTGATCTTTCTGTTAGCATCAATTGATGTGTCTACGTTGAAGATTGTAGTGTCTACCTGTCTATTGATAAGTGTAGTCTCATCATTGAAGGCTTGTGAGTAAGTATCTGCTGCAGAGAGGCATGAAGTAGCCAGGACAAAAGATGGCACTCTCGAGTTCTCAAAGATAGTGGCGTTCCTATTTTTCCAAATGATCCAGCAAGTGGTAGGGAATAATGCGTTCCAGCCTTTTACCTTTTTCAGAGTTTTGAGATTGTAACCCAACCACGAGACAATGGAGTCGTGAGTGAAGAAATCAGAGGCTGCGCTGGGGAGGACTTTCTGCCATGTGTCTTTGGGTACCCTGCAGTCTCTAAGGGCATGAAGAGTAGTTTCATTAGCCATCTTGCATCGGCTGCAGATTGCTGAAGGGGTGAGGTTCTTCTTCTTTCTTAGCTCATTGGTGAGGAGCTTGTTCCAGTGTGTTAACCAGAGGTGGGCTTGTATTCTGTGCGGGACGGGGAGAACCCATATCTGAGAGAAATGGTCGATCTCTATCCTGAGAAGATTACCCATCACAAGTTTGTAAGCTGAGTTAATCGAGAAGTTGCCATCATTGGAGTGTGCCCAGATCAGTTTATCTAGCCCGTAGTGAGCTTGAGGAGTGGGCATTTGGAGAATTTCTCACTGGGTGGTGTTTGAAAACCAGTGGCACATGAATTCAGTGTCCCAGGTTCCATTGTCTTTAACAAGGCATGCGACCTTTAAGTCTTGAATGTCATCCGGTATTTTCTTGTTCTCTTATAATTGTGGTTCAAAGCCTTCCCCTACCCAGGCATCCTGCCACATGTTCGTATCCCATCCTGTGATGACTCCCTTCCATGAGTTCCCTTGGAGAATGGGGAGGAGAGAACTGATGTCGCGCCAGATGTGGGATCCATAGGGGTTGTTCAATTTCTAATTAGAGTATTTTTCTCTCATTAGGCCTACCCATGAAAGGGCTTCGTTCAGCAAATAGGTCCAGGCAACTTTCATCAGTAGTGTCGTATTGAAACTCCTAGAAAGATGAATATCCAGACCTCCCTGGCTTCTAGGTTTTGTGACATGTTTCCACACCACCAGATTTGATTTTCGTACTTGAGAGGACCCACTCCAGATGAAGGTCCTAACCATTTGATCGATTCTATCACAACATGACAGCGGTATAAGTGCATCTTGCATGGTGTAGCAGGGTTTGAGCTCAGTACAGATTTGGCTAACGTGATGCGACCAACCAAGGAAAGGAAGCAGTTCTGCCACTGGTTGATGCGAGCGTGCATATTTTCTAATAGATGTTGGAAATGGGCCTTAGCTTTCCTTCTATGAATAATGGGCACCCCCAGATGTCTACCCAGGTACAAGGTTTTTGTGATCTGTAGCTTGCGGCAGATGCATCTTCTGAGAGCGTGAGGTGTGTTATATGAGAAGAATATAGAAGATTTTTTAGTGGAGAGAGTTTGGCATGATGCTTTGCCAAAGGCACACAGGCACCGCATCATAGTCCGATCTTGCGAGATGGAAGCGTCCCCGAATAGGATTATGTTGTATGCAAAGCATGCGTGTGAGTAAGAGAGGTTCTGTCTAGTGAGAGTAATCGGTTTCCAATTCCCATTATTGATTTCAGATTGGATAAGTTGACTGAAACATTTGAGACAAATTACAAAGATGTATGGTGAAAGGGGATCTCATTGTTTCACTCCTCGAGAGGGAATGTGTGCATTAATTTTAAGAAAACATTTCCTATTTCTATTTTCATGTAGTTTTGATCACATAATTAGTAAATTGTTAGCATGTTTAATAAGGATATCATATAGATCATGATGCAAATTATCAATATGTGATTTGAGAGTTGTCTCCAAGATTTATGATTCATTCATAATTTCCAATCAATATTCATTTATACCAAATTTATAGAAAGTTTATAGCAAACTGTACCAGTTGAACAAGTTTTCCATAACCTTATTCGGTCGACAAATACTTCGGTCGAAAATAATTTGTTCGAGAAAGAGTTCGATCGAGAGTGTCTCTGTAGATTTTATTCAGCAATTTGTGTGTTCAAGTTATGGGTTGCATTTCTTTGATTTATTTTGTTATTCTATTATATTAAGTTGATATAGACATAAGGATGTTGAAATCAAGATTATTAGTCATATCTCAACTTGATTAATTCATATTTATTTATTTTGGGGGTTTTGGAACCCATACCAACTCCACATCCTTTTTCTTGTATGGGCATTAGAATGAATAATGTCCAACACGCAAGCAATAGTGACAACAAATGTAATCAATTTCATTTCTCTTTCTAGGAGGATTGTCTTTAGGCACATACATGACTTTAGTCTTGGGTACTTGTGCCCTCTTCGTTCTAGGTTCCTGATAGAATTTTTCTTTGGACATGTATGAACTTGGTCTGTGTTCTTCTAGGTTTAGGTTGATGATGTTTTTCTTTTGGAACATATCCTAAACCTCTTCTTTCAATTTGACTAGAAGATACCTTTAGGATCTTATCAAGAACACTATTGTTCTTCAAACTACTAATTTCCTTTTGTAACTTAGCAATTTCATCTATTTTCTTTTTAATATTCAAGTTTGCTTGATCAAAGTTAGATGACAAACTATCTCTTTCTTTTACAATGGCATCATAATCTAAATGAGTGTATAGAATAGGTTGAGTATGAAGATTATTCAACTTAGCAAGTAATTCAACATTTTCTTGAGAAAGAAGATTATAGTTTGTCTTTACAGTAAGTAACTTCATATTGCAATCATTAAGAGAAGATTTCAATGTAGAATTTTCAGAAGTAATACTTTCCTTTTCAGAAACAAGTTCACTTAAGTGATCATATAATTCTTCATTTGTTCTTGTAACTCATTTTAGTTTCTTTTTACAATCAATATATTTGTCATGCATTTCTTGAAGACTAACAATTAAATCTTCTTTTGACAAGTCAAAAAGACTTACCTCTTGTTCTTCTTCATTTGTAGTAGTAACGAAGCATTATACCTCTTTATACACCTCTTCTTTCTTTGACTTCCTTGGACAACTAAGTGTTGTGTGTCCCGTTCCTAAACACTAGCTACAGCTTGTTGAAGGTTGGTCCAAGTTTCTCCTTTGCTTGAGGTTGTAGACACCACCACCCTTCATCTTCAAGACTCGATTAGAGCTCCTTGAAGCCTGCTCTGATACCAAATGAAAAACCACTAGAGGGGGGTGAATAGGGTTTTATGATAATTTTAAAATTAATTCAACCAAGCAACCACAAAAATATTTGAGAAGGAGACACATGCATTCAGAGTGGTTCCACCCTTAGCAAAAACTAAGGGAGTCAGTCCACTACCCAATTGTTTCCAATTGGGATTTCGAAAGCACTTGTATTTTATTACCTCGCAAGGATGTTACATAATATACAAATACCTTAACCACACTTAGGATAGCCTTCACCTAGAAGTAGTCCCACCAACCTTGAAGCATCCTTCCTTGAAGTAACTCCAAGCTCCCCCTTAATGTAGCCTTCCTCTTGAAGTAGCTTCCCGTTGAGACAACCTTCTTGAAGTAATCCTAAGTTCGCCGAGCTACCTTCTCCACCAGAAGAAGCTCATACAACCTCCTTTCTGCAGCCTCCAACCTAGGAGTAGCAAAGGAGAACCAAAGCAATAAGAAGGAATAAGAAAGAAGTAGGAAAGTACAACTTTACCAATGTAACACAAGGCTTGAATCCTATATCAAGTGTTTGATCTCCTAACCAATGTGGATGGACGTGAATGTATAGTGGATACGAGATATCAACTTATAGGACATGAATTCAAAGCTTGTGGAAATGTATTGCAAGTCAAAGCTTTGCTAATGGCTTGTTACAATGTGATCTCAAGTGAATTGTATATGCAAGTTGTGTCTTGAGGTGTCCTATGGCTGTCCTATTTATAGGAGTGGTTTGCTAATGCTTGGGGACATTCTAGACACCTTCTAGGGTCTTCTTAGTGCTCAACTAGTTGTTAAGTGTCCACTAATTGTATTTGTAATGGCTAGTTAATTAATCCTAAAAAGTGCAGACAGAAACCTTCTCGGTCGAGAAGTTGATCGACCGAGTGCCTCTCGGTCGAGGAATTTGTTGATCGAGAGTGAGTCTGGAGTAAGTGTATTGCAATGTTGAACTCAACTCCCAATTGCTTTTCTAACTCAGTCTAACGGCTAGGAGGGTTTGTTCTCTATCAAGGAGTTTGTCGACCGAGAGTGTCTCAGTCGAAGTTTTTGTCGACCGAGAACATCCTTGATTCAATGTATTCATTTACTGAGTGTGTCTATCAATGTGCAATTGTGATACTATCTTGGGGGATGACCTATCTAAGTGTTGTAAGTGTATAGGGAAGATCTAAACACTTGATTTACATGATATCTGGGTGCTTGTACATTATAAACGTGTATAAGTTTTTTCATTGATTACAATCATGAAAATAAGGCAATTTTAACAAATTGATCTTCCAAGTCTTTGCTATCCACCACCTTATATGCATGTCCCTGAAATACTCAAATAGCAATTTAAAACCACAAGAAAGAAATGTTTGTCATCATAAAAAAAAGGGATTATAATAATGTCCAATTTAGCCAACAGTTTCCCTAAATTGTTAATCTTAAAAAGGATATGAATTAAATGTAACATTTCATTTAAAAGAAAATAACAAATAACCCGCCCCCTTCATTCATGCATGTGGCATGACAGTCGTTGGATCCAAGATCAATGGTGATTGTGTCGTCACCTACCTCAAATAGGAAAAGGAAATAAGAACAATATGTGGAACCTTCTTGATCAATTTTGTCACCACATAGTTAATGTGCAAATCTAGAAATTTTCCCGGTCGATTCATGGCAAGGAATCATGCTGGTCTAACCATAGTTTTACCCTCTTTGGAAGGTAATTGAGGTTTTGCACAATTTTTAATATTAGGAACAATTCAGACACCATAGACCAGTATAAATCGAGGCCTAAGTCCTCATGTGAAGACACAACTTGGTTCATGAGTCTCCACTCGGCTCCATGACTCTCTCCCTACCTCCAATTGATCTCCTAGCCTCAACATTGGCCCTTTATTATTCCTTAGACTCTACTAGAGATACTTCTCTTCCATCCCCTTGACTCCGACCGCCTTCTGGACAATTGGAACCCGTAACGAGTTTGTGGGAACAAGGCAAAGGATTGGGAAGCTTTGTTGATCTCTGAGGAGGCTTGAATCCTTGAGCCAACTTCTCTATTGACTCACTGAAGTTTCTCATGAATAGGCCATAGGAAGAAGAAGACAATGAGTGGAATGCCTATTTTTCCTCTAACATCTCTTCACATAGGTAAGGGTATCATTGTCCTTTCCCTTATCTTTTTCCTTCGTCCACTAAGAGAGGCCATGTAGGCGCCCAACCTAGGTGGTAAAAGCCCACTAGTTAGCCTAGCTTTGGCGCGGTGCCTGGGTGGCAGCCTGTGATTGGTCCATATGAATTTAATTTGCAAAAATTATAATAAACTGTAGGATGTTCCAATGAAAACACATAATAGATGAATCTTTCTCAGAAAATATGATTAATGCAAGAAAAATATAATCAAGACCTAATTTTGCATCTGGGTTAAAAAGTACCCAAATTTTCTATCTTTAATGTGTTTAATACATGAAAACCCTAATTTATAGGTTTTGATGATCTTAATATGTTCAATTGATCTTAATTATGAAATATTAATCTTTTTTGGAAGAAAGGACAACTTAGATTTAATTTGAGATTAAGAATCCATAAATTGATGAATTAGGGTTTCCTAGATAAAACTACATATGAGAATAAATTAGGGTTTGTAAACCAAGAGAGCATGAAAAGTGATAATTAGAGTTTGGGAAGCCAAAACCCTAAACCCTAACTTGGAACCAAAGTCGGTCTCAATGGTATATTTTTGATAAAATAATAATACGTGGGTACTATGCTTTAATTGAAGGGTAGTTGCTTGATTGGTTGCTTTCATTACCATTTTTTCTTGGACATCGAGTTACTTCTGAGAAAGATATGTGGTTAAGCCTATGGTTACTCGACTTAGCCAATTCCTGAGGGTTTTTTGAGGTTTTGCGCATTGATTACAAATAAACCACTGGTTATTTATTTAGTTACTACAATCTTTAAAGCGATTATGATTATCTAATAATATAGTATAACTTGCTCAACTAACTCTAGTGGATGTAAGTGATACATGTGGGATGTATGCTTAGGCCTAGATGAGATGATCACCTCAAGCCAAGAGGGCTTATGTATGAATTATCACTATGGTGACTGTTGATTTGGCCCAAAAACGATAATCACCTTGGGCAAAGGCCTATGTATGAAATGTCACTATGGTGACTGGTGATTGGGTTAATGCTTATGTATGATGTGTCCACTGTAGGGACTAACCCTTGAGAGAGGGTTCCCCACATGAATATTTGAGAGATGGAGTTTCCCAAATATATTAAGTTGAGAACTTTCCCACATGTATTGTTACACCTACATTTGAATATTTTGTTTCCCCCTTATACCAATATAACTTGTTATAGTGACCATGTTTGTTTTATAGAATTTTAGGTTATAATTCTAGAAACCTTCAATTAATCATGGAAGGCAGACATCTAGACAAGAAGGCACCAAAAGAAAATACTTAATGCAACTTTGGAGGATTAAGATATAAAGAATTTATTTTATGTTGCAACCATTAGATTTTCATATCATGTAAATCCTTAGTAGAAGTTCAAATTTCTGTATTGTATCAAACTCTTTTCCATTTAGTGAAATTTTATAATTATTATTGGTTAATTGCAAAATCTTGATCATGTAGTTATGGTAATGACCCTTGCCCTCTCGGTGTGCCTGAAAAGGGGATAACAGGGGGAGGGGGGTCGTTGAACAACCCATTAATGATGTTTTTGGCTAAATGAGTCCTATGATGAAATTTTGCATGTGCTCCAAGATTCTCGCACGTAGTTAACTATTTTGATAAAAGTGTGAAACTTGCAATAATTGAGCACTTGGGATTATTCATTCAATGTGAAAAAGTGTGCCATCTACTATATTGCTCATTTTATGCATTGTTTATTTGTTTGGTGTATGTTGCATGTATTAACTTTCTTGGATGAAATCACATATAAATCCTCACCACACATTACCCCTTTTTAACTTGACATTTCTTTTATCATATCTTATCTCTCCACCTCATGAAAGGATGGCAGAATTGCATAGATTAGCCTTGGACACCCTCCAAAAGTTTGGGGTGGCCATATCTCTGTCACCTAGATTCACTCTTGTCACCATATGGCCTCCTTTCATATAGGGTAGAGAAAAAGAAATAGAAATAAGGGATGACACTATGTAATAGTATTCCAAGAAAAAAAGATGAGTTCTATAATGTAATAGAACTCCACTCCATTCCATAACACTTTCTTTTCTTTTTATGCCTAGTAGGGATAGGGCAAATCAACTTTATCCCTCACACCCCTACACAAGCCAAGTGGGTCCTGAGAGGTGGGATGAAGTGTATTATGTATATCTATCAAGTGAAACATCAATTTTAACCATTTGAATGTATGCCATGAACGATACGGTTTACCCAGAGCATTATGAAAAATTCATCACTTACATATGTGGTTGGTGTCCTGTTACGACCCCAATTTTTGAGATCATCTGGTGAGAAATGTAATTTCTCATATTAAAGATAATTGAACAAAGAATGATATAATTTGTTTTAAATACATGGATTTTGTTTACAATAGCCGTGATGTTTTTGTGGTGGTCTTTATTGGCTATTAGGCCCAATAACAAGGAAATAACAAAGAAAATTCAATTAGTAATTGAATAATTGAATATTTGAGAAAAGGAAGAGGTAGAAACCTCTAGAAGGAAAGAGATGTAATCCAAGGATGGATTTCATTCCTATTGGGTTCCAAGGAGTCCAAATTTGCATAAAGAGTGCAATAAGAAAAGAAAAGATTAATTAAATATTTCTTTATGAAGAAAAAAATTGAAAATAATGATAAAATATGAGAAATAAGTGGAAGAAGGTATAATTGAGTTATCTTTAATGGATTTTAATATCCATGAGGTTTCTAATGTTAAAAGGAATTCCAATAAATAAAAGGAGAGATAAAGAAGAGATCCTTGGAAAGAGATATTTTAATACGAAATGAAGAAGATAATAAGAAAATATGAAGGCGTGTGGTTAATTCTCTCCAATATGTGTGTCTTGCCACTTTTAGAAGAGAGGAGAAAATAGAAATGAAAAGGGGAGAGATATGTGAATACATATACCGTGTTGGTAGTAATAAGTAAGATAACGCTTTCCATAGCAAGGTATCACGTTCCTCAATGGACTCTCACCGTGTTTAGATAGCAACAGGACTCAAGATGTCGAGGGACTCTCCTTTTTGTCTTCCCCCTAGCCCTAGAGACGCATATGGGGCCTATATATGTTGGGACCATGGGATCCCAGCCTTCAACCCTTTCTCGTACGAGGAGAACCTTTCCCCAGTATCAGTTTTGTAGCAGGTTGATGGGAATGCAACCATGCTCCGGTTCCTTACCGGCTACGAGGGATTCCCCTCTCCCGCTCCTCCACCGACTTGCAATCTATTGAGATGCAGGCTGGGTCAACCTTGATGATGTCAGAAAGAGAAGGTTTTCCCTCCACCGCAGTTGTAAGTGGAAGGGTGGGTGGTTCCTCGTTGAACTCACACCAGCGCACTAATTGTCGGGGGAGGAGGTGACGAGTCTGCCTCACCACACCAGGGGATACATCGGTGCCCGACCTGTCAATCTATCAATAAGCAAACATCCTTCACACTGAGCACGTGAAGCGTCTGAGTGAAGCAGTGGACAAAAATGGAAGAGATGAGAAGACGGGCCGACGTGAGGAGCCAGCCGCCGTCCCACGGATGGTGTTGGGGTTGTTGAGGTGGGCATCATGCCGATGGAGAACCTGTGTAATGGAGAGGTGGTGTGCAAAGGTAGGTGGCCCTTCAGAGGTCCTTGACCTTCTGCAGCGGCGGCGGCGGCGGCGGTGGTTGCAATGCCGCAACGCAACATGTGTTCTTTGAGAATTCTGGACACGTGGGGATGGAGAATGAGGAGCCGCAGGTGACAAATAGTTGGACGGCAGGAAGGTGATAGGCTCCATCACCCGCTCTACGGTGGGCATCAAGCCTTTGCACCCTGGGTCGTGCGGGACAAGTCCCCTTGCGCGAAGACGAGCAACCAGAGCCGCCGTCGGGCAGGAAAAGCCCTGTACGAGTAGGAAGAAAAAGAAACACCAAAAGACTCTTCTACCCCAGCCTCTGTGTTCAAGCCCCAAGGAGGGAGGCGTCTTTTACCCCTATTAAGGAGCCTAGTTGGATTAGCAAAGGAATAAGGTATGGATAGCTGACGTGGCATCTTTTATTTGGTCCTAAAGTAATAATATTGTAAAATTCTTAGAAGATAATTCGTAGCTCCGTTTGGCACATATAATATATGAATTTTGATCAAACAAATGCAAGGAACCCACTAAAAATAGTTTTATAGCCTGAATATAATCTTAGTTCGAAAAGGAGATAAAGTTTCTAACTTTAATGCTTTAATATGATTAATATGAATAATCTACAAGAATATTAACTTGTTGTTAATAAAGAGATGCATTGAATGTCTAAGAAGAAAATCAATGGGATAAATAGCTTAATTTGGGGTTTTGCTATGTTAATATTATTTAATGGGCTTTGGAACCCTAATAATAGTAAATAAGACTCTTAATGGCTTTAATTGATCAATTTCATGATTAAAGTTGAGATAAGATAATTCTGAGCTATTTTGAGTATAAAAGTTCCTAATTGTGGATAAATACCCTTAATGTAGTAATTAGGTCTTCTAATGGATAAAGGTGGATTTAATGATATATAGAGTTCCTATGTGGTTTAGACCATAATGAACTATGAATTGATGATATATGTGTTTAATGATCTTGTCATGGATTCAAAGGATAAAATAGTAGCCTTAATGAAAAAGAAGCTTAATGAAATTAATTGATGATTTATGTGCCTGTAATATGAAAATAGGGTTATATGTTGTTAAGATAACCTTAATATTGAAGAATAGATGAGATAATTAAGATTTATGAGTAATGGGATATAATTAGTGTTTAATATGGTAAAAGATGAAGGGAAACCCTAATTGCAAAATGAAACCCTAAAATGGATACAGAAACCCTAGAAAGTGAATCCAAGTCAATAAAGTAGATTCTTGATAAAGTGTGTAATAAATAGAGTACATATTCTTTTCAAGAATTATGTGATGATTGAATTACTTGCTTGGATCTATTGATTGGCTTGACTGTATATACATGAAGTATATGTTGAATAATCTGCATGACTCATCAAATCAGGTATGTGGTTACGCTTATGAATAATTGCTCTAGTTTCACGACAATTCCCGAAGTTTTAATCAGTTTCTTGAAAATAACTTTTGGATGTTTATTTATTTCATGCAACTATAAATTGACTATGATTATCACTATAAATGTGCGTATATAACTGACTAGATCTGGGTCCACCTCTATTGCTTTGAAAAGGCTAAGAAAAAAAGGGGTAATCTTAGAGCAAGGTCTAGGTTACCGAGAGTTAGAAACTGGGCTACCTACATGTAGTGCCATGAGACTTATTAGCCTGCCATGAGTTAAGGAGTGGGCTACTTACGAGTAGTGCCATGTGACTCAACCCTAGAAATTGGTTCACTTATAGGTGGATCATGAGGGGTTTAATGGGGACAACATAGAGGATAGGGTACTCTTGGATCGCGGAGTTATATTTAAAACATAATCTTGATTGTTAAATGATTAATTGAATGATTATGTTGTTATCATAGGTGCATGTTTATTTTTTCCCCCACATACTAGCTTCGGCTGACCGACGTTTTGTTTGTCGGTGTTTTAGGTACAAGCCAAAAGGACAAACAGTAAATCGTCATATTATGAAATACATGAAGTAAAATACAAGGAGGATTAGTTAGAGTAGAATCCTTAATTGGATAGAAGTTTGGAGATCCAAGTTTTCAAAAAGGTATGCAAAAATTTATTTTCTTACAGCTTTTCAGTATAGCCTGCTAAAATTTGATAATTATTCTTGGTTAATTGCTGAACCTTTGATCCGGTAGTTATGGGTGCGGCTTCGACCTCTCGGTCTCCCTTAATTGGGGGGTATCGGGAGGTGGGGTCGTAACATTTGGTATCAGAGCATAGGTTCCTCAGTTAACCATTAATAATTGTTAAATTTTACAAACTCCATAGAACCCAAGGGATTTATTAGATGATTATCCGAAAGACGGAGGTGTCAAGAAAAGGATCATGACTGGGGGCTGAAAATATTTTCCTCCTCACCACTAGTCGGAATACGAGGACTCCCAGATCCGTGTGACTGCCTGGCCAAATTCTTAGGGTATGAATCGAAATAAGATACCTTTAGGACTTTCTCATCTTATTCATCCCTTCTCAACACTAATTTTGTTAAGGACCTTAAGGATTAGGGTTTTTTCTCTTCTCCTCACCCTCTTGAGGTATGGGTAAGGTTGATAAGGTTTAAGGGATCCTCCACCAAATTAAATGAAAAGCATGTAAATAAGATGCCATGGACATAAGCTTAATAGAGTAAGAGTAAACTAAAGAATAGATACATGCATAGGTCGTATGACATAAGTTGTCATGCCCTCAGAAGAGACCTGAGGCTAGACCTTCGTATCAGAAGGATAGATAAAGAGAGTTAGTCTTGGAGATAGAAATCTCCATTTCATGTGGAGACATGGCACATCCTCTGAGGATGATAACCTAATCCTAAGTGTTGGATAGAAAGAGATGATGTGGTGAATACATATCACGTTAGACCAGGTGTTTGAAAGGACATACCTTTGGGATGTCATATGATCCATGGGTAACCTAGCACCTTTGGCAACCCAACCCTGGAAAGGGTCATGCATGCTGGAGTAATGATAGCTCCTTCATAGATGAGGTTAAAGAAGAACCTATGGAAACCCATGAGCTTATATGGGCATAATAGGCACCCAGGATGTACCAGTAGTGCGAGCTATAGGTCGAAACACTGGCCGGGAGAGTTTGATGGATAGCTTATGTAATAAGCCTAAGGGGCTATAGATAACCTTGAGAGAACATGACCTAAAATAGGCTTCATCCAGGTAGGGGCATGCTTTTGAGGTTGACTGTTCATGAAGAGAGGACCTCTAATGGTGAGGTTAGTTGTAGGGTTAGCTCTAGAGAGAGAGCAGAAAACCCAGCAAGAAGGTTGGAATCCTAGACTTCGGGATACGAGGAGAAGTCAGGAGTTGAGGATGATGCGACCTAAGTGGATGATAGTGGTCACCACATGCTTGATCCCTAGAGGTTGATGATGTCTTGGTTTCCATGGGATGGACCAAACCCTAGAGAGAAGATGAAGCTTCTGGTACCTATGTGCCTACGGTATAAGTGTTTACCTTCTGAGGTGGGAAGAAGAGTTCCTTAGACCTGGAAAGGTTTAGTACACAGGTTATGAGGCCTTGTACCTTGTTGGTTGTCCTTAAGGAGGACCCAACTCTAAGTGTTGCTCGAGTTGAAGGATGACAGGAAGTGCATGTCATGCCTTTTGCAAGCTTGATTCATGGTTAAGAGATAGAGCATGCAGTTGGACACCTAAAAGTGAACCTAGGGTTCCTAGGCCTAAGAAGGGAAGTGGTGTACTTAATGCTCATGATGAGAGTTGAGTTCCTGTAGAAGCGAGCATGGTACTCCTCATGTATAGAGGAAAAGGGAAGCCCCTTAAGTTTAAGGTATGTTTGATGAACCCCTCACAGCTAGGTTAATGATAAGGAAAGGTATGATCTTGATTTAGCATGGAGGAAAGAGGATAAGTATGACCTAGAATGGTACAGTAGGTGGTCTGCTTGTGCCTTAATAGCTTCCTAGGGTTAAATAGGCTCATGTGGATGTAAACCCTAGACCTAAGAGCTTTTGTGACCTATTGTCAAGACATAGTTTTCCTCCCATCCTGGGAGAGGGACCCCTTTAGTAGGGTGTATATCAGTTTTGTTGGTTTAAGGTGACCTAAAGAGGTCTCATAGGATCTTGAGAAGCTAAGTGAAAAGTACATGGTATGAGAATGAACCTGTACACCCATAGATATCCATCTCTAATTGCATATGAATGTGTTACCATGGAGGTAACCGGTATGGGGATTGACCAAGGTAGGCAGGTTTACATGATCCCTATGAAGGGATGAAAGCCATCCCATGAATGCAGAAAGAGATTTGATGAAGACTTGGGTAAGGTTCTAAGTTAACATGTACTATAATGGAGAATCCTAAGTCTATCCTAGGGTCAAGTAGGGATAAGACCGATGAAAGTAGGAGTTTCCTAATTCCCCAGTTGCACATGACCATAGGGTCGGGAGGTAACAACTATCATTGTCTGAAGGCCATGGGTTAGGAGATTGATCACCTTCATGAACTCATGGGACCCAAAGGGCAGATGAGTAGGGAACTCTCTTGATGCATGAGGGAAGAGGGATGACCCCAAAAGAGTCGGTACCCTATAGACCTAGAGGAGATGACCAAGGACATAAACCTTAGTAGGTTCAAGACTAGTTTGATATCATGATGTCTGTGACGTAGAGACATATGTGGCATGTTGCAACTTAGATGTAAAGGTGTATTGGCAAGGTGGGATGTACCATCTCTACTCATGGAACAGGAAGAACTCTATATTTGGACTACAGCCAAATGCATATTTCCTCTTGTTATGGGGGTGAGATATAGGACATTACGCATGCCATACACCAAGGATAAGAGATGATGTAGGTTGGAACATTGCCATGAGAAATGGGGATAGAGAAGATTACCTACCCTGGTAAAGTGAATGATACATGGATGGTGTGCAAACACTAAGAGGAATGAGGTAGTCACCTAATGAGGATGTTTCTATCTTGAGCTATGTAGAACTTACAAGTTATACCAGGTTGAGTTTGATCACCATGATGATGAAATCAGAGAGTGTTATTAATGAAGATAGACATAGAGTTTGAGGTGAGATGATAAGTGAAATACATGGAAGTGTATGTCTTCAACGCTACCTAATGCCTAAGGATGTGAAGGGGTAATGGATGCTCTAGTTGAGATACATCTGACTTGTTTGACTAGAAGCTAGAAGAGGTTGTTTGGCTAACCCTAAGTTTGAAAAGGAGAGGTGTTTGGATAACACTCAGATGTAACAAAATACGTTGAAAAGTTAAGGGTTGTCCTTGATGCAATGAAAGGATGGTGGTAGAACCTCAGATGCACTTCTTTAGAAAAAAAAATGATGAAACCCCGACTAGAGTGGTTTAGGGTTTCAGAGGAATCAATCTTGAGGAATCATGACATACACCATACACTGTGGTAAATGGCAATAGTACTTTGGATGCTTAAGATGAAGTTGCATGTGGGTTATGGTCATGCAAGCCAGGAGGTAAAGGACGAACCCTAGTAACCCAGTGTATCGATATAGAGGACAAAAGAGTCCCTGAGAGGGAATGGGAGTTCATTACTATGGATGTTGTGATAGGTCTCCCCTAGACCAAGGAAGGTCAAGATGCGATATGGGTTACGGTAGATCGCCTTACCTAGATGACATAAGAAAGGAAGAGTATTGTCAAGGGACCGATCGGGTTGAGCTACATATGAGAGAGATGGTTCAACTACACCATGATGCGAGTTCAAAAGTTCATGAGTATGACTTAAAGGTTCACTTCCATAAGGTGAAAATGACTTAAAGGTTCACTTCCATAAGGTGAAAGTAGGTACATGAAGAACTCGATGATAGTGCAGTTTATCACCCCTAACTAATGGTTAGTATAATCCAGACTAAAGGGGTCTGATGAGAGCATGTGTGCTCGTTCAGGGTGATATCTAGAGACAGTTCTTGTCCTATGAAAGATGTGACAATGACCACCGTAGCCAGTATCGGGTTTTATAAGAAGCTATGTAAGGGAGGTTGTAGCGGTCACCACTTCAGTAAAGTGATGTTGGTGAAAGGACCACATGATGGTTAGAAAAGGGCCACGGTGTGTGTAGATGAAGTCGCTTTGATCATGTAATGGCTGAAAGGAGCCTAGAGATGACGAGAGTCATGAGCAGATGCAAAGTAGACTGACATGCAGTTCACTGTGGGAGAATATGTGTCATGAAAATCTAACCCCTCTAAGTTATAACTAAGAGAGCTAAGTCCCCGATGCATGGGTTCTTTTGACATGGTTTAGTGGAGAAGGTTAAGTTTGACCTTACCCCTCAGGATAAAGTAATGTGTGATGAGTTTCAGGTGTCCAATTTAGAGCACTATGTGAGGTACCCCGACCATGTGCTGAGCATTGAACCTAGTAAGCCCTAAGGGAGGCTGACATGGCCTGAGTCACCTGTGCAGTTTATAGACGCCGGGATGAAATAACTCAAAGAAAAGAATATGTGATGATAAAGGTTCTTTGGAGACGCCATGAGTATGGTAAAGCCACATAGGGGCCAATGATGGACATAGAAAAGTCTTATCCTGAATTGTTTGTTTGCTTGATAGAATTTTCAGGGCAAAATTCCTATAAGAGGGGAAGGATGTTATGACCCCAATTTTTGGGATCATCTGGTGAGAAATGTAATTTCTCATATTAAAGATAATTGAACAAAGAATGATATAATTTGTTTTAATTACATGGATTTTGTTTACAATAGCCATGATGTTTGTGTGGTGGGCTTTATTGGCTATTAGGCCCAATAACAAGGAAATAACAAAGAAAAGTCAATTAGTAATTGAATAATTGAATATTTGAGAAAAGGAAGAGGTAAAAACCTCTAGAAGGCAAAGAGATGTAATCCAAGGATGGATTTCGTGCCTCTTGGGTTCCAAGGAGTCCAAATTTGCATAAAGAGTGCAATAGGAAAAGAAAAGATTAATTAAATATTTCTTTATTAAGAAAGAAATTAAAAATAATGATAAAATATGAGAAATAAGTGGAAAAAGGTATAATTGAGTTATCTTTAATGGATTTTAATATCCATGAGGTTTCTAATGTTAAAAGGAATTCCAATAAATAAAAGGAGAGATAAAGAAGAGATCCTTGGAAAGAGATATTTTAATACGAAATGAACAAGATAATAAGAAAATACGAAGGCTTGTGGTTAATTCTCTCCAATATGTGTGTCTTGCCACTTTTCGAAGAGAGGAGAAAATAGAAATGAAAAGGGGAGAGATATGTGAATACATATACCTTGTTGGTAGTAATAAGTAAGATAACACTTTCCATAGCAAGGTATCACGTTCCTCAATGGACTCTCACCGTGGTTAGATAGCAACAAGACTCAAGATGTCGAGGGACTCTCCTTTTTGTCTTCCCCCTAGCCCTAGAGACGCATATGGGGCCTATATATATGTTGGGACCATGGGATCCCAACCTTCAACCCTTTCTCGTACGAGGAGAACCTTTCCTTAGTATCAGTTTTGTAGCAGGTTGAGGGGCATGCAACCATGCTCTGGTTCCTTACCGGCTACGAGGGATTCCCCTCTCCCACTCCTCCACCGACTTGCAATCTATTGAGATGCAGGTTGGGTCAACCTTGATGATGTCAGAAAGAGAAGGTTTTCCCTCACCGCAGTTGTAAGTGGAAGGGTGGGGTGGTTCCTTGTTGAACTCACACCAGCGCACTGCTTGGCGGGGGAGGAGGTGACGGGTCAGCCTTACCACACCAGGGGGTACATCGGTGCCCGACCTGTCGATCTAGGAATATGCAAACAGCCTCCACACCGAGCATGTGAAGCGTCTGAGTGAAGCAGTGGACGAAAATGGAAGACATGAGAAGACGGGCCGACGTGAGGAGCCAGCCACCGTCCCACGGATGGCGTTGGGGTTTCTGAGGAGGGCATCATACCGATGGAGAACCTGTGTAATGGAGAGGTGGTGTGCAAAGGTAGGTGGCCCTTCGGAGATCCTTGACCTTCTGCAGCAGCGGTGGCGGTTGTTGCAATGCCGCAACGCAACATGTGTGCTTTGAGAATTGTGGACATGTGTGGATGGAGAATGAGGAGTCAGAGGTGACAAATAGTTGGACGGCAGGAAGGTGATAGGATCCATCACCCGCTCTACGGTGGGCATCGATCCTTTGCACCCTGGGTCGTGCAGGACAAGTCCCCTCGTGCGAAGACGAGCGACTAGAGCCGCCGTCGGGCATGAAAAGCCCTATGCGAGTAGGAAGAAAAAGGAAGAGTCAAAAGACTCTTCTGCCCCATCCTGTGTGTTCAAGCCCCAAGGATCGAGGCGTCTTTTACCCATATTAAGGAGTCGAGCCGAATTAGAAAGGGAATAAGGTATGGATAGCTGACGTGGCATCTTTTAATTGGTCCTAAAGTAATAATATTGTAAATTTCGTAGATGATAATTGGTAGCTCCGTTTGGCACATATAATATATGAATTTTGATCAGAAAAATGCAAGGAACCCATAAAAATAGTTTTATAGCCTGCATATGATCTTAGTTCTAAAAGGAGATAAAGTTTCTAACTTTAATGCTTTAATATGATTAATATGAATAATCTACAAGAATATTAACTTGTTGTTAATAAAGAGATGCATTGAATGTCTAAGAAGAAAATCCATCGGCTAAATAGCTTAATTTGGGGTTTTGCTATGTTAATATTATTTAATGGGCTTTAGAACCCTAATAATAGTAAATAAGACTCCTAATGGCTTTAATTGATCAATTTCATGATTAAAGTTGAGATAAGATAATTCTGAGCTATTTTGAGTATAAAAGTTCCTAATTGTGGATAAATACCCTTAATGTAGTAATTAGGTTTTCTAATGGATAAAGGTGGATTTAATGATATATAGAGTTCCTATGTGGTTTAGACCATGATGGACTATGAATTGATGATAGATGTGTTTAATGATTTTGTCATGGATTCAAACGATAAAATAGTAGCTTTAATGATAAAGAAGCTTAATGAGATTAATTGATGATTTATGTGCCTGTAATATGAAAATAGGGTTATATGTTGTTAAGATAACCTTAATGTTGAAGAATAGATGAGATAATTAAGATTTATGAGTAATGGCATAAAATTAGGGTTTAATATGGTAAAAGATGAAGGGAAACCCTAATTGCAAAATGAAATCCTAAAATGGATACAGAAACCCTAGAAAGTGAATCCAAGTCAATAAAGTAGATTCTTGATAAAGTGTGTAATAAATAGAGTACATATTCTTTTTAGGAATTATGTGATGATTGAATTTCTTGCTTGGATCTGTTGATTGGCTTGATTGTATATACATGAAGTATATGTTGAATAATCTACATGACTCGTCAAATCAGGTATGTGGTTACGCTTATGAATAATCACTCTAGTTTCACGGTGATTTCCGAAGTTTTAATCGGTTGCTTGAAAATAACTGTTGGATGTTTATTTATTTCATGCATCTATAAAGTGACTATGATTATCAATATAAATGTGCGTATATAACTGACTAGATCTGGGTCCACCTCTATTGCTTTGAAAAGGCTAAGAAAAAAAGGGGTAATCCTAGAGCAAGGTCTAGGTTACCGAGAGTTAGAAACTGGGCTACCTATGTGTAGTGCCATGAGACTCATTAGCCTTCCATGAGTTAAGGAGTGGGCTACTTACGAGTAGTGCCATGTGACTCAACCCTAGAAATTGGTTCACTTATAGGTGGATCATGAGGGGTTTAATGGGGACAACATAGAGGATAGGGTACTCTTGGATCACAGAGTTATATTTAAAATGTAATCTTGATTGTTAAATGATTAATTGAATGATTATGTTGTTATCATAGTTGCATGTTTATTGTTTCCCCCACATACCAGCTTCGGCTGACCAACATTTTGTTTTTCGGTGTTTTAGGTACAAGCCAAAAGGACAAACAGTAAATCGTCATATTGTGAAATACATGAAGTAAAATATAAGGAGGATTAGTTAGAGTATAATCCTTAATTGCATAGAAGTTTAGAGATCCAAGTTTTCAAAAAGGTATGCAAAAATTTATTTTCTTATAGCTTTTCAGTATAGCCTGCTAAAATTTGATAATTATTCTTGGTTAATTGTCGAACCTTTGATCTGGTAGTTATGGGTGCGGCTTCGACCTCTCGGTCTCCCTTAATTGGGGGTTATCGAGAGGTGGGGTCGTAACATGTCCCATATTTGAAGTTTTTGTTCTTGATTCCCACTTGAAATATTGAATGAATAAAGAGTAGTGGATTGCATTCATAATTCCACCTGTGAATTTATTATAGCAAAATAACATCATGGTGATTTTTTCTCCCATGTTTGACTTGAATGAATTGAAAGAGAGAATAAGGTGGAGCATACTTGAGGACAAGTATCTTTTATGTTTGGCGTGGTGATGAAACCCTATTTTAGGGCTTCATCTTGTGTCTTCTTGCACATTTATCACATCTAGATATATTAGATTGCATATGATTTCCCATAATAAATGGTTTTCTTAAATGCATTTATGGATACTCTTTGCATGTTTTTCAGGTACTTGGATCACGCCTTGGTGTGACCAGAGATAAGGAAGATGTTCTAGGGTTCTTCTACCAATAGAGGAGTCCAAAGAAGGTCCAAGAGATCTCCCAATCTACCCCTAGTGGCCAAAGATCAAGATAAAGCAAAGAGGTCCATGGATCATGAAGTTCAAAGCTCAAAGTACAAGCAAAGCCCCTAGCATGACTGTAATGACATGGAACGTTGGGCAAAGCTAAAATTAACAGTGAAATCCAAAAATAGAAGAACTACAACAACCTCAGAATGGTGGCTATGCTAGCTAGCATGATCGTTCCTAGAAGCTCCCAAAACGGTTGTGTACTTTGCTTGAAGTCTAGGATGACCATTCCAAAGAGAATGACCCCCTTCCAAGTTTCCCATCATGGCCATGCTACCTAGCATGACCGTGCTATCTAGCCCCTATCACAGTCGTGCTTCCCAACACACTCATATTACCTAGTTTCCAAACCCCACTTTTTAACTATAAACCTCACCTTAACTAGCATGTTTGTTTTACTTATGTATGACCTTGCTACACATTACCCACCATGGCCTTGCTACCCAACATGACCGTGTTCATACCAAAACCCTAACATTTTCTATATTGGAATTCCTAGATTACCCCTACCAGCCCTAGTGCTTCCCTACCACCTATATATACTTGGGTGGTGGTTGTAGCATGAGGTTCACCACCCTTAGCTAGACCTGCCAAAAAGGTGGGTGGGGTTGGGTTTGGGTTGGGTTGTTGCAATTTTTGGTCTCACCGGTGCAAGTAAAAAAGACACAATGTTAAAGGGGTGGGGAAGTGAGACACCCAAGCCGGACGCAGTGGATTGCAGGTTACCTATGGGTGCCCATATAATATGTGCAAAGTGAAAAGATATTGCTAATTTATTCTCTACAACAAAATGTAAAATGATTCATTAATAATCTTTTGGCATCAACATAGGAAAATGAGAGAAACATCCACTACTTCTCATGTCTAACACAATGTAATATCAATTCCTTTTCCTTGAAAAAAATTGTAAGAGACAAAAAGAAAACAACCATTGTTGCAATGTAAAATAAAAACTTAAATGATAGGGATGTTACAAATAGCATAATATACTGCCATAACAATACTAGATTGTATTATGTTATGTTAGAAATTATTGATATATCATGTTCTTATGGTTATCTAGTGCATGAAGTGAACAGAAAGATATTGGGACTGAATATGAAACATGCATTATACTATATGTTCATTAACATAAACAACAATAAAGAAGATAACTACTTTGTTTTCATTAGTATAAACAATTAATAAAGGATATCAATCACATTATTTAGACTATATCTCCTTATATAGTATACATTACATGTCACCAATCTAGCTAGTTGTTTTATACATGTCTGGGTGACATATTTTTTTTAATAGAGCTTTAGTTGTTATTCATCCTGGGCTCTGTACCAGGCAGGCCATATAGAACAAGGTTAATGTTTACATAAATCTAGGGAGGCTCGGCATCATTAAATTGAAAGGAAATGGAAGTAGAAAGGGCATGTTTTGCAAGTGCATCAGGAATAATGTTCCATGCATGAGGGATGAATTGAATAGAAACACCAGGGTTAAGCCTCAATTCAGCCTGTATGTGTCTCCGAATTGGTTCTAGTCTTGGTATCGAAGGGAGACTGCTTGTCACCAAGTTAACAGCTTTCTGGGAGTCTGAGAGAATGGTAACTGGTATGTATCAATTGCTCTTGCAGGTGTGGAGAGCCTATTGAATGTCACACATCTCTACTTCAAGAGGTGATCAGGCATATGAATGAGTATCAGTTCCCTGGATGCATCTATCGATATAGTCAACTATGTGGTGACCACAACCAGCTTCCTGAGAGGATGCTTGGAAGGCAGCATCAGAGAAGGCAAGGAAAGATAAGTGTTGAAGTTGGATAACTAGACTTGGTACTTTTCTCAGTGTAGTATCACTTGCCATTTGCAGTTCCATGGCAATGGTTTTAGTTCATTCTTTAATGAAGGTGATACATGATTCATAGTGAGGTTGCTTTCTCTCATGAATCAGAGTATTTTAGACTCACCAAATGTGCCAACACACCACAATGAAGATTGCATCATGTGATAATATTGACTCGATCCATGTGTACTTGTCAAGTGCGAAGAACTCAGGAAAAGTAGGAAGACCTTGCCATATAGGTTTGATTGCTTGACAGTCTCTAACACGGTGGAGTAGTGTGTTAGGGGCATTTTTACATGTTGAGCAATTAACATCTACTTCCATATGCCTTAGAATTTTCTCTACGTTAGTCAGTAGAGCCTTGTGTTGGAGTAGCCAGGCAAAGATCTTGATTCTTTCAGGGATCTTGGACTGCCAAATGATGCCCCAATTCCCATGAAATTTAACTTCTTTGTCTTGTCTGATCCATTTGTAGGCTGATTTGGTGACGTATTTCATAAGAGTTGTATAAGTATTAAATTTTAATTTTATGTTTATTTTAGTAAATTGGGCACCTATGGAACACCCACAAAACCCACTAATTAAATAGGTGTATATGAGTTTGGGTGATTTTTAGCAGGTGGCAAATTTCATCACCCAAACCCAACTTAAACGGGTCGGCCCATGGGTGCCTATGGATTTTGGCCCAATTTGATAGGTCTACCCTTACCATTAATTTCTACCCTACTTGATCGTTCAAGGAGCTCCCACCTACTCCCAACTACATGCACCTCATATACACCTTCCCTCATTAAAAAAACCCTAGTTTTCTTGGGTTTTGGCTACATCCACCTCCCATTCCATGCTCTCTTTCTACCAAGTAGGGAGAAGATGTTACTCTTTCTACTAGAGGTGAACGAGAGGAGAGATTAAATAAGATTCCATAGATATTCCTCTGTCTCTACTTTTTCTTCTTTTGTTATTTTTAGTTTCATGAGTAGGTAGGCCCTTCTAGGTGGGTTGTTTAGGGAAAAAATGTTACTTTGATACCATGTTGGGGAAAAATAACTTGTACACACTATAGATTCATTATAAGATGATTTTATTATGCTTTTATGTTATTCCCCATATTTCTTCTTGTGGTTTCTTCTTACAAACATTGATTCTTGTTGATTTGTGTTTGAAACCACTTAGACTCTAGGAGAGAATGGATCGTATGTGGCTATTTTAGGATTCCTCCTCGGTACAACTAATGGATCCCTAGCTAGCAATATATCTTCCCATATACCCATCCCCCTCTTTCTTCTAGGGGGATGTTTGGTTAGCAGGATCTGGCTGGATTGGACTGGAGTTTTGAACCCAACATCTTAAATCTTACGGTTGGTTCGTCGGAGAAGAAAAACACGAAGAATACAAGATTTTTCGACATGCACTACCTACGCGAGTTCCTTTTCCATTTCAAAAGTACTGGACATCGTTGTCTAGCGGTAACTGTCTCCTCTCAGTTTGCTCACGGTCCGGCCTCTTCTTCCATCAATTCCTGCCTATTTATTGCTTTTTTCTCCCTCCCTACCTACCCTACTTTCTAGCCTTATATTTCTCCTTGATCACGTCAGTTCCCATTTGTCACTCTCTCTCCCCCGCTAACGTGAATATCAAAATTAGCGTGCAGATCATATAACTTTTTTTATACTTTTATCCAGCAGCAGATTTCTAGCAAACTAAACATAAAACAATAGTTTATCATATTCCTGAAATCCCCAAAAATGTATTTCCTGCACTATAAAAGTCCAGTAATCATAGGAACCCAAACAAATCCTAATAACCAAACATGCCCTAGGTGGAAGATCTAACTAGGTAGTGTAGCAGTAGCTAGTGCAATTACCTGGGTCTCTCCTAAAGGCTAAATAATTTGTGACGTGAGGTGAAACACCCTTACATCCACTCTCCATTCCCACCCTTGATTCCTAGTTTCCCTATGGGAACCTACTCTAGAAACCTAGACTTTCTAGATCCTATTAGAATTTCAGCTAAGCTCTAGCCCAATCAAGCCTTGTAAGGTTGGATAAGGTGTGTCATGTATCTTTCTATTTGGTTTAACAACCTAGAATGAATTGATAAAATTTGTATTTTACCACCCCCAAATTGGATTCTAGTTACATTCTCCCAAACAACCTACGCGTCCAATCTATTTCTTAAAACCATCATTGCCTTCCTTTCTAATTGATGCTTTCCTTGTTAGTTGCTTTAATTTCTTTGTTAGTTAATAGACTTGTTTTACATAGTTAAGTATTTTTAGAATAGTTAGTGTCTTAGTGCTTTCTTGTTCTAATGTTTTCTATTCAAGTGTTAGTCTTAGCCTCTTTCTTGCTTTAGTTGTCAATTTCTAATTTTTTTTGTCAATTTCTAATTTGGTGTAGTGTTAGTCTCACTTTTCTCTTATTAGTTTAAATTTGGTCTTTTTCTGAATTAGTTTCTTTTTTTGTTAATTAGAACTCAACTTTCTGGGTTAAATTAGGTTTGGATTGTACTCTTTTATCTACCATCAGTTTAACAACAAAACCAACTGTCAAACCCTTTAACCCTAGACTATGTGGTTGGAACATAATCAAATTAACTTATTTCTAGTGCCCTTTTCCTCCCTAAGATATTGAACCCTAAATTGCACTCTCATATACCATAACACGACCCGGTATGCTTGCGGGTAAAGTGTGTTAGTCTATGTTAGTGTTCCTATTATGGACTTATAAATATCTAAAGGTCCTTAATTATTTATTTGGGCACATCTAACCAAACTTAATTATTTTGGTGTACCCTTATCTGAATTGCATGACTAGCACATTTCAGTGTTGATTTTGAATGTCTCCCACATGATTCTAGAGGGATTTAAAAAGTTATGTCATCCAACATGAAGTTTGAAGAAGGAGGTCGTGTTTGTGTTGAATAAGGAAGAATGAGTGATATGCAACATACTTGTTTGATATCCAAATCCAAACCAAGGAGACTTTCATGCTCCACAACCCACAACTAATTTCATTGGATGCAAAAACAAATTGGAAGTGGGTGGGAGAACAACAGTAAAAATCAAAGCAACACGAGATCCAAGCATATCCATATATTCCACCCAACACAATCTCACTAATTGATATACGTGAGTGGTGTAGGATATGGGACACATGTACACAAACCTATCATGGTTCTTGGATATAATGGATATCTTGATTAATAACTGACATTATTATATGTTTAAATATAACTTAAAGATATTCTTTTCTAGGTCAAAATATGTGTTATGAATATGATGATATTTCAAATTTAGTTGATACTAAATATAACTCACACATGTATATGGGATGAGAATGAAAGATGCTTAAAAAAACTGACAAATACTTATAATATGAGAAATTTATTAAAATTTTACTGTAGAATTATGGTTAATTCAAATTATAAAAACCAGCCAAAAAGAATGGATGAAATCAAAATCAAAATGATAGAGTTATAAAATTTTTAGTAAAATGCTAAAAAATGTCACCAGTGAGCACTTTCATTGGTCCACACAGATCGATGACCATGCAGACCAATGGCTAGATCAATGATGCAGACCAATGGCCAAGCAAAATGATGACCAAATTGATGACATAGATAGATGGTCACACAGACCGATGACTACACAAAATGATGACAAAGATTGATGACGCATATCGATGGCCACATAGACTGATGACTAGTCCGACAACACAAACATATGGCCACACATCCAATGAAAATGAGCAGTCCTTCTACCCATTACATCAATCATGAAAAATACCATAAATTTTGATATACATATCATAATTTTACAACTTGTTTTACATTAGGTCCATGTTTTTAAGACCCATGACCTGGATTAACACCTTAATTATGTATTTTTATATATTTATCTCCTCTCTAGATGCTTTTTGGTGTGTATTTAGGGTGCTTTTTTGTTGTGCCTTGCTTATGGACCTATGTACAAATTACCTACAATTGAGGGTTTCCTTGGAACTTATACATGGCATGTTGTTTGATTTTTTTTCTATCTCTCTTCTTTAACCTTGGTGGATGCACTTATGTGATCTAACATATCCTCACTTCCCTTTCATTGATTGAGAACTGATGGGAGGGTTTTTCCATTCTATCAGTAGACAACCGATGGAAGTCTCACTAGCTTTACATAAACTAAGGTTCGATACGACTTTTTTGATGTACCTTTAATTTATGTATGTCTGGCTTATCATCAATTGAAGACTGACATCATTGCTTTTTCCTTACATTAGTAGAGGATTGGTGGAAGTGGATAGTTATATGACCTTCTATGTTTCCATCATTTGTCTTCTGACGATGCAACCTACTAGTTGAGAGGTGGGATTTTTTGATTGAGTATCTATGAAAAGAATGCAACATGTAGTGATGTTTTGCAAGTACACACTATTGATCTGAATCTTGATTCATGATTTTTTATGGTTTTTAAAGGGCTTGAACCAATTACAACAACAAATGGGGCTTCTATATGTGTGTACTGAAGAGCCAACAACCAATGATATGATTGACCAACAAAGGTACATTACTTTGACAAATGACAATATAGTTTGATCACCCTTTCTCTCTCTCACGTTTGGGTCTATATACACCTCCTCATGTTACAATCTCACCTAACTTGTATGAGATGATCCTTAGAGTGCTATATAGAATGAGACACCATTGGTTGATGACAATTGATGATATTTCTACTTTTTTTGATATATGAATTTGACATCATCTACCTTTTCTCCCTTTGATGATGATGTAGGTTGTACCACATGGTGGCTTGTGATCCTAGATATAAATAATTAGAAACCTGATCTTATAATTTTTGGAAGATATTTTTCCTACTTGCTTCCCTTGGATGTATTCCAGGTGGTTTTTTTCTAGCGGTTTGGTTGTACATTCTTATACCCTATTTTACCTTCTCCTTTGTTTCTTAGATTCTTTTGGGTCATTGATTGGAGACTATAGAATTCCTTATTAGTGAGGAGGTCATATCTTGGATAATTTGCCATCAATGTTGAAGCTTCACTATCATTCTTCATGAAGAAACTTGGCTTTTCCCTCATCAGGGGAGTGATATAACCTTTGAACCATTTATTGCCTACCATATGCTTGAATGTTGCGATCTTGTTGTTGTATCAGTTAGGAATGCCAAAAATTGTGACTTTATGCACATTGAACCCAATCCATTGAGTACATAGTATGCATGTTGGGGTTATATACCACCAGTATCCCTATTATGTTAAACTATGGTTGTCTGTCACTTCTTGGTGTATTTTCAACCCCTAATAACTTTATATGGTGAATATATCTTCTTTTACATTACATCATGACCCTCATGATGTTTAGCATATGCTTATCCTTTTTTATATTCATCACAGGTATATGCTCTTAAATTACTTTGTTACTATAATGCTGCTAGAATACATAAAGATGGCTCCTTTATGGAAAAATGGATGATTTTGATGATACATTTACATGTCCAATTATTAATACCTAGTGGCAAAGCACCTAACAATTTCTATAAGGACATTTTAACCTCGATTACCCTTGAAGGGTTGAGTTATGTAGAAAGCCTCAATATGTATAGAGGCATTATTATACATGACTTTCTTTAAGAAGTTATATTCATATTTCTAAACATTTTATAAATTCTAGAGTTAGTAATGTATGATCGATTTCTTGAAATTATTAGATTTACTTATACCCTAGTTTATGCATCAATAGGGTAATGACCTAAGTATTAAAGAAAGAAATAATTTGTAGAGCTATCTATGTAAACCTATTCTCCTAGATATTAGGGGAAGTAGTGAAACATGTAGATCTTGTAGCAACATGAATCTGTGAGAAAATGCTCAGAGCCATATATTAATGAATATATGGGGGCACTTAGATTGTTATACCTTGTCATCTTTATATGGTGTTTGGGACTTGATAAGGGCCAATGTTTCAATGGGAATTCAAGAGAAAAAATGATATGTTGAAATGTAATATGACACAGATGGTTATTACCTTGTGGTTGGCATCATGACCCATGTACTGAGGTGTGCCTAAAATTGGTGGATCAACTTTTAAGCGCATATCCATGGTAAACTAGACAATGTGCTCCCTACCTCTGGGTTACCTCACTTCATACTGAGGTTGTGGAGAGATCAAAGTAATTCATATATCCTTTGATCTTGTATATATTTCTAGAATGGCCTCATAGCATCTAAAGAGTAGATTCAGTGGTACACCTCAATCATACTTGGGCATATAAAATACACCTTATTTAGATAGTATACTTGTTTAGGTTTAATCAAAACTAAACATGAATGTGATCTTGCATTGATAAATATGATTATAGGATTGAAATGCATACATTATCTAACATCCTTGAAGGTTTCCATGGTGCCAAAATGATTGGACATGTATGTAATTTCAAGTACACCAACAACTCTACATTTCCGAATTCTTACTATTTTTATTTAACATTTCTTTAATTGGTCAGTAATATATGTTTTAGAATTTATTTCATATTGTATGGGACTTGGGAATTCACCCTATGATTTTTTCAAACCTTTTTAGGTGATTTGCCAATTTTTTTATCATTGGCAAAGAAGATCAAAAAGGATGAATTCGACCTTAGTGTTGAGGTAGGTGATGTCTATGTAAAGGTATCATAGAGGTAGGTGACCTTTGTGTGACCTCCTCTAGATATAAAGCATGTATAGATAAAATCCTAGCTTTATCCCTATATTCTTAGGATTAAAGAGAAATGTATTGATGTATGTATTTCCTGGCTTGTAAATTTTCTATGCGTGGATGACCTTTAGAGCTATAGTTATAGGAGTTGTATGATTTTGCACACACGTTTTATAGTTACACCACAAATGTAAATCATAGATGGTGATATTTTGTATATATATTATAAGCGTGGCTCTTGGATATTTTGTAAGATATAAGCTTGTAATTTTCGCCACCTGTAATATGCCATGATAAACTTTCGTATGGACCTTATGGTTATGATAATGTGGTGTATGGTGAAACTTTTTACCCGTCATATCTCTGTGTTTTATGTAGATACTTGTGTTTTTGGTTTAAATTCATGTTTTTTAATTAGTCTCTCTCTTGTGGCATTGGGTCAACAAATGTTTTTGATATCAAATCCTAGGTCTATTTCATCGAAATGGACATAGGATTAGGTTGTCATATCTTCTCTTATGAGTCCACCATATCTAACTATGGGTTATAGAGATGCAAATATGACTGAACATTGTGAAGAACATGCAGAGAGTATCTACCTTGCACCAGGTGGTGTTTGAAGGTGACATACACATGTGGAGAGGGTATTTGAGCTTGAGTAGTCCAATAAACCTAAAATGGCACCTCATTATTTGACAATGCTTGCCCATTTAGAATTTCAGGCAATGTTTGCATAACTGACCTCCCTGTTCACCATGTTTGTGGGAACAATACCACTCAAGCATTATGGATTCTTATCTTGAATTTCTAGCCAACTAATTCCAACAAAACATTTGAGCAAATGAAGTGGGTAGGAGACATGGGGTACTTGGGCACCTCAGGACAAGTTGATGCAAATCTTTGGCTTGTAGAGCTTGATATAGCCTTCTGGTTATTCAACATACCATATGAGGACAAGGTGAATCTTGACATCTATTTGCTAAAGGGGAATGTTGTTTGTTGGTGGGCCATCAAAGAGGGGAAGACACATGGGGAAATCATCTCGTGGACATATTTTAGGAGTGAGTTTGCTAATAGATACATCCCTCCATCCTATATGGATGAGAAGATCATATATTATGAGTAGGTTGGACACATGGCAAAGTTGGTGAATGGGTATGAATCTCATTTTGTGGAGTTTTTGTGATTATATATGCACATGGATCCTATCAAAGAAGAAAAGATCCTTAATTCTTAGAAGGGGTTGAATGTTGAGTTGGCAAGGTCGGTGACAACTTTAGAGTTGTGTGAGATGTTTTTTTTAACTTTTTGGACCAGTGATGGTTATCAAGAGGACCTCGGTTGGCATCCTAAACAACAATTCCAAGAGGAATTCAGTGAATCTCATAGCCATATCATGATATTTTCCATTCACAATGAGTCCATGAAAATGAATCGGGGAACATTTAGGGCCTATACCATGATAGTGTCCCACACAACAAGTCCCCAAAAATACCTAAGGGTGAGTCGTGGCTAGTATCTTGAAATTGTCCACTCACAACGTGTTCTCAAAAATTTATTGAGGAGGCATGACCCATATCAAGATTTCGAGGTGATTGTATGTTGTAAAATACATGTTAGCCACTGATCCAGACCTCACTTTCTTGATACCCTCATTATTACCTCGCTTGAGCTTAATTGGTCATTTAGGATTACAAATCCCAAGTTCAATTTTTAGATGTCTAGTGTGATTTCATAATCTAGTGAAGATACAATTTATACATATCCATATCAATACTTAAATAGTGATAGGGTTTTTTAAGAAATTGTAATGTGTGCTTTTTCAAATTAATGAATTTGAATTCATAGTTTCCTACAAAATACTAACATTTGGATATAAGAAATTTGAAAAATAAATTTAGTGATAAGTATAGTAGTGTAATTAATTATTTTTTATCTTTACATAATATTGCCTTGCAATTTTTTTATGAACATTGGAAAAGTATCAAAAAAATTTATTATTTCCTGGACCTATTGGTCGGTCGAGTTTCTCCAGTTGAAATTCAACCGACCATATTATACAAAATAAAGTATAGAAGTGTTTTATTTGATCTTTATTATATTTATTTATACATCAAAATGTCCTTAAATTTAATTGTAGCATTTTGATCTTTATCTCAGACAAGATATTAAATTTTAGATTTTGTGGAGCATATTTGAGCCATACCAGAATATTACATCAATCGAGTTTCTTATTATGAACAACCCGACTGGAAACATTTTAAGCTAAAATAAAAAATGCAATATTGGACTTTTTTGTAATAGTTACAAGACCCTCAATTGATCGTCAACCATAACTTAGCCCATAGTAATTCTTATAATTCATGATTGACGATCACCTAGGGTTTATCTTCCTAGGAGTGATGAAATCAAGTAAATCATTCTTCTTTATATTATATTTCTGGGTGATTTCTCTCAGATGTATATATTCCACCCCTCCTTTGACTTTATTCAATTAGTTTCAAATCACCCTCTTTTCTCATTTGTTCTCTGCAACTCTCTATTCCTAGAATGTTTGACTTGGAAGGAAGAAGAAAATGGTGGATTGCTTGAAGTTTAATTTAGATTCAAGAGTATCCGTTCTTTGACTATGAAGTTAAGGTGTCTAGGTGGTTACTTCCATTTAACTATAGATTGAATCCTTCTATATATTTAATTCCTTATATATACAACAATAAAACAAAATTTGCCTTTCATATAAATTTTTACAAGATGATTTAAAAAGGGATTATTTCCTGATGTATTGAATTTCATATGATGAAAATATATTAGAAATGGATACACATCAGTTAAAACAAAATTCAAAAAGTTATTTCTGAAGTTACATGAATTTACTAAAACCGAGGGAGTTAGGTTGTATCTAATTTTGTAGTATAACTCAGTAAAAAATACCATTGATTTGAATCTCCTTATACATCGATTGATTGTCTTAGTTGAACTTTTACTTATATTACATCAAATATAAATTAGGGGTTCTAATTGAAGCTTTTTATATAATTCTTGATATATCAATAAATAGGGTAAAACCCTGGATGAGTGAAAAATTAGAAGTTTGGTGAATTAACAACATCAGAACCATCATAAATGATTCTTTAAAGTATTATAATTTACATATTCAAGTTTGTCTCGATGCATGATATTTTAGTGAGTGAAACTTCATATACAGTTTCGTTGCATGTGAAATAGCAGAAACAACCTTCTTACTAGTTAGATCTTATGATGTAGTAAATTCATATATGAGAGTTATGTTAAATGTAAATGAGGCAAATGAAACCATAATAGTAGGGTAACCAATAATCAAGTGGTTTCATCCCAATGTTTCTAAGTATTATCACTGGAGTAGATTAGTAGATGAGATTATAGTAAATTACAAAAAAGTATGAATAGGATTTAATACAAAGTTATGATAAGAAATGGTCATTACATGATTCATTATGTAATTAAAAGTGTCAATTAGACAATAGATACCCTAAACACCATACATTGCTTGCATATGTCTACATCATAGTGGAGTAATTAACTTATCCATTGGAAGTGTCCATGGGAGAAAGTCAGAGCATGTTGGTAGGGAAAGAGGGGTTAAGCCCAATGTGGATAATCTCTTGAATGATACTAGGATTTTGAAACATTAACTAAAGATTATGGTGATACCCATTGGTACCCAACTTAAATCAAAGATCCTACCAAGTTCAATATGGTTACAGTTAGGTACCCAACATAATCCAGAGATCCTAGTAGTATCAAACTCTATGGCTACTCAGTAAGTCATTCCTTGTAGAACCACTGATGTATATAGTTGTATTAAAAGTGTTTTAGACTCTCCCCTAGAGTACCCAGGTTTAGAACAGACTAATATATCTATCCAATTGATATTTTAGTTGAGGCCAGACATAATGAGCCCCATTGCATATAGGGAAGCTAGTTTGCAGACTTAGAGACCCAAGTCTACTCTAAGTCTTGTAGGGTGAGATTGTAGCTCATTATGATACTTTCACATGTTGGTGTGAATTTCATGTGGGTTCAAGGAATAATAAGATGAATAAGATATTAATCAATATGTTCAATTATTTATCCACTCTTAGTAGTCACCTAGATTAACCTATAATTTGTATATTTATGAAAATACTACTTGATTCATAGTAATATATTGTTGTCTTTTAAATTTAATACCTCAAGAATATATATTTTGACTATTTAAACTATTTCATAGAAGTACTCATTAATGGGGCAAGTATATATCCACACAACTCACAAAATGTTTTGGTACAACCTGAGTATATGGAGATCTAGATGTATAATAGAAATAAAATCACAAGCTAGATGCTAGAGATGTTCAAATAGCCAATCCTTGTCATTCTTTGTATTGTTTAAGACATACAAAGTGTTGTATATGAATGATGTTGTAATAATTTCTCTTCTTGAAAACAATTGTATTTAACAGGCAAGCCAAAAATCATGTAATATGAAAGATAACTTAGATCGCTTGTTCTTTTATATTTTTAATCAGACCTAAGAACAAAGGTTTTAATTCTTATGTAAGTTTATTAATGTGGTTATGTTTCATATACCATACATGTTTTATAAAGTAAAAAAAGTTTGGAGTAGTCTTTTAGTTGTGCTTAGAACTCAATTTATGCCCTAATTTCATTATCTATCAGTTATTGTAGAATATGGGTGTGACAACTTGGTGTCAGATCTTACATTGAGTCGTCAGGGACCATTAAGTTAGTAAGTAAAAGTTATAAGTGTAGTAGTTAGTAGGTGATGTCTCTATAACTCTTGGAATTTTGAGCATTTTGATACCTTGGCATGAGATCTGAACACTTCGGTTGGACAATATCAAGATACTCAATCTATTCTTCTTTAGATGCCTTGGCAAAGAATTGAGAGGGAGGATGGGATAAAGAGATACCCTAGAAGTGTTAGGGTTAGAAGACTAGAAAGTAAAAAAAGAATATGAGCATAATGATAGAATATGTTATAGATTTTGTTTTATACTGCTATTTTGATTAGAGATGGATAGAAATGCTCTTACCTGTATGAATCCAAATATTTAGTTTCTAGAAATATATGTGTTTTTTTTTAGATTTTTATATACTATAAAGTTACATAATTATTGTTTATATTCTTTGAATTATGTAGGAAAATTGTAACCTTCAAATGAGTTTATCCTAAGTGGATGTTCTTTTCACATGTTTGAGATAAACACGAGTCGGCTAATCTTGAATATCTCTTGTCTTCATGACTACATGTTTGGATTGGTCTGGCTGGAAAGATGCATTATTGGGATCTGATGACTCCTATTTATAATATAATAGGAGTGAAATCCAGATAAAGTAAATCCACTACATAATTAGAATGTTCATACAGTAATGTATTGAAATATATGGAAAAGAGTAGAATAAAAAGGAATAAGTTGAAATTCATAATTGTGTTCAAGGTTTGGACATCAAACAAGAAACAATAATATGATTATAAAGGAAGTAGGAATACACATTGAAGACACAAACTAGAATGGAGAATAGAAATGATGCATAACTAATGGATTAAGAGAAGTGAATTATATAATTAATTGAGGATTTTAAAAAATTCTTAATCAAGGGGGAAGTCAAGAAGAAAGGAGTTCAAGAATATTGAAAGATACACTAAGAACAATTATGATTTTATTAATTCTGAAAAGACTCATAAGAGTAAAGTTAAAAAAGAAAACATAAAAAAGGAAATACATAAGTACTATATGAAGGCTTAATGATCAATATTACATGAATAACCTAAACATGGAAGATGGGCAAGATAACAAAAAAATATAGAAGGACATGACAGAAAGAATCATTTTTGATGAATGGATCGTAATTGAGTATAATGCATTTATGTACTTTAGAAAGAAAAAAGTACAAAGAAAAGAGTTAAAGTATTCAATAGGTAAACAAAAAAGGGGTATTTTAAATTAATTAAAGTAATTCGAACTAGATGAACATGTAAAATATAATTTTAGGATAAGAAACTCATATTAAATAAAAGGAAATGATGATCGTGATTAACAAAATAGGGTTACATGATGTAATAGGAAGTATAAAACATGTACTTTATGAAATCTAATGCATTTGTCCTAAAAGATATTTTGATTCAGACTCTCAATAGACTAACTAGTTAGTGTCAATTAGTTGTAGTCAATGAATTCTTGTGATGAAATGAAATAAATTCTTAGAAGAAGAATAAAGATTAAACTAAAAGAATGAAAAAGTCAAATGAATGTGAATAATCTGCATAACATAAAAGCTTGATTAAAAAATATCTTTGACTCCTTCATGAGATGATTGAATCAAAATGAAGAACATGTAATGTACTAGGAATAAAAAAGCTAGTAGGGGGAATATTGATTAAGAAAATCAATTAAAGAATAGTCAAAGGGTAATAAGAAATATATGGCATGAAATACAAAATCATACACAAGAATTTGGAACAAAACCATAAGAGACATAATAGTTAATGATGAGAGATGGAAGATTATCATACATGGAGAGAATGATGGCAAAATAAAGAAGGATTTATTAGTTGAGGAAATAATATAGAGGATAAAAAGAAAGAGAATGTGAGATGTAGAAAATGATAGATAATCAAGGCTAATTGTTGATAAATAACTAAATCTAGATATAAGAAATGTATAGAGTGAATACATGAAGAATGGAATTCTAAATCTCAAGATCATCTTATTTTTTGTATTTTCCTTGATATGAGTAACATGGAGATGAACTGATAAGGAAATAGTTTTTTTTATTGAACCGCTTTGTGAGAGACACTCCAATTGAATGTAATAATATTAAAATATAAAACGATGAGACCCTAATGGAATAAACAAAGAAAGTAACTGAGCAGAAATGTCAAATTAGAAAAAAGAAGAGTATTAAGTGAAAAGATAAGGAAGGTTTTAGTAACTTCAACAAAGCTAAAATTTAAGTTTTTAATTAAGGGAGGTAAAATCATGTTAATATTAGGCTAGATTATGATAAGGATCACATAATGGATTATTTGGAGTTGTATTAGTTTAAGGGATGTTAGTAATGATTTGATTTTGAATACTAAAAATATTATAAAATAAGATCGTGGTAGTAGGAATATGAGAAGTAAACTGGTAGTGATAGTAATTTAGGGTTTAAAGGTAGCAAATGAGAAGCATAGATAAGAGTATGAAATGAATAAGAATATAGGATAACAAATAATTTTGAAATGTAAGAAGTGTGAATTGAACAATAGGAGAAATGTGATATGAACAAGTGTGATCCAAAATAAATCTTGCAATGATAGAAAGAATGATAGATAATTCTCCTAAACTCAAACATGTTAACATTTGTAGAAATTTATTTTATATCATCAAAAAGAGAAGGATAAGGAAGAAGAAGAAAGTAATAATGAATAATAAAGAAGTAAGATAAACAAGTGGTTTTCAATAATATATGATTTTTTTAGAAATATAATTCATTACTACCAAATGATGTAAGTTTGTTTTACATATGATTTCAGTTGTACATGTGTAGGAAATATATTAAATTAAAACGATAGTTATTATGATTTTAGTCATTCATACCAGTAAGTTAGTTCGATATTGTAAAATTGTTGTTAATTCTAGTCATTCATATTATGAGTGCTTTGATATTGGAGTAGAATAATTGTAACTTCAAAAAAACAAAGTGATCTTTTGTAAACTCTATTGTGATACAAAATGGTAGAACATATGTACTATATAAATTGGTGTAATTAGGTTGGATTACCTGTACTGAGGTAACACCTCAAGAAAGTAGATGAGTTTGGAAATGGTTCATTTTTCTTTCTTTTTCCTAATAATTTATTGTGATATAGGAAAATCTTTCTCTGTCATTGAAAGACTTTTTTTCATAAATGTGGTGACTAGAAGTTAAATAAATGACTCAATTTTGAAGACATATTTTAAAATATAAGAATAAGTGAAATATACGATTTCAAAATTTTTAAATAAACATTGAATGTACTTTTCCTTAATATTTATATTTTGAGGATGAAACCTTTTTTTGTGGGGGGAAGAGATTATGATGAAAACCTTCAAACTTAATGGTCAATTTAGAATTACAATTCCTAATTTCAATTTTTGGATCTTTAGTGGTGTCATAATCCAGTATAGATGCGACTCATACATATCCATATACATATTTAAATAGTAACATGGTTTGTATAGGAATTATAATATGTACTTTTTTTAATTAATGAATTTAATTTGCAATATCTATAAAATGATAGCCCTTGAATAAAAAAACTACAAAAAAGAAATCCAACGGTAAGTATATCAGTGTTGACAATGATATTTCATATTTTATCTATACAACATATTTCCTTCAAATATTTTATGAACATTGGTAAACAAAAATATACACATTCTTCAAAATTTCAAAATTTTCATACTCTTTCCTAGACTTGTTGGTCATCTATGTTTTTCCAAGACAAACTCAACTGACCATTGGTAAACACAAATATAAGCATTCTTCAAAATTTTAAAATTTCAAAAATTGTATACTCTTTCCTATACTTGTTGGTTATATGAGTTTTTCTAAGACAAACTTAATCGACCATATTATACTTATATTTATGTATGTATTTATACACACACACACACACACACACACACACACACACACACACACACACATATATATATATATATATATATATATATATATATATATATATATATATATATATATATATATGGGTGTTCATTCGTTGCCCACACGGGTAGCCTGGATTTTCGCTACCCGGAAAAAAAAAGTAACTCTATTGTCAAAAAAGTAACTATGTTGTCAAAAAAGTAACTATGGTGATCAGAAAGTAACTGCACGATTAAAAGAGTAACTCTGTACAAAATATACAGTAGATATATATATAAGGATGGGTTTTTTTATTTTGGAGGGGCAAATGATATTATTTTTGGCTAAATTTTTTTGAGAGCTAGACAAAATAGTCCTCTAGAATTGCAATTTTTTTTTGAAAAAAAGTGTTTGGAAGGGTGGGCGGGTAGCTACCCGTGCGGGCAATAAAGATGGGCCCTGTATATATATATATATATATCTCATTTTCTTATGCCTAAGTTTGTATATATTTCCTCATGGTACTTGTATTGTGCCTCTTGAACTCTATTCTTGACTTCTTTCTTCTCTTACTTGACTAACTAGTATTATAAGTATTATATTATTCACACTAAATGTATAAATAACTTGTATAATTGTTTTTAGTATATCATTGATTATAAATCCAAAAAATATGTATTAAATATTTACTAGAAAGTATTTAAATGTTGCATACAAAATTCTTTCGAAGTGAGATGATAGTTATATGCATATACTAGATATTTCTATAAGTTAATGCATAT
Organism: Alisma plantago-aquatica; assembly: GCA_963693085.1. Classification (NCBI taxonomy): domain Eukaryota; kingdom Viridiplantae; phylum Streptophyta; class Magnoliopsida; order Alismatales; family Alismataceae; genus Alisma; species Alisma plantago-aquatica. Next base: position 369,263,364 of record OY856413.1, on the reverse strand, counting down.
ACATCTCGTTATATGTCCTAACGATTTTCTTAGTATATGAAATCTATAAAGTTAAAATTTGGCTTATGACCTGAAAGAATTCTAACTGGATTTATTGTATTCTATTCAAAAATATATTACTATGATGATTATATGCATATATCAATATAACATATAGTCTTCTTAGACAAACATGGAGCATATGATGGCTAACCTATTAAAGGACTCGATTCTCTTTAGCATAGATTTGGATGCCCATACTTCTGTCACTATGACCTTTAACCTCGACATTTTTTATTTCAGTGGCATTAACCACATTCGACAATGGAGTCCATGCAATACTTCAACCATGATCCACCTTTATAATCGCAAGGTGGTGCACTTTAGAGACCCAAGTAGGGCTTCTACTAGGAAAAGGGAAAAACTCTATCAATTTCAAGATCTAGAAGATGAAGCATAGGCATTGGGAACCTCTACTCTCCTCAACCCTACTTAATGAAGGTCATGTCTTGGTACAAGGTATTTGTGACAAAGATACCTAAAATATTGTGAAAGTTTTGGTATACAAGTACAAGGTTTTAGTTCTTGGATTGTATGAACCTCATTGTAGCATAGTAAGATCTCTCATCATTATACAGAAATTTGCCTACCCTTAATCCCATTAGGTGGAGGAGGTATGTTCTCAAGGGATATTTGGGTGCTTTGGAAACCCAATGTCACTCTTAAGATCCTATGTTCCCATAAACAATTCATATAGTACAAGATTGATAATCCTTAACCGCATACCATTGTGTATGCTAGCAAGTACAAAAGTGGTAGACACCTTCTATTGAACTAGTTACATTCTATGGAACCCTCCTTAATGATACCATGGGTTGTTGTAGGAGATTTTAGCATGGATGTGTACCCATCTAATAAGTTTGGCATATCAACCTTTGACATCATCAACAACAAGGAATTCATCAAGGCAATGAACTCCTTCCATTGTACGACATTGGAGAAAGCAATGCACACACCACCTTTAGGAGGCATCTTCTTCATGAATGACTCAATAGAGGATTTGGAAATTGGGACCATATCAATTTCGTTGCCTCCAATTCCATATAGGTTATGGAACTCATTCATTCAGATTATGATAACTTTTTTGACAACATCTTCCTCTACCAAAAAGAAACTACACATCCACCCATTCACCTCTGTGAGATGGGACATTGTGCCAGGGTTCAAACGCTTCCTCCATGATAACTAGAACCCTACCTCCCCAATTCTACAAGTAGACATAAGCTTCCTGGAGCTAACAACCACTTGGGATCTCTCCTACATGAAGGACATGAGAGATAAACATCACCTCACCAGACAATCAAATAGAACCAATTGTAGTTGGATCTCTCATTTCATCTTAATATATTCCTAAACACTGTCAATCTTTTGATTCCATCCTATGCAGGGAGGAGATGGAGTGGCAAAACAAGTCACATTGTGACTGCATCAAGTTAGGAGATACCAACACCCACTATTTGCACTCAATGATTAAACCAAGAAGGTGGAAGTACAAGATCGTGATGCTTAATGTCTAGAATGTCCTGTAGTTAGAAAATGACCAACTGATCAAACAACTAACTCTTTCATTCTTTTCTAATGTTAACCAAGAATGTGACATGGAAACAAGGTAAGCTTCAAGTAGTTCCTTCATCAATATTTTTCCTTCTCATTCTAATCTTGAGATAAATGATATATTCATTACACCCCAACAAGAAGAGATATGGGATGCTCTCATCACCATGTATCCACTAAAAGCTCCACACCTTGATGGTGTGGATTTTTTCTTTATCTAGATGAATTGGCCTATAGTCAAGCAACAAGTGTGGAATTTTGTCATGGTCGTGTTCTAAGGTACCCCTTTTGACTAAATTCTATAGACTCCACTCTAATTCATATTGAAAATGTCAATTTCCCTAAATAATGCTCTTAGATATACTCCATTTTGTTAACAATGTATGCAACAAGTTGTTAGACAAGGTGATAACATCTCAAATTAAGCCTTTTCTCAAGGATTGGATTTCTCCTCTCCAATATGGCTTTGTACATTGTAGAAGGATTTGGGGACAACGATGCACTCGTGCAAGAGATCATTCACTCAATGTATCCCACAAAAGGAAATATTACTTTTCCCTAATGATGAATATGGTAAAAGCCTTAAACAAGGTGAGATGGGAATTTATTGAAGACACATTGCTTAAAAATTCCATTCCACCTAACATCACTACTATCATAATGCAAAATGTTATAGCCGGTTACACCTCTATCATGTGGAATGGTGAGACAATCAATTCTGCTAAGCCTTCCTGTGTAGTTAAACAAGGGGACCCTTTGTCCCCTTACCAATTTGATCTATGGCTTGACATGTTTAGTCAACTAATCATAGACGAGATAAATTGAGGAAATTGTATGATGATTGTCTTGACCATAAGGAAGTTACAATTTTCCCATGTTAACTTTGCATATGACATTATATTGTTTGCAAAAGCTCAATACAGCAACCCAACATAGTTAGAAGATTCCTTCACCTATTTAGCTTAGCTTCAAGATAATTTTTGTCTCATGATAAGTCAACCATTTTCTTCTCAACCAACATCCTGAGAACAACAAGGTCTATTTCAAGGCTCAATATTCATGAAGCCTCCAACCTCGATAAGATATGGAAATCTCTATAATTCACTGGAGGAAAAGGAAGGAAAACTTCAATTATCTGATTGAGAGGATACATCTGCAAATTAATAAATGGCATAACATCATCCTATCATTGTTAATAGGGTCACTTTGGCATGTCCATTATCTCATCACAATCATTATACAATGAAGTTGTTTAGCTACCAATATCCACTAGCAATAATATTTATAAACTGACCAGGAAATTCATTTAGAATGGCCCATCATCTAGCAAGTGTCTCAACCTTATAGCTTGGAAGCATCTTACCAAACCTCATCATCGATGTGTCTTGGGAATCAAGAAAGGAAAAGATTTAAATGCAGAACTGATCACGAAACTTTCATGTGCCTTCATACAGAAACAAATGACTTCATGGATCCAACATATGTTTGCTACATACTCTAGTAATGGGGCATATAAATCCATCATCTCCCACATCTGACATAGCATAAAAATGTAATACCTATCCTACTCTACCACTCAAGCGGAGCTATAATATTTGGCTTCAACACAGAGGTGTGGATAGATGCTTGGATCAGAGAAGGTCACGCCCCCACATTCAAACCACACTACTTTGTCCCTGATGATATTAAAGATATAAAGGTTGCTAACCTAGTTGATGTTGGTATATGTGCTCATAGAGACAATTATATGATGATTTTATCAGGGAATCAAGTACTTGATTTAATAAATATTAAAGGTAAGTCTATATATTATGTTGTCTTAATCATGATATGATGACACATTATGGTATAGATCTAAATAATGTTGTTACTCAATGACATGTGTCTTTAGGTTGAGGATTTAAACAATTACATCATATGTATGATACGAGTACATACATTCTTGTTATATCCCTTGTCATATATTATTGAGGAAGCAGAATAGATGACAATAATACATAAGACCACAATGTGTATTGACTAATGGCATCATCTCATTCATCCTGATATTGGATATAAGGTCAAACACACATGTATTTGTTAGAGATCAATGCACCAGACAGACCCACCTTGATAGTGGTACTTTGAAACCATGGAATGGTAGTTGGAATCATCTCTGAAAGTGATAGTGGTGATTTTGGTTCTTAGACCCGATGCCACTACACTCAAACATGTTATTCGGTGAACTTTGGCACCATCCAATGTGACCTAGAATAAGGATTGAGATAAAGGTGATGCTCGGGTATGTTGTGAGACATGGGGATGAAATGTGTGTGAATTAGATGATATTTGTCCCTTATACAAGAGTTGATATCTCAACCACTTGATAAGAGAGATTGAGAGATGTATGGCCATACTCATGTGAGTCAATATGTGATATGTGAGATCACATGCATCTAATAAAATCTTCTCTAGTTCAAGGAATATGGATTGAATGTTAAGAGGATGACGATTCATGCCTCATGTTCAATTTAGATATTAGAGACAAAGGAACTACAAAACCATAGTATCACTTATCATGGATTGTAGGTCAAAATTGTTCTCTAACTTTCCAATAAATTGGGAACCAATGATGTGTTTCGAGATAACTCATTGTTTGTGATGTGATAATACAATTATGGACGTTCACTGCCGACATAATATGGGACCTATAGGGTCACATGCATATGATGTACTTGGATAGGATTTTACTCATGGATTACATTTAACTTGGTTACTAAAAGTGTTTAGGAAATCAACTTAAGAAATATTGTCTATAAGTTGACCGACTAGGGTTCTAGTTAATCAATTAGAATGTCCAATTGACTGACTGAACACCTTTTGACACTGGCCGATGGAACAAGCCAGTCGAATCGGTGGAGTGTCCAACTGACTAAATAGACATTGGTCCTAGGGGATGGTCAAAATAATAAGGCGGCTGATTAAATGTTCAAATTGACCAATTGGATGCAAAATATCTAGTTTAACTAGGTCAAATGATTAATGATATGTGTAATGACATGCATTAACCATCACATTGAAATCCAACGTATGCAACACTGAATACAAATCAATCAACTGACTGAATACTCCAGTCAATCGATTCTCTATGAAAATCTATGAATTGGATATTCCATTCGACTGACTGGTTACATGAATCAATTGTCAAACCATAAGATCTATATTTTTGTATCCCGTGGGTTTTGGAAGCCCTAGCTCATCCACTTTTATATGAGGTGGGAATGTCCAAGGCTCTAGACACACCTTTCTCAATGTTGTGGAAGTTGATTCTAGCATGTTGACAAAGGAAGGATAATCACTTCCCATCGACTCTAGAAGCACGATGAAGAGTTTGTAGTGGTCTCTAGAAGAACGACATGGAGTTTCTGGTGGTCCACATGGACTACATAGAGGCATGGAAGATGTTTCTATCATGCTAGGAGAAAGTCATCAACTATCATCTATGGTTGTTACACCATTAGGACATTGTTGACTACCTTTCATGCCCTACTTGTGAAAGAAGCACATGACCAGGTATATACCTTGTGCCATCCTTCCACTGTCATAATTGCTGAACTGATTCATTGGTTATGGGAATATGGAAAGAAGTTTTTTTGGTTTTTTCTACCAACTCTATCACCATATTTCTCTACAGTTAAGGATGATGGCTCTTGGGATTTAGGTTTCTTATACAACTAGTTCAATACTACTACCATCAATGATAATCTCTGCATGCCCACCCCAAGGTTTTGTATGGTGAGGATGCTCTAATTTGTCTATGGACTACATATGGAATCTTCACTACAAACACAACCCAGCGACTCCTTAACAATATTTACGATAATGCTAACCTATTCACTATGTTGTAATCTAGGCTTCTACCATTCCTCATTGGATGAAGAATCACCTCTGGCTAATTCATAGGAATAGGCTCCTCATGAATAGACTTATATTTAAAAGGGAAATATACCTAGACAACATCTGTCTAGAATATAATAAACATGAAAAAGACACTCTCCATGCCCTATGCGATTACACTAAGCTCAAAAGGACATCATGATTCCTCATTCCCAAGGAAGATACTAATTTCTTTGATTCATCTTACACTACTAACTAGATTGTTTATAATACCAACACTCTGAAAACTATTGAAGACTGGAGAAACATTTTTGTTTTTTCCTACTAGCTTCATAGGAAGAAAAAGGACTCATTTATCTTCAAACAAAAATCTAAGTTGTAACAACTTGACTTTTCTTTCTCCTCCTTTGTATACCTTCCCTCTCCTCTTATGACTCAACTAACTCGATCTGATCTTTACTACATGATTTAGGTGTCTTGATGTGTTCTGAGGTCACTTTGATTCTATGATCTCAGATGTAACACTATCTCACAAGTTTAACCTAAGTTTAGTACCTTGATGTTTCATGCTTTGCCAATTATTTTTGACATTCATGAATGAACTCTTTTGTCCTTCAAGGTACACTATGTTGTAGATTTTCCAATTTCAAATCTTTGGACATAAAACATCATGCCAATCAGACCTACAGAACTCAAGTTTTGGCATTATAAAGTTTGCATGTTCCTTTTAGCCTTCTTACTCCTTTTCCTCTACTTTGGGTCGATCTTTATAGGCCCAAAGTATCAAAATTGTGGCCCAACTACTTTCTTCTCTCCCCGTTCCGCTTTAGGAAATAAGCATTAAGCTGGAGAGTCATCGCTCACCTCTAAGAGTAATTGGGAAATAGAGAACTTGAACCCCATGATGGACATAGAGAACTAAAATCTAATCCTTTTTAAAGCCACCCTTTACTTCATTTCTAGTTTCCACTCTTGTTCTAGCCACCACTCTTTCCTTCCTCACACTCCCTTCATCTTTCTTCATCCCCTTCTCTTCCACCTCCCTATTTGTAGCTTCATTCTCTAGAAACTCTGACCCACCCCACTCCTTTTCTTGTTGATCATCACGGCTTCTCGAAATTTGAGAATGAGTGCACACCACCGACATGGACATGATGAGCACTGACAACCATTGTTCGGGATGCTGCAGGCGCCATGGGTGTGGGAGTAGAAGGTAGGGATCCCCTGTTCTGTCTCTCTTTTGCTAGTTGGAACAAAGGAATCCTAAGATCATCCGTGACATGAAGAGGGCTTTGAGATAGACCGTTGATCCATGACTGACCAAGAAAGTGGACGGTCAAGATCGCACTAGGCAGGGCACCTCTAAGGGGCAAGAGAGAGCCCCCCCAACTACTCAGTTGTGGTGCAAATTGGTGAGAAGTGAGTGGAAGTGGTCCCCTATCATGTTTGCACCCTTCCAATAGATGTGGGTGAGCCATGGGATCGCAGGACAAGGCCCTAGATCATCACATCAATTTTAGCAATGCCCCCAACCTCCTATCTATGTAGCTCCTTATGCAAATGTTAGAAAAATCACAACTCCTAACCCCTTAATCCAAATACTGGCGTATTATATATCAAATTTATCCTCTCAAAAAGATCTACAACATGGACCTAGTTACATACCCTAACTCTAATGATTTGTGTCATTGTTTCCCTAATATTGCTATCTTTTAATCATGTTGTATATAGTTATGCTTTATTATCTTAAAGATTGGTTATTTATTGCTCGACCTACTTCCTAATACTGTATTCAGTATCTTAGTCCATTTTGCAGCCTACAAATCGTTTTAACCTAACTTTGATCCTATTGATGGCCTCATGATTCTAATGTACCCTTTTGTGACTTGTTTGGACTAATAATGATGTAGCTTGCCCTAAATTTCTAATCATGCCTCTTAATGATGCCTAATGTTGGACCAACCTCTAAATCAGTGTCAAGTACCCCTCCATGACACTATATAATCCCATGGACCATTATGATCATGTTTATGCTATATGGTACTTAATGCTTGATTGTGCCACATTCTCAATGATTCTTGATGATATTTAACCATAGTATGGTTATTGGACCCCTTATGCATCACACTATATTAGACCCTTGAAATCAGTAGTAATGTGATGGGTTGTGACCAAAATGGCTATGTCCAAATCCTTTCATGATGTAATTTTGTATGTTCCCCTTATTGACCTAAATGTTCATACATTCCTTGATTGTGTTTCTAGTGGCTTGATGCTTGTGATATGGATATTTCTCTCTTGACCTCCCCTATATATTAGGGAATACTCTACACCTTATATCTTTGTTGTGGATGTTCCATCTAGGTCATGTCTCAAACCTTAATTACATATGTAACCCATGTCTATAGTTGAATGATTGTTGTTTTTTGTGAATGCTTGATATGATGCCTAAACTTGGGGTTATCCACCTAACTTGGGTTGTGATTCATATGTCCATACCTTACTGATCTAAAAAATATTTAATGCTTGGTTCTCATGTTGTATGACCCTTGACCTCAATTTAACATTTATCATCATTTTGACCTAATTATGTACATAAATGACTCAAATCTTGCAATGTCCATATGAAACATTGAAATAAATTGAAACTCGAACCACACCTCCATGATGACCTATAGGCTAGTAAAATATTTTCAAACATGTAATTAATCAAACTTGAACCTAACTTGGCCCAAACCCTAAATAAATCTAATTAGGGTTAATGATGAGAATGTAATACATGCATGCAATCTTATGCTTAATCTGGTTTGTCTTATGATCTAGATGGTCAAGGACGAGCTAGGTTATGAATCTCTGAATTAGGTATGATCTTTAATAATTCTATGATAACGGAATTCTTTCTTGAAATGTGATGCATATGTATGCTTGTTTATTTTCTCAAATATTGCCATGTAGTATTCTACTATGCACTTGGTGTTTATCTCGCATCGTTGTTTTATAAATTGCAAACATAATATGAAAACTCCATTATAAAATGTTGAAACTCTTGACGATGGCCTTGAGGTCCCTCACATATAAAAGGGTTAGCAAATCTTGAGCACCCTTATCGACTCTTCTAATGGGAAGTAGTCAAAGGCCTTATGAATCCATGATGTTGTTAGTATAATTAGAGTGAAGTGATATAAAATACAGGCTCTCCTTTTACTAAGAACTTAACTTGTTTATTCTTGTTCGTTAGTTCTACAAATACTTTCAAATTATGCAAATCTTATGTATATGTATCATTTAGCCATGTCATCAGCACCTCGTGTGCTTGACCCATCTTGTTTCATGTATTTAATAGGTTCAGAGATGGCTAGAAGTGATGGGCTTGGTGAGCAATATCAAGTGTTCTTGTTGTAAGATCCCTAGAATACATGAGTCGACTTGTAAAAATTGCACTCTTGAACATGTAATTCAAATCTTGTAAAAAATAATGTTGCTTAATAATACTAGTTAAATATTGAGATTATGATTGGTGTTTTTATCTTGTTATTTGTTCATGTATGCTAACTCTTCGCTTCCACATTCACACTTTAAAAATACCATGCTAGGGACAGATGCCTAGGTCCTATCACCATTGACTTTATAGTCATTTGGAGTTAGGATTTAGGTAACAAACAATTCCATGATACAAGCCACCAAACATTACGGTTGTGATTTTCCATGTAGATATTGCCTCTGTCAAATCAGCACTCAATAAACCTCCACTCATAAACCTACCACTGAATCCATGGAGAACTTTAGTGTCAGCATTCTCCTGGATATGCTTGTGATGCACATAGACCCTACCGTGAGTTATACGAACAACCTCAAATCCACTAGTATGATCACAAGGAGCAATACAAGTCATTGGATAAGAGGTGCCTGTTGAATCATGAAAGGGACTGACTTGATGGAAGGAGAACTCTATGTACTTCTAGATGGATTCCTTTATGCGTGAGCCAATGCATCATTTACTAGGGTTCTCATTAATGACTTGAGCAATGTTGTCTTAGGAACTAACAGTGTTAAGAAATCACTTGATAAGTATAGCCTACTTGTGCATGAAATGTAGGAGATCAAATAGGTGATTCATGCAAAAATAAACCTAAACAAGCTATTTGATCAACTAGCCAAACACTGCCTGAAGCAACCAGAGCCACACTTATAATGGAAATCAAGTCCATCTTTTCATACTTGATAATTATGTAGAAGACCTTTGAGATTTTCCTTCTATTTTCTCTACTACTTTTGCTTCAGATCCAATGTAGTCATGTTCCTCAAGAGACCCAGATGTAACTATTGGGCTAATATTTATCAAAAAAAAATACTAAATGCATAAATAAGTTAAATAATGTATACCATTGAATAGATTGATTATTTTTTGGTGAACCACACTCTTCTATTGCTTTTTTTCTATTTTTATAAATATGTACATTTTCCTTTCTATACATCTTGGGAGAACAAAACTTTTTCCAAATCAAAAGAAAAAACCAACAACAAGGAAAAGAAAAGTCAGAATATCAAGATAAATATAGGATAAGAAAAAAATAAAGAAGATCTCATTTCAGAGGAAAAAGTGATATGTACTTCTCTGACAGGGAAGAGGGGGAGACAGACAAAACTCTGCGACATGGAGGTGGACAACACAAATGAAGCAGTTGAGATGTTGAAGAAGGTCAGAGGGAATTCGAATCACAACAATGGACAAGGGGATGTCACAGTCCAAGTAGTGGAGGCTGGAGAATCCCAAACCCAGGAAGAATAATGAAAATTCTAAGTTGGATCTATCAGGGTCTAAGCCGCCCTGACACGGCGAACGCTCTTCGATCTTAGTGTTGGAGGGAGAGCCCAAACATAGTTTCTTTAATGGAAACTATGATATATGCTAAAGATTTGGAGGTAGTCAAAAGGAAGTGCGGGTTCACATAGGGATTCTATATTGCTAGTATTGGGAGAGCGGGAGGTGTGGGACTATGGTGGAAAGATGCAAATCTGACTATCACTTCTTATTCACAACATCACTGCGAGTGTGAAATTTTTTAGGGCAATGGGAAGAGTCCTGGAGGGCGGTGGGGATATATGGTTGGGCCGACCAATGACAGAAGTACAAAACCTGGAACCTAATGAGAGAACTGAAGGTGGGATCACTACTGCCAACTATTTTCTTTGGTGATTTTAATGAGATTGTATCAAATTCGGAAAAGCAAGGGGGTCCACCCAAACCCATTCGTTTTATCCAAGACTTCAGGGATGCCATTGATGACTAAAATATTATGGATCTGGGATATAGTGGAAGCACATTCACGTGGATATGTGGCCTCATACTAGATACATTAGTTCAAGAAAGGATGGATAGAGCCTTGGGTTGTGTAGCATGGGCAAGCATATTTCACTAGGTGAGAGTACATCATTTGATAAAGTACGAATCAAACCACGTGCCCATCATCATCACTACAGAGTAGAGTGGGAAGAGGAGAATGCACCGCAGACAACAACACTTCTTCTTTGAGCCTATGTGGGTGGAGGACCCACAATGCGAACAAATTAAAAATGACACGTGGAATGAGAGAACACATGTGGGGGTCCATGAGAGGATGGCGGCTTGCAGAACAATGCTAAAAAAGTGGGCTGAAGTGGAATTTGGAAATGCAAAAAAGAAAATAAAATAGCTAGAAATGGAGCTATCAAAGGTACAAGGGCTACCACCCGACATCACAAATCTAAGGAAATGCACGACCATTGCTACTGAGCTTCAGACATGGCAAAAAAGAGATGAGGCATACTGGCATGCTAGGGCAAGGGTAAATGAAATGAAGGCAGGAGACAAAAACACAGCGTACTTCCACCACAAAGCTTCTCAAAGGAAAAAGGGGAACAAAATTGATGGACTATATGTGGAAGATAGGCAATGGAAGACGGAGGACGCAGAGATAGAAAAGATCATCTTGGGTGTTACAACCCCAATTTTTGGGTTTATTTGGTGAGAAATGTAATTTCTCATAATAAGGATATTTGAACAAATAATGATATGATGTATTTGGTTTTGTTTATAATAGCCTTGATGTTTGTGTTGTGGGCTTTATTGGCTATTGGGCCCAAATAATAAGAAAATTCAATTAGTGAATGAATAATTGAATATTTGAGAAAAGAATAAGATGGAAACCTTTAGAAGGCAAATTCAAAGAAGGATTTCGTGCCTCTTGGGTTCTTTGGGTTCCAAGGAATCCAACGTTGCATAAAGAGTGCAATAAGAAAAGAAAAGATCAATTAAGTATTTCTTTATTAAGAAAGAAATTGAAAATAATGATAAAATGTGGAAAACAAGTGAAAAGAGATATAATTGAGTTATCCTTTGTGGAATTTTGTATCCCAAGGATTCCTAATGATAAAAGGAATACCAAGGAGGAAAATAAAAGAGAAATAAAGAGAAATCCTCAAAAAGAGATATTTTAATGAGAAATAAACAAGATAATGGGAAATAATGAAGTTTAATGCATTTAGATGCATCTAGAAGGATAATGAGTATCCAATAAAAGGATTTCGAAATAATAGAGTTTCTTGGGACCCAAGGAGTCCCAATAAAGAGGAAGGAAAGCGAAAATACTAAATTGCAAAATAAGAGGATAATGTGAAACATTATTAATGAATTTTGTGATTTTGCTAAAAAGAAGTAATTTCTATTAAAGGAAATAGAATTTTGTGTCTTTTGGTTAGAAGGCAAGTGTAAAAGAGATTAAGTAAGAGGATTTTCGAATCCCTAATTACCAAAAGATATGGTTTATCAAAAGAATAAGGAAAGAGAGAGGAACTTGCATCCTAATGAAGGAATTGAATTCCTTTTGGGAGAGAGAGTTTGTTTGCTTCGACGGCAAGCATCCCAGGGCGTTCCTACACTCCCCTATATAAGGGGTAAGGCCTTGGGCCGAGTTCAGAAGATCCCACACACCATCTTCTCTTCTTCTTCCATGTTCTCATCCATAAACCCTAGCGGAAGAAAGCGTTGTGATCCTAGCACAACTAGGAGACCAAGTGGGTTGCGAATGAAGTTGTACCTTCCTTGATGTCAGAGCAAGCTCCAGCAAGCATCGCCATGCCCTCAATAGCGCGCCACAGCAGCAGCACGGCTACACAAGGCAGCTGCAATGGCGGGTAAACCCGGCCAACCCTGGACATCTTGGCCGCATGTTTAGGGTGCTGAGGGTGCGCCCAGCCATGGCGGAGGTGGGGCGCAGGTGGGCGTGGAATTTCATGCCTTGGAGAGGGCGGAGCAGCCCTGCAAAGAGCCATCCTCGGCGGCCTTGCGGCTGGATGTAGGTAGAAGACGACCTAAGGGTCGTTAGACTGTTCTACCCCTCTGCAATGTGCCGGATCTGTTGGTTAAGTGGAGGGTATTTCTGTCTTTTCATTATGTTTACAAATTTGCAAGGCAACGTTGCATGGAGCAGGACAAGTGGCGTGTTCTGATTGGCCCAAAAGTAAGTGATTTTGCAAATTTCATAACTTAAGATTGGTAACTCGGATTAAAACAAGTCTTATATGAAAATTGATCCTCAGAACGAGGGGAATACAAAGAAATTATGTATGAAGCCCAATTCTTCTTGAAACTAAAAAATTATAGGGTTTTACATCTTTTGATGCATTAATGGATAGAAAAACCCCTAGAATGATGTAAAAACGAACATGATGAATCTTTTATATATTTTGATCAATCTTAACCTGTTATGAATAAAAGGAATGATAAAATCATAAAAGATGATTAGTATGTTGGTTTTAGGGTTTTATGATCATGAACATGGTTTAATGGACGAAAAACCCTGATTTGAGTAAATATGAGTTTTAGTGGCCATAACACGATATTGCAAGAATACAATTGTAATATAATGATTCTTGAACATAGTTTGGATTAGAGAATCTTTGATAAAGGTAATTAAGATGATTAGGTTTATGTAGGAAACCTTAGAAACCCTAAATTGAATATAAAGGATACATCTTTGAAGACTAATAGGTTAATTTGAAAGATATTAACCTGTTCATTGATAATATAGAGTTTTCATCCGTTTGGTATACAAAATTGGTAGTTTTAGGGTTGTAATCCATAAATGAAGAATAATTCATATGGGAACCCTAATTGGGATAAAAGAAGAGGAATACCATGATATTTCAGATTAGGGAAGTAAAATACAAAATGAAGATCCTAAGACTGTTAAGAATATTAAAAGGAGAGAATTTAAAGGTTTTAAGTAGATTTGATGAATTAGGGTTCTTAATAACTAAGAGTGGAGGCAAAACCCTAAATCCCAAGGAAACCCTAAAATTGGAATAGAAATCCTAAGGATGATGATGATATTGAATAATTATTAATAAAAGGAAATTGGTTTATTTATTTCAGGATTTCGTGCATGATTGGTTGCTTGATTGGGATTTCTATGTTCTGATTAATTCTATATCTGAATCTGCAATACAGGTATGTGGTTACGCTTATGAATATCTCGAGTTAGTTTTCTGAGGTTTATCGAAGCTTTCATCGATGTCATGAATTAATTATTGGAAGGTTTTAATTCATTAAAACTATAATGTGGATATGACTATCACCTAAGATATGTGCCTACTAGCTCAGATCATGGTCCCCTCTGTGGCTTAATAATTGACCTAGTAAATGGCTACCAATGGAGTAGGTCCATTAGGTCATTAGATGACTTAGTAAATGGCTACCAATGGGGTAGGACCATCAAGTCATCATGAGTTAGATATTGGGCTACCTGCTAGTAGTGCCATGTGACTCTATTACCCTAGGTATTGGCTACCTGTAAGGTAGGTCCATGGGGGTAAGAAGCTACCTAAAGAGAGGTAGCATACAAGGGATAGCACAGAGTTAGGGGATAGGTAAGGATTGAGTAGTAAGGCTTAAAATGTAATCTTGGTTGTTAAATGATTAATTGAATGATTACATTGTTAACATATTTGCATGATTATTGTTTCCCCCACATACCAGCTTTGGCTGACCGACGTTTTGTTTTTCGGCATTTTAGGTACAATGAAAAGAACAAACAGTAAAGTAGCATATGTGGTATTAAAAGAGAATTAAAGTGCAAAGGAGGATTACATAAATTAGTATTTTTGTCGATAGAAGTTTTGAAATCCCAGTTTTGAAAGGTATGCCAAGTTTTTATTTTTACCATATTTCAGTATAGTTGGTAGAATTTAATAATTGTTAATGATTATTTGTCAAACCTTTGATCTGGGTTGTTGGTTAACGACTCTGTCCTTTTGGTCTCCCTTAATTGGGGGTTACTGGGAGGCGGGGTCGTAACAATTGGTATCAGAGCCTAGGTTCCTCATTTAACCATTAATAATTATTCAATTTTACAAACTCTGTAGAACCCAAGGGAGTTATTAGAGGATTATCCGAAAGACGGAGGTGTCTAGAAAAGGATCACGACCGGGGGCTGGCAATATTTTCCTCCGCACTGCTAGTCAGAGTACGAGGACTCCCGGATCTGTGTGACTGCCTGGCCAAAGTCTTAGGGTATGAATCGAAATAAGATACCTTTAGGACTTTCTCATCTTATTCATCCCTTCTCATCACAAAAGTTTGTTAAGGACCTAAAGGATTAGGGTTTTCTTTCTCCTCTTCACCCTCTTGAGGTATGGGTATGGTTAATAAGGTTTAAGGAATCCTCCACCAAATTAATGAAAAGAATGTAAATAAGATGTCATGGATATAAGCTTAATAGATTAAGCACAAATTAAAGAATAGATACATGCTTAGGTTGTATGACATAAGTTGTCATGTCTTCAGAAGAGACCTGAGGCTAGACCTTCTTGTCGGGAGGATAAGTTAGTCTTGGAGATAGAGATCTCCATTGCAAGTAGAGACATGGCACATCCTCTGAGGATGATGCTAACCCTAACCCTAAGTGAAGGATAGAGAGAGATGAGTTGGACCAGGTGTTTGAAAGGACATGCCTTTGGGATGCCATATGATCCATTGGTGACCTAGCACCTTTGGCAACCCAACCCTGGGAAGGGTCGTGAATGTTAGGGTAAGGATAGCTCCTTAGATGATGATGTTACTGAGGGACCTTAGAAACCCTATGGGCTTATGTGAGTAGGGCATAGCATGCACCCATGGTACGTTAGTAGTGTGAGAAAAGGGTTGAAACCCTGACCAGGAGAGTATGAAGGATGGCTTATGAAATAAGCATAAAGAACTATGGATAACCTTGAGCAAAACATAAGTAGAACATAGGATTCATCCAGGTAGGGGCATGCTTTTAAGGTCGACCCTTCATGAAGAAAGGACCTCTAATGTTGAGGTTGGGACACCAAGCAAGAAGTTCGTAAACCTAGACCCCGAAATATGAGGAACAGTGAGGAGTCGAGGATGATGCGACCTAAGTGGATGATAGTGGTAGCCACATGCTTGATCCCTAGGGTTTGCTGATGTCTTGGTTACCATGGGAAGAACCAAACCCTAGAGAGAGGATGAGTCTGCTGATACCTATATACCTATGATATAGATGAGAAGGAGAGTTCCTTAGACCCAGAAAGGTATAGTATCAGGTTATGAGGCCTTGAAACTTGTTGATTGACCTTGAGGAGGACTCAACTTTAAAGTGTTGATCAAGGAAAAAGATGACAGGAAGTGTATGTCATACCCGTTATGTGTTTGATTTGTGGTTAAGAGATAGAGTATGTAGTTGGACACCTACAAGTGAACCTAGGCCTAAGAGGGGAAGTGGTGTACCTAATGCTCATGATGAGAGTTGAGTTCCTATAGAAGCGAGCATGGTACTCCTCATGTATAGAGGAAAAGGGGAGCCCCTTAAGTTTAAAGTATGTTTGATGAACCCCTCATAACTAGGTTGATGATAAAGGAAAGTACAATCTCTATTCAGCATCGAGGAAAGAGGACAAGTATGACTTAGCATGGTTCAGTAGGTGATCTGGTTGTGCCTTAATAGCTTTCTAGGGCTAAGTAGGCTCATGTTGATGTGAACCCTAGACCTAAGAGCTTTTGTGACCTTATTGTCAAGAGATAATTTTCCTCCCATCCCGGGAGAGGGACCCCTTTGGTAGGGTGTATATCAGTTTTGTTGGTTTAGGGTAACCTAATGAGGTCTCAAAGGATCTTGACAAGCTAAGTGAAAAGTACATGCTAGGAGGATGAACCTGTAGACCCACAGATATCTATCTCTAAGTGCATACGGATGAGTTACCATGGAGGTAACCGGTAAGGGGCCTGACCATGGTGGACAGGTCACCATGACCCCTATGAAAGGAGGAAAGTCTGCCCATGAATGCAGAGAGAGAGATGATGAATGCTTGGGTAAGGTTCTAAGTTGGACATGTACTATAAATGGAGAATCCTAAGTCTATCGTAGGGTCAGGTAGGGATAAGACCGATGAAAGTAGGAGTTACCTAATTCCCCAGTTGCACATGACCATAGGGTCGGGAGGAAACAACTATCATTGTCTGAGGGCCATGGGTTAGGAGATTGATCACCTTGATGAACTCATGGGACCCAAAAGGCAGATGAGTAGGGCACTCTCTTAATGCATGAGGGAAGAGGGATGACCCCAAAAGTTTCAGCACCCTATAGACCTAGAGGAGATGACCAAGGATTGAGAGGTGACCCAAGTAGGTTCAAAACCAGTTTTCCATGGAGGTAACTTGAATATCAAGATGATTGTAATATAGAGGCATAAACAACACGTTTCAACTTAGATTTAAAGGTGACTTTCAAGGTTGGATGTACCATCTCTACTCTTGGAACAGGAAGAACTCTGTATTTGGACTACAGCCAAATGCTTATTTCCTCTTATTATGGGAGTGAGAGATAGGACAGTACGCATGCCATACACCAAGGATAAAAGAGGATGTGAATTGGAACGTTGCTATGAGGTATGAGGACAGAGAAGATAACATACCTAGGTAAAGTGAATGATACATGGATGGTTGGCAAACACTAGAGAGAAATAAGGTAGTCATCTTATAAGGATGTTTTTAGCATGAGAGATGAGTTATACCAGATTGAATTCAAAACCAAGAGGTGAGTCTTACAAGGTTGAGTTTGATCACCATGTTGATGAGATCAGAGAGTGTGCTTGATGAATACAGACCTGGAGTTGAGATGGGATGATAAGTGGAATACATAGAGGTGTATGTGAAGTGGTAATGGATGCTCTGGTTGAGTTATAGCCGCCTAGTTTGGCTAGAAGAGGTTGTTTGGCTAACCCTAAGTTTGGAAAGGGAGATATGTGTGGCTAACACTAGTGTAATGAGATCAGTTAATGGATGTTTGTTTAGCCAATCTAGTCCTTGATGCAATAAAAGGATGGTGGTAGAACCTCAGATGCACTTCTTTAGAAAAGAAGGTGATGAAACCCTGACTAGAGTGGTTTAGGGTTTCGGAGGAATCAATTTTGAGGAATCACGACATATAGGATATCATGATTGAAGATCACCGTACACCATGGTTCTAGCACTTTGGATGCTTAAGATGAAGTTGCATGTGGTATATGGCCATGCAAGCCAGGAGGTAAAGGACGAACCCCAGTAAACCAGTGTATCTCTATAGAGGACAAAAGAGTCCCTGAGAGGGAATGGGAGTTCATCACTATGGATGTTGTGATAGGTCTCTCCTAGACCAAGGAAGGTCGAGATGCAATATGGGTTATGGTAGATAGCCTTACCTAGATGACCTGAGAAAGAAAGAGTTCTGTCAAGTGACAGATCTGGTTGAACTACCCATGAGAGAGATGGTTCAACTAAACCATGAAGCGAGTCCAAAGGTTCTTGAGTTTGACCTAAAGGTTCCCTTCCAAAAGGTGGAAATAGGTACATGAAGAACTTGATGATAGTACCGTTTATCACCCCTAACTAATGGTTAGTATGATCCAGACTAAAGGGTCTGATGAGAGCATATGTGCTCGTTCAGGGTGATGGTTAGAGATAGTTCTTTTTCTATGAAAGATGTGAAAATAACCACCATAGCCAATATTGGGATTTAAAGAAGCTCTGTAAGGGAGGTTGTGTCGGTCACCACTTCAGTAAGGTGATGTTGGTGAAAGGACCACAGTGCGTGTAGATGAAGTCGCTTTGATCAAGCAATGGTTGAAAGGAGCCTAGAGACGACAAGAGTCGTGAGCAGATGCAAAGTAGTCTGACATGCAGTTCACTGTGGGAAATATGTGACATGAAAAATCCGACCCCTCTGAGCTACAGCTAAGGAAGCTGGGTCCCCGATACATGGGTCCATTTGAGATGGATTGGTGGAGAAGATTATGGTTGACTTTATCCCTCAAGATGAATTAATGAGTTCCAGGTGTCCGATTTAGAGCACTATGTGAGGTACCCCAACCATGTGCTGAGCAATGAACATAGTGGGCCCCAAGGGAGGCTGAAATGGCCTGAGTCACCTGAGCCGTTTATAGACGACAGGATGAAAGAACTCAGAGAAAAGAATATGTGATGATAAAGGTTCTTTGGAAGTGCCATGAGTATGGTAAAGCCACATAGGAGCCAATGATGTACATGAAAAAGTCTTATCCTGAATTGTTTGTTTGTTTTGATAGAATTTTGAGGGCAAAATTACTATAAAAGGTGAAGGATGTTACAACCCCAATTTTTGGGTTTATTTGGTGAGAAATGTAATTTCTCATAATAAGGATATTTGAACAAATAATGATATGATGTATTTGGTTTTGTTTACAATAGCCTTGATGTTTGTGTTGTGGGCTTTATTGGCTATTGGGCCCAAATAATAAGAAAATTCAATTAGTGAATGAATAATTGAATATTCGAGAAAAGAATAAGATGGAAACCTTTAGAAGGCAAATCCAAAGAAGGATTTCGTGCCTCTTGGGTTCTTTGGGTTCCAATGAATCCAAAGTTGCATAAAGAGTGCAATAAGAAAAGAAAAGATCAATTAAGTATTTCTTTATTAAGAAAAAATTGAAAATAATGATAAAATGTGGAAAACAAGTGAAAAGAGATATAATTGAGTTATCCTTTGTGGAATTTCGTATCCCAAGGATTCCTAATGATAAAAGGAATACCAAGGAGGAAAATAATATAGAAATAAAGAGAAATCCTCAAAAAGAGGTATTTTAATGAGAAATAAACAAGATAATGGGAAATAATGAAGTTTAATGCATTTAGTTGCATCTAGAAGGATAATGAGTATCCAATAAAAGGATTTCAAAATAATAGAGTTTCTTGGGACCCAAGGAGTCCCAATAAAGAGGAAGGTAAGAGAAAATACTAAAATTGCAAAATAAGAGGATAATGTGAAACATTATTAATGAATTTTGTGATATTGCTAAAAAGAAGTATTTTCTATTAAAGGAAAAAGAATTTCATGTCTTTTGGTTAGAAGGCAAGTGTAAAAGAGATTAAGCGGGTTTTTGAATCCCTAATTACCAAAAGATATGGTTTATCAAAAGAATAAGGAAAGAGAGAGGAACTTGCATCCTAATGAAGGAATTGAATTCCTTTTGGGAGAGAGAGTTTGTTTGCTTCGACGGCAAGCATCCCAGGGCATTCCTACACTCCCCTATATAAGGGGTAAGGCCTTGGGCCGAGTTTAGAAGATCCCACACACCATCTTCTCTTCTTCTTCCATGTTCTCATCCATAAACCCTAGCGGAGGAAAGCATTGTGATCCTGGCACAACTAGGAGACCAAGTGGGTTGTGAACGAAGCTACACCTTCCCTGATGTCAGAGCAAGCTCTAGGAAGCATCGCCATGCCCTCAACAACGCGCCACAGCAGCAGCACGACTGCACAAGGCGGATGCAATGGCGGGTAAACCCTGCCAACCCTGGCCATCTTGGCCGCATGTTTAGGGTGCTGAGGGTGCGCCCAGCCATGGCAGAGGTGGGGCACATGTGCGCGTGGAGTTTCATGCCTTGGAGAGGGCGGAGCAACCCTGCAAAGAGCCATCCTCGATGGCCTTGCGGCTGGACGTAGGTAGAAGACGACCTAAGGGTCGTTAGACCGTTCTACCCCTCTGTAATGTGTCGGATCTGTGGGTTAAGTGGAGGGTATTTCCGTCTTTTCGTTATGTTTACAAATCTGCAAGGCAACGTTGCATGGAGCAGAACAAGTGGCGCGTTCTGATTGGCCCAAAAGTAAGTGATTTTGCAAATTTCATAACTTAAGATTGGTAACTCGGATTAAAACAAGTATTATATGAAAATTGATCCTCAGAACGAGGGGAATACAAAGAAATTATGTATGACGCCCAATTCTTCTTCAAACTCAAAAAGTATAGGGCTTTACATCTTTTGATGCATTAATGGATAGAAAATCCCTAGAATGATGTAAAAACGAACATGATGAATCTTTTATATATTTTGATCAATCTTAATCTGTTATGAATAAAAGGAATGATAAAATCATAAAAGATGATTAGTATGTTGGTTTTAGGGTTTTATGATCACGAACATGGTTTAATGGACTAAAAACCCTGATTTGAGTAAATATGAGTTTTAGTGGCCATAACACGATATTGCAAGAATACAATTGTAATATAATGATTCTTGAACATAGTTTGGATTAGAGAATCCTTGATAAAGGTAATTAAGATGATTAGGTTTATGTAGGAAACCTTAGAAACCCTAAATTGAATATAAAGGATACATCTTTGAAGACTAATAGGTTAATTTGAAAGATATTAACCTGTTCATTGATAATATAGAGTTTTCATCCGTTTGGTATACAAAATTGGTAGTTTTAGGGTTGTAATCCATAAATGAAGAATAATTCATATGGGAACCCTAATTGGGATAAAAGAAGTGGAAAACCATGATATTTCGGATTAGGGAAGTAAAATACTAAATGAAGATCCTAAGACTGTTAAGAATATTAAAAGGAGAGAATTTAAAGGTTTTAAGTAGATTTGATGAATTAGGGTTCTTAATAACTAAGAATGGAGGCAAAACCCTAATTCCCAAGGAAACCCTAAAATTGGAATAGAAATCCTAAGGATGATGATGATATTGAATTATTATTAATAAAAGGAAATTGGTTTATTTATTTCAGGATTTTGTGCATGATTGGTTGCTTGATTGGGATTTCTATGTTCTGATTAATTCTATATCTGAATCTGCAATACAGGTATGTGGTTACGCTTATGAATATCTCGTGTTAGTTTTCTGAGGTTTACCGAAGCTTTCATCGATGTCATGCATTAATTATTGGATGGTTTTAGTTCATGCAAACTATAATTTGAATATGACTATCACCTAAGATATGTGCCTACTAGCTCAGATCATGGTCCCCTCTATGGCTTAATAATTGACCTAGTAAATGGCTACCAAATGAGTAGGTCCATTAGGTCATTAGATGACTTAGTAAATGGCTACCAATGGGGTAGGACCATCAAGTCATCATGAGTTAGATATTGGGCTACCTGCGAGTGGTGCCATGCGACTCTATTACCCTAGGTATTGGCTACATGTAAGGTAGGTCCATGGGGGTAAGAAGCTACCTAAAGAGAGGTAGCATACAAGGGATAGCACAGAGTTAGGGGATAGGTAAGGATTGAGTAGTAAGACTTAAAATGTAATCTTGGTTGCTAAATGATTAATTGAATGATTACATTGTTAACATATTTGCATGATTATTGTTTCCCCCACATACCAGCTTCAGCTGACCGACGTTTTGTTTGTCGGCGTTTTAGGTACAATGAAAAGAACAAACAGTAAAGTGGCATATGTGGTATTAAAACAGAATTAAAGTACAAAGGAGACTTAGATAGATTAGTATCTGTGTCGATAGAAGTTTTGAAATCCCAGTTATAAAAGGTATGCCAAGTTTTTATTTTTATAATATTTTAGTATAGTTGGTAAAATTTAATAATTGTTAATGATTATTTGTCGAACCTTTGATCTGGGTTGTTGGTTAACGACTCTGTCCTTTCAGTCTCCCTTAATTGGGGGTTACTGGGAGGCGGGGTCGTAACATTGGGCTTCTTCCAGAACCTTTTCCAGACATCCAAACCGTCGAATTGGGAAGGGGCAGCCAGTGGTATTACAAGAAAGATAGATGACAGTTCAAGGCAAAGATTGGAACAAGAGATCACAAATGAAGAAATAAAGGCAGCCCTAAAATACATGCACCCAAATAAAGCATCCAGACCGGATGGTATGAAAGCTTTATTTTTCCAAAAGTTCTGGCATATTGTTGGAGAGGATGTATCTAACTATATCAAGGGATGGTGGAAATCTGATAATTGTATAGTTGATCTGAATGAGACTTTGATGGTACTTATTCTAAAGGTCCAAAAACCAACTGCGCTGGGTGAATTCAGGCCGATATATCTGTGTAATGTCATGTACAAAATTGCATCCAAGGTTCTAGTGAATCATCTAATACCTCTTATTGATGGAATCATTTTAGAAAACCAGATTGCTTTCATTTTGGGCAGGTTGATTACAGATAATTCACTCATTGCCTATGAGCTCTTCCATATTATGAAAGGGGAAAAGAGAAAAAAGAATTGATACTTGTCTTTAAAACTTGACATGTCTAAAGTGTATGACAGAGTAGAGTGGGGATTTGTTAATTATATCCAATAGAGATTGGGATTTGGAAGAAGGTGGAAGAACAAGACGATGGACTACATGTCGATTGTATCTCATTCTTTTGTCATTAATGGAGACCGTACCAAAAGGAGTCATCCATCTCGCAGACTTTTCCAGGGATACCATCTATCACCTTATCTATTTATTTTATGTGCTGAAGATTTCTCTATCTCCCTCAATCTAGCTACACAACAGAATATTATTCACAGGTTACGGGCTAGCCGGCATGGCCCTCTTATCTTTCACTTGTTTTTTGCAGATGATTCGATTCTCTTTGCAAGAGAAACTAGGGAAGAGTTCCTGAAATTAGCTAACATCATCAACCAATATGAACGGGCATCATGACAAAAGATTAACCTATCAAAGACCAAAGTTACCTTTAGAAATGGAGTCCATACCGAAAGATAAGAGGAGATTAAAGCGATCCTTGGAGTTAGAGAAGTAGAGAGACATGGAAGATATCTTGGGCTTCCCATAGTAGTGGGTAGATCCAAGAAACAGGTCTTCACATTTATCCAGGAGCGAGTGTGGAAAAAACTACATGGGTGGAAAGAGAAGCTTTTGTCTAAGGTCGGGAAGGAAATACTTATCAAAGCAGTGGTGCAAGCGATTCTATCATATATTATGAGCATCTTCCATTTACCCTCATATCTCCTGAATATGATTAACAACAACATATCTCGGTTCTGGTGGGGGAAAAGGGAATGAAAGAAAGATGGCATGGGTGAGTTGGGAGAACCTTTGCAAACCAAAGAATCAAGGAGGCATGGGCTTCAGGGACCTCAACTCATTCATCTAGGCTCTATTGGCAAAACAGATTTGGTGTCTATTACACAGAGAAGACACATTGGTCTACAAGGTTCTAAAAGCAAGATACTTCCTGAATGACAACATTCTAGAGGCAAGAAGAGGGTATAACCCCAGCTATACATGGAGGAGCATATGGAACTCCAAGAGCATCATTCTAGATGGGGTAAAGTGGAGAGTAGGGGATGGAGCCAACATTAAAGTCTGGGAGGACAACTTGATATCGGGCATTGGGGATAGTATAGCAGCATTTTGTGGCATTTCATCCATGACTATTATGGAAGTTCAACAACTACTGGAGTCAGGAGCTACAAGGTGGAATGAGGAAATGGTTAGGATTGTGTTCACAACATGGATCATGAATAGAGTTCTTGCCATTCCGATATGCGAGATGGGCCAAAAAGATTGTGTTTTCTAGAGAGAAAATAAAAGGGGGGACTTCACAGTGAGATCGGCGTACTGGCTGGCTATGCATGTACATGCGGTTCTACTTCAAGAGGGGAGAGGAGAAACTGAGAGAAAGCGGAATGCAATTTGGAGGCAAGGACTACTACTGAAGGCTGCCCATTTTCTATGGCGCTACTCGTCGGGATCACTAGCTACCATGGGTTGTTTATATGATAGGCGTTGCCACCCAACTGGAAGATGTGGGATCTACAATGAAGGGAAAGAAAGTGTCAAACACCTCCTCTTCACATGTAGAGAAACTTGGGAGCTTTGGGGTACATGGCCGCTGAGGAAGCAGACACTGATAAAGGAGGTAGAGCATGTCCCAACGGCAAAGGCCACCTTTAGGGTCACGAACTCAGGAAATGAGGAGGACGAGGAGGAAATTATTGTAGCTCTGTGGGCTATATGTACAAAGAGGAATGATGTCACCTTTGGCAACAAGCTACAATAAGTCTTAATTGAAAATCAACTCCATACAACTTTTGCTACTATCCAGCGTGCTCTAGCGGGAATGATCAAGAGTCACTGGGAAACACAGAACCAGGGAGATGGCCAAAAGCGAACAGAACCAGATCAGTGATGGATCAAACTGCAACCAAACACTACCAAGCTTAACTATGATGTAGTC
This sequence comes from Alisma plantago-aquatica, assembly GCA_963693085.1. Lineage (NCBI taxonomy): Eukaryota > Viridiplantae > Streptophyta > Magnoliopsida > Alismatales > Alismataceae > Alisma > Alisma plantago-aquatica. The sequence continues at coordinate 369,238,394 of OY856413.1, read as the reverse complement.
GTTAACATGTAGGGATGGGATGGATCAGGTCTGGCCTGGAGGGACTACGAGGGGAGCATTCTACACATCTATGGCACAAGAAGACCGGGCCTTCAAGACACAACCTATGCAGAAGCTTGGGTGATCAAGGAGGGGTTGAAGAGGTCGAGGGTGATGCAGTTGGATAACCTGCAAGTGGAATCTGACTCAAAGAGCATCATCAGAAGCATCAACACTGAAAAACGAAGGAGAGACCTGTTGGGGACTCTTCTTGTAATGCTCGGGCCCACTGCCCAAGGCTCTAGTAGAGTTTCAGGAATGACGACTAGCCTTAACTACGCACTTTGTCCACACTGACGCGCAAGCCAGGATCAACTTCCCGACTGGTCACCCATCCTAGTACTACTCCAAGCTGAGCACACTTAACTATGGAGTTCTTTAGTGATGGGCTCTTGGAAAAGGAGGTGCACCTTGGTGATATGGGTAGTCCAATCATTCCTTTTAAGATCATGTTATCTGAGGCATCAAATCCTGGGATGTTACAATCTCCCCCACTTAGACTCTTGACGTCCTCGTCAAAGCTCAACTATAAGGCCTCATAATCTCTTCCCCATTTCAGTGCAGACCCACATTGGCCCATGGACACCCAGCTCCCGATCACGGAATACCAGTGCAAGGGTGGCTACGTCAACCATGGACAACCCTTTCCTACATGCCTCGACCACACAACTCAAGACTGGCATGCCATGCCCATGTGGGCCCCACCTACTGGAGGGGAATTGGCTCTGATACCATTTGTAATGCTCGGGCCCACTGCCCAAGGCCATGCCCATGTGGGCCCCACCTACTGGAGGGGAATTGGCTCTGATACCATTTGTAATGCTCGGGCCCACTGCCCAAGGCTCTAGTACAATTTCAGGAATGACGACTGTCCTCACAGACCACCACTAGCCTTAACTGCGCACTTTGTCCACACTGACGCGCAAGCCAGGATCAACTTCCCGAGTGGTCACCCATCCTAGTACTACTCCAAGTTGAGCACGCTTAACTATGGAGTTCTTTAGTGATGGGCTCTCGGAAAAGGAGGTGCACCTTGGTGATATGGGTAGTCCAATCATTCCTTATAAGATCATGTTATCTGAGGCATCAAATCCTGGAATGTTACACTTCTCAAGGACATCTCCGCATTTAAATCTTAGTTTTCTAATATTTCCTTTTCCTTTTCTAGAAGACAAGCCAATGGCCTTGCCCATTCGCTTGCTAGAGAGGAGGCTAGTAGTGTTGACCCTTTTAGTCTTTCTAATTTGTTTCTAGTTCATGTATCTGACTTAGCTCAAGCCGATTTGGCTAGTTAATGGTAGTAAAGGGGTTTTAAAAAAAATCTCATAGCAAGGAAACTCCATCCAATCACTTCCCTGAAAGAATGAGGAGCAACTAGAGAGAGAAAAATTGAGTGCAACCTCCAAAGGAGCTTTTGAAATCACTAATGATATTATTGCAAAGATAATTAGAAGAATATACTTTCCCCACATGAATTCAAGGATTCCTTTCCCTCCAAAGCCAGTAGAGAACACAATCAACAAAGGAAATGACTTTCTTGGTTTAAATTACACAGATCATCTAAAGAATGGGGAATTCCCTTAATAATCAAACTAACCTTTTCCCAAACCTTCTAGGAAAAGGAACATTCAAATGTTAAATGTGAAACATTTTCCTCTCTGTTCCTACAAAAATACAAAATGAAGGCAGAGAAATCCCTAACTTCTTGATATAGATGTTAGTAGGTAACCTATTTGACCCACCTTCCATCCATTAATATGATGTCATTTAGGAACATGATGACTCCAGAGCCATTCAAAGTAAGAAGAGGAATTTCCTTCATTTCTGATCTCAGACCAAACATGCTTCAATTTAATATCTCTATGACATTTGAAGGTGATAAGATATATACCACCTTGAAGTTTAGGAATGTCTTCAAGAAGGGCATTCAAATCTGAGTGAAGTCTGGTCTTTTCAAAACACCATTTCCTATCTTTGATGAGATGATTTAGTTTGCAGTTATGTTTAAGGCCTAGCCTTATGATACTATCTTCACCCAACACATATCTTATGGATGCGTTAGTTAAAGAGAGTCTCATAAGGCTAGGCTTTAAATCTAATGGAAAACTAAATCATCCCATCAAAGATAGGAGATGGTGTTTTGAAATGACCAAACTTCAACTGGATCTTAATGCCCTTCTGGAAGACATTCCTAGCAATGTCGTCAAGAAGGGCATTCAGATCCAAGTGAATTTTGGTCTTTTCAAAACACGCACTCTCATAAGGCTAGGAATGTCTTCAACAAGGGCATTCATATATAGTAAAGTATGGTCTTTTCAAAACACCATATCCTATCTTTGATGAGATGATTTAATTTGTAATTAGATTTAAGGTGTAGCCTTATGAGACTCTCTCCGCCGAACACATCAACAAGAAACTTACTATTCGGAATCCACAAATCATTCCAGACTAATATATTATTGTCATTTCCAACTTTAAAATTGGCAAGGGTTCTCATCTTGTCTCTCTCTAATGATATTGTTTAGATGCCAAGAAAAAGCATTATTCTCATTGACTTTCCTGAAGGAACACTTCTTAAAATTTTTCACATGAACCCATTTTGTCCAAAAATTGTCCTTCCTAGCAGCAATGTTCCAACTGTTGAAGATAGAAACTACTTGAACCATGTCTCTTATGGATCTAACACCAAGCCCTCCTTCATTCTTAGGCTTGATAATTTTTCCCCACTTAACAATATGGATTTTTGAGCTACTTTTAGACTTCCCCATATAAAGTCTCTACAAAACTTCTCAATATCATTTATAATGGAAGCACTTAGAGGAAAAGAAGTGGACCAGAAAAGATGTATGGAAGTGAGAGTGGATTGGACTAATTCAACTCTGCCGAACATAGATAGATGTTTAGCTTTCCAACCTTTTACTCTGCTTTGATTCTATGAACAAGAGGACTGCAATGTTGCCTTGATAATTTTCCAATAAAGAAAGGAACCCCTAAGTATCCTTAGGGAAGACCACCTACACTGATACTGAAGATATGATTGATCTTCACTTTATCAGTACCATAACTAAAAATGATAGATCATTTCTCAACATTAACGTACAAACTAGTTAGATTGTGAAGCTCAATCGTTATGTCTCTAAGACAAATAACACCTCTCTCATTTGATTTTATAAAAACTTTTAGATCATCAATGAAGATCAGATGTGAAACTTCCAAATCATAGGATGCTTTAAGAGGAGTAAAAAGTTCTTCCCTAGAAGCTTTATTCAAAATTTGGGTGAAAGTATACATAATAATCACAAAAAGATAGGGGCTAAAGGATCTCCCTGCCTCACCCCATTACTTGTCTTTAAGCTTTTAGAAGAAACTCCATTTATAATAACTTAATAAGACATAGAACTAAAAATTTCCTTATGCCATACATACCAACATTTACGGAAATTCATGTTATCAATGATTTTGAACAAAGCCTTCCAAGAAATAGAATCATAGGCTTTATTGGGATCTAGCTTCAGACACATCTTAGGCATGCTACCTAAAATCATAAATAAGATCATTAGAAAGAAGGATGGCATCTCAGATGCTCCTGCCCTTAATAGGTGCACTTATTATTACTAATTAAGTCAAGCAGAACTCTTGGAAGTCTATTACTCATGACTATAGAAATAACCTTGAATAAAACATCACAAAGACCAACGGGCCTCCAATTCTTTAGCTCCTAAATATATGAATACTTAGGAAAATTTGTGATAAATGTTCTATTTGTTTCCCTTAACAACCTTCATGATTTAATGAAAGCGGAAAACTTTAATAATATCAGTTTTAATAATACTTCAACAACACTTAAAGAATTACTAATGAAACCATCAGACTAGGGCATTTATCCTCATTCAAATTTCTAATAACCTCCTCAATTTCACAATGAGTAACATGTTTATCAAGAGACAACTTATGAACTTCATCAATTATGGAAATCCAAGTTAGAAAGAGGACCTTTATTAGCAATATGACCATTGTTAAACAAGTTTTTATAGTATTCAATATAATGACCCCTAATCATAATAGGATCAGTAGAAAAAGCTCCACTAATGATAATACTTAATATGATCAATATGCCTTCTACATTTGAGAGATGAATAAAAGAATCTAATGTTCGAGTCACCCTCCCTTTACTAATGAACTATGAACTTTTGTTTAAAAAGGACTCCTCAAGGTGAAGAGCCTTTAAATCTTCTTTCATACTAGAAATAGTTTCTTCTTGCAACTTTCCATTTAAAAAGTTGATATCTGAGAGTTTTCAGTTTAGTAAAGACTTTGAACATAATGTGGCCTTCAATATATGTTTTCCAAGCCTCTGTGATGATCTCCAGAAAACATATTTTTAGTCCAAACATTAACATACATGAATAGAGTGGTGATATTATGTTTCTCACCAATGTTCAAACTAGCTGATTTATGATCACTATTAATGTTAAGTAAAAGAAAACCCTAAAACTCAATGAAAATCTTTAGGAATGCCTCATTAAAGAGCACTTTATCAATGTGAGAAGAATAATAGTTACCACTACTTTGATGATTATCCCATAAAAAAGATAACTAGTACGTGGAAGATCAAAGAAACCACAATTCAGAAAACAACTATTAGAGTCATCTGTAAACTTTGTTGTAGGAGGATATCTATCAAGTTTTCCATTTTCCTTCCTAATTGCATTAAAGTCACCAATAACAACCCAAGGAGCATCAATACATCAATGTTGAACCTATGAATCATGCCATAGGAATACTCTATCACAATTTGGATTGTGACTATATACACCCGTAATAGAAAAATTTTTGTCATGAAAACTGACCTCAACATGAACAAACTATTTAGATCATATATTTTGTTAACATATAATGCATTGAGTCTTAGTCAATTTTCACAGGCTGTTTGTCCAATAATTATTGCATAATTTTTTATTTTGAGATATGTTATGAATTGTTTATTATTATTATCATGTGAAACACTATTGCATCAGATATTGAGTAATTCTACCAAATTTTGCTAAATTATCTATTTTTATTTGGATATATTATATTTCTATTCTTATAGGTAATTCAAACATTCATTTAACAACTTGGTGAGACTGAAAACTATGTCTATAGTATCAAAATGATATTAAATTCCAATAGCGAATTCTAAAAATCTTGGAGCTATCAAGATAGCACTCAGTGCTACCAAAAATGAATATGATGCTACCAAAGCCACAACTCGGTGCTACTAATTTATCATCCACAGAGAATCAAGAACTGGAAGTAATTTCTTTAGGTCCATCGACACCCCAGTCGGTGGTACCGACTTTAGCATCCAGATCAAGTTAGAACTCAAAGAAAGCCACTTGGTGCTATCAATATACTCGTTGGTAGTACCAACACTATTCAAGGGTTTTGAGTCAACTGACAACTCGGTTACATCGACATCCAGTCAGTGGTATCGAATACACATGATCACTGTAGATTGAATATGATAATATATCCAACGAACGCAACATAATGATGGTCAAAGTGCCACTTATGACCTAAGACGAGTTTGATCAATTGAGGATATCACGTTCTATCTCGTTGCAACACATCATGAAGCTGAGAGAGGAGGAGACGAAGGAGATAGCCACTAACATTGTTGACACCTTTGGATGATATATCTACATCCATAACATTCTGGATCAAGGTGTCTACTAGAGGGGATCGTCAAGACTACTTATTTGATAGCTTTTCATTGGTTTTCTAATGGTTACCTTGTTTTCTCCATTTTCCTCTCTTTGTATGGTGATAGAAATCATGTGAGGCTAATACTCATTTTCCTTAGGACCTAAGGGTAGCCAAATATTGCTTGTATTCAACTTTGATGACTTAATAATGTAATTACTTAAATTGTGGATGTAAATATGTAATTTCTTATCAAATTGTTTGTGTTTGATCACCACAACCAATATGTTGGACCACTAATTTCATCAAGAGTGGCATTTGGGATTGGAAAAGTTATGGATTCACACAAATTATATCGTTCCTTGAGAGAGGTCTTACAGTTGTGAAAGCATAACCTCAAGTTATCGATAATGCACCTAGCTAATTCCTAAAGTGCCACAGAATTGGGGTTTGTCTTAGTCTAGGTAGTGTATTACACTACAATAGTGAATAATACTTTATATAGGTCTTTAGTCTAGGGTTTAGGATGAATAACTATTAATGAAATGAAGTTTGAATGCAATGTACATCTTGGTGAAACTATAATCCTAAGGAATCCATACATATCATGATCAAATTCACTTAATCTCAATTTAATTCCATGTTCTTATTTCTATAACAACCATTCAACCACTTTTTCTAGGCTAAGTTTATTATGTTACAATTAGTAGTAGTCTTGGAAAATGTTTCCCTAAGATCAACACTCATGCATCATAGGCCTATATTACTCAATGAGTACACTTGTGTTTTACATACATGGTCTTGGCGTGTCAGGTTTCTGGCACCGTTGCTAGAGAAACAACAAAACTAGCACTACAAATGTTGCAACCGACCATTCCAGTCCATTTCCTTTTCTTTATTTAATTTTTAAATCTTTTCGTTAAACAAGAGCATCATTGAAAAAAACTTCTTTTGTCAATTTCATTAATACTTGGTATCCTACATTACCATTTCTGAATTTCAGGTAGTAGTACCTTGGATCAAGAGTTGGCCGTTGATGTGATTCTACAGTCATTGCTAGAATCATATAGCCAGTTTGTCATGAACTATAACATGAATGATTTTGACAAGTTGTTGTCATAATTTCTTGGTATGTTGAGAACGGCTGAAGCACAAATAAAGAAATACAAGCCCAACTCTATAATGATGATCAACATAGGCAAAGCGAAGTCCAAGGGAAAAGAAAAATCTAATAAGAGTTCTAAAGCTGTCAAGAACCCAAATCTTCTACACTCAAAGCAACGGGAGGGGTGACCAAGGGAGGCAATTGTCACTAGCCTGAATATTAGAATGAGAATTACCCTCTCTACCTGGAGGAACTAAGGAAGAAGAAGGAGCGGATATAGATCTCCACTTCATTTATATACATTATAGAGATGAATATGTCTACTTCTTCATCTTGAGTACTAGATATTGGATGTGGATCTCATGTACATTCAAATATATAAGATCTGAAAAGAAGTAAGCCATTAATAAAGAGTGAGGTCAAACTGCATGTTGCAAATGGAGTAAGAGTTGTTACCACTATAGTTGGAACCTATCATTTATCTCTTACCATGGGGCTTGAAATAGAGTTAGTGAATTGCTATTTCGTACCTACCATTAATTGAAACATTATTTTTGTGTCTTGTATGGAAAAGAATGGATTTGAATTTCATATAAAGAATGGTCAATGTTCTATATCAAAAGATTAGATCTTTTATGGAAGTGCCCCAACGTCCTAAGGTCTTTATTTTCTATATTTAGAGACAAGTGTTTATAACTTCAAAATCAAAAGATTAAAACTCGATAACTCAAATAAAACATACATTTGACATTTTTGTCTAGGCACATCAAAGAAAAACATATATCTAGACTCCATAAAGATGGATATCTAGACTCTCTTGATTTCTAATCAATAGAGACATGTGAGTCTTTTATGTAGGGTAAGATGAAAAAGACACCCTTCATTGGTAATAGTGAGAGGGCTAGTGTTACAACCCCAATTTTTGGGTTCTTTTGGTGAGAAATGTAATTTCTCCTATTAAAGATATTTGAACAAATAATGATATAATTTGTTTTGAATAAATGGATTTCATTTACAATAGCCTTGTTGGTTGTTTTGTGGGCTTTATTGGCTATTGGGCCCAATAACAAGGAAAGGACAAAAGAAACTCCATTATTAATAAGAAATGGAGAAAAGAAAGATGTAGAAAACTCTCGAAGGCAAAGGAATGTTATCCAAATTTGGATTTGGTGCCTCTTGGGTTCCTTGGGTTCTAAGAAGTCCAAAGTTGCAAAAATAATGCAACAAGAAAAGAAAAGTTCAATTAAATATTTCTTTAATAAGAAAGAAATGATAAAATGTGGGAAATAAGTGGAAAGAGGTATAATTGAGTAATCTTTGGTGGATTTTCGTATCCATAAGGTTCCTAATGTTAAAAGAATTCCAATAAGGAAAATAAAAAGAGAGATGAAGAGAAATCCTCAAAAAGAGATATTTTAATAAAGAAATAAAAAGGATAATGAGAAATAATGGATATGGATGCATCTAGAAGGATAATAAGTATCCACTAAAAAGGATTTCAAAATATTAGAGTTTTATGCGGTCCAAGGAGCCCCAATGGAGAAAAAGAAAGGGGAAATACCAGTAATATAAAATAAGAGGATAATGTGATTCATAATTAATGAATTTCCTGGTATTGTTAAAAAGGAGGTATTTTCTACTAAAAGAAAATATACATTTCGTGCCAATGGGTTAAAAGCCAAGCACAAAGAGATTAAAAGAGGTAATTTTATGATTTCCCTTTAGGAAAATAGATTACTTAATAACCAAGGAATACTAATAAACTAGGAATACATTAAAGGAGAGAAGTTACAACTAAATAAGGAAAGTAGGATAAAGGGCACTTGTTTTCCTCGTGGTTAAGCACACTAGGACGTTGCTATCCTCCCCTATATAAGGGATGGAACCATAGCATAGAATCGAAGAGGATCTTAGTGAAAAAACTACTAGAGGGGGGGTGAATAGAGTTTTTGAATTATTTTAACAATTTATTGAATTCAAACAACCACAATTGAAATTGGAAGAAAGAGACAGGTGTTTAGAGTGGTTCCAACTATAGCAAATACTATAGTTGTCAGTCCACTACCCGGTTGCTTACCCAACCGGGATTTGAAAGTATTTATTTTATTACCTCTCGAGGATTTATAAAAAATACAATAATTTCCTTTACACCCTTTGAACAGCCTTCACTTGAAGTAGGTGCACCAACTTTGAGGTAGCCTTCTTTGAAGTAACTCCAAGCTCCCCCTTGAAGTAGCCTTCCTCTCTAGAAGTAACCTCCCGTTGCACCAGCCTTCTGAAGTAGCTCAAAGTCTCCTTCTTCGTCAAGAAGATCTTCACCCTCTCCAATCCGTAGCCTCCAACCTAGGAGTAGCAAGGAGAGTACAAAGAATAATAGGGAACAAGAAAGAAAAAGGAAATTACAACTTATCCTTTATAGCCCAAGGCTTGATTTGCCTAGATCAAGCGTATAGATCTCCTAACCAAGTATGTGAACTTGTGATTGCAGTGGGTAGGAGATACTAGTCTATAGGACACGAATTATGAGCTAAGGAATGAAATGGTCAATTGTCACAATGCTCAAATTGCTTACAAACAGATTGCACAAAGTTTGCTCAAGGATTTCTCAAGTGTAGCAAGTGTAAACAAGTGTATTTGAGTGTCCTATGGCTTGTCCTATTTATAGGAATGGCCTACGGATGCTTAAGGACGTTCTAGACAACTTCTAGGGGTTTCTAAGTGCTTAACTAGCCGTTAGGTACAAAGTTGTTGCTTTAACAACGGCTATTTAATTAATTCTGCAGTTGCTGTCAGAGACAATCTCGGTCGAGGAATGGTCGACCGAGACACCTACTCGGTCGAACTTTTGTCGACCGACAGGCACTCTGGAACAAGTGATTTGCAACGTCTTTCTCCAACTGCCAACTAACTTGTCTGTTGTGTCTAACGGCTACTTTGGATCTTTCTCGGTCGAGGAGTTTGTCGACCGAGAGTGTCTCGGTCGAGGAGTTTGTCGACCGAGATTGATCATGTTTCAATGTTTCAATTTAGGCACTAATTATATGTATGAGTGTGCTTATGTGATCTTATTTGAATGGGATGACTTGTCTAACTGTGGTGTTTAGCTAGGGAAAATCTAACGCTTGATTTACATGCAATTCTAAGTACTTGTACATTATATTTTTGTACAAGTTTTTACAACAGTGATTACATTGCATGAAAATATAAATATGTAAGCTTGTGGATTTTCCCTTGTTGCTTTGTCATCCTGCACACTCAAGTAGCTCGTTACATTAATAAGAATGAAATGTTTGTCATAATCAAAACAAAGGGATTTATAGATGTCCATTTAGCCAACAATCTCCCCCTTTTTGAAGATGACAAACATTTCCAAAATATAAAAATAAAGGAAATATAAACCATATGAGTTTCATACCTTTAGATTACCTTTTGTAGCTTTTCCTCTTGTTTATAAAATGTGTGCTTATTATTCCCCTTGAATTATGGAACATGAAATCCAATTCACTAGGGAATATAGCAACTTTCAATGTAAAGCCAAGAGTTTATTTATGAAACTCATTGATTGAGTTTTTCAAAGTTTTAGTTTTATATTTATTTCTCCCCCTTTGTCATTTCAAAAAGATATCCGTTTAGAAATAAAAACTCCCCCTTAATTAGATGTCCCATCAAATCTAATGAAAAAGATGTCCATTTAAAAGCCAAAATATCATGATGTAAATAAGAGTTTTTGTTTAAGTAGCACAAATATCAAAGAAAACATCTTTCAAAGGAGTGATAAGCAGTTGCTTCCTAATTTTGTTAAATTGATCTAGTGGAAGCGGTTTTGTCAAAAATATCAGCCAATTTATCTTCCGTATCAATATGATGAAGGGAAACATGATTCTTGATTAACAATTCATTGATCAACAAATATATTCAGATTTAATGCAGACTTGACAACAGAAACCTGCTCGGTCGTCGATCTCTCGACCGAAATTGTTCTCGGTCGAACAGTTTCTCGACCGAGAATGTGTCTGGATTTGTTTCATAACTGTTTTAAGTAATTGTGTCATAGATCCTTGTCAATTTAGCCACAATTTTAAAGATTGCATTTTATTTATTTCTCCCCTTATTTTGTATGCTCTACAATGATGATCTTATAATTCATATTTTGAAGATGTCTCATATAAAAAAATATCCATTGGAATTGGAAGGGAAAGAAGGGTTGATGAATTCTTTTAACTTTTGCACTTCAAAAAGGTCCTCCAAGTCGACGATGTTGATGAAGTCCATAACTTCAACTGGTCATCGTGGGAGAGGAGCTTTGGAGGAAAGCCGTAGATATCGATCACCAGCATCTCCATCGACGAAGGCAATGTCGTTGATGATCGTCAGTGGTGGAGTAGCTTCCCGAGCTTCTCTTCCTTTCCTGCCGGCGACCTTCTTCTTTCCACGAGCAGATGATGAGGCCATTGTGTTGCTTGAAGGTGGAGAAGAAGCAAGGATGGCTTGTGGATGAGGATGCTAAAGAGTTGCACAAAAATGCACTAGAGAGAGCCTATGGAAGCAAGAGTATGCAAGTGTGAGGAGGTGACTCGTTTTTGGTTCCTTTTATAACAATCCAGCGACCTGGTCGGTCGACGATTCGTCGACCGAGCGTCCGCAACGGTCATGTTGCAGACGCGCCACTCGGCTCCCCAACAGTAAGATTTACAACGGTCATATAACGGTCATAACGGTCGATTTACAATGGTCACATCCAACGGCTAATTCTCGGTCGAACAATTGTCGACCAACATTGTCTCGGTCGAACATTTGTCGACCGAAAGTGTGTCCGATACTAAGTCTGTCTAGATTCTGTCAGTCGAGAGAGGGGGGCTGACCGAAAGGTTTTCGGTCGAAGAGTTCGTCGACCGACAGACTTACTGAGTATGAATTTGAAGCTGATATTTAATGTAAATGATAGACTATATTTGTAGAGCACATATATATAGATTTTCTAAGGGAGTAATATTGTGTTTATTATTGACAATATTGGGACAAGTTGTGATCATAAATTAATTATACTTTTAATCATAAAATGATATCCAAATAGTTATTATGTCAAACTTCTTTTAGGTCGAATTTGACTATGACCTTAGCGCCCCTTGGTCAAATTTTTATTTTAACCAAGAGGCAAGTTTGCAGATTTTCAAATTGAACATATCGAGTATAATATCTGCATACAATTTGATTGAGTATCAAGTTGAAGCATACTACTTGATATAAGTCTTAAATGAAGGCTCAATTAATATCTCAATTCTACTAATTTGTCTTATGTGTTGCAAGCAATAGTATATAACCAATGATTCATTTTGTTTTGCCGAATATTATCATGGATTCATGCATACAATTTATCATTATCTATGCGTACAAAGTATTGAAAGTATATCCATGATGTAATGATAACAGCATATAATTTCATCACATGATCATAAAAAATTTATTAAACTGAGCATACTTTTGGTTTGTAGAGATGATTTCCAAAATAAACATCCAATCATAAATCATGAATAGATAGCAATTTCATTAATTTCAAAGAAATTCAGCAATTTTTGCAACAGACTGGAAATCAGTGACATGCTCGGTCGACTATTTCTCGACCGACAGTGTCTCGGTCGACAGTCTCTCGACCGACAATATTTCTGAAACTGTTAATTGCTTCCAAATAAAACATAACTATGCAATTTAAATATTTATTTGTTATCCTATTTAGTTGAGATAGACGTAGAAATATGCAACTAAGGTCCTTGGTCATATCTCAACTTGATTCTGTTCATTTAGTTTGGAGGTTTTGGAACGCAAACTAACTCGAAATCTTTTCTCTTATAAGGACATGAAAAAGAGTAATGTCCAAGACGTAAGCAATAATGGCAACATATAGAATCAACCTCAAGTCTTTTTCTATGGTTTTGTTCTAGGTTGTTCTTTGGTACAAATGTATTTGTTCCTTTAGGTACATATATAGATTGATGGGTTTGTGACTTTCTCCAACTAGGTTGATAGGACTTCTCTTTAGGCTTATAACCTAGTCCTCTTCTCTCAATTTGATGATAGGAATTATCTAAGATTTGATCAAGAATGCCATTATTATTCAAATTACTAACTTTTTGTTGTAACTTGGCAATCTCTTCCATTCTCTTCTTGATATCAAGTTTTGCTTGATCTAGATTAGATGACAATGAATTTCTTTCTTTGACAATAGAATCATAATCTAGATGATTGCATAAAATGGGTTGTTTTTGAAGATCATTCACTTGTCTTTGCAAATTATTCTTCTCTAAAGAAAGTAGATTACAATTTGCCTCTATAGATTTTATCTCAATATCATGATCTTCAATGATCTTTTTAAGATCTTCGTTTTCGGATGTAATAGCAAGAAGCTTTTCTTGTAATTCATCATTTGCTTTATTTGATTTCTTTAATTTCTTCTTGCATTCAACATATTTAATATGTGTTTCTTCAAGGCTAGCAACTAGTTCTTCTTTAGATAAATCAAAAAGACTTACCTCTTCTTCTTCTTCCTCGCTAGTTGTAGCAATGAGACAATATTTGTTCTCATCTTCCTTCTTAGATCTCCATGGGCATCCAGTTGTTGGGTGGCTTGTACCTAAGCACCAATTGCAGCATGTTGTAGTTTTGTCCAAGCAACACCTTTTGTTGTGATTATAATCACCACTACCCTCCATTCTTCAAGACTTTGTTAGGGTTCCTTGAAGCCTGCTCTGATACCAATTGAAAAAACTACTAGAGGGGGGGTGAATAGAGTTTTTGAATTATTTTAACAATTTATTGAATTCAAACAACCACAATTGAAATTGGAAGAAAGAGACAGGTGTTTAGAGTGGTTCCAACTATAGCAAATACTATAGTTTTCAGTCCACTACCCGGTTGCTTACCCAACCGGGATTTGAAAGTATTTATTTTATTACCTCTCGAGGATTTATACAAAATACAATACTTTCCTTTACACCCTTTGAACAGCCTTCACTTGAAGTAGGTGCACCAACTTTGAGGTAGCCTTCTTTGAAGTAACTCCAAGCTCCCCCTTGAAGTAGCCTTCCTCTCTAGAAGTAACCTCCCGTTGCACCAGCCTTCTGAAGTAGCTCAAAGTATCCTTCTTCGCCAAGAAGATCTTCACCCTCTCCAATCCGCAGCCTCCAACCTAGGAGTAGCAAGGAGAGTACAAACAATAATAGGGAACAAGAAAGAAAAAGGAAATTACAACTTATCCTTTATAGCCCAAGGCTTGATTTGCCTAGATCAAGCGTATAGATCTCCTAACCAAGTATGTGAACTTGTGATTGCAGTGGGTAGGAGATACTAGCCTATAGGACACGAATTATGAGCTAAGGAATGAAATGGCCAATTGTCACAATGCTCAAATTGCTTACAAACAGATTGCACAAAGTATGCTCAAGGATTTCTCAAGTGTAGCAAGTGTAAACAAGTGTATTTGAGTGTCCTATGGCTTGTCCTATTTATAGGAATGGCCTAAGGATGCTTAAGGACATTCTAGACAACTTCTAGGGGTTTCTATGTGCTTAACTAGCCGTTAGGTACAAAGTTGTTGCTTTAACAACGGCTATTTAATTAATTCTGCAGTTGCTGTCAGAGACAATCTCGGTCGAGGAATGGTCGACCGAGACACCTACTCGATCGAACTTTTGTCGACCGACAGGAACTCTGGAACAAGTGATTTGCAACTTCTTTCTCCAACTGCCAACTAACTTGTCTGTTGTGTCTAACGGCTACTTTGGATCTTTCTCGGTCGAGGAGTTTGTCGACCGAGATTGATCCTATTTCAATGTTTCAATTTAGGCACTAATTATATGTATGAGTGTGCTTATGTGATCTTATTTGAATGGGATGACTTGTCTAACTGTGGTGTTTAGCTAGGGAAAATCTAACGCTTGATTTACATGCAATTCTAAGTACTTGTACATTATATTTTTGTACAAGTTTTTACAACAGTGATTACATTGCATGAAAATATAAATATGTAAGCTTGTGGATTTTCCCTTGTTTCTTTGTCATCATGCACACTCAAGTAGCTCGTTAGATTAATAAGAATGAAATGTTTGTCATAATCAAAACAAAGGGATTTATAGATGTCCATTTAGCCAACACATAGGTCTCTCAAATTTTCTTCAACCTTACAACCGTTCTAACCCTAACGGGGGGGGCGGGGGTGGTGTGATCCCTGAAGCGATGAGGGAAGTATGAGAGACCAGGATGCTCTTATGTCGTCAGAGAGAAGCTTGGTGGTGTCCTCTTTGTCCCTTACACCTGTGCGACGCCCGCAGGTTGGCTGTAGGCCGACCACGGTTGCAGGACTGGTGGGCTTGGACCGACCATCCTGGCCATGACCCTGAGGCACCCTCGCATGCACAGGTGTGTGGCGGAGAGGTGCAGGAACGCCCCCGGTGATCGGTTGTTTTCCCCTTGTTCCCAACATCGCGCAAAATGCCCAGCAAACCTGCAAGGTTTGCCGCGGTGGGCACAATTTTTGGCTCAACTTCATCCACCTCAGCCACTGCTGGTAACCTCCACAGGTGTGGAGGAGGGCGGCGGAAGTGATGGGGGCCCTCGCCGATGCCTTGGAGTCCAAGGAGGGATACGAGAAGGCTTTGTCGAGCTGCTGCCGCCGACAACATTAGGTTTGCGGGGGGTTGAAGAAGGGAGGTGTCGTTTGACACTTTTACCCATCCGGGGTGTGAAGAGTCGATCACTTATGCAAGGGAAAACTCGTCAATTGGTTATGTTTCTAAAACAAGCAACATTACATGGTATAGACGACATGGCAGCTTCTCATTGGTTCAAGTAAGTTTATTTTGCAAAAAATTGTATCTTTTTTATTGGTAGCTCAGATGAATGCGTATAAAATATGAAAGTTGCTTAGGAAAATGAGAGGAATCCATTAAAAATAGGTTTAGAAGCTAATATCTCTTAAAATTTGAAAAGTAATGGAAGTTATCAACTTTAATGTGTTAATGATTATGAAATTCTTTTTTGAGATGATTAATGTATTTAGTAGGGTTTATTGGATGATTAAAGTTGATATTAACCTGTTAATTATAAAAAGGTACAATAAGAACAAAAAGGATGAACTTTGCACGTAATTGGAGTTCCATGTACATAAACGAGCTTTAATGGGCCTTGAAACCCTAATGTTAGTAATTGTGACTCTTAATGGCTTTAATTTTTCAAATTCATGAATAAAACTGAGATATGATGGTTCTAAGATATTTTCAGTGTAAAGGTTCCTAATTGTGGATAAATACCCTTAATGTAGTAATTAGGGTTTTCTAATGGATAAGGTTGGATTTAGTGATAAATAGAGTTCATGAAAGATAAGTTGTTAATTTGAAAAGGAACCAAAGATAATAATTGGGCCTAATGATCTTGTCATGAATTAAAAGGATAAAAATGGTAGTTTTAATGTAAAAGAGGCATAATAGACTTAATGGACATTTAATTGTGTATTTTTATTTGAAATTAAGGTAATATTTTGTTAAAAGATAACCTTAATATCTTTCGTGAAGAATAGATGAGATAATTAGGGTTTGTGAGTAATTGTATAAAATTAGGGTTTAAAATCGTATAAATTAAGTGAAACCCTAATTGCAATGGAAACCCTAAAAGTGGACTAGAAACCCTCAGAAGCGAGTTAGGTTTAATAGATCTTGATGGCATGATCAATGATAGGAAATTGTATGCATATTTTGGGATCTCTTTGTGTGCTTTCTTGCTTATTGGATTTCTTGCATTCCTTAGTTGGATTATTTCTGCACTCAAATCAGCCTGACATGTATGTGGTTAATTATGGTTAATTGCATTAGTTTCCTGAAGAGTTTCCCGAATGATTCATCCCATTGAATGCAACTTAATAGTTTGGATGTTCATACTTGAAAAATCATAAAGTCACTATGATTATCACAATAATAATACAAGTGTGTGTACTCGCACCTATATGCCACCCGGATGGATGATGCCAAAGGTCAAGCCCAGGAGGGAAGACCAATGGGCACCATGAGTGGTGACCCCATACACCAAGCTCGGGATTAAGAAGGTAGTATTTATAGAATGACTAATGGGCACTATGAGAAGTGACCCCAGGCACCAAGCTCGGGATTGATAAGGTGGCCTTAAGTCATTGGCAAAAGAGAAACCCGAAATGGGGTATGCCAGGGTTAGGGAAAAAGCGGTGGAGAATGTCACACTGAAAGAGTAATTTGGATTTTTAATTAACTTGATTTTGATATTTACATTGTTAGCCATATTTGCAAAATTTTGGTTGTCCCCGCATACCGGCATATTTCGATATGTTGACCAACGTTTTGTTTGTCGGCGTTTTAGGTGCAAGATTGAAAAGGAAAAATAGTAAAGTGGCATATGTGGAATTAAATAAGAATTAACATACAAAGGAGGATTAGCTATAATAGACTCCAGATGTGGATAGAAGTAGATATCCAAGTTTTTGAAAACGGTATGCAAAGTTTTATTTTATACCAGATTTCAGTTTAGTTTAGTAGAATTTCATAATTATTAATGATTAATTGTTGAACCTTTGATCATGTTAATTGGGATAATGTCTCTAACCTTCGGGTCTCCCTTAACTGGGGGTTACCGGGAGGTGTGGTTGTTACATTTGGTATCAGATCATAGGTTCCTCATTTAATCTTTAATAATTATTAAATTTTACAAACTCTATAGAACCCAAGGGAGTTATTAGAGGATTTTCTAAAAGACAGATGTGTCTAGAAAAGGGTAATGTCCGGGGGCTGGCAAGATTTTCCTCCACATCGCTAGTCAGAATATGAGGACTCCCAGATTAGTGTGACTGCGTGGCCAATGTCTCAGGATTTGACTCGAAATAAGATACCTTTAGTACTCTCTCATCTTGTTCCTCCCTTCTCAACTCAAATGTTGTTAAGCATCTTAAGGATTAGTGTTTTCTCTCTTTCCCTCACCCTCTTGAGGTATGGGTAAGGTTGATAAGGTTTAAGGAATCCTCCACCAAATTAATGAAAATCATGTAAATAAGATGTCATGGACATAAGCTTAATAGTTTAAGCGTAAACTAAAGAATAGATACATGCTTAGGTCCTATGAAATATGTTGTCATGCCCTCAAGAGAGACCTGAGGCTAGACCTTCTTGTCAGGAGGATGAGTAGAGAGAGTCAGTCTTGGAGGTAGAGACCTCCATTATAAGTAGAGACATGGCACATCCTTTGAGGATGATTCTAACCCTAACCCTAAGTGGTGGTTAGAGAGAGAGATGACATGATGAGCTAGATGTCATGGTAGACCAAGTGGAGGGGTGGACATGATATCGGATGCCTGTGAGAATATGAGCCATGTGAGGTTGGATGATCCAGTGCCTTTGGCGGCCCTACCCTAGAAAGGGTCGTGCATGTTAGAGTGAAGGAAAGCTCCTTCAATGATGAGGTTAGTGAAGAACCTATGGAAACCTGATGGGTTTATGCGAGTAGGGCCTAACATGCACCCAGAGTATGGAAGTAGGTTGAAACCATGGCCACGAGAGATAGGCTTATGAGATAAGCATAAAGGGCTATGAGATAAGCATAAAGGGCTATGGATAATCTTGAGCAAACATAAGTTGAACATAGGCTTCACCCATCTAGGGGTATGCTTGTGAGCTTGATCCACCTTCATGGAGAGAGGACCTCTAGTAGTAAGGTTGTTTGTAGGGTTATCACTAGAGAGAGAGAGAAGGACCCAAGCAAGAAGGTTGGAAGCTTAGACTCTGATATATGAGGAACAGTGGGGAGTTGAGGATGATGCGACCTAAGTAGATGGTTGTGGTTGCTTCATGCATGATCCCTGGAGGATGATGATATCTTGGTTGCCTTTAGAAGAACCAAACCCTAGAGAGAGGATGAGGCTACTGGTACCTATGTGCCTATGGTATAGGTGTTCACCTTCTGAGATGGGAAGAAGAGTTCCTTAGACCATGGAGAGGTTTAGTAGCAAGTTGTGAGGCCTTTTACCTAGTTGGTTGTCCTTGAGGAGGACTCCACTCTGAAGTGTTGTTCAGGAAGAAGGATAATAGAAGTGCATGCCATACATTATACATACTTGGTTCGTGGTCAGAATGTTGAGCATGTAGTGGGACATCCAAAAAGTGAACCTAGTGTTCCTAGGCCTAAGAGGGGAAGTGGTGTACCTGATGCTCATGATGAGATTTGAGTTTCTATAGATTCGAGCATGGCACTCCTCATGTTTAGAGGAAAAGGAAAACCCCTTATGTTTAAGGTATGTTTGATGAACCCCTCATAGCTAAGTTGGTGACATGGGAAGGTTTGTTCTTGGTCCAATGTTGAGGAATGAGAACAAGTATGACCTAGCATGGTAGTAAGTGGTTGTGTGCCTTAGTAGATTTCTAGGGTTAAGCACGCTCATATGGATGTAAATCCCAGACATAGGTGTTGGTATGTATGCTCTGAGAGCCAATCATGGGATGATTGGTGGGATGCATTAAGATTGATTTGATAAACATCAAAGGCAAGCTTCCAATTCTTTCTGGTTCAGTCATATGAGATAGTGATAGAACAGATTGAATGTCTAGAGAATGACAGTACTCAATGACGTATGCTTTCAGGTTAAGGACCTGAACGATGAGATCATACGGATGCTAAGAGTTTGTACATTCTTGTTATGTCCCTAGTCGGATGTCATTGTGGAAGGTAGATAGACAACAATGACACACAAGACTAGATTGTGGTGTTGGTTGATGACAGAATCTCATTAGTCATGATATAGAGATATCAAACCAAACACATAGGTACTTGTTAGAGAACAAGGTACCGGACAGACCCACCGTGAGTTTGACACATGGAACCATGAGATGGTAGTCACAGTCAGTACTCACAGTGATGGTGGTGAGTGTGATTCTTAGACCTGAAATCACTGCACTCAACACATGTTGTTGGGCACACTTTGACATCATCAAACGCAGTCCTGAAACATGGGTTGTTATAAAGGTGATGATTCGGTGGCTTTGACACATGGGGCTTTTGAAGGGTGAGTGATAGATATGGGATTTGTCCCTCCTGAGGGAGTTTGATATCCAAGGCCACTTGATGAGTAGGATTGAGATAGGCGTGCGCAGACATGTGTGAATCAGTATGTGATATTGATGTCATACATATCTCCTTCAATATGCTCTGAGATCAAGAAAGTGAATGAACGTTGACAGGATGACTATTCCATGCCTCGAGTTCATTCGGGATATCAGTGACAAAGGAATTATACATTCACTGTAACACCATTCACGGATTGTAGGATGAAATTTGTTCTCTAACTTTCTACTTTCACTTGGGTAGCACTGATGTGTGACTAGGCACCGCTCTTTGCTTGTGAAGTCATAAGTGTTATGGACTTTCACTGCCAACGTGAAATGGACCTGCAGGGTCACACACATAGGATTTAACCTGGAAGAGGAGTTTTGTCCACAAAGCAATGTTTAGATTGATTACTAAAGGAGTTTAGTAGTTCAATTAAACACTCAATCAGTTGATATCTCAATATCATATGGTTCAAGGTGTTGGACGCATTGATTGGAGTATCGGATTGATTGAAATCACATTTGACTGATTCTACACAACCTGTACTTCCAACCGATCGGTTCAAGTGTTGAACCGGTCGGCTGAGGTTGCTGAACTGGTCGGCTCAAGTGTTGAGCCGATCGGCTCAAGCCCAGGGTGAAACGAGCGGTTCAAGTGTTGAACCGATCGGTTCAACTGGTGCAACCGAGCAAGTTGGGAAAGTCAGGTCGGTGAGAATTTTCCTTGCGTTTCACTTGCCCAATTTGATTGGAACAAGGATTGGTATTCGATACCAATTAGAAACGAAAGTTGGAAAGTCAATCGGGAACTGATCAGGACCACGAACTGACCGGTTCAGAAGTGAACCGATCAGCTCATGGGTCCCAACCGATCGGTTGGTGCTCCAACCGACCGGTTCAGGTCCCCAACCGACCGGTTCACTTGTGAACCGATCGGTTCAGGTTGCGAGTTGGTTGCTTTTTGTGGAAAATATCAAACCCTTCTACTCCTGCTTTAGTCCCATATTGCCGGGCACAGAGAACCCTGTCCCATGACCCGCCTATATATAGGGGTATTGGGGGCTTCTCAAAGTACAACTCAATGCAAGCCGGTTGCTTTGCGAAGTTGTCGTTCTCTCTGGTTTTGGTAACCGTGAGAGATCCCGAGCAAGTGCTTCCTGCAAAAGGGAGGTGCAGCAAGGGAAGGACAACTGCAGTTGCAACTGGTAGCAGGAGAGTGTGTTGGCGACTAGTACGTCAACAGGAGGGTGCGACTCCTTCCACTTCCTTGTGGGACAAGGAGTGTGGAGTTCCAGGTGGTCCGTGTGGACTACTACAGAGGCGGGAGGACACTGCCGCTCAGGAGGACAACTGTCATCCGACAGTCCGGTAGGAGGAGGAGGAGTCAGTCCCGGTGCGACCAGGAGCTGCACAGACACCGTCCAAGACCGGAGTTGAAGACCGCGCATTGCTCAAGGTATAGTCGCCGAGCAAGCCTCGGGACAAGGTATGATTCCACAAACCATCCTTTCCTATTATATAGACGTTGACGCGTTTCCTCGGTATGGGTTGGGGGAGAAAATTTTTGTTTCCGCTGCCTTCTCTGTCTCCCCTAAAACCCAACAGTGGTATCAGAGCCACGTCAACTGCTCTATATTTTAGGAATATCGATATGATCGATTTTGGTTTGTCGCCTTTATTTATTGCATGCGATGCGAATAATATCGGCTTTATGCATGTCCAATCTTAAATCCACAAATCCCTAATTACATATATGATATGTATTATTTATGCACTCGATACGCGTCGCCCTTAAATGAGTTTTGTGGTGGATGTGTGTAGCGTGATTATGGCCTATAAACCCTATCTGTGGGTGGTTGTTTGTGGTGGCTTGCATCTCGGTCTGCGCACCGATCTTCCCTCTCTTATTCCTGATGTAACTCGAATTAATTCGAGATTCTTTCCTACCTTTGCTCCCCCCGAATGTAACTCGGGGTTTCCCTTTTAAGCAATGTAAAATAGGATAGATTTTATTTCCTGTTATGTCAAAGACCGGAGGACATCAAGACGACAGCAGAGACGATCGGTTCAAGGCGTGAACTGGTCGGTTGACATTCCATATGGTCGGTTCAAGGTATGAACCGATTGGTTGATGACCGGTTCGAGGAGCGAGACGAGCGGGTGGCGGACATGACGAGATGCACGACGACCAGGTGAACCAATCGGTTGGAGGAGCCAACCGATCGGCTGGTGGCACCCAGACGACCGGCTGGAGAGTACAGATCATTCATGAGATGAGTTGATCAACTCGGAAGGCAAGGCACAGAGTTCATCTTGTACAGGTTGTTGGCTAAATGGACATCTATAAATCCCTTTGTTTTGATTATGACAAACATTTCATTCTTATTAATCTAACAAGCTACTTGAGTGTGCAGGATGACAAAGCAACAAGGGAATATCTACAAGCTTACATATTTATATTTTCATGCAATGTAATCACTGTTGTAAAAACTTGTACAAAAATTATAATGTACAAGTACTTAGAATTGCATGTAAATCAAGCGTTAGATTCTCCCTAGCTAAACACCACAGTTAGACAAGTCATCCCATTCAAATAGGATTACTTATGCACACTTACACACATAATTAGTGCCTAAATTGAAACCTTGAAACAGGATCAATCTCAGTCGACAAACTCCTCGACCGAGACACTCTCGGTCGACAATCTTCTCGACCGAGAAAGATCCAAAGTAGCTGTTAGACACAACAGACAAGTTAGTTGGCAGTTGAAGAAAGACGTTGCAAATCACTTGTTCCAGAGAGCCTGTCGGTCGACAAAAGTTTGACCGAGTAGGTGTCTCGGTCGACCATTTTTCGACCGAGATGGTCTCTGACAGCAACTGCAGAATTAATTAATTAGCCGTTGTTAAAGCAACAACTTTGTACCTAACGGCTAGTTAAGCACTTAGAAACCCCTAGAAGTTGTCTAGAATGTCCTTAAGCTTCCTTAGGCCATTCCTATAAATAGGACAAGCCATAGGACACCTAAACTCACTTGTTTTTACACTTGCTACACTTGAGAAATACTTGAGCATACTTGAGAAATCTGTTGCAAGCAAATTGAGCACTGTGATCATTGGCCTACTTTCTCCTTAGCTCAAATTCGTGTCCTATAGGCTAGTATCTCCTATCCACTACAATCACAAGTTCACATACTTGGTTAGGAGATCTATATGCTTGATCTAGGCAAATCAAGCCTTGGGCTTCAAAGGATAAGTTGTAATTTCTATTTTCCTTCTTGTTCCCTTTTATTCTTTGTATTTCTCCTTGCTACTCCTAGGGTTGGAGGCTGCGGATTGGAGAAGGTTCTTCTCAGGAGGAGAAGGTGGACTTCAAGCTACTTCAAAAAGGCTATCGCACGGGAAGCTACTTCAAGAAGGCTATTGCAACGGGAAGCTACTTCAGGAGGAAGGCTGCTTCAAGGTGGTGCAATTACTTCTAGGTGAAGGCTGCTTCAAGGTTGGGCGATTACTTCTAGGTGAAGGCTGCTTGAAGGGTTTAGGGAGAGAAATTTTAATTTTATGTAAAGTCCTTGCGAGGTAATAAAATTAATTTCTTTCCAAATCCCGGTTGGGTAAGCAACCGGGTAGTGGACTGACAACTTTAGTATTTGCTAATGTTGGAACCACTCTAAATCCTTGTCCCCTTGTCCAATATTTTTGTGGTTGGTTGCTTGAGTTTAATAATTGTTAAAATTATCTATAAAACTCTATTCACCCCCCCCTCTAGTAGTTTTCAGTTGGTATTAGAGCGAGGCTTCAAGGAACCCTAACAAGGTCTTGAAGAAATGGGTGACGGAGTGCTCAAAAACCTCAACATTGAAGGGACACTTGTTGCTAGGCCTCCAGCGTTCGATGGAACAAACTACCAATATTGGAAGAGAAGGATGCAATTCTACTTCCAAGGAATCAACTGGGATCTATGGAGAATGGTGTCTACTCCATATATGCTCCCTCAAAATGAATTTGCGGAATGGGATGCAAACACGGTAAAGCTGGCCCAAATGAATGCAAAAGCTGTAAGTATCTTATATTGTTCTATTTCGGTAGGAGAATTTAATAGAATGTAAAATTGTGATACAGCTTATGATATTTGGCATAGACTGTCCATAACCTATGAGGGTACAGTCCAAGTCAAAAATTCCAAAATTAGCTTGCTTAAAACGAAGCTTGAACATTTTCGTATGGATCCTAATGAATCTATTAGTGAAATGTTTTCAAAATTCTCTACCATTGTTAATGGTTTAAGTGCCCTAGGAAAACTATCCTTGAGGAAGATCAGGTATCAAAAATCCTTCGATCACTTCCTCCAAAATACAAGCCAAAGGTGACAACCATTGAAGAAGCAAACGACCTCACTCGACTCAAAATGGAGCAACTCATCGGCAATTTAGAAGCTCATGAGGCAGATCTAGAAGAGGAAGAAAGAAGAGAACGTGAACATCAAAATGGGAAGAAGAAGGATGTGGCTCTCAAAGCTTCAAAAGTCGTCACACAAGAAAGTGAGGAGTCAAGTGAAGAAGAAGGAGAAGAAGCCTTGATCGTCAACGGTAAGAAATATAAAAGGTTTAAATCTAACAAAATTTCTAGTTCTTCTACCCCTCCCAGGTGTTTTGAATGTGGGAAGAAAGGGCATTTCAAAAATGAATGTCCCAAAGCAAAGAAGGGAAAGAAAAGTTCACACAAGAAGAAAGGAGAAAAAGCCTATAAAGCTGCTTGGGATGAGTCAAGTGAGAGTGAAAGCGGAGAAGAGGTGGAATGTCTAATGGCAAGAGAAGACAATGAAGACTCTCAAGAGGTAAGCCTAATCGATCTTCCTAAAGAAGAGTTAGTTACTAATTTACAAGAAACTCATGATAAATATATTGATGCCAAGAAGAAACTAAAGAAGGCTATAAAATCAAATGATGAGCTCATTGCCAAATTAGATAAACTTTCTTCTGAAAAGAACAACACTAATCTTGAGAGTTTATCTTTAAAAACATCTTTAGATGATTGTACTAGAAAGGTACTCACTTTAGAAACAAATGTTGATCTTCTTTCTAAAGAAAAGACTGAATTGTTAGCTAAACTACAAGATTTTCAAACTCAGCCTATTTTGTGCAACCATTCGGACTATGATAATCTTGTAAAGGAAAAGGACTCATTGTTTTCTGATTTAGATCAAGCAAGAAAAGATCTACACAAGAAAATGAATGACATTGCTATGTTGCAAAGAGAACTTTATGAGTTAAGAAGAAAAGATATACTTGATAACATACTAAGAGTTGGCACTGTTTTCAATGGGAGAAAAGGTTTGGGATATGCTCCAAAGAAAATTGGTCAACCGAGCAAATTTCTGCGTTTCTTTGCTTGTAATACAGTAACCTTCTCGATCGACAAATTGTCGACCGAGATAGATGTCAGTCGAACAATTGTCGACCGACTGGACTTCTGATTCAGCACTTTTATACAAATCTGTGTTTAAATAAGTCTAACCATATCGGACCATCACATGGGTACCAAAATCTACATTTTAATGCAGGAATGGGTGGTTGACAGTGGATGTTCCAAACATATGACCGGAAACAAGGATGCATTCCAAACTTTTGAAGAAAAGAAAAGTGGAACAGTCACTTTTGGAGACAATGGTAAGGGCAAAATCGTTGGAATAGGTAATGTTGGTACAAACCTCGAAATTAAGAATGTTCTACTTGTTGATGGTTTGCACCATAACTTGATAAGTGTTAGTCAATTATGTGATAGTGGTTACGATGTGTTATTTAACAAAACCTGCTGCAAGTTATTAATAGAAAATACTACAAATGTTGTTTATGAAGGAAATAGAGTTGGAAATCTTTATATTCTTAAACCGAACTCTATGAAAACAGTAGTGGGAAAATGCTTGCTTGCAAATGACAATACCTTACAAATATGGCATAAAAAGCTAGGACATGCTAGTTCACATGTTATCAAAAAGTTAGTGAAATATGATCTTGTTCGTGGATTGCCTACTTTATCTTTTGATCAAGTTGAAAATTGTGAACCATGCACAATGGGAAAGCAAACCAAAACATCTTTCAAATCAAAACATGTACTTAGCACCAGTAGATCATTAGAATTAATTCATATGGATTTATTTGGACCAATGAGGACACAATCAATCGGTGGTAAGAGATACTGTTTTGTTATCATTGATGATTATAGTAGATATACATGGGTACATTTTATTGCAACTAAAGATGATACTATTCATGTTTTTATGCAATTTTGTTCCAAGATTGAAAATCTCTTACAAAATAAAATATGTACCATTAGAAGTGATCATGGTGGGGAATTTGAAAATCATACATTTGAGGCCTTTTGTACATCTCAAGGGTATACTCATAATTTCTCGGCTTCACATACCCCATAGCAAAATGGTATAGTTGAAAGGAAAAATCGATCCCTACAAGAAATGGCTAGAACCATGATGCTTGAACACAACACACCTAAAACCTTTTGGGCTGAAGCTGTAAACACTGCTTGTTATGTGCTAAATAGAGCAACTGTTCACTCTCATTTGAAGAAAACTCCATATGAAATAATACATTCTAAGAAACCTAGAGTTGACTACTTTCATACTTTTGGCTCCGCATGCTACATTTTAAATACCAAAGATGATAGAGACAAATTTGATTCTAAATCACACAAAGCATTCTTTTTGGGATATTCCACTTCTAGCAAAGCTTTTAGAGTATATAACACTATCTCTAGAAAAGTTGAGGAATCCATTCATGTTTCTTTTCATGAGGAGTCAAAATCTAAAAATCTAGAAATTACTGATCTCACTAATCAATTCGAAAATTTAATCATACCAAATGATAATGAAAAAGTTACTACATCCAATCCCCAAGTTGAAACACAACCTACACCTAGGCTTATCAAGGATCATCCCCAAGAACTGATTATTGGAGATCCAAATGATAAAGTCAAAACTCGGTCTTCCTTCAAAGATGTAGCAAACATGGCTTTTGTTTCTATCATTGAACCTAAAAAGATATCCGAAGCTCTTAAGGATGATTATTGGATAATAGCCATGCAAGAAGAATTGAATCAATTCACTAAAAATGATGTATGGGATTTAGTTCCTAAACCTCAAGATAAAACCATAATAGGAATTAAATGGGTTTTTAGGAACAAGCTAAATGAGTCAGGAGAAGTAATAAGGAATAAAGCTCGGTTAGTAGCACAAGGATATAATCAACAAGAAGGAATAGATTTTGATGAAACATATGCACCCGTAGCTAGACTTGAAGCTATTAGGATGTTACTAGCTATTGCTGCCCATAAAAACATTAAGCTCTATCAAATGGATGTCAAAAGTGCATTTCTAAATGGCATCATTCAAGAAGAAGTTTATGTTGCCCAACCACCTGGCTTTGAAATACCGGAAAAAGGTGACTATGTCTATAAACTTAAGAAAGCACTTTATGGTTTAAAACAAGCACCTAGAAATTGGTATGAAAGGCTCAAAACATATCTTTTTGATAATGGTTTTTCTATTGGAAATTCAGATTCTACTTTATTTTTCAAAACATATACATCTGATTTCCTAGTTGTGCAAATATATGTTGATGACATTATTTTTGGAGCTTCAAATGATTCATTGTGCATACAATTTAGTGATATTATGCAAAAAGAATTTGAAATGAGCCTCATGGGTGAACTAACTTTCTTTCTTGGTTTTCAAATTAAGCAAACACCTGCAGGAATTTTCATAAGCCAAGAAAAATATACTAAAGAACTCTTAAAACGTTTTGGGATGGATCAATGCAAACATGCTACCACTCCTATGGCTACTTCTGTCAAAATTGATAAGGATGAAAATGGGGAACCTATTGATGATTCCTTATATAGAGCCATGATTGGTAGTTTGCTTTACTTAACGGCTTCTAGACCGGACATTATGTTTTCTGTTGGTCTTTGTGCTCGATTTCAATCACAACCTATGCATTCTCATTTTCTAGCAGTTAAACGAATTCTTCGTTACCTAGCCGGTACTACTTGCTTTGGTTTATGGTATCTAAAAGGACAATCCTTGGATTTCAAAGCTTATACTGATGCGGATTATGCCGGTTGTCGACTTGATCGCAAGAGTACTAGTGGTGGTTGTTTCTTATTAGGGAGAGCTTTAGTATCTTGGTTTAGCAAGAAACAAAATACGGTTGCCCTATCTACAACTGAAGCTGAATATATGGCAGCTGGGTCTTGTTGTGCTCAAGTGCTTTATATGCAACAAGTGTTAAGCGATTATGGTTTTAATCTTTCATCTACGCCTATTTTTTGTGACAACACAAGCGCCATAAACTTAGCACACAATCCTATTTTACACAGCCGAGCTAAACATATTGAAATCCGTCATCATTTTTTAAGGGATCACATCTCCAAAAATCATGTTTCCCTTCATCATGTTGATACAGAAGATCAATTGGCTGATATTTTTACAAAACCGCTTCCACTAGATCAATTTAACAACATTAGGAAGCAATTGCTTATCACTCCTTTGGAGGATGTTTTCTTTGATATTTGTGCTACTTAAACAAACAAAAACTCTTATTTTGGCTTTTAAATGGACATCTTTTTCATTAGATTTGATGGGATATCTAATTAAGGGGGAGTTTTTATTCTTAACGGTTATCTTTTTGAAATGAAAAAGGGGGAGAGATAAATATAAAATTAACATTTAGTAATTATGTCAAACTCAATTAATGAGTTTCATAAATACACTCTTGGCTTTACATCGAAAGTTGCTATATTCCCAAATGATCTGGATTTCATGTTCCATAATTCATGGGGAATAATAAGCACACATTTTATACACAAGAGAAAAAGCTACAAAAGGTAATCTAAAGGTATGAAACTCATATGTCTTATATTTCCTTTATGTATATTTTGGAAATGTTTGTCATCTTCAAAAAGGGGGAGATTGTTGGCTAAATGGACATCTATAAATCCCTTTGTTTTGATTATGACAAACATTTCATTCTTATTAATCTAACGAGCTACTTGAGTGTGCAGGATGACAAAGCAACAAGGGAATATCTACAAGCTTACATATTTATATTTTCATGCAATGTAATCACTGTTGTAAAAACTTGTACAAAAATTATAATGTACAAGTACTTAGAATTGCATGTAAATCAAGCGTTAGATTCTCCCTAGCTAAACACCACAGTTAGACAAGTCATCCCATTCAAATAGGATTACTTATGCACACTTACACACATAATTAGTGCCTAAATTGAAACCTTGAAACAGGATCAATCTCGGTCGACAAACTCCTCGACCGAGACACTCTCGGTCGACAATCTTCTCGACCGAGAAAGATCCAAAGTAGCCGTTAGACACAACAGACAAGTTAGTTGGCAGTTGAAGAAAGACGTTGCAAATCACTTGTTCCAGAGAGCCTGTCGGTCGACAAAAGTTCGACCGAGTAGGTGTCTCGGTCGACCATTTGTCGACCGAGATGGTCTCTGACAGCAACTGCAGAATTAATTAATTAGCCGTTGTTAAAGCAACAACTTTGTACCTAACGGCTAGTTAAGCACTTAGAAACCCCTAGAAGTTGTCTAGAATGTCCTTAAGCTTCCTTAGGCCATTCCTATAAATAGGACAAGCCATAGGACACCTAAACTCACTTGTTTTTACACTTGCTACACTTGAGAAATACTTGAGCATACTTGAGCAATCTGTTGCAAGCAAATTGAGCACTGTGATCATTGGCCTACTTTCTCCTTAGCTCAAATTCGTGTCCTATAGGCTAGTATCTCCTATCCACTGCAATCACAAGTTCACATACTTGGTTAGGAGATCTATACGCTTGATCTAGGCAAATCAAGCCTTGGGCTTCAAAGGATAAGTTGTAATTTCTATTTTCCTTCTTGTTCCCTTTTATTCTTTGTATTTCTCCTTGCTACTCCTAGGGTTGGAGGCTGCGGATTGGAGAAGGTTCTTCTCAGGAGGAGAAGGTGGACTTCAAGCTACTTCAAGAAGGCTATCGCACGGGAAGCTACTTCAAGAAGGCTATTGCAACGGGAAGCTACTTCAGGAGGAAGGCTGCTTCAAGGTGGTGCAATTACTTCTAGGTGAAGGCTGCTTCAAGGTTGGGCGATTACTTCTAGGTGAAGGCTGCTTGAAGGGTTTAGGGAGAGAAATTGTAATTTTATGTAAAGTCCTTGCGAGGTAATAAAATTAATTTCTTTCCAAATCCCGGTTGGGTAAGCAACTGGGTAGTGGACTGACAACTTTAGTATTTGCTAAAGTTGGAACCACTCTAAATCCTTGTCCCCTTGTCCAATATTTTTGTGGTTGGTTTCTTGAGTTTAATAATTGTTAAAATTATCTATAAAACTCTATTCACCCCCCCTCTAGTAGTTTTCACAGGTTGCATGAGATGTTGACCTAGATGACCGTGATTCCTCTTGGCTCGAGGAATCACTTTAGGATGGCCATAATCATCGCTTTTTATCATTTGTGCATGTTTTCTGTGGGATATAGCATGTATATGATACATACTATGTATTGTGGTGATTGGATATGTATATATATAAAAACCAAATCCCTCATTAAAATATTAAGTCTTACATGCCTTCCATTAGCGGCACACATGAAAAGCTCGATCGACCAAGCGTAGGTTACGCCAAAGCGTGGTGCGCCGTCTATCTTGTGGAAGTGTGAAGGGTAGACATGTAGGTTCTGCCAAAGCAGGGTGCATGTTTACCGTGTCGGCTTTTGGGTTAGACTTAACTGGTGATTCTTAGAGTGTCTAATCCCAGAGGCAAGGAATGTTCATGGCAAGGTGTTGTGCATGTTCATTCAACAAGAGTTGCATATGATGCAATTGGCAAGAGTTTCCTACCTGAGAGATCTAAGTTGTGGGCGATCAGCCAAAGCTGACTCATGACTTAGAGGATTTCAGGATCTTGCCCACTAGAAGGTTGTACGCTGCAATCTTCCGAATTGATGGTGAGGGCTATCAATTTGAACTAAAATAGTGGGAGCGATAATTAATTAAAGGCCTAATTATATCGTCAACTTTTCAAATCAATCAAACAAGACAAAAATGAGTTTTTGGACTAAAATTGCACGTATTTCCTTTTGTTAAAATAAATGGTTAATCAACAAATCACTTTATTTGCGATCGGTCTTTGAGATCAACAAATTTAATGGGAATAATTCCACGATTGGTTAGGACGATGAGAAGTGTTCTCAATCAAAGAGCAAAAGCTCTAAGTCCTAGTATACCAGAACCAGATGAACTCGATCCCACCACATCAATGGCTGAAAATATGCTTATGGAAGCATACTGAGGATGACATTGATGAGGAGTGCTTGATGTTGTGTTCTCTGAACTATGAGTTGCAGAGACAACATGAGACATATGATGTCTCCAAGACACTGTCCTAGTATGTCATGACAGAAGGAGATCCAGTAAGGTATTCACACACTCAATGTGATTGGGTATGTGGAAAAACCTGACTAAGAAGGATTCCCTCTGAGCCAAGAGTTGGCTATTGGTATGATACTGCAAATGTTGTGAGGATCATACAATTCATGATAAGCTACAACATGAACAACTTTGACATGCGTTGACAGAGTTGTTGGACATGTTGAGGATAGTAGAAGCAAAGATGAAGAAAGACAAACCATAATCTTTGATATGATCAAAGAGAAAGGTAATTCTTAAGGGCAAGGATAAGGGCAAAGCAAAGAAGTGTTCTGATGCTAGCCAGCAATCCAAGCCGTCTTCAGCCTCAAGGCACATGGGGAAAGGGTGTATGAGGGAATTGCCCTCTATATCTGGAAGAACAAAAGAAGATGAAGGAGGGGATGGAGATCTCCACCTAAGGTATCATGAAATGAACTGCTTCTTTATCTGAGGTATATGATACCAAAATGTGGATATGTCATATATGATATGCAATATCCGCAAAGAAGTGAAGGACTTTGTGAAAGGACCAAGAAAGAAGTACCCACCATTGGAGCAAGTGTTGCTGTCATAGATAGGAGTATCTTTCAGTTTATTTCAGCCTAAAAGGGCACGAAATAGAGTTGAGAACTGCTATTTCATATATTGCCAATAGATAGAAACACTTTATTCTTGCATATCGTATGACAATGATGGCAATTAATAAAGTTGATGTTTCAATCTTAAAGATATGATCTTTGTGGCAATGCCTTGTTTATCTTGTGATACATGGTATGCATAAGATAAAATGATACCTAAAGTTATTGATAACTCAAACAATTAAATTAGCATATATCATAAGAAATTCATTTCTAGTTTCCATATGATGGATAAATCTAGACTCTTTTGGTTAGAGAACCAGTAAGAGACATGAATATCTTGGACATGATTAATCAATCTTCACTAATGGTAGTGGGAGAATGATTATCCTATTAGGTATAATACATGTGATGTATTTACATACCTATTGGAACAAATGCTAATACTTCTAATGGTGTTTAGATAAATACCAATATGAATATCTTGAAATGTTCAAGATTTTCATAGATGAAGTGCAAATTTGGTGAAGTGTTAATTCTTGATGAGATCAATGAGTGAAACACTTGAACCAAATGTTTGAGATCCTTACGAGTGATTATGATAATGTATCATAGTGAACTCATGATTAAGGCATGGTGATGTCTAAATCAAGAAGGAATTATACTCTAAGGAGTTAGAGAATGATTATCGAATAACTGAATTCTTCTTAATAAAAGAATACCCCACACTAATAAAGGAAATTAAGAATCACAAGGGTTGTGAGTTCTTATATCCTTGACAGATACACCTCAATTATCTATGTGATGAGTTGTTCATGTGATGAGTCAACTATCTAGACGAACATGAGGAACCGAATTTTGAGTTATGATTTATGATCATTACATCCTAAATGATTTCCATATGAACCATAAGGTATGACCTTGATGGTAGCACTCATTGGATGAAATCCATAAGTGCAAATGAGTCTTAAGTGTTAAGACACATGGATAACATTTTGACAAGGATGATGCTTGTTGATTGCAACTTAATGACTAAGACATTTGGCATATGGATACTAAAACCGCATTCCTATGAGGAATAAAACCAGGATGTGTACGTGACACAGCCTATAAGGTTTATGAATCCACTAATGTAAATGAAGTCTATAAGTTATAATGGACTAATCAATGTGATTGATTGAGTACAAGCAACTCAGAATTGGATCTTTACTTTGATGATATAGTCAAAGGATTTGGCTGATATGTCAAAGATAAAGAGGGATCTGTGATTTAGTGGGAGTGTATTCACATTCCACATGTTGATGTGAAATGGAAATTTTCTAGATTAGAAATCTAAAAGTGGAAATTATCTTTAAGGAAGATAGAGATGTTTCCTATATGATAGGAATGGAGATCTATAGAGATAGTTCTCAAAAATCTCTTGACCTGAAAAGAGAGAGTATACATTGGCAATCTATACCGAAATGTTTAGTACGCACAGATTCAGTGGGAGAAAACTTGTCCATGTTATATGTATATTAGTATCCCAAGGCCAAGTGTCCAATTCTTATGAAGAATGGGAACACTAAGAATAGGATATGGATCTATCATGTATGTAATCATCCCATTGTCTTGCATGTATGACATGGAAAGAATAAAATGCATTCATTATCTTGTATGTAGAACATGGCAATATGATGTGCTCATCCTGATAACTCGTATGTAGGACATGACGAGTGGATGTCTGTCTACTTCTAGTAAGGGTTACTGGAATACCATAAGAACTTGATAAGTACTTGGGAAGTACTAGTTCTATGGAGATAAGGAAGAGTTCAATGTAAAGAGTTACATTGATGCGAACTTCCGAAAGGACAGAAAATTAATCGCAAAATATACATAGGATGTATAAAAGTGAAAGTTTGTTGATAATTGGAAGTGTTCCAATAAAACCATTTAAAAGGGAAATGTCGAGTATCCGTGTGTTAGATAACAACAGTGGATACTATATGGATCTGGAAGTTCATGAGATGAACTTATAGATATTCCACTCATTGATGACAAGTCTGGAATCCTTGATCATGCAATGTGGCTAAAGGTTAGCAATGGAATACTAGATCGCATATTACGGCAACTCCATCTCATACGTGTGACGTACAGCGAAGAGATGAGAGATATGCAATTTATACTGACTTTGGCAAGGTGTTGCCATTACTCACTATATTGGCACAAGAGCACAGTAACATGTGGGACATGTTTAGAGATCACTATGAATATGATTCAAGGGTGATTGGCTCACAGTGCAAGTGGGAGTCTGTTGGTATGTATGCTCTGAGAGCCAATCGTGGGATGATTGGTGGGATGCATTAAGATTGATTTGATAAACATCAAAGGCAAGCTTCCAATTCTTTCTGGTTCAGTCATATAAGATAGTGATAGAACAGATTGAATGTCTAGAGAATGACAGTACTCAATGACGTATGCTTTCAGGTTAAGGACCTGAACGATGAGATCATACAGATGCTAAGAGTTTGTACATTCTTGTTATGTCCCTAGTCGGATGTCATTGTGGAAGGTAGATAGACAGCAATGACACACAAGACTAGATTGTGGTGTTGGTTGATGATAGAATCTCATTAGTCATGATATAGAGATATCAAACCAAACACATAGGTACTTGTTAGAGAACAAGGTACCGGACAGACCCACCGTGAGTTTGACACATGGAACCATGAGATGGTAGTCACAGTCAGTACTCACAGTGATGGTGGTGAGTGTGATTCTTAGACCTGAAATCACTGCACTCAACACATGTTGTTGGGCACACTTTGACATCATCAAACGCAATCCTGAAACATGGGCTGTTATAAAGGTGATGATTGGGTGGCTTTGACACATGGGGCTTTTGAGGGGTGAGTGATAGAAATGGGATTTGTCCCTCCTGAGGGAGTTTGATATCCAAGGCCAGTTGATGAGTAGGATTGAGATAGGCGTGCGCACGCATGTGTGAATCAGTATGTGATATTGATGTCATACATATCTCCTTCAATCTGCTCTGAGATCAAGAAAGTGAATGAACGTTGACAGGATGACTGTTCCATGCCTCGAGTTCATTCGGGATATCAGTGACAAAGGAATTATACATTCACTGTAACACCATTCACGGATTGTAGGATGAAAGTTGTTCTCCAACTTTCTACTTTCACTTGGGTAGCACTGATGTGTGACTAGGCACCGCTCTTTGCTTGTGAAGTCATAAGTGTTATGGACTTTCACTGCCAACGTGAAATGGACCTGTAGGGTCACACACATAGGATTTAACCTGGAAGAGGAGTTTTGTCCACAAAGAAATGTTTAGATTGATTACTAAAGGAGTTTAGTAGTTCAATTAAACACTCAATCAGTTGATAGCTCAATATCATATGGTTCAAGGTGTTGGACGCATTGATTGGAGTATAGGATTGATTGAAATCGCATTTGACTGATTCTGCACAACCTGTACTCCCAACCGATCGGTTCAAGTGTTGAACCGGTCGGCTGAGGTTGCTGAACCGGTCGGCTCAAGTGTTGAGCCGATCGGCTCAAGCCCAGGGTGAAACGAGCGGTTCAAGTGTTGAACCGATCGGTTCAATTGGTGCAACCGAGCAAGTTGGGAAAGTCAGGTCGGTGAGAATTTTCCTTGCGTTTCACTTGCCCAATTTGATTGGAACAAGGATTGGTATTCGATACCAATTAGAAATGAAAGTTGGAAAGTCAACCGGGAACTGATCAGGACCACAAACCGACCGGTTCAGAAGTGAACCGATCGGCTCATGGGTCCCAACCGATCGGTTGGTGCTCCAACCGACCGGTTCAGGTCCCCAACCGACCGGTTCACTTGTGAACCGATCGGTTCAGGTTGCGAGTTGGTTGCTTTTTGTGGAAAATCTCGAACCCTTCTACTCCTACTTTAGTCCCATATTGCCGGGCATAGAGAACCCTGTCCCATGACCCTCCTATATATATAGGGGTATTGGGGGCTTCTCAAAGTACAACTCAATGCAAGCCGGTTGCTTTGCGAAGTTGTCGTTCTCTCTGGTTTGAGAGATCCCGAGCAAGTGCTTCCCGCAAAAGGGAGGTGCTGCAAGGGAAGGACAACTGCAGTTGCAACTGGTAGCAGGAGAGTGTGTTGGCGACTAGTACGTCAACAGGAGGGTGCGACTCCTTCCACTTCCTTGTGGGACAAGGAGTGTGGAGTTCCTGGTGGTCCGTGTGGACTACTATAGAGGCGGAAGGACACTGCCGCTCAAGAGGACAACTGTCATCCGACAGTTCGGTAGGAGGAGGAGTCATCAGTCCCGGTGCGACCAGGAGCTGCATAGACACCGTCCAAGACCGGAGTTGAAGACCGCACATTGCACGAGGTATTGTCGCCGAGCAAGCCTCGGGACAAGGTATGATTCCACAAACCATCCTTTCCTATTATATAGACGTTGACGCGTTATGGGTTGGGGAAGAAAATTTTTGTTTCCGCTGCCTTCTCTGTCTCCCCTAAAACCCAACAATAGGGACGTTTGTGACCTTTATTTCTATCAAGAGATAGTTTCCTCCCATCCGGGGAGAGGGACCCTTTTGTAGGGTGTATACCAGGTTTTGTTGGTTTTGAGGTAACCTAAAGAGGTCTCAATAGGATCTTGAGAAGCTAAGTGAAAAGTACATATTGAACATGTACACCCATAGATAACCATCTGTAAGTGCATGTGGGTGTGTTACCATGGAGGTAACTGGTATGGGGCCTCACCAAGGTAAGTAGGTCACATGACCCCTATGAAAGGATGAAAGTCAACCCAGGAATGCAGAGAGAGATGACAGAGACTTGGGTAAGGTTCTAAGTTGGGCATGTACTATGTTAGAATCCTAAGTCTATCCTAGGGTTAGGTAGGGATAAGACTGGTGGAAGTAGGAGTTTCCTAATTCCCTAGTTGCACATGACCATAGGGTCAGGAGGTAACAACTATCATTGTCTGGGGGCCATGGGTTAGGAGATTGATCACCTTCATGAACTCATGGGACCCAAAGGGTAGATGAGTAGGGCACTCTCTGGATGCATAAGGGAAGAGGGATGACCCCAAAAGTGTCGGCACCCTATATACATACCTAGAGGAGATGACTAAGGATTGTGTGGTGACCCAAGTAGGTATGAGACCAATTTTCCATGGAAGTAACTTTGATATCATGATGATCATGATTTAGAGACATATGTTGCACGTTTCAACTTAGATTTGAAGGTGTACTGGCAAGGTGGGACGTACCATCTCTACTCTTGGAATAGGAAGAACTTTGTATTTGGACTACAGCCAAATGCTTATTTCCACTTGTTATGGGAGTGAGATATAGGACAGTATGCATGCCATACACCAAGGATAAAGGTGATGTGAGTTGGAATGTTGCTATGAGATATGAGGACAGAGATGATAACATACCCTTGTGGAGTGAACAATATGTGGATGGTTTACAAACATCAAGAGAAATAAGGTAGTCAACTTATGAGGATGTTTTTATCATGAGCTATGAGTTATACAAAGTTGAGTTCGAAAACTAAGAGGATGAGCTCAGAGTTTCTTCATGAAGATAGACTTAGAGTCTGAGATGAGATGGTAAGTGGAATACCTGGAGGTGTGTGTCTTCAACATTTCCTTATACCTAAGGATGTGAATTCGTAATGGATGCTCTGGTTGAGATGCAGTTGCCTAGTTAGGTGGAGGCTGTTAGGTTAACCCTAAGTTTGAAAAAGGAGATATGTATGGCTAACACTCAGATGTAACAAGATATGTTGATCAAGTTAGTGGTTGTTTGGTTAGCCAACCTAGGCTTGATGCAATAAAAAGGATGGTTGTAGAACCTCAGATGCACTTCTTTGGAAAAGAAGGTGGTGAAACCCTGACTAGAATGGTTTAGGGTTTCAGAAGAATCCATCTTGAGGAATCATGACATATAGGATGTAACATCCCAGGATTTGAGGCCTTGGATAAGTTGATCTTAAAAGGAATGATTGGACTACCCATATCACCAAGGCGCACCTCCTTTTCCGGGAGCCCATCACTAAAGAACTCCATAGTTAAGCGTGCTCAGCTTGGAGTAGTACTAGGATGGGTGACCAGTCAGGAAGTTGACCCCGGCTTGTGCATGAGTGTGGGAAAAGCACACAGTTAAGGCTAGTGGTGGTCTGTGGGGCCATTCATCATTCCTAAAACTCTACTAGAGCCTTGGGGAGTGGGCCCGAGCATTACAAATGGTATCCGAGCCATAACCCCTCTAGTAGGTGGGGCCCACATGGTCATGGCATGCCAGTCTTGAGCCGTGCGGTCCATGCATATAGGAAAGGGATGTCCATGGTTGACGTAGCCACCCTTGTGCTAGTATTCAATGATCGGGAGCTGGGTGTCCATGGGCCATTGTGGGTCTGCACTGAAATGGGGTCAGATTATGAGGCCATATAGTTGAGCCTTGACGAGGATGTCAAGAGTCTAAGTGGGGGAGATTGTAACATCCCAGGATTTGAGGCCTTGGATAAGTTGATCTTAAAAGGAATGATTGGACTACCCATCACTAAGGTGCAACTCCTTTTCCGAGAGCCCATCACTAAAGAACTCCATAGTTAAGTGTGCTCAGCTTGGAGTAGTACTAGGATGGGTGACCAGTCAGGAAGTTGACCCCAGCTTGCGCATTAGTGTGGGAAAAGCACGCAGTTAAGGCTAGTGGTGGTCTGTGGGGCCAGTTGTCATTCCTAAAACTCTACTAGGAGATCATGATTTTAAGTTCATCATACATCGTGGTACTACGAAGATAGTAAGTGACAGTAGTACTTCAGATGCTTAAGATGAAGTTGCATGTGGCTTGACGCCATGCAAGCCAGAAGGTGAAGAACGGACACCAGTAACCTAGTGTGTTGGTATAGTAGATGAAGAGTCCCCAAGAGGTAATGGGAGTTCATCACTATGGATGTTGTGGTAAGTCTCCACTAGATGAAATATGGGTTATGGTAGATCGTCTTACCTAGATGACATGAGAAAGAAAGAACTCTGTCAAGGGATGGATCTGATTGAACTACATATGAGGAAGATGGTTCAACTACACCATGATGTGAGTTCAAAAGTTCTTTATAACCTAAAGATTCACTTCCATGAGGTGGAAGTAGATGAACTTGATGCTAGTACAGTTTATCACCCCTAACTAATGGTTAGTATGATCTAGACTAGAGGGTCTGATGAAAGCATGTGTGCTTGCTCAGCGTGATACATGGAGAGAGTTCTTGTCTTCTATAAGATGTGATGATAATCACCATAGCAAGTATTGGGATGTAAAGAAGTCATGTAAGGGAGGTTGTGTTGGTCACCACTTCATTAAGATGATGTTGGTGAAGAGACCTTGTGAAGGTGAGAGAGACCACAGTGGGTGTAGATGAATTCACTTTGATTATGCAATGGCTGAGAGAGAGCCCAGGGGCGACATGAGTCGTGAGCTGATGCAAAGCAGACTGACATGCAGTTCACTGTGGGAGAGTATGTGATGTTAAAATTCGACCCCTCTATGCTACAGTAGAGAAAGCTGAGTCCCCGATATATGGGTCCATTTGAGATGGATTGGTGGAGACAGTTGTGTTTATCCTTACCCCTCAGGATAACATGATGTATAATGGGTTCCATGAGTACGATTTAGAGCACTATGTGAGGTACCCAAGCCATGTGCTGAGCCATGAACCTATTCATCTTTATGAGAGGCTGAAATATATTGAGTCACCTATGAAGGTATGATATACCAAGGTGAGAAAGAACTCAAATGGAAGAACATGAGATGATGAAGGTTCTTGGGAAGCACCATGGAAAGGGTGACGCCACATGGGAGCCATGATGGACATAATAAAGGCTTATCATGTTTGTTTGTGTGCCTGGTGGAATTTTGGGGGCAAAATTCCTATAAGAGGGGAAGGATGCTACAACCCCAATTTTTGGGTTCTTTTGGTGAGAAATGTAATTTCTCTATTAAAGATATTTGAACAAATAATTATATAATTTGTTTTGAATAAATGGATTTCGTTTACAATAGCCTTGTTGGTTGTTTTATGGGCTTTATTGGCTATTGGGCCCAATAACAAGGAAAGGACAAAAGAAACTCCATTATTAATAAGAAATGGAGAAAAGAAAGATGTAGAAACCTCTAGAAGGAAAAGGAATGTTATCCAAAGTTGGATTTTGTGCCTCTTGGTTTCCTTGGGTTCCAAGGAGTCCAAAGTTGCAAAAATAATGCAACAAGAAAAGAAAAGATCAATTGAATATTTCTTTATTAAGAAAGAAATGATAAAATGTGGGAAATAAGTGGAAAGATGTATAATTGAGTTATCTTTGGTGGATTTTTGTGTCCATAAGGTTCCTATGTCAAAAGGAATTCCAATAAGGAAAATAAAAAGAGAGATGAAGAGAAATCCACAAAAAGAGAAATTTTAATAAAGAAATAAAAAGGATAATGAGAAATAATGGATATGGATGCATCTAGAAGGATAATAATTATCCACTAAAAAGATTTTGAAATATTAGAGTTTCTTGGGGTCCAAGGAGACCCAATGGAGAAAAATAAAGGGAAAATATCAATAATACAAAAAAGAGGATAATGTGATGCATAATTAATGAATTTCCTGGTATTGTTAAAAAGGAGGTATTTTCTATTAAAAGAAAATATACATTTCATGCCAATGGGTTAAAAGCCAAGCACAAAGAGATTAAAATAGGTAATTTTTGGATTTCCCTTTAGGAAAATAGATTCCTTAATAACCAAGGAATACTAATAAACAAGGAATTGATTAAAGGAGAGAAGTTACACCTAAACAAGGAAAGTAGGATAAAGGGGACTTGTTTTCCTCACGGTTAAGCACGCTGGGATGTTGCTATCCTCCCTATATAAGGGATGGAACCATAACATAGAATCGAAGAGGATCTCAAGGCTCTCACACCTTCTTCAACCTTGCAACCATTCTAACCCTAACTGGGGGGGTGGTGTGATCCCTGAAGTGATGAGGGAAGTATGACGAGATCAGGATGCTCTTACGTCATCGGAGAGAAGCTTGGAGGTGTCCTCTTTGTCCCTTACACCTGCGTGATGCCCGTAGGTTGGCTGTAGGCCGACCACAGTTGTAGGACTGGTGGACTTGGACCGGCCATCCTGGCCATGACCCTGAGGTGCACCCGCGGAGGAACGCCCCTCGGTGATCAGTTGTCTTCCCCTTGTTCCCAACCTCGTGCAAAACGCCCAACAAGCCTGCAAGGTTTGCCGCAGTGGGCGCAGCTGCCGGCATGACTCCGGCCACCTCGGCCACTAATGGGGACCTCCGTAGGTGCAGAGG
The DNA here is from genome assembly GCA_963693085.1 of Alisma plantago-aquatica. NCBI lineage: Eukaryota > Viridiplantae > Streptophyta > Magnoliopsida > Alismatales > Alismataceae > Alisma > Alisma plantago-aquatica. The sequence goes on along the minus strand of OY856413.1, from coordinate 369,197,039 downwards.
AGGGCGGCGGAAGTGATGGGGGCCGTCGTCGGTGCCCTAGAGTCCAAGGATTGAGAGGAGAAGGCTTCATCGAGCTGTTGTCGCCGACATCATTAGGTTTGTAGGGGGTTGAAGAAGGGAGGTGTCGTTGGATGCTTTTACCCCTCTGGGGTGTGAAGAGCCGATCACTTATGCAAGGGAAAACTCATCAATTGGTTATGTTTCCAAAGCAAGCAACGTTGCATGGGATAGACAACACAGTAGCTTCTCATTGGTTCAAGTAAGTTTATTTCACAAAAATCATATTTTTTATTGGTAGCTCGGATGAATGCATATAAAATATGAAAGTTTCTTAGAAAAATGAGAGGAATAAATTATAAATGGTTTTAGAAGCTAATTCCTCTTGCAATTCGAAAACTAATGGAAGTTATCAACTTTAATGTATTAATGATTAAGACACCCTATTTTGAGATGATTAATGTATTTAGTACAGTTTAATGGATGATTAAAGTTGATATTAACATGTTAATTATAAAAAGGTACATTAAGGACAAAAAGGATGAACTTTGCACGTAATTGGAGTTCCATGTACATAAACGAGCTTTAATGGGCCTTGAAACCCTAATGTTAGTAATTGTGACTCTTAATGGCTTTAATTGTTCAAATTCATGAATAAAGAGGAGATATGATGGTTCTAAGCTATTTTGAGTGTAAAGGTTCCTAATTGTGGATAAATACCCTTAATGTAGTAATTAGGGATTTCTAATGGATAAGGTTGGATTTAGTGTTAAATAGAGTTCATGAAAGATAAGTTGTTAATTTATAAGGAACCAAAGATGATAATTGGGCCTAATGATCTTGTCATGAATTTTTTTGGTCGGTCAAAAACTCATGTTGCTTTTTTTGTATTTTTCCATAGTTTCTGTATAGAACTATCCATCTTCAAATTGAAGATAGAAAAGAAGGAAAAGAAACAAGAAACCAAAAAATTATAGGATCCACCAAGTTCTTCAACCACAGAACCACCTTTAAAGACATCCAAGCTTCACACCTACACATCCTTTAGAGCAGCAAAAAACATAGAGCCTCCAACAGCAAAGGAGCATTGAACTGCAACAAAACTCGATCCAAAAACTCAACCATCACAGCTGTGAAGATCATCTATGAGAGGGGAGCGATAGACCTTCAACCATCACAAGACTGGACCAAAACAGCTCCATAGGAACACAACTGCCCAATCTTAAAACTCACTGAGAGAGAGGAGTAGAAGACCCTATCTTCAGAAGATCGCCAACAAAGGGAAACGCAACACTTGCTCATCTGTACCAGGAATAGACAACCCAGAAAGCACAACCAGAAAGTAGAAAAACCTAGCTGTCAACTGCTAAGCTGGATCTTATGAACAGAGTACCAAACCCAGCCATCTTCAGAGTCCCAGTCGAAAGATAATCGTGCTCGTAGACACCCACAACAGCAGCTCACATAGATCAATAAAAACTAAGACTGAACAACCTGCAGCACCTCAAACAAAACAATAAGGGAGAGGGGAGCATCGACACTCGTCGGAGTGGGGACTTGACCATCACCTTCCAACAAGGAACAACCAAAACCACCAGCAGGTCAGCAGAGAAAAAAACTTTCCATAAAACAAGTTAAAAGGATAGAAGAGGGGAGCGTCGACACTTGCCGGAGTGGTGACTCGACCCTCTCGTCCAGACAAACTTCTATAACCTGCAATAGAAAGAAACAATGAAGGGAGAGGGGAGTGTCGACACTCTCCGGAGTGGGGACTTGACCATCACCTTCCATCAAGAAAACAACCAGATCCACCCGCAGGTCATCAGAGGAAAAGGACATCTAAGCAGCAGGAAAAGAGGAGAGAAGAGGGGAGCGTCGACACTCGGCGGAGTGGTGACTCAACCCTCTCATCTAGACCCAAAACCAAGAAGACAAGCTTGTAGAAGGACCATCATCCAGAATGTCCAGCTCCATCACCAGCCACCGAAGACATCACTGACCACTAGAATAGCAACCAACCAGAAGAAGAAAGAAATCACACGAAAGAAACTGGCTAATAGAACAGAACCTCCATCAAGCAACCAACAAAACAGAACCAAAAAAACCGCAACAAAGTCTTCAGCAAGAAGCAGAACACAGCTCTGGCAATTCCTAGAGTAGACTAAGCCAAGAAAGAAACATCCACCATCCACAACCGCAAAACCATCACAGAACTAATTCATCATCTCAAAATCATACACAATCAACTTCCAAATCTAATTCGAGGAACTAAGCTTGTTGTCATGGACTCTCCTATTCCTCTCCAGCCAAACATGATATAGAATGAGAGGAATAACAGTCCTGTCCGAGATAGAATTAAGATTCACAACATCTCTCAAATTGCATGGAATACAATCGATATAATTATCATTACGAGCCTTTGACCACAGATCTTTAGTGAAATGACAGCTAAAACAAATATGATGGGTGTCCTCATAATCATTCATGCAGAGAAAACAAATGGAAACCACAGAGATACCCCTTCTTCTAGCATAATCCGATGTGGGTAATTTATTTAGAGCAGCTTTCCACACATGAATCTTGCTATTCATGCTCCCTTTAGAATTCCAAATCCAGTCATAAATATCTTCTTCAGTATCTTCCTTTTTAATCAAATCCCATATAAGATTCAACTTCACATTCCTAGACCCATTAAGATAGAGTCAGTAGAAGAATTGGAGATAGGAATATATGAGATAATAATGAGAATATCCTTCGACACCCTAGACTTAGCAATAGACCACTGATTGTTCTTGATAATACTTGAAAGCTTGGAATCACGAGGGATTCCAGATCTGATAATCATACTACTATCCACATAGTCCCATAGAAAATTCCCTTTGACCCAAGGGTCCAACCAGGTTTTAATATTTTCCCCAGATCCAATGCTAATTGAAAACAAAGGTCTCAATTGTTCCTTTACATGAATGACTGAATTGAACATCCAAGAGAAATTGGTAGAAGGTTCAATACTCCAATAAGATTCTTTTTTGAAATATTTTTCACTGATCCATTTTATCCACAAGGAATCTTTCTTGCTAGCTATGTTCCAAGCGTTTAACATAAGGCAGGCTTTAGTAACATCCTTACTTTTCTTAAGCCCTAAACCACCTTCGGATTTAGGCAAAGTATCAATGTCCCATTTAACCAGATGCAGATTGTGCTTCATTTGGGATTGACCCCATAAGAAATTTCTGCAAATTTCATCAATGTTATCCAAAACAGAGCATGGGATAGGGAAAGAAAAAACCCAGTATAAGTGCATAGTGGAGAGAGTGGACTTAACCAATTCAAGTCTACCTGCCAAAGAAAGCATGTTAGATTTTCAACAATCCAGCTTCCTCTTAACTTTATCAACCAGATCCAAACAGAGATTTTTGTTTAACTTCCCTGTAAACAGAGGTAAACCAAGGTATTTGGAGTCATCCAAATTTCCTACTTTCATGCCAAGTCTGTTAGCAAGCTCAATATCTCTCTTGTTACTCAAGTAAATCATACTTTTCTGGAGATTAAACTTGAGACCAAAAGAATCTCTAAAATTTTTAAGGAGTTTTCCAATACCAGTAACACTAGTATCATCAGCTTTAGAAAAAATCATTAAGTCATCAGCAAAAATCAAATGTGAACAGTCAAGATTCTTCGAAGCCTTAATAGGATGAATATTATCTGCCTTACAGTTCTACTTCATCATCTCTGTAAACCCTTGCATGACAATAATGAACAAGTATGGTGCAATGGGATCTCCCTGTCTTACCCCATTCGAGGGAAAAATCGGAGATGTAGCTTCGCCATTCACAAGAACCAGGTAGGAAGTAGATTGGAACATGATATCAATCCATCTAATCCACTTGATCGGAAATCCCATTCTGAACATAATGGAGAAAAGATATTTCCAGCTGACAGAGTCGTAGGCCTTTGATATATCAGCCTGAATACACATCAACCAACTATTACTCTTTTTGAAGTCATTGATAATTGCATTAGAAGTTAAAATAGCATCTTTGATGCTCCTGCCTTTGATGAAGGCGCACTGGTTGACGTCAATGATCGAAGGTAAAACTCTATGCAATCTGTTAGCCAAAACTTTCGAGATAATCTTGTAAAAAACATTACAAAGAGCTATGGGTCTCCAATTAGAAATGTAAGAGTTATCAAACCCTTTGGGAAGCAAGGTAATGTAGGTTTTATTGGCTTCTCTAAGCAAAGTATCATTACAGAAAAACTGTTGAATCTCCTTGTAGACATCATCACCTATGATAGACCAGGAGAATTTAAAGAAATACCCATTAAAACCATCAGGACCAGGACATTTGTCATCACTAAGATTTCTGACAATGTCATCCACCTCACTTCTTAAGATAGAAGCAATCAAGTTATCAGCTTGTTGTTTAGAAATTTTGGGGCCTTTCCACTGACCCTCCCAAACCTTACATTTGTCTTGGTTGCAAAATAAATTCTCATAGAAATTTCTGATAAAATCCTTGATAGTATTATCATCCTTGCAAAGAACACCATCAAAAAATAAAACAGTTGATGCTATTTCTGGTTCTTCTCGTCCTCATGGTGGAATAGAAGAAGCTAGAATTCTTATTTTCTTCCTTCAACCACTGTATACGCGATTTTTGCCTCCAAAAGGACTCCTCAATAAGCTCAGCTTCCTTAACCTCCTTCCTTAGATTGATGACATACTTCCTTTTCTCCTTGTCCATGGGATTCATATCAGCAGCTCCTTGAGCATCCAGAACTTTTTGTTTAGCAATGTTAAATTTGATCGAGATATCACCAAAGTTTCTCCAATTCCAAGCTTTCAGCTTGCCTTTAAGAGTTTCCAACTTTCTATAAAGTCTGAACATAGCAAAACCCTCCGAGTTATAATTCCAAGCCTCTTTAAGAATACCATCAAACTCCTTATGTTTCATCCAGCCATTAATGAACTTAAACGGTGCCCTTTTCTTCTTAGCATCCCCGATAACAAGAAGAATCCTTCTATGATCGCTAATAGTATTAGTAATGCACTCTCCATGAAAATTCTCAAAACTATTTAGAAAACTAGAGTTGTATAGAATCTTATTAATCTTGGTAGTAATGAAATCATCATCATCTTGATGATTATCCCACGTGAAGAAGGGGCCACTGAGATCCAACTCAATAAGACCATTATCAAGCATAAAGTCGTTGAAATCATCCATAGACTTCTTTGAAGGGGGATGTATGCCAATCTTCTCTTCATTTCTTCTAACCACATTGAAGTCTCCTAAGATAGCCCAAGGCTCAGCAACCGTCTGGTTAAAGCTCTCCAACTCTTTCCATTACGACATTCTATCATAGTCATCATTGTGGCCATAAACAGCAGTGACTAACACTCTCGAATCTTCTTTAAAGATTTCCAAGTGCATCGTTTGATCACTTTCACCAAGAATATTAACTGTGCAAGATTCCTCCTTCCATAGGACTATAATCCTACCAAGAGCATGAGATTTAATGTTAGAAGACCAGCTGTAATCACTGAAGAACCTATTCATCATCTTAACTATTTTGTTCTCTCTCAATCTCGTCTCCACCAGAACAAACACATCGATGTTTGCTCTGTGAACTTCCCCCTGGACGTTGATGATTTTATTACTTATTCCTCGAACGTTCCAAGAGGAAATGTTGATAGAGCTCATTTAAACCCCATGGCTATTGAGCTGACAGCCTCAGCCTTATCTTCATCTTGAATCAGAATTGCAACCTCAGTACTTAAAGATGAGAGTTGTAGATCACTTTGAATTGGTGAAAATTGTGAATTACCCACTCTTTGATACATACTGACATTCAATTTGCCCTGACGTTTAGGAGGTTCTTTATTGCCATGAATAACAGCTATAGAGCTAGACGCTTGAGAACTGAGTTCTCTTCCTGGGGAGTCGTTAATCAAAACAGCAGCTACATTAGGAGTAGAAGGAAGCGATTCAGCGACAGCTACACCTGCATCCTTTTTAATATCTTCCTCAAATCCTTCATTTACTTCCATTGATAGTTTCAAGTCTTCGATGGCTGGTACTTCTTCATGAGAATTCTCTTCAGCGATTCTTCTCTCATCTTCATCAACAATTTCCTCTATAACTAGTAAATCAACATCATCCGCGCCAGCAAGAATATCATCAAATAGATTGTCAACATTGTTCTTCTTTTCTTCCCACACTTTCCTGTTAGCAATTCTCGATGTAGAGCTTTGTATCTTCTTGCCCGGCCTCATCGGGAATTCATGCATGAAACAACCACAGGTCCTGCACCTGTAGGGTATCCATTCGTACTCCAATCGAATTTTATGCTCTTTTCCTCCTTCACTACTTAGTGATAGGTTCCTCGGAAATCTGGCGTTCTTGTTCACTAACACTTGAATTCTGGCAATGTCCATCTATTTCATATTATATGTATCCTCGTCCATCTTCACCGGACAACCCAAATAAGAGCCTATTCTGCTAAGCATCCTTCCATCCCATAACTCCATTGGGAGGTCATGAATATCCACCCAGATTGGCACGTCTGTAAGAACTGCTCTGTTCTGCATATCTCCAGGTTCCCATTTCTTGATCACCACTGGTCTTCCTTTGACGTAGATTTCACTTTTCAGAGCTGAGTTCCGATCTATGGCATCCTCAAATTGAAGCAGAAAGAAGCCTGACCCTCTATCGAAAACCTCATATGGTTTCTTGGTATTCCAAATGTTGTCGAAGTATTTCGTTAGAGTCGGGATATCCGGCCAGAAATCAATCATGTAGCCCAACAAGCAATTGCTCCATCTTGCCGCATTCTCCTCATCCTCCTTGTCTAGGTAGGTTATCTTCCCGTCTCTCATCTTGACTTCAGTAGACTTCAGAACCAGGGCATTCCCAGGGGTTCTCGGGTGTATTGATTCCCAGGTTTGCGGATAGCTTGAACGAGATTGAGAGCCGGCCAAATCTGGGGCCAATGTCACCTCAGAAAGAACGGCATATATGAACTCCACCCCCTCTTTCCGGCGAAGATCCGGGGAAGTCGGCCGATGAGAAGTCGTCGCCTTATCCTTCAACTTTTCACCCATGCCAGCGGAAGCCATCCCTCAAATTTGTCATGAATTAAAAGGATAAAAATGGTAGTTTTAATGTAAAAGAGGCATAATAGACTTAATGGACATTTAATTGTGCCTTTTATCTGAAATTAAGGTAATATGTTGTTCAAAGATAACCTTAACATCTTTCGTGAAGAATAGATGAGATAATTAGGGTTTATGAGTAATTGTATAAAATTAGGTTTAAAATCGTATAAATGAAGTGAAGCCCTAATTGCAATGGAAACCCTAAAATTGGACTAGAAACCCTAGGAAGCGAGCTAGGTTTAATAGAACTTGATGGCATCATAAATGATAGGAAATTTTATGAATATTTTAGGATCCCTTTGTGTGCTTGCTTGCTTATTGGATTTCTTACATTGCTTAGTTGGATTATTTCTGCACTCAAATCAGCCTGATAGGTATGTGGTTAATTATGGTTAATTATATTAGTTTCCCGAAGAGTTTCTCAGATGATTCATCACATTGAATGCAACTTAACATTTCATACTTACAAAATCATAAAGTCACTATGATTATCACAATAATAATATAAGTGTGTATACTCGCACCTACATGCCACCATGATGGATGATGCCAAAGGTCAAGCCCAGGAGGGAAGACCAATGGGCACCATGAGTGGTGACCCCAGACACCAAGCTCAGGATTGAGAAGGTGGTATATATAGAATGACTAATGAGCACTATGAGAAAGGACCCCAGGCACCAAGCTCGGGATTGAGAAGGTAGCCTTAAGTCATTAGCAAAAGAGAAACCCGACGTGGAATTTCCTGATTGACTGGTTTTCAAAATTCATAACTAATTATTTATAGCATAGAAAAATAAAATAAAATATGGTCTAAAATGAAAAAAATAAAGGCTATCTAATGGTAACAGTTTTTTGGTCAAATATAATCTTGAAAATAAGTGATTTTAATGAATTTACCTAAATAGTTAATAACTTGTAAAATTCATTACTAAATATATATGAGTCAGAAATATATAATAAAATATGTTTTGGATTCATAAAAAGGTAAACTAAAATATGGTAGGGTTTTGATAACCTAAATCACATGCAAAGAAAAAAGTTAATTTATAGGGTTTGAATCATCAATGTGAGATTGACCTAAACTCTACCTATATGCTTCATAGGTTCTTTGGAGGCCTAGGCATGGATCTAGAAGTGAATTTGGTTGGTTTGGACTCGAAAGAGAGGTATGTTTGCATCCCAGATTATTCTTTATTGAGAAATAACTTATCTTTATCATTCAATTCATCCTATGGACAATATCCTACACATTATCTTATTCTTTTGAAATTATGCTTCATGTGACATATCTTGTTTGTTGCTGATCTTATGATCATATTTGACACTCTCTTAGAATCTTTAATTATGATTTGTTCATGTTGGAACTCTACAAGATGGCATGTGATGTCTTTTGCCCACTTGTGAGGTGGATGTTTATGTTGTCCATTAGTATGATGGCAACTTTTGTTTAATCTGACTATACCTTTTTACTTGCCACTACATTAAACATGCTATGTGATCAATAGTTGCATTGGTTTTTGGGCAGTATGCCCTTGTTATTATTGGGATGGAGGTGGTGATGCCCCATACCCGAGTTTCAAGTTTGTGAGGCTTGGCCCAACTTATATATATTGGGAGTTTGGCAGTACGTCATTCTCTATCAGGTTTCAAGTTTGTGAGGCTTTGCTGCCATTATCTTTATATTGTTCTAGGGATATGTTTATCTCACATGCATGTAGGTTAATGATTGTGGGGTCTATGTTGTACTTTCCTTATATGTGTTAGTATGGAACGATTTTGTTTTTTTGGTTATGGCAAGTATCTTCTTTATTGTGGTTCTTTTCTCTTGATGCCCACTTGGTGGTACTTTTCATTTATATGGGAAGTATTTTATATTTGTTGTCCTGTATTCCATATATTTCTAAATTTCTTTTTAGTATGCACATACCAGCCTTTACTAATGTCATCTATTTTTCTCTTCTTTCTAGGGTACGCTTCCAACCCTAGGTGAAGGACAAGGAGGATATGGCATAAAGTTATGGACATAGCTTAAGGAGTTAAAGCTTGGAGACTAAGTCGTTATGGTTTAGATTTCCCTCTATCTGGATCCTTATGTTGTATCATGTAAACCCTATTTGGGTGATTAACATGTACTTTTGTAAACTCTTGGAAAGTTGACAATAGTCATGATTTTTATCCCTATCCTATACTTTGGTTGTTTTGAATGCCATTAATAAGATTTGGAAATTTTACACCCACTCCAAGATACCTTATGGGTGTGTTTGGACTGGAGGGTCTACTGTTCAAAATTTTTGTGGGGAGTGGTTCCCCTTTGGGATCCCACTCCTTACAACAGCCTGGAGCCACATTCCTTCCAGGGTACGGCTCACATCCAATCCTGAGAGTGCATATACTTAGCAGTATATGACTCCAAGCCTTCTCTAGGGAAAAGCCTGTTTCACCATCCAACAAGTATTGACACTAGAGACGGATCTATGGCACATGGAGAAATACATGTATTAAGTTCCACTGGATTAGTTAAGTCCATTAAGTATCTTTTAGCATCAATCAAGTTACAATGTATAAAGTCATAGCAATCTCTATCAGGGTAAAAGTTTAAAATAATATAAGGTGTGACCTTATCATATCATCTTCATGTATTGTCGGTATCACTATCATTCATAACATCGTCATCATCAATGCCATGTGCCATAGGATATCAATCTTTCAACTCATCATAGGGAATGTTATCTCGAACACGACATCAAGCCAATATCAAGTCATAGGACCCGTTCACATTATCCCCATTGTACAAATGCCTCAATATGCCTTATGGAAGCTCATTCAACCTATATGATATCACAGTTACCATAGCCTTCACTTATCTATGCATATCAACTTGAATACCTACACGGTTAGGAGTTCATAACAATATAGATACACATTCCATTATCATAACCATTCCATAGAAGGGAAACAAGTAAGCTTCATTGTACATTATTAGGCTTAAGGCCCTTTCCTAGCGAATTAGAATTTACCAACCTAAGTTCAACATCCAACCCCCAAACACCTTCCTCCCATTATCTTGGAGTATACTCAATGTAAGGATTAAATGGTATTACTAGAACCACGTTATATGGCCTATTTGTTGCACGTACAAGTACATCTTTAAGTATCCAAGCATGCGTTATAATCATCATCACCACCATTTTTCGGCTACTCAATGACATGGTATCTCGATCTTCCCTTCACTTAAGGTGTTAGTTTAACACTAAACATATTGTGTCATCTTAACACTTTCACAGGGTGTAAATCTATCATCAACATGATATATTGGCCTAAAACCATCAAGGGGTATCAACTACCCATTACCATGACGTCTCAGTCTAACACCACTATGGTGTGTCGGCTTAGCAGCATCGTAGGGTATCGGTTTATCATCAAAATAGGGCATTAGATTGGCATCAACCTAAGGTGTCATCTCATCTCTATATAAGTTCCTCGGCCTATCATCGACATAGGGTGCCAGCCCAACATTCATAGGACATATGAGTCTATCCATCGTATGATGTGTTGGTCTATCAGTATTACGATATGATGGTTATATCACCCTGATAGGGTATCAACCTATTGTTAACACAAGGTGTTTTGCCTATTAATCAATGTGCATTTCAACTCATGCAAGTCGTCACGACTTTCAACTAAGACAAAGATATCATGCATAAGTCATCACGGGTTGCATCTATCTCTAGGGAATTGGCTTGACCTCAACACGATGTATCGATTCTTCAGCAACATAGGTGTAATAATAGCTACCCGTCATAGGTCGTCCCTAAGGAAACTCTTGGTGTATCAGCCACATGCCAACATGACTTGCAACCTAGGTTAAGATGATGATCCAACAATCATGAAGGGTGTTGGTTCTGTACCAGCAGGTGCATCAACCACCAACATCACAAATCTTACTAAGTCTAGGTGTAAGCCATCACATGTTACTTCTCATGATAGAGTATCGGCTACAAGCTATTATGAATCGTAACCATGGATAGTTTAGGGTGTCGAGCACATCACTTCATGGCCAAAGTCATCACTAACATGACCAAGTCCAAAATAGAGAAAAGCAAAGTCTAAAATAGTACAGGGCTTCGTCATTATCATGGTAAAAGCTCCACGAGTTAGGTCCTTAAACTTGATTCAAGAAAGTACCATGTTCAAAAGTAAAGACCATACTTCACATACCCCAAATAGCAGGTTAGGATCAACATTAAGTACTAGCATGTTAGGAGAACATCTTAGAGAAGAAACAATTTTATGAATAAGTAAAGAGTACAATAATAGGGAGGCAAGAGTTATATAACCTGGTTTAGAGAAATCTTCCACCAAGGATGCAAGATCCAAGGTAAAAGCTCCTTGCACTGGTTAAAAGGTTGAAGATGATTTGCTAAAGATCCCAAACTTGGTCACAACAACACCTCTAAAAGAAAAGGAGACACCGAGGTTAAAAAGGAGAAGAAAGGAAACTCTAGCCAAACCAAAGAAGAGGAAGAAAGAAAAGGATGATAGAACTTCATACCAACATGCCTCAAGAACATCCTTCATACCAAGGAATGTTCCATGACCAAGAGAGAAAAGGATGGAGAACAGGTATGAAGGAGGTCGTCATAAAGGAAACACAACTCACCAAGGTATGAAGATGTGCAAGAACCACCATGAGCTAAGGATTCGATCACCTAGCTTCCAAGAGGGTTCCTTCTTGTTCCTCAAGATCCAAGATCGTCCACTAAGAAGGGGGAAACAAGAATGGCTGAAAGGATTACAAGAGTGAAGAGGAAAGGAGCTATATACTTGTGGGATGAGAGAAGGAGCAAAGGTGAAGTGTCATCTCCTTAAGCCATCCAGGGGACACTTGTCCATGCAAAAGGTCCACATGCAACCACTTTTTCTTAACAGTGGAAACGTGGTGATGCACTCTATGTGGAGGTCTCGGCCTCTTGGCCACTCACCAAGGGTGCGGCCCATGGCAACACCCCAACCAGATACCAAAGCATATATAACCCATAAAAGCCTTAAACATTAAAAAAGATGCCACCACTCATCCAAGATGCAAACAAGGTGCCCACTTCTCTCTCTCTCCCCTCTAGATGAGGCCAAGAGATGCAAGGTTCACTCTTGAGGTGATAAATTGCACATTAAACCCCTATATTGGGTAAATTGTAATCCACACCAAAACTATCATACAAAGAACAAACATCATCCAAATACACTAAAACTTGGAGTTTACTCTCTCCATAAGTCCTAATTTCATCTCAAGAGATTAAAGAAAGAATTTAAACATATGATTAAGCCAAAACAAAAAGTGTTATCGTAAAACTTGGGTCAAGGGTCTTATAGTATACCCCGTGAATACAAAGAAAAGTTGATTTGTCTCATCATCTTTATATTAACCAAATAATGCTCTTAAAATCTTATTAAATGGAGAGATCCAAATAGTTTATTTTTTCACATTTTAAATTAACTTCTCCCTTGAAGTATGTGGTTTGATTCTTCACAAAAACAATGAGGATGTACTCATTTTATTTCTCTAGAGCATTGAGCGAGTTAACTCAATCATGTAAGGAGAAGGGAAGTCATTGTTGTAGTAGTATACATTCTAGAGTTTGGAGATGTTGATGTTGGCGAAACTATATAATGAACCACCTTAGTATATTTGTCAATTATTGTTGGGCTTTAAATATTGGGGATATGATTGGAATATCCATCTAGGAAATTTCAAATCAGGGTTTTGAGGTGTTTATAACCCAAATTTATGATATTGAGTTTCGACTATGGATTTATCTATGAACATGTTAGACTATCTGCACAAGGTAAGGGAACACGATATAAACAAGAGACATAAATAATCATATTTGAAGATTGACTTGTATCAGATACTATAGTTTTAATTGGTTTAATCTAAGAGCATAATCGAAAATTACTCTTTTTAATTTATGTAACTTACCACGTTTCAAACATAATAGAAAGTATGGACATTTTACAAAAAAATTAATATGTTGAAATACATAAAGCATACCCATAGAAGGAATTATATAACTATTTCAAAATTTTCAAATTTGTAATGATTATTCAGGCACATGGGTTGTTAAATATATGAAAAATAAAATAATTAATCTAAGCTTGACAGGTTACTTGACCATCTGAATTCCATCTATGAAGGTTAGCTACTCTTATGCTATCTCTAGAACAAATAGGTCAAAACCATCAATGATTCCTTCTCCTAAGTGGTTAAGCATACAACCCCACAAAGAGAAAGAATAATAGAAAAATAAATCTTGATATAAGCATGCATATATGTTGTTTGGGAAATAATAAATATCTAGAAAAAGGGTAAAAATAAATGATAACAAGGATCCTAATAAAAAAGGAGGGAAATATATGATCACCACATTAATGATCATGAAATTCCTGAATCAAGGTACACGTATGAAATTGATATATAATAAGATTGCGGGGCATACTATATCAAAATAAAAATCTAGCTTCCAAAGATATCATATAATATACTTGCCATATCATAATTTATAACATATTCAACAAACCATAATCAACATAGATTAGGTCACATAACCCGTCAAAGTAATCACGTATAAACACACTATTTCTAAAATTGTTCAACAATGGTGACACATTCACATAAGCCAAACCTGATATGTGTAATCCACATTAAATAAACTTTGAATATGATGTCACACATGCCCCTACTTATATTAACAATGTGTAGGATGCACAAAACGGGTATGAAACACATAACCACCATTGCAAAATAAATAAATATCCTAGACAACTACAATACTCTAGATATACAATATCAAAACCATGTTCCATGTAGAGAAAAGTCAATTCTAATCACAAAATTGAGTACATGATTATTTATATCGCAAATTGAATCAATAAATTTCAATGATTAAATCACATTTCATATCTAGGAAATAGAAAAATTATGTACAAAATTACGAATTTAAATAGACAAAAGATAATTAGGAGAAATTTGATTGATAACTATTTGATCACATCAATAAATCATGAAAGAGGGAATTTCGAATAGATATGCCTCAGTTATGTAAGAAAGAGAATATAGATTAATTGCCAAACATTAATTCATTAGTAATGCACAATACTTATTTTAGCGTCAACCCTTTTTGGTAAGTCAAACTCAATATTAGTCCACACCTATGGTTAATATTAAAACAATTGGAATTAATTTCAATCATATTATAATACCATATAGTTCACCTTTATTGTTGGATTTTGTTAAAAATACTTACACCATTTTAGGAGTCAATGATTGTATGATTCAAGATCACATTCCATTCTATTTTTGTTAGTCAACATCAATTAGTTTGAGTTTTTAAAGTTTATCAAAATTTTCTAATTCTCAAACAACAACTTGGCCAAAAGGACAAAAGTACGACTACATTATAGATTAGTGGATTGAGTCTTGTACAGAAAATAAGTAAATAAGAATGGCTTGAAACTTGTGTGACATATGAGAACGAAAAAATAGAAAGGATTGAAATACATAAGGTTGTTGTTACTGAATCAACTCATTTAAGGGGCAAAATGGCAAAGTCATAAAAAAGATATTCACATAGAAGACAATTGGGAAGATTGATACTCCACCTTGCAGAGAGGAATCCTTTATTCATGATATTGTTCACTGTGTCAAGGATAACTATGACATGATTTTCATTACTACAACGATCTCAACAACCCTAATCAAGGGCATCCTAATGAATGTATTGTCCTTCTCCATTATAAATAAAGAGGATGATCTCGCATACTTTTCAGAAGGAAACAAGGTTTGCAACAAAATTATGAATAATTTTCACAATATACCAATGATGGAAAAGGTGGAAATCAACAAATAGGTGAATATTAGATGAAGACACTCACTCCTAAAATCAATAAGAAGTAGAAGGGTCAAAGGAGTGAAATATAACATTCACAAGGGTTTTCTCAAATTTAGAACAAGATTAGCATGGTGTAACACTAGAAAACTTTAGAGATGATTTGCACATCTCATTTAGATGCAAGAGAAACTGCCAAAATCAAGGCCCCTAGAACAACTAGAAATAGTTGGGGAAGAAGGTCTATTGGTGAATGAGGGGAAAGCTAAGATCATAAACAGCTTAGGGATGTCTTACATCAGTAGTGACATTAATATATAGAAGTGGAGAACTTTGTAGAATATAGGAACATGGATGAAGGTAGGAAAATATTGATTGAAGGTAGTCAAGGTCTTCTAGCACGCTATGATGGATGAAACCCCACAACATATGGGACTTTTGGAAGCAAAAAGATATGAGGAAGCTTGAACAGAAGAAATCTTGGTGTGAGATGAAATCGAGAGAGAGAGAGAGAAACATGAAGGGGAAGAATCATAGTATTATGTATGATCTTTAAGACACAAACCAGAGGTTGAAGACAACCCCTCACACATTGAATTATGTTTCAAGGGCTCAAAAAATATCTAGATTTGTGGATAGATGAGAAAAGAGGAAACAAAAACCTATATTTTTTTGGTAAATTGGTATAGTCACTCGATTAAATCCTAGTCTAAAGAGTAATAAAGTTAACATTATTGAAACTTGATCTTTAATTTATTAAAACTAGTAATCAACATCCAATTAAAGTGAACCTTGACCAGCTTGCTAATTAAGATATGTATATCCCAAATTTATTATAACTTACTAGTTTTGAGATCATTCATTAGGATTTATTACACTAGAGTTTTTTTATACAATTACCACAATCATCATTCTATTTAATATCCATGTCTAATACTTTAATTTAACTATTTTAGTGTTACCTTATCATGAAATAAATCATCGACTTTAAATGCTAAAAGTTAATGTTATATTATTAAACTTCCCATTTTATGTTATTTAAAATCTTCCAAATGTATCTAGTTTATTCCCCAACTCATATGTAATAGGTATCTTGGGTAAGCCTTTGGATCATCTCCTCATCATGTTCCCATCCTAGGTTCATTGGGGTATATTCTACACTAATCCCATCCACATTTCTATACATGTAATTTGGGATCTCTAGAATAAGGATAGTAGGATTTGATATGCTACACATTTTATATTATACATCCTCATTCAAACAGAGGGTTCAAATGAGACATGGTTGGTCAAACTTAAAAAATTATGTGAAACTATTGTCTATCTATTCATTATCAATCAACATTGACTAGCTATAATGACTACATCTCATTCCTAGTGTCCCTTATAACTATATTGACTAATATTTATGTTATATTTCATAAAAAGACTCCCTAGGACCTCTACATGCATCCTAGAGCATTGGAGAATCTACTTGAGATATTTTTCTTTAGATTTTAATGTTATGTTTTGCCATTCCTATAATACTTTCAAGCACAACTTCTCTTTAGTGTTATCATGCCTATTCATATTTGAAAGAAACTCTTCACAGATTGACCATATTAGTTGCCCATATATTGTAATTTCTTCTCTTTGTCCCCTTTCTCTTTTTGTTGTATCAATAAAAAGTGGCTCATTGTAGAAATTTCAGGACCTTGTGGTGATCTTGAGGAATGTACCCTCTACTATATTCTCACTTAGCAAGGTAAAGGAGAAACTGGTGACCTCCTACACCCACAATTGCAAAGGTGGTAGTAGTGTTCTCTTGGATCTAGGAGAAATTTGAAAGTTGGTGGGTATGCTTCTGCAGAAACTAAGAGGAGATTTATAATACTCGATTTCACTATCCAAAGCTTTAGTAGAATTTTAATAATGAAGATTGACCCCACAAACCATCACTAGTCTTAACTACGCACTTTGTTCACACTCACACACAAATAAGATAAACTTCTAAAATGATCATCCATCCTAGTACTACTCTGGGCTGAGCATGCTTAATCACAAAGTTATTTGGTAATGAACTTTCTAAAAAGGAAGTGCACCTTGGTGATATGGGTAGTCCAATCATTTCTTATAAGATCACTTTATCTGATGCCTCAAATCCTGGAACGTTACAATCTCCTCATCTTAGACTCTTGACGTCCTTGTCAAGGGTCAACTATATGACCTTATAATATTTTTTAATTTTAGTGCAGAGCCAAAATGTCCCAAGGACACCCAACTCTCGATCATAGTATATCAGCTAAGGGTGGCTGCATCACCATGGATAATCCTTTCCAACATGCCTTGACCACACGACTTTGAGGGGTTATGGCTCTGATATTATTTGTAACACTCAGACTCACTGCCCAATACTCTAGTAGAGTTTCAAGAATGATTATCAGCACCACAAACTACAACTAATTTTAGCTAGATTCTTTGTCCTCACTCACACACAAGTGATGATAAACTTCCTGACTGGTCAATCATCATAGTATTACTCTGGGCTAAGTATACTTAACCACAAAATTCTTTAGTGATGGACTCCCTAAAAAGGAGGTTTACCTTGATGATATAAATAGTCCAATCATTCCTTATAAAGTCATTTTATCTGAGATCTCAAATCCTAAGACATTACAAGTACATGTCTTGTTATATTAGTATTGTACCTACCGTTATATTCACAAATATTACTAAAAATAGGACACCTCAGACCTGATTGACCTTAGATCGGTTGTTGTTTTGGATCGTTCGCTCCTTTTCTTTCACCTCTTCTCGCCTATGCACTTTCATACTAAAAGTTGTGTTTAACAAACATTTATATTGAAGTGTAGAATTTTGTTTGATCTACCCCTCTCATTTTGACGGTGTGCAATTTTGCAAGGCACGCAAATGCGTCAGGTCCTCGTTTTACTGTTGTGAATACGTGCGCTCGAACTCCTTTTGACCCTCGGAAATGATTGAGTAAGAAGGATCTCGTCTAGTTGGTTGTTTGTTATTTGGATCTATCCCGGTTGGGCCCTAATGTCTAATTCAGCCAAACCTTCGTCATAGTACGCCAACTTTATTCTGATGAAAATAATATTCTTTGATTCAGAAAACCCAATGGATGACAACTGCTATTCATCTGAATATAAGACTATATAATGGTTTGGGCATTCGATGACGAAACTGACATTCTACTAGAGCTTTTAATAGAGCCAAATTCCCAATCCACAAACTAATATAGGGAAGGGAATCTAAACACCATGCGCAAGAAAATGGTAGTTGATATATAGAGTCAAGAAAACTCTGAACCAGCAATAGCGACACATGACATCCCAGCACGTCTAAACAAATGTCAGCAAGAAAGGGACTCCAATCTTAATGATGAAGGTCTTGCTAGGGAATCAAGTTACATGAGATGGGGACATTACTTTGTGATTTTTCCTTTTCTTTTGGTGGTCCACTGCCTATATGCCGTTGCTGCACTACATGCAATTATTTTTCTAGTAATTCGATTTGTAGTCTGGCTAAGGGTGTTGGTCCAATCTTGTGAAACGGGTTTCATTCTCATTTGAGCGACAACCAGGGACCTTAATGGAACCTGAAAGTAACGGTGAAGCAGGAGGAAAATCCATTTCTAGCTCGAATATTGACGTGTGTGTGTGTTGATAGTGAGGGTGGGGATGTGGGTGTGGCCGGTGGACTATCACGAAAGAGGAGGGCTCAGCTTGTGAGTGAAAACAGATCAGAGATGGAGGTAGACGGGCCAGACGGCATGTAGACGGGTCAGACGGCATTCAAGATGAATCTGCTTCTCACTTTCCGCAATATTATCACGATGTTTACATCATGGGTCAGTGGCATCACCGAAGTGGCCAAGGAAATGTGGGAAACATACGTCGTTTCGGTAAGTTCTTCCAAACAGATCCTTGAAAGCAAAAGGCAGGCCAGCAATTTGCTTCATGAAAGTGCACTTTTGCATTGGCCCTTTTCTTCCTGGACAAGTATGTACATATTGCAAGTGAGACACTTGACCCTTCTGATGTGAATGATTGTTTTCTATTCCTGCTCCTCCGCATCAATGATTAGTCATCAAGGGATCGTACAACAGTTTAGCATATTCCAGCTGTGCTCTCAACCTGATGATAGTCTTAGTGGAAGTCTAGCTATAGTTATATCCTTATCCAAGGGACGAGGTTAACTGTTACCCACCCCACAACTGCTCATTTGTCTAAACAGTAAGCACTAAAGTCAATTTGGTGATTGAATGCACTGTGTGCTTAAGCAAATGGGTTTGTGGGTCTAGACAATATATATTATACTGTATTCATGACGTATATGGACCGGTGCATGTATGACTTTTAAGCTGGTGTGAAGTACAAACGATCAAGTACAGGGGTTATACAGATATCAGTGCGGTTCCAGCTCATAAAATAGATGACAAGCAACAACACGAGAAGAATGGGAAACCAAGAAGAAGCCTGATTTGGTCTAAGTGCTACAAAATTGGGGAAGGAATACTGGTCACACACAAAAAAGGACCCGAATGAAAAAGAGAAACGGCAGTGTGATGTTGGTTTATTGTCATCTATAACTACAAGGTGTTTAAATAATTGACTTGAACGTTGTTGCAGCTGAAGAATAGGCGAGATCAGCAAATTGAACCAACAGTCAGGACTCAGGACCCTATGCCAAGTCTAACGTTGGGCTCTCACAAATTAACAATTGTTTCAGAGACAAAGGATAAAAAAGTGTTTGGGTGGTAAGAACGGGCTTAAACCAATTACATTATTTTGTCTCGTTATATCGCGCACCAACGGATAACGATAAGAACCAGACGGAAGGTTGCTCGTTGGACAACCTATGTAACGTAACGATTGATGAATGGATAGCCATCTTACCTCTCAAGCTTCCCTTCGACTAAACGGACGGATAACTCAAAAGTTATCTTAAGAAATTGATACACCGAATACGTTCCAAACTTTTACATGTTTAGTGGGGTTTGGTAATAATAACCTTATCTTGGAAATTTGTGTGCGAAAACTGATACTTTACACCGTAGCAATGACAAGCCTGACACAACAGGCAATTTCGTCGGTCAAAGATGATGTCTGTTACCATAGACGCGTTATGCAAATCGTTCAAGTTAAAAACACAAAGAAATATATTTTTCCCTGATTGACATGATTTGAAGAAAAGTCTTCAATTTCTCTGCGGGCAGGCAGTGGATTCCTTTTGCCGAATCCTAGTGTGGTTTCATCAGAACAATGTACAAGGAATTAAAAATTGAAGGAAAAACTCATAAAAAAACAAAGCTAGCTGAGTATGACATATTTAATGACCAAAATACATTACTTTGCAACACGTTCCTAAGGATAGCCAAGTTTGAGAAGGAAAAAGACAGTAAACACACCAAATGTAACGGCGCCTGTATTCTATACTAAGATACAATGTGAATATTTCAAATGGAAACACTTTGTTTATTGGGCCCATCTAATCAAAAAATAACGTTCAACTCTAAGAAATATAATATGTATGTGATATATGAACAAAATACTAAATATATAATTTTTGCATTTGCATATATATTTGTATACGTAAATAATATATTTGATTTGTATCTGGATATAATTTTAGACATTAGATATTTTCTTGAATAGGGTGTGGTAATTCCGATCTTCAACATAAAAGTTCTCGTATTTTAAATCCAATATGAATTAAGTTTTAATTTGATGTTAAAAGAAATATGTTGTTAATCTGGATTGAGTAAATGTGCGTGTATATGATCCACTTACTATTCTACAATTTATAATATCGGCCCTATACGAATATGAAAAGTGTAAATATTTTTTACATAAGGTATATGATGTAGCATAAAACATTCAAATTTTATATATTTTTTACATAATGTAAGATATTCAAAATTTTGTACTTGTATATACAATACAATAGAAAATTGTGTATATCAAATATGGATCCGACAATACATGGTATTATATATTACTACATTCAATATGGAAAAAATATTAGCAAATATTTATATATATAAATACTGAAATGTAATAATTTAGTGTATAACTAATAATTTCACATATATGTTCTATTCTTATCATCAAATTTGTAATTCATTTTATTTAGATGGATTTTAAATATTTTATACCATAGTATGTATATTATACAACAAATATTTTACAATTGTGGTTCTTTTTTAGGTGATATTGTTCATACACTTAGAAATCTGGTACTATATGAATGGATTAGCAATTAAATTAAAAAAAAAAGACGCATGCCGAATTCAATTCGGATTTAGGATGAAAGTTTTTTATGGATACTACATCTAATTCAAGAAAATATTTAAATTATGTAATTACATACTTATACCAAGTATATGTATCATTTATATATACATAAATATTTAATTAATATGATTCAATAAATTCACTATAACAGTGATGCACACAAGTAAACAATATTTATTAAAGAAGAATATGTAACTTTTTGTTTAAATTGGATAATTAAGTGCTTGAATTGGATTCAAATGTTACACATGATATTCTAGTTAGTATCTTCCTTTTGGAAATGAAAAAGGTGCAACATTGAACTCTCTCTAAGATGTAATGATACTCTTCTCACATGCTTGTATTCTAATTTCTAATCCGCCCATTGTACGGATACATATAGAATGTGGTTGTGGCAACCATTGTTGAGTTTTTTCTAATTGCTCCTCCATCACGATAAAAGCACTGACACCCACACCAAATCCTCTATCAGACTCTCCATTCCTTGCTCCATCTATGCTTGCCCATACCCGGGGGCAGATCTAGAGGGGGTGTTACTGGGGCTCTAGCCCCCTCCCAAAATCTAAAAACTATATTTTTATACATATTTACATTGTAAATGTTACAAATATGACTTGTTTAGATATGTTACAAAGTGAAATGATAGTTGAATTGGTATCACTACCTTGTTTGTAAATAGAGACTCAAGTTCATATCACACTAACACCATATCTTTTTAACTCAGTCTTCCTATCACAACAAATACTCTCTTTAGCTAACTCAAACACCCCCATGTAATTTTCTAGATCCAATACTTCTCATACCCATTCGCCTTCACCACTAAAGACATCTTCGCATGGTACTACTACTACGTAATGTAGCATTTAGGAAAATGTTACTTTCTGTGACAGGTTGTTCGAACAAAACATCATTAACTAAGCGGAAGTGATCATTAACAGTGGATTACTGAAAATCACTAAAAATTAAAACCATTTACACAGAGATCCAAACATAGGAAAACTCTTTTATCAAAAACCAATGTACTTTATTTACATCCTGGTTCATAAGTACATATCCTGTATCATCCCTTCTCGAGGATTACAAGCATCAATTGCTCTGTTAAAACTATACACAGGAAGCATAAGAACCTCGAGGCATTAAGCCAAAATCTTAGATCAATTCATTAAAAGTACTAACTACTAACTCCGAGGACCTGAGAGTACAAAGACGACACATAGGACTCTATATAGAAAATATGACAGTCAGTGCCTCCACCTGGAATATCACTATTATTCCTGTTGTTGTTGTCCTTCTTCTATTATAGGGTTTCTACCTCCTCGTCCTCATCCACCTAAAAATATTGAATCCCACGGGGGTGAGACAATTGAAATTGTCCCAGTGAGAGATATAACTCTCCGCTAGAAACATTATTATTGCAGGTAAACAGTAATAAATTGAACAGATAAATCTTTATTAATCAGTAGGATTTAATCATTATTAAGAAGAATAGAGAAATATCATATTTTAAGGCATTACAGCTACAAATGATAAAACAATAATCATCTATTCAGTTTAATTAGGAATATGAAGAACATGTATAATATCCATCCATTGAGGATACAATAAGCATTGCAACATTAACCAATGATTTCTTTATTTCATTCTTAAGAAAATATGCTACACGACTGATTATATTTTACAATCATACATATGCCCTAAGGAGATGAAGTATACCGTTCATGCTCCAACCGACCACGATTACATAAAGCATCAGTTCCATACATAGGTCAATGGAAGAGCCAGACTCCATCACCTCATCTATCTCAGTCAGTACGACACCATATGTAGGACATCGAATGTCTCTGCTATATAGATTTCCAGGGTATACTGGCAATTTTGCTATAGAGTTATAGCCTGTAGCATATACTCTCTTCAGGATATGGCCCGTAGCCAATGCCTGGTATTGTGGAGTTATGGCCCATAGCCATACTCTTATTGGGATATGGTCCATAACCATTCATGTGCATAGGATATGGCCCACAATCATTCCTATGAGGCGTATTTTCCCATTACCCCAACATATTCAAAAATATGCATTCAAGGAGTTCTCATAGGAAAACATGTTTCACCATCACCTACTACTGACGATGATGGATCTATGGCCAGGGCTCTACATGATAATATTCCACTTGATTAAGTAAGTGCATTATCATATTCTTTTAGCATCAATCAAGATTTTAAATAGGAATTATTATAACAAATGCTACAAAGAAACATGTAATGATTTTATCAAGTGCTTGTCAAATCTTTATAGAACATGGGGATCTCAATCCATGATCTCATTACTAGGAATTCACACCCCTCCACAATGTCATCATCATGATTACTGGATCTGGGTATTGAAACCCTTAATTCATCATTGAACTAGGTTACCACTTATCAGGTAACTAATACCTCCAAGTCATCTAACTAAAGTATTCATGATACTTGCTTACACAAGCATCTCACATAGCTCTTCAGGCATATTCAGCTTCTTGTCACCTCTCACTAGGCAACAATTAAATTAATGGCTCACAAGGCTCATTAACATCATAGCTCATACCTGGTTATGCTCATCACCTCATAATACCTGCATGGTTAGTATACTTGATAACAAGCATATCAATTACATATCAACAATATGCAATACAAAGATAACATCACTATTCCCTTATTAGGGTTAGAGTTTCCCACTTCATGACAATTAGGGATAGTCATCCCATTACCCAAAATTAGGGTTATGGTTTATCATCATATTGCCCAAGATTAGGGTTTCATGCACTATAACCAAAAATTAGGGTTTCACATAACATCACCATATAATAGGGTTTCACATAACCTTACCCTTTATTAGGGTTTCACACAACATCACCCTGTATTAGGGTTTCACATAGCATCACCCTGGATTAGATTTTCACACAACATCATGAATTAGGGTTTCATGATTATCTCATTAATCCAAATCCCAAATCAGTGCTTCCATATGTCTTGGAGCACATAGCTTTATTTAAGTATTAAATCATACTTATCATTCTTCCATATGCTAGGAACACATATCACCATCATGCCTTAATAAGTTGACTTAACCTTTCACTAATTTCATACACCTATGTTTATCATGGTGTATTGGATTTATTACTTTCATAGGCATCAAGTGATAATTACTATAATTACACTAATCACCTAAGTTCTTAGAGGTACTTCCATTGAATTTGACCTTGAGTTACTCTTCAACCACTTATAAAGTTAATGGTACTAACATGGTTTGAATCAATTAGACCTTCAAACGGTCTTGAGGTACTAGACCCTCAAACAGTCTTGAAATACTTTGACCTTCAAACGATCTAAAGACTGTTAGACCTTAAACGATCTTGGTTCAATTCAATCTCTAAACGGTCTTGAACCTTTTATACCTCCAAACGGTCTTAAGGTGCTTGACCTCCAAACGGTATTGAGGTCTACATTCTTAAACGGTCTGAAGACCATTAGAACCTAAACGGTCTTGTCCAAATCCTTCAAATGGTTTGAGACCATTAGACCATCAAACAATCTTAAACCCAATCCTCCAAACGATTTGAAGACTGTTAGACCTTAAATGGTCTTGGCCAGTTGCTCATCAAATGGTCTGAAGACCGTTAGACCTTAAACAGGCTTGAAGATTGATCTACTCTAAACGGTTTGAGACCGTTTGAATTAAATATTAATTAAACCCAATTGGTTTGAGACCGAATGGCCCTCAAATGATCTAAGACCAAATGGTCAAATCAGCTTGAAACGTTTAACCCTAAATTAGGGTTTTGTTCCTCAATCGATCTAGGGTTTGCAATCAAGGAACCATCAAATGCTGAAACCTTTGGGACTAGATCAATTGTAACCATTGGATCTCCATCCAATCATGACACCACTTCACTTCAAACGGTCTTGAGACCGTTTGGTCTCAATTGGTCTTGAGACTGTTTGACCTCAAACGGTCTTGAGACCGTTTGGTCACCAAAAAGGTGAAACTGTTTGCTCATAATTTTTATTGAGGTGTGTGCTAAGATGATGTCATCTCCATCAAGATTCATACCTTCGAAATCTACTACCATTCATATGATGATTTCTTCAATTATCCAAAAGGAATTTTAAGAAGAAAGAAATAATCAACATGAAATTAAGAGTTGAATTCAATAATAACATTTAAGGGTCCAAGTTATATAACCCACCTTCAAAGTTGAATCCAATATTCAATCTTCACGTCTTTAATGGTGAATGAAGCTTCCTAAACTGTCCAAGGTCCGTTCTCAACTCTTTGGATGTAAAGGATGATCAAGGTTGAACATTGAATGGAGAAAATAAGAGAATGAGTGTTGAAATTCAATTTCCACCATGAATTCAAGGTTGAAGATGACTATGGAGCTTACCTACAGGTTGGGGAACGTTCTACTCTTTATCCTAAGCTCCTTAGTCTTCATCCCAAGAAAAGAAAGAAAGTGGTTTGCAAAATGGCCTTTCAAATGAGGAGAAAATTGAATATATGTGATTGATTTTCTAGGAGAGAGAAAGTAGAAGAAAATCCATCCATTTTCTTGCCACATGCCCCCTCCACTTCCTTTCCTTCGAAGCCATCTTCCTTGCTTTCAAAAACCTCTCATTTATCCTTGAATTAAAAGCAACCACTTTAAGCACCTTAATCATTATAATACTATTATCCATTTTTAGTGGACAATTCTTTTTAATTAACAAATGCAAGTGGATTTCTTCACCTACTTAGGATATTTCGGTGCAACTCAAGGCATTTGTACGTCCTTGCATTATAGGATTTCAACTAAAACCTTTTTAATTAATGGGCACTTCAATTAATATATTTATTTTGCTAGAAATTAAATTAGGGTTTCAATTATGCTTAAATCTTTATTATTTTATTATCAAAATTATCTCTCCTCAAAAGAGATTCAAATGAGACGCCCCTCTAATTTTCTTGTCTATAATTGATACCAAGAAACATTAGGGACTCTCTAGAAGTGGCATTTTGCATATTGAACCCTAAGTTTTGGGTAAATTGCACATTACACCAAAACTAGGTTTTAATGCACAAACATTGCTTAATAAGCTCTTTCTTGGTGCTCAGGCTTGTGGAAGCCATACCTCATCATCATTTTCATTATTATGATGATTCAAAACGTGAGGAAAATTTTATCATGTAACATTTGCAAGTTAACCCCCCAACTTGGGTAATTTTCACTTTAGTCCAAAATAGGTAAAACATTGTTTCAACATTATTCAAATAGGACTATAATTGAAACATAAGTTTGTCTTGAGCCTTAACTACTTTTAAAAAGGTAAGAGCAAGCATATAATTATCTTTCTTAAACAAAACATCTAGGGTTAAAGAATAACCCAGGTCAGGGATGTTACACATTCCATCGCTGGATGTTTGATCGCTGATAAGAAACAAAAACCTCATGTGGAATTTGAGCAATGAATGATTCCCAATGGATAAATAATATTAAGTACTACAATCTGTCATCCATTGGTGTTTGGGAGGGGTATTTTCCTCCTAGCCAAGATGTTGCAACAATCCACTCCGCTACAATGGAAAACCCAAACACTACTCTAAATAGGTGCATAAGTTGTAGAGGATTTCTAAAAATTGAACATGTATCAAAAATGCAAAAAAAGATAATTAATTATTTACATTCATAACATGGTGAAGTTGAACATGTACAAAATGATGTAGAAACTTAGCTTATTCATCATTTGTAGTATGGGATTGCATCCAGTAAAAGCAATCTAGTCCTCATTTTGTACCCAACTGCAAATGAAGTACTATATGTTTCTATATTAAACATAATCTAGGCAGTCATGCTTTCCTCAACACTTCTATTTATTTTAGGTGATTGAATCTTTCTTTCATCTATACTTCCCTAGTTTTGTCTTCTAAAGTATACCCATGCAAAACTTTTGACTTCCTTATAGTGGTTTTCTTTAAATCACTATATAAAAGGATCAATACACCTCTTCTATATCACTAGGTTCGTTAAGTGATTCCAGGTTGAGTGGAATCAAAGGCTTAAACCTATATCAAATTAGTTGCATGGCATACAATCTCATAGACCTACAATACATTGCTCCTACAGAGGGCTATAAGAATCAAAGTGATGGGCGTGAAGACCATGGACCCTACTAGGGGGAGGAACTTTGGTCATAACCAATGAGCGCAACAAACATTTCCCTTTCTCTATGGGGAAACCTACAATTTTTATAGGGATCTTGATGTGAAAATAGTTTCATATGTGGCCCACTGGGACTTGGATCTTGTTGTAGCCCTAACCATAAACAATGCTTGAACCACCTGAGTAGGTTGATGGGGGAGCAAGTACTGATGGAGTTATGTTGATGTACCCTTGTTTAAGAGAGGGTGGTGTTGTGAAGTACGGGAGAAGCCTATGCCAACATCTCCTTGTATACATGCAACTTGGGGTGTCCATTTGTCAAAGCTTCCCTAACCCAAAGGAGGGTCTGGTGCTTCTCCAGTTCCTTGGTTAGCTTCTTATAAGATCGGTCCTTGTAAAGGATTTTCATGGTGAGAAGCAACTTCAACAAACACTTACAATGGTGCCCATTGGGAGCCCTCCTAGCCTGGAGGCAGGGATGGTGTTGCTAAACTACATTGCCATTTTCTTAAATGCCTAGTGATACTTGTATCCCATCCACATGTGGGGTCAAGGATGTCTTCTTGAATGCTTAAACATATAGTAGGTGATGTTGAAATCACAATCTCCTTCCAGTGAACCAAAGAGAAGAGCTAGTAGGGTTGTCTTCATTATCTAATTGCACTCCATTTTGATGACCATACACTGATTAGCATGGTTGTAGGGAATGGAAGGTTCCATAATTATATCCAAAAAAGGGACAGATATGAGGGTTTCAATCATAGATGATTAAGGAAGAATATTATCCTACAATCAACCCCTCATCCCCCAACCTGACCGTTACCTTACGTACTCAACTTTCTATAAGGAAGAAAGATGAAGTTGGAAGTAGACATACCTCTGTAGTGGTAGTGGAGAGACTAGGGACATGGTCTATAAAGACTCTAGTATTATGAGTACAACTAAAATTAGGAAAGAAAATCAAAATGTAGTAGTTTCACTACTTTAAGACAAAATAGATCAGGTTTAAACTTATTCCTCATAATAAGTCATGTTGAGAGAGAGCCCATATAATTTATGCATAATATTTTTTTTTGAATTGGATATAATAATAAACCAAAATATTGTTTGCAGTTGGTATGTAAATTATCTAAAGTACACTACAAGATAGCAATAAATTTTAATTATCTTATACAATTTTTCCATTGTAATATTTGTAAACACACATATAGACACACACAAAGATGTATATATATATATATATATATATATATATATATATATATTGTAGCACATAACATATAGTATTATTTAAAATTTATTTACATTTCCAGTTCATTCATTGGTTTATATTATAAAATCTAGGAGTGCATATATGTACGTGATATTTATATATTCAATGATATTTAAAACATATATATATAAATTTTGATTGGATATATGATAAAAAAAAGTAGATATTTGAGCATTATTGTATTGTATTTCAAAAAAATGTATTTAATAATAACAACATGCGGGATGCTAAAGTGGGTGACAAGGAGGGAAACAATGTAGGCAACGAAGTTTGACGCCCCCTCCCCAGATCCTTCTTACAAACCATACCCTAAGGCTAAATCTGTCTTTGGATCCTCAAGATTCTGGGCTGAAATCTTATGCAATCAGCAACAACATGTAGACACTTTGCTAAATAAAGTGCTCATCAAGATTCATGGTTGGAAGCTTATATACTCACAGCAGGAAGCCTTGAAGAATGTGGAGAAGTGGAACTCTTGTTTGGCAGGTTATGGAAAAGTTCTCTATGTTCATATACCCATGCTAGAAAAATACTTATCTCAGCTCTAGATATTGAAGCGCAATATTGAAGTAATGAGTTATGGTCAAGGGCTTCTCATCATATGTTTCTCTGAATAGGAAGATATGGAGTCCGTTCTGGATGTGGGTATTTTCTTTGTGATAGGTAAGCCAATGGTGTTAACAAAATGGAAACATGGAGATGCCTTGACTAGATTTAAATTAGAAGACATGTCAGTGTGTATTTGTATCCATCATTTTCCCCTTGAGGTATGGGAGAAATGGATGTTTTCCAAGATTGGATCATTTTTTGGCATTTCTCTATGTATTGATAGACTCACTCATAATTAAAGATGATTGGAGTTTGCTAGAATCCAATTTCTTATTCTTGTGAGCTCTATATTTTTGTCCGAGTTAATGGTAGAGAGTGGTAGTGACACTTCCCATACTATAGTCTTTGAGTATGAATGGTTCCTAAGACCTTTCCGATTTGCAATCTGTCTAGATATAATTATTGTAAGAATGGTAGTGAAAAACCTATCAAGTAGGTCTGGGTGGAAAACGACAGAAGTAAAAACAATGATCAGAAAGTGTTTGATTCGATTATGGAGAAAGTAGTTGAAACTATTAAGGTTGTTAATCAACTAGAGAATTCTTAGGTTCCTGATGGTGAGGAGTTTCATGGTGCCAGCAAACAATTTTAAAGTATGTCCTCTAATGAGAGTGAAGAGAACAATTTAGAAAATCTTGTTCCATCTATGACAAATACTAGCCCTTCTTCTTCTTCATTGGATGATCCAGTAAGTCCTCCCAACACTGTTGGCATGAGTGAAGGAGGTAATGCCGCTCAAGTCTCTAAAGACCAAGGTTTTCACAACCTAAAAGGAACAAAAAGGTGAAACATAAAACAAAAATAGCAAGAGAGATGAAAGTTAGATCTCTTCCACGTCTCTCACAAATAGATTCAACAACCTTCAAAAACATATGTAGAACGAAGCATCTGGTACCAACCAAGAACTGGCTAAAAATGATTCTAATAAATAGTCAATATAAAGTCCTCTCATGGAATGTTAGAGGACTTAATCTAAAAGCATTTAAAGTCCAAGAGGAAATTAGGAGGAATAGGCATCATTTGATTGTCCTGAATGGAACAAAAGTCAAAGAGAAGAAAACTGACAAATTTCTTAGTAGGCACTTTGTTGGTTACAGATGGGTCTCTAATCATCATTCACATGTTCTAGGGAGAGTTATAATTTTGTTGTATGTTAATGCTTGTGATGTTGATGTATAGAAGTACAACAATAGATATGGCAAAAGAAATAAAAATTTCTTGCCATATTCCCCTTGTTCAGCAGATTGTGTCAACAAGTATAGATTGGGAAGGAAGGTTTCAAGGCATATACATGGTCCTGGAGCAATTCCAACAACTATCCTTCCAACAACAAGCTTCTTTCACAAGAAGCACCTAGAAGTCAGTTGGCCATGGCCTCCTAGTGTAGCACAACAGATGGCGGTTGATGGCATCCTCATAGCTGGTGGAAAAAGCCTCCTCGCGTCTACATAGTCCACGTGGACCACCAGGAACTCATGTTGTTCTTTTCAAACATACAATTATGAGTTGTCCCTTTGATGTCAATGCGCTAGCATTGACTGCTCACCTTTGTTGTCTCTCCCTTTCTGTCTATCCCTTTTATGGGTAAGGCTTGCTCAGGTTCTCACGGTACCAAAAGTGTGAGCATACAACAATTGTCAGAGCTTATTGTTGTGTCTTCTGAAAGTAATTACTGGTTATCTATGTATAGGAAGGCTAGGGTTAGGATTTCCAGATCTTCCAACAGCTGAAGATACAAAATTTTATGAATTTTCCAAAACCTGCAAACCATGAATCAGTTGGTTCAACACTGAATTAATCAGTTGACATATGAGATGATTAGTTCAACACTTGAATCGATCAGTTCACTATGTTTGTTATTTTCAATCATATTGAATTTCAATATTTGATTAATGCACAATAGGATGTTAGCATAACTCCTTGATCCAGTCTTACTGATCTCCCAACTGGTCGGTTCACAACCTATATCGGTCGGTTTACAACCTATACCGATCAGTTCATGCATATGAAATGGTTGGTTCACTTGATGAACTAGTCATTTCATATTTTTGACAACCAATCTAGTTTAAATTGAATACCTTACACTTTACTAATCAAGTTTTAACCACATTAATGAGTAAACTCCTTTTCCACATAAATTATATGTGTACGACCCTATAGGGCCCAAGTTACATTGGCAGTGAATGTCCATAACCAATTTATAACATCACTACTAATGAGCAATATCTAGAAACACATCATTCCTACCCAAGTAATTGGAAAATTGAAGAACAACCTCAACTTAAAGTTTGTCATTTGTGTTACATTGACCGTATAGTTACTTTATTTTCAAAAATATAGAGGATGTGAATAGAGCTTTTGGTAATTTTTAAATTAATTTAAAACTTAAATTGCAAGAGAGAGATATATACAAGGAGGAGACTCACAACTTAGGGTGATTCCACCCTTTTAATCAAAGGTTGTCTGTCCACTACCAAATTGTCTCCAATTGCAATTTG
The DNA here is from genome assembly GCA_963693085.1 of Alisma plantago-aquatica. Lineage (NCBI taxonomy): Eukaryota > Viridiplantae > Streptophyta > Magnoliopsida > Alismatales > Alismataceae > Alisma > Alisma plantago-aquatica. The sequence continues at coordinate 369,165,145 of OY856413.1, read as the reverse complement.
CAAGTGATCAATTTTATTACCTCTCAAGGAATAATAATAAAATACAATCACATCACCTACACCTCTTCTTTACCTGGACTCAGAAGAGAACCTAAGGAGAGGATGAAGATCCACCTCTACCACCTTTACACAACCTTCACCTCTTTGAAGTAGCATCAATCACCTTGGAGTATCCTTCACACTTTGAAGTAGCTCTAAGCAAGCTCCCTCATATATCCTCCCACACTTGGAGTAGTCAAGGAGCACAATTACATCAACTTGGAGAAGTAGATTGGAAGAAGGAAGTGTACATCAATGTAGTACAACACTTTGATCCAATATCAAGCATTTATACCTCCTAACCACTTGGGATGGACGTTGTTAGGTGGTGGATAGGAGCTTGCAGCTATGGGACATGAACTTAGAGCTCAAGGAAGAAGATGGAAAATATAATTTAGTTTTTGCTTTCTAAAAGGATTTCTCAAGTGTAACTTGTGTGTATTTTTTGTCCTAAGGTCACTTCTATTTACAGGAATGGGTTGCAATTGGCTAGGGTACCTTAGGAAAGTGTATAGAGGGTTCTTGAATGAGAGATAGTTGTTATAGTTGGGTCAAGTTAGGTGCAACGGCTAATTTAATCATTTTTAAAAAAATCATTCTACAACCCAGTTTGGTCTAGAATATTTTTAACCAACCATTTCTCAGTCACATATTTGTTTGAAAGAGTGTGGTGAATTCACAATTCCATTTCTAGAAGATATTCTCAATTTTGAACTTCTCGGTCAAATGAGTTAACGATCAATGATCAGACCATTAACTTTTCAACTGAAAGTGCCTCGGTCGACAATATTTTCAACCGAACTTGACTTAGAGCATAAGTATATTAAAATTCTTCTCGTGCTCTAAATCCTTGACCAAGGTGGTTCTTTCTCAACAATGTCTTCGACAAAGATTGTTTCAATTAACTAGTTTCTGGACCGAATGACTACTATAAATAGGTGTGATTTTTTTTGGAAAACCTACTAAATGATTTTTCTAATAAAAGATAATGACTCTAGAGCCTATGGGGGATCCTAACTAAGGGTTCTACGTGGATAGAAAAAATATAACACTTGATTTTACATTGTTTCTAGGTACTTGTACATTATTCAGTTGTACGAACATGAAAATATAAGCATTTGAACATTTTAACTTCATATATCCATTGAGTGTGATTTCCTCGAACCCTAAAATAGTTAAGTGACAAGTTAGATGCACAAGAATGGAATGGTTGTCATCACCAAAATCAAGGATAAGGCAATGTCCAATTTAGCTAACAATATCCCCCTTTTTTATGATGGTAAGCATTTCTAAAATATAAGAAAAAATATTGTAAAAAATGAGTTTCATACCTAAGATAAACTAATCCTTGAGTGTCATAAAAATGTGTTTTAATATGCATATAGAGATATGGAACAAACTATCTAAAACCCTGGTGGCATGAGCTCCCGAAGCTCATGCGGCACTGGCGGCGCTCCCCATCAAAGGATCAACCCACATCAGGGAGTGCGGAAACCCCAGTGGAGACCAAGCCCATCAGAAGCTTGTGTTGCACCCGAAAAAAGATCATGGACATCCCTATTCTCGGTGCCAGAGGGGGATGCAACTACCCACATCGATCAAACAGAGCTCATCTTGGAGGAAGATGTAATAATCATACCCCAATCTGAAGTTGATGCTACCCCTGCACAGTGGGAAAATACCATCGTAGGGTACATCATCGGCTTCAACCCGCACATTCCCACACTGGAGTATTACCTGAGAAGCACATGGAAACCAATAGGAAAATTGGAAGTGATGGGGCGGGCTAGCAGTTGCTTCGTAATCAAATTCCAGGACACGGGTGACATGGTGACGACACTAGAGGGTGAGCCGTGGTACGTTAGGGGAAAACCTATGATTTTGAAGAAGTGAGAGAAAGGGGAATTTGGGCTCTGATCTCCAAACCATGACATAAACACGATTAAAACTTAGCGGAAGCGAATCGGTAATCAGCGGAAGACAAAAATCACGGGAAATTAAAACTTTTCGTGACAAGAGCTTGAATCCATAAAAGCTTCTTTCATAAAGTGAGGTAAACTGTTTACATCTCAGGATAATTACTTCTTGAGTAATTATATACATCAAGATACAAAATCTCAACATCACTATACAAAAGACTCCAAGACCTGAGAGTACAGAGGACACATAGGACTGACTCTAACTACATCATATGGCAGGACAATCTCCACCTGAGATTACTACTGCCCCTGATGCTGTTGCTGAGACTGATCACCTATAGGCTGGTTCCTTCGTCTCCAACGTCCACCTAAAAAGTTGAAGCCTACGGGGTGAGACAATTATACATAATTGTCCCAGTGAGAGTTATAACTCTTCGCCAGAAGCTTTATTATAGCATCAAAGAATATTTTAAGCAGTAAAGCCTTCAAAGTATTCTATAACAGTTGCAGGTATAACAAGATCTCTATAATTTAGGAGATGTGGAGAATATAAACATTATTGTAAGGTAACATCAATCAACTAACTTGGAGTCATCTCTAACAAGTTATACTACATGGTTGATTATGTTTTACAAACAACATTATGCCCTGTGGAGATGAGGCTTACCACTCATACTCCAACTGATCGCTGAGAAGTCACATCAGTATCATACAGAGGTCATTAAGAGAGCCAGATTCTCATGACCTTCACCTTCCTCATTCAGTAAGAGGATCACTTGTAGGACATCTCGTGTCTCTACTACTATAGCTCACTAGGGTAAACTGGTCCTTCACTATTTTAGAGTCACAGTGGCATTCTGTACTCTCTTCGTCATCAGGAGGTTTCATGTTTACCTACCACTGATACGGATATCTGTGCCTTCTTCGTCATCAGGAGGTTTCATGTTTACCTACCACTTATACGATATGGAAATATAGTGAAGGATGGATGGATTACACATCTACATCACTTTCCTACACTAGGATGTAAGGTTATACACATCCATGTACCCCACATACTCAAAAGTATGTGCTCCAGGAGTTCCCTGAGGAAAACCTGTTTCACCATCACTTAATTTCTGACAATGATGGATCTATGATCAGGGCTCTACATTATACTTGATTAGTTAGGTACATTCAGTATTCTTTAACAGCATACATTGTTCTTCAACAATAACAATAGCATAGCAGCTATAAAAGAAGAATACTAAATGTAACAGGCCTAACTCATATCAATCATCATTTCTCATTATCCTCATCACAAGTCATCTCTAAGGCATGACGTTGATGGTATTCATGGCTCTCACAGCCCATTATCAGCATAGGATGCCACTGACAAGACATCATATTACTTTACTTATTCATAAGTCTAACAACATGCCTTTAATGAATATAACATCATCATCCATACCTGGATATGATTACCTTCATATCAGAACCTGCATGGTTAATACAACTGATAAAGGTAATACAAAAATAAGGAATATCCTTCCTACTCTTGTCATAAGAGTTTAAATCTCTAACTCTCATCACATAGAGTTTACTATTCAAAAGCATGCCATTACCCTTGAATTAGGGTTTACTATTCACATTACATATCATCACCCTTGAATTAGGGTTTACTTATTCACATTAAGGTGAATTGAACTCATAACATCATCATGTATGAGTAACATCTTCATTGATGCTCTTGGATTAGTTAAAGGTTCATCATTTATCATAATTAGGGTTTCTATGATCTCACACAGGTGGATCATACCCTAATTATGCTCATTCCTGTGCATTGGAGATGCTTTAATTGAGTTTCCACTTAAAAAGGGTACTTTCTCTCTCTAGAAGTACTTTCTCTCTCTAGAAGTACTTTCTCTCTCATCATAAGGTTAGGTGATGTCAACATCACCCTAGATCAGGTCGGATTAAGTCATCATAGGCTAACATGGCTAAAACATTATCATCATATGATTAGGGTTCGATCTGATCAAGGTATTACTCAATTTACCCTTTAGGGGTATTTTGGTAATTCACCACATTGATCATCATTATGGTCAAAACCTTAGTCCATTGACCCCTTAATATCCTAGGTTGTCATTAGGGTTGAATTAGGGCAACATTGGACCATTTATATCATCAATTGATTGAATGAAGTCAACCTTGAATCACATTGATTGATTTCAATTATCAACCTTCAATCGAATTGAGATCGTTTGAAAGTGTTGACCGATTGCCCACTTTGACTTTCTAAGACCGTGATCCCTCTTCTATCTTCAAGACCGCGAGCCTCCTTAGGCTTCAAGACCGTGAGGCCCTTCAAGTGGTTCAAGACCGCGAAGCCCTTCAAGTGGTTCAAGACCGCGAAGATCGAATTGAAGTTGAGACCGCGAAGAGATGTTGACCGTTTGCCCACTTTGACCTCAGGACCGCGAGGCCCCTCGCGGTCTTGAGACCGTGAGCCCCCTCACGGTCTTGAGACCGTGAGCCCTCTCACGACCTTGAGACCGCGAGCTCTTATGGTCTCAACCGCTTGGACCATCAACAAGATTCAAAGATACAACCAATAACGTCAACTCATGTTGAAGCCCTCAAAAGGTCAGAGCCATGTTGACCACTTATGGATTGGGTTAATTAAGGTTATGTTGACCACTTAGTCATTCAATAGACCCTCAATTGTTGACCAATTAGGGTTGAAGTCGATTCAATTAGGGTCTATCAATGTTCACCCATCAACACTCAACAATGTGACTCAACACAAGGTTGAACCCTTCAATTGAGCTCCAATTGGGCCCAAACTTGGCCCAAACGGTCTTGAGGTCATGTGGGTGGACCCCACAGGGTCTTGAGACCGTTTGCCCAAGATTTCATCAAAATCTAATATGATTTGATAGAGGTTGAACCATGATTGGGTCACCAAATCAGTATTTTAATCAATTGATAACTTATTTGCAATTAGGTCATCAATTGGTCAAAATACTTAACCCTAGACCTTAAAACGGTCTTGGGTGATTGTCCTCTCGGTCTTGAGACCGTTTGGATGAGTTCCAAACGGTCTTGAGACCGTTTGCCCATCCAATTTTGGATTCTAGTGCAAATTCATCAAGGTCTGACCCATTGAGTTGATGATCATGTCAATATTTTATTGCAATGTAATTTGGTGTAATTGTACCTTCAATTGGTCAACTAATCTTGACCCCAGACCTCCAAACGGTCATGGTTGATTTCCCTCGCGGTCTTGAGACCGTTTAGGTCAATCAACCCTAAAAACCCTACTTAGGTCACCATAATTTCAGTACTGATTTCATCTAGGGTTAGCCCTAGTATTCGCCCTTCAACTCTTAGCCCGTTTGGAATTAGACCATCAAACTTGGTGAGTTGTTAATTAACATTATTTGGAACAGTAATCTCATACGGTCAACGCTTAGTCAACGACCTTACACGGTCTTGAGACCGTTTGCCCAAAAAGGCAATTTCAGATCGTTTGAAAATCAGGAATAAATTCAAATAAAGTTGTTACTTAAAAAGGTCATATCGCCCGATTCCCTTGGAGTTAGCCTCCCAAATTTTGAGGGTAATTATCCTATTTAATTAGGAACAGATTTCTTATACGGTCCATGCTCGGTCAATGGGGCCAAACGGTCTTGGAGACCGTTTTCCCTGTCACGGTCTCGAGACCGTTTGCTCACCTCGTGGTCTTGAGACCAAGAGAGCAAACTGGTGAGACCGTTTAAGGAAGTGAAAAGCGGTGGGTTTTTCTTGGAAATCACGCCTTCATCTCCTAGCTCAAGAACAGTAAGAATATCCCATGGATTTTTTGCAAAATAACAGGGGAAAGTAGGGAAACACTAAGAGCTATCATCAAATCGCATATAAAGATGTACATAATGTAGCATGGGTTTAGAGTTATAAAACCCGCCTAAAGCTTGCTTCCTGAGCTCCAAGATTTCAAGCTCCAAGCTCTAATGGCGTCCTTGAGTTCCCACAGGTTGGCCAAGGTAAAAACTCCAAGGAAGGTCAAGGAAAGATGGCTAGAAAGATAGGATTTCGAGAGTTAGCCATGAAGCTGACCTTGAATTCGAGTTTTAACTATGGAATAGGGTAAGAGGAGGGGTCCCAAACCTACCTTGTTTCCCTTGGTCGTCCTCCTTAGCTCCAAGACAGTCTTTGGTCGTCTTTGGTGAAATGAAACAGTAAGGGAACGAAGGGTAAGTTCCCTTGCAACTAAGGGAAGGAGAGCTTATATACATGGGGTAGGATTTTCAGCATTAGTTCATAAGTTGTCCATAATTCCAACTAGGTCCCTCCTTCTTTACTTGATCGTCCCTTCCTCTTTATTCTAAGGACAAAACTTCTCTTAAGGTCTTAGAAAAGAAGGTAAAGGAGAGCAAGCTAATAATGAGGTACATACATAAAGAGATATTACACATATACCCTGATTATTCAATCACAAGGCATATCTCATAACTTGATAATTCAATTGAGGTGACTTCCTCATCATTTCTTCTCTAAATGATGGCAAGAGTCTAAAAAGATACTTTAGATGACATATTTTACAATTTGCATCCCTTAATTTGGGTAAATTGCATTTTACCCCATTTTAAGGTTTCAAGCATCGGGATTGCTTCCACAGCTGCACCTTGGTGCCCTAGCTTGGGAAATCCCTCAAACTTTACCAAAAAGATTCTCATGATGTATCAACATCAGAGGAACATCTCAACATGTGCAAATTGCAAGCTAACCCTTTTAACTGGGTAAATTGCACATAGGTCCCTGTATATCAAAACAATGCTACAACTTTAAATAAAAAGGAGCAAATACTGAAATATACGTTTCTGAGAAACTTAATTACATTATCAGAGTTAATCACAAACATTTAATTACATATTTAGGCAAAACACCTAGGGTTGACTCATAACCCAGGTCAGGGATGTTACAAATTATCCACCCCTTACAAGGATTTCGTCCCCAAAATCGATAAAACATACTACGAGAAAAGGGCAGGATACTTCCTTCTCATCTCATCCTCTAACTCCCAAGTGGCTTCTTCAATACAACAATGGTTCCAGAGGACTTTCACAAGACTTATATCTTTCTTCTTTAACTTTTTAATTCGTTTATCAAGGATTGACACTGGTCCCTCCTCATAGGATATGTCATCATTCAGTTCTACCTCCATAGGTTGTAGAACTGACTCGGTGTCTGGGTGACATTTCTTCAACATAGAAATGTGAAACAAAGGATGTAACCTCTGTAATTCTGGGGGAAGCTCTAGTTTATATGCTACCTTTCCAATCCGTTCAATGATTGGATAAGGCCCCATATATCTAGGAGCTAACTTCCCTTTCCTTCCAAAACGAAGGACCCCTTTCCAAGGTGAGACCTTAAGATACACTCTGTCTCCAACCTGGAACTCTAAGGGTCTACGACGTTTGTCAGCATAAGATTTATGCCTATCCTGAGCAGTCTTAATCTTATGTTGTATAACTTTAATCTTTTCCGTGGTTTGCTGTACCAGGTCAGGACCTAACAACTGGTGCTCACCAGTCTGAAACCAACACAAGGGTGATCTACAACGTCTACCATATAAGGCTTCATAAGGTGCCATATCAATACTATGCTGATAGCTATTGTTATAGGCAAACTCTATTAAGCTTAGGTGTAGATCCCAACTTCCGGTGAACTGGAGAACACATGCTCGCAACAGGTCTTCTAAGGTTTGTATGGTCCTTTCCGACTGTCCATCAGTCTGGGGATGAAAGGTCGTACTAAACCTTAGCTTAGTGCCTAAGGCTTTGTGCAACTGTTCCCAAAAACGACTGGTAAACTGAGGACCTCTGTCAGAAACTATTGTGACAGGAACTCCGTGCAAACGCACTATCTCTTGAACATATAACTCTGATAACCTTTCAGCAGAATATGTTGTTTTGATAGGTAAGAAATGTGCTGTCTTAGTCAACCTATCAAAAATTACCCAAATAGAATCATGTCCTTTTCTTGTCCTGGGTAGGCCAACAACAAAGTCCATGGTCACATGGTCCCACTTCCACTGTGATATGGGTAAAGGTTGCATTGTTCCTGCAGGCTTCTGGTGTTCAGCTTTAACTTGCTGACACACAGGGCACCTCAGAACAAACTCTGCAACGTCCTTCTTCATCCCAGGCCACCAATACAGATCTTTCAAATTCCGATACATCTTGGTGCTCCCTGGATGCATAACATACATGGAAGAATGGGCTTCTTCCAGGACTAACTTTCTCAAGTTGTCCACATCTGGCACTATCATTCTTCCATTATAACAAGCTACTTGATCTTCTGAGTCATGAAAACCATCTTGCTTCTCATTTCCATACTCAGATCTTATATGTTGAACTGCAGCATCACCTAGCTGTGCCTCTTTAATCTGCTCCCTTAGAGTAGGTTTAATATGCATCTCAGCTAACAAACCGATTAACAATGACACCTTCAACTGTACATTGTCTTGCCTTAAAGAGATAAGCATATCTCTTCTAGAGCATACTAAAGAGTTTAGTTGTGCTCTATTCATGGTTGATGTTGCTAATTTCCTACTCAAGGCATCTGCAACAACATTGGCCTTGCCTGGATGGTAATCAATTATACAGTCGTAGTCCTTGATTAATTCCATCCAGCGACGTTGCCTCATGTTGAGCTCATGCTGAGAGAAGATATACTTAAGGTTTTTGTGGTCTGTGAAAACCTGGAATGTTTCTCTGTAGAGATAGTGCCTCCATATCTTCAAAGCATGAACCACAGCATCTAACTCCAGATCGTGTGTTGGATAATTCTCCTCGTGTTTCTTAAGCTGTCGGGAAGCAAAAGAAATCACTTGTTTATCATGCATCAACACACATCCTAGTCCGTTCTTGGAAGCATCACAGAAAACTACATATCCTTTTCCTTGTTCAGGTAGCACTAGCACAGGTGCACTTGTCAACCTGTCCTTCAACAACTGGAAAGATTGTTGACACTTATCACTCCAAGAAAAAGGAACATCTTTCCGGGTTAACTTGGTCAAAGGTAAAGCTATAGAACTAAAGTTCTTAATGAACCTTCGATAATAGCCAGCTAACCCCAAGAAACTTTGAATCTCCGTCGGTGTCTTTGGTTGTTCCCATTGTAGAACATATTCTACCTTTGTAGGGTCAACACGAATTCCTGAGACGGATATTACATGTCCAAGAAAAGATACCTCCGGCAGCCAGAACTCACACTTGCTAAACTTAGCGTACAGCTTATGTTCTCTTAGCAAGGTCAAAGCTTGGCGAAGATGCTGCTCATGCTGCTGAGCATTCTTACTATAAATCAGAATGTCATCTATGAAGACGACAACACACCGATCAAGGAAAGGTCGAAAAACTCTATTCATGAGTTCCATAAATGCAGCTGGTGCATTGGTTAGTCCAAATGACATAACCGTGAACTCATAGTGACCATATCTTGTCCTAAAGGCATACTTGGATATGTCACTATCCTTAATACAGAGTTGGTGATATCCAGACCTCAAGTCTATCTTTGAAAAGACTGTTGCACCACGCAACTGGTCAAAGAGATCATCAATCCTCGGCAGAGGATACTTATTCTTTATTGTTACTTTATTGAGTTGTCTGTAATCAATGCACAACCACATTGACCCATCTTTCTTTTTAACAAACAAGACCGGAGCACCCCAAGGTGAAGTACTCGGTCGGATAAAACCTCTCTCAAGTAGCTCTTGAAGCTGTTTCTTGAGTTCTGCCATCTCGGAAGGCACCATTCTATACGGAGTTTGTGCTATTGGTTTCGTATCTGGGATCAGATTAATTTCAAAATCAATCTCCCGAGGTGGTGGTATACCAGGAAGTTCTTCAGGAAACACATCCTCGAATTCCCTGACTATGGGAACTTCGGCAGGATTGGAACTTTCCTTGGTAACATCTACCACATGGGCTAAGAATGCATAACATCCTTGCCTCAACAGCTTATCAGCAACCATAGCTGACACAAGATAGGTGGGCAGAATCTTTCTTTCACCTTGAAAGATCCATGTGCTGCTTTTATCAGCAAACACAGCCAGCTTGGACTCACAATCCAAGACAACTCTATACCTTTCTAAGGTATCCACCCCAAGGATTATATCAAATCCCTGCATATCAAGTGGTATAAGATCCACTTGAATGTGATGGTCAGAAAAGAAAAGGATGTAGGAAGAACATACCTCCTGCAAAATGACAGACCCACTCAACGGAGTCTCTAACAACAAACTATCTGCTCTATGACTAACAGTCACATTGCAGTTACGAATCACTTCACGAGTGATGAAAGAGTGCGTAGCACCCGGATCAATCAGAACGGATACAACACAGGATGTAGACATATCAGAATATAAAAATTTCATCTGACCTGCCACTACCCGTGGATTGACCACTGCCTCAGGTGGGTTCATAGCATAGAACCTCGCAGTCGCCTGGTGTTGAGGTGGTGCTGATGATCCAGCTTGAGACGCATGTCCACGTCCTCGAGCTGCTCCTTGATGTTGTCTATTCTGAGATCCCTGTTGATTCTGTCTCGGGGTGTGTTGTGTCACACCGACAGGCCTAGAACGGCAATCCTTCATCAAGTGTCCCACCTTACCATAGTTGTAGCAACTCCTCTCCTGTTGTTGTGGTCTGGGTGGTCCAGTGACTGACTCAGATGCAGAACTGTGCGTCCCTTGAAGCGGTTGACTCCGTCCTCTACCTCTACTTGGTGTCCATTGAGTTTGAAAACTCGATCTGGGTGGTGGAGGGTTAGGTGCAGAGAATCTAGGTTTCTTGGAATCCCTAGATGAAGAACCCTGGAACTGTGGATATATTTTATGGGTTTTTCTTTTCCCAACCACAGATCTCTCTATCCTTCAGACTGACTCAACGAAGGTAGAGAATCTCTCTCTGTTTTCTAAGGCAGACACAGGGGTTGACATATCAGAATTCAAACCCTTTTCGAATCTTCTGATTCTTTCATCATCCGTAGCAGCCATGTGCGGACAGAACCGCAACAACTCCATGAACTTAGCTTCATACTCACTAATGTTCATCATACCCTGCCTTAGTTTCTCAAACTGAGAGATCTTCTCATCTAGGAAGGTCTTTGGAAAATATCTATTGATAAATTCCCGACGAAACTCTTCCCATGAGAACTCTACTCCAGGTCTCTTCTGCTCTTCCATGTTCCACCAGTGACCAGCACTGCCTTTGAGAAGATAGACAGAATGTCTAACCTTCTCAGCTTCCGGAATCATAAGAATCCTGAAAGCCTTCTCCAACTCTGTCAACCATAAGTCAGCATCTGCAGGGTCGGTAGTTCCGAAGTACTCGGTAGCTCCGACACGACGAAGTCGTTCGAATGTCTTACCAATACCTTGTGCTTCAGGCTGGACAGGTGCCCTAGGTGTAGGAATGGGCATCCTATCGGTTATATGTGTCATGGCAGTCATGAATTGCCCGAACATCATCTGTACAGCTGGATTACTCATGTCAGCTGGGTCGAACTGGGGTGGCTCTCTTGGCGACTCAGGTGCAGGTTGTTCTATTCTCGGAACTCTTGCACCGCCTCGAGGTGCACTAGCACTACTCTCTGCCACGTGCTCATCACGATGTTCTGACATTCTTATGTATCTTCTTCTCCTGAGGAGCAGAAGATTCTATTAGATGAGGAAGGAGTACTAAAGGTAGACTCGAAATCCTAAGTCATATGCCTCTGTAGACTCAACTGAACCTGGAGCTCTGATACCACTAGTTGTGGGCTCTGATCTCAAAACCATGACATAAACACGATTAAAACTTAGCGGAAGCGAATCGGTAATCAGCGGAAGACAAAAATCACGGGAAATTAAAACTTTTCGTGACAAGAGCTTGAATCCATAAAAGCTTCTTTCATAAAGTGAGGTAAACTGTTTACATCTCAGGATAATTACTTCTTGAGTAATTATATACATCAAGATACAAAATCTCAACATCACTATACAAAAGACTCCAAGACCTGAGAGTACAGAGGACACATAGGACTGACTCTAACTACATCATATGGCAGGACAATCTCCACCTGAGATTACTGCTGCCCCTGATGCTGTTGCTGAGACTGATCACCTGTAGGCTGGTTCCTTCGTCTCCGGCGTCCACCTAAAAAGTTGAAGCCTACGGGGTGAGACAATTATACATAATTGTCCCAGCGAGAGTTATAACTCTTCGTCAGAAGCTTTATTATAACATCAAAGAATATTTTAAGCAGTAAAGCCTTCAAAGTATTCTATAACAGTTGCAGGTATAACAAGATCTCTAGAATTTAGGAGATGTGGAGAATATAAACATTATTGTAAGGTAACATCAATCAACTAACTTGGAGTCATCTCTAACAAGTTATACTACATGGTTGATTATGTTTTACAAACAACATTATGCCCTGTGGAGATGAAGCTTACCACTCATACTCCAACTGATCGCTGAGAAGTCACATCAGTATCATACAGAGGTCATTAAGAGAGCCGGATTCTCATGACCTTCACCTTCCTCAGTCAGTAAGAGGATCACTTGTAGGACATCTCGTGTCTCTACTACTATAGCTCACCAGGGTAAACTGGTACTTCGCTATTTTAGAGTCACAGTGGCGTTCTGTACTCTCTTCGTCATCAGGAGGTTTCATGTTTACCTACCACTGATACGGATATTTGTGCCTTCTTCGTCATCAGGAGGTTTCATGTTTACCTACCACTGATACGATATGGAAATATAGTGAAGGATGGATGGATTACACATCTACATCACTTTCCTACACTAGGATGTAAGGTTCTACACATCCATGTACCCCACATACTCAAAAGTATGTGCTCCAGGAGTTCCCTGAGGAAAACCTGTTTCACCATCACTTAATTTCTGACAATGATGGATCTATGATCAGGGCTCTACATTATACTTGATTAGTTAGGTACATTCAGTATTCTTTAACAGCATACATTGTTCTTCAACAATAATAATAGCATAGCAGCTATAAAAGAAGAATACTAAATGTAACAGGCCTAACTCATATCAATCATCATTTCTCATTATCCTCATCACAAGCCATCTCTAAGGCATGACTTTGATGGTATTCATGGCTCTCACAGCCCATTATCAGCATAGGATTCCACTGACAAGACATCAGATTACTTTACTTATTCATAAGGCTAACAACATGCCTTTAATGAATATAACATCATCATCCATACCTTGATATGATTACCTTCATATCAGAACCTGCATGGTTAATACAACTGATAAAGGTAATACAAAAATAAGGAATATCCTTCCTACTCTTGTCATAAGAGTTTAAATCTCTAACTCTCATCAAATAGAGTTTACTATTCAAAAGCATGCCATTACCCTTGAATTAGGGTTTACTATTCACATTACATATCATCACCCTTGAATTAGGGTTTACTTATTCACATTAAGGTGAATTGAACTCATAACATCATCATGTATGAGTAACATCTTCATTGATGCTCTTGGATTAGTTAAAGGTTCATCATTTATCATAATTAGGGTTTCTATGATCTCACACAGGTGGATCATACCCTAATTATGCTCATTCCTGTGCATTGGAGATGCTTTAATTGAGTTTCCACTTAAAAAGGGTACTTTCTCTCTCTAGAAGTACTTTCTCTCTCTAGAAGTACTTTCTCTCTCATCATAAGGTTAGGTGATGTCAACATCACCCTAGATCAGGTCGGATTAAGTCATCATAGGCTAACATGGCTAAAACATTATCATCATATGATTAGGGTTCGATCTGATCAAGGTATTACTCAATTTACCCTTTAGGGGTATTTTGGTAATTCACCACATTGATCATCATTATGGTCAAAACCTTAGTCCATTGACCCCTTAATATCCTAGGTTGTCATTAGGGTTAAATTAGGGCAACATTGGACCATTTATATCATCAATTGATTGAATGAAGTCAACCTTGAATCACATTGATTGATTTCAATTATCAACCTTCAATCGAACTGAGATCATTTGAAAGTGTTGACCGTTTGCCCACTTTGACTTTCCAAGACTGTGAGCCCTCTTCTATCTTCAAGAACACGAGCCTCCTTAGGCTTCAAGACCGCGAGGCCCTTCAAGTGGTTCAAGACCGCGAAGCCCTTCAAGTGGTTCAAGACCGCGAAGATCGAATTGAAGTTGAGACCGCGAAGAGATGTTGACCGTTTGCCCACTTTGACCTCAGGACCACGAGTCCCCTCACGGTCTTTAGACCGTGAGCCCCCTAACGGTCTTGAGACCATGAGCCCTCTCACGACCTTGAGACCGCGAGCTCACATGGTCTCAACCGCTTGGACCATCAACAAGATTCAAAGATACAACCAATAATGTCAACTCATGTTGAAGCCCTCAAAAGGTCAGAGCCATGTTGACCACTTATGGATTGGGTTAATTAAGGTTATTATTGACCACTTAGTCATTCAATAGACCCTCAATTGTTGACCAATTAGGGTTGAAGTCGATTCAATTAGGGTCTATCAATGTTCACCCAACAACACTCAACAATGTGACTCAACACAAGGTTGAACCCTTCAATTGAGCTCCAATTGGGCCCAAACTTGGCCCAAACGGTCTTGAGGTCATGTGGGTGGACCCCACAGGGTCTTGAGACCGTTTTCCCAAGATTGCATCAAAATCTAAGATGATTTGATAGAGGTTGAACCATGATTGGGTCACCAAATCAGTATTTTAATCAATTGATAACTTATTTGCAATTAGGTCCTCAATTGGTCACAATACTTAACCCTAGACCTTCAAACGGTCTTGGGTGATTTTCCTCTCGGTCTTGAGACCGTTTGGATGAGTTCCAAATGGTCTTGAGACCGTTTGCCCATCCAATTTTGGATTCTAGTGCAAATTCATCAAGGTCTGACCCATTGAGTTGATGATCATGTCAATATTTTATTGCAATGTAATTTGGTGTAATTGTACCTTCAATTGGTCAACTAATCTTGACCCCAGACCTCCAAACAGTCATGGTTGATTGCCCTCGCGGTCTTGAGACCATTTGGGTGACCCCTAAACGGTCTTGTGACCGTTTAGGTCAATCAACCCTAAAAACCCTACTTAGGTCACCATAATTTCAGTACTGATTTCATCTAGGGTTAGCCCTAGTATTCACCCTTCAACTCTTATCCCGTTTGGAATTAGACCATCAAACTTGGTGAGTTGTTAATTAAAATTAATTTGAAGAGTAATCTCATACGGTCAATGCTTAGTCAACGACCTTACACGGTCGTGAGACCGTTTGCCCAAAAAGACAATTTCAGACCGTTTGAAAATCAGGAATAAATTCAAATAAAGTTGTTACTTAAAAAGGTCATATCGCCCGATTCCCTTGGAGTTAGCCTCCCAAATTTTGAGGGTAATTAGCCTATTTAATTAGGAACAGATTTCTTATACGGTCCACGCTCGGTAAACGGGGCCAAATGGTCTTGGAGACCGTTTGCCCTGTCGCGGTCTCAAGACCGTTTCCTCACCTCGCGGTCTTGAGACCGAGAGAGCAAACTGGTGAGACCGTTTAAGGAAGTGAAAAGCGGTGGGTTTTTCTTGGAAATCACGCCTTCATCTCCTAGCTCAAGAACAGTACGAATATCCCATGGATTTTCTTGCAAAATAACAGGGGAAAGTAGGGAAACACTAAGAGCTATCATCAAATCGCATATAAAGATGTACATAATGAAGCATTGGTTTAGAGTTATAAAACCCGCCTAAAGCTTGCTTCTTGAGCTCCAAGCTTTCAAGCGCCAAGCTCTAATGGCGTCCTAGAGTTCCCACAGGTTGGCCAAGGTGAAAACTCCAAGGAAGGTCAAGGAAAGATGGCTAGAAAGATGGGATTTCGAGAGTTAGCCATGAAGCTGACCTTGAATTCGAGTTTTAACTATGGAATAGGGTAAGAGGAGGGGTCCCAAACCTACCTTGTTTCCCTTGGTCGTCCTCCTTAGCTCCAAGACAGTCTTTGGTCGTCTTTGGTGAAATGAAACAGTAAGGGAACGAAGGGTAAGTTCCCTTGCAACTAAGGGAAGGAGAGCTTATATACATGGGGTAGGATTTTCAACATTAGTTCATAAGTTGTCCATAATTCCAACTAGGTCCCTCCTTCTTTACTTGATCGTCCCTTCCTCTTTATTCTAAGGACAAACCTTCTCTTAAGGTCTTAGAAAAGAAGGTAAAGGAGAGCAAGCTAATAATGAGGTACATACATAAAGAGATATTACACATATACCCTGATTATTCAATCACAAGGCATATCTCATAACTTGATAATTCAATTGAGGTGACTTCCTCATCATTTCTTCTCTAAATGATGGAAAGATTCTAAAAAGATACTTTAGATGACATATTTTACAATTTGCATCCCTTAATATGGGTAAATTGCATTTTACCCCATTTTAAGGTTTCAAGCACCAGGATTGCTTCCACAGCTGCATCTTGGTGCCCTAGCTTGGGAAATCCCTCAAACTTTACCAAAAAGATTCTCATGATGTATCAACATCAGAGGAACATCTCAACATGTGCAAATTGCAAGCTAACCCTTTTAACTGGGTAAATTGCACATAGGTCCCTGTATATCAAAACAATGCTACAACTTTAAATAAAAAGGAGCAAATACTGAAATATACGTTTCTGAGAAACTTAATTACATGCTCAGAGTTAATCACAAAGATTTAATTACATATTTAGGCAAAACACCTAGGGTTGACTCATAACCCAGGTCAGGGATGTTACAGGGAACCCCTCGAATAAGAGAAGCTTACGACGGTACCAGTGTGGCTGAAGTTAGAAAACCTTCCACTCAAACTCTGGAGCGACCTCATGCTGGCGAGAATTTTGTCGTACCTTGGGAAACCTAAGTGCTTGGATCATCAAACGAAGTCCAGGAAGAGAATCGACTACACCTGATTGAATGTCCTTATGTCTGTCGATTCCACCTTCCCAAAATAGGTGAAGCTTCGCACAAAAAAAGGGCAAGACTACTGTGTCAGAGTTGAATATGAGTGGGTACCTAAGAAGTGTTGGTATGTATGCCCTGAGAGCCAATCATGGGATGATTGGGTGGATACATTAAGATTGATTTGATAAGCATCAAAGGCAAGCTTCAAATTCTTTCTGGTTCAATCATATGAGATAATGATAGAACAAATTGAATGTCTACAAAATGACAATACTCAATGACGTATGCTTTCAGGTTGGGGACCTAAACGATGAGATCATACAGATGCTAAGAGTTTATACATTCTTATTATGTTCCTAGTCAGATGTCATTGTGGAAGGTATATAGACAACAATGACACACAAGACTAGATTGTGGTGTTGGTTGATGATAGAATCTCATTAGTCATGATATGGAGATATCAAACCAAACACACAAGTACTTGTTAGAGAACAAGTGTACCAGACATACCCACCGTGAGTTTGACACATGGAACCATGACATGGTAGTCACAGTCAGTTCTCACAGTGATGGTGGTGAGTGTGATTCTTTGACCTGAAATCACTACACTAAACACATGTCGTTGGGTACACTTTGACATCATCAAATGCAGTCCTGAAACATGGGTTGTTATAAAGGTGATGATTGGGTGGGTTTGACACATGGGGATTTTGAGGGGTGAGTGATAGATATGGGATTTGCCCCTCCTGAGGGAGTTTGATATCCATGGCCACTTGATGAGTAGGATTGAGATATCCGTGCATGCATGTGTGAATCAGTATATGATATTGATGTCATACATATCTCCTCCATTCTATTCTGAGATCAAGAAAGTGAATGAACGTTGACAGGATGACTGTTCCATGCCTTGAGTTAATTCGAGATATCAGTGACAAAGGAATTATATATTCACTGTAACACCATTCACAAATTGTAGGATTGAAAGTTTTTCTCCAACTTTCTATTTCACTTGGGTAGCACTGATGTGCGACTAGGCACCACTCTTTGCTTGTGAAATCATAAGTGTTATGAATTTTCACTGCCAACGTGAAATGGACATGTAGGGTCACACACATAGGATTTAACCAGGAAGAGGAGTTTATCCACAAATGATGTTTAGATTGATTACTAAATGAGTTTAGTAGTTCAATTAAACACTCAATCAATTGATAACTCAGTATCATAGTGTTCAAGGTGTTGGATCGATTGATTAGAGTATCAGATTGATTGAATCTACAATTGACTGATTTGCACAGTGTGCTGCCCCAACCGATCGGCTCATAGGGATGAACCGACCGGCTCAGGTTGATGAACCGATCGGCTCAAGTGGTGAGTCAATCGACTCATGTATCAATGAGATGATCGGCTCAATTGTTGAACCGGTCAATTCATGTGACCAACCGAGATCGTTTGGAAAGTCAGAAGACTATTTTGCAAATACAATTTGTTTCACTTGTACAAATTCAATTTGGACAAGGATTAATATTTGATTAATCAGAAACAAATATGAAAGTCAATTTGAGTTGGATCAGGACCACGAACCGATCAACTCATGCATGAACCGATCGGCTCAGAGCACCAGACGATCGGCTTGGGTCCCAAATGATCGGCTCAGGGCCCAAAACGATCGTTTTAGGGTGTGAACCGATCGGTTCAGCTGGCGCAGGTTGGTTGTTTTGTGGAAAATCTCAAACCCTTCTACTACTGCTTTAATCCCACATTTCTTGGGGTAAAGAACCATGTCCCATGACCCTCCTACATATATAGGGGTATTGGGGGCTTCTCAGGTACAACAACTCAGAAGACCAGTTGCTCTACAAAGTTGTCGTTTTCTCTGGTTGTGGTAACCGAGAGAGCCCAAGCAAGTGCTACCCGATAAGGGAGGCACAACAAGGGAAAGACGACTGTAGAAAAGTGACTTGGAGTAGGAGAATGTGTCAGTGACTAGTACACCGACAGGAGGGTGTGACTCCTTCCGATTCCTTGTGGGACAAGGAGATCAGAGTTCTAGGTGGTCTGTGTAGACTACTTTAGAGGTAGGAGACTTCTGCCACTCGGAGGACAACTGTCATTCCCCACGGTCCCGGTGAGACCAGGAGATGCACAGACACCATCCAAGATTGGAGGTGAAGACCACGCAAGCCGCAAGGTAACGTCACTGAGCAAGCCTCGGGACAAGGTATGTCTCTACAAACCATATTCCTATTGTATAAATGTTGACACAATTCCTTTATTCTGGGTTTGGGAGAAGAAATTTTTTTTCCACTGCATTCTCTGTCTCCCCTAAAACCCTACAGTGGTATCAGAGCCACATCAACTGCTCTATACTTTAGGATTATTGATATGATCAATTTTGGTTTGTTGCCTTTATTTACTACATACGATGCGAATAAAATTGGCTTTGTGCATGTCCAATCCTAAATCCACAAATCCCAATATACATATATGATATGTAATATGAATGCACTTGATACGCGTTGCCCTTCAATGAGTTTTGTGGTGGATGTATAGCATGGTTATGGCCAATAAACCCTATGTATGTGTGCTTGGTTGAATGTGGTTGCTTGCATCTCAGTCTGCGCATTGATTCCCTACCTCCTTATTCCTTATGTAACTCGAGATAACTCGATATTTCTTTCCTACCTTTTCTCCCCACGAATGTAACTCGGGATTTCCCAATTCAAATGTAAAATAGGATAGATCTTTTATTTCTTGTTATGTCAAAGAACGGAGGACAATCTGACGACAACTGAGACGATCGGTTCAAGGTGTGAACTGATCAGTTGGTGTTCCAGATGATCGGCTTGAGGAGTGAGACGAGCGGGTGGCGACCTAAGGAGATGCATGATGACCAGGCGAACCGATCGGTTGGAGGAGCCAACCGATCGGCTGGTGGCACCCAGATGACCAACCAGGGCGAGAAGGTCATTCATGTGATGAGTTGATCAACTCAGATGGCTATAGCACTTCATCTTGGACAGGTTGCATGTGATGTAGACCTAGATGACCGTGATTCCTCTTGGCTCGAGGAATCACATTAGGATGGCCATAATCATCACTTTTATCGTTTCACATGTTTTTTGTGGGATATAGCATGCATATGATATGTACTATATATTGTGGTGATTGGATATGTATATGTACCTATAAAACCAAATACCTCATTAAATATTAAAGTTTTAGATGCCTTCCAAATGCGACACACATGAAAAGCTTGATCGACCAAGTGTGGGCATGCCCTAGCGTGGTGCACCGTCTATCTCGTGGAAGCATGAAGGATGGATATGTGGGTTTGCCCTAGTAGGGTGCATATTCATCGTGTTGGCTTTGGGTCAGACTTAACAAGGTGACCTAGATAGGATCTAGCACCTTGAGGCATGGAGGTGATGATGGCAAGGAGTTGCATATGACATCTTTCAAGAGTTGCATATGATGCAATTGGAAAACATTGCCTACCTGGAAGATCTAAGTTGTAGGTGATAGCCCTAGCTGGTCCATGACTTGGAGGATTTCAGGATCTTGACCCACTACAAGATTGTACGCTGCAATCTTCAAAATTGATGGTGAGGGCTATCAATTTGAACAAAAATAGTGGGAGCGATAATTAATTAAAGTCCTAATTATATTATCAACTTTTCAAATCAATTAATTAAGTCAAAATTGAGTTTTGGACTAAAATTGCATATATTTCCTTTTGTAGTTCAAATGAAAACAAACAACAATCACTGTTCATTATGATCGGTCCTTGAGAAGGACAAGCTAAATGAGACTATCTTCCATGACTGGTTTAGGACATTGAGAATTGTTCTCACTCAAGAGTGAAAGCTCTCTATGTCCTGGATACTCCTATTCCAGAGGAACATACTCCTACTGCACCAAAGGCAGAAAGGGATGCTTATAAGAAGCATTATGATGATGCCATTAATGCAAAGTGCTTGATGTTGTGCTCCATGAACCACGAGTTGCAGAGACAACATGAGAACATGAGTGTCATTGAGATGATTCAGCATATCAAGAACATGTATGAAGATCAAGCACGGAAAGAGAGATATGATGTCTCCAGGGAATTATTCAAGTGTGTCATGACATAAGGAGATCTAGTTGGTCCTCACACTCTCAAGATGATTGGGTATGTGGAGAACCTGATGAGCCTGGGATTTCCCCTGAGCCAAGAGTTGGCTACTGACGTGATATTGCAATCGTTGCCCAAATCCTACAGTCAGTTTGTGATGAACTACAACATGAACAACTTTGACAAGCCATTGATAGAGTTGTTAGGCATGTTGAGGACAGTCGAGGCATAGATGAAGAAGGACAAGCTTAAGTTTGTGATGATGATCAGCAGCAAGAAAGCCAAGTCCAAGCGCAAGGGCAAGGGCAAGGCTAAGAAAGGTTCTGATGCTAGCCAGCAGCCCAAGTCATCTTCAACTCTTAAGGCCAAGGGATGCGTGACTAAGAGAGGAAATTGCCACCATTGTCAAAAGCCAGGACATTGGAAAAGGAATTGTCCACTCTATCTAGAAGAACTAAAGAAGGAGGCGATGGACGTCTCCACCTGAAGGTGTCATGAAATAAACTTGTAACACTTTTTGAGGTATATGATACTAAGATATAAAGTGTAAAGCACCCAATAAATGGGGCAAATGTTGCCGCCATTGATAGGAGTAATTTAGTTTATTTTCAGCCTTAAAGGCATGTATAGAGTTATGAACTACTATTTCATATTTGCCAATAGATAGAAACACCTTAATTTTTGCATATTGTATGACAATGATGGAAATTAATAAAGTTTATGTTTCAATCTTTGTGGCAATGCCTTGTTTATCTTGTAGTACTTGGTATGCACAAGATAAAATGATACCTAAAAGTTATTGATAACTCAAACAATCAAATTAGCATAAATCATGAGAAATTCATTTCTAGTTTCCATATGATGGATAAATCTAGACTCTTTTCGTTAGAGAACCAGTAAGAGGCATGAATCTCTTGGACATGATTAATCAATCTTCACTAGTGGTAGTGGGAGAATTATTATCCTATTAGGTATAATACATGTGATGTATTTACATACCTATTGGAGTTAATTTTGATACTTCAAATGGTGTTTAGAGAAATACCAATATGAATATCTTGAAGTGTTCAAGAATATCATAGATGAAGTACAAATTTGGTAAAATAATAATTCTTGATGAGATCAATGAATGAAATACTTAGACCAAATGTTTGAGAACCCTGTGAGTGATTATGATAGTGTATCATAGTGATATCGTGATTAAGGCATGGTGATGCCATATCAACAAGGAGTCATACTCTAAGGAGTTGGAGGATGATTATCAAATAACTTATTTCTTCTTAAATAAAGAATATCCCACATTAATAAAGGACATTAGGAATCACAAGGAGTTGTGAGTTATTATATCCTTGATAGATACACCTTGATTATCCATGTGATGAGTTGGTCATGTGATGAATCAACTATCTAGATGATGAGGAACTGGATTTTGAGTTATGGTTTATGACCATTACATCCTAAATGACTTCCATGTGAACCGTAGGGCATGATGTTGATGGTAGCACCCATTGGGATGAAATCCATAAGTGTGAATGAGTTTTAAGCATTAAGACACATGCATAACATTTGGAGAAGGATGATGCTTGTTAATTGCAACTTAATGACTAAAAGATTTGGCATACGGATACTAAAACTACATCCCTATGAGGAATAAGACAAGGATGTGTACGTGACACAACCTATAAAGTTTATGAATCCATTAATGAAAATGAAGTCTATAAGTTACAATGGACTAATTAATGTGATTGATTAAGTACAAGCAACTCAGAGTTGGATCTTTACTTTGATGATATAGTCAAAAGGTTTGACTGGTATGTCAAAGATAAAGAGAGATCTGTGATTTAGTGGGAGCATATTCACATTTCACATGTTTATGTGAAATGGAAATGTTATAGAATGGAAATCCAAAGTGGAAATTATCTTTAAAGGAGATAGAGACGTTTCCTATATGATAGGAATAGAGATCTATACAGATAGTTCTCGAAAACCAATTGACCTGAAAAGAGAAAGCATACATTGGCAATCTATACTGAAGGGTTCAGTATACGAAGATTAAGAGGGAGAAAACCTATCCATGTTACATGGAGTTAGTATCCCAAGGCCAAATTTCTAATTCTTATGAAGAATGGGAACACCAAGAATAGATAAGGATCTATCATGTATGTAATCATTCCATTATCTTGCATGTATGGACATGGCAAGAACGAAATGCATTTATCATCTGGTATGTAGGACATCACAATATGATATGCTCATCCTGATAACTCGTATGTGGGACATGACGAATGGATGTCTATCTAGTTCCAGTAAGGGTTACTAGAATACCATAAGAACTTGATAAGTACTAGATCTATAGAAATAAGGAAGGGTTCACTGTAAAGAGTTACACTGATGTGAACTTCCCAAAAGGATAGAAAATTAATCACAAAATATATATGGGATATATAAAAGTGAATGTTTGTTGATAAATGGAAACGTTCCAATAAAGTTGTTTTAAAAGGCAATGCTGAGTATCCGTGTGTTAGAGAACATCAGTGGATACTATATGGATCTAGGAGTTCATAGAGATGAACTTATAGTTATTCTGGTCATTGATGACAAGTTAGGAGCACTTGGTCATGCAATGTGGCTAAAGGTTAGCAAAGGAATACTAGATTGCTTATTACGGCAACTCCATCCCATACGTGTGATGTACATTGAAGAGATGAGAGACATGCAGTTAATACCGACTCTGGAAAGGTGTTGTCATAACTCACTATGTAAGCAGTAGAGCATAGTAACATGTGGGACATGTTTTAAGATCACTATGAATATGATTCAAGGGTGACTGGCTCGCAGTGCAAGTGGGAGTCTGTTGGTATGTATGCCCTGAGAGCCAATCATGGGATGATTGGTGGGATACATTAAGATTGATTTGATAAGCATCAAAAGCAAGCTTCCAATTCTTTCTGGTTCAGTCATATGAGATAATGATAGAACATATTGAATGTCTACAAAATGACAGTACTCAATGGCGTATGCTTTCAGGTTGAATATGAGATGATTGGTGGGACCTGAATGATGAGATCATACGGATGCTAAGAGTTTGTACATTCTTATTATGTCCCTAGTCGGATGTCATTGTGGAAGGTAGATAGACAACAATGACACATAAGATTATATTGTGGTGTTGGTTGATGACAAAATCTCATTAGTCATGATATGGAGATATCAAACCAAACACATAGCTACTTGTTAGAGAACAAGTGTACCGGACAAACCCACCATGAGTTTGACACATGGAACCATGACATGGTAGTCACATTCAGTTCTCACATTGATGGTGGTGAGTGTGATTCTTTGACCTTAAATCACTACACTCAACACATGTCGTGGGGTACACTTTGACATCATCAAACGCAGTCCTGAAACATGGGTTGTTATAAAGGTGATCATTGGGTGGCTTTGACACATGGGGCTTTTGAGGGGTGAGTGATAGATATGGGATTCGTCCCTCCTGAGGGAGTTTGATATCCATGGCCACTTGATGAGTAGGATTGAGATAGTTGTGCATGCATGTGTGAGTCAATATATGATATTGATGTCATACATATCTCCTCCAATCTACTCTGAGATCAAGAAAGTGAATGAACGTTGACATGATGACTGTTCCATGCCTTGAGTTCATTCGGGATATCAGTGACAAAGGAATTATACATTTGCTGTAACACCATTCACGGATTATAGGATTGAATGTTGTTCTCCAACTTTCTGTTTCACTTGGGTAGGACTGATGTGCGACTAGGCACCGCTCTTTTCTTATGAAGTCATAAGTGTTGTGAATTTTCACTACCAATGTGAAATGGACCTACAGGGTCACATACATAGGATTTAACCTGGAAGAGGAGTTTATCCACAAATGATGTTTAGATTGATTACTAAAGGAGTGTAGTAGTTCAATTAAACACTCAATCAATTGATAGCTCAGTATCATAGTGTTCAAGGTGTTGGACCGATTGATTAGAGTATAAGATTGATTGAAACTACAATTGACTAATTTGCACAGTCTGCTGCCCCAACCGAACGACTCATAGGGATGAACCGATCGGCTCAGGTTGATGAAACGATCGGCTCAGGTTGATGAACCGATCGACTCAAGTGGTGAGTCGATCAACTCATGTATCAATGAGACGATCGACTCAATTGTTGAACCGGTCGATTCATGTGACCAACTGAGATCGTTTGGAAAGCCAGAAGACTATTTTGCAAATACAATTTTTTTCACATGTACAAATTTGATTTGGACAAGGATTAATATTTGATTAATCAGAAACAAATATGAAAGTCAATTTGAGTTAGATTAGGACCACAAACCAATCGGCTCAGGCATGAACCGATCGTCTCAGAGAACCCGACGATCGTCTCAGGTCCCAAATGATCGGCTCAGGGCCCGAAATGGTCATTTTAGGGTGTGAACCGATCGATTCAGCTGGCGTAGGTTGGATGTTTTGTGGAAAATATCGAACCCTTGTAATCCTACTTTAATCCTGCATTGCTCGGGGTAGAGAACCCTGTCCCATGACCCTCCTATGTATATAGGGGTATTGGGGGCTTCTCATGTACAACAACTCAGAACACCAGTTGCTCTACAAACTTGTCATTCTCTCTGGTTGTGGTAACCGAGAGAGCCTGAGCAAGTTCTACCTGATAAGGGAGGCACAACAAGGGAAAGACAACTGCAGAAAAGTGAATGGTAACAGGAGAGTGTGTCGGTGACTACTTCAGAGGCGGGATACTTCTGCCGCTCAGATGACAACTGTCAATCTCGACAGTCCCAGTGAGACCAGGAGCTGCACAAACACCGTCCAAGATTGGAGGTGAAGACCGTGCAAGCTGCGAGGTAACATCGCCGAGCAAGCCTCGGGACAAGGTATGCCTCTACAAACCATCCTTCATGTTGTATAGACGTTGACACAATTCCTTTATTCTGGGTTTGGGAGAAGAAAATTTTTGTTTCCTCTGCCTTCTCTGTCTCCCCTAAAACCTTACAAGAAGTGTCCCCACTGTGGGACATTTGAGCATGACAAGAAGCTTTGCTCCCCTGCCCAGGAGGCACAGACAGGGAGAAAGGAGACATAGAATGAAGAAGTACCAGAATTGAATCCACCGAAAGAGAATGAATCATGGGCAGTGCATGCTTGACAAAATGAGGTAGTGAAGGAATCCAATTTCTAGAACCCATCACAAAAGAAAAGGAGCACTAAGAAGAGAAAAACAAGAAGCAACAAGACTGCATTGGCCGAGAAAGCTACCTCTCCAAACAAATACCAAGTTCTGGACCAAAGTGATACAAAACAAGGTGAATCATCATCTACACAAAACATTGCCCACCCTAGTGGCAGACCAAGGTAGAAGGGTAATGTTTGATTTACCAAGCATCATGGCTTGGAATTGCCATGGACTCTCAAGTTGGGAGAGGTAGGACATGATCCAAGAAGTGATAATAAGAGAAAAATTAAACCTTGCTCTTCTTCTTGAAGTCAAGATAAGAAGATAAAAGTTCACAAAGCAGTCCAACGAGTCTCGCCAAATGCACAGTGGATAAATAACTATATATTATGCAAAAAAACTCATTTCCTCATTCTGTGGGATGATCTAAGAGTGAAGATTACTCCTGTCCACCACAAAACTCAACTTATTCACTTCAAGCATAAGGTTGGAGATGCTGACATTGAAGTCACTACCATATATGCGACAAATGAAGATAATAATAGAACTATCATGTGGGAGGATTTAATTACTATTAGTAGACAAATCCAAGGGGTGTGGATGGTTATTGGCGATTTCAACATTGTGTGGGCATCCACTGATAGGATGGGAAGAGACCTGCCTTCTGCAAGGTCCATGGAGGACTTCAATCAAGCTATTCTCTCTACTGACCTCTTAGAAATCTCTACAAATGGGCCGTTTTTCACCTGGAGCATCCAGCAGATGGGGGAAAAGAATGTTAGAAGCAAAATAGATAGAGCCTTTTATAACTCTACCTTTATGAACTACTTTCCAATACTATGGCTACAAACACTACCTATAGTGAGAAGCGACCATGCCATCCAAATTATGCATTTGGATGAAGACTGTACTAAGAAGAGATACCCGTTTAGATTTTTCAATGCATGGGCCAGCATGCCGGGTTTCAAAGAGGAGGCCAGGAAAGCTTGGAATACACCTACTCAAGGCTGCCCTACGTTTTAGGTTTACCAAAAATTAAAAATGACAAAGGCTGCCATTCAGAGATGGAATTGGGATAAATGAGGAGATATTATCAGTTCCATAAGAAATAAGGAACATGAGGCTAAGGGTGTGCAAGCTAGAGCTGTTGAAGACCCACATGATATGGTCCTATCGGAAATAGCTAAAACTAAGTTGGATGAAACTAGAGAAGTTTTCATGCTGGAGGAGTCCATGATAAGGCAGAAATCAAGAATTTTTTGGTTGAAACAAGGAGACAAAAACTCAAAATTCTTCTATGCATATCTTAAGACCTGGAGACATAGGAATTTGATAAAGCAAATTCAAGTTGGTGATGGGTTTGTTGATAAGGAAACTACCATTTCCAATGACTTCTTAAGTCACTATCAGTACCTCTTTAACAAAAGGAAAAGCACAAAAAAGTTCTACCTCGAAGTGCCTAGACTCACTAAGGATCAAATAAAGAATATCTCTACTTTGGTGATAGATGAAGAAATCTACGAGGTGATTAAAAATACTGACAATGATAAATCACCAGGTCTGAATGGATATAATGCCTACTTCTATAAAAAAACTCGGGATATAGTTGGAAAAGACATTTGCAAAGTGGTCAAGGATTCTTTTCCTTAAAGGCACACTTCTAAAAGAGATGAACAAAACATTTATAGCTCTGATTCCTAAAGTAGATCAGCCTATGAAAATTGAAGAATGGCAGTCCATATCACTGTGCAACTTCACTTACAAAATCATATCAAAGATCATGGCAACAATACTAAGAAACATTATGGCTTCCATCATTAGCTTGAATCAATGTGCCTTCGTTAAAGGGAGACACATTGCTGATTCAATTCTCTTGGACAATGAACTACTAAGCGATTTTAAGAAAGTCCAGACCAAGGCTAAAATTTGTCTTAAAGATGATTTAAGCAAAGCATGTGATACCATCAGTAGAGAGCATATACTGTATGTGATGGAACAAATGGGTTTCCTTCCCTGTTGGCTCTGCTGGGTTGAAGAATGCATGTGTAGTGCTACTTTTCAAGTGTTTATTAATGGAGAACCAACACCTATCCTCAATGCTACAAATGGGATTCACCAAGGCAACCCACTAGCGCTCTACTTGCTTATAATAGGAATGCAAGCCCTTACTTGAATTTTTGATGAAGCTGTCAACACAGGTGACATTGTCCCACTTACTGTAGGAAATGTGAAGATCTCACACCTTATGTTTGCGGATGACCTGCTCATTTTCACTGAAGCGGATGAACATAATGCCAGGGGTATTCAAAATGTCCTTGACCTCTGTAGCTCATTCTCTGGTCTCAGTCTGAACCCAAAAAAAAGCCAATTGTTCTTGAGATGCAAAGCGAACCAGAAGTTAGGCTCTGTGAGGGGCATATAGGTTACGGATTTCCCTGTCAGATACTTAGGCTTGCCTTTGTTCATAGGGAGGCTCACAAAATCCCATTTCACTCATTTTTTGGATAAAATTAAAAATAAATTAGACTCATGGAAAGTGAGACTTCTCTCTATGGCAGGGAGGGTTGAACTCATTATCTCAACTCTATCTGCTTACCATCTCTTCTGGAGTGGTCATTTCCCCCTTCCAAAAGATGTTATTGAGGAAGTTGAAAGACTTTTTCAGAATTTCCTCTATGGAGACAAAGAGGATTAAAAGAAGCTCCATACAATCCATTGGGATGATATCTGTAGACCTAAATATGAAGGAGGACTGGGTATCTGAAGGATTGTTGATTGGGTAGTTGTTGGCCTCACTAGAGTTGTTTGGGACATTGCAAACCATAAGAACACTCTATAGATTAAATGGATCTATAGTAGATACATCAGAGAGGGATCGATATGGTCCAGTGAATCTAAGAAACACCACAATTAGTATTGGAGAGTTCTGCTGCAACACAGAGACACTTTTTGACGTTCAGTCAGATATTCCATTGGTGAAGGAAATACTATAAAGCTATGGCATGACCCTTGGGGTGGAGGATGTTATAGGCAACAACCTCAAGATGAAGAATGGACTTAATACATCTACAAATCTTGAAACTATTATCAAGAACGGTCACTGGTGCATACCGAACTACATAGGAAATGAGATGTTCTGAAATGTGTGTGAGAAGATTGCCTTAGCTGCAACTGATCACTGATACTTAGAGGGACTCCCAAAGTTCTCTTTATGTGGAGCTTAGCAATTCAGTAGAGAGAAGCACCCAACCCTAGAGTGGGCTAGGTGGTTGTGGAACTCTAAAGCCCCTAGACGCTATATGATACATGGTTGGAAAGCGTTTCATGAAAAAATGGTTACAGAAGTGATGCTGAAGAAAATGGGATTCAGTCTTGCATCTAGATGTGGACTATGTCTCGCTGAGGAGGAGAGTCAAAAGCATGTGCCCTGGGATTGCGGAATGGCTCAAGCCTTATGGTAGATGGTCTACTTGAAGATAGGAGTTTATCCAAGAAATTTGGAGGACGTCTGCAAATGCTCAAATAGAAATGACAAAGTCCTTATTATCACTATTCTTTACTATATCTGGCATACCAGAAACAATTTTGTTTTTTATAGTAAAAAGGTAGACTGCAAAGCAGTTTGCAATAGAGTTATGCACACATATGAAAGCATTATGTATAGATAGATCTCCTATGATTGTCTCTCATGTACCTTTTTGGAGGTTTTTGATAGAAAGGAGTCCCACGCTTACTGATAAAAAAAGAGATATGGAACATGATATCCACCTCTTAAAGAAATTTAGCATCAACTTTATATCAACACGAGAATATGAAACTTGAGGAATGAAAATGTTTTGGTTTAATTTTATTTCTCCCCCAATGTCATCTAAAAAAGATAGTCATATATGTGAATCAAGATGACTCCTCATAAATGGGATCCTTCCCCTTAATAGAATACCCAGGTTTTAAGATATAGATATCAAAGCAAGTACAACATATCAAAAGTGAATGTCAAATGAAAACCAAAATTTAAATATGCAAGCTAGAAATCAGGGTAAATGATAATACAAATAGTATAGTTAGGAATCTTGAGTAAATATATCAAATTTAACAACCTCTAGTGGAGTAATGAGTATCTTCTTTCTAATATATTAAAACTGATCCAATGGAAGTGATTTGGTAAAAATATCAACCAATTTTTGCTCCGTATCAACACAATGAAGAGAGAGATTATTATTGGAAATATGATCTCTCAAAAAGTTATGTCTAATCTGAATGTGTTTGCATGGATGTGTAGAATGGAATTATGAGCGAAGATTATTGCTCTATTATTATCGTGGAAAATTAGCATAGAAGAAAATACAAAACCATAATAATTAAAGACTTGTTTCATATAAAGCACTTGAGGCAGAGGTGGTAGATTTGGGTCGGCAGGGGGATAGGTGGCATGTTATGTTTCTTCTTTTCTTGTTTCGGTTTGTGTTTTAGTTTTTAGTCCAATAGTCTATTAGTTAGTGCCTGGTTCGGCTTCCTTTTCAATCACAGGAAATTGGCATTGCTTAGTTTTAGTTTTTTGCTATTTAGTCCTCTGGTGGGAGAGCTTGAGTCTTCTAGCTTCGGCTAGGATTCAGCTTTTCCAAATCTTATTTATTGTGCTAGTGTTTGGTTACCCCTAAGGATCAAAAGTCTTTCCAGGCCTTGGTATAGGTCCAAATAGACTACTGCTACTACAATATCATGTTGAAGGTATACTTCATTAAAAGTTGCTCTGGCCAGTCTTATGGAATCAGGATCTATGCAGAAGTGCACCTGAACTTTTCTCATCCCAATATGAGTAGTGGCGGCATGATGTGTATGGATTTTTTCTTTGTATGGACTAGTGATCCCATTTCCTCCTCTTGTAGATGTTGTATGGACATTATGAATTGATCAAATTTCACTCTTAAAAAGTATTTGAGCATAAAATGATCCTTTAGCCATGTATTAAACTCTGATGGTAGGTAAAGCAACTATATTTTGTTTCCTACTAAACCAAGAAACCAAGGCTCTTCCTAGTAATAAACAACCACCACTTGTGTTCTTTTGACCAAGATGACAACCTACATAGTTGACATTGGTATAAGCTTTCAAATCCACTAATTGACCATTTAGATACCATAACCCAAAATTCATAGTGCCATCGAGATGTCTCAAAATTCTTTTGATGGCTTGAAAATGATAATACATAGGGTTCTATTGAAATCTAGTGCAAAGTCCAATGGTGAACAAAATATTTGGTCTAGATGTAGTCAAGTATAGAAAGCTACCAATCGTAGCTCTATATAAGGAATCATCAATGGGTTCACCGTCTTCATCCTTGTCAATTTTAGCAGAATAGCCATAGGAATGATAGTGTGTTTACAATTTTCCTTGTTAAACCATTTTAAGAGTTCCTTAGTATATTTCTCTAGGCTTAGAAAAATTCCAACATGCATTTGCCTTATTTAAAAACCAAGGAAGAATATCAATTCACCCATAAGACTCATTTCAAATTCCTCTACCATGATATAACTGAATTGTGTACATAAGGAATCATTTGAAGAACCAAAGATAATGTCATCAACATATATTTGAACAATTAGAAAATCCAATTCATATGATTTGAAAAATAATGTGGAATCTAATTTTCTAACAAAGAAGCAATTATCAAATAGATAGTTCTTAGGTCTTTCATACCAATTTTGGGGTGCTTGTTTCAAACCATAAAGATCTTTCTTAATTTTATATACATGATCAACAATGTTTGGAATTTCAAAGCCAGGTGGTTGTGCAACATAAACTTCTTATTCTATGAATCCATTTAAGAAAGCACATTTTACATCCACTTGGAAAAGTTTGATGTCTGTATGCGCAGCTAGATCTAATAACATACGAATGGCCTCAAGTCTAGCTATGGGTGGACAATTCTCTTCAAAATCTATCCCTTCTTGTGGATTGTACCCTTGAGAAACCAACCAAGATTTGCTTCTAACCACTTCCCCAACTTCATTAAGTTTATTTCAAAAAACCCATTTAGTTCCAATAATGGTTTTGTCTTGAGGACTCATAACTAAATCCCATACAATATTCTTAGTAAATCAATTCAGCTCTTCTTGCATAGAAATTATGCAATAATCATCTTTTAGAGATTCATTTATATTTTTAGGCTCAATTGATATAAAGGCCATGTTTCCAACATTTCTAAATGATGACCAAGTTTTTACTCTATAAAAAGGATTTCATGTGATTATATTTTGTTGATGATCTTTGATTTTCCTAGAAATAGTCTGATGTGACTCATTATTTTGATTATTATTTTTATCATTTTTTTAAATGGTTAGGTCCTCAGTTTGGCATGTAATATCATTCAAGTTTTCCTTTTTAATTTCATTTTCAATACTTTTTGTTGTAATTTCATTAAATATTATATGAATTGATTCCTCAACTTTCTTAAATAGAGTTGTAAATCCTAAATGCCTTTCTAGATGTTGAATATCCCAATAAAAATTCTTTTTGAGACTTAGTGTCGAATTTATCTCTACCATCCTTTGTGTTCAACATAAGGTAAGGTGTACCAAAAGAATGAAAGTAGTCAACTCTAGGTTTCTTATTAAAGAGGATTTCATATAGAATTTTATTAAGATGAGAGTGAATTGAAACACGGTTTAAGATACAGCATTGTGTATTTACTACTTCAGCCCAAAAGATTTTAGGTGTATTATGTTCAAGAAGCATTGATCACCAAAAACAATATGTTCAAGTAGCATTGTTCTAGCCATTTCTTGTAAGGATCAAATTTCCCTCTCAACTATCCCATTTTGTTGTGGGGTGTGTGGAGCTGAAAAATTATATGTATACATGTTTAGATATACAAAATTTTTCAAAGATATGTTTCTCAAACTCTCCCCCATGATCACTCCTAATTGTGCATATTTTTTTTATAGTTTCTTTTCAATCATAGATCAAAATTTTATGAATAATAATGTCAACTTTTGTTGAATGAAAAGGAACCCAAGTATATCTACTATAATCATTAACAATAAAAACAATTATTTTTTCCACCAACAGATTGAATCCTCATGGGTCCAAATAAATCCATGTGAATAATTTCTAATGGTTTAGTAGTACTAAGAAAAGATTTAGATTTGAAATAAGTTTTAATTTATTTTCCTAGAGTACATGGCTCTTAATTTTTAGGTTTATCAAAACAAAGTTTGGGTAAACCACAATCAAGATCATATTTAAGTAACATTCTAATGACATGTGAGCTTGCATGACCTAGATTTCTATGCCATAATTGTAACGATTCATCATTTGTAAGAAGGCATTTTTGTATAATATCTTCCTTAGAATTAGGTCTAAGTATGTAATGATTTCCTACTCTTTTTCCTTTATAAACATCATTATTAATATTTTTATGAGCAACTGGAAGCAATTTTTGTTAAAAAGAATGTCATAGATACTGTCACACAATTGACTAACACTAATTAGGTTGTGATGCAATCCATTCACAAGTAGCACATTTTTTATTTGAAGATTTGTACCAACATAACCTATCTCAATGATTTTACCTTTGGCATTATCTCCAAATGTGACTGTTCCACTCTTCTTTTCTTTAAGTGTATGAAAAGTTTCCTTGTTCCCAGTCATATGCTTAGAGCAACCACTATCAACCAACCAATCCTGCAAAATATGCATGAAGGTTTTTGGTACCGGTGTGGTGGTACATTTGGTTAATAACATTAAAATATATTCCTTAAAGATTTATCTTTTCGCGTGTTTAAAATGAATAAATATGATGAGAATTTTATAGATTTAAAATATCAATTTTAATTACAAGTAAATGATTTAATTTGCAAAAAAATAGTTTTATCATGCTTATTTTCGATCGATCTTGACTTCGACCGGAAGGCCCCTCATTTGAGTTCCTGGTCGACTGAGAGGCAATTCTACAGATTTCCAAAAAATGCATCATTTCTAGTGTAAACAAGATATATCGTTTTCAATTATTTTAATTTAAATGACATAAGTAAACAACATGCTAAAGCTCTTTTTAGTTGATATAAGACACATATAAATTTCACAATGAATTTTAGGTCAAATCTCGACAAGGTATCTCAAAATCTCTAGGTTGGCGGTTTTGGAATGCAAACCATGTCAATGCCCTTCTTCTTCTTGTAATCAGAAGAGAATGAATAATGTGCAAGACGTTGGGAGTAGTAACAAGAAACAAAGTCAATTTGGTTTCTTTTCTCAACATTTTCGACATGTGCTATATTGTTCTTGAGCACGTAGATGGTCTTGGTTCTAAGGGATTGTGTTTTTCTAGATCTAGGCTTTTAATAGGATTTTTCTTTAGGTACATAGCCTATGCCCCATTTCCAAACCTATCTTGAAGTACTTCCAAGAGTCTATCAAGGATATTATCATGCTTTAAACTATCAACATATTTATGTAATTCAACAAATTTAAGTAAGTTTCTTTGTAATATCTTGATTAAATTGAGATACATCTAAAAGTAAGGTTTCTCTTTCTCTAATAATGATATCATAATCCGAATGAGTTCATAGAATAGATTCACTTTGGTAATCACTTATCTTGTTAAGAAATTCAACCTTTTCTTGAGAAATAAGATCATTATTATTTTCTAAGACAAGTAACTTGCCATTATAGTCATCAATGGTAGCTTTCAAAGTGTCATATTCAGACCTAAGACTTTCATTTTTAGAAGTAGAATAATCTAGTTTAGCATGCAAATCATCATTAATTTTTGAGATCTTCTTCAATTTTCTTTCGCAATCAACATATTTAATATGAGTTTCTTAAAGACTATTAACTAGATCAGTTTTAGATAATTAAAAATTATCTACCTCATTTGAGTCTTCTTCTTCATATTCCTAAGCCATGCGACATTCCACTTCTTCCTATCACTCTCACTGTCATCACTTGACTCATCCCAGGCTACTTTGTGGGCTTTGTCTCCCTTGTCCTTCTTCTTGATATAAGATTTCTTACCCTTCTTTATTTTGGGACTGTAACGACCCCGCCTCCCAGTAACCCCCAATTAAGGGAGACCAAGAGGTCAGAGCCATTATCTCAATTAACGGGTTCAAAGGTTTGACAAATAATCAATAACAATTATCCAATTTTACCAACTAAACTGAAAATTGGTATAAAATAAAACTTTGCATACCTTTTCTAAAAACAGGGATATCTACTTCTATCCGCATCAGGAGTCCATTCTAACTAATCCTCCTTTGTAATTTAATTTGTATTTAATTCCACATGTGCCACTTTACTGTTTTTCATTTTTAATCTTGTACCTAAAACACCGACAAATAAAACGTCGGTCAGCATATCGGAATTTTCTGGTATGTGGGTAGAACCAAAATTTCACAAATATGGCTAACAATTTAATTATCACAATCAGGGCAATTAGCAAACCAATTTACATTTTCAATGTGTCATTCCCCACCACTTTTTCCCTAACCCTGGAATACCCCTCTAGGGTTTATATTTTGTCATTGACTTAAGACCACCTTCTCAATCCCGAGCTTGGTGCCTGGGGGTCACCTCTCATGGTGCCCCATAGTCATGCAACATAGACCACCTTCTCATTCCCGAGCTTGGTGTCTGGGGTCACCTCTCATGGTGCCCATTGGTCTACCCTCTTGGGCCTAACCTTTGTGGCATCTTCCATCAGGGTGGCATGTAGGTGCGAGAATACACATGTATTTATAATTGGGATAACCATAGTGACTTTATAATTGTAGTATGAACAACCAAACTGTTTAGTTCAATCAATGTGATTAACCATCCGGGAAACCTTTGGGAAAACTAATGCGATTAATCATAATTAACCACATACCTGTTAGGCTGATTTGAGATAGAATAATCCAATCAATCTAGACATCCAATCAAGCAAGTACAAGAATCCTGAAATCACATCCAATTCCTTTTTATCAAAATCTATCCAAACCATCTTTCTACTTAAGGTTTCTATTCCTTTTTAGGGTTACTTCCTCTTTTTAGGGTTTACTTTACATTTAGGATTTTACTACATCTTACTCTTTTAAACCCTAATTTTCTCTTCTATCCTTCACAAAAGTTATTATGGTTACCTTTTAACAACATATAACCTTAATTTTAGATTCAACCACAATTAATCATCAATTAAGTCCATTAAGCCTATTTTCCATTAAAGCTACCATTTTTATCCTTTTAATCCATGATAAAGTAATTATGCTCATTTATCCTCAATTCGTAGTTCATTATGGTCTAATTCACATATGGATGTTATTTATCATTAATTCTACCTTTTATCTACTAGAAAAACCCTAATTATCAAATTAAGGATATTTATCACCAATAACACTATTTTCATGCCTTCTAGATTGATTCTCATATTTAGATTATTTAAAGTACTTTCATACATATGGAACCATGAATCAAGCCAATTAAACATAAATACCACAATTTTTGACCTAACTACTCTTTTATAAATAAGAAGTTCATTCCCAATTCTAAGTATTTAGAAATTATTATTTGATTCATTTATCTTTAAGCTTTAGGGTTTTGCATTGATGGAATCATTAAAGATGATGACTTTTCATACTTCTCTAATTTCAAGAAGTTTCAGGCCCTGAATCTATTTTTAATGGCTTCTACATAATTTCCTTATCAATTTCCATATAATGTTCACTTTAATCCGATCATCCTATCATGAGTTATGATATTATGAAATAATTACCTTCTATTTGGGGAAAAAGACTAATCTGCCCCTTTTCTCCTGTTCGCCACCCTTGGGTAGAGGTATAATCTCCCTGGCTCTCATCTACCACCTTCGATCCTGTGCTCCTTGGTGAAGCACCATGGACAAGTCAACCACAACATTGACTATCCCGTTTACGGTACCAACGACCCTGGTCTCTTCAGACCTGCCATCGCCTGCCCTGGCCGCACCTAGAGAGCACATGCGCGACACTTGTGGTGGTGGGAGGTGGCACCCCCACAGGTCGCTCGCCGACCTACAACAGGGCAGTAGCAACCTTCTCGGGGGGAGCAGTTGGGGCCTCCATCATCCTCCCCAAAAATTTGGTTCCCTCCTCAAGCTCGCCTTGGATCTCCAGTCCCAAGGAATTTGTAGATGTCACCCCAAAACACTGAGAAGAACTTGTGGTCACAGGGAGAAGGATGTGGTAGGTTGGGAGGGTCTGTAGCATATCTTGCAAAATCAATAGATGCTACGTAGATCTATGCGGACGGGGGTCCTAGGGAAATCCTTATATAGGTAGGGGAGGCAGTCCAGATAGTTGTCGTGTCAACCATATGTATCCCAAACGAATTGGGTTTTAGGCACTTTCCATATACATCACGACAACAGAAGTTCTATGGCTTGTCTAGCCTCCCTCTCCCGATCTGAACTCTGGGGAAAAAGACCAGTGAGTGGAGGGGAGAGGGGTAGGATCGATCGAGGAAGTATCTTGGTCTTGTTCACACTGATAACCTGACTAGTCGTGAGGTAGAAGATACAAGGGAAATCGTTCGATTTTGATCTAATAGTTCCAATTACGAGCCCCATCTTAAGATATAATCCAATTCGAAATAGAAATCGTGACATTTAATGTATATTTCCTTTACCCTTTCCACTTTAGGAGATTTTGTAAAAATCATAACTCTCAGGATGCTTTTCCAATTAATACTAAATTTTAAAGGAAAGTCCATAATGACTCAAACCACTTGTGTCCCAAGTTTGGGACTCAAACTTGAAAGGAAAAACCAGTTTGATTCATATGCAAGTCAAGTACCTATAAGGCACATATTCTTTAACAAAACACTTGTTTTCTCTTTCTTGTCTTCCTATTTTCTTTATTTGAATTCATTTTTCCATTAGGAACCTTATGGACACGAAAATCCACCAAAGATAACTCAATCACACCTCTTTCCACTTATTTTTCCATATTTTAACATTGTTTTCAATTTCTTTCTTAGTAAAGAAATATTTAATGGATCTTTTCTTTTCGCGTTGCATTATCTTTGCAACTTTGGACTCCTTGGAACCCAAGCAACCCAAAAGGCACTAAATACAACTTTGTATTATATTCCCTTCCCTTCTAGAGGTTTCCACATCTTTCTTTTCTCAAATTCTTAATTATTCATTTACTAATCGAATTTCCTTGTTATTGTGCCCAATAGCCAATAAAGCCCACAAAACAATCATCAAGGCTATTGTAAACGAAATCCATTTATTCAAAATAGATTATATCATTATTTGTTCAAATATATTTAATATGAGAAATTACATTTCTCACCAAATGAACCCAAAAGTTGGGATTGTAACATTCTTCCCCTCTTATAGGAATTTTGTCCTCAAAATTCCATCAAGCAAACAAACAATTCAGGATAAGACTCTTCCATGTCCGTCATGGCTCCCATGTGGTCTCACCCTTTCCATGGTGCTTCCCAAGAACCTTCATCATCTCATTTTCTTCCATCTGAGTTCTTTCTTACCTTGGTATATCATACCCTCATAGGTGACTTAGGATTTTTTAGCCTCTCAAAATGTTGAATAGGTTTAGGGCTCAACTCATGGCTTGGGTACCTCACATAGTGCTCTAGATCAGACTCATGGAATACATTATACATCATGTTATCCTGAGGGGTAAGCCTAAACACAACCATCTCCACCAATTCATCTCAAATGGACCCATATATTGGGGACTCAACTTTCTCA
The DNA here is from genome assembly GCA_963693085.1 of Alisma plantago-aquatica. NCBI lineage: Eukaryota > Viridiplantae > Streptophyta > Magnoliopsida > Alismatales > Alismataceae > Alisma > Alisma plantago-aquatica. Next base: position 369,126,156 of record OY856413.1, on the reverse strand, counting down.
GTTGTAGCTTAGAGGGGTCAAATTTTCACATTACATACTCTCCCACAGTGAACTGCATGTCAATCTGCTTTGCATCAGCTCACGACTCATGTCACCCCTGGGCTCTCTCTCAGCCATTGCATGATTAAAGTGACTTCATCTGCATACATTGTGGTTCTTTAATGACCTTTGCGAGGTCTCGTCACCAACATCATCTTAATGAAGTGGTGACTGACACAACCTCCCTTACAGATCTTCTTTACATCACGATACTGGCTATGGTGGTCATCATTACATTTTACAGAGGACAAGAACTATCTCTATGTATCACCCTAAATGAGCACACATGCTCTCATTAGACCCTCTAGTCTGGATCATACTAACCATTATTTAGGGATGATAAACTATACTAGCATCGGGTTCTTCATGTATCTACTTCCACCGCATGGAAGTGAATCTTTAGGTTATACTCAAGAACTTTTGAACTCGCATAATGGCATAGTTGAACCATCTCTCTCTCATATGTAGTTCAACCAGATCAATCTATTGACAACACTCTTTCTCATGTCATCTAGGTAAGGCGATCCACCATAACCCATATTGCATCTCGACCTTCCTTGGTCCATGGGAGACTTACCACAACATCCATAGTGATGAACTCCCATTCCCTCTCAGGGGCTCTTTATCCTTTATATCAATACATTGGGTTACTGGTGTTCGTCCTTCTCTTCCTAACATGCATGGTGACGAGCCACGTGCATCTTTGTACACGTTTCATCTTAGGCATCAAAAGTACTACTTCGAATTACTATCTTAGTAGTACCACAATGTATGATGAACTTAAATCATGATCTCATGTACGTCATGATTCCTCAGAAACCCTAAACCACTCTCATCAGGGTTTTATCACCTTCCTATCCAAAGAAGTGCATCTGAGGTTCTTCAACCATCCTTTTATCATGATAAGCCCTAGGCTGCCTAGCTCAGCAACCACTAACTCGATCTCATTACATATGTGTGTTAGCCAAACATATCTCCTTTTCAACTTAGGGCTAACCCAACAACCTCTTCTAGCCTCTAGATAAACTAAGCAGTTGCATCTCAACCAGGGCATCCATTACCAGTTCACATCCTTTGGTGATAGGAAATATTAAAGACATACGCCTCCATGTATTCCACTTATTATCTCATCTTGGACTCTAAGTCTATCTTCATCAAGAACACTCTAAGATCATCCTCATGATGATCAAACTCAACCTTGTATAACTTGCAAATTCCACATGGTTCATGATAAAATATCCTCACAAGATGATTACCTCAATACTCTTAGTGTTTGCAAACCATCCACATATCGTTCACTCCATAAGGGTATGTTATCATCTCTGTCCTCATACCTCATCGCAACGTTCCATCACATCATCCTTATCCTTGGTGTATGACATGTGTACTGTCCTATCTCTCACTCCCATAACAAGAGGAAATAAGCATTTGGCTACAGTCCAAATACAAAGTTCTTCCTATTCCAAGAGTAGAGATGGTACATCCCACATTGCCAATACACTTTCAAATCTAAGTTGAAACGTGCAACATATGTCTCTACATCACAAACACCATGATATCAAAGTTACTTCCATGGAAAACTGGTCTCGATCCTACTTGGGCCACCACACAATCCTTGGTCATCTCCTCTTGGTCTATAGGGTGTTGGCACTTTTGGGGTCATCCCTCTTCCCTTATGCATCCAGAGAGTGCCCTACTCATTTGCCCTTTGGGTCCCATGAGTTCATGAAGGTGATCAAACTCCTAACCCATGGCCCTCATATAATGATAGTTGTTACCTCCCGACCCTATGGTCATGTACAACTAGGGAATTAGGCAACTCCTACTTCCATCGGTCTTATCCCTACCTGACCCTAGGATAGACTTAGGATTCTATTATAGTACATGTCCAACATAGAACCATACCCAAGCCTTCATCATCTATCTCTCTCTTCATTCATGGGCTGACTTTCACCCTTGCATAGGGGTCATGGTGACCTGCCTACCTTGGTCAAGCCCCATACCGGTTACCTCAATGGTAACACACCGACATGCACATAGAGATGGTTATCTATGAGTCTACAGGTTCATTCTCTTACCATGTACTCTTCACATAGCTTCTCAAGATCCTATGAGACCTCTTTAGGTTTCCTTAAAACCCACAAAACTAGTATACGCCCTTCCAAAGGGTCCCTCTCCCAGGATAGGAGGAAACTACAACTCTTGACAACAAGGTCACAAACGTCCTTAGGGTTTATATTCACATGAGCACGCTTAACCCAACAACTACTACGACACAAGCAGACCACCTACTAAACCATGCTATGTCATACTTGTTCTCATCCTCAACATTGGATCAAGATCATACCTTCCCATGTCATCAACTTCATTATGAGGGGTTCATCACACATACCTTAAACTTAAGGGGTTTCCCTTTCCTCTAAACATGAGGAGTACCATGCTCAAATCTATAGAAACTCAAACCTTGTCATGAGCATCAGGTACACCACTTCCCCTCTTAGGCCTAGGAACCCTAGGTTCACTTCTCTGATGTCCACTGTCTGCTCAACCTCTTAACTACGATCCAAACATGTACAAGGTATGACATGCACTTCCTGTCATCCTTATAATCGAGCAACACTTCAGAGTGGGGTCCTCCTCAAGGACAACCAACAAGGTATAAACCTTACAACATATTACTAAACCTCTTCATGGTTTAAGGAACTCATCTTCCCCATCTATACCATAGGTATAGGGGTACCAACAGACTCATCCTCTCTCTAGGGTTTGGTTCCTCTCATGGCAACCAGGACATCATCAGCCTCCAGGGATCAAGCATGAGGCAAGCACAACCGTTCACTTAGGTCACATCTTCCTCAACTCCCCACTGTTCCACATATCTCAGAGTCTAAGCTTCCAACCTTCTTTCTTGGGTCCTTCTCTCTCTCTCTAGAGCTACTCCACATCTAGACCTATTACTAAAGGTCCTTTCTCCATGAAGATGGATCAGGCTCACAAGCATACCTCTACATGGTGAAGCCTATGTTCACGCTTATGTTTGCTCAAGGTTATCCACAACTCATTATGCTTATCTCATCAACTATCTGACATACCCTCCTGGTCAGGGTTTTAGCCTACTGTCAGCACTACTGACGTACTCTGGGTGCCTACTATGCCATGATCATATAAGCTCATGGGGTTTCCATAGGTTCTTCTCTAACCTCATCAATGAAGGAGCTATCCTTCACTCTAACATGCATGACCCTTCCCAAGGTTGGGTCGCCAAAGGTACTCAGTCATCCAACCTCTCATGGCTCATATGTCATCCAAGGCATGTCCATCCAAACACCTGGTCTACCATGACATCTAACTCATCATGTCATCTCTCTCTCTTCACTTAGGGTTAGGGTTAGCATCATCCTTAGGATGTGCCAGGTCTCTACTTATAATGGAGGTCTCTACCTCCAAGACTGACTCTCTCTACTTATCCTCCTGACGAGAAGGTCTAGCCTCAGGTCTCTCCTGAGGGCAATAACAACTCATGTCATATGATCTAAGCATGTATCTATTCTTTAGTTTACACTTAATCTATTAAGATTATGTCCTTGACATCTCATTTACATGCTTTTCATTAATTTGGTGGAGGATTTCTTAGAACTTATCAACCTTACCCATACCTCAAGAGGATGAGTAAAAGAGAGAAAACCCTAATCCTTAAGGTCCTTAACAACATTTGAGTTGAGAAGGGATGAACAAGATGAGAGAGTCCTAAAGGTATCTTATTTCGAGTCAAATCCTGAGACTTCGGCTAGGCAGTCACACTAATCCGAGAGTCCTCGTATTCCGACTAGTGCTGCGGAGGAAAATCTTACCACCCCCAGACGTGATCCTTTTCTAGACACCTATGTCTTTTGCAAAATACTCTAATAACTCCCTTGGTTCTACATAGTTTTTAGAATTTAATTATTATTAAAGATTAAACGAGGAACCTATGCTCTGATACCAAATGTAACGACCCCGCCTCCTGGTAACCCCCAATTAAGGGAGACCAAGAGGTCAGAGCCATTATCTCAATTAACAGGATCAAAGGTTCGACAAATAATCAATAACAATTATCAAATTTTACCAACTAAACTGGAAACTGGTATAAAATAAAACTTTGCATACCTTTTCTAAAAATAGGGATATCTACTTCTATCTGCATCAGGAGTACATTCTAACTAATCCTCCTTTGTAATTTAATTCATATTTAATTCCACATGTGCCACTTTACTATTTGTCATTTTCAATCTTGTACCTAAAATGCCGACAAACAAAATGTCGGCCAACATATCGGAATATGCTGGTATGTGGGGACAACCAAAATTTCACAAATATGGCTAATAATTTAATTATCACAATCAGGGTAATTAGCAAACCAATTTACATTTTCAATGTGTCATTCCCCACCGCTTTTTCCCTAACCCTGGAATACCCCTCTAGGGTTTATATTTTTCCATTGACTTAAGGCCACCTTCTCAATCCCGAGCTTTGTGCCTGGGGGTCACCTCTTATGGTGCCCCATAGTCATGCAAAATAGACCACCTTCTCATTCCCGAGCTTGGTGTCTGGGGTCACCTCTCATGGTGCCCATTGGTCTACCCTCTTGGGCCTGACCTTTGTGGCATCTTCCATCAGGGTGGCATGTAGGTGCGAGAATACACATGTATTTATAATTGTGATAACTATTGTGAACTTTATAATTACAGTATGAACATCCAAAATGTTTAGTTCAATCAATGTGATTAACCATCCGGGTAACCTTTGGGAAAACTAATGCGATTAATCATAATTAACCACATACCTGTTAGGCTGATTTGAGATAGAATAATCCAATCAATCCAGACATCCAATCAAGCAAGTAAAAGAATCATAAAATCACATCCAATTCCTTTTTATCAAAATCTATCCAAACCATCTTGCTACTTAAGGTTTCTATTCCTTTTTAGGGTTTCTTCCTCTTTTTAGGGTTTACTTTGCATTTCGGATTTTACTTCATCTTACTCTTTTAAACCCTAATTTTCTCATCTATCCTTCACGAAAGTTATTAAGGTTACCTTTTAACAACACATAACCTTAATTTCAGATTACAGCAAAATTAATCATTAATTAAGTCCATTAAGCCTCTTTTCCATTAAAGCTACCATTTTTATCCTTTTGATCCATGACAAAGTAATTATGCTCATTTATCCTCAATTTGTAGTTCATTATGGTCTAATTCACATATGAACATTATTTATCATTAATTCTACCTTTTATCCACTAGAAAAACCCTAATTATCATATTAAGGATATTTATCACCAATAACACTATTTTCATACCTTCTAGATTGATTCTCATATTTAGATTATTTAAAGTACGTTCATACACGTGGAACCATGAATCAAGCCAATTAAACATAAATACCACACTTTTTTACCTAACTACTCTTTTATAAATAGAAGTTCATTCCCAATTCTATGTATTCAGAAATTATTATTTGATTCATTTATCTTTAAGCTTTAGGGTTTTGCATTGATGGAATCATTAAAGATGATGACTTTGCGTACTTCTCTAATTTCAAGAAGTTTCAAGCCTTGAATCTATTTTTAATGGCTTCTACATAATTTCCTAATAAATTTCCATATAAAGTTCACTTTAATCCGATCATCCTAGCATGAGTTATGATATTATGAAATATTTACCTTCTATTTGGTGAAAAAGACTACTCTGCCCCTTTTCTACTGTTCTCCACCCGGGGGTAGAGGTGTAATCTCCCTGGCTCTCATCTCCCACCTTCGATCCTTCACTCCTTTGTGAAGCAGCCATGGACAAGTCAACCATAGTGTTGACTATCCCGTCTACGGTACCAACGACCCTGGTCTCTTCAGACCTGCCTTCGCCTGCTCTGGCCGCACCTAGAGAGCACCTGCGCGACGCTCATGGTGGCGGGAGGCGACGCCCCCACATGTCACTCATCGGCCTACAATAGGGCAGTAGCAACCTTCTCGGGGAGAGCATTGGGGGCCTCCATCATCCTCCCCAAAGATCTGGTTTCCTCCACGAGCTCTCCTTGGGTCTCCAGTCCCAAGGAATTTGTAGTTGTTGCCCCAAAATGCTGAGAAGAACTTGTGGTCATAGGGAGAAGGATGCGGTAGGTTGGGAGGGTCTGTAGCATATCTTGCAAAATCAACAGATGCTTCACAGATCTATGCGGATGGGGGTCCTTGGGAAATCCTTACATAGGTAGGGGAGGCGGTTCATATACTTGTCGTGACAACCATATGTATCCTAAATGAACTGGGTTTTAGGTACTTTCCATATACAAGACAACAATGGAAGTTCTATGGCTTGTCAAACTCGCCTCCCTCTCCCGATCTCAGCTCTGGGGAAAAAGACCAGTGAGTGGAGGGGAGAGGGGTAGGATCAATTGAGTAAGTATCTCAGTCTTGTTCACGCTGGTAACCTGACTAGTCGTGAGGTAGAAGATACAAGGGAAACCGTTCGATTTTGATCTAATAGTTCCAATTACATGCCCCATCTTAAGATACAATCCAATTTGAAATAGAAATCATGACATTTAATGTATATTTCCTTTACCCTTTCCACTTCAGGAGATTTTGTAAAAATCATAACTCTCAGGCTGCTTTTCCAATTAATACCAAATTTTAAAGGAAAGTCCATAATGACTCAAAACACTTGTGTCCCAAGTTTGGGACTCAAACCCGAAAGGAAAAACTAGTTTGATTCATATGCAAGTCAAGTACCTATAAGGCACATATTCTGTAACAAAACACTTGTTTTCTCTTACTTGTCTTCCTATTTTCTTTATTTGAATTCCTTTTTCCATTAGGAACCTTATGGACTCGAAAATCCACCAAAGATAACTCAATCAGACCTCATTCCACTTATTTTCCATATTTTAACATTGTTTTCAATTTCTTTCTTAGTAAAGAAATATTTAATGGATCTTTTCTTTTCTCGTTGCATTATCTTTGCAACTTTGGACTCCTTGGAACCCAAGGAACCCAAGAGGCACAAAATTCAACTTTGGATTATATTCCCTTGCCTTCTAGAGGTTTCCTCATCTTTCTTTTCACAAATTCTCAATTATTCATTTACTAATCGAATTTCCTTGTTATTGGGCCCAATAGCCAAGAAAGCCCACAAAACAATCATCAAGGCTATTGTAAATGAAATCCATTTATTGAAAACAGATTATATCATTATTTGTTCAAATATATTTCATATGAGAAATTACATTTCTCACCAAATGAACCCAAAAGTTGGGGTTGTAACAGGGACACTCATTCTTCACATGTCCCTTGTTTCTACATTCAAAGAACCTAAGGGAAGAAGAGGAAAAAGCACTAGAATTTTTGTTATATTTAACTTTTTATATTTCTTAACATTTAATGAATGCATCCTCTTCATCATATCCTTCACTTGTCTCATCACTTTCTTGAGTTATGACTTTTGTTTGAGCTTTCGTTGCAACCTTTGATGTGATATCCTTCCTTCTCCCCTTTTGGATTCAGCCTCCATGCTTTATTGTTCATCAAGGGTGACCTCATGTGTCTCAAGGTTGCCAATGAGCTGCTCCATCATCAATTTTCTAAGGTCATTAGATTCTTTAATGGTTGTCACCTTGGGCTTGTACTTTGGAAGCAATTATCTTACTATCTTGGATACTTGATCCTCTTCACTAATGTACATGCCCAAAGCATTCATGTTGTTGATGATAGAAGAAAACCTAGAATACATCTCACTTATAAATTCATTAGGCTTAATACAAAATTGTTCAAACTTTGCTTAAGCATATTGATTTTAGTATTCTTAACTTGGGTAGTACGTTCATGTGTAACCGAAAGTTTATGCCAAATTTCGTAAGCGGTTTCACAAGAAGATATGCAATTAAATTCACCAACAGATATTGAACAATATAAAATGCTTAAGGCCTTGGCATTGAGTTGAACTCTTTTTTCTGTCTCAGGATCCCATTTATCATAATCTTTAGTTGGAAGATCCTAAGGATGTATCACCATTCTCCACATATCCAAGCTAATTCCTTTGAAAAATAATTGCACCTGCCTTTTCCAATAAATATAGTTGTATCCATCGAATAGTTGTGTCCTTCTCATATGCATCCCTTCGAGGTTGAGGTTTATAAGAAAGTTTCCCACATGCTGCAAGACTCATGGGAGCTCCTTGAAGACCTTCTTTGATACCAATTGAAACATCTAGAAGGGGGTAGAGCTTTTGGTAATTTTAAAATTAGTTTAAAACTTAAATTGCATGAGAGAGATGGACACAAGGAGGAGACTTACAATTTAAAGAGGTTCCACCCTTTGAATCGAAGGATATCATTTCATTACCCAATTGTCTCCAATTGGGATTTGCATGTGATCAATTTTATTACCTCTCAAGGAGTTAAAATAAAATACAATCACTTCTCCTACACATCTTCTTTACCGGGACGCAGAAGAGAACCCAATGAGAGGATGATGATCCACCTTCACTACCTTGACGACGCCTTCACCTCCTTGAAGTAGCATCAATCACATTGGAGCAGCCTTCACTCCTTGAAGTAGCTTTGCGCAAGCTCTGTTACACATCCTCCTACACTTGGAGTAGTCAAGGAGCACAATTACATCAACATGGAGAAGTAGATTGGAAGATAGAAGAGTACACCAATGTAGTACAATGATTTGATCCTATATCAAGCAGTTTGACCTCCTAACCACTTGGGATAGACGTTGCTATGTGGTGGCTAAGAGCTTGTAACTATGGGACACGAACTTAAAGCTCAAGGAAGAAGATGGCAAGTATACTTTAGCTATTTTGCCCTCTAGAAGGATTGTTCAAGTGTAGCTTGTGTGTATTTGGTGTCCTAATATCACTTCTATTTATAGGAATGGGTTGCAAGTGGATAGGGTATCTTAGGGAAGTGTCTGAGAGTTCTTGGATGAGAGATATCTATTATAGTTGGGTCAAGTTATGCCCAACAACTAATTTAGTCATTTCTAGAAAATCATTCTAGAACCCAGTTCGGTCGGGAATATTTTAGTCCTACCATGTCTCAGTCAAGGATTTGTTCGACCGAGTGTGCTGAATGCACAATTTCATATCTAACGGCTAGTGACACAATTTTACCATGCGTATAACGCAAGTGCATGCGTCAATGTAGTACAGGCCTTTGTGAGGCCCGAGTCGAACTCAATGACACTAAATTATCAGTAGACTACTACTAACTACTCGCAATCAGCTAGACCAATTAAAAGGTTATGATAGTTGTTGTAAAATAAAAGAAAAGAAAATAAAACAAAGAAATCGATTAAATGTTTAGTTTAATCAATTCAAATGGAGATCTTTAGGATTACGGTTTCACTGCGGGTTTTCATTGTATGAATTTCCACATAGTTACTCAGGTTCATCTCTGAATCTGGGTAGTGGCCTGTAGTCAGAATTGTCCACTGTCATGGTACAATTCACTACCTAAGTCTAGCTCAGTTCCACCGTTGTAGTAACCTATACCCTAAACTAGGTGCATTAAAATCGATCTCTGGGTTTCCACCATTAACCGTACATCACCTTGTTCAAGGAATTTATGAGTTAATGTGAGTTTCATCTTTTTTCAACCGTTAATTCTTCTTTCAAAGCAATTAAAGGCATTAAATTATCATTAAGGTGATCAAGCATAATGATATAATGGAGAAAATGAAATCATACCACATATTTAAGAGATAAATATGAATTACTATGATAAAAACGTCATACAACGATTACCCGGGCTACTCCCGGTCCTAAAGACGAAGGGGATTATCCCCGCATGGTTGACAATGGAAAATACATAGGAGTAGAGAAGAAAAACATGGTAAACATGGAGCAAACTCGTGTAACCCCTGATATAAAGGTGTTCCCGGAGATCCTCCTCGAGAAACGTGCGTTTTGCAGTCTTCCGGCAGCAAAATCGCCCGTCGGAGGTGCCCGAATCACCCGGTTGACGGCCTTCGGCTCTCGTCTCCTTTCTCTCTCCTTCTTGGATGTCGTGCAACACAATATGAGATCTCCCCTAGGGCCGACCGTGCTCTTCTTAGGTCATAGGACCACTTTATGGCTCCGAAAAAGCTCAACCGTCGGATTAAAACGCTCCGTTTTAGTGCAGAAAATCGCCAGATCCTGACGCTGTCGATAGTATCGACACCCAGGTCGATGGTATCGACCATGATACAGGTTTTTCCTTCCAAGATCACATTTTGGGGTTTATTTCTGATGAAATGTCGATACTATCGACACCAGGGTCGATAGTATCGACTCTAGACAATGCAAAAGTGCCTGAAAAAGTGCCGAAACATGTGTATAAGTCTGGGGATTATATAAAATCATATAAATATGATAAAAGAAGTATAATTTGAAGCAAAAAGAGTTTAAAGGCCAACTATAGTGAATTATGCAAATATAATCAAGAAAATGACAAATACATGTATAAAACAGATATAAAATAAGCCTATAAAAGTGACTCAAAACCCATGCATCAAACTCCCCTAAGCTTAAACCTTACTCGTCCTCGAGCAACAAAACTTTGGATCTAATTGAGATAAGTCAGTAACAGGACATAAATACATGAAATGCATATGCATCATCTCCACTTTCTTTCCACAAACCGGCCCTCATTGACCACTGAACACTAACTGCCATCCAGGCGACCAAAGACCTATGTAAAAGATGTTCGTCCCCCAATCAATGAAACACTATCAATTAAAGTAGTTAATATGATAAACTCATTTGGTCCATACTAGATGCATCTTGTGATCTCCTATCTACGTTGCTCATTTCCTAACTACCATCTAAATGGAAGCAGATCTCCTGATATTAATGAATGAGGAGAATATCATGGGTGGCCTACCGATTAGAGCAATGGGTGGATGGGATAGGTGGTTGTGGAAGAGATGGAAGCACATAACAATCAATCATGCAATACAAAAATTAATGACCTATCATGATGCAAAATGCAAGTGAAAATGTCCTAATGCTATATTTTTGGTGGAATGATGCATGCACTTTCATTCCATTTCAAGGTGAGATGGAATATCTTAAAAATTACACCATGTGCTTATTCTTCTTAGTATGTAAGTGAGAACAAGTTTCTTTATCCCTCTCATTCCTACTTACTTCTCAATTTTTTTTTCTCTTTTTTTTTCTTCTCTTTTTTTTCAAAATTTTTCAATTTTTTTTCAAGCCCTTATTTTCATAGATGACAATGAATTATTTGTCAGGCTCACTTCTTGTTACATAACTTATACATTTGAAGCATTCTATTTGGAGGGTATGGATCATGCTCACCACCTTTAATTTTTCAGAAGACATAAGATGCATGATGTAGTATATGCTCAAAAAATTGTGAATGTGGATACAAAATGACAGTTATGCAATTAAATGACACACACCTAAGGATAATATGCATGTATAACTACTCTATCCTTTTTTTTTTCATTTTCATGCAAAAAAAAATGTGAAAATAGTTGTAATGCAAGACCTATCTACATGGGATGCAATCAAAGAGTGAAAGATAGTAATGTGCTCCCATTTCTTATGGTGGAGTGTGAATGAAATTGCAGTGGATCAGATCACAAGACTAATTGACAGAACCTTCTCAAAATATCATATGTCCCTCTCTAAAGACATGTGTACAGGGTAACTGAAGGATTTCTCTCATAAACTTTAGTCTAAGGTCACGTTAGAATTTGGTTGGTTTGGTCTCAAACATCCTTGTCAATCACTTTTCCTTGGACAATAAAGATAGTCATTCATGTCCCCATGTCCTGAAGCTGACTCACCCAAGCAGTTCCTCAGTTATGCAACGCAATTACTCACAAGAATAAGCTCAAAAAGTTTTCAATATGCTCATATTTTCATGTTCCCACAACCCAAGAGTAAAACTCCCAATTGAAACCAGGCATTTATTACTCCACGGATTACACTAGATAGATGTGGATCCTACAAAAGCGGTAAATCTAGAAATAAATGCAACTAATATTTCAAAAGTAAAATAAACATGAATAAGTAAGTAAAAACTAAGATAGAGGGCTGTTCCAACACCCCCCCTAAGCTTGAATATGACTATGGCCTCATAGTCAACATTTTCACTTAAGAGGTGGAACAGCGGTACCATTCGCTTTGAAGTGTGGTGAAGAAGGATGGTTAGATGCTCAAGTGGACCAAGTGATGCTTGCTGTCTCCCTATTTTTGGTAACCCATTTTTGTGTCTTAGTGGTTCTAATACGTGACTTACTTCATCCATCTTTCCTCTGTAAAAAACGGTTCGAAAAAATCTCGTTTCGATACCTTTTTCGGCTTATTTTATGTAGCTGTCTTGCAGGTGTCGATACCATCGATACCAAGGTCGATGGTATCGACCCAGACTCAACAATTTTGCTAAATCGATGCATCTAAAAGCCTGGGAACTCAAAAGTGTCGATACTATCGACCCTAGGGTCGATGGTATCGACTTTACTGTCACCAATTTTTCTGTAAATCTTCAGGAATCTCGATACTATCGACCCTAGGGTCGATGGTATTGACTTTTCTTCAATGTTTACTGATCCAAACTCGATACTATCGACATGGGTGCCGATAGTATGGACCTTAACATTCTGCACACTTCAAAACACGAGTTAGGGTACCATTTTTACAATAATTATCAAAACCTAAGCAAAAACTAAGTACATAAACATAAAAGAACATAACCAAACATAAAAATGAACCGAAAGTTGGGTTGTTTCCCAACAAGTGCCCTTGTTTAATGTCCTAGGCTTGGCATATAGATACCTTTAACTTGGGTTGTCAAGAGATGTCTCCAATGAGTCATGTGGTAATTTGAATTTAACTCTATCATCACCAATCCCAAGTGTCAAGTAACCTCACCCAATGACAGCGATTACATTAGCCGTAGCTTGGAACGGCCTTCCCAATAGTATCTCACCTCCTTCCAACTCATGCATGTCCATGACCACAAAGTCAACAGGGAAGATGAATTTATCGACCTTGACTAGCACTTCCTTGCATATACCTTGTGGCTTCACAATGGATCCATCCGCCAACTCAATAGTCATGGAAGATTTCTTTAGTGTCTTCAATCCAAGCTTTTGAAACGTGGACAATGGCATAAGATTAATGTTGGCCCCTGAGTCACACTGTGCTTGTGGAAAATGTTGGCCACCTATGGAACATGGGATGTAGAAACATCCTGGATCTTTCCTCTTCCTTGGTATCCATCCTTGGATTATAGAACTCACTTTTTCATCAACACACAAAACATCTGTATCTTTGATCCATTGTTTCTTGTTGATGATGTCTTTTATGAATCTTCCATATGAAGGAATTTTCTCTATCACCTCCACTAGTGGAATGTTAATGTGGAGCTTCCGAAACATATCCAAGAACTTCTTGCAGTGCTTATGTTATTTCTTCGGCCTCAGACTATCCAGGAAAGGCACGTTTGGGTCCTTCGCTCGCTTGTGTGGTGGCACATATATAACTTTAGGGGTCTCCTCCCCTAAGCTTGTTTCAACGCCACCTTCTAGGATAGGATTTGACACATCATCTGTGGATGGCATGACTTGTGGCTGCTCCCCTCTCTCAGTGACTGTAGCTTCACCATGACGCATGGCCTTCACCTGCTCCTCTTGCCTAGGTGTGGGCGCGGCCGCGATGTGCTGTTGGTGGATTTTTCTGAATGGACAACATCCGCCCGGCAGTCCATAATGACTGCCAGGATACAGTATCTTCGGTGTAGCCTCCGTATCAAAAATCATTTTGCTTTTTTCTGGACCTCCACCACCGAGGGTTCTGCCTCAGTAATCACAGATATATATTTCACTTGATGATGTGCTTGAGCAACTTCTACATTCCATGCCTGTCTCTGTTGATTGGCATGCTTCATGGCCGCCACTTCATTGGAAATTTGGGTCACACTCATCTCTAGTGCCCTCATTTGTGCTCCATGACTTTGCAGTGTTTGTCCAAACTTAGTCAAAATATCACCCTGGGACTACAACTGCTTGCTAAACATACTCATCATCTCTTGATTTTGTTGCACCACTTGACTAAGCAACTCAGTGCTTTTGTCCTCTGCCCTTAGTTGAGGCTTTGCATCTGGATCTTGGAGGAAGTTGTTTGGATCCTTCCATGAGAATTTCCTATCCTTTATCCAAGCATAATCATTATTTCTATAGCCTTGTTGTTGCATAAACTTGACATGGGCTTCCTCATCAGATTCAGCATCTTCCTTGGCAAGCAATTTCTTGGCTAGAAGATCTAATTTTTCATTCAGCTCCTTGATGGCCCTGCACTCACCTGCAACTTTGACTTGTTGTGGTGCATCCCTATCGCCCCAAGACTGCTTCTTTGCCATATTTTTCAAGATCTCCCAACACCTTGTGCCTGTGTTGTTCAAGAAAAATCCTGAACCTGCTGAATCTAGGTTACTTCTATCATGCTCGAAAAGAGAAAAATAGAAGATTTTAACCTGTTTTTCCTTATCCAAACCATGGTGCGGGCACCTCCTCAACATTACCTGAAATCACTCCCAGGTTTCAGAATATGTTTCTCCCGCTTTCTGACTGAAATTATGAATTTTTATGATCAGATCATTTATCTTCTCAGGTGGAAAGAATCTTTCAAAGAACACTCCGACCATGTGGTTCCACGATTCCAAATATTCATCGTCAAGATTATGCAACCATTCTCGTGCATTTCTTGGAAGAGAGCTCAGAAAAAGCTTCAGGTAAAGTGTCTCCTGCGGGAACCTATCTATTTTGATCATATCACAGTTCTCCACGAATTGACTTATGTGGGTCACCGGATCTTCATTTTTAAGCCCGTGAAATGCATTCGATTTAAAAAAATTTATCAGTGCTGGGTCAATCTTATAAGTCGGAATATTGACTGCATGCTTCTTGATTGGACCATTTGACGCGGATGAGGAAGAAGCCTTTATTTTCTCCCATATTGTCTGCTCTTCTGCCATGGCTTCTTGTTCTGAGTCAGAATTTATTTCGTCTGGTTGGTCTTGAATATGGTTCTCCTCATCGTCTGTTCCCGACAGTGGAACCTCTGGTGATAGTTGCGTGTAGTCTGTGTTACGCATTCTCACCATGCACTAGTACCTACAAAATAGTAATTTAGGTTCAGTACCGTGCTAGACGATTGCTAGATATGATAGATAAACAATGAATTTCAAAAAAATGATAATAAAAAAAATGTGGCCTAGAGTGGCCACTTCCAGCACTCGTAGTGCCGACAATTGCTGTGTCTCCGGCAACGACGCTAAAAACTTGACACGATTTTACCGTGCGTATAACGCAAGTGCACGCATCAATGTAGTATAGGCCTTTGTGAGGCCCGAGTCGAACTCAGGGACACTAAATTATCGGTAGACTACTACTAACTACTCGCAATCAGCTAGACCAATAAAAAGGTTACGAGAGTTGTTGTAAAATAAAAGAAAAGAAAATAAAACAAAGCAATCAATTAAATTTTTTGTTTAATCAATTCAAATGGAGATCTTTAGGATTACGGTTTCACCACGGGTTTTCATTGTATGAATTTCCACATAGTTACTCAGGTTCATCTCCCAATCTGGGTAGTGGCATGTAGTAAGAATTGTCCACTGTCGTGGTACAATTCACTACCTAAGTCTAGGTCAGTTCCACCGTCGTAGTAACCTATACCCTAAACTAGGTTCATTAAAATCGACCTCTGGGTTTCCACCATTAACCGTACATCACCTTGTTCAAGGAATTTATGAGTTAATGTGAGTTTCATCTCTTTTCAACCATTAATTCTTCTTTCAAAGCAATTAAAGGCATTATATTATCATTAAGTTGATCAAGCATAATGATATAATGGAGAAAACGAAATTATACCACAGATTTAAGAGATAAATATGAATTACTATGATAAAAACGTCATAAAACGATTACCCGGGCTACTCCCGGTCCTAAAGACGAAGGGGATTAGCCCCGCATGGTTGAAAATGGAAAATACATAGGAGTAGAGAAGAAAAACACGGGAAACATGGAGCAAACTCGTGTAACCCCTGATACAAAGGTGTTCCTAGAGATCCTCCTCGAGAAACGTGCGGTTTGCAGTCTTCCGGCAGCAAAATCGTCCGTCGGAGGTGCCCGAATTGCCCGATTGACGGCCTTCGGCTCTCATCTCCTTTCTCTCTCCTTCTTGGATGTCATGCAACACGATATGAGATCTCCCCTAGGGCTGACCGTACTCTTCTTAGGTCATAGGGTCACTTTACGACTCCGAAAAAGCTCAACCGTCAGATTAAAACACTCCGTTTTAGTGCAGAAAATCGCCAGATCCCGACGTTGCCGATAGTATCGACCCCCACATCAATGGTATCGACCATGATACATGTTTTTCCTTCCAAGATTGCATTTTGGGGTTGCTTTCTGATGAAAGGTCGATACTATCGACACCAGGGTCGATAGTATCGACTCTGGACAATGCAAAAGTGCCTGAAAAAGTGCCGAAACATGTGTATAAGTCTGGGGATTATATAAAATCATATAAATATGATAAAAGAAGTATAATTTGATGCAAAAAGAGTTTAAAGGCCAACTATAGTGAATTATGAAAATATAATCAAGAAAATGACAAATACATGCATAAAACAGATATAAAATAAGTCTATAAAAGTGACTCAAAACCCATGCATCAGCTAGTATCCATTTTGAACTTCTCAGTCAAATGAGTTAACAGTCAATGATCAGTGCTTTAATTTTTTGATCAAAAGTGTCTCGTTCAACAATATTTGTGACCAAACTTGACTCAGAGCATAAGTATAAAAACAATCATCTGGTGCTCTGAATCCTTGCCCAGGTGGTTCTCAGTCGACAATGTATTTGACCAAGAGTGTCTCGGTTGACTAGTTTCTCCACTAAATGACTTACTGTAAATAGGTGTGCAAATTTTTGGAAAACCTACCAAATGATTTTTCTAATAAAATATAATGACTCTAGACCCTACGAGGATCCTAACTAAGGGTTATGGGTGGATAATGAATATCTAATGCTTGATACTACATGGTTTCTAGGTACGTGTACATTTTACATTTATATAAGTCATTACAAGTTGTACGGACATGAAAGTACAAGCATTTGAACATTTTAACTTCATCCATCCATTGAGTGTGATCTCCTTGAACCCTGAAATACTTAGTGCCAAGTTAGATCCACAAGAATGAAATACCTATCATCATCAAAATCAAGGATAAGCTAATGCCCAATTCAACCAACAAATCTTTGATTTCTAAATTGAACTCGAGGCATGGAATTGTCATTTTCTTCAAAATTCAATCCATATTCCTTGAACTAGACTAGATTCTCTGACATACATGTGATCTCACATATCATATATTGATTCACATGAGTATGGCTATACATTTCTCAATCTCACTTATCTAGTGGACAAGTATCAACATAGTAGAAGGGACAAATCCCATCTACATCACTCACAGTGATCGCTATGTGTCACAACATATAGAAGCATCACTATACTAACCGTTATTCGAGGGCACATTAGATGATGTCAAAGTACATCGATCGACATGAGATGAGTGTAGTGATTTCAAGTCTAAGAACCACCATCACTATGAGATCTGATTCTGACTACTTTTCAATGATTTCCATGCATCACTCTCAAGGTGGGTTTATCTGATACACTATTCTCTAATAAGTATCTATGTGTTTGATTTGATATCACATATCGTGACTAATTAGAATATGTCATCAACCAACACACACTTAGTCTTATGTGTTATTGTTGATGTCAGCTTCCACAATAACATGCGACTAGGATATACTAAGAATGCATGCACTCTTATCATATATATGTTTCATTGTTCAAGTCCTCAACCTAAAGACATATGTCATTGAGTAACATCATTCTTCAGACATCTATCATGTTATACCATTATCCCATAATTGAAAAAACATATAACCAAATATTTTCCTTTTTAATCAAATCTTTTGCAAGAAATGCCATTACAATCACCATATAATTGGCTCTCTGGGTATACATACCAATAGACTCACACTTGCATTTAGAGAAAATCACCCATGAACTTAATCCCAAGTGATCTAATATGACCTTCATGCTTCTACTCTGAAAGCGATTTTGTCAAGGAGTCATCCACATTTATTTCAGTTGGTACTATGCAAATCTTGACATCTCCTCATTCTACGATCTCTCATATGAGACAGAACCATAATTGTATGTGCTTAGATGTGATTTGGGTTCCTTAGATTATGTAATAGCTCCATTATTGTTATAATATAGATATATTGCATTGTTGATGCTTGGAACCACCCCAAGTTTAGAAATGAACTTCCTAATCCCAATAGCCTCCTTTGCTACATTGGAGACAACAATATACTCAGCCTCTTTTTTAGAATAAACAACTATCTCTTGCTTGGAACTCTTCCAGATTATATCTCTATTGTTTAGGAAAAACACAAATCCAATGTGATCTATAATCACCATTTTCAGTTTGGAAGCTTGCATCAGTGTAACCTTTTACCACCAACTCTTCCTAACCACCGTAGATAAGGAACTGATCCTTATTTCTTCTTAAGTACTTAAGCATGCTCTTTGTATAAGTCCATTGGCCTTCACCAGGATCTAACAAATTTCTGCTCATAATTCTTAAGGTATACAAGACACCAGGACAAGTACATAACATTGTGTACATGATAGATCCAATTGTAGATGCATATGGATTCTTACTCATGTGTTCCATTTTTTCACAAGAACTGGGACATTAAGCTCTAGAGATAGTAACACCATGAGACATGGGAAAGTTTCCTCTCTTCGAGTTATCCATGATGAACCTTTTCAACACTTTGTCAATGTATGTGCTCTGGCTTAAGCCAAGAAGCCTTCTAGATCTATCTCTATAGATCTTGATTCCTAAGAACTTGGATGCTTCCCCTAAGTCATTCATAGAGAATGTATTTCCTAGCTAGGTCTTTACCCATCTATAAAGTATGGATGCGATTCCCATCAATAGTATGTCATCTACATACAAGATGATGAATGCAATCATGCTCCCACTAACCTTCTTCTACACACAAGGCTCGTCTTCATTTTGACTAAACCCAAACTCTTTGATTATTTTATCAAATCAAAGATTCCAACTTTGTGATGCTTGCTTTAATCCATAGATTGAACTTTTTATCTTACAAACCTTATTTGCATCCTTTGGATTTACAAAACCCTTAAGTTGTGTCATTTACACATCCTCAAGTAAATTCCCATTTAAGGAATGTGGTTTTAACATCCATCTGCATAATCTCATAATCATAATAAGTTGCAATGGCAAGAATGGTCTCAATGGACTTAACCATGAAAATTGGAGAAAAGGTTTTGTCCTAGTTAACAAATTCAAATTTTCTAATACCCTTAGCAACCAATAAACCTTTATAGCTTTGTACATTGCCATCAATGTCAGTCTTCTTCATAAAGACCCATTTGCACCCTATGGGTTTTACCCCTTCAAGTGAATCCACCAAGGTCCATACCTTGTTGATGTACATAAATCCCATCTCAGATCTCATGGCCTCAAGCCACTTCTCAGACTCTGGTCCCTTTACATCTTCTAGGTAGGTTCCTGGATCTCCATGAATGACCAACTAATTGCCTTCTTGAGTCACAAGATAACCAAATCTTTTTGTCTCAAGGACTATCCTACTAGATCTACGAGGTTCCTATGTTACATGAGGAATTTGAGATTCCGCAATAATTTGTGACTCTCTATGTTCCTCTTGTACCTCTACAATTTCAATATTTTCTTGTCGATCTTAAACCTCTTCAAGTTCTACTTTCCTCCTATTGATTCCTTTGGAAATGAATTCCTTAACTAGGAATATGACATCCATGGAAATAAACATTTTGTTGTGACATAGAGAATAAAAGTAGTATCTTTTGATTTCCCTAGGATGTCCAACAAAATAACATTTATCCTATGTGTGTCAAATCTTTTCGGGAAACTACTTTCTCACATAAGCTTCACATCCCCAAATATTCATAAATGACACATTGGTATGCTTCCCACCAAATCTCACATGGTGTCTTTTGAACTGATTTAGATGGTACACGGTTTAGTGTAAAAATTCATCATAAATCTCACATTGGTATGCAGTTTCTAGAGCATAACCCCGGGAGGAAGTAGGAAGATCCAAAAAAATGCATCATTGATCGCACCATACCTAGCAATGTGTGATTCCTTCTTTTTGACACACCATTGTACTATGGTGTTCCTGGTGGAGTCCATTGTCATACTATACCATGGTTTCTCAAAAGATCATCAAACTCTTGGCTTAAGTATTCTCGACCTCGATCAGAATGAAGTTCCTTAATATTTTTACCAAGTTGGTTTTGTGCTTCATTCATGAAATCTTTGAACTTTTCAATAGTTTCTCACTTATGTTTCATCAAGTAAACATAACCATACCTACTCAAGACATCAGTAAAGGTAATGAAGTACCGACAACAACATCTAGCCTTTGTTCTAAAAGGGCCACACACATCAATATGTATGAATCCTAATAGATCACTAGCTGTAACAACCCCACCTCTTGGTAACCCCCAATTAAGGGAGACCCGAAGGTCAGAGTCATTATCCCAATTAATAGGATCAAAGGTTCAACAATTAATCAGTAATAATTATGAAATTCTACTGAACTAAACTGAAATATGGTATAAAATAAAACTTTGCATACCTTTTTCAAAAACTTGGATATCTACTGCTATCCACATATAGAGTCTATTCTAACTAATCCTCCTTTATACTTTAATTCTTATTTAATTCCACATATGCCACTTTACTATTTGTCCTTTTCAATCTTGCACCTAAAATGCCGACAAACAAAATGTTGGTCAACATATTGAAATATGCCGGTATGTGGGGACAACCAAAATTTCACAAATATTGCTAGCAATCTAAATATCACAATCAAGTTAATTAACAAGCCAAATTACTCTTTCAGTGCGACAATCTCCACTATTGTTTCCCTACCCCTGGCATACCCCTTGAAATTCCTTATCTTGCTAAATCAATGGAGATGAGTTGTCCTTCTTTCTTTTTGCATATGGTGTATTGATCACCCACAGACGAATGGTCAGTCAGAAAGGACCATTCAGACTGTTGAGGACATTCTCTCCTTGGTATCATGTATAGGTGAAGGAGTATTGTGCATAGGGCCTTGGTATCGGCCATAGCGAAGTGATATCAGCCAAGTGAGGGATATCGGCCACAAGTGAACGATATGGACCACAAGTGGTGAGGTATCGTGCATAGGGTTGAGGAGCTCAAGTCATGGACCTTTGAGAAGCTCATATTCAATATTGGGAACATGAAGATTTGGAGCTTGGATCTTTAAAGATGCTCTTGATGGGGATTATATAACTTGAACTCAATTATGATATTATTTACCATCAATTTTGCCATAGTTGATGATTTAATTTCAAATCGAATTTTCTTGCATAATTGATGAATCTATGAATTCTATTAGTGACCTAGGACTTTTGTCCATGAACTATAACAGTAAGAATAAGATTCTAGAGGTTGATGATGATGGCATCATCATGGTTTAACCCGATATTGGGTTGAAGCACCTTTAAACCGATATGGTGAAGTGATCATATCACTAAAATGATACAATGGGGATACATACACCTTATTCATGATATGTTGATGAAGAAAACATGTTGTGCATGATATGGTGTCAAGCATACACCATGTGCACGATATGAGGACAATTATACACCTCATGCACGACATGGACTCAAGCATATACTCAAACCCGATATGACAAACCCTAGATGATGAGTAATCTGATATGGTGATATGAAAACACCACTAGAATGACATAGTGATGAGTTTGTACCTCATGAATGATATGAATGACACATACATACATATAGTGCACGATATGGGGTCAAGCACCCACCTTATACACGATATGGTATCAAGAAGATACCCTAACCCGATATGATGTTGAAACCTAACATGGGAAAGTGAAACCCGATATGCATTGTAACCCCACATCCCTATCAGTTTGTACACTTGAGCTAGTTGTGACTACTAAGTTTTCTAGCCTATTACTCATCACATGATGAAGTATAAGACAATACCATGAAGGTTTTGAAGGGATATGAGTATAACGGTCAAACTCGATATGCAAACCCTAAAGGTTGAGTAACCCGATATGAATGCACGATATGGAGATAAGGAAATATCTCATGCACAATATGGTGATGAGGATACACCACTATACCTAATATGGAGGAAGCACCTCAATCTAATACACTTGAATGAGTGACACATGTAGTGAGTTATGTGCAATGATACATTAAGACATAAAGAGTTAATGCATTTTGATAAGTATGGACCAATGTACCTTGAGAGAAGGATTGATCCAACCTAATGGAGTCTGATGTAATCCACATCCTAGTGTGGATGAAAGAGAAACTTATAGTTATATAATACTCATGTAAGATCAATGTAATAAGAAAGATATCAATCTAAGAGTGTCATACTTACCTTGCCTTCAATAGATGAATACCTGGCCAGGATATTCAAGAATTGAAATTAGGTAGTATGCATTTTGTTTTATATTATGCTTCTTACCCTTATCATCTCTTTATATTTTACTACTTAGTATCTCTAATTTTCTCTAGGTGTTTCTTTTACATCTCTTCCCTTTCTACGTGAAGAGAGAAATTTCAAAACATATAAGAGAATATTGGATTGAATATAGGTTCTCATTCTTCTTATCTCTTCCTTATGTCCTTATAGGACTAATTAAAGGAAGCTCAACAACAACTACCTTTCTTATAATTAGTAGGAAGAGAGTAGAAAAGGAAAGATAATTCAAAACAAAAAGTTCTATCTGACATGTTACCTCTTACGAGTTATCTAGTGTCTTGACTGACTCAATACATGGAGTCAGTTGTCATCTGCTATTGCCTTTATCCTTTACTACCTAAAGTAGATGGACCAGTCTCCGACACTTGTCTTCGTCCTTGGCCTTCTGCTCCACTAAACTATGGTCCTTGTGAGTTTTGCAGATTATGCCTTGACTATTGGGTCACCTCATTATTTCTTGTTGGAGATACTAAACGTACTCTTGGAGTTCTTGGAGGTATACACCAACCTTGGTCCTTACTAGGTGACCACTGTATTGGTGTACTATATTGGTGTTGAACCGATGTTACCAAAAAATTTGATTGTTTAATACCAGTAATCCACTGTTCATGTGACTGTGTAGACCTCTTTTTAAGATTTGCCTCATGTTTCTTTGTTAACAGACCTTTCTATCCTCCGAAAAGATTCCACGAATGTGGCAAATCTCTCTCTACTTTCTAATGTAGATGTCGAGATATACACCTCAACATTCAATCCTTTCTCAAAATGTCAGATATTCACATGTTCAGTAGGATCCATTTGAGGACAAAATTGTAAAAGTTCCATAAACCTAACCTCATATTCATTAATCGACATGGTTCCTTGTCGAACCTTCTCAAACTGTGAGATCTTTTCAGCTAAGTATGTTTGTGGAAAATACTTATTGATGAATTCTCTACGAAATTCCTCCCAGCCAACCTCTTCATGATTCCTTTTAACCTCTTCTATGTCCCACGAGTAGCCAACACTTCCCTTTAAAAGGTATACAACATGTTTGACTTTGTCAGCATTTGGGATACTAAGGATCTTAAAAGCCTTTTCTAACATAGTGAGCCACAAATCAGCATCGGTTGGGTCAGTTGTTCTAGCATATTCTACAACTCCTACATGACATAGCCATTCAAAAGTCTTACCAGACCCTTGTCTCATTGGGAATTGGTTCCGTGGGTGTTGGTGCTGGCATCCAGTCTTCTATATGCTTTACTGTGGTCATGAATTGCCCAAAAATAGCATGAAAGGTTGGGTTTTCTAACATAGCTTCATCAAAATGGGGATTCTCAGGCACTGATTCCTCCCTTGCTTGATCCCTTGCACCTCTTATAGGTGCAGCAACATTGCTCTTAGCAACATGATCCTCATGTTCTCCAAACATCTTTAAGCTATAACCCTTCTTATGCATAAGCAAAAGTCACTATAAGATATACTGGAGAACACTAGAACAAACTCAACACCTTAGTCCTATGTCTCTGTAAACTCAGTGAACCTTAAGCTCTAATACCAAACTTGTAACAACCGCCACCAAACCGACAGCCAAATCGTTACTAATTATGCAGAATAATTATAAGCAGCAGATTAACAAAAACCACTAAAATTTAAAACCATTTTGCAAAGAGATCCATTTCTTGGAAAACTCTTTAAAGGAAGAACCAAACTTTATTTACATCATGGTTCACATTGTACATACTTTGTACCATCTCATCTCGAGGATAACATATAAAAGTTTCTTTGCCAAAACCTATACATAAGCAACATAAAACCTCGAGGAAATCAAGATAAAATCTCAGATCATTCATAAAACCATCACGTACTAAATGCAAGGACCTGAGAGTACAAAGATGACACATAGGACTTCTATCTATAAGACACGATAGACAATATACTCAACCTGAGCTATTACTGCTATCCCTGCTGTTGTTGTCCTTCCTCTATAGAACAGTCTCTACCTCCTTTTGCACATCCACCTAAAAATTGTGGATCCCACAGGGTGAGACAATTGTCCCAGTGAGAGATATAACTCTCCATCAAAGATGTTATTATCACAGGTAAATAGTATAAAATTGAGCAGAGGTTCTTTTATATTAATAAGCAAGGTTAATCACTATGGATAAGCAGTTCAGAACATTCTCATCTTTAAAGCATTGTAACTGTCTATGATAGAGCAGTAAATCATCTATTCACCTTATAAGCAATATGAAGAACATGTGTATCATTTACCCATCATACTATACCCACATCTTAAGCTTATCCTGTAATAATATTATCATGGTATGATATCCATGAATCATTCTCATTTCTAGTTGTTGGCCTCAGCCAATTTGCTAGACATGAATTGGATTATACCAATCCTGAAAATATGTCCTAGCTAGGTATTAGACTATGCCAATCTTGTGAAAGTATAGCCAGGTATTGGACTATGCCAATCCAGTGAGATTATATCCAAGTATTGGATTAGACCAATCCTGTGAAGTTATATCCAGGTATTGGGTTATGCTAATCCTGTGAAATTATATCCAACTATTGGATTATACCAATCCTGTGAGATTATATCCAGGTATTGGATTATGCCAATCCAATGAAGTTATGTCCAAGTATTGGATTATGCCAATCATGTGAAGTTATATCCAGGTATTGGATTATACCAATCCTATGAGATTATATCCAGTTATTGGATTATGCCAATCTTGTGAAATTATTTCCAGGTATTGGATTATGCCAATCATGTGAAGTTATGTCCAGGTATTGGATTATACCAATCCTGTGAAACTATATCCAGGTATTGGATTATACCAATCCTGTGAAATTATATCTAGGTACTGGATTGTGCCAATCCTGTGAAGTTATTTCTAGGTATTGTATTATACCAATCCTATGAGATTTGTCCATGTATTGGATTATACCAATCCTGTAAAACTATATCTATGTATTGGATTATACCAATCCTGTGATATCATGGCCATATTGCTAAAGATTCCATAGAAGTGGAATACCTTTATGTTTCCCTTTCACTTTCATTATGGGAAATCAATCCCTTAAACTCATCACTGAATTCCACATCACCTTTACTAGGCATTATACCCATTCACATCCTTTATGTGATACAAGTATTCCTCATATCTCATTTAAACATATTCAAAACACTATAGCCTTTATTTGGCTATAATCATAAAGTATGTATGACCAAGATTTCATTATTATTATAATCATTTATTATTATAATGATGTTACTAGGTTTCCATTTCCCTAGTTCATTTTGAACATTGCCATCTTTTACATCAATCTCTATGTCATGAGACTTTTATAAACATCTTGTCACCTCTCACTAGGCAACATCCATCTCTAGATCATAAGACCTATATAAACATTATACTTGTTGTACAAGTATCTCACATGACTTACAAGACCCATATAATCTGTATTATATGAAACATCATAGCTCATACTTAGCTAAGATCATTATCTCATGATACCAACATGATTTCAATATCAAATACCTATCATCACCATTCAATACAAGAGAAATACGACCCTCCCATAATTAAGGTTAGGGTTTCCCTTTATTAACCGATTAGGGTTTCCAGTATGTTCATCGAGAAACAAAACCTTAATTCATACTCCACACATAGTAGGAGTATCAATGTATACTCATTACATGAGTATTATACAACTATATGTTTCTTTTTCATCCTCAGTAGGATGTTGATTACATCATACTCCATTAGGTTGGCTCAATCCTTCTCTCAAGGTACATTGGCCCATACTTATCAAAATGCATTAACTCTTTATGTCTTAATATATCATTGGACATAACTCACTACAAGTATCACTCATTCAAGTGTATTAGACTGAGGCGCTTCCTCCATATCAGGTATAGTGTTGTATCCTCATCACCATATCATGCATGAGATATCTCCTTATCTCCATATCGTGCATTCATATCGGGTTACTCAACCTTTAAGGTTTGCACATCGGGTTTGACCCTTATACTCATATCCCTTCAAAACCTTCATGGTATCATCCTGCCCTTCATCATGTGATGAGTAATACGCTAGAAAACTGATTAATCACATCTAGCTCAAGTGTACAAACCAATAGGTATGTCAGGTTATAATGCATATCGGGTTTCACTTTCCCACGTTGGGTTTCAACATCATATCGGGTTAGGGTATCTTCTTGATACCATATTGTGTATAAGATGGGCGCTTGACCCCGTATAGTGCACACGATGTAAGTATGTGTCACTCATATCATTCATGAGGTACAAATTCATCACTATGTCATGCTAATGGTGTATTCACATCACCATATCAGATTACTCATCATCTAGGGTATGTCATATCAGGTTTGAGTATATGCTTGACTCCATGTCGTGCATGAAGTGTATACTTGGCCTCATACCGTGCACATGGTGTATGCTTGACACCATAACGTGGATAAGATGTTTGCTTCATCAACATATCATGTATAAGGTGTATGTATCCCCATTGTATCGTTTTAGTGATATGATCACTTCACCATTTAAGTTTAAAGGTGCTTCAACCCAATATCAGGTTGAAACATGATGACGTCATCATCATAAACCTCTACACTCTTATTATTACTATTCTAGTTCATGGAAAACAGTCCTAGGTCACTAATAGAACTCATAGATTCATCAATTATGCAAGAAAATTCGATTTGAAAGTAAATCATTAACTATGGCAAAATTGATGGTAAATAATAACATAATTGAGTTCAAGTTATATAACCCACCTCAAGAGAAACTTTAAAGCTCCAAGATACAAATATTCAGGTTCCCAAGATTGAAGATGATCTTATAAAAGGTCCATGACTTGAGCTCCTCAGCCCTATGCACGATACCTCACCACTTGTGGTCGATATCCCTCACTTGTGGTCGATATCCCTCGGTCGATATCACTTTGCTATGGCCGATACCAAGGCCCTGTGCATGATATTCCTTCACCTATAGATTCTATGAAGACTCTATGCACGATATCTAAGAGTAAGGGGGTGGTAAGATTAAAAAAATTTCACTAATAGGTGAAAGGAGTGGTATATATACCTGAGGTTCATGAAAAAGTGTTTATATGAGGTGTCTTCATTTTAAAGCAACTAGGTGACATGTGTCCATGCATGGTTGACACATGTAAATGCATGAACTCACATTTATGTTGACATGCAAAACACTTGAGGAAAATCTAGAGATGATATTTCGGCCATCACTTATCTTGTTGGATAAGATATCTCATCGTTTTCTCACAAATTATGCAAACTGATACAACGTTTTGCAAGGAGCTTCTAATTAGTCATGGATCACCTCCTTGAGGTCATAATCCGATATGCATACTTACAAGAAGTTAAAAAAAATGATATGGGACCTCCTATATTGCTTCTTGTCTGATAGGCATTCCCATATACGCTTTACAACTCATAACAACTCATTTTAGGGTTTTACATACAACCCTTTCTTGGTATTTCTATCACCTAGAATACTATCACTTATACATGATTCAAACATGGTTTCTCATCCTTTATATCTCCTAAAAATGATACTAGGAGGGAGTAGGGACACTGTAGAGGTGGTAATTTGCATATCAACCCTACATTTTGGGTAAATTACAACTTGTGCCAAAATTGGTACACAAGGCACTATCATTATTCAAACAAGTGTAAATTTGGAATTTAGGATTTCCACAAGCCAAAACCTTGCATCATTATCTCTCTTATGATGCTTAAAGACATGAAGAACTTTCAACATGAGACATATTGCAATATAACCCCTCTTCATGGGTAAATTGCATTTTGGTCCAAAACAAGAGAACATTGCTTAAACATTATTCAAACAGGACCAAACTTGAAACATAAATTTGTCACCTGATAACAAACACTTTAAAGGATTATATTAAAGTTCTAAGAAACTTATTTAATAAACAAGAAGGGTTAGCCCTATACCCAGGCCAGGGATGTTACAAGTTATAAACTCTTAACAAGGATTTCGTCCCCAAAATCCCAGATGAAGGAAGACAATTTGTTATTCATGCATCATATCACCAAGCCTCCTCATAACATCTTGATGTCATGAAGATGCCATTGAACTTTGACCAGCATAAAGTTCTTCCATATAGGGTCATCATAGAATCTGTCATACTGGACACATACTCAATTGTCCTTTCCATTAATTATTGTAGTGTCAATCCTAAGTCAGGTAATACTTTCTAAATTAGAGTTGTACTATACATACTTTGTATAACTCTGGTGTTAAACCTCATTTCTTTGTCACCTTTCTCAACTCATATCTTTTTATGTAATAAGATTCTTAATCTTGAAAGTTTTCCATACCCCTCACTTAGTTTAGCATTTCTCCTCCAAGGAAAAGCTAGAGTTACATTCTATCATACATTTGGGACTATAAGTCTTATCATACTTTTATTGTGCCAATCTAATCTGTTGACACACACTAAACTTACTTATGACTAGAACCAACCATCCTGTTAGCTATTTATTTTCTTGTCATAAGGAGAGGTTATTTATCAAAAAGAACTATCTCAGAGGTATCTCTAGATGTTATTTGCATAAGCTACCTTAACAAATCTAGGAAGTTATCTTAGCTTGATAAACTTTTCCCAAGATGATTCTACAATTGTCTCTTCAATTAATACATACTTATCGATGTTATGTTTATGCAGAGCATAAATCCCTAACATATGAAAGTCCATACTTATCGTATGTAACTAAAATAATCTCAAAGTTGGCCTTTCTAGGTAATCAACAATATTCATCATTTTTGGAGTCATGCTCTCACTATCTTATACCTTTAAAACTTCTTGGTCACTAGAATTCCTTACCTTGGTATTAGTTACATGTGTCAAAAACACATCATATCCTTATTATTTCCATCCTCTGTTGTTATTACCAAAACCAAACAAATAATAGGACCTTTATTTCATCTTGGGACATTACTTAACACATATACTTTGTCTTGGAACTAAAATCCAAGACTAGATGATGCTTTTCAAAGTATCCTTCTATAGATTTCTTCTAATCCATGCACATCAAGTGTCATTCAATCTTGTTTTATCTTAGGTTCCTTACTTTCAGCATAGGAATTATAAAGATGATTACATGTCATCATCCCTTAGCATTATCATCATCATGATTACTAGCTATGGGTATTTAAACCATTAGTTTATCACTGAACATTGTTACCTGATATCAGGTAACTGCTACCTGTAGGTCCTCATACCAAGCTATACCTTATACTAAACATCTTGATTTCTTTAAGTTGATATGTGATTAACTTAGATTCCTTTGTATAACAATTAGGATGTAGTAGAAATATCGTGCCACAACTCCTAATTCATTATTCTCTTTAGATTGTCTCAAAATGACTACTTGATCAGAGTAATCAGAAAGATATCAATCTAAGAGTGTCATACTTACCTTGCCTTCAATAGACGAATACCTGGCCAGGGTATTCAAGAACAAAAATTAGGTAGTATGCTTTTGTTTTATATTATGTTTCTTACTCTTATCATCTCTTTATATTTTACTACTTAGTATCTCTAATTTTCTCTAGGTGTTTCTTTTACATCTATTCCCTTTCTACATGAAGAGACAAATTTCAAAACATATAAGAGAATATTGGACTGAATACGGGTTCTCATTATTCTTATATCTTCCTTATGTCTTCATAGGACTAATTAAAGGAAGCTCAACAACAACTACCTTTCTTATAATTCGTTGGCAGAGAGTAGAAAAGGAAAGATAATTCACAATAAAAAGTTCTATCTGACATGTTACCTCTTATGAGGTATCTAGTGTCTTGACTAACTCAATACATGGAGTCAGTTGTCATCTACTATTGCCTTTGTCCTTTATTACCTGAAGTAGATGGACCAATCTGTGACACTTGTCTTCATCCTTGGCCTTCTGCTCCATTAAACTGTGGTCCTTGTGATTTTTGTACATTATGCCTTGACTATTGAGTCACCTCATTATTTCTTCTTATACACTGTTGTCTTAGGTGTCCTATATGTCCACATTTATGACAAGATCGGACCTCACATTGAATCCTAGACAAGTTCCTTGTTGATACTAAAGGTACTCTTGGAGTTCCTGGAGGTACACCCCAACCTTGGTCCTTACTAGGCAGTCACTATATTGGTGTACGATATTGTTGTTGAACTGGTGTTACTGAAAACTTTGGTTGTTTAATACCACCATTCCACTATTCATGTGACTGTGTAGACCTCTTTTTGAGGTTTGCCTCATGTTTCTTTGTCACAGACCTTTCTATCCTCTGGATGGATTCCATGAATGTGGCAAATCTCTCTCTACTTTCTATTGCAGATGTCAAGATATACACCTCAACATTCAATCCTTTCTCAAAATGTCGGATCTTCTCCTATTCAGTAGGAGTCGTTTGACGACAAAAACATAAAAGTTCCATAAACCTAGCCTCATATTCATTAATCGACATGGTTCATTGTCGAACCTTCTCAAACTTTGATATCTTTTCATCTAAGTATGTTTGTCGAAAATACTTATTGGTGAATTCTCTATAAAATTCCTCCCAGCCAACCTCTTCATCATTCCTTTTAACCTCTTCTATGGCCCACCAATGGCCAGCACTTCCCTTCAAAATGTATACATTATGTTTGACTTTGTCAGCATCTGGGATACTAAGGATCTTCAAAGCCTTTTCTAACTCAGTGAGCCACAAATCAACATCGACTGGGTCAGTTGTTCCAACATATTCTATAGCTCCTACACGACATAGTCATTTAAAAGTCTTACCAAACCCATGTTCCTCATTGGGAATTGGTTCTCTGGGTGCTGGTACTGGCATCCTATCTACTATATGCTTTACTGTGGTCATGACTTTCCCAAAAAGAGCATGAAAGGTCGGGTTTTCTATTATAGCTTCATCAAAATGGGGATTCTCAGGCACTAATTCCTCTCTTGTCTGATCCCTCGCACTTGAAGTTCTCTAGGAGGCAGTTCAACATGTAAATCTTTGCCTCCTTCACT
This sequence comes from Alisma plantago-aquatica, assembly GCA_963693085.1. Taxonomy (NCBI): domain Eukaryota; kingdom Viridiplantae; phylum Streptophyta; class Magnoliopsida; order Alismatales; family Alismataceae; genus Alisma; species Alisma plantago-aquatica. The sequence continues at coordinate 369,094,330 of OY856413.1, read as the reverse complement.
GGCTTTGTGCATTCATAGGTGATGCACAACTTGTCCCATATCTCCTAGGTTGTATCCCATGAGGAGGTGTGATTGAACTCAGATGGAGTGAGGGATGTATAAAGGATGCTAATTTCTTTGGCATTGAGTTGTGCATTCTTTAGGGTTACTTCATCCCAAGTTGATACAACTTCAGTTGGCTCATTGTAGGGTGTAATCATCGCTTTTCACATATCGAAGTTCATCCCTTAAATGTAGAATTGCATCTGTCAGGGGGTGTATGGAGAAGCCTCCATCTAGGTTGAGGGAACCAAGTAGGTTCTCACCAATATTGAACTCTCGTGAGAGATTTGTTGGAGAAGATCCTTGCTCTGATACCACTTGTTGGATCTAGGGCTCTAGAGGGGGGTGTATAGAGATTCAAAATTCACACAAGAATATTTAGACCTTCAAATTATATTAATTGAAACCAAATGCTAAAATTAAATTTGAAGTCCTATCTAAACAAGCATAGTAAGGATGAGAGAAATTGAAACAAACACTTAGACAAGGTGTTTAGTGTCGTTCCAATCTCCAAACTAGGATACCGTCAATCCACTACCTAGAGAGGTCAACCTCTAGGACTTTGCAACCCATGTATACTTATATTCCATTATAAGAGATACAAGAAGACCAACATACATCCAAGGACTTACCTATTCAAGACAAGAGTCTTCCACCTATATAACGACTACCCACTTGACCAAGTTGTCTTTAGCCTTCACCAAGACTTACCCACACATGCATTAAGTCTTTGGACTCGTAGGGATTACCCACTCCTCTTGAATCTTTTGCTTTGACCTTTTAATTCACATGGGGAAGATATTCACACCTTATTCAACCTTGAAGAAGAACAACAACTCCTCCTTTACTCAAAGAAGGTCACTTCAGCCTTTTTCTCTTTGAGAAAGGGGAATGGGAAGATGGAAAGACGGTGGGCTTTACAAGATAACATGGAGGCATCTCTCTTACAACCTATCTAACTCACTCATAATCACAAAATTCTTTTTAAATGAGAGAGAGAAAGAGGCTCAAAGAGTTGTAGCACAATCAACTATTGCAAGGACCAAGGATAGCGTCAATGAGCAACCTTGGAATGAACTCCAAGGGGTCCTATTAATAGCTGGGGGTGTTCCTTTCAGTGTGGGATCACTTAAGAATGAAAAATAGCCATTTTACAACTTGTAACAAATCTATTTTCATTTCTAACAACTCTCCAATGGTTAGAATTACTTTTCTTGCATTTTTTTCTACAGTACATTCGGTCAAGTTTCAATAAATGTAACTCGACTAATCCACAAACCGAAAAAGCCAATTTTCAAACTATCGGTAGTGTTTTTCATGGGTAACTCAATCGATCAACTAAAATCAACTTTGGTCAATAAGTTGGTCAGTCGAGTTATGTGAGTGTGCAATTCGACCGATGCAATCATTTTAGAAAATCCATCACGGATCGGTCGAGATTCAAACTTGATTGACCAAGTTGTTGTGACAAAATTTCCAAAATGATTTTGAGTGATCAAATGATGTAATTAATTATCTCCAATTTTTTCTCATCTTATTTACAATTCATATCCTAAATACAAATGATTACAAAACTATTCTAAGGTGGTTTGAAGTGATTTCCCAAATTGCACATTTGCATGTCTTTTGACGTGGAACTTGGACAAGCTAGGGATTTTAAAATTTGATCCTTTTCATGTACCTAAAGCCTAAAATAAAACTTAAACAAACATATTAGATACATATGAATGGAATGAGTAAGTCATTATCAAAATATGGATAATGTATAACTCTCAAGTCAACACTTCTCAGGTCCTAAAGTGGATATCTCTATCTCTATATTCTTCATGAGATACTCTATGAAGAGGATAGTCCTTTCCAATGTCCAAACAAGTGACAATGGTGGCACTTTATTTTCTTTATCCTATAAGAGAAAAGGATAGATTACTTTTACCCTTACCCTTCTCCATAGTTTGAGTGAAGAAGACTTTTACCTAAGCTAAGCCTCAAAACACTTGTTAGCATTGCATTTTCCTATGACTCACTTATGCTAATCATCATCACAGATTTGTCCTTCTTCTTCCTTGCTTTGGCATCAATTTTCCAAGCATTTGATGAACTGACTATATGATTCATGCAACACTTGCATAATCATATTCATGGTCAACTCTTGACCTAAGAGAAATCCTAGTCATTCCACATGTCCAATAATATTGAGCACATGAGGTTTTGATGGACCTCCCTTTGTCAGTTTGCACTCAATTAGAACTTAGGAGACATTATACCTTTTATGTTTTACATGATTCTTAAGATGTGTTAACATCTCGAGAATGTGCATGTTTTCATGTTGTTCATGCAACTCATAGTTCATACAACATAGCATTAGGTATTCATATGTCTATGGCACCATTGGCATGTTTCCAATAAGCATACATTTAGCCTTAGGCACCTTTGGAGTGGGTTCCTCTAGCATTAGTCTATCAAGGACATAGAGCTTTCATACATTGATGAGAACATTTCTCAAAGACATTAACCAATTGTGGAACTTTATCTCATTTTGTCCTTCTAAAGGATTTATCATAATTAGAACGTGTTTGTGTTTGACATTTGATTCTGCAAAGAAATCTTGCAACTTTGCAAAACATTTTTTATTTAGTTTGATTTGATAAATTTGAAAATATTAATTAGGTCTTTAATTAACTATCCATCACACTATTTTATTCAAATTTATAGCCCTCAATATCAATTCAGAATATTGCTACGTACAATATTCTAGTGGGCTACGATCCAAAACAATTAAGTCACTACCTGTAAAGACCAAGTCTCTACTATTAAACATGATAAACAAATCACCAAAAGTGTGGCAACGGAAGAATTAAATCTTGACTTTATTCAAAATGTATAAAGAGTACATTATAAAAATTTCACAAATGGGAGTACAACTTTATAAAAGCATAGGATCTAGGTAGAGGAAAACTTAGACTAATACAACATTGTCTCCAAAAAACTACTCAAAACATAAAAACATTTATGATCAAGCAACTATGTGTTCCTCATCTTCTTCTCCTATCCTTAGCCTTAGGTTCACCAAGTTTCCATGCGCACTCTGATCCTAGCCTGGATGGTTGGGGTCATCCAGCAAGAGAAAGATAAAACAAGGTATGTGTTAATCAAAAGGAATAGGACAAATAATAATATAAAGCTTTGCAATATAAAGGATTCTCTACAATAAGATATTTCAAAAGAAATGAGACAAATATATGAATACGAGATAGAGAAACTGCCACATTTAAATATCAACAATTATCACATTTGCATGAATATAAATTATGACTCAACGTCCTCTCAATGTAGGGTGAGGCACCTACTGGACCTCACCAATGGCAGGGGGACTAAAACTCCAGTGCCTAAAAAGTGGCAAGGGGACTAAAACCCCAGTGCCTAATATATAAAAGGGCAGGGGGACTAAAACCCCAGTGCCCGACAGGGGGACTAAAACCCTAGTGCCCTGTGGGTGGTTTGTACTCATGTACACTACATTGTCAATTGGCCAATAACTATATCATGCATAACATTCACTTGGCAGTAGAGTGAAAAGTATAACAAGATTGCAACATAGCATTGGGAATAAAAACCAAATAAATAATCTCAATAAATGGCCATCATAGGCAACAACATTATCCAAGTATTTCAAAAAGATGAGCCAACATAGGCAATAGCAAGATTAAGCATTTCCAAGTAAAGGAGGCAACATATAGCAAGTTTCACATTATTCAAATGAATGAGCCACAATGGAATTAGAAACATAAACTAAGTAAAGAACCAATAAATGCAATTAGAGGGATAATCAGGCTAGCACAATAATGATAGTTGGGTTGGAAAAGGCCCAACTGAAGGATAGGTAGTTTGCACAATTACATTCCACATTCCTCATTCATCATAGATGTCACATACATAAAATAGGCTTCACATACCTTAGTTTAAATACATTACCATCACATCCACCAAACAGATTGTATCACCATACCATTATATCCTAGTTATAAACATAACACAAGTATTAATATATGTAAAAACATAAAGCATAGGAAAAACCCTAATTTTACAAAACCATGATTTAGGGTTCAAAACCAAGCCCAAACGATTGGTCATATTCTCATGAATAAGAAAACATATTTTATTTTACAAAACAGAGTTAAAATGAATTAATTATGTATTTTAAAACATTTAACATACTAAAAATGCCAATCAAAGCAAACTTCGGAAAACCCTTGAGAATCAGGTCTCAAAAATCATAAAATCAGATTCTACGTTAAAAATCCTTTCCATCGACTATTTATTCATATTTTTCTGATCAATGGTTGATTTACTATGAATTAAGTAAATCCGACCAATCAGAAATTAGGAAAAAGCCACGTAGGCAAAAATAAAAATAGAACAAGAGGCGCCAAGTGGCCGCACCCACGCTGACATGGACCAATCAGCTTTGGCCATGTCAGCCGGTCTAGGCTCGCTAGGCCTCGGTCAAAGGCGGATAACAAAGAGGCAAATGACATGTTTACCCCTGGTCGTCAACTTGATTTAAGCCAAGTCTCGAGGGTAGCAATGTCATCTGAAACTCGCAATATCCCTCAGCGAGAAAAAAAAACCAATAGCAAAAAGTCTGTATTGCCCCCGGGGATCAAATCCTCCGTTTGCAAGGGAGTGGGCACCGTGGTCATATCCTGACCCGACTTCTTCTACTCGCAACAATGGCGAGGTAGCAGCGACCTGGAGCTCGAGCTGCAATGCTCCAGCTCGTGTCTGGGCCCAAAACTATCGATCGAGACTGGGAGTAGACTCCCCATACCTCCACGAACCCAGAGAACACACGCCTGAGTTCTCTCATGCTCAGGAGAGCAGGGATAGGGTTCGAAGTGGCCGGGAAACAGGGGAAGACGATGGCTTGCGGAGACACTTGACAAGTCGACAAAACTCAAAACTAACGACACCCACGAGTTTGTGGGGTGGCGAAGAGTAGAACCCGAACGTTGGCGGCGGCGGAGAAGGGTCTGAATGCCCGAAAGCAAGGCGCTAGCATAGGCTCGCCGGGGGTCCTACAGGACCGGGCAACTCAGACGAATGCGGGGAATTCTGTTAGTGTGGAAATGAAGAGGAGGGGTTCTAGTTGGTTACCTCTCCAGGAATCGACCCGAGAAAGCCATAGGTGAGAGCAGCCACAGAAATCGCCGGAGATTCCAAAGGGAGTAGGGCGGCGAGCTTCGAAGTTGCGGAGGAGGAATTGATGGAGGAGGAAGAAAGGTGGCGGCCCGAGGGTGCTAGGCGGAACCTTATATAGGTGGGAGGGAGCTCAAGTCGTCGTCTGTAACTCGAGGGTGGAGAGAAGCCCTCACTGCCCAAATGGGCATTTCATGACTAGTGAGAGGTAGGCGTCGAGTGATAGCATGTTGGACTCGGAGAGACGCGACGAAGATAACGGGCGAAGAATGGGGCAACACTATTGATCACAGAGAGAGAACGATAGGAAGAATCTAGGGAGTCGGGGCTGCTCCCAGACTCGCGAACGGCTGGAGGAAGGGGATGATCCCCCCCTCCGCTGGATCACAGATTGACGGCTGCGATTGCACATGTAAGACTAGATTACCTGCTGTAACGCGTGACAGATGAAAATAAACAGAACTATAGCGTTATAAATGAAATTAGTGAGATAAACCTAATAACTATAGTGACACTATATTAAAAGCTTATAAACTCAATTTGGGGGGTCAAATGAACTCCAAAAGCCACCAAATTTGGACCATGGGTTCATAATGACGCATACTACAATGCTATATAATTAGATTCTCGTTTAATACATAATATGGCCATTAATAAATATATAGCTCATAAAAGAGTATAATAATATATTAATATGAAGGATTTATATGAAAAGCTTATTAATGAGAAACATGTGAGTAAATTCGAGATATAAAACACATTAAGATCCAAATAATCATTCCTTAACAAAATAACATATTAATATGAAATAAAATCATATTTTGAGGAGAGAGAAACACTTAAGGTTAATATACACATATATGAACTCAAATACATATTATTAATAACATATTTATCCAAAAAGCTCCAAATAAATATTATCTAATAATATTATCCCATAAATGACCAAATTACACCATTAGCCTTAACTTATCTCCTAATGTGGGTTATTTGTGCAAACACCCCTCCATGAGGGTAAATAGTGATTTCAACCTCAGATTGTGCTCAAAATGTACAAGAAGTCCAAAAATGATCCAAAAGGATGGGAAATTTATGGAAAAGGTCCAATTGGACTAAAAGGCAAAGAAAATCTCAAAAGTGGGTAAATTGCAGGTAAGACCCTGAGTTTCAGTATGTTACAACACACCACCCCTTAAAGAGGATTTCGCCCCCGAAATCACAACAAGAGGAAAGAGAGGGTGGGTGTGCAACATCCCAACCTTAAACACTAGGCTATAACCCTTACTCTAGGGCACAACACAAAATCTACATAAGTCAGGTGTTACTAAGGTTTCCACCAAACCTATATCATTATATCAAACTCAACATAATTAGCATCTTTGCCTAATTAGCACAAACTCTAACATAAAAAGGCAGCATACCTATTATACCAATACTTGTGCCACATTTTATTCAAAACAATTATATCTCAATAATATATCATGTGTATTTCCCTCATCAAGGGTTTTAAGCACAATTAGGGTTTTCTAAGCCATTTCAACTTATACTAAACCATTCCCAACAACAATTAATGTATTAGGTCAAAACATAAATAACTCAATATTATTATCCATTAACTACATCAAGTGGGATTATGCCATATAATTTTTTTATCCAAAAAATTATTAATCTAATAACAAGACTAAATGTGTCACATTAATGGCTTATATCTAAGTTACATATTGGCACAACATCTAACATACTCATGTCCATGACATCATCAATCATTTTCTCTTATAACACTAATTACTATGAATTAACATCACATTATAGGAATCAAATTACTCATTATCATATTACTGATTTGATTCATAAACCAATAAGATGATCAATAAGATGTATTTTAGTGAACAAGGTGATATGCCTAACATGTGTTGATAATTAGGTCACAAATATGATTAAGTGATTATAATCCATTTACATGCATTAAGGTATGTTATGTGATGACACCTTATGTCACTAGAGTATCATGAAAGGCATGAAGGGTATATATATGTATATGTTGTCAAGGCTAGATGATTACACATTAGGGTTTAGGTCAACATGATCATAACATACTAAAGCATCTTTAGGGTGTATTTTACCATACAAATTTTACCATTAGGGTGATTTAATCAAAACTATGTATATTCACATATGAATAATTAATGATTATGTGCATCAAGAGTATATTAAGGTTCAAGCATGAGAATTATATGACTTATCCATTTGTTCATAAGCAAACAAGATGAATTACAATCATATTAGGTTTGTTCAACTCTCACTAAACCCATGTCTAAGGAGTTAGGGTTTCTTGATTTCAAGGCATTGAGGGACTCCAACCCCCTAAAGAGGATTTCGTCCTCGAAATCAACAACTCTAACATCTATCAAGGTACTAATTCTACCTTTCCACTTAAAGGGTTGACTTAGTCAAACTATTTCATTGGTATAAGATCCAACACTAAAAGTTTTACTAAACTCTATCTTCCAACTCAAGGTATAACATAAGGTACACCAAACCCTAAACATAGGAATCTAAGACTCATATATGGTACTTAGGGATTACAAGAAGATTTTTGTTTGAGAAAAGAAATCAAATAATCATATAAGGGTTTCTAGGGTTACTCAACAATAAGGTAATATGTCTAAGGGTAGACTAGTTCGAGCTGTACGTTTCAGATCAGGCCAGGCCAGGTCATATGAGCTCAGGAGTCCTCGTTACCAAGCTAGTGGGGCGGAGGAAAATATTGCCAGCCCCCAAGCTCTGACCCTTTCTAGACACCATCACTTCAACTTCTTGCTCTAGTAGCTTCTCAATAGACAAATCACCAAAAAGTTGACAAATTTTATTTTTAATTAATTATTATTAGGATACTAAATCTAACTTTCATGCTAGGTCAACTCTAAGGTGAAAAACTAACTAAAGGGAAACTATATAAGATAAGGGTTCTAACTAGGAGACAATTTTGAACTAGTCAAGAATCCGACTACCTTGATGCTCTGATACCATGCTGTAAAGACCAAGTCTCTACTATTAAACATGATAAACAAATCACCAAAAGTGTGGCAGCAGAAGAATTAAATCTTGACTTTATTCAAAATGTATAAAGAGTACATTATAAAAATTTCACAAATGGGAGTACAACTTTATACAAGCATAGGATCTAGGTAGAGGAAAACTTAGACTTATACAACATTGTCTCCAAACAACTACTCAAAACATAAAAACATTTATGATCAAGAAACTATGTGTTCCTCATCTTCTTCTCCTATCCTTAGCCTTAGGTTCACCAAGCTTCCATGCGCACTCTGATCCTAGCCTGGATGGTTGGGGTCATCCAGCAAGAGAAAGATAAAACAAGGTATGTGTTAATCAAAAGGAATAGGACAAATAATAATATAAAGCTTTGCAATATAAAGGATTTTCTACAATAAGAGATTTCAAAAGAAATGAGGCAAATATATGAATAATAGAGAGAGAAACTGCCACATTTAAATATCAACAATTATCACATTTGCATGAATATAAATTATGACTCAATGTCCTCTCAATGTAGGGTGAGGCACCTACCGGACCTCACCAATGGTAGGGGGACTAAAACCCCAGTGCCTAATATATAAAATGGCAGGGGGACTAAAACCCCAGTGCCCGGAAGGGGGACTAAAACCCCAGTGCCCTGTGGGTGGTTTGTACTCATGTACACTACATTGTCAATTGGCCAATAACTATATCATGCATAACATTCACTTGGCAGTAGAGTGAAAAGTATAACAAGATTGCAACATAGCATTGGGAATAAAACCCAAATAAATAATCTCCATAAATGGCCATCATAGGCAACAACATTATGCAAGTATTTAAAAAAGATGAGCCAACATAGGCAATAGCAAGATTAAGCATTTCCAAGTAAAGGAGGCAACATATAGCAAGTTTCACATTATTCAAATGAATGAGCCACAATGGAATTATAAACATAAAATAAGTAAAGAGCCAATAAATGCAATTAGAGGGATAATCAGGCTAGCACAATAATGATAGTGGGGTTGGAAAAGGCCCAACTGAAGGATAGGTAGTTTGCACAATTACATTCCACATTCCTCATTCATCATAGATGTCACATACATAAAATAGGCTTCACATACCTTAGTTTAAATACATTACCATCACATCCACCAAACAGATTGCATCACCATACCATTATATCCTAGTTATAAACATAACACAAGTATTAATATATGTAAAAACATAAAGCATAGGAAAAACCCTAATTTTACAAAACCAGGATTTAGGGTTCAAAACCAAGCCCAAACGATTGGTCATATTCTCATGAATAAGAAAACATATTTTATTTTACAAAACAGAGTTAAAATGAATTAATTATGTATTTTGAAACATTTAACATACTAAAAATGCCAATCAAAGCAAACTTCAGAAAACCCTTGAGAAACAGGTCTCAAAAATCATAAAATCAGATTCTACGTTAAAAATCCTTTCCATCGACTATTTATTCATATTTTTCTGATCAATGGTTGATATACTATGAATTAAGTAAATCTGACCAATCAGAAATTAGGAAAAAGCCACGTAGGCAAAAATAAAAATAGAACAAGAGGCGCCAAGTGGCCGGACCCACGCTGACATGGGCCAATCAGCTTTGGCCATGTCAACCGGTCCAGGCTCGCTAGGCCTCGGTCAAAGGCGGATAACAAAGAGGCAAATGACATGTTTACCCCTGGTCGTCAACTTGATTTAAGACAAGTCTCGAGGGTAGAAATGTCATCTGAAACTCACAATATCCCTCAGAGAGAAAACAAAACCAATAGCAAAAAGTCTGTATTACCCCCGGGGATCAAATCCTCCGTTTGCAAGGGAGTGGGCACCGTGGTCATATCCTGACCCGGCTTCTTCTACTCGCAACAATGGCGAGGTAGCAACGACCTGGAGCTCGTGCTGCAATGCTCCAGCTCGTGTCTGGGCCCAAAACTATCGATCGAGATGGGGAGTAGACTCCCCATACCTCCACGAACCCAGAGAACACACGCCCGAGTTCTCTCATGCTCAGGAGAGTAGGGATAGGGTTCCAGGTGGCCGGGAAACAGGGGAAGACGATGGCTTGCGGAGACACTTGACAAGTCGACAAAACTCAAAACTAACGACACCCACGAGTTTGTGGGGTGGTGAAGAGTAGAACCCGAATGTTGGCGGCGGCGGAGAAGGGTCTGAATGCTCGAAAGCAAGGCGCTAGTATAGGCTCGCCGGGGGTCCTACAGGACCGGGCAACTCAGGCGAAGGCGGGGAATTCTGTTAGTGTGGAAATGAAGAGGAGGGGTTCTAGTTGGTTACCTCTCCAGGAATCGACCCGAGAAGGCCATAGGTGAGAGCAGACACAGAAATCGCCGGAGATTCCAAAGGGAGTAGGGCGGCGAGCTCCGAAGTCACGGAGGAGGAATTGATGGAGGAGGAAGAAAGGTGGAGGCCCGAGGGTGCTAGCCGGAACCTTATATAGGTGGGAGGGAGCTCAAGTCGTCGTTTGTAACTCGAGGGTGGAGAGAAGCCCTCACTGCCCAAATGGGCATTTCATGATTAGTGAGAGGTAGGCGTCGAGTGATAGCATGTTGGACTCGGAGAGACGCGACGAAGATAACAGGCGAAGAATGGGGCAACACTATTGATCACAGAGAGAGAACGATAGGAATAATCTAGGGAGTCGGGGCTGCTCCCAGACTCGCGAACGACTGGAGGAAGGGGATGATCCCCCCTCCGCTGGATCACAGATCGATGGCTGCGATTGCACATGTAAGACCGGATTACCAGCTGTAACGCGTGACAGATGAAAATAAACGGAACTATAGCGTTATAAATGAAATCAATGAGATAAACCTAATAACTATAGTGACACTATATTAAAAGCTTATAAACTCAATTTGGGGGGTCAAATGAACGCCAAAAGCCACCAAATTTGGACCATGTGTTCATAATGATGCATACTACAATGCTATATAATTAGATTCTCGTTTAATACATAATATGGCCATTAATAAATATATAGCTCATAAAAGAGTATAAAAATATATTAATATGAAGGAATTATATGAAAAGCTTATTAATGAGAAACATGTGAGTAAATTCGAGATATAAAACACATTAAGATCCAAATAATCATTCCTTAACAAATAACATATTAATATGAAATAAAATCATATTTTGAGGAGAGAGAAACACTTAAGGTTAATATACACATATATGAACTCAAATACATATTATTAATAACATATTTATCCAAAAAGCTCCAAATAAATATTATCTAATAATATTATCCCATAAATGACCAAATTACACCATTAGCCTTAACTTATCTCCTAATGTGGGTTATTTGTGCAAACACCCCTCCATGAGGGTAAATAGTGATTTCAACCTCAGATTGTGCTCAAAATGCACAAGAAGTCCAAAAATGATCCAAAAGGATGGGAAATTTATGGAAAAGGTCCAATTGGACTAAAAGGCAAAGAAAATCTCAAAAGTGGGTAAATTGCAGGTAAGACCCTGAGTTTCAGTATGTTACACTACCCAACCAACGCTGGTGCTCATGACCAATTATTAATGTAGGAAACATTTTCCAATTTCATCTCATGCAACTCTTAGATAGAGGATATGCACAACTCCTTACCATGATCATATGCATGCCTTTGGGACTAGACTCTCTGAGAATCAATAGTCAAGCATGACCCAAAAGTTGAAATGATAACAATGCACCCCGCTTGAAGGGACCACATTATTACCATCACACTTCTACAAGATAGACAATGCACCTCCCTTAGGGAGCCCACACTTTTTTAATCAAGATTTTCATTTGTGATGCTTTTGGAAAGCATCTAAGACTTGATATTTTATTTGAGGGAATTTTATAAATACATATAATTTATCCAATCATCACATATATAGTACGTATCATGAACATGCTATAACCACAAACAAAAAACATGCAATAAATATAACACACAAGCAATGGTTATGGTCATACTAATATAATTCCTTGGCGCCACAAGAAATTACTACCACCTATGGTCCACATCATATGAAAAATGTTGTTCATGAAGATCTTCACTCAAACCAATCCAGATTGATTTGTTCAACTCTTGAACAAGTCAGACCACCTCCTAGTTTCTTGGTTGGGCTCTTCTGAAGTGATCATCTGGTTCTCAGGTCCAAGTAGCATCTAGACACCTCCATCTAATCAGTTGGACAACAAGTCAATCGATTCATCCTCCTATCATATGGCACCCTTGGTAATCCTATCGATCAGGTCGTCTCATGAGCTGATCATTTTGCCTTTGTGCAGATTGTTATTTCAAGTTGAAACATAAATTAAAACTATCATATTTCTTATTACATTGTATATGGAGAAAACCTCGAGTTGCATTCGAGGGGAAATAGGTAGAAGAGCATTAATTGACATCTAGAAAGGAGAGAGAGTCTTTGGACATAGATCGATTAATAAGAGGAATAAATAACCATAACCATACACACATAGATCTGGGGTTTTGTTCATAACCATACTTCACATCCACCATCAAAACTAGTTTTATGGCAATGTGTGTAAAATTCATATATATAATATATATATTTGTTTGGGTTCTTTATGTGGTGTTAAGTCAGACGTACACATCAACCAGTTTAAATATTCACATTGCATACAATAAATAAAAACAATAAAACCAAAATCCAATCATATTGATTATCCCTAAACATAATTAATTATTGTGGCTCTATTACCACTGTAGGGAAATACGACATCAAATAAGCAATATAAACAAAAATTTCACTGACATATTTCCCATTCACCAGCAGATCACATCAATAACTATGCAATAAGAAGGATGGTTTCACGAAGATATATGTGGTCCTTGAGCAAGTCCATTGACAATCCTCATCGATGTAGATGTGCACTCTATCTTGGACGATGTTTGTGCATCTCTTGATTTCACTTAGACATGTCTAACTGCTCTTCCATGGACAATAGACTTGGATAATTGTTGCAGCGGCTCCTCTGATCCCTCCACAGATTGCAAGTTGATGTTGTCCTCCTAGCAGTAGCCAAAGGACTACTTCCTCTAGAGTAGTCCACATAGAACAACATGGACAGGAAGGAGTTGTCCTTCCTGTTGGTGTAATAGTCACTAATATGCTCCCCCACAACAATGATCCTCAATTGTTTCTCTCATGTGGCTATCCCTCCCTAGTCAGGTAGGACTTGTTCGACCTCTCATGGTTACCACAACCAGAGAGGGAAAAAATTGTCAAAGAAACTGATTCTCAATTGTCTTTCTTTTACTTTGGGAAGCCCCTAGTGCCACTCTATTTATATTAGAGGCTAGGGTTAGTGTTCCCAGTCAGTGCAGGAATTGAAAGGATCGGAAGATCATGAATTTCACAACAATTCTAGAAGTTTTGCAATCTGTGAAAGCCAAGATGGTTGTCTCGCCAAATGGAATGGTTGTTTGGGACATGAGACAATTGTCTCACTTAACGAGACGACCATTTTGCACTTTCCAGTTTTACACTTATGTCAGAAATTCAATTCCAATTAGTGCACATCATTACGTCAGCACCAATCCTAGATGCAATCGAATAGCACCCTCAAAATGGGCATCTGGTGTAAATGAGACGGGCATTTTAAACCATGCCAGGCAGTCATCTCACATAGGTGAGACATGTGTATCATAGCACAGGTCAAACATAAGTCCAATAAATGTACAATACAATCAGCCTGACACTCTAAATGATAGTCCCAACACTTGATATGATTGTGTGGGTGTAACGACCCCGCCTCCTGGTAACCCCCAATTAAGGGAGACCGAAAGGTCGGTGCCGTTATCCAATTAACAGGATCAAAGGTTCGACAACTAATCAATAACAATTATGAAATTCTACTAACTAACTGAAATTTGGTGTAAAATTAAAACTTTACTTACCTTTGGAAACCCTGGAAAACTATCTATCCTAGTCTTGAATTATTCTATCTAATCCTCCTTGCACTTTATTTCTTTTTCCGCAATGTGTCACATTACTGTTTGTTCTTTCAATTGTTGTTCCTAAAACACCGACAAACAAAACGTCGGTCAGTATATCGAAATATACTGGTATGTGGGAACAACTAAAATCTTGCAAATATGGCTAACAATTTAATAATCACAATCAAATTAATTAACAAGCCAATTTACACTTTGCAGTATGACATTCTCCACCAATTTTGCCCTAACCCTGGCATACCCACCTTAGGGTGCCCTTTTGCCAATGACTTATGGCCACCTTCTCAATCCCGAGCTTGGTGCCTGGGGGTCACCACTCATGGTGCCCACTAGTCATGCAATATCATAGGCCACCTTCTCATTCCCGAGCTTGGTTCCTAGGGGTCACCACTCAAGGTGTCCATTGGTCTACCCATCTGGGCCTGACCTTTGGCATCATCCATCAGGGTGGCATGTAGGTGCGAGAATACACACTTCTATTATTAATGTGATAATCATAGTGACTTTATGATTTGCAAGTATGAACATCCAAACAGATAATTTGCATTCAATGCAATTAACCATCCAGAAAATCCTCGGGAAACTAAGGCGGTTATTCATAATTAACCACATACCTGATCCAGAGCAACTTGATTGTCCAAGCAATAAGGATAAAGAATCAATCAATAAGCAATCAACAATATCCTGAAATTAATGCATACGATCCAAGTGTTATAGTTTATCCAGAACATTCTAAAGCTAGACTTGGATTCCACCTTAGGCTTTCTAGATCACATTAGGTTTTTATTAGGGTTTTTGCCTCCATAACACTTTTATCATATTAATTTCTCTCTTAGTTCATAAACCCTAATTTCAACATCATAAGCCCAATTAAAGTCGATTATTTCTATTTTATACCAAAACTACCTTCTTTATCCTTTTAAGTTATTTCAAGGTCAATAGACTAAATTATCACATTTAGTTTCTTTTAGATTAACAACTCATAATTCATGATGGTCTAATTCCCATATGAACTCTATCTATTATTAATTCTACCTTGATTCAATCGAAAACCCTAATTTCTATATTGAGGTTATTTATCCACAAATTATGAACTTTAATGCTCGAAATAGCATATTCTTACTTTAATCATGAAATTAATCAATTAAAGCCATTAATAGTCGAATTAATCAACATTAGGGTTTCAAGGCCCATTAAAGTATATTCATGCATATGAAACTCTAAATTAACTAATTATATGCAAAGTTCATCCTTTTTCTTCCTAATATTCCTTTTTATCATTAACAGGCTAAAATCAAATTTAATCATCTATTAAACCCTACTAATCACTTTAATCATATCAAAATAGGGTTTCTTAATCATCATTACATTAAAGTTAATAACTTCCATTACGTTTCGAATTTCAAAAGGATTCAGGTTTGAATTATATTTTTATTGGATTCCTCTCGTTGTTTTGAGCAAAATTGATATATTATACTTATCGATCCAAGCTACCATTAATTAGTTATGATTTTTTTAAGATTTCACTTACCCGGACCAATGGCAGGCCGCCACGTCACCAAACCCATGCAACGTTGCTGGCTTATTCAAAACATAACTGAATGACCCTTTTGCCCCCGCTTGAGTTGTTGGTCCTTTGATACGCTGAGGGGCAAACTCGTCTGACGCGGGTTGGTCGTCTTCAACCTTCCCGAACCCTAAGATGTCACTGCAGCAGCGATCGAACATCGCCCTACGACCCTCTCCCGACCCCGAAGACCATCAGGGGCAGTCCTCCCACCTCCGCCGCACCTCCTCATGCTCGGCTAGGCCCTCGGCCGTGGCCAAGATGAACAGTTCAGGTCATACGACCTGCAAAACTGCGGCCAGCCCTTCTGCAGGTGAACGTGGAGGTTCAAACACCCAGAGGGGATAGAGGATCGTTCAGGATCGTCGAGGAAGATTCCTACTCCCAACATGATGACTTCTCAGTCCCTGGTCTGCTCCAGGGCTGCTCTACTCTCTCGGTTAGGGTTTCACGTGTGAGAAACAAGAAGAAGGTGAGGAAGAGAGTGGGAGATGCGGAATCTCTCTGCAACTCATCCCAAAGGGTCCACCCCTTTTATAGGGGAGTATCCATGCCTTAGATTGCTTTCCCACAAAGCAAACAAGGTTTCTCCTTATAGGAAAGGGAGTTTCTGTACTTTTGAAGTATCTTTCTCTCTCTTCATGTATATATTTCCATTAGGTATTAGGAATTCAAAATTCCTCTCACCTACTCTCTTTATTGCTTGACTTTTAACCCTTAGGCACGAAAATAAGTTTTCCTTTAATAGCAATTTCTTTCTTTTTAGCAATACCATGTAATACATTAATGGTATACTCACATTATCTTCTTATTTTGCTATTTTGGTATTTTCTCTTTCTTTGCTCTTTATTGGGGTTCCTTGGACCCCAAGAAACTCTATTATTTCGAAATCCTTTTATTGGATACTCATTATCCTTCTAGATGCATCTAAATGCCTTATTCTTCATTATTTCTCATTATCTTGTTTATTTCTTATTAAAATAGTTCTTTTTGAGGATTTCTCTTTATTTCCCTTTTATTTTCCTCATTGGTATTCCTTTTATCATAAGAAATCTTTGGGATACGAAATTCCAACAAGGATCACTTAATTATACATCTTTTTACTTATTTTCCACATTTAATCAATATTTTCATTTTCTTTCTTAATAAAGAAATACTTAATTGATCTTTTCTTTTCTTATTGCTCTCTTTATGCAACTTTGGACTCCTTGGAACCCAAGGAACCCAAGAGGCACGAAATGCATTCTTGGATTACATTCCTTTGCCTTCTAGAGGTGTCTACCTCATCTCTCTTTTCTCAACAACTCAATTATTCATTAATTAATTGAATTTCCTTGTTATTGGGCCCAATAGCCAATAAAGCCCACAAATCAAACAACAAGGCCATTTTAAACGAAATCCATTTATTCACAACAAATTATATCATTATTTGTCCAAAAATCTTTAATATGAGAAATTACATTTCTCACCAAAGGAACCCAAAATTTGGGGTTGTAACAGTGGCAGTCCGATCAGTTGATTTTTTGTGTGAATTGAAATGCATAAACACTATAGTAATCAATTCAATTATCGTTCAAGATCAAACTCCTCTTCTAGAAGAGTTCCTATGTGTGTGACCCTATAAGTCCCATATTACGTCGGTTGTGAATGTCCATAACAACTTATGACATCACAAGCAATGAGTGGTGCCTAGTCACACATCATTGCTACCCAAGTAAATGGAAAGTTGGAGATCAAATTCAACCTAAAATTTGTGTATGGTGTTACAGTGTTTATATAGTTTCTTTTTCACTGATATCCAGATTGAACTAAAGGCATGCAACAATCATACTCATTATCATTGAATCTTGTTTCTTAAACTAGTGCATACTACATCAGATATATGTAAGATCAATATCACATATTGACTCACATGTGTATGGCCATACTTTTCTTAGTCTCACTAATCAATAGGACTTTGGATATCATACTCCTATTGGAGGGACAAATCCCATGTCTATCACTCATAGTCAGTCCCCATTTGTCAAAGTCACCCAATCATCACCTTTTAACAACCCATGTTCCAAAACTACTTTTGATGATGTCACAGCATACCCAATGACATGTGGCGAGTGCTGTGATTTTAGGTCTAAGAACCACAACCACCACCATCACTGTGAGAGATGACTAGGACTTCCATGATGATGGCTTCCATATGTCAGTCTCACAGTGGGTATGTCTAATACAATGTTCTCTAATATGTATTTGTGTACTTGGTTTGATATTTCCATATCATGACTAATGAGACTCTGTCGTCAACCAACTCACACTCTGATATAATGTGATATTGTTGTCTATCTACCTTCAACAATAACAACTAATCAGGGATATAATCAGAATATGTATATGTACCCTTAACATACATATGATCTCATTCTTCCAAGTCATGTACTTAATGACATACATCATTGAGTAATATTATTATCTAGATATTTATTATTTTATTCATTATCTCATAACTTAATATACAAAATAAATCAGAAGTTTCCTTGAATAATTAAATAATTTTCTATTTATGTTGTTACAATGATCACATGATTGGCTTTCTGGACATACATACCAACATTCTCCACCGAGACCTTCTTTCCCATTGAAGGTTTCTGACTAGTACTACAGTCATTGTGTCAAAAATGCTTGCAGACAGAATAAGTTTTTAGAATCCATTCATAATAAAAAATGATAGTATGTGATGTTCCCTTATCGCTTGCAACATCCATTTTTTTAGGAATGTCATTACTCACCGGCATTATCACCTGCATTCTCGCTTACTCTAAAGTCATGAGCTCAAAAGTAGATTTGTCAGTTCTTAGAGGATTTTAAAAATAGGATCCCACTCTAGCAAACATCTTCATGTCCCAGAGCTACAGAGGAAGTTCATGGACATGAACCCATATAGGCATGTCTTCAAGGCAAAAGAGTTTAAGATTATCTCATGGTTTCCATTTCATTAGTAAAAGTGGTTTACCCCTTACAAAGCAGACACTGCCATCAAGAACAATCTCTAAATCTACTTGGTATGAGAACCTAATTAGAAAAAAGCCTTGACCATGATTCATCACTTCGGTAGAGCCCTTCAAAATCCATACCTGAGACAAATATATTTCTAACAAAGGCAAAAAAGGCTTGAATCAAATGACATATCCCTCAAGACAATTTTCCCATCTCTTAGCATTCTTCTCTACCTCCTCTCCTGGGTAAATCAATGTTTTAAATCTCATCTCTATATCAATCTTCTCTAACAATGTATCCGTCTGATTTGTCTTCAAAATCTCCATCAAGGATTTGGAGTTTCTTTTAAAAAGATCAGTAGTACTTTCTCCAGAACCAGGTCATCCTCAGGGCCCGGAGAAGTATGTTGCACAAATGAAGTAGATGCTCCACCGCCAGCCCCAAACACACTATCACTAATACATTGTTAGAGAATCACCATCATGAGAGGAGAGAATTGACTTTATAACCAATGGTCAGTTGATAATGTTGTTCATACATCAACATATTGAATTAATGGCATGCCATCTTCCACCATAACAAATTGCATGCATTTCCAACTCCTTTTTCTAGACCATCCCATTTATGTTTTTCTCCCAAAAAATTGGATGTGTTAGTTTTGTTCATAATGTTGGACCTGGTAGGGATAAACTAAGATCCAATTTGTGCAAATATTCATTCCATGGTATTCCAAGACTCAAAAGGGATACATGTGTTATGAACCTATTAAACACAAATTAATAGTGTTTATCGATGTCACTTTTTTTTTGAAGAAACTCTATTCTTTGGAGATTCTCACTGTGTAGTGAACTTGAGGAATCTCTCCCTCTTTCCATGTTTATATAGATTATGTCAGCTTTATCCCCTATCTAAGGAGAATGACATGCGGAGGAAAACATTCTTGAACAAGTATTAAACAACACAGATGGAAACCCTCCTTCAATCACCATTCAGTCTGGAGATCCTATCAATAGCAATAGTTCTCTTATCCTGCGTATTGTACTTTGAAAAGGAAAACAATCATGTACTCTTCATCCTATTTCCAACTTTGTTTCATATAACTATTTAGCTCCCTCATACAAAGCCTTAATATAATCTATATCCTTTATCACTATTCTTTGTTTTTATCTATTTCTATGAGGCAGTGCATTACCTGTCCCCTCGTCCCGTCGCTCTGGCGTTTAGGGCTCTGGGTAGTGGACGTCTCTCCACCCTTCTAGGGTTTTATCTCTTGCAGGTTCAAGTGCATGGCTTTGTTCTAGTCTTCTCCCTGGATGGCAGCAGAGTTGGTAGATAGGTATGCAGGTCTTCGACTGATGGAGGAGGAGGAGGATCCCATTGATGTTCATCCAGTGGGCAGCGGCGACGAGGATGATCTTACAGAACTGGCCCTGGTGGGTAAACTCCTGACGGAACAAACGTACAACTTCAGAGCGATGGAGAGGACTCTAATTCAGGCATGGAGTCTGAGGGAGAGAGCAGAATTCAAACAGCTAGAATGGGAGGTGTTTATCATCCAATTCACTCACTAGCGAGATCGGGTCATTGAAGGGGCGTCGTAGCACTTTGATGGATGACTGTTGTTGTTCAAAGAGATAATGAAGGAAGAACAACCAGGGCAGGTGATAATAAATAGAAGCCATTTTTGGATATGGCTGTATGGTCTCCCTTTAGGCTATAGGGGGGACTCCACGATCAGAGACATAGCTGGAAGGGTGGGAGAAGTGATCTGTGTTGACACAGACGGATTGGGATGGGAAGCGTCCATCCGCGTTAGGATTCTCCTTGACGTTACGAAACCCTTGAAACGGGTGTTGAAGATCAGGGTAAAAGGGGGATCTATAGCGGAGATAGAGGTGAAGTATGAGTGATTGTCCAACTTCTGCTTCTTGTGCGGCAAGTTAGGGCACATTGACAACGATTGCCATGTGACCACGAAGGTACCTGAGCAAGCACAGTGGTGGGGCAATTGGTTGCGGGCTTCCCCATGGAGGCAGCGACATTCGGAGCAAGGAAGTGCCAGGATCAATGAAAAGATGAAGTGGAAGCTCACCTTCAAGAATGATTCAAGCGGGACACCAACAAAGCAGGAAAGTTCTAGGCACAGTGGTTCAGAAGATGTGTGGGGCGGGCGACAATGCAATGGAGACAGCGGACAGTGTGATTGGCAACGGTGTGAAGGAGACGTCGGGGAATCACAACAATCACATCGAATCAACGCCAACGCCGATGCGACGTGGGGGAAGGAGTGGGGGAACATGAGCAGGGCAGCGGAATGTAGGAAAGCACATGAGGGGGGACACAGCAGGTGGGGAGAGATGGTGTTACAACCCCAATTTTTGGGTTCATTGGGTGAGAAATGTAATTTCTCATATTAAAGATAATTGAACAAAGAATGGTATAATTTGTTTTGAATACATGGATTTTTTTTACAATAGCCGTGATGTCTGTGTTGTGGGCTTTATTGGCTATTGGGCCCAAATAACAAAGAAAATTCAATTAGTAAGGAATAATTGAATATTTGAGAAAAGAATAATGTGGAAACCTCTAGAAGGCAAATACAAAGAGGATTTCATGCCTATTGGGTTCCTTGGGGTCCAAGGAGTCCAAAGTTGTAAAAACAAAGCAATAACAAAAGAAAAAATTAATTATGTATTTCTTTATTAAGAAAGAAAATGAAAACAATGTTAAAATGTGGAAAATGAATGGAAAGAGGTATAAATGAGATTCCTTGGTGAATTTTCATATTCATGAGGT
Source organism: Alisma plantago-aquatica (assembly GCA_963693085.1). Taxonomy (NCBI): domain Eukaryota; kingdom Viridiplantae; phylum Streptophyta; class Magnoliopsida; order Alismatales; family Alismataceae; genus Alisma; species Alisma plantago-aquatica. Next base: position 369,072,691 of record OY856413.1, on the reverse strand, counting down.
TGATAATATTCAAAGGAGTGCCAATGAGGAAAATAAAAGAGAAATAAAGAGAAATCCTCGAAAAGAGCTATTTTAATAAGAAATAAACAAGATAATGAGAAATAATAAAGAATAATGCATTTAGATGCATCTAGAAGGATAATGAGTATCCAATAAAATGAATTTCAAAATAATGGAGTGTCTTGGGATCCAAGGAGTCCCAATAAAGAGGAAGGAAAGAGAAAATACCTATAAAGCAAAATAAGAGAATAATGTAATACATTATTAATGTTTTAGTGGTTTTGTTAAAGGAGTGGTATTTTCTACTTAAGGAAATATAAAAATCCATGGCCAATGAATTAAAAAGGGCAAGTCCAAAGAAAATGAAAGAGGAATTTATAATTCCTAATATCCATATAATAGGGAATATCTAAAGGATAAAGAAGAGAGAGAAAACTTGCTTTCTAAAGAAGGATTTGGATTCCTAATGGGACAAGATCTTGCAGCTTGATAGATGCATATCTTAGGGTGTGAAAACCCTCCTCTATAAAAGTGGTAGAGCTTAGAGGTGAGTTCTGGGGAGTTGCACATATCCTTTCATTCTTCTTCTTCATCTTCTTGGGCAAAACCCTAGCCACGAGAAGAAGAGTTATCCTTAGAATGACGGGAGCAATTAGGGGCCATCGAAGAGTTATCAGGGTAGCTGGATGTACCACGGTGCTAAGGATCAACATGGCCATCATGGTCGTGCCTGAAAGCTATCGCAATAGCCATGGACGGCTGCAAGGTCAGCCGAAAAGATAGGCTTGGCCAGCGCAGGCCAGAAGCTTGGACTGTGAGAGATTGGCATCCATGGGAGCACCAAGGTGTGTCGAAGGTGGAGGCACCACCGCCGGTGGTCGCTGGAACCCAAGAGGGAGAGAAGAAGCCCCGCACCTCACGTCTAGGGTGGCTAGATGCACCATCGCAGGGAAGAAGATGACATGCGGGTCGATTGGATAAGAATACCCCTCCTGAGCATGAAGCAGCAATCCGCGGCCCTGGGGTATAAGAGTCAATTCATCATATTCTCAAAGCTAGCACATTGCATGTTAAATGGACGACGTGGCAGCTTCCGATTGGTCTAAAAAGGTATTTCTTGCAAAAATCATAACTCTCGAATAGTAGCTCGGATGACAAAAGCTTATGCATGAATTTTGCTCTGAAAAACGAGATAAATCCAATTAAAATACATTTAGAGGCTAATTACTCTTGCAATTCGAAAAGTAATGGAAGATAGAAACTTTAATGTATTAATGTTTAAAGAACCCTATTTTGATATGATTAATGTGATTAGTGGGGTTCAATTGATGATTAAAGTTGATATGTGCCTACTAGCTCAAATCCTGGTCCCCTCTGTGGCTTAATGGTTGACCTAGTATATGGCTACCTAGAGGGTAGGTCCATCAGGTCATTGAATGACTTAGTATATGGATACCTAGAGGGTAGGACCATCAAGTCATATTGAGTTAGATATTGGGCTACCTTTGGGTAGTGCCATGCGAATCTACTACCCTATGTATTGGCTACCTGTAAGGTAGGACCATGGGGGTAAAGATCTACCTTTATAGAGGTATCATATAAGTCCACTGCAAGGACAACACAAATTGAGTAGTATGGATTAAAACGTAATCTTGGTTGTTAAATGATTAATTGCATAATTACTTTGTTATTATATTTGCATGATTATTGTCTCCTCCACATACCCACTTCGGCTGATCGACGTTTTGTTTGTCGGCGTTTTAGGTACAAGCCAAATGGACAAACAGTAAATCATCATATTGCGAAATACATAAAGTAAGATGCAAGGAGGACTAGTTAGATTAGTATCTTCATGGATAGAAGTTTAGAAATTCCAATTTTAAAAGGTAAGCAAAGGTTTATTTTCTTACAGCTTTTCAGTTTGGTCTGTTAAAATTTGATAATTGTTCTTGGTTAATTGTCGAACCTTTGATTCGGGTTATTGGTTAACGGCTCTGACCTTTCAGTCTCCCTTAATTGGGGGTTACCAGGAGTCGGGGTCGTAACATTTGGTATCAGAGCATAGGTTCCTCAATTAATCATTAATAATTACTAAATTTTACAAATTCTGTAGAACCCAAGGGAGTTATTATAGGATTATCCGAAAGATTGAGGTGTCTAGAAAAGGATCACGTCCGGAGGCTGGCAATATTTTCCTCCGCACCGCTAGTCGGAATACGAGGACTCCCGGATCTGTGTGACTGCTTGGCCAAAGTCTTAGGGTATGAATCGAAATAAGATACCTTTAGGACTCTCTCATCTTGTTCATCCCTTCTCAACTTCAATTCTGTTAAGGACCTTAAGGATTAGGGTTTCCTCTCTCTTCTCCTCACCCTCTTGAGGTATGGGTAAGGTTGATAAGTATTAAGGAATCCTCCACCAAATTAATAAAAAGAATGTAAATAAGATATCATGGACATAAGCTTAATAGAGTAAGTGTAAAGGAATAAATACATGCTTAGGTCATATGACACGAGTTATCATTGCCCTCAGGAGAGACCTGAGGATAGACCTCCTTGGTAGGAGGATGAGTAGAGAGAGTTAGTCTTGGAGGTAGAGACTTCCATTAGAAGTAGAGACCTAGCACATCCTTTGAGGATGATGTTAACCCTAACCCTAAGGGAAGGTTAGAGAGAGAGATGACATGATGAGTTAGATGTCATGGTTGACCGAGTGTTTGGTTGGTCACGCCTTTGGGATGCCATAAGAGGGTAGATGACCTAGTACCTTTGGCGACCCAACCCTGGAGAGGGTCATGCATGCCATAGCAAAGGATAGCTCCTTCGTGGATGAGGTTAGAGGAGAACTTATACAACCCTATGGGCTTGTGCAAGTAGGTTATAGCTTTCACCCTGAGTACGTTAGTAGTGCTGATAGTAGGATGCAACCTTGGAAAAAGGAATCATAATGGATGGCTTATGAGATAAGCATAAGGGGTTATGGATAATCTTGAGTAAACATAAGTTCGAGCATAGGCTTGACTCAGGTAGGGACATGCTTATGGGGTTGATCCTTCATGAAGAAAGGACCTCTTATAGAGAGGTTGGATTATCCCTAGAGAGAGAGAAGACCCCAGCAAGAAGGTTTGAATCCTAGACTCCAGGATACAAGGAGAAGTCAGAAGTTGAGGATGATGCGACCTAAGTGGATGATAGTGGTCACCACATGCTTGATCCCTAGAGGTTGATGATGTCTTGGTTGCCATGGGACGGACCAAACCCTTGAGAGAAGATGAAGCTTCTGGTACCAATGTGCCTACGGTATAGGTGTTTACCTTCTAAGGTAGGAAGAAGAGTTCCTTAGACCTAGAAAGGTTTAGTAAACAGGTTACGAGGCCTTGTATCTTGTTGGTTGTCCTTGAGGAGGACTCAACTTTAAAGTGTTGATCAAGGAAAAGATGACAGGAAGTGTATGTCATACTCGTTACATGTTTGGTTTGCAGTTAAGAGATAGAGTATGCAGTTGGACACCTACAAGTGAACCTAGGGTCTCTAGGCCTAAGAGGGGAAGTGGTATACCTAATGCTCATGACGAGAATTAAGTTTTAGTTTTGAGCATGGTACTCCTCATGTATAGAGGGAAGGGGAAGCCCCTTAAGTTTAAGGTATGTTTGATGAACCCCTCACAGCTAGGTGGATGATAAAGGAAGGTATGATCTCGATCCAGCATCGGCGAAAGAGGACAAGTATGACTTAGCATGGTTTAGTAGGTGATCTGCTTGTGCCTTAATAGCTTGCTAGGGTTAAGTAGGCTCATGTGGATGTAAAACCTAGACCTAAGAGCTTTTGTGACCTTGTTGTCAAGAGATGGTTTTCCTCCCTTCCTGGGAGAGCGACCCCTTTAGTAGGGTGTATATCAGTTTTGCTGGTTTAAGGTAACCTAAAGAGGTCTCAAAGGATCTTGAGAAGCTAAGTGAAAAGTATATGGTAGGAGAATGAACCTGTAGACCCATTGATATCCATCTCTAAGTGCATACGGATGAGTTACCATGGAGGTAACCAGTAAGGGGCCTGACCAAGGTGGACAGGTCACCATGACCCCTATGAAAGGAGGAAAGTCAGCCCATGAATGCAGAGAGAGAGATGATGAAGGCTTGGGTAAGGTTCTAAGTTGGACATGTACTATAAATGGAGAATCCTAAGTCTATCCTAGGGTCAGGTAGGGATAAGACCGATGAAAGTAGGAGTTACCTAATTCCCCAGTTGCACATGACCATAGGGTCGGGGGGTAACAACTATCATTGTCTGAGGGCCATGGGTTAGGAAATTGATCACCTTCATGAACTCATAGGACCCAAACGGCAGATGAGTAGGGCACTGTCTTGATGCATGAGGGAAGAAGGATGACCCCAAAAGTGCCGACACCCTATAGACCTAGAGGAGATGACTAAGGATTGTGTGTGGATCCAAGTAGGTTCGAGACCAGTTTTCCATGGAGGAAATTTTGATATCATGATGTTTGTGATGTAAAGACATAAGTTGCACGTTTCAACTTAGATTTGAAGGTGTACTGTCAAGGTGGGATGTACCATCTCTACTCTTGGAATGGGAAGAACTCGGTATTTGGACGGCCGCCAAATGCTTATTTCTTCTTGTTATGGGAGTGAGAGATAGGACAGTATGCATGCCATACACCAAGGATAAAAGATGATGTGAGTTGGAACGTTGCTATGAGGTATGAGGACAGAGAAGATAACATACCCTGGTAAAGTGAATGATACATGGATGGTTGGCAAACTCTAGAGAGAAATAAGGTGGTCATCTTATAAGGATGTTTTTAGCATGAGCGATGAGTTATACCAGGTTGAATTCAAAACCAAGAGGTGAGTCTTACAAGGTTGAGTTTGATCACCATGTTGATGAGAACAGAGAGTGTACTTGATGAATACAGACCTAGAGTTGAGATGGGATGATAATCGGAATATATAGAGGTGTATGTTACCTTATACCTAAGGATGTGAAGTGGTAATGGATGCTCTGGTTGAGTTATAGCTGCCTAGTTTGTCTAGAAGAGGTTTTTTGGCTAACCCTAAGTTTGGAAAAGGAGATATGTGTGGCTAACACTAATGTAATGAGATCAGTTAATGGATGTTTGGTTAGCCAATCTAGTCCTTGATGCAATAAAAGGATGGTGGTAGAACCTCAGATGCACTTCTTTGGAAAAGAAGGTGATGAAACCCCGACTAGAGTGGTTTAGGGTTTCAGACGAATCGATCTTGAGGAATCATGACATACAGGAAATCATGATTGAAGATCACCATACACTGTGGTTCTACCAAGACAGTAAATGGCAATAGCACTTTGGATGCTTAAGATGAAGTTGCATGTGGTACATGGCAATGCAAGCCAGGAGGTAAAGGACGAACCCCAGTAACCCAATGTATCGATATAGAGGACAAAAGAGTCCATGAGAGGAAATGGGAGTTCATCACTATGGATGTTGTGATAGGTCTCCCCTAGACCAAGGAAGGTCGAGATGCAATATGGGTTATGGTATATCTCCTTACCTAGATGACATGAGAAAGGAAGAGTTCTTTCAAGTGACAGATCTGGTTGAACTACCCATGAGAGAGATGGTTCAACTAAACCATGAAGTGGGTCCAAAGGTTCTTGAGATTGACCTAAAGGTTCCCTTCCAAAAGGTGGAAGTAGGTACATGCAGAACTCGATGTTAGTATAGTTCATCACCCATAACTAATGGTTAGTATGATCCAGACTAAAGGGTCTGATGTGAGCATATGTGCTCATTTAGGGTGATGTCTAGAGACAATTCTTTTTCTATGAAAGATGTGAAGATAACCACCATAGCCAGTATTGGGATTTAAAGAAGCTCTGTAAGGGAGGTTGTGTCAGTCACCACCAGTAAGGTGATGTTGGTGAAAGGACCACAGTGTGTGTAGATGAAGTCGTTTTGATCATGCAGGGGCTGAAAGGAGTCTAGAGATGACAAGAGTCGCAAGCAGATGCAAAGTAGATTGACATGCAGTTCACTGTGGGAGAATATGTGACGTGAAAATCCGACCCCCCTAAGTTATAGCTAAGAGAGCTGAGTCCCCGATGCATGACATGGTTTGGTGGAAAAGGTTAAGTTTGATCTTACCCCTTAGGATAAAGTAATGTGTGATGAGTTCCATGTGTCAAATTTAGAGCACTATGTGAGGCACCCCGACCATGTGTTGAGCAATGAACCTAGTGAGACCCAAGGGAGGCTGAAATGGCCTGAGTCACCTCTGCAGTTTATAGACGCCAGGATGAAAGAACTCAGAGAAAGGAATATGTGATGATAAAGGTTCTTTGGAGACGCCATGAGTATGGTAAAGACACATAGGGGCCAATGATGGACATGGAAAAGTCTTATCCTGAATTGTTTGTTTGGTTGATAGAATTTTGAGGACAAAATTTCTATAAGAGGGGAAGGATGTTACAACCCCAATTTTTGGGTTCATTGGGTGAGAAATGTAATTTCTCATATTAAACAAAATTGAACAAAGAATGGTATAATTTGTTTTGAATACATGGATTTTGTTTACAATAGCCTTGATGTCTGTGTTGTGGGCTTTATTGGCTATTGGGCCCAAATAACAAAGAAAATTTAATTAGTAAGGAATAATTGAATATTTGAGCAAAGAATAATGTGGAAACCTCTAGAAGGAAAATCCAAAGAGGATTTCGTGCCTCTTGGGTTCCTTGGGGTCGAAGGAGTCCAAAGTTGTAAAAAGAAAGAAATCAGAAAAGAAAAAAATAATTATGTATTTCTTTATTAAGAAAGAAAATGAAAACAATGTTAAAATGTGGAAAATGAATGGAAAGAGGTATAAATGAGATTCCTTGGTGAATTTTCATATCCATGAGGTTGCTAATATTCAAAGGAGTGCCAATGAGGAAAATAAAAGAGAAATAAAGAGAAATCCTCAAAAAGAGCTATTTTAATAAGAAATAAACAAGATAATGAGAAATAATAAAGAATAATGCATTTAGATGCATCTAGAAGGATAATGTGTATCCAATAAAAATAATTTCGAAATAATGGAGTGTCTTGGGATCCAAGGAGTCCCAATAAAGAGGAAGGAAAGAAAAATACCTATAAAGCAAAATAAGAGAATAATGTAATACATTATTAATGGTTTTTGTGGTTTTGTTATTGGAGTGGTATTTTCTACTTAAGGAAATATAAAAATCCGTGGCCAATGAATTAAAAAGGGCAAGTCTGAAGAAAATGAAAGAGGAATTTCGAATTACTAATATCCATATAATTGGGAATATATAAAGGATAAAGAAGAGAGAGAAAACTTGCTTTCTAAAGAAGGATTTGGATTCCTAATGGGACAAGATCTTGCAGCTTGATAGAAGCATATCTTAGGGTGCGAAAACCCTCCCCTATAAAAGGGGTAGAGCTCAGAGGCGAGTTCTGGGGAGTTGCACGTATCCTTTCTTCCTTCTTCTTCATCTTCTTGGGCAAAACCCTAGCCATGAGAAGAAGAGTTATCCTTAGAACGACGGGAGTAACTAGGGGCCAACAAAGAGTTATCAGGGTAGCTGGATGTACCACGGTGCTAAGGATCAACATGGCCATCGTGACCGTGCCTAAAAGCTCTTGCAACAGCCCTGGATGGCTGCAACGTCGGCCACGAAGATAGGCTCGGCCAGAAGTTTGGACCACGAGAGATTGGCATCCATGGGAGCGCCAAGGTGTGTCGAAGGTGGAGGCACCACCGCCGATGGTCGCTGGAACCCAGGAGGGAGAGAAGAAGCCCTGCACCTCACGTCTAGGGTGGCTGGACGCACCGTCGCAGGGAAGAAGATGACCTACGGGTCGATTGGACAAGAATACCCATCCTGAGCATGAAGCAACAATCTGCGGCCCGGGGGTATAAGAGTCAATTCGTCATATTCTCAAGGCTAGCGCATTGCATGGTAAATGGACGACGTGGCAGCTTCTGGTTGGTCTAAAAAGGTATTTCTTGCATAAATCATAACTCTCGAATAGTATCTCGGATGATAAAAGTTTATACATGAATTTTTCTGAGAAAAATGAGATAAATCAAATAAAAATACATTTAGAGGCTAATTACTCTTGCAATTCGAAAAGTAATGGAAGATAGAAACTTTAATGTATTAATGTTTAAAGAACCCTATTTTGATATGATTAATGTGATTATTGGGGTTCAATTGATGATTAAAGTTGATATTGACCTGTTAATCATAAAAAGATACATTAAGATCGGAAAAGATGAATCTTGCATGTAAATAGTTTAATTGAAAGTTCATGTGCATGAATAGGCTTTAATAGGCCTTGAAACCCTAATGTTGGTAATTAGGATTATTAATGACTTTAATTATTTGATTTCATGTATAGAACTGAGTTTCCATGGTTATAAGCTATTTCGAGCATTAAAGTTCTTAATTTGTGGATAAATACCCTATATGTAGTAATTAGGGTTTTCTTATGAATAAACGGTGGAAATGATGGTAAAATGAGTTCATATGCTAATTAGACCCTAATGAACTTTGAATTGATGATAGATGCATATAATGAACTTGTCATGGATCAAAAGGATAAAAATAGTAGCTTTAATGTAAAAGAAGCTTAATGAGAGTAATTGATGGTTAATGGTACTCGTAATCTGAGAATATGGTTATATGTTTTTAAGATAACCTTACTATTGAAGAATAGAAGAGATATTTGGGTTTATGAGTAATGGCATAAAATCAAGGTTTAATAAGGGAAAAGATGAAGGGAAACCCTAATTGCAAAATGAAACCCTAAAATGGATACAGAAACCCTAGAAAGTGAATCCAAGTCAATAAAGTAGATTCTTGATAAAGTGTGTAATAAATAGAGTACATATTCTTTTTAGGAATTATGTGATTGTTGAATTACTTGGGTTGCATGGTTGGTTGGATTTTCTTAATGCTTCTGAAATCATCAAATCAGGTATGTGGTTACGCTTATGAATATATATCGAGTTAGTTTTCCAAAGTTTTTCGAAGTTTTCATCGATGACTTGGAATAAATTGTTGGATGAAATTTAGTTCATGCAAACTATAATGTGGCTATGACTATCACATAAGATATGTGCCTACTAGCACAGATCCTAGTCCCCTCTGTGTCTTAATGGTTGACCTAGTATATGGCTACCTAGAGGGTAGGTCCATCAGGTCATTGAATGACTTAGTATATGGCTACCTAGAGGGTAGGACCATCAAGTCATATTGAGTTATATATTAGGCTACCTTTGGGTAGTGCCATGCAACTCTACTACCCTATGTATTGACTACCTGGAAGGTAGGACCATGGGAGTAAAGATCTACCTTTATAGAGGTATCATATAAGTCCACTGCAAGGACAACACAGATTGAGTAGTATGGATTAAAACGTAATCTTGGTTTTTAAATGATTAATTTCATGATTACTTTGTTATTATATTTGCATGATTATTGTCTCCTCCACATACCAACTTTGGCTGACCGACGTTTTGTTTGTCGGTGTTTTAGGTACAAGCCAAATGGACAAACAGTAAATCGTCATATTGCGAAATACATAAAGTAAGATGCAAGGAGGACTAGTTAGATTAGTATCTTTATGGATAGAAGTTTAGAAATACCAATTTTAAAAGGTAAGCAAAGGTTTATTTTCTTACAACATTTTAGTTTGGTCTGTGAAAATTTAATAATTGTTCTCGGTTAATTGTCGAACCTTTGATCTGGGTTATTGGTTAACGGCTCTGACCTTTCGGTCTCCCTTAATTGGGGGTTACCGGGAGTCGGGATCGTAACAGATGGAGAGTGGGAGGGAGTGGGGCAACAGGGGGTCGTTGATGCTGTAACGAGGACATCGCAGAGTTGGGTGGACGGAGGATCGTTGCCACGATGGCAGGGATGGGAGGCCGTGACACTCACATGAACGCAGCAACAGGGACATGCCAGGCACCATGGAAGAGGTGGTAGGGGACTCTACAGAGGCGGGGCAAACATTGTCGAGCGCGAGGGGAGGCGGGTTGACGTTGGTGGAAGAGGGGGAAGGCATCACTGGCAGCGAGACGTAGAAACAACGCAACGACGTGGGGAGTTCTGCTGAACGACGAGGCCAGGGCAGCAAGGAGGACATGCTACAGAGCTCATACGTGCACCATACTGGGGAGGTGTCAGGGGCTACATTTGTGCATGAGGCGTTAGGGGCAACAGGGGATCGGGAGCTGCATGGGGTGAGCGGAGGAGGGTGGGTGATGGGGAAAGGCAGATCAGCAACGACGGGGGCGGATGCTACCCACCATGGAGCCGGAGACTCATATAATAGCAGGTTACTACACCAAGAAAGGAACGGGGTAGGAGAGGAAAGGCCTTCTCTCCATGTGTGTGACAAAATTGAAGAACAAGCACCTATTATGGGAGTAGAGGAGGTGACACTCGACGAGGGTGGGCACCAATACTATGACGATGAAACTTTGATGCGAATGAAGCCATCACAGCAATGAGAGCCCGATGGATAGAATACATCCAAACCATGGGGTGAACAACGTGCTATTATAAGAGCTCAAAGAAGACAGGCAGTAGGGACTAAGTCAAAATAGGGTGCCAACTCAAACAAAGCAAAGAAGAAGCATCATCCTTGGGTGTATAAGATGAACAGAGGTGCCCGTCTTGGCATTCTAGAGAATGAGGTGGTGTGGGAACAAACGACAGGGAAGAGGGACATAAATTTAGAACTTTGTGATATGGAGCTTGATGATTTCTCTACTGCAGGTACTAGTGAGAAAAAGGCAAAACAAATAAATCCATGTGGTCCCAAATCAAACGGGGTCTATGCGACCCAAGTAGAGGAGAGTGGCGGTGTCCAATCCTGTGAAGGACAATGAAACTCTTCAGTTGGAACTGTCAGGTATTGGGCGACCCTAACACGGGTACAGCTCTCCGATCTTGGTGTTGGAGAGAGTGCTCAAACATAGTTTTTTTTATGGAAACTATGATTGTAGGAAAGAAACTCGAAGGAGTCCAAAAAATTTGCGGCTACAAATACGGTTTATGCATCTCTAGTGACGGTCGGGCAGGGGCATAGGTTTCTGGTGGAAGGACACTGAAGTTGAAGTGCTCAACTACTCAAATAGACACGTTTCCAGCCTTGTTAGAGACAGAGTTACAGGAATCACTTGGCGAGCCATTGGAATTTATGGTTGGGCGGACCAGTAAAGCAAATCAAAAACCTGGGACTTGAAGAGAAGACTAAAATCTGAGGTTGAAGAACCGGTGATTTTCTTTGGTGATTTTAATGAGATCGTCTCAAACAGTGAAAAAAGTGGGGGCCCACCACGGGAGGAAAAGTTCATGAACAAATTCCAAGATACCATTGATGATTGCGGACTGGTGGATCTGGGTTCTGAAGGAAATATTTTCACATGGAGAAGGGGGCTTTCTGAGAGGACTCTAGTACAGGAACGTCTGGACAAGTATCTACCCGAGCTCAGTTGGTGTGATCTCTTCAACCACTATAAGATCATCCATTTGCCTATATACAAATCGGATCATGGTCCTATTATCTTGAAGGCAGAAAAGAGGGACATGAAGAGAGGAAGGAGAAGATAGTACTTTGCATTCGAACCTATGTGGGCCGGTGAGGAGGATTGTAAAAATATTATCAAAGAGGCATGGACATCTACTAGAAGCAATGACATTAAGGCAAAGATAAACTCTTGCAAAGTTCATCTCAATGTGTGGGCTGCAAATAAGTTTGGGAACAGGAAAAAGAAGATCAAGGAACTTGAAGATGAGCTAAAAAGAGTTCAATCTCGACCCCCAAATCATGACATGCTTCAAAGAGCCGATGATACATCTAAAGAACTACAATATTGGCTCCTGAAAGATGAGGAATATTGGGCAGCAAGGGCACGGGTAAAAGAATTGAAGGAGGGAGACCGTAATACGGATTACTTTCACCAAAAGGCTTCTAATAGAAATCGGAGAAATTGGATTACATGTCTTGAAGATGAGAAGGGTGTCCTTAGAAAAGATGATGACAATTTTGCAGCTATCATTTCCAAATACTTCTCTCAACTATTCAAAACCAGCAATCCAATGGGTTTTGAGCAAGCTTCTAGAGGCATCAAGAAGATGATAAATGACGAGCAAAATACAAATCTTGAAAGAAATATTACAAATGATGAAATCCGGAAAGCACTTAATCAGATGCATCCGAACAAAGCATCGGGGCTGGATGGGATGAAGGCGATGTTTTATCAAAATTACTGGATCATTGTGGCGCAAGACGTGTCAAACTATATCAAGGGTTGGTGGAAAGGGGATCGCAGCATAGAGGAGATGAATGATACCTTAGTAGTGTTGATACCAAAAATTGAGAAACCCACTAAGGTAGGGGACTTCCGCCCTATCAGCTTGTGCAACGTTCTTTATAAGATGGCCTCTAAGGTGATGACAAATAGATTAAAACCTCTTATGAACAACATCATATCGGAGAACTAGAGTGCTTTTATACCGGGGAGGATGATAACCGATAATGCTCTTATCGCATATGAGATCTTCCATGCCATGAAAAGGGATAGAGGAAAAAAGAAAGGCAGTCTAGCGCTGAAGTTGGACATGTCCAAAGCTTATGACATAATTGAATAAAGTTTCCTAAATCACATAATGGAGAGGATGGGCTTCGGGGTGAAGTGGAGGGACAAGATTCATCACTGCGTAACATCTGTCTAACACATGTTTGCCATCAATGGGGACCGAACCAGGAAAACAAAGCCTGCACGGGGACTTTGCCAGGGTGACACTCTTTCCCCCTACCTTTTTATTATATGTGCAGAAGCTTTCTCCACCTTATTAAGTACTGCTACATGTGACAACCTAATACACGGAATCACCCCATGTAGAGGGGCGCCACGCATATCTCACCTTTTCTTTGCAGATGACAACATCCTTTTTGCTAGAGCAACCTCGTCTGAATGTTTGAAGATAGCTGAAATTATCAGCCAGTACGAATATGCATACGGGCAACAAATTAACTTATCCAAGATGGAGGTCGTTTTCAGCAAAGGGATGACGGAGACAAAGAAGGATGAACTAAAGGGGGTGCTGCAAGTTAGGGAGGTGGACTGGCATGCAAAATACCTAGGGCTCCCAACGGCCATAGGCAGATCGAAGAAGCAGGTGTTCAGTTTCATAAAAGAAAGAATATGGAAAAAGCTACAAGGTTGGTCCGAGAAACTACTATCCAAACCCGGGAATGAGGTCCTCATTAAGGCAGTGGCACAAGCTATCCCAACATATGTGATGAGTATTTTTCAAATCTCAGAGGGCACTCTTGATGAGATCCAAAGCACAATAGCAAGATCCTGGTGGGGAGCAAAAGGAAATGAGAGGAAGCTAGCTTGGACGAGCTGGGAGAATATGTGCAAACCAAAAAGGTTGGGACGCCTTGTTTTTAGGAATTTCCATATCTTCAACCAAGCCCTCCTTGCCAAGCAGCTATGGAGGTTAGGGGTCAATTCGAATTCCCTTGTACATAAAGTATTGAAGGCCAGATATTTTCTGATAACTTCTCTTTGGGAAGCTAGGAGAGGCTACAATCCCAGTTACACATGGAGGAGTCTATGGGGGGCGAAGTCTTTGCTAAAAGAAGGGACTGAATGGAGAATAGGCAATGGGAAATATGTGGACATTTGGGAGGATGTATGGTTTCTGGGGGAGACGGATACTCTTGTGCGTTTCAAGCCTCGGGATGACACACCCTATGGGAAAGTACAAGATCTAATGACATCGGGTGAACATAAGTGGGACACTATTCGGTTGGAGGAGTGCTTCCCGACGAGATATGTAGAGAAAATATGAGCTATCCCCCTTAGCATAGGGGAACAGAGTGATGCATGGTACTGGTGGCCAGAAAACAAAGGGAATTCCATAGTTCGTTCTGCGTACTGGCTCGATATGCTTGCCAAGGTGGAAGCAAGAAGACATGCAGTGCAGCAAGGAGAAAAGTTATGGCAACGTATATGGAAAGGGGGATGGATGCCCAAGGTTGCACATTTCCTGTGGAGGGTATGCACTGGAGGCTTAGCAACCAAAGGAAGGCTGTTTGACCGGCACTGCACCGACAATGGGACATGTCATCTCTGTATGTCAAAAAAGGAGTCCACATCACACATTCTTTTCCGCTGTCCAAACGCAACTGAGGTATGGGATCTCATGGAAAGGGGGACTCAACAATGGGTGGATGATTACAAAGATGAAAATATAAACGTCACAATAGGGGCAACGCTGGAAAGAGTAGACATAGAGGTGCTCGTGGCAGCCATGTGGGTTATCTGGAGATGGCGGAACAAAAGGGTCTTTCAAGACGGCGAGGTACAATGCAACTTCTTATTTCGGTCAGCCTTGGCAATGATTCCATTTGCAAGAAGTGAGAAGCACACGAGGAGGACTAGAAGCGCACAACAGGCAAGGGCCGCAACACCAAAATGGATCAAGGCAGCTTGGGGAAGGGTAAATATTAATGTGGATGCTACACGTGGAGAAGATGGGGTGACAACCATTGGAATGGTGATGCGAGATAGCGAGGGCGCCTTGATGGATGTGGTGGGTGAGAAGGTCAGCAATGGTATGGGCATAGCAACGACAGAAGCTTTTGCTTTGAGAGCAACACTCCAATGGGTGAGCATCTATGGTGTGGGATAGGTGGAAATGGAATCAGATGCTCTTGAAGTAGTCCAAGCTTGTAGTGATCTCACGATGAGAAGAGATTATGTGGGTGTCCTAGCTAAGGACATCATGGTCTTAAATAGTCAGTTTTCTTTCTGTAGTATTTCTTATGTAAGTCGTCTTTGTAACAAGCTTGCCCATGAAGTTGCCACTATGGCGCGAAGGGGACAAGTAGGTAGATTTTCCTTTTATCAATTTTTTCCTTCTTGTCTTGTAATCATTGCTACGACTGATGTAGCTTAATTAATTTATGACGGGGGGTCCCAATCATAGGATCCTCCATCCTTCCTCAACAAAAAAAAATCTATTTCTATGAGTCACCTAAGTAGGTATCTTGCTATGGAATATGAGGTGAATGTTCTCTGATAAGATCATACATGGAGTCTTGTCCCTACTCCAAAAGATAAGGATATTGGTGGATTTAGATGGGTTTACTTTATGAAAGTAAGGCTTTCAGTATTGTTGATCATGTCAAGGCCGGCTAGCTACCAAGGGATATACTTAAGTATATGGAGAAGACTACCTCATAATCTTTTCTCCAATAGCTAGAATTTCATCTATTTGAGTTTTTATTTCCATAGCTGCTCATATTTCTTGGTGTCTACATTAGCTTGATATTAAGAACACTTTCCTCCATGGTATTTTGTCTAAGGAAATTCATATGGAACAACCTCTTTAGTTCATTTCTCAAGGAGAATATCATCTTGTTTATATGCTTCATAAGTTACTCTATGGGCTTAATAACTCTTCACAAGAATTATTTGACAAGTTTAGTAACAAACTCCTAGAATTTGGTCTCCTAAGTAGGGTTTGATCTTGATCATTCATTATTCTATTAGTGAGGATCCTCAGGTGTTGTTCTTCTTATTGTATATGTTGATGATATTTTTTTAGCTGGAGGGGTGTTCTACAGCTCAAACAATTTCTTCAAAGTAGATTTCACACTAAGGACTTAGGTCCCCTAAAATAGTTTCTCAATATTGAAGTGTCTAGATCCCTAGAAGGTATTACTATATCACAAAGGAAATATTCTCTTGATTTAGTTGAAGAAACATGCCTACTTGGAGTGAAACAAAAAGATAATCCAATGGACCCTAGAGTCAAGTTATATAAGGAGCAGGCAGAGCCACTTGAAGATAAGTGGAGGTATATAGATTGGTTGGAAAACATAATTATCTCACTATCATTCATATAGATATATCCTTTTCTACTACTGTGGTTAGTCAATTTATGGATAAACTACGTACTAGTCATATGGAGGTTGTCATTCAGATTCTTTGATATCTTAAGAAGAGTCCAGGAAAAGGAATATAATACTCAAATCATGGACATCTCAAAGTACAGGGATTCTGAGATGCTGATTGTGCAGGATGTGTTGATGATCGTAGGCCTATTTCAAGATATTATGTATATGTGGGAGAAAGTATAGTATGATGACTAAGCAAAAAGCAAACTATTGTAACACGACTGAGTTGTTGAATGTAAACATCGACCCATGGCTCATGCAACTAGAGATCTCTTATAGACCAAGATCACCCTACAAGAACTTGGATATATATAGTACAAGGCTATGGAGCTACATTATGATTACCAATTTGTTGTCCACAATGCTTCAAATGCAATATTCCATGAAAGAACTAAACACAAGGAGTTTGATTTTCATTTCATTTGAGAAAAGATATGAGATTAGAATATTGTGCTTGTTCCAGTCTAATCAAAAGACCAAGTGGCATATTTGTTTTTACTAAATCTCTTAATGGTTTTCGGGTCAAATTCTTATGTAACAAGGTTGTTGTCTATGATATCTATGTAACAACTTCAAAGGGAGTGTTAGAATAATAAGAATTCGTTATTCATTATTCTTTAATTATATTCCTCTATATATATGGGATTAGTTGTAAATTGTGTCATTCGGTTATTGTACACCACCCAAGTCCGTATATATACAACTTTATGCGACACTCCACGCCACTCAAGCGAGATTACTCAAAACTTAACTGTGGAAGCAAGATTAAAAACAAGTTGCTAAAAAATACTGAAAATTAAAAAATGATTTCATTAAACCCCAAAACAGAAAAAACCATTCTTTACCAGTCTTGACAGGACACAAAGTAAATACACTGACATCTACTTACCATGTATGCCATCATATAGATTACAAGAAAACTTGTCATATATATATATATATATATATATATATATATATATATATATATATATATATATATATATATATATATATATACATATATATACATATATATATATGGGCCCATATTTATTGCCCGTGCGGGTAGCTACCCGCGCACCCTTCAGACCACTTTTTTAGAAAAAAAAATCACAATTGCAGAGGAGCATTTTATCTAGCTTCCCAAAAAATTTCATCCAAAAATAATATCATTTTCCCCACCAAAAACGAAAAACCCGTCCTTATATATATCTGTTGAATATTTTGTAAAAAGTTTCTCTTTTAGTTGAGTAGTTACTTTCTTATCACCATAGTTACTTTTTTGACAGAAGAGTTATTTTCATGGCCAGAAGAGTTACTTTTTTGGCTACCGGGTAGCGAAATTCCAGGCTACCCGCGTGGGCAATGAATGAATGCCCTATATATATATATACACACACACACATCAAAAGGGGCATGAACCAAAGCATGCCCAAAACTATCCCAAAGACCTGAGTGTATAAGGAGGACTCTAGAACTCTAAACAAAAGACAAGCATCAACACCTCCAACCTTATCAGCTATTGGACTTCATGTTGCTGCTTCTCTCCTCCTCATTCATGTCCACTTAAAAGGATGTGGGGAACCCACGGGGTGAGATCCAAATCTCAGCGGGAGATATAACCCTCGACCAACATTATTTTTAACATATATATGAATAACTAGAGTAAAGCTATTATTATGATAGGCATATTCAGATGCATGATATGTTCAAGTTAGATTAGCACAGGCAATTTTTACTTAGATTATGGAACATATTATCATTATGAAAGGAATACGAATAAAATATATATATACTACCATTTGTACTGCATTTAAACAAGCAAGGCCTCATCCAATGTTTTCATATTTGTTTCTAAGAAAATTTACTACACGAGTGGTGACATATTTGATTCTTCACTGAGGATTTGAGTTGTACCACCCAAATCCAACAAACCACTACTAAGTCAAAATTGGTTCCATACAAGGTCAATGGAAGAGATAGAATCCACGACTTAACCAATCCTCATGTTCAGTACACAAGTACACCGCGAAGACATATCAGTCAGCTGCAACCAGCAACATATAGTCAATATGTGAAAATCCTAGCCCGCCTTGGTACATGTCACGACGCTTGTGAAATTGAGCTATGGCCCATAACCGCACTCCTTCCAGGGTATGGCTTGCATCTAGGGATGAGCATTGGGTCGTGTTATATTGGTTTTTGTTTGTCCCAAATACAAACCCACATTTTAAAGTGGGTCATGGGCCCAAATAAAATAGAAAAATGCCAGCCCGTACTTGACCCATTTGAGAATGCTAGGTTTCAGGCCGGATTTTGGTTTTCCCATATAACATCTAATGAGCATACTAAATTTTGCTAGATCGAACTTGTTAACATGAAAACTAAACTAGTATAATATGTATTTTGTGATCAACCTTCAAGGAATATATATATTTTTTGAAAAATGTTGTCAGATTATGTATATCTTAATTGTTTGATCCCCTAAAACAACGAACGGATATTGAAAGAGGAACAAATCATTTTCTCATACATGTGAATGTTTGAGACTTAAAATATGTTTAATCTACAATGTTGTGGTGTTTTCTTCTCATCTGATATGTATATAATATGAAATGGGTTTTGGAAGGGTAAAAGATCATTTGTCTCCTACATGTGGGCGTAGAGCAAAAAAATGAACATAATCTACTATGCATTGAGCAAAATATCATTTGTCCCCTACATGTGGATAGAGTGAGATCAAAATAAAGAAATTGAGTATGTCTATCCATGTGAATGATTGTTACTAGTATAAATTCACTAATCATGTTGATTGATTACAGATTATCCATGTTACCAATGGTTGGATACATAATACATATTGCATCTAGAAATCTATATGTTTTTCTTTCAAGACAAAGATAGATGTATACATGTACATAAAATCTAATGTGGGCATTCATGTTTACGGTCATGGGTTTACCTCTATCCAAACCGAGTCCAAATAAAATATGGGTTTTAATTTTAGGCCCATCCCACCCATATTATAAATAGAGTTTGGGTCTGGATCGGGTTATGTGGGTTGCTTCGTGGGTTGGATC
The DNA here is from genome assembly GCA_963693085.1 of Alisma plantago-aquatica. Taxonomy (NCBI): domain Eukaryota; kingdom Viridiplantae; phylum Streptophyta; class Magnoliopsida; order Alismatales; family Alismataceae; genus Alisma; species Alisma plantago-aquatica. The sequence continues at coordinate 369,053,645 of OY856413.1, read as the reverse complement.
AAGACGACCCAACCCATGCTCATCCCTACCCGCATCCAATCCTATGAAATCTCATAAGTATAATATCACTGAGCTATGGCCCACAACCACACTCTTGATTGGGTATGGCTTATAGCCAATCTTGTGAATGCATATACTCAACAATATATGACTCCAAGCCTTCTCTAGCAGAGAGCATGTTTCACCATCCATCAAGTATAGACGCCGAGATAGATCTATGGCATAGGGTGAAACTACAAATATTAAGTTCTACTAGATTAGTAAAGTCCATTAAGTATCTTTTAGCATCAATCAAGTTGCAATGTATACAGTCATAGAAAACTCTATAAAGGTAAAAGTTTAAAAACATATAAGGTGTGACCTTATCACATCATCATCATGAATTGTTCGTATCATAGTAGTTCATAACATTATCATCATCATCAAGGCCATGTGCCATAGGATATTAATATTTCAACACATCATAGGGAATATTATCTCGAACTAGGCATCAAGACATTATCGGGTGATAGGACTTTTTCACATTATCCCCATCGTAAAAATGTCTCAGCATGCCTTATAGAAGCTCATTCAAATTTTTATCATATCATATTTACCATAATTTTTGCTTAGCTATGCATATGAACTTGTAGCAGGTACATTGCTAGGAGTTCATAACAACAGAGATGTGCATTCCATTATCATAACCATTCCATAGAAGGAAAATATGTAAGCTTCATTGTACATTATTAGGGTTAAATCCCTTTCCTAACCAATTAGGATTTACCAACCTAAGTTCAACATCCAACCCCCCAAACTCCTTCCTCCCGTTATCTTGGAGTACACTCATTTGAAGGATTAAATAATATTACCAACTACACATTACATTGCCTATTTTTTGCACATACTTGTACATCATTAAGTATCCAAGCATGCCCTATAACCATCATCACCACCATGTGTCAGCTACTAACTGACATGGTGTCTCGGTCTTCCCTTAACTTAGGGTGTCAGTTTAACACTTAACCTATTGTGTTAGATCAACACTTTCATGAGGTGTCAATCTATCATCCATACGATATATCATCCTAACACCATCAAGGGGTGTCGACAACCCATTACAATGATGTCTTGGTCTAACACCACCAAGGTGTGTCGGGTTAGCAGCAACGCAGGGTATCCGTTTGTCATCAACATAGGGCATCAGATTGGCATCAACCTAAGGTGTCGGCTCATCGCTATACATGTGTGTTGGCCTATCATTGACACAGGGTGTTGGCCCAATGTTCACAGGGGTTATCAGTCTATCCATTGTGTGATGTGTCAGCCTATTAGTATCAGGGTGTGACAGTTCTATCAACCCATCATAGTATCAACCTATTGTTAACACAAGGTGTGTCGACTATTGACCAACATGCGTTGCAACTCATGCAAGTCATTGTGGCTTGCAACTAAGATGAAGATATCATGCATAAGATATCATGAGTTGCATCTATCACTAGGGCATCGACCTGACTTCAACATGGTGTATCAATTCGTCAGCAACATAGGTGTAACGATAGCTACCTGTCATAGGCCATTCCTAAGGAAACTCTTGGTGTATCTTCCACATACCAAAATGAGTTGCAACCTAGGTTAAAATGACGATCCAATAGTCATTTAGGGTGTCGGTTCTGCACCAGCAGGTGCATCGGCCACCAGCATCACAAATCTTACTAAGGCTAGGTGTAATCCATCACATGTTACTCTCATGATAGGGCATCAGTTATTAGTTGTTATGAATTGTAACCATGGCTACGTTAGGGTGTCGGGAACATCACTTCATGGCCAAAGTCATCACTAATATGAACAAGGATGAAATAGAGAAAAGGAAAGTCTAAAATAGTACAAGGCTTCATCATTATCATGGTAAAAGCTACACGAGTAAGGTCCTTAAACTTGATTCAAGAAAGTACCATGTTTAAAAGTGAAAAAACATAATTCACATACCCCAAATAGCAAGTTAAGATCAGCATTAAGTATTAGCATGTTAGAAGAACGTCTTAGAGAAGAAACAATTTTATGCATAAGTAAATACAACAATTATAGGAAGGCAAGAGTTGTATAACCGTCCTTAGAGAAATCTTCCACCAAGGATGCAAGCTCCAAGGTCAAAGCTCCTTGCACCGGTCCAAAGGTTGAAGATGATTCAAGGGGTCTTACAAACCATAAAGTGCTAATATGAATTTTTCCAACAAAATCCTAAGAGAAAAAGGAGGGGTACTTCCTCCTCATCTCTTCCTTGGGCTCCCACATGGCTTCCTCAACACCACGGTGATGCCACAGAACCTTCACCAGCACTATGCTTTTCTTCTTCAACTTTTTCACTCTCCGATCAAGGATCATCACTAGACCATACACATAGTACATATCCTCATCAAGATCCACCTCTATAGGCTACAACACTAACTCTATATCAAGATGGCACTTCCTCAGCATACTCACATGAAACATGGGGTGTAACTTGTACGATTCAAGTGGAAACTACAACTTATAAGCCACCTTTCCAACACAAGCTATTATAAGATAAGGTCCCATAAACCTGTGAGCCAACTTATCCTTCTTCCCAAATCTAAGAACACCATTCCAAGGAGAGACCTTAAGGTACACTCTATCTCCCACTTGGAACTCCAAAGGTATGTGGTGGTTATCTGCATACGACTTTTGCCTATCCTATGTTTTCCTTTACTGCTATTAAATCACTTTGATCTTTTTTGTCATTTTCTACACAAGCTCGGGACCAAGAAGTTGATACTCACTAGTCTCATACCAACACAACAGAGACCTACAACATCTCCCATACAACACCTCGTAGGGTGCCATGTCAATGCCTCTCTGATAACTGTTATTGTAGGCGAACTCTATCAGACTGAGATGCACGTCCCAACTGCCTAAAAACTAAAGAATGCAAGCTCTTAACAGAGCCTCCAAGGCTTATATGGTTCTTTCAAATTGTCCATCTGTTTGAGGGTGGAAAGCAGTGTAAATTCAACTGTGTACCCAAATTTATGTGTAGTCATTCCCATAAATTAATCATGAACTCGAGACCTCTATCAGACACTATGGTAGTTGGAACACCATGTAAATGAACTATCTCATCGACATAGATCTGAGCAAGCTTCTCTACTGTATACATTGTCTTCACAGGAAGGAAATGTGCTGACTTAGTCAACTTGTCAACAATCACCCATATATAGACATTATCTTTGGCCATCCTAGGAAGACTAATCATAAAATCCATCGTCACATGATCCCATTTCCACTATAGTATAGGCAACAGTTGCAATGTCCCTATAGGCTTTTGATGTTCGGCCTTAACCTGCTGGCATACTATGTATCATGCAATGAACTCGGCCACATCCTGTTTCTAGCCAGGCCACTAATACATGTCCTTTAGGTGTGATATATCTTGGTGCAACCTGGATTCATAGCATACATAGGCATGTGAGCCTCTTCTAGAACCATCTTCCTTAGATTATCAACATCGGGTACCATGATTTTGCTATGGTAACAAACTATCCCGCCATCGAATTTGTGGAAGTCATCATGCTTCTCATTGCCAAACTCTTATCTGATCTGTTTTATCATAGCGTCAACATGTTGAGCCTCTCTAATCTATTGTCTCAGTGTGGGCTTCACCTATAACTATGCCAACAATCATGCTAGTAAGGAAACTTCCAATTTGACATTCATCTGACATAGGGAGATCCACATGTCTCTCTTATGGCATACCAAATAACTCAACTGTGCTTTTTCTAAAGGTGATGATGAAAATGATTTCCTACTTAGCAAATCAGCCATGACATTCACCATCCCTGGATGGTAGTCAATCATGCAATCATAATCCTTGATTAGCTCCATCTAGCATCTTGCCTCATGTTCAGCTCCTATTGTGAGAAAATGTATTTTTGGTTTTTGTGTTCCTTGAATATCTAACACTTTTCTCCATAATGGTAGTTCCTCGATATTTTCAAAGCATAAACTATAGAGTCTAGCTCCATATCATGGGTTGGGTAGTTTCTCTCATGTTTCTTAAGCTATCGGGAAGCAAAAGAAATCACTTGCTTGTCCTGCATCAGCATACAACCCAAACTGTTTCTAGACGCATCACAGAAGACTATATATCCCTTCCCTTGCTCTGGCAGTACCACCACTAGTGCACTTGTTAACTTTCCTTTAATGCCTGAAAGGCATGCTGACATATGTCATCCCATATAAATGACACATCCATCCTTGTCATCTTAGTCAGGGGTAGAGATATGGCACTAATGTTCTTAATGAACCATTTGTAATAGCCTACCAAACCTAGAAAGTTGAACATTGTTGTTGGTGTCTTTGGTTGTTCCCACTCTATGATAGAATCAACCTTCTTAGAGTCCACACAAACACCCTCAGTGAAGATAACATGTCCCCAAAAAGCTACATCATTCAGCCAAAACTCGCATTTGCTAAACTTAGCATATAACTGGTGTTTCCTCAATATGGTCAATGCCTGGTGAAGATGCATCTCATGCTACATTCTACCACGACTATATATTAAGATGTCATCTATGAAAACCACCACGAACTAATTAAGAAATGGTCAGAACATTATGTTCATTAAGTCTATGAATGATGATGGTGCATTGGTCAGTCCAAACGACATAACTACAAACTCATAATGACCATACGTTGTCCTAAAAGATGACTTATGTATGTCCTCCTCCTTGATCTGCAATTGATGGTATCTTGACCTCAGGTCTATCTTTGGGAATATTGTCGTGCCACACAACTGGTTAAACAAATCATCTATTCTTGGCAAGGGATACTTATTCTTTATTGTCACCATATTCAAATGTCTGTAGTCTGTACACAGTCTCATGAACATGTCCTTCTTCTTTAAGAATAGCACTGGAGCACCCCATGGTGATGTGCTAGGTCTGATAAAACCTTTGTTGAGCAGTTCTTGCAACTATCTCTTCAATTCTTCCATCTCTATTGGAGTCATCTTGTATGGTGTCTGAGCTATCGGTTGCATTCCTGGAACTAGATTGATCTCAAAATCAATCTCTTGAGGAGGGGGAACACCTGGAAATTCCTCTAGAAACACAAATTCAAAATCCTTGACAAGTGGAACCTCTTGAATACACAAACTCCTCACCTTAGTACTTAGCACATGTGGCAGGAACACCTCACAACCATACCTTAACAACTTCTCTGCCACCATTGCTGATACCGGACATGTCAGAAGAATCTTCATGTCTCCTTAGAAGATCCACACCTTACCACCGTCTACAAATGTTTCTTGCTTGGAACTACAATCCAAGACCACCTTATACTTCTCTAAGGTGTCCATCCTAAGGATTACATCGAATCCATGCATATCAAGTCGTACAAGATCCACTTGAATGTTGTGTCTCGAGAAGGAAAAGACACACCTCCTACAACACTATAGAATCAACCAACAATGTTTCTAACAACAAACTATCTTTTCTATGACTAATGGGCAGAAGGCAAATGTCAATCACTTGATGAGTGATAAAAGAGTGTGTTGCACCCGGATCAACCAGAGGAGACACAAATCTAGAAGAAGACAAATCAAAATGAAATAACTCCATTTGACCTGTCACTACTCACAGATTGACCACCGCCTACGACTGACTCCTAGAGTAGAATCTAGTTGTTGCCTATTGCATCCCCCGTCCTCTGCTTCCTTGAGCAAATGATCTGGCCTGCGATGCTTGTCCATGTCCTCATCTTGTTGCACTACTGAATTGCTGCCTCTATGAGCCTTGCTGGATCTACCTCGGCTGCTAGGTCACCTCATCATCCCCCATTGGACACTCTTGCCTCAAATGTCCTTTTTTCCCACACTTATGGCAAGATCGGTTCTCATACTATGGCCTAGATGGCCCTGTCACCAATACTAACACTTTGTTGTGAGCTCCAATGGGTGGAAGGCTATGACCTCTTCCCTTAGTGTGTGACAACTATGTCTGTGCACTGAACCTTTAGATGCTAGAGGTGCAGAAAACCTTGGCTTCTTAAAGCCTCTTGACAATTGACCTTAGGACTGTGGAGGCCTCTTTCTGGCATTCACCTCTCATTTCTCTATCACTGATCTCTCTATTATCCAGACAGATTCCACAAGTGTGGCAAACCTCTAACTATTCTACAGAGTATCCACCAAGGTAGACAACTCAACATTCAACCCCTTTTTAAAATGTCATATCCTCTCATCTTCCGTAACAGGCATGTGTGGAAAAAATCAAAGAAACTCCACAAACTTAGCTTCGTACTTGTTTATCATCAAGGATCCTAACCATATCTGCTCAAACAGACTGATCTTTTCATCAAGATATGTCTGTGGGAAGTACCGACTGAAAAACTCACATCAGAACTCTTCCCAAACTACCTCAACACTACGCCTCTTCTCCTCTTCTATGGCCCACCTGTATCCAACACTTCCTTTCAGAAGGTACATCGCATGCTTCACCTTGTCAGCATCAGGGATACTAAGGATCTTTAAAACTTTTTCAAGCTTGGTAAGCCACAGATCATCATTTGTTGGATCAACATCATACTCTACTGCCCCAACATGGCGAAGCTGCTCGAAAGTGTTCCCAGTGCTTGATGATTCCACATGGAAAGAAGGTGCCCTCAGCTGAGGTGTGAGCATCATGTTTGCCATATGCGTCATGGTTTCCATGAACTGTCCAAAAAGTGATTGAAAGGAAGGATTTTCAAGCATGGCTAGGTCAAACTATGGGACTTCATGCACCCAATCTTCTTGTACATGGTTCCTTGCACCACCACTTGGTGGAGCACCACTACTTTCAACGGCAGGTTCTTCATGTTCTCTATACATCTTTAAGCTTTCCTTCTTCTTCTACATAAACAGAACTCACTATAAGATAGAATGTAGGACACAAGAACAGACACAAACCCTAGTCCTAGGTCCCTGTAGACTCAATGAACCTAAAGATTGGATACCAACCAAAATAGTGATGCCTCGTGCCACACAAGTGAGATTAATCAAAAGTTAACCATGGAAGCAAGATTAAACAACATGTTACTGAAAAATACTAAAAATTATAACTAATTTCAATAAACTTCAATGAAGAAAAAACCATTACATACTAGTCCTGATTGGACACAAAGTAACTACATCGACATCTACTTACCAAGTATACAATCATCTGTATTACAAGAAAACTTGTCATATATATATATATATATATATATATATATATATATATATATATATATATATATATATATATATATATATATATATATATATATATATATATATATATATATATATATATATATATACATATATATACATATATATATATGTATATATATACATATATATATAAATACATATATATATATACATACACTATATCTTTACATCAAAAGGGGCATGAACCAAAGCACATACAAAACTATCCCAAGGACCTAAGTGTACAGGGATGACTCTAAGACTCTATGCAAAAGACAAGCATCAACACCTCCAACCTTATCATATATTGGTCTTCCTATTGTTGTCGCTCTGACTCAGTTACATGATCTCTACCTCCTCGTGCACGTCCACCTAAAAGGATGTGGGGAACCCAAAGCATGAGATGCAAATCTCAGTGGGAGATATAACCCTCCACCAACACTATTATCAACACATAAATTAGTAGCAAGAGTAAAACTATTATTATGATAGGCAGGTTCAGATGCATGATATGTTCAAGGTAGATTAGCATAAGAAATTTTTACTTGGATTATGGAACATTTTATCATTATGAAAGGATTATGAAGAACATGTATATCTACTGCCATATGTAGTGTATTAAAACAAGAAAGGCCTCATCCAATGTTCTCATATTTGTCCCTAAGAAAATACACTACATGGTTGGTTACATATTTTATTCTGCCCTGAGGATTTGAGTCGTACCACCCAAATCCAACCAACCACTATTAAGTCAAAATCAGTTCCATACAAGATCAATGAAAGAGCCAAAATCTATGACCTCACCAATCGTCATGGTCAGTACATGAGGACACCGCAGAGGCATATCAATCAACTACAACCAGTGACATATAGTCAAGCTGTAAAAATCCTAGCCCGCCTTGGTATAGATCATGACACTAGTGAAAGTGAGCTATGGCCCGTAGCCGCACTCCTTCTAGAGTATGGCCCATACCCAATCCTGTGAAATCTCATAAACATAATATCACTGAGCTACGACTTTAACATACCATATCTTGGAACCTACCCTAGAAGTTTGACCTTTTGGGCTTAGCCAAACAAGGTTTGGGTTAAACCTAAAATATGTTTATTTTAACTCTAATGAGCTAATGCGTGTGAAAATCACATTAATGTAACCTAATGTTCTCACATTAGTCTTAATTGAATAATAAACACATAAAATATGTCAAATAAGATAATAATGAATTATATAAAATTCCATGCAAATAACCACACATAATTCTTTTGGTGATAATATTAAGCTATGTAACATAAATGGATGAGCAATAGTGATAATAATGGCCACAAATATTAATTATGAAAAGAATCCCAAAAGTTGAATCTAAGTTAAGAATCATGTTTCGTTGGTCCCAATTGTCTTGGAAGTCCAGTTTCACATTATTCACATGATAATAATAAATTAAATTCAATTTGGAAAGAGAAGATCTATATTTTCCCCAAAATATCAAATAAAATAATAAATGACTCCAAAAGAGGAAAATAATATTGGATTCATAATATACATAATAAATATAGCCTTTGTGTGAATTTTCATCCAATTTGGAGAATGTTTCATTAAAATATGTAATTAGGATAGAGAAAGAGTGTAGAACCTTCAAAATATTAAATAATTATACAAACAATTCCAACATGTAAAATTAATGGCAAAATCGTATCCAACACATTAAATATGACTTGTGGGTGAAGTTTCATAAAATTCGTATAATGTTAAAGTCATTAATGCATGAGGAAAGAGAAAACAGGATTTGATTAATTTAACACATTAAAAGTTCCCAACAGAAAATCTAATTGCATAATCTAAGTCTACATGATTTAATTAGGTTCTGTGCAAAATTTCACTTGATTTGGATGATGTTTGAGCCCTTAAATGAAGAAAGAGAAAAAGGAAATTAAATATGATGTCACTTTATTAAATTTATTTGATTTTTTCACACTGTCACTTGCCTTGGTTTCTATTTCAATTAACCGCTTGATCTGGACCGTTCAATTTTAGATATCATGGCTCTGCAGTCATCTTCTACCATAAGTAGGAGTCTGACTAGCCATGAACAGGAAACACGATTTTCTTGGCAGCCGTTCTCCCTCCACAGTCTACTATTCCTCTCAATTTTTCATTCATTGGCTTCATGAGAGAATTCCAAATCGTTTGAGCCTTATATATAACCCCAATTCCTTGCTTTGACAAAATGCCCAATATGGTTGTAGATACCCTTATTGTCGGGAACCTTGTTGTTTCCATCTAAGGACTTGAACATCTCTTAAAATAGTCAGGGATCACTGCCAAGGTCCCTAGAGTCCTCCTCTACCCTTATCACTGCCAAGGTCCCTAGAGTCCTCCTCTACCCTTAACTTTGTCGAAGCTCGCCTGGGTTTTTTCCATAGTTTCATTTTTGTTCTTCTTGGACCTCCCGACTCAGCGGTGGTGCTGGTAGCTATGTGGTTCAATTGATCATCTGTGACAAACGTTGGAGGTTGTCGAAGATGTCAGTAAGCCCAGTGTCTCTCGTTGTGGTACCTAGCCCTCTGATGAACTGGACATTGAAATCCTTAGGGTGGTTTAGGCCACCACCAAGTCCCGAAGGTGTCGAGAACCAATAAACCCCAATTTGTGTTCATCAGGGAATCGTGAGGCTTTACCCGAGGCTAGTTTGGTCTGGTTTGAGGACTCTTCTAGTTCTAATTTTCTTTCCCTATATGTAATGACGGAGGACCTCTTCGTGGCCTCTAGTATTCTTTAGGAGTTGTCCAAGAGCTTGCTAAGTTTGCAAGCTTCTCCAAAACTCACTTATGAGGTTGGTTTCTCATGATCTTACATGAATCCCAATTTTCCAATGACCGAATCGTGCCTGGTGAAGCACTTCTTCATTTTGTCGAGATAGATCAATCAGAGTCTTTGAATCCATGCGATACCCCTCACTCTTCATTTCTTTTTGCTTTTTCTCTCCAGGGAATTATTCTCTTTTCGCCCTCTTCTATTCCTTTTCTTAATTGTCAGCTTCTGTTGATTTGGATGGGTGGCCAGACGAGTTGTCTAGCCCTAATTGGGCCAACTCAGGTCACGTGGCCCACTCCCTCTCTCTCTCTTTTCCTCTCTCAATGCATATCGCTGGCGTGGAATTTCTTGAATAGCTAGTTTTTAAAAATTCATAACTAATTATTTAAAGCTTAGAAAAATAAAATAAAATATGTTGTAAAATCAGAAAAATAAATGCTATCTGATAGTATCAATTTTATTGGTCGAATCTAATATTGAAAATAAGTGATTTTAATGAATTTACCTAAATAGTTAATAACTTGTAAATTTGTAACTAAATATATATGAGTCAAAAATATATAATAAAATATGTTTTGGATTTATAAAAAGGCAAACAAAAATATGGCATGGTTGTGATAACCAAAATTGCATGCAAAGAAAAAGCTAATTTTTAGGGTTTGATAATCAATGTGAGATTGACCTAAAATCTACCTATATGCTTCATAGGTTCTTTTGAGGCCTAGACATGGATCTAGAAGTGACTTTGGTTGGTTTGGACTCTAAAGAGAGGTATGTTGGCATCCTCAATTATTCTTTATTGATAAATAACCTATCTTTATCATTCTCTTGGTCCTATGGACAATAACCTACACATTATCTTGTTCTTTTGGAAATTATGATTCATGTGAAGTATCTTGTTTGTTGCTGAACTTATGATCATATTTGACACTCTCTTGGAATCTTTAATTATGCTTTGTTCTTGTTGGAACTCTGTAATATGACATGTGATGTCTTTTGCCGACTTGTGAGGTGGATGTTTATGTTGTCCATTAGTATGATGACAACTTTTGTTTAATCTGACTATACCTTTTACTTGGCACTTCATTAAACATGATATGTGATAAAATAGCACTAGTGTAGTGTAATTTCATTGGTTTTTGGGTAGTATGCCATTGTTATTATTGGGATGGAGGTGGTGTTGCCCATTACCTGGGTTTCAAGCTTGTGAGGCTTGGCACAACTTATATGTATTGGGAGTTTGGTAGTACGTCATTCTCAATCAGGTTTCAAGTTTGTGAGGCTTGGCCTCCATTATCTTTATATCGATCTAGGGCTATGTTTATCTCAAATGCATGCAGGTTGATGATTGTGGGGTGTGTGCCCTACTTTATTTTTATGTGCTAGAATGGCACAATTTTATTTGTTTAATTATGGCAAGTATCTTCTTTATTGTGATTCTTTTCTCTTGATACCCACTTGGGTGTTAGTTTTCTTTTCTATGGGAAGCCTTTATATTTGTTGTCCTTTATTCCATATATTGCTAAATTTTCTTTTTAGTATGCACATACCAGCCTTTGCTGATGTCATCTATTTTTCTCTTCTTTCTAGGGTATGCTTCCAACCCTAGGTGAAGGACAAGGAGGAAATGGCATAAAGTTATGGACATAGCTTAAGGAGTTAAAGCTTGGAGACAAAGTTGTTATGGTTTAGATTTCCCTCTATCTAGATCCTTATGTTGTATCATGTAAACCCTATGTGGGAGATTAAGATGTACTTTTATAAACTCTTGGAAAGAATTAATAGTCATGATTTTTATTCCAGTGCTATACTTTGGTTGTTTTTAATACCATTAATAATATTTGAAAATTTTACACCCACTCCAAGATGCCTTATGGGTGTGTTTGGATTGGATGTTCTGTTGTTCAAATTTTGAGTGGAGAGTGGTTCCCCTCTGACATCCCACTCCTTACATCATGGTATCAGAGACCATGGTAGTCAGAATCTGACTATTTCAATTTTGTCTCCCTAATTAGAACCCTTACCTTGCATAGTTGCCCTCTAGGTGAGATGTTCACACTAGAATTGACCTATGTTAAATATTTGATGAGAATTTAGAAGATCTTACCCTATCATTTAGATTGATTATGATTTGTATCTCTTAATGCTACGAGGTTTGACTTGAGGATGCAATTAGATTGAGGAGGTAGTAGGATGAAGAGTTCTTGATATGGATAAATTGTGACTTGGTAATATTGATTTTTTTTGGCATGTTTTTTTTCATCACAAAGTTTTTCACCAATAAATACTATTTTCATTATACTACTATATATACAAAAAAATTCTCAGATTTTCTCGATGATTTCCTAAGCTAAATCACAATAAAGAGATATGTGAAGTTTTTTGGAGAAGCCCTAGAATTAGTTGGCATGTAATCCTAACCCTAGTTTTGAAGAAGTGACTTGGAATATGTGAGATGATGTTAAGGTTTAGTGTACCTTCCCTTTGTACCCTATGACTTTTTGGACCATAGGGTTGTTAGGTTAGAGACACGAGGACCTAAAACTCAACCCTAGTTGGTTCTGACTCTTAGTTTTTATACATGAAAAACATAAATATTTATAACCTTCACCACGAAAAGATATATGAGTAATCCTAAATGTTGATCAATCCTAAATGTTGATTAGTTTCACTTATTAGGTTAAGCCTGTTAAGGTATGGAGAGTTGTTGGTTTTTTTATGTTTGGATAAATAGATTTCTAGTACAAAATCCTTTTAAGGGGTGGAGTGTTGTAACATGCCGGATCTTGGAACCTACCCTAGATGTTTGACCTTTTAGGCTTAGCCAAACAAGGTTGGGGATAGACCTAAAAGATGTTTAGTAATACTCTATGAGCTAATGCATGTATACATCACCTTAATATAACCTAATGTTATCACATTAGTCTTAAATCAATAATAGACACATAAAATATTCCAAATGAGATAATAATGAATTATATAAAATTTCGTGAAAATAGTCACACATAATTCTTTTGGTGATAATATTTAGCTTTGGAACATAAATGGATGAGCAATAGTGATAATAATGAATCAATGTGATAATAATGGCCACAAATATTAATTATGACAAAACTCATGAAAAGGACTCCCAAAAGTGGAATCTAAGTTAAGAATCGTGTTCCTTGGGTCTCAATTGTCTTGGGAGTCAAGTTTCACATTATTCACATAATAATAATTAATTTAATTCAATTTGGAAATATAAGATATATATTTTCCCCAAAATATCAAATAAAATAATAAATGACTCCAAAAGAGGAAAATAATCTTGGATTCATAATCTACATAATAAATATAGCCGTTGGGTGAATTTTCATCCAATTTGGAGAATGTTTGATTAAAAGATGTAATCAGGAGAGAGAAAGTGAGTAGAACTTTCAAAATATTAAATAATTGTAATAACAAATCAAACATGTAAAATTACTAGCAAATTCATATCCAAGACATTAAATATGACTTGTGGGTGAAGTTTCATAAAATTTGGAGAATCTTAAAGTCATTAATGCATGAGGAAAGAGAAAACATGATTTGATTAATTTAACACATTAAAAGTTCCCAAAAGGCAAATCTAATTGCATAATCGGAATTTACATGCTTTAATTTGCCTCTATGCAAAATTTCACTTGATTTGGATGATGTTTGAGCCCTTAAATGAAGAAATAGAAAAAGGAAATTAAATACAATGTCACTTTATTAAATTAAATTGATTTTGTCACGCTGTCATGCGCCTTGGTTTCTATTTCGATTAGTCGTTTGATCTGGGTCATTTGATTTCAGATCTGATGGCTCTAAAGTCGTCTCCTACCTTGAGTAGGAGTCCGACTAGCCGTGAATGGAGAACATAATTTTTTTCCAGCCGTTCTCCCGCCACAGTCCACCATTCCTTTCAATTTTTCATGCATTGTCTTCGTGACAGAATTTCAAATCATTTGAGCCTTATGTATAACCCCAACTCCTTGCTTTGAAAAAATGCCCAAAATGGTTGTAGATACCCTCACTTCCGCAAACCTTGTTGTTTCCATCTAAGGATTCAAACATCTCTTCAAACACTCACAGATCGCCGCCAAGGTCCCTAGAGTCCACCTCTACCCCTGATTTGGTCAAAGCTCGCCTAGGTTTTTACTATAGTTTCCTTGTTGTTCTTCCTTGACCTCTCTACTCAGTGGTGTCATTGGTCGCTATGTGGTTTAATTGATCATATGCAACCTAACCATGGAGGTTTTCAGAGATGTCAGTAAGCCCAGTATCTCTCGTCATGGTACTCAACCATCTGATGAACTGGACATTGAAATCCTCAGGGTGGTTTAGGCTACCTCCATTTCCAGGTGGTGTCGAGAACTAGTAAACCCATGTTTGTGTTCATTAGGGAATCGTGAGGCTTCAGTTGAAGCCAGTTTGGTTTGGTTTGGTTTGGGGCTTCTGCTGGTTCCAATTTTTTTCCCTATCTATAATTGCAGAGGGCCTCTTCTTGGCCTCTAGTATTCTTCAGGAGTTTTCCAAGAGATTTCTAAATTTGCAAGCTTCTCCAGAACTCGGTTTTGAGGTTGGTTTCTCGTGATCTTACTTGAATCCCAATTTTGCAATGATTGAATCATGTCTGGTGAAGCATTTCCTCATTTTTTTGAGAGAGAGCAATCAGAGTTTTTGAATCCCTGTGATACCCCTCACTCTTCATTTCTTTTTACTTTTTCTCTCAAGGGTGTGATTGTCTTTTCACCCTCTTCTATTCCATGACCTAAGCGTCCACTTCTTCTAATTTGGATCGGTGTTTAGACGAGTTGGCCTGCCCTAATTGGGCCAACTCACTTGGATATAACTTCACATGATTGGCATAATCCAATACCTAGTTATAATCTCACAGGATTGGTATAATCTAATACCTGGACATAACTTCACAAGATTGGCATAATCCAATACCTAGACATAACTTCATAGGATTGGCATAATCCAATACCTGGATATAATCTTACAGGATTGGTATAATCCAATACCTGGATATAACTTCAAATGATTGGCATAATCTAATACCTGGACATAACTTCAAAGGATTGGCATAATCCAATACCTTAATATAATCTCATAGGATTGGTATAATAAAATACCTAGATATAACTTCATAGGATTGGCATAACCCAACACCTATATATAACTTCACAAGATTGGTTTGATCCAATACTTGGATATAATCTCACAAGATTGGCATAGTCCAATACATGGCTATACTTTCACAGGATTGGCATAGTCCAATACCTGGCTAGGACATATTCTCAGGATTGGTATAATCCAATACCTGGCTAGCAAATTGGCTGAGGCCAACAACTAGAAATGAGAATGATTCATGGATATCATACCATGATAATATTATCATAGGATAAGCTTGATATGTGGGTATAGTATGATGATGGGTTAATGATACATATGTTCTTTATATTCCTTATAAGGTGAATAGATGATTTACTGCTCTATCATAGACAATTACAATGCTTTAAAAGATGAGAATGTTCTAAATTGCTTATCCACAGTGATTAACCCTACTTATTAATATAAAAGAACATTTGCTCAGTTTTATACTATTTACCTATGATAATAACATATTTGGCGGAGAGTTATATCTCTCGATGGGACAATTGTCTCACCCTGTGGGATCCACAATTTTTAGGTGGACATGCACGAGGAGGTAGAGACCATTCTGCAAAGGAAGGACAACAACAATAGGGACAACAATAATAGCTCAGGTTGAGCATAATGTTTGTCGTGTCATGTAGATAGAAGTCCTATGTGTCATCTCTGTACTCTCAGGTCCTTGGATTTAGTATGTGATGGTTTTATGAACGATCTGAGATTTTGTCTTGATTTCCTCTAGGTTTTATGTTGCTTATGTATAGGTTTTGGAAAAGCAATTGTTATATGTTATCCTCGAGATGAGATGGTACAAAGTATGTACAATGTGAACCATGATGTATATAAACTTTGGTTCTTCCTTTAAAGAGTTTTCTAGGAAATGGACCTCTTTGCATAATGGTTTTAAATTTTAGTGGTTTTTGTTAATCCATTGCTTATGATTATTCCACATAATTGGTAACAATTTGGCTGTCATTTTGGTGGTGGTCATTACACCTCCACCTGTTGCTTCTGTTACTACACCCTTTGATGCTGGTGGATCTATCCCTAGTTAGCTACCTCTCCCTGATAGCTTCATAGGACCTTGCTTGCAGGCCTCGATACTTTTGCTCCCACTTTTACTCAAGTCCAAGAGCTGCATGACCATAGTATGTCTAGGGTTAAGAAGAATGCCATGTGTCTTAGTCATGGTTTTGGTCCTTTTTCCAATGAGGAGATGCCTGACCAGGTTAATGAGGAAGTTGTTGTTGACGATGAGAAGGCATCTGAAGATGATGGTGAGGATGGTTCTAATGATGGCTTTGTTGGTGGCTCTGGTGACGAAGGTCAAGCTGTTGTCTCTGTTGCACCTTGAGATGAAGTTGATCACTATCAACTTAAAGTTGATGAGGATGATGTCGATGATGATGCAGTGGGCATAGATTTCATAGATGTTTAGATGTTTTAGTTCTCAGTCCTCTAATGCTGATCATATATATCTTTCAAGGCTATTTTGTACTTAAAACATTTAGACACATTATATGAGATGTATTATTTCTATCATCATGTTGTTTTCATCATTTTGGCTTGTACTTGCCTTGAAAATGTGATTTCAGTGTTGTAACCTTAATCATATGTATCCTTACTCTCTAGTTGACTATATCTCATGAGTGGTGGTATAGTACCCATATTTTGATTATGACACAAGTTCATTATTTCTCTCCCATCTCTATATGTTGTGTGTTATGTGGTTGCTTGATTTATCTTGTGGTTGAATGTTTTTGGTTGTTCTATGAGAAGACCCAATTTTTTTATGCTCTTCTACCCCACTTAATTTTTGATAATGCCAAAAGGGGGAGAGAAGTTCAATGTTTTGAGGCTCAACCATATTGTGTTTATTGCCTATGTGATCCTTTTCTTGTCTAGTATATGTTTTATCATGTGACTTTCTAAAGGACCATGTAGTATACATGTTATATAGCTTTGTGTAGAAAGACAAACTATGTAGGTAAGAGTGAGCATAGATTGTGGGGGAGCGATTCACATTGTTAAAATTATGAATCCCTTTGCACTTCACAAAGTTGAGGTATAAATTTACACATCCTTTTCATTATGCTAAGGAGTGGTTTGTCATTGTCAAAAGGGGGGAGAATGTCGACTTGAGAGTTATAAATTGTCCATATTTTGATAATGACTTAACCATTCCATTCATATTATCTAATATGTTTGTTTAAGATTGATTTCAGGCTTTAGGTACATGAAAAGGATCAAATACATAATCCCTAGCTTGTTCAAGTTCAAGTCAAAATCAATGCAAATGTGCAATTTGGGAAATCACTAACCACCTTATAATAGTTTTGTAATCATTTCTATTGAGGATATGACATCTAACTAAGATGAGAAAAAATCAGGGACACTTAATTCCATCGTTTGATCACTTAAAAATCATTTTGGAATATTTGACACAACAACTTGGTTAGTCGAGTTTGAATCTCGACCGATCCGTGATGGATTTTCCAAAATGATTGCATTAGTCGAGTTGCACACCCACAAAACTCGACTCAACGACTTACTGAAAAAGTTAATTTTAGCTGAGTGGTCAAGTTAACCCAGAACAAACTCGACCGATAGTTTGAAAATTGGCTTTGTATGTTAGTGGATTGGTTGTGTTACCTTAATTGAAACTCGACCAAATATATTATACAAAAAACACAGAAAAAATGATTCTAATCATTGGAGAGTTGTTATACATGGAAACATCTGTTTCAAGTTGTAAAATGGTTATTTTTCATTCTTAAGTGATCCAACACGCATAGGAACACTTTGATATATAAATATGACACCTTGGAGATCATTCCAAGGATTCTCATTCATGCTATCCTTGGTCCTTTCTATAATTGAGTGTTCTGCAACCCTTTGAGCCCCTTTCTCTTTCTCATTTACAAAGAAAATATGATTATGAGTGTGTTGGGCATGTTGTAAGAGAGATACCTCTATGTTATCTTGTAAAGTCATCCATCTTTCCATCTTCCCAATCCCCTTTCTCAAAGAGAAAAGGCTGAAGTGATCTTCTCCAAGTGAAGGAGGAGTTGTTGTTCTTCTTCAAGGTTGATGAAGGTGTGAAGTGTTGGGTTTTATGGCCTCAGTGTAGGCTACAAAAACAAAAATTTAACTAGACATTAACCCATAACATGAGATTGCATCAACGACTATGTAATGGGAAGGATGGTTTTAGTGAGATATACCTGGTCCTGGGGCTTGCCCAACGACAATAACTAACAGCCATGTGTGGTCTTTGACCCCATGTCTTGGACGGTGTATGTGCAGCTCCTGGTCTTCGCCATGGACTCTGGCCTCTACCACAGTCTGCGGCTGACGTGTCCTCCTGACGGGCAGGCATCTCCCAACATTGCAGATAGTTCACATGGACCACCTGGAACTCCTATCGTTCTAGAAGAACTCGTAGGAAGGACATGACCCTCCTGTTGGTGTACTAGCACCAACCTTATCTCCCAAACTCAGACTGCTTTTCTACAGTTGTCTTTCACTCGTTGTGCCTCCCTAGTCAGGTAGAACCTGCTCGGGTTCTCTCGATTACCAGAACTAGAGATGACAACAACTTTGCAAAGCAACTGATGTTTTGAGTTGTGTGTTCTGAGAAGCCCCAGTACCTCTCTATTTATAGTAGAGGGCATGGTTAGGGTTCCTAGTTTGTTCAGGAGTAGAAGGATCCAAAAACTCCATGATTAACTTGCACTGCGACCGACGAACTAATTGTTTCACAACAGAAATGGTCATTTGGGAAGGTGAGCCGATCAGTTCACCAGTGAACTGATCAGTTGGGAGTGTGAACTGCTCGGTTCACTAAGTGAACTGGTCATTTCACTTCCCAGACTTGCCTACAATTGACTTTCCTTAATTTCTTCCAATTAATTCAAAGATTACTCCTTATTCCAATCAAATTGAACAAGTTAAACATGAAAGTTTTCCACCAATTGGGCAAATCCCAATTTCCTCGATTGGTAGGACCGTGAGCCACTCGGTCCACCAAGTGAACCGGTCGGTTGGCTCACACCAGCCGATCGGCTCATAAGGGTGAACCAATCAGTTGACAATCCTGACATTGACAATGCAGTCTCCAATCAACCTGACACTCTAACTAGCTAGTTCAACACTTGAATTTGATATTTTTTAGTCCAGTCAGTCAATTGTATGTTTAATTGAGTACTGAAACACCTTTATTATCAATCTAAACATTATTCATTGACAATCACCTCTTCCAGGGGTATCCTATGTGTGTGACCCTACAGGTTCCAATTTACGTTGGTAGTGAATGTTCATAACAACTTATCACATAATAAGCAATGAGAGGAATCTAGTAACTCATCATTGCTACCTAAGTAACTTAGAAAGTTGTAGAACAACTTCATCCTACAATCTATGATTAGTGTTATAGTGATGGTATAGTTCCTTTATCACTGACATCCGGATTGAACTCGAGGCATGGAATGTCATCCTCTTCAACATTCAATCCATGTTCCTTGACCTAGAGAAGACTGTCTGAGATGCATGTGAGTTCACATATCATATATCGAATCACATGAGTATGTCCATACAATTCTCAATCTCTCTTATCAAGGGGCCCTGGATATCATACTCCTTGTAGGAGGCACAAATCCCATCTCTATCACTCACAGTCTATCCCCATGTGTCAAAGTCACCCAACTATCACCTTTAAAACATCCATGTTTCAGGAATGTGTTTGACGATGTCAAAGTGTACCCAAGGACATGTGACGAGTGTAGGAATTTCATGTCTAAGAACTACTATCACCATTATCATTATGAGAGACGATTGTGACTACCATTCCATAGTATCCATGTGTCACTCTCACGGTGGGTCTGTCTGATATACTTTTCTCTAACATATATATGTGTGCTTGACTTGATATCATATAACATGACTAATGGGACTCTGTCATCAGTCAACACACACTCTAGTCTTATGTATTATTGTTGTCTATTTTTATTCCACAGTAATATCCAACTAGGGGCATAATAAGAATGTATGTACTCTTATCATACATATGGTCTCAGTGTTCAGGTCCTCAACTTGAAGACATATTTCATCGAGTCACATCATTCTTTAGACATCTATAATGTATGTTTCATCATCTCATGAGTGAGACAAACATAGCAGACGGAATTACCTTTATCATTATCAAATTAGGTATCTAATGCCTCATCGCAATCATCATATGATTGGCCCTCTGGGCATACTATGCCAATAGATTCCCACTTGCACGTAGAACCAATCACCCACGAATCATATTCCAAGTGATCTTAACATGTCCATCATGTTTCTACTACACAAGTGCTTTTCTAGATGGTAAGCAACATTTGCTTCAAGTCGATATATTGCATGTTTCACATCCCCTTCATTGTGCGACAACTCATATGAGATGGAAGTGCCAGAGTATGCTATCTGAGATTCCTTTTCCTAACCATTAGCTCCATTGTTGTTACAATATTAATACTAAGTCATCAATGGTCAGAACCTCCCACAAGTTCATCCATATGAAATTCTAGATCCATATAGTATCCTTCACAGTGTTCATAACACTAAGGTACTCAGCTTCTTATTGTAGAATTAATCAATTGTTTTGTGTTAGAAAATTTCCAACTAACAATTCTTACTCCAAGGTCAAACACAATTTTTTTTCATTTTGAAAGCTTGCATCGGCATAACTCTTTACACCCAACTCTTCCTTTTTACCATAACTAAAGAACTAATCCTTTTAGTACTTCACAAGTACACAAATATGCCCTTCATGGTATTCCAATAACTATTACTGGAGATTGACAGATATCCATTCATCATGTCCAATACATATTAAATTACTGGATATTTATATCATCTTGTCTTACAAGATGATGATTTCATTTCTTCTTGTCATACAAGATGGTGAGTTTGTATATTCTTGTCATGTCCAATACATACAAGATAATTAGTTCATATTTTCTTGTCATGTCCAATACATACAAGATAACAAGATGAGTTCATACGTTATAGATCCAATTGTGAATGCATATGGCATATATCCATGTGTTCCTTATTTTTCATAAGCATTGGGACACTTGTCTCTTGAGAGACTAACTCGATGGAACATGGACATGTTTTCTCTCACCATGCTGAAAACCCGTTCAACATCTTGCCAAAGTATGTTCTCTTTCTTATGTCAAGAAGCCCTCTTAATCTATCTCTATAGATCTTGATTCCTATCACATAGTATGCTTCTCTAAAAACCTTTTAGAATACACTTCATTGCCAGATTTTGTAGTATAAGGATGATAATCCACATCAATATGTGCAACATTTATATGCTCCCACTAAATTCTTGTAATCACACATTACATCTTCATTCTGACTCAAGTCAAACTCTTTGACTATCTTGTCAAATTGAAGATCCAGTTCTGAGGTGCTTACTTCAATCCAAAGATTGATCTATGGATATTTATAGACTTTATTTGCATTATTGGATTTATAAAACCTTTAGGTTGTGTTACATACACATCATGCACAATATTCCATTTAAGGAATGCAATTTTAACATCTACATGCCAAATCTCATAGTCATGTTAAGCTACAATAGCAAGCATTATCCTGATGATTTTATTCTTGGTAGCTGCTAAAAAGATTTCATCATGTTCAACACCTTAAACTTGTTGGAAACTCTTTTCAGCCAACTTACCCTCCATGTCAGTCTTCTTCTGGAAGACCTAAAAGTACCCTATGGGTTTTACCCCTTCAGGTGGATCAACCAAAGTCATACTTTATGGAGTCCATCTTGGATTTCCTGGCTTCAAGCCATATTTTTGGTTCTCCTTAGCTTCTAGGTAGACTGTTGACTCATTATATTATCAACTCACTACCTTCTTGTCCATGAGATATCATATATTATTCAAGCTCTAGGTGTGTTATACCAGAACCATGAGTTTTGGTTGTTACTTAAGGAACTTTGAGATTCCACAACATTTTGTGATTCTCTTTGTTCCCAGTGTTAAGCATGTGCCTAAAAGGGAAATTTGAAGTTTTAGCTAGTAATCACACTCTGACTTATCAAGGTGTGATTCCTTCTTTCTGGTACACCTCTCATGATACACTATCATTGTGTTTCAGGTGGAGTCCATCATGATACATTATCATGATCTTCTAAAAGGTTCTCAAACTCTTGGTTCAAAGTATCTTCAAATCGATCATATCAAAATTTAATACTTATACCAAGTTTTTTATGTACTTCATTTATGATTTCCTTGAACACTTCAAGAGATTCATGTTTGTATTTTATTAAATACAAACTACCATATCTAATGAGGTTATCAATAAATATATTAAAGTACTATTTATCACCTTTAGCATTTACTCTAAAAGGTCTATATACATCAATATGTATAATCCTTAATAGAATAATTGTTCTCCCACTACATTTAGTGAAGAACCTTTGTCATATTACATAATGAATGAGATTAACATGTCTCTATAGGTTCAATAGCCAAAAGAGTCTCGATATCCATCATATGGATTCCATAAATGTAATTCCCATTTATGCACTCTAGATGATACCGCTATAAGCATTCAAGTTTGAGTTATTTATGCCATTCGTTACATGTGTCATACACATTTGTCTCTTTAACTATCAAGTGTAGTTAATGAGATATAGGAATTGACATCAAAGATCATCTCTTTGAAATCAGTTCATTACACTCTTGCCCATACAAGATGTATGATGATTTCATTGATGGCAGATGTATAATACAAATTCATAAATTCTATTACATGCCCATGAATGTAACAGTAATGGTAGCAACTCTTTCTCCACACAGTTTCTAGCTTACTTCCTCTCAAGTAATGAAGTAGAGATCTCTATCTCTTTCATCTTCCTGAGATCCTCTATAAAGAGGTTATTTCCTTACCCCTCTCCATTTCTTGAGTGATGAAGACTTGGACCTAAGCTTGGCTTCAGAACACTTCTTAACCTTGCTTTAGTCTATGGACTTCACTCTATTGATTATTATCACAAGTTTTGTCCTTTCTTCATTCATGCTTTAGCATCATCATGCCAAGCATTGCAGACAGTGGTTTGGCCAAGTTTCTCAACATTTGATAAACCAACTATATGATTCACACAATGATTTGTAGAATAATATGTTTGGTCAACTCTTGACCTATAAGAAATCATAGTTAATCTATATGCACAATCATATTGAGCATATGAGACTGTACTTGATCTCCATCTGTCTGATTATACTCAAACATCACTTTTAAGACATTATACCTTTCATGCTTTACATGATTCTTAAGATGTATAACCATCTCAAGAATGTCCATGCTTCAAACTACTTATGCAACTCATAGTTCATATAGCTTAGTATGAGGTTCTTGATGTCTTAAGCATCACTGGAATACTTCAAGTAAGCATCCAATTTTAGTCTTAGGCGCATTTGGAGTGGTTCCACTGGCTCTGGTCTTTCAAGGACTTTAGAGTTTACACTCACTATTGAGAACACTTCTCAAAGGACCTAAACCAGATTTCAAGTTTATCCCATTTATGAACTGATCACAACGATAATGTATTTGTGTTTGTCATTTGGATTCTACAAAAGAATTTTGCAACATTTCAAAACATTTTTTATTTGTTTGATTTGATAAAGTTTATGATATTAATTAGGTATTTAATTAATTATCACTCCCACTATTTTTTTCAAATTAATAACCCTCGAGTATCAATTCAGAAGATTGCAGCGTACAATGTTCTAGTGGCCAAGATCAATATTTTGTCAAATTATGAGTCAGCTTTGGGTGATTGCCCACAACTTGACTATTTACCTATGCCATCATGCCAATTTAATCATATGGAAATCTTAGATAGATGGCATGCGCAAGTCTTTGCCATGATCATCTACATGCTTCTGGAGCATAGACTCTCTAAGAATCACTAGTTAAGTCTGACCCAAAAGCTGACACGATAAACATGCACCCTGCTTTGGCAGAATCTACATGTCTACCATCACACTTCCATGAGATAGATCATGCACCACGCTTTGGTGTAACCTACACTTGGTTGATCAAGCTTTTCATGTGTGCCACTAATGGAAGGCATCTAAGATTTTAATATTGTATTTGAGGGATTTTATATAAGTACATATACATATCCAATCACTACATATTTATAGTACATATGATATACATGCTATAACCACAACAAGAAACATTCAATAGAGATAAAAGCAATGATTATGGCCATCCTATTGTAATTCCCAAGAGCCACAAGGAATTACGGTCATCTAAGGTCTACATCATATGCAACCTACTATTGATGAAGATCTTTGTGCTTGAACTATTCTGGGCTGATCGGCTCATCCTATGACACGATCGGATTGCCTCCTGGTCAGTAGGTTGGTCGGTCTGGCCTCTGATTTCTGGACACCTCCAACTAGTAGTTGGGCCATCAACCGATTAGTCTGGCATGTTTACAATCCTCCTCTGTCCTCCAGGTGGTCATCTTGTCTGGTGCTGAACGTCTTCTTCTTCGATGTAATAGAAAATAAACTATCCTACTTTTACATAATCTTTGGGAAACCTCGAGTTACATTCTAGGGGAGCAAAGGTAGAAGAGAAAGGATCTCGAGTTACATGTTGAATAGAAGGTAGAGGACTCAGTTCGCAGATCGAGATGCAAACAACCATAACCAACCAAGAACACATAGGGTTTTAGGCCATAACCATGCTACACATCCACCATCAAAACCATTTTAGGGTGATGTGTATGAATTGCATATATACCATATCATATATGTATATTACTTTGTGGTTGCATGTGGTATTTAGTCGGATATGCACATTAGTCATTTTAAATATTCACACTGTATGCAATAAATACATGACGAAAAACCAAAATTTGATCATATTGATTTATCCCAAAACATAGAATGATGACGTGGATTTGATACCGCTGTTGGGTTTTATGGCCTCAGAGTAGGCAGCGGAAACAAAAATTTAACTGGCCATTAACCCATAACAGGATATCGCATCAACAACTATGTAATGGGAATGATGGTTTTAGCTAGATATACCTGGTCTTGGGGCTTGCCTAGTGACAATACCTCACAATCATGTATGGTCTTTGATGCCATGTCTTGGACAGTGTCTGTGCAACTCCTGGTCTTTGCCATGGACTTTGGCCTCCACCACGGACTGCGGCTGACGTGTCCTCCTATGTGGCAGACATCTCCCGCTTATGTAGATAGTCCACATGGACCACCTAGAACTACATCCATTCTAGAAGAACTGGCGGGAAGAAGGTGGCCCTCCTATTGGTGTACTAGCACCAACCTTCTCTCTTGAACTTAGACTGCATATCTACAGCTGTCTTTCCCTCTTTGTGCCTCCCTAGTTGGGTATCACCTGCTCTGGCTCTCTCGATTACCAGAACCAGAAAGGACAACAACTTTGCAGAGCAATTGATGTTTTGAGTTGTGTGTTCTGAGAAGTCCGAGTACCTCTCTATTTATAATAGAAGGCAGGGTCATGGTTCCCACTCTGTTTGGGAGTAGAAGGATCTAGAAATTCCATGAATAACTTGCACTGCGGTAGGTGAAACAATCGTTTCACAACTGCAACAGTCATTTGGCAAGGTTAGCCGATCGGTTCACTAGTGAACCAGTCAGTTGGGAGTGTGAACCGATCAGTTCACTAAGTGAACCAATCATTTCACTTCCCAGACATGCCTACAATTGACTGTCCTTAATCATTTCCAATTAATTCAAAGATTAATCCTTATTCAATTGAATGGAACAAGTGAAATGTGAAAGTTTTTCTCCAGCCGGGCAAATCCCAATTTCCTCGGTTGGCAGGACTATGAGCTGCCCGGTTCACCAATTGAACCAGTCGGTTGGCTCACACCAGCCAATCAGCTCATAAGGGTGAACCGGTCAGTTGGCAGTCCTAACATTGCCAATGAAGTCTCCAATCAACCTGACACTCTAACCAACTAGTTCAACACTTAAACTTGATAGTTCCAAGTCCAGTCAGTTAATTGCATGTTTAATTGAGTACCTAAGCACCTTTAGTCTCAATCTAAACATCATTCATGGACAATCTCCTCTTCCAGGGGTATCATATGTGTGTGACCCTGTAGGTTCCAATTTACATTGGCATTGAATGTTCATAACAACTTATGACATCACATTGCTACCCAAGTAACTCCGAAAGTTGGGGAACAACTTCAACCTACAATCTGTGATTAGTGTTATAGTAATCATATAGTTCCTTTGTCGCTGACATCCAAATTTAACTCGAGGCATGGAATGTCAACATCTTCAACATTTAATCCATGTTCCTTGACCTAGAGTAGACTATCTGAGATTCATGTGAGTTTACATATCATATATTGAATCACATGAGTATGGCCATACAATTCTCAATCTCTCTTATCAAGGGGCCTTGGATATCATTCTCCTTGTAGGAGGGACAAAAATCATCGCTATCACTCATAGTCTATCCCCATGTATCAAAGTCACCCAACCATCACCTTTATAACATCCATGTTTCTGGAATGTGTTTGATGATGTCAAAGTTTACCCATCAACATGTGATGAGTGTAGAAATTTTAGGTCTAAGATGTTGGTATGTATGCCCTGAGAGCCAATCATGGGATGATTGGTGGGATACATTAAGATTGATTTGATATACATCAAAGGCGAGCTTCCAATTCTTTCTGGTTCAGGCATATGAGATAGTGATAGAACAAATTGAATGTCTAGAAAATGACAATACTCAATGACGTATGCTTTCAGGTTGAGGACCTGAACGATGAGATCATACGGATGCTAAGAGTTTGTACATTCTTGTTGTGTCCCTAGTCGGATGTCATTGTGGAAGGTAGATAGACAACAATGACACACAAGACTAGATTGTGGTGTTGGTTGATGACAAAATCTCATTAGTCATGATATAGAGATATCAAACCAAACACATAGGTACTTGTTAGAGAATAAGGTACCAGACAGACCCACCGTGAGTTTGAAACATGGAACCATGAGATGGTAGTCACAGTCAGTACTCACAGTGATGGTGGTGAGTGTGATTCTTAGACCTGAAATCACTGCACTCAACACATGTCGTTGGGCACACTTTGACATCATCAAACGCAGTCCTGAAACATGGGTTGTTATAAAGGTGATGATTGGGTGGCTTTGACACATGGGGCTTTTGAGGGGCGAGTGATAGATATGGGATTTGTCCCTCCTGAGGGAGTTTGATATCCATGGCCACTTGATGAGTAGGATTGAGAAAGGCGTGCATGCATGTGTGAATCAGTATATGATACTGATGTCATACATATCTCTTCTAGTCTACTCTGAGATGAAGGAAGTGAATGAATGTTGACAGGATGACTGTTCCATGCCTCGAGTTCATTCGGGATATCAGTGACAAAGGAATTATACATTCGCTGTAACACCATTCACGGATTGTAGGATGAAAGTTGTTCTCCAACTTTCTACTTTCACTGGGTAGCACTGATGTGTGACTAGGCACCGCTCTTTGCTTGTGAAGTCATAAGTGTTATGAACTTTCACTGCCAACGTGAAATGGACCTGCAGGGTCACACACATAGGATTTAACCTGGAAGAGGAGTTTTGTCCACAAGCAATATTTAGATTGATTACTAAAGGAGTTTAGTAGTTCAATTAAACACTCAATCAGTCGATGGCTCAATATCGTATGGTTCAAGGTGTTGGACGCATTGATTGGAGTATCGGATTGATTGAAATCGCATTTGACTGATTCTGCACAACCTGCACTCCCAACCAGTCGGTTCATGTGATGAACTGGTCGGCCGAGGTTGCTGAACCGGTCGGCTCAATTGTTGAACCGATCGGCTCATGCACAGAATGAAATGAACGGTTCAAGTGTTGAACCGATCGGTTCAACTGGTGCAATCGAGCAACTTGGGAAAGTAGGATTGGTGAGAATTTTCCTTTCGTTTCAAATTGCCCAATTCGATTGGGAATAATATTGGTATTCGATACCAATTGGGAAAGAAACAAGGAAAGTCTTTTTGAGCCGGATTAGGACCATGAACCGATCGGTTCAGGGCACCAACCGATCGGTTGGAATGCCCCAAATGGGCGGCTCAGGTCCAACCGATCGGCTCAATGGCCAAACCGATCGGTTCAGCAGTGAATTGATCAGTTCAGGTTGCGAGGTGGTTGCTTTTTGTGGAAAATCCCGAACCCTTCTACTCCTGCTTTTAGTCCCGCATTGCCCGGGATGGAGAACCCTGTCCCATGACTCTCCTATATATATAAGGGGTATTGAGGGCTTCTCGTAGTACAGCTCAGTGCAACCAGTTGCTCTGCAAGTTGTCGTTCTCTCTGGTTTTGGTAACCGTGAGAGAGCCTGAGCAAGTGCTTCCCGCAAAAGGGAGGTGCAGCAAGGGAAGGACAACTGCAGTTGCAACAGGAGGTAGGA
The DNA here is from genome assembly GCA_963693085.1 of Alisma plantago-aquatica. Lineage (NCBI taxonomy): Eukaryota > Viridiplantae > Streptophyta > Magnoliopsida > Alismatales > Alismataceae > Alisma > Alisma plantago-aquatica. Next base: position 369,024,933 of record OY856413.1, on the reverse strand, counting down.
GAGCATGTTGGCGACTAGTACGTCAACAGGAGGGTGTGACTCCTTCCACTTCCTTGTGGGACAAGGAGTGTGGAGTTCCAGGTGGTCCGTGTGGACTACTACAGAGGCGGGAGGACACTGCCACTTAGGAGGAGAACTGTCATCCGACAGTCCGGTTCGAGTAGGAGTTGTCAGTCCCGGTGCGACCAGGAGCTGCACAGACGCCGTCGAAGTCCGGAGTTGAAGACTGCGCATTGCGCGAGGTTTTGTCGCCGAGCAAGCCTCGGGACAAGGTATGATTCCACAAACTATCCTTTCCTATTATATAGACGTTGACGCGTTTCCTCGGTATGGGTTTGGGGAGAGATTTTTTTTTGTTTCCGTTGCCTTCTCTGTCTCCCCTAAAACCCAACAATGGTATCAGAGCCACGTCAACTGCTCTATATTTTAGGAATATTGATATGATCGATTTTGGTTTTTCGCCTTTATTTATTGCATACGATGCGAATAATATCGGCTTTATGCATGTCCAATCCTAAATCCACAAATCCCTAATTACATATATGATATGTATTGTTAATGCACTCGATACACGTCACCCTTAAACGAGTTTTGTGGTGGATGTGTGTAGCATGATTATGGCCTATAAACTCTTATCTGTGATTGGTTGTGTGTGGTTGCTTGCATCTCGGTATGCGCACCGATCTTCCCTATCTTATTCCTGATGTAACTCGAAATAATTCGAGATTCTTTCCTACCTTTGCTCCCCCCGAATGAAACTCGGGGTTTCCCTTTTTAAAGCAATGTAATAAATAGGATAGAATTTTATTTCCTGTTATGTCAAAGTCTGGCGAACATCAAGACGACTGCTCAAACGGTCGGTTCAAGGAGTGAACCGATTGGTTGATAACCAGTTCGAGGAGCGAGACAAGTGGGTGGTGGACATGACGAGATGCACGACGTCCAGGAGAACCGATCGGTTGGAGGATCCAACCGATCGGCTGGTGGCACCCAGATGACCTGGCTGGAGAGTAAAGATCATTCATGTGATGAGTTGATCAACTCGGATGGTAAGGCACAGATGTTCATCTTGTACAGGTTGCATGTGATGTTGACCTAGATGACCATGATTCCTCTTGGCTCGAGGAATCACATTAGGATGGCCATAATCATCGCTTTTATCGCTTGTGCATGTTTTCTGTGGGATATAGCATGTATATGATACGTACTATGTATTGTGGTGATTGGATATGTATATGTATATAAAAACAAAATCCCTCATTAAATATTAAGTTTTAGATGCCTTCCAAATGCGACACACGTGAAAAACTTGATCGACCAAGTGTGGGCATGCCAAAGCGTGGTGCACCGTCTATCTCGTGGAAGCGTGAAGGATGAATGTGTGGGTCTGCCAACGCAGGGTGCATATTCATCGTGTTTGCTTTGGTTCGGACTTAACAAGGTGATCTAGATGGGATCTAGTACCTTGAGGCATAGAGATGATCATTGCAAGGAGTTGTAGATGACATCTTATCAAGAGTTGCATATGATGCAATTGGCAAAAGTTGCCTACCTGAGAGATCTAAGTTGTGGGCGATCAGCCAAAGCTGACTCATGACTTAGAGGATTTCAGGATCTTGCCCACTAGAAGGTTGTACGCTGCAATCTTCCGAATTGATGGTGAGGGCTATCAATTTGAAGTAAAATAGTGGGAGCGATAATTAATTAAAGGCCTAATTACATCGTCAATCTTTCAAATCAATCAAATAAGTCAAAAATGAGTTTTTGGACTAAAATTGCATATTTTCCTTTTATAGTTCAAATGGCAACAAACAACAACAACTTTTCTTTGCGATCGGTCCTTGATAAGGACAAGCTAAATGGTACGAACTTCCACGACTGGTATCGGACATTGAGAATTGTTCTCACTCAAGAGCGTAAGCTCTATGTCCTGGATACTCCAATTCCAGAGGAACCCGCACCTAATGCACCAAAGACACAAAGGGATGCTTACAAGAAGCATTCTGATGATGCCATTGATGCAAAGTGCTTGATGCTATGTTCAATGAACCATGAGTTAAAGAGGCAACATGAGAACATGGGTGTCATAGAGATGATTCTGCATCTCAGGAACATGTATGAAGATCAGGCACGGCAAGAGAGGTACAATGTTTCTAGGGCACTGTTCAAGTGCGTCATGACAGAAGGAGATCCAGTTGGTCCTCACACACTCAAGATGATTGGGTATGTGGAGAACCTGTAGAGACTGGGATTTCTACTGAGCCAAGAGTTGGCTACTGACGTGATACTGCAATCGTTGCCAGAATCTTACAGTCAGTTTGTGATGAACTACAACATGAACAACTTTGATAGGCCACTGTCAGAGTTGTTGGGCATGTTAAGGACAGCCGAGTTACAGATGAAGAAGGACAAGCCTAAGGCTGTGATGGTGATCACGAGCAAGAAAGGCAAGTCCAAGCGCAAGGGCAAGGGCAAAGCTAAGAAAGGTTCTGAAGCTAGCCAGGAGTCCAAGCCATCTTCAGCTCTCAAGGCCAAGGGAGGCGTGACAAAGAAAGGAAATTGCCACCATTGTCAAAAGCCAGGACATTGGAAAAGGAATTGTCCTCTCTACCTGGAAGAACAAAAGAAGAAGGAGGCGACTGAAGCCTCTACTTAAAGGTGTCATGAAAGTAAACTTGTAACACTTTTTGAGATATATGATATCAAGATGTAAAGTGTAAAGCATTCTTACTTGGGGCAAGTGTTGCCTTTATAGATAGGAATACTTTAGTTTATTTTCAGCCAATAGGGCATGTAATACAGTTATGAACTGCTATTTCATACTTGCCAATAGATAGAAACACTTTATTTTTGCATATTATGTGACAATGATGGCAATCAATAAAGTTGTGTTTTCAATCTTAAAGATATGATCTTTGTGGAAATGCCTTATTTATCTTGTGATATTTGATATGCATAAGATAAGACGATACCTAAAAGTTATAGATAACTCAAACCATTTAATTAGCATTAATCATGAGAAATTCATTTCTAGTTTCCATGTGATGGATAAAACTAGACTCTTTTGGTTAGAGAACCAGTAAGGGACATGAATATCTTGGACATGATTGATCAATCTTCACTAATGTAGTGGGAAGAGTGATTATCCTATTAGGTATAATACATGTGATGTATTTACATACCTATTGGAATAAATGCTAATACTTCAAATGGTGTTTAGAGAAATACCAATATGAATATCTTGAAGTGTTCAAGATTATCATAAATGAAGTACAAATTTGGTAAAGTATTAATTCTTGATGAGATCAATGAATGAAATACTTGGACCAAATGTTTGAGATACTTATGAGTAATTATGATAATGTATCATAGTGAACTCATGATTAAGGCATGGTGATGTCTGAATCAAGAAGGAATCATACTCTAAGGAGTTAGAGAATGATTATCAAATAACTGAATTCTTCTTAATAAATGAATACCCCACACTAATAAAAGAAATTAAGAATCACAAGGGTTGTGAGTTCTTATATCTTTAACAGATACACCTCAATTATCTATGTGATCAGTTGTTCATGTGATGAGTCAACTTTCAAGATGAATATGAAGAACCGAATCTTGAGTTATGGTTTATGACCATTACACCCTAAATGACATCCATGTGAACCATAAGGTATGACCTTGATGGTAGCACTCATTGGATCATATCCATAAGTGCAAATGAGTCTTAAGTGTTAAGACACATGGATAACATTTTGAGAAGGATGATGCTTGTTGATTGCAACTTAATGACTAAGACATTTGGCATATGGATACTAAAATTGCATTCCTATAAGGAATAAACCAGGATGTGTACGTGACACAGCCTATAAGGTTTGTGAATCCACTAATGCAAATGAAGTCTATAAGTTACAATGGACTAATCAATGTGATTGATTGAGTACAAGCAACTCAAAATTGGATCTTTACTTTGATGATATAGTCAAAGGGTTTGACTGATATGTCAAAGATAAAGAAGGGATCTGTGATTTAGTGGGATCGTATTCACATTCCACATATTGATGTGAAATGGAAATGTTCTAGATTGGAAATCCAAAAGTGGAAATTATCTTTAAAGAAGATAGAGATGTTTCCTATGTGATAGGAATAGAGATCTATAGAGATAGTTCTCGGAAAATCTCTTGACCTGGAAAGAGAAAGCATACATTGGCAATATGTACTGAAGTGTTCAGTATGCACAGATTTAGTGGGAGAAAATTTGTCCATGTTACATGGATATTAGTATCCCAAGGCCAAGTGTCCAATTCTTATGAAGAATGGGAACACTAAGAATAGATATGGATCTATCATGTATGTAATCATCCCATTCTCTTGCATGTATGACATGGCAAGAATAAAATGCATTCATCATCTTGTATGTAGGACATGGCAATATGATGTGCTCATCCTGATAACTCGTATGTGTGACATGACGAGTGGATGTCTATCTATTTCCAGTAAGGGTTACTGGAATACCATGAGAACTTGATAGGTGCTTGTGAAGTACTAGTTCTATGGAGATAAGGAAAAGTTCGATGTAAAGAGTTGCATTGATGCGAACTTCCGAAAGGACAGAAAATTAATCGCAATATATACATAAGATGTATAAAAGTGAACGTTTGTTGATAAATTGGAAATGTTCCAATAAAGCCATTTAAAAAGGGGAAATGCCGAGTATCTATGTGTTAGAGAACAACAATGGATACTATATGGATCTGAAAGTTCATGAGATGAACTTATATTCCACTCATTGATGACAAGTCTGGAATCCTTAATCATGCAATGTGGCTAAACGTTAGCAATGGAATACTAGATCGCATATTACGGCAACTCCATCTCATACGTGTGACGTACAGCGAAGAGATGTGAGACATGCAATTTGTACAGACTTTGGCAAGGTGTTGCCATTTCTCACTATGTTGGCACTAGAGCGCAATAACATGTGGGACATGTTTGAAGAACACTATGAATATGATTCATGGGTGATTGGCTCGCAGTACAAGTGGGAGTCTGTTGGTATGTATGCCCTGAGAGCCAATCATGGGATGATTGGTGGGATACATTAAGATTGATTTGATATACATCAAAGGCGAGCTTCCAATTCTTTCTGGTTCAGTCATATGAGATAGTGATAGAACAGATTGAATGTCTAGAGAATGACAGTACTCAATGACGTATGCTTTCAGGTTGAGGACCTAAACGATGAGATCATACAGATGCTAAGAGTTTGTACATTCTTGTTGTGTCCCTAGTCGGATGTCATTGTGGAAGGTAGATAGACAACAATGACACACAAGACTAGATTGTGGTGTTGGTTGATGACAGAATCTCATTAGTCATGATATAGAGATATCAAACCAAACACATAGGTACTTGTAAGAGAACAAGGTACCGGACAGACCCACTGTGAGTTTGACACATGGAACCATGAGATGGTAGTCACAGTCAGTACTCACAGTGATGGTGGTGAGTGTGATTCTTAGACCTGAAATCACTGCACTCAACACATGTCGTTGGGCACACTTTGACATCATCAAACGCAGTCCTGAAACATGGGTTGTTATAAAGGTGATGATTGGGTAGCTTTGACACATGGGGCTTTTAAGGGGCGAGTGATAGATATGGGATTTGTCCCTCCTGAGGGAGTTTGATATCCATGGCCACTTGATGAGTAGGATTGAGAAAGGCGTGCACGCATGTGTGAATCAATATATGATATTGATGTCATACATATCTCTTCCAGTCTACTCTGAGATCAAGGAAGTGAATGAACGTTGACAGGATGACTGTTCCATGCCTCGAGTTCATTCGGGATATCAGTGACAAAGGAATTATACATTCTCTGTAACACCATTCACAGATTGTAGGATGAAAGTTGTTCTCCAACTTTCTACTTTCACTTGGGTAGCACTGATGTGTGACTAGGCACCGCTCTTTGCTTGTGAAGTCATAAGTGTTATGAACTTTCACTACCAACGTGAAATGGACCTACAGGGTCACACACATAGGATTTAACCTGGAAGAGGAGTTTTGTCCACAAGCAATGTTTAGATTGATTACTAAAGGAGTTTAGTAGTTCAATTAAACACTCAATCAGTCGATGGCTCAATATTGTATGGTTCAAGGTGTTGGACGCATTGATTGGAGTATCGGATTGATTGAAATCGCATTTGACTGATTCTGCACAACCTGCACTCCCAACCGGTCAGTTCATGTGATAAACCGGTGGGCCGAGGTTGCTGAACCGGTCGGCTCAATTGTTGAACCGATCGGCTCATGCACAGAATGAAATGACCGGTTCAAGTGTTGAACCGATCGGTTCAACTGGTGCAATCGAGCTACTTGGGAAAGTAGGATTGGTAAGAATTTTCCTTTCGTTTCAAATTGTCCAATTCGATTGGGAATAATATTGGTATTCGATACCAATTGGGAAAGAAACAAGGAAAGTCTTTTTGAGCCGGATTAGGACCATGAACCGATCGGTTCAGGGCACCAACCGATCGGTTGGAATGCCCCAAACGGTCGGCTCAGGTCCAACCGATTAGCTCAATGGCCGAACCGATCGGTTCAGCAGTGAACCGATCAGTTCAGGTTGCGAGGTGGTTGCTTTTTGTGGAAAATCTCGAACCCTTCTACTCCTGCTTTTAGTCCCGCATTGCCCGGGATGGAGAACCCTATCCAATGACTCTGCTATATATATAAGGGGTATTGGGGGCTTCTCGTAGTACAGCTCAGTGCAACCAGTTGCTCTGCAAGTTGTCGTTCTCTTTGGTTTTGGTAACTGTGAGAGAGCCCGAGCAAGTGCTTCCCGCAAAAGGGAGGTGCAGCAAGGGAAGGACAACTGCAGTTGCAACAGGAGGCAGGAGAGCGTGTTGGTGACTAGTACGTCAACAGGAGGGTGCGACTCCTTCCACTTCCTTGTGGGACAAGGAGTGTGGAGTTCCAGGTGGTCCGTGTGGACTACTACAGAGGCGGGAGGACACTGCCACTTAGGAGGACAACTGTCATCCAACAGTCTGGTTCGAGTAGGAGTTGTCAGTCCCGGTGCGACCAGGAGCTGCACAGATGCCGTCGAAGTCCGGAGTTGAAGACTGTGCATTGCGCGAGGTTTTGTCGCCGAGCAAGCCTCAGGACAAGGTATGATTCCACAAACCATCCTTTCCTATTATATAGACGTTGACGCGTTTCCTCGGTATGGGTTTGGGGAGATATTTTTTTTTGTTTCCGCTACCTTCTCTGTCTCCCCTAAAACCCAACATAAGAACCACTATCACCACTATCACTATGAGAGACAATTGTGACTACCATTCCATGGTATCCATGTATCACTCTCACAGTGGGTCTGTCTGATATACTATTCTCTAACATATATCTGTGTGCTTGACTTGATATCATATATCATGACTAATGAGACTCTGTCATCAATCAACACACACTCTAGTCTTATGAATTATTGTTGTCTATTTTGCTTCCAAAGTAATATCTGACTAGGGACGTAACAAGAATGTATGTACTCTTATCATACATATGGTCTCATTGGTCAGGTCCACAACCTGAAGACATGTGTCACCGTGTCACATCATTCTTTAGACATCTATCATGTATGTGTCATAATCTCATGAGTGAGACAAACATAATAGATAGAATTACCTTTATCATTATCAAATCAGGTATCTAATGCCTCATCGCAATCATCATATGATTGGCTCTCTGGGCATACTATACCAACATGAAGATCTTCTTCTAGTGAAGGAGAAGGATTAGGCGGAAGATTCAAGGGGAGTGGGTAATCCCTACGAGGCCAAAGACTTGATGCAAGTGTGGGTAAGTCCTTGGTGAAGGCTGAAGACATCTTGATCAAGTGGGTAAGTCCTTGTGTAGGTGGAAGACTCTTGTCTTGAATAGGTAAGTCCTTGGATGTATGGTGATATTCTTGTATCTCTTATAATGGGGTATAAGTATACATGGGTTGCAAAGTCCTATAGGTTGACCTCTCTAGGTAGTGGATCGATGGTCTCCTAGTTTGGAGATTGGAACCATTGTAAACACCTTCTCCTAGTGTTTGTTTCGATCTCTCTCATCCTTGCTTTACTTGTTTAGATAGGACTTCATATTCAATTTTAGCATTTAGTTTCAATTTATATAATTTGAAGGTCTAACTATTCTTGTGAGAATTTTGAAGCTCTATTCACCCCCCGCTCTAGAGCCCTAGATCCAACAAGAAAAGGTAAGCTAGAACTGTATGGAGCAAAGGTTTCTGCCAAGGCTGTCATTCATGGGAACATAACAGATTTTGTGAATTGCTATTATGTACCTACCATTATTGAAAACAACACATGTCTTGTGTGATAAGAACATTATGTTTCATTTTAAAAAATATGATCTTTTATGGCAATGCCCTATGTCTCACATAATATACTTGATAATTATAGGGATAAATGTGTATGCCACATATATTGAATGGCTTGATAACTCAAACAATGAATACATATAGCATTGTCATCTAGAGCGCATAAATGAGAAATACATCTCTAGAATCCATGTGATGGTTATCTACACTGCTTTGGTTATTGGACCCATAGAGACATGCATGTCTTATTTATTAGGTAATATGACAAATGTATCTTCACTATATGTAGTGGGAGATCGACCATTCCATTAGGATTAGTACATACTGATGTACATAGACCTTTTTGAATGAATGCTAAAGGTAGTTACATGTACCTCATTATATTTACTGATACAATCTAAAGATATTTGAAATTTGTATTTAATGATATACTAGTATGAATATCTTGAGGTGTTTAAGGAGATTATGGATGAAGTATGTGACTCACTTTATAAGTATTAATCTACATTGATGTGATCAATGTTGAAATATTTTAACCAAGAGTCTGAGGACCTTCTGGAGACACCATGATAGTGTAATACATAAAACTCCACCTAAAACATACTGATGTTTTAGAAAAAAGGTATCACACCCTGTTAAGTCATGGTGAGGTTATTAATAAAACTAACAGATCTTATAATTTCTTTTTGGCACATGCTTTACACTAAAACAATATATCGTCTAAATTGGTTCAAAAGACACCATATGAGATTTGGCATGGGAGGCATTCCAATGAGTTTTTTTGTGGTTAATACGATTGAAGGCTTATATAAGAAAATTGTTTCTTAAAATATTTGTCCACATAATCACATAAATGTTGTTTTATTAAATACTGCTCTTATCCCAATTTGACAACAAAGTGTTTGTTAGTCTAGATGATTATATTTAACAACCTCCCAAGGAATCAGTGGGAGTAAAAGTAGAACTCAAAATTTTTGAGATAAATAAGAAAACATTGAACCTGAAGAGGTACAAGAGGAATAAGAAGAATCACACACTGTTGTACAATCTCAAGTTCCTTATGTAAACACAGAACTCATAGTTCTAGTAGAACACGCCTTAAGTTTGAAATATTATGATATCTTATTACTGAAAAAGGCGACGAGTTGATCATAGAGATGAGTCAAAAACCTACCTAGAAACTACTGAGGGACCATAATCTAGAAAAAATATTGCCCGAGGCTATTAGATCAATGATGGACTCCATGTAAACCAACAAGGTATAACCTTGGTGGATCCACCTGAAGGGGTAAAACCTATATGGTGCATTTGGGTCTTTTAAGGAGACCAATGTGGAAGGGTAAATTGGTTTCAAAGAGTTTCAAGCTATTTCAAGATGTTGAACATATTGAAGTCTTTCACCAGTCAGTTACCATAGCTAAATTCATCTGGATCATGCTTGCATTTGTAACATAATATGACCATGAGATTAGGCATATGGATGTTAAAACTGCATTTCTTAACTGGAATAATTAAGAGGATGTGTATGTGACACATCATAAAGGTTTTATAAATCCATTAATGCAAATCAAGTCTATAAGCTACAAAGGTCAGTATTTGGATTGAAGCGAGCAACTCAGAGTTGGGATTTTCTATTTGACAAAGCAAAAGTGTTTGACTTAAGTCATAATGAAGATGGAAACTATGACTTCAAAAGATTTAGTAGGAGCATAATTTTATATTCCACATAATGACGGGGAATAACATCCTTATCCTACACATGTGAAAACCAGGCAAGGAAAGTACCTTCTATATGAAGGATTTAGGCATAACATCCTATATGATAGGGATCGAGGTCTATAGTGATAGATCTAGAAAGCTTCATGATCTAATAAAGAGTACATAATTAGTAAGATGTTGAAGGGTTCAACATGCAAGACTTAATGAGAGAAAATGTGTTCATGTTCCATGGAGTTAGTTTCCCAGGATCCTAGTGTCCTGATTCTTATGAAGAATGGGAACACATGGATAGATGCCATGTGCATTCACAATTGGATCTATCTTGAATACAATATTATTTGCTTATCTAGTTATCTTGTATGTGTTGGATGTGATGAGAAGATATCCAGTAAAATCTCATATGTATTGGACATGACAAGAGGATATCCATTCATTTCATATGTGTTTGACATGATGATAAGACATATATGTACCTACCTAGAAATTTCGTTTGTATTAGAAATTATGAGAGGGTATATATCAAATATTAGTGAGAGTCACTAGAATACCATAAAGAACATCCTTAAATGCTTGAGAAGAACATAAAGGATTGGTTCCTTGGTTATGGTAACAAGGAAAAGTTGGATTTTAAGGGTTACACACATTAAAGATTCCAAACTGGCAAAATTATTGCAATCTAAATTTATGTTTGACATCAAATGAGAACTATAAGGTAGAAAGGGTTCTGAGCTAAAGATAGTTGTTCAAATCTACAAAAGAAGTCAAATATCTTTTTGTTAAAATAATAACACGGAATACTATATGGATCAAAAAGTTCATATGGGTGAACTTGTGTGAGGTTCCAAGTATCAATGACGCAATACAAACATTGATAACAACAATGGAGCTACTAGTTAGGATGGGATCTCAGATAGAATACTATGGTACTTTCATCTCATATGGGTATTCATACAACAAAGAGATGTGAAAATTGCAAGATACCAATTTAAAGCAAACGCTGCTAAACCCTGTATCAAATCACTTGTGCAACAAAAGTATCACGAAACCGTTCTTACCCCAATCCCAATCCTACTGCCTAGACAGTCGAAAAAGGATTGAAGCGCCCATACCTGAGTGGCCAAATAAGATATATCACATTGGCATATACAATAAGAACTAAATAACTCAATAACTGGATAAATAAAGAAAAAACTAACCCAATATGGAGATATATACGATTTATCTTTGTCATCAGAGTGTATGAGTGTGAAAGCGATCTTATTCAGTATTCAATTTGTATTCCCTAAAATCAAGAAAATCGAGACACAATCATGCAATGGCACGGTACGCTATCAAAATAAAGCAAAGTGATTTATATAAAAATAGTATACTTGGGAGGACTTATATTCAAAAGAATAACAAGCAATTTGCAAAACCATCATTTATTCGACAAGTTTTTCAAGCAATTTGACTTTTATTACAAGTTCCCATTATGTTGTAATTCGAGAAGCATGCTTATATATTTTGTGTGACTCTATTACCCCAACGCGATGGGGAAGGTCACTAGGCTCCTTCTCACCATAGGAACATAGGATGAGGGGGGTTGCTTGCACCCAATATCAAAATTATCAACATCATCCTCATTATCAATATACAGGCAGTCATAATGGGCATGAGATTTATGGTTTCATGTTTTTTCCAAAATATAGTATAGAAAAACGGAAGACTAATCATAGGGAACAGTAGCTCATCCAAGTAAGTAGCCAAGTATACAGTCAAGAGATACATGAAAGTATCTTCAATACAATCAAGGAGGAGTTATATAATAGCATACATTTCACTGAAGATTTTGAGTATAGATCAATATCCGAGTCAAAAAGTCAACCCTTCGAGTCAGATCCTAAATCATCAAGATTGGATCAAGGGTCAAGATCATGATATTTAGAGATCATGTTTCAATATTTGAGATTAGGGTCACACTTTTCCTATGTCAACCTTAGAGTTGGGTCATTCACTTATAATCAAACCATATTGCAATATGTCCAACATTTCTTTAAGTGTCATGCATTTTCTAGTGTGAATGACTTACTTAGGTTTTCTAGGATCATATGTGTTAACCCTAATTATCATGGTCAACTTGAAATTCCAAAATCAAGTCTTTAGATCATTATCAAGTTCTAACATCATTGGGGTTCAATATTCGATCCATTTCTGATTAATATTTGAGATCAACTTTTTAGGTCAAAAGATCATAATATTCCACAAGATTTAGTTCAAGTATAATATTAAGATGGCATCATCATATTCAAGGTTGAATTAGGTTAGCAAATAGGTCGAGTCTAATTTTATAGTCTCAAAATAGATATCAGAATTAGATATAAGGTTACCATAGTCTAATCACAAAATAGAGTCATTTAGACCAAAAACTAAGAAAGAGATCAAGATTTAGTAATATTAATGAGAATCATTAGGAATAAGGTTTCAAAAGTATTTTGAAATGATTTATTGGATTTTTCTTATCAAGATGGGCTACTTATTTGTAATTTTTGGAGTTTGGATGCATTTTATATGATTAAAGCGAGATTTGGGCATTTAATTAAATATTTGAGAAGAGGAGAGATAAAAATACCTTAAATGGAAAAGAGGCGATCATTGGATCGCTAGATCGGGTGGTTGAGCTTGAGCCACGCAGTCACACAACTTTCTCACTTGCTAATCTAGTTCGATCTTGGTTCAGGGCGGTTCATACTTCAATTTGGTCGGTCCAATCACTAGTCTAGCTGGGCCTTTGAACCAGCTCTAGCATCTCCTCGACCAACAGTTTAGGGAACCTTTCCCCTCACTCACACAGGTCTCACACGAGCCACATAGGCAAGCATAGGTGCTCGCCAGAGTGGGGAAGGTCTGGGAGTAGGAGAGGGCAAGGGAGGTAGCTGAGGCACCGGTCGAGCTTGCCTCAGACCCGCGAACTAGATGGAGGCCAGAAAATAGGGAGAGGAGGCGAGGAGCATGGATGCCCGATCTAGCCTTCACGGTGGCACCACACAGCAGAAGGGGGTCAGGGATGCAAAAGTAGAGCATTCTAGGCTGACATGGAGTGCGAGGCTAAGATTTGAGTAAAGTGCACTTGCTACGGACCTTGGGGGGTCTTTTTATAGGGCCGACATGTAGGTTTAGGGCTGAAGAACATGGAGCAGTAGCTATGGCCACCGGAAGGAGAGGAGAGAGCGAGAGGGGTGTTGTTTAGGCACAACAAGGTTGAGAAACCCAGTCAAAGTAGGGTTGGGTGAATGCGAAATCATGAGGTGAACACTCTTTCCCGATTGGAAATTTGAATCGAGGTCTTAGGCGCGAGATCTCGCTATTCAGTCTTCATTTTACTCCTCCCCACAATCAGCAGGAGGTAGAAGATGACTTGATGGTCATTGGATCACGCCTAGATTTGTAAGAAGCAGATCCAAGGGCCAAGAAGTGCCCCTACTTCATTCCACTAATCAATGACATGGGCAAAGCCATATAAGAAGACAAATAAAAGAGAAAAAGGGGGTTTTCAATATATAAACTTCAAGAAATCATAGTAAATTGTAGGAATGTCCAATTGTTCTCAAATTTGGACCACAACATCAAAAAAATGTGGAGAACCTTATTAAAAGTTTGGGAACAAAAACATGAGGTTTGATGGATCAATTTTCTTCTTTGGACAAAGTGATCAATTAATCAAATTTAAGGTTTTATAATGTGTACAAAGATCACATTGATCACCATATTTTGGATTTGAGTCTCAAAATTGATTATGTAGCTAAGAAAAATAAATTTGGACCATGAGTGAACATAAAGAGGAAAAAGGGCAATTACTTCATAATTATGCAAAATTCCACTTAGTCACATCCTTCCCTCCTTAAAAAAAAATTTGTCCCCAAAATTCAAATACATCCTCAAAATTTGGACTACCTAAATCCAGATCATATCTTCAAATATTAGAACATTCTCAACTATATAATCAAAATTATATCCTCAAAGTATAATCATCATAATTGGGAATGCATGTTCCATATAATAATCAACTTGGTACAAACACCACTTAATCATCGAGAAACAAAGTATCAAGGTCAATGCATATATTGTGCAAAGTCAACATATGAGTCGCAAATATGGAGATAATCCTATTGATAAAAAATTTGGAGAGTTCATATTTTAGGTCAAACAAATGAGTTCCAGTGTACAAGGTGACTTTCAGTCCCAATATCTCAAGGTCTTAGACTCCCCATTGGCCTAGGTGGGGTTATACATCCATGATTTGAGATTTCAGATTTCAACATTTCAAGACCACATTATACTTTCAATATCATGATTTTCAGGCTCAAAATCACTGGGAGGTCCCACCCTAGTCCTAATGGGAGCTAAACCCTAACACATAAATCGAGAAGTCAAAAATAGTCATCATTTTGAAAATTTCAAAATTTGGGATTTTGAAGTCATTAGTCATATATCTTTAGGTCCAAATAGTGTGATCATTGGATTTGTATCATTATTGAGATTGATAATCGTGAGTCACAATTCTATAATCAATATCAAGAGTTGAGATCTTAGACACCAAAATTTATAGGTCCAAAATTTTGAAGCTAGGGTTTAGATTCCTATTTAGACCTTAGGGATATCACTCATCTATATTCAATTTCTAGCAACAATATTCAAGCAATATTCGAGAAACATATCAAGATTTCATAATCATTGTATCCAAGGTTGATGAATGATCTACACCTAGGTCTATCTAGGAAGTCAACCACAAGCTATAGTCAATATTTTCATATATCATGATCATTATCAAATCAATATTCAAGATTGAGTATCAACCATGGGTTTAACCTATTAGGCTTAGGTCAACCAGTCAAAATCAGGTGAAAGGGTATACCTTTCCAGACTCTAACTAATCAACAAAGAGTTAGTCATAATAGGAATGTGACCTAGGTTAAGGGAGTCATGAGTCAACTACTACCCTAATCTAGCACATTACCAACATTAGTTATTATCCATTAAGCTTATTAAAATAGGGAGAATATCAATCATTAAATTATATATATCAAAGTCATAAGATCAAAATTCAAAATAATGGGGAAATAATGTCAAGATTTGCAATTCTTTCCTTTCATGATCAAGGTAGTGATATAATTGGGAATTTAGTGCATGATTTAGGTCCATGCTCATCATGTCAAAATCGAGTTTGAAAAGGCATCAATAGTCAATAGGAAAAATTCTTTTTGCATCATAGTCTTATATAATGATTTTGTGAGTCTAAGACTTAGTCATTTGATATCATGGTCAAGGTGTGTATAAAATAGGATATGATTTTTATCAACTATGTTTGAGTTTTAATCAACAGTAGGGGAACATTGGCTTAGATCAAATAGGGACCTTATTAACAATAAGGGATAAGATATAAGTACTTCTTATTTCACCAAATTAAAATCATTAATATTTACCTCAAACATAGCAAACATGTAGTCAAGCTTTAGCAAAATTGAGTTTGTGTGATATTAGGGGTCATACATGAGTATTTGGTTTCAAAAAAAAAATTGATCAAAATTGAGTATTCAATTTAAGGTTAGATCATGGTATCAACTTTCAAAATTTAGTGATATTCATTTTTCCCATGAATAAGCTACCCATAATCGAGACATCATGTGGTAAAAGGTCACAAGAAAGGACCACATGAGGAGATGAGAAGACTACCTAATCTTCATCTACATGGGTGGCTTAGGATAGTCCTTAAAGAAGAGATGAGATGCCAGAAGACTCTCTAGGGTTTCACAAGAGAACCTTTAGGTCTAGTTCTAGATCAATTAAGGCCATGTAGAGTGGGGGATCTTAGCCACTGTGAAAACCGATAGGAGAAATTTTGCCACGACCTCGAGCCTAGACACCTCAATTTTCACCATTATGGACTTTAGGGTTTCTTGGGTGTAAGAGACTTGAGAAATTAATTACTTAAAGTATATGGGAGTTTTTAAGCTCTGATACCAATTGTCACGGAACCGTTCTTACCCCAATCCCAATCCTACTGCCTAGATAGTAGAAAAAGGATTGAAGCGCCCATCCTTGAGTGGCCAAATAAGATCTATCACACTGGAATATACAATAAGAAATGAATAACTCAAAAAATGGATAAATAAAGAACAAACAAACCCAATATGGAGATATATACGATTTATCTTTGTCATCAAAGTGTATGAGTGTGAAAGTGATCTTATTCAGTATTCCTTTTGTATTACCTAAAATAAAGAAAATAGAGACACAATCATGTAATGGCACTGTACACTATCCAAATCAAGCAAAGGGATTTATAAAAAAATAGTATACTTGGAAGGACTTATATTCAAAAGAATAACAAGAAATTTGCAAAACCAACATTTATTAGACAAGTTGTTCAAGCAATTCAACTTTTATTATGAGTTCCCATTATGTTGTAATTCGAGAAGCATGCTTATATATTTTGTGTGACTCTATTACCCCAACGTGATGGGGAAGGTCACTAGGGTCCAATGAACAACTCCCACATCTCAATGCGGGGGGTTGCTTGCACCCAATATCAACATTATCAACATCATCCTCATTATCAATATACGGGCAATCATAATGGACATGCAATTTATGCTTTCATGTTATTTCCAAAATATAGTATAGAAAAACGGAAGACTAATCATAGGGAATAGTAGCTCATCTTGTAAGTAGCCTAGTATACATTTGGTGGAGCTAGAACTTACGTCGGTAGATTACTCTTTCGGTGGAAGTCCTAATGTGCACCAAAAACCCTAGGGAGTTGATGTTCTCTCTAGGTTTACCTACAACTGGTGCTAGATAAATGCTCCAACCCCACAAGAGTGTGGAAGCCTTATCATAGTAAAAATTTAGGATCGAACCCAAAGGACAACGTTAAGAATCTGAGTATCTTTATCTCGTTTCATATTGATCTAAGTTAATCATCTAAGACCAAAATTTTGATTTGAGTTATTTAACCTAAAACATACAAAAGCAAAGGCAAGAATAAAAACTAGTTTTAAGATTAAAATCTGAGATTGGCAAATGATGATGGATCACTCAGGTGATGCAGGTTTTCACCACCACTACACATGTATTGTACCTGCACCAATCATAGAAAGACTTGTAAGCAAGATACATGGATGTTATACAATACCGATGTTTTGTAGGATAAGAGAAATGCACACATCCTTCACGGGTTGAGTAACTATCATCGGGTACATGTCTACATGTCAATGAAGAGATGTAGCCTCTGAAGAGAGAACCTTACTCAACCTCGTGAAACGTGCATCAGAAAACTAACAAGCGAGAGATAATCATCAATTCGATTAGTATCCTTATAGACTATCCCTCTTTTGAGGAAATAGCCACGAGAAATGTGGGAGTTTTGCAATGTCAGCCATTCCCGGACGAATGGTCAAATACCTTGCACCACTCCCTATGCATAATGTGTTCCTCGACCCATCAAGGTGGCACTTCCGTACGTCAACTGATTCCATTTCATAGTGCAGAAGTGCAACGATGGAGGTGAGTTTACTCCATCCCTCGAGAAGTGTTCCTAGATACTGAAACGAATGCACGGTGGATACACACACCAGAAACCAACACCAAATCGATATTCGAGTCCCAATAGCAGTCGTAGACAAACTGCAACGAAAGACAATAGATGCATACAAGAACGTGGCCAACATTCAAGCATGTATGAAACGATTTAGTATTGAATCGAAAAGATAACATCTTTTAGTACATATTACAAAACATGGGAAGTGGGGCTAGTCTTCGTGCCCCAGTGGATGAAACTACTCGCTCCTCATAGAGGGAGCAACAAGGTAAGAGAAGAGAGAGAAAGAAAGCATCGTCGTAGCAGAAGAGTAGATCTGTGATAGCACTGTGTAGATCGTCGTAGTCTCTAGGAATACTCCATCATAGTCGATGACGTACGTCTCTCTGCCTCGATTCTCATGTCTACCTCCGGGATTACACGAGTAGAATGAGGTGGAACTATGGCGGAGCAATGGTGGAAGTGGGTTGGCAGTGGAGCAGCCTTCTGGACATCTGGCTCTAGTCCCAGTCTGGAAGCCTTGTGTCGTAGTGAGATAGATGTCCAAGACCATGCCTTTACTCTTCTGTTTATAGGCTAGGCATGTGTCTTGGACTGGCTAGGCTACTTATGCAAATTTCCCAAAGTAACCAGGTTCATCCAGTTTTGAGTTCACGTTGTAGGCGTGGCCTGCCCATTCAGTTTTAGGGGTCTCTCGGTCTTGTGCCTCTTGATCTAGAGACCGGGAGAGGTCTCTCAGTCTTGAGCGTAAGAGGCCTCACGGTCTTGAGACTGTGAGAGGCTTCATGGTTTTTCCCACAGGGTCTGCCTTCACTGCTCAAAGACCCAAACAGTCCTACTGCTCATGTTCAATGTGAGTCGAGAGGTGAGGAGCAGCGCTACTGGCAGCTGAGATGGTGAAGGACGATGTCGAAGAACGTGGCACAGGTCTCGGCGATGTGTGGGGTCTTCTCGGTTTGCAGGTGGGTGCCATCCCTTGCAGTCTTGGAATCGTGAGAATTCTCACGGTCTTGAAACCGTGAGGACTCTCACAATCTTGAGACTGTGAGATGAGTCGGAGGTGTAAACTGATAAGGCAAACCGAAAGGGCAAATCGAGAGGCTAAAATCGAGTGAGGTCAAAATCGAATGAAATTAGAATCGAGTGGCGTGCCACGGCCGTGGTGATGCTTGAAGTTGCAGGTTAGTGGTGTCCTGAGGTAGGGGATGACGCACCATGGCTGTGTTGAGGCACCACGGTCGTGGTGATGTTGTTGTCCCACAGCCATGCTGCCTTGCACAGGCATGGCGGGTGAGAGCTTGGGCTCTGGTGGCATTGTTCCACATCCGTGGCGTGACACCACGGTCGTGGTGAGGCTACAGCCCCACGGTCGTTCCGCCTTGCACGGGTGTGGCAGGTGAGAAGACTTGGCACTATTGGTGATGTGCCATGGTCGTGGGGGGTGGAGACTTGGCACTATTGGCGATGTGACACGATCGTGGCATGGCAAACATGGTTGTGGTGATTGTTCTGCTTCATGATCTTGATTTATTGTTGCACAAACTTGAGTTAGGCTACAAATGGTCTCTGCTGGCCTATCGGTCTTGAGACTGAATGGGCTCGAATGGTCTTGAGACCGAATGGGCTCGAACGATATTGAGACCGAATGGGCTCAAAAGTTCTTGAGACCGAATGGGCTCAAACGGTCTTGAGACTGTTAGAGTCAAAGTATAGGGGTCATGACCATTGGTAATGGTTGAGGATGAACAACGGAGGAGAGAGAACGTGAGTAGGGGAGGATGAGATCAAATAAACTAGAAACTAGGGTAATTAGCAATAGTAATGCACTATTTACACGAAACTAAAGAGATACTTAAAGTACACCAAAACAAGGGTAATATAGTCGATATGAGGCACAAAATCTCTATAATTGGCGACTGTGAGGATGAATCTGGAGGATTCATCACCACACCGAACTTAAGTGTTGCTCATCCCAAGGAACAGAAAAGCCTAAGACAGTCACAAAAAAGCTCATTCCTTTCATTATTACCTCATATTCGTGCAAAAGTCAGAATTTTCATGAAACTGAAAAAAAATGAAGCAAAACAAAATTAGGGCAAAAACATCAGAAAACCTTTGAATTGGTGACTGATGATGGATCTTGGGGATTCATCACCACACCGAACTTAAGTGTTGCTCGTCCTGAGGAACAAAAAACTTATAGCAATCGCCAATGAAATTGTTCATCTCGTGGTTGCCTCATCCTTATGTCATATCATAATTTTGTCATGGCTCATAATGATATAGCATCAAGGCTTCCTTAGATCACGGAATACATCTTATGGTATCCTCGTTTATGAGTTCATTTTACTGAAGTATTTCCTTCTCATTCTCTGTTGTATCAGTCGTGTTTAGAAGTTTTATGAGACTTTGAAAATACCCACAGAATCAAGCAAACATGTATATGATCCGTCGTTGGTGTTTCTAAGAAAAGGAAAGAGTAGGGGTGTGATCAAGAGATAAGAGTCTCTCCTCTAATTTATTCAAGACTCTTATTATTGGTGGATTCATCAAGATATTTTGAGTGTTTTGTGCACAACTCTGGTTGACTTAGCCTTACACCCGATTTTTTTGCTAAAGGTAATGTAGAAGTGTGTATAGGTTGGCTTTAAGGCTTTTGGCTATTTTACCTCTTCGAGAGGAGGTAAGGGGTCATTTTTTGATCCTTAGGATCTCACTACCGGTCACGACACATCTGCCTTTGTGAGGGTAGCTAATGTACCGGTCGGGAAAGACCTTTATCGATTATCCTTATTCAGGCACAACTCTCATGTTTTTATTCACACTCTGGCTTATATTCATTCTCACTTGGCTTAGGAGAAAGGGTATTTTTGGATTTTTATAAATTTGGGCTGCCAGGCCTCTTGTTGGAATCATGGTAGATTTTTCATCCACCTTGGTATGTGCACAATCATCATGGTATACTCTTTGAATCAAAGTGAGAAGGTGATATGCCCCTGTTATGTATTGAGGGGTATGGAATAAGTGGTACTGGAAAAAGTGGTGTGGTGTACCACATCGAACTTAGAGTTCAACAGAGGTGTGGTTTACCACACTGAACTTAGAGTTTGGCGGAGGTGTGGTTCACCACACCAAACTTAAAGTTCAGCGATGTTCTAGTTTTCACTAGAAAGGAGTGTGGCGTGCCACACCGAACTTAAAGCTTTGGCATGATTGGTGGGTGGAAAGGTATGAAAATGAAGGAAGAAGTGTAGTAGAGAGTTCGGATCATAATGCAGTTTCCTTAGTGATTCCATATGACGGGTTCCGTTTCTCCATCACACTCTGCTAAAAAAGTTACAAGATAGAACTCCAAGTGAGAATTCCATATAACAGATCCATTATTTAGAGTCGTGATGGATTTGATCTATCTCAGACTTATTGAGGCTTATCATTCTTATGGAGGATATGACATTAAGGTTCATAGACTATACAAGATGAAATCATTTATCAGTTAGTTTTAAGCATAGGTTCCTTGAGGATTCACAATGAAAAGATGTGATGACCGTAGATTCGAAAGTAAAAGCCTACTAGGTAAAGACTTTATTTTAAGAAGGCTATGAAAATGCAAAAAAAATACAAAAAAAGGAGCTAGAATGTAGAAACAAAAAATAGTAAAGATAGAGGGTGGAGTGAGAAACGTACCACCCACCCTCCACCTCGAACTTATGAGTTTGCTTGTTTTTGAGCAAACACTAAGTTCGAGATGGAGGGGAAGAGTTTTGCAGTATTAACCAAGCGGTCCTCATAATTTGAAGAAGGTCCCACAAAGATGCTTCATGAGGGTTGGAACTGAGAGCAAGGAAGTGGCACGGACAACTTGTGGCAACTCAAATGGGTTTTTTGGATGACTTGGAAGCACATTTCTTTCACCTCTTTGTCCATCCAGAAGAATCTAGAGACCTTCCCCCAACAACGGGGGAGGTGGAATACAAGCAATAGAGACTTGAAGACTAGGCGAGTAATTGAGGTATTGCCTATTTGTGTCGTCTAGTTGTGGTTTTCCCTCAAAGTTCAAAGTAAAACTGCTTTCTTCAAAATCCAGAGCAGTTGATTGAGGGTCGGCCACTTGGATTTTCTCCTATCTTGGATCGGGTGGCAGATCCGATTCAAGCTTCATTTCGTCACTTGGCTTTTCTTGTGTAGGATGTGGTAGCCAGGATGACATTTCTTCATCAGAGGAGTTACTTTGAGAAGTATCATCATATTTATCTATGTGGAAATTGATAAGAGCGTCATTCTTATTTTCATGATTTTGTTTAGAATTTTCCTCGTAGAACACCCTTAATTCATCCAAGTAACTAGAAGAGGATTTTTCTGGTAGAACGAACTCTTGCTCGGGTAAAGGAATCATGGGATTCTGGGGTAGAGGTTCCAAAGATGTTTCTTCATGGGAGGGATTAAAATATTCCATTTCTAAGATAGGTTGTTGTTCCAGTACTTCTTCATGGTATTCCTCCAGTTCTATTAAGCGCTCGAGAAGAGTCACTACGGGAAGAATGAAAACTTGTGCAAGTAATGGAAGTATCTCATTCTCTTGAATATGTGGTAACTCGGGAGGAGCTTCTTCATAGGGATGAGTTTCTATAAGAGGATAGGTTTTTGGCCCGGTGTCCTCCCACAAGTCCTTTTTGTCATTATCATAATCCATTCCAAAATCAAGATATGGTTCATGTTTCTCTTCATAGTGCACTATCAACTCATTCAAGTGACTAGAAGGAGACTTAATAGAAAGATCATGCTCTTGTTTGAGAACTCGCTCCGTCTGGACTTCTTGTAGAGGTGGTAGCTCTGGTAATGCCATCTCATGGAAAAGGTCAGTCATAGATTCATCATGAGATCCATCCTCCTCCCATGATTCTTTTTCATCATCAGGGTCAGTGAGAGTATCATGATCCATTTCTGAGTCAAGATTTTGATCAGTTCCATCCTCAAAGCTTGTGTCTGGATCAGCCGAATGATCAGAAATTTCTTCATAAGGACAAATCAGATCATGTTCCAGTAATGGGGTTAGTTGAGTCTCTTACATAAAAGAGATCTCCTCATTTGAATTAGTCATATATTCCTCTGAGTTTGATTGTGAAGGAGTGTAGAGTTCTTGTGACATAAACCCTTATTCTATGGATTTCATTGATGAGACAGTTGAAGTTGAAGATATTTTGTCATTGATGGAGTCGATCATTACTAATTGCTCCTCAATAGTTGGATCTGGGTGTATGAAGTCAGAAGGTAGGTGAGTGTTGAAGTTTATCTCCAATTGATCTCCTGACTGTAGAGAATCCCCATATTGGCTACTCAACCATCCCTCTAAGAGCATAGTGCATGAATCATTATCTGAGTCAGACCATGGCTCGGAAAATAATTCTTTCCCTTGTGACATTATGAGGAAATCATCTTTGAGTTCAGTTATTAGCTCTAAGGATGATTCCTTACCTTGCACTGATGCTTAAAGATTATTGGAAGGCTTATCCCACCTGATTTCATAATCATCGTCATAATCAACATGTGGGTTAGGGATGTTCTTAGTTGACATTTGTGGCTGTTCTACATGTTGGTCAGAAGTGTTGACAAATCGCGTAAGTTGATCAAGATCGGCTATCAACTTCTTAGTCGCGGTTTTCTGATCAGCTAGTTGTTGAGCCACAGATATCTGTAAAGCTCATAGTTCTTTCATCAGTGTGTTGATCTTCATGAAAAGGCCCTTCACTGCATCCATTGGGTTGATATTGATAGTAGCTCTCCTCATCATAGTATTGATCTGCATTGTTTTCTAGGTTCCCTCCTACATTGCAATCTATGCCTTGAAATCCGCCATAGTTAGGTTTTTTGTAGTACCCTCCAGGGTGATATGGATTATAACTTGCGTTATATCCATAGTTGTATGAAGAAGCTGCTTTCAGTTTCCCAACTATACGATTCATGATTACTTGATGCAGAGCCATCACATAGTGAGGAGGGACATTGAAGCAGTAAATCGATGCATGAGAATAGTCACCACATAGTTGACCTCTAATGGTTGGCAGTGTTGATTGCTTCATTTTGAAGAGAGTTGGTACCTGGAATCAAAGAACGAGTTTATCAAGTTTAACCAACCACTTCAAATCCAAGAGGATATGCAAGATTAAGTCATTCACTTGTTTAGGTTTTTGAAAAGAAAATGAAAAACCCTAGAGAAACCTAAATCAACATGAAATTCGAAAAAGACGATTCTTACACCATTGTCCCTGATAACGGCGCCATTTTTTGAAGGAGCTAGAACTTACGTCGGTAGATTACTCTTCCGATGGAAGTCCTAATGTGCACCAAAAACCCTAGGGAGTTGATGTTCTCTCTAGGTTTACCTACAACTGGTGCTAGATAAATGCTCTAACCCCACAAGAGTGTGGAAGCCTTATCATAGTACAGATTTAGGATCGAAACCAAAGGACAATGTTAAGAATATGAGTGTCTTTATCTCATTTCATAGCGATCTAAGTTAATCATCTAAGACCAAAAGTTTGATTTGAGTTATTTAACCTAAAACATATGAAAGCAAAGGCAAGAATAAAAACTAGTTTGAAGATTAAAATCTAAGAATAGAAAATGATGATGGATCACTGGGGTGATGTGGGTTTTCACCACCACTACACATGTATTGTACATGTACCAATCATAGCAAGACTTGTAAGCAAGATACATGGATGTTATACAATATCGATGTATTATAGGACACGAGTAATGCACACATCCTTCATGGGTTGAGTAACTCTCATCTGATACATGTCTAAGTGTCAATGAAGAGATGTAGCCTCTGAAGAGAGAACCTTACTCAACCTCGTGAAATGTGCATCGGAAAACTAACAAGAGAGCGATAATCATCAATTCGATTAGTATCTGTATAGACTACCCCTCTTTTGAGGAAATAGATATGAGAAATGTGGGAGTGTTGCAATGTGAGCCATTCTGGAATGAATGGTGAAATACCTTACACCACTCCCTCCGTAGAATGGGTTTGTCTACCCATCAAGGTTGCACTTCCGTACGTCAACTGTATCCATTTCATAGTGCGGAAGTGGAACGATGGAGGTGAGTTTACTCCATCCCTCGGGAAGCATTCCTAGATACCGAAATGGATGTGCGGTGGATACACACACCAGAAACCAACACTAAATCGGTATTTGAGTCCGAAGAGCAGTCGTATACAAACCGCAACGAAAGACAATAGATGCATACAAGAACACGGCCAACATTCAAGCATGTATGAAATGATTTAGTATTGAATCAGAAAGATAACATCTTTTAGTACATATTACAAAACATGGGCAACAAGGCTAGTCCCCGCGCCCCAATGGATGAAACTACTCGCTCCTCATAGAGGGAGAAACAAGGAAAGAGAAGAGAGAGAAAGAAAGCATTGCCAGAGTAGAAGAGTAGATCTGTGACAGCCCAGTGTAGATCGTCGCAGTCTCCGGGACTGCTCCATCTTGGTCGATGATGTCCATCTCTCCACCTCGATTCTCATGTCTACCTCCGGGATTACATGAGTAGAATGAGGTGGAACTATGGCGGAGCAATGGTGGAAGTGGGCTTGCAGTGGAGCAGCCTTCTGGACTTCTGGCTCTAGTCCCAGTCTGGTAGCCTTGGGCCGTAGTGAGATAGATGTCCAAAACCATGCCTTTACTCTTCTATTTATAGGCTAGGCATGTGTCTTGGACTGGGTGGGCTACTTATGCAAATTTCCCAAAGTAACCAGGTTCATCTGATTTTGAGTTCACGTTTTAGGTGTGGCATGCCCATTTAGTTTTGGGGGTCTCTCGGTCTTGAGACCGTGAGAGGCCTCACGGTCTTGAGACTGTGAGAGGCCTCACGGTCTTGAGACTGTGAGAGGCTTCACAATTTTGCCCACACGGTCTTGTTGGTATGTATGCCCTGAGAGCAAATCATGGGATGATTGGTGGGATACATTAAGATTGATTTGATAAACATCAAAGGCAAGCTTCCAATTCTTTCTGGTTCAGTCATATGAGATAGTGATAAAACAGATTGAATGTCTAGAGAATGACAGTACTCAATAACGTATGCCTTCAGGTTCATGACCTGAACGATGGGATCATACGGATGCTAAGAGTTTGTACATTCTTGTTATGTCCCTAGTCGGATGTCATTGTGGAAGGTAGATAGACAGCAATGACACACAAGACTAGATTGTGGTGTTGGTTGATGACATAATCTCATTAGTCATGATATAGAGATATCAAACCAAACCCATAGGTACTTGTTAGAGAACAAGTGTACCAGACAGACCCACTGTGAGTTTGACACATGGAACCATGACATGGCAGTCACAGTCAGTACTCACAGTGATGGTGGTGAGTGTGATTCTTTGACCTGAAATCACTGCACTCAACACATGTCGTTGGGCACACTTTGACATCATCAAACGCAGTCCTGAAACATGGGTTGTTATAAAGGTGATGATTGGGTGGCTTTGACACATGGGGCTTTTGAGGGGTGAGTGATAGATATGGGATTTGTCCCTCCTGAGGGAGTTTTATATCCAAGGCCACTTGATGAGTAGGATTCAGATAGGCGTGTGCACGCATGTGTGAATCAGTATGTGATATTGATGTCATACATATCTCGTTCAATCTACTCTGAGATCAAGAAAGTGAATGAACGTTGACAGGATGACTGTTCCATGCCTCGAGTTCATTCGGGATATCAGTGCCATAGGAATTATACATTCACTGTAACACCATTCACAGATTGTAGGATTGAAAGTTGTTCTCCAACTTTCTACTTTCACTTGGGTATCACTGATGTGTGACTAGGCACCGCTCTTTGCTTGTGAAGTCATAAATGTTGTGGACTTTCACTGCCAACGTGAAATGGACATGTAGGGCCACACACATAGGATTTAACCTGGAAGAGTAGTTTTGTCAACAAGCAATGTTTAGATTGATCACTAAAGGATTTTAGTAGTTCAATTAGACACTCAATCAATTGATAGCTCAATATCATAGTGTTTAAGGTGTTGGATACATTGATTAGGGTATCGAATTGATTGAAATCGCAATTGACTGATTCTGCACAATCTGCACTCCCAACCGATCGGCTCATGTGATGAACCGATCGGCTGAGCTTGGTGAACTGGTCGGCTCAAGTGTTGAGTCGATTGGCTCAAGGATAGGGTGAACGATTGCTTCAAGTGTTGAAATGATCGGTTCAACTGTTGCAACCGGGCAACTTGGGAAAGTAGGATTGGTGAGAATTTTCCTTGCGTTTCACTTGCCCAATTTGATTGGAACAAGGATTGGTATTCGATACCAATTAGAAACAAAAGAAGGAAAGTCAATCAGGAACCGACCAGGACCACCAACCGACCGGTTCACTTGTGAACCGACCAGTTGAGGTGTCCCAACCGATCAGTTGAGGTGTCAACCGACCAGTTCAGGTCCCCAACCGACCGGTTCACTTGTGAACCGATCAGTTCAGGTTGTGAGTTGGTTGCTTTTTTGGAAAATCTCGAACCCTTCTACTCCTGCTTTAGTCCCATATTGCCTGGGACGGAGAACCATGTCCCATGACCCTCCTATATATATAGGGGTATTGGGGGCTTCTCAGACAACAACTTAGTGCAACCAGTTGCTCTGCAAAGTTGTCGTTCTCTATGGTTTTGGTAACCGACAGAGAGCCCGAGCAAGTGCTACCCGTAAAGGGAGGCACAGCAAGGGAAAGACAACTACAGTTGTAATTGGCAGCAGGAGAGTGTGTTGGCGACTAGTACGTCAACACGAGGGTGCGACTCCTTCCAACTCCTTGTGGGACAAGGAGTGTGGAGTTCCAAGTGGTCCGTGTGGACTGCTATAGAGGCGGGAGGTCACTGCCGCTCAGGAGGACAACTGTCATCCGACAGTCCGGTAGGAGGAGGAGGAGTCAGTCCCGGTGTGACCAGGAGCTGCACAGACACCATCCAAAACCGGATTTGAAGATCGCGCAAGGCGCGAGGTATTGTCGCCGAGCAAGCCTCATGACAAGGTATGATTCCACAAACCATCCTTTCCTATGATATAGACGTTGACGCGTTTCCTTGTTCCGGGTTTGGGGGAGAAATTTTTTTGTTTCCGCTGCCTTCTCTGCCTCCCCTAAAACCCAACAGTGGTATCAGATCCACGTCAACTGCTCTATATTTTATGAATATCGATATGATCGATTTTGGTTTGTCGCCTTTATTTATTGCATGTGATGCGAATAATATTGGCTTTCTGCATGTCCAATCCTAAATCCACAAATCCCAATTACATATATGATATGTATTATTAATGCACTCGATACGCGTCGCCCTTAAACAAGTTTTGTGGTGGATGTATAGCATGGTTATGGCCAATAAACCCTATCTGTGTATGGTTGTATGTGGTTGCTTGCATCTCGGTATGCGCACTGATCTTCCCTCTCCTATTCCCGATGTAACTCAAAATAATTTGAGATTCTTTCCTATCTTTGCTCCCCCCGAATGTAACTCGGGGTTTCTCCTTTTATATAATGTAAAATCAGATAGATTTTATTTCCTATTATGTCGAAGAACAGCAGACATCCTAACGACAGATGAGGCGATCGGTTCAAGGCGTGAACCGATCGGTTGACGTTCCAGATGATCGGTGCAAGGAGTGAACCGATCGGTTGATGTCCGGTTCGAGGAGCGAGACGGGCGGGTGGCGGCCATGAAGAGATGCACGACGACCAGGCGAACCGACCGGTTGGAGGAGCCAACCGATCGGCTGGTGGCACGTAGACGACCAGCCCAGATGAGCAAGTCAATCATATGATGAATTGATCTACTCAGAAGGCAAATCACAGAGTTCATCTTGTACAGGTTGCATGTGATGTAGACCTAGATGACCGTGATTCCTCTTGGCTCGAGGAATCACATTAGGATAGCCATAATCATCGCTTTTATCGTTTGTGCATGTTTTCTGTGGGATATATCATGTATATGATACATACTATGTATTGTGGTGATTGGATATGTATATGTATATAAAACCAAATCCCTCATTAAATATTAAGTTTTAGATGCCTTCCAAATGCGACACACGTTGAAAGCTTGATCGACCAAGTGTGGGCACGCCATAGCGTGGTGCACCATCTATCTCGTGGAAGCGTGAAGGATGAATGTGTGGGTCTGCCCTAGCAGGGTGCATATTCATCGTGTTTGCTTTGGGTAAGACTTAACAAGGTGATCTAGATGGGATCTAGTACCTTGAGGCATTGAGATGATCATGGCAAGGAGTTGCATATGACATCTTATCAAGAGTTGCATATGATGCAATTGGAAAAAGTTGCCTACCTGAGAGATCTATGTTGTGGGTGACAACCCTAGCTGGTCCATGGCTTAGATGATTTTAGGATCTTGCCCACTAGAAGGTTGTACGCTACAATCTTCCGAATTGATGGTGAGGGCTATCAATTTGAAGTAAAATAGTGGGAGCGATAATTAATTAAAGGCCTAATTTTTGTCGTCAACTTTTCAAATCAATCAAATAAGTCAAAAGAGTTTTGGACTAAAATTGCATATATTTCCATTTATTAAAATAAATGGTTAATCAACAAATCACTTTATTTGCGATCAGTCTTTGAGACCAACAAATTAAATGGGAATAACTCCACGACTGGTTAGGATGATGAGAAATGTTCTCAAAGAGCGAAAGCTCCAAGTCCTAGTTATACCAGAACCAGATGAACTCGATCCCACCATATCAATGGCTGAAAGTATGCTTATGGAAGCAGACCGAGGAAGACATTGATGAGGAGTGCTTGATGTTGTGTTATCTGAACTATGAGTTGCAGAGACAACATGAGACAATGATGTCTCCAAGACATTGTCCTAGTATATCATGACAGAAGGAGATCCAGTAAGGTATTCACACACTCAATGTGATTGGGTATGTGGAAAACCTGACTAAGATGGATTCCCTCTGAGCCAAGAGTTATCTATTGGTATGATACTACAAATGTTGCGAGAATCATACAATTCATGATAAGCTACAACATGAACAACTTTGACAAGCGTTGACAGCGTTTTTGGACATGTTGAGGATAGTAGAGGCAAAGATGAAGAAAGACAAACCATAATCTTTGATGTGATCAAAGAAAAGGTAATTCTTAAGGGCAAGGAGAAGGGCAAAGCAAAGAAGTGTTCTGATGCTAGCCAGCAATCCAAGCCATCTTCAGCCTCAAGGCACATGGGGAAAGGGTGTATGAGGGAATTTCCCTCTATATCTGGAAGAACAAAAGAAGATGAAGGAGGGGATGGAGATCTCCACCTAAGGTATCATGAAATGAACCGCTTCTTAATCTGAGGTATATGATACCAAGATATGGATATGTCATATATGATATGCAAGATCCGCAAAGAAGTGATGGCCTTTGTGAAAGGACCAAGAAAGAAGTACCCATCATTGGAGCAAGTGTTGCTGCCATACATAGGAGTATCTTTCAGTTTATTTCAGCCTAAAGGGCACGAAATAGAGTTGAGAACTGCTATTTCATAGATTTCCAATAGATAGAAACACTTTATTATTGCATATTGTATGACAATGATGGCAATTAATAAAGTTGATGTTTCAATCTTAAAGATATGATCTTTGTGGCAATGCCTTGTTTATCTTGTGATACATGGTATGCATAAGATAAAATGATGCCTAAAGTTATAGATAACTCAAACAATCAAATTATCATCAATCATGAGAAATTCATTTCTAGTTTCCATGTGATGGATAAATCTAGACTCTTTTGGTTTTAGAACCAGTAAGAGACATGAATATCTTGGACATGATTAATCAATCTTCACTAAAGGTAGTGGGAGAGTGATTATCCTATTAGGTATAATACATGTGATGTATTTACATACCTATTGGAAAAAATGCTAATACTTCAAATGGTGTTTAGAGAAATACCAATATGAATATCTTGAAGTGTTCAAGAATATCATAGATGAAGTACGAATTTGGTAAAGCGTTAATTCTTGATGAGATCAATGAATGAAATACTTGGACCAAATGTTTGAGATCCTTATGAGTGATTATGATAGTGTATCATAGTGAACTCATGATTAAGGCATAGTGATGTCTAAATCAAGAAGTAATCATACTCTAAGGAGTTAGAGAATGATTATCAAATAATTGAATTCTTCTAAAATAAAGAATGCGCTTCACTAATAAAGGACATTAAGAATCACAAGGAGTTGTGAGTTCTTATATCCTTGACAGATACACCTCAATTATCTATGTGATGAGTTGTTCATGTGATGAGTCAACTATCTAGATGAATGTGAGGAACCAAATTTTGAGTAATGGTTTATGACCATTACATCCTAAATGATATCCATGTGAACCATAAGGTATGACCTTGATGGTAGCACGCATTGGATGAAATCCATAAGTGCAAATGAGTCTTAAGTGTTAAGACACATGGATAACATTTTGAGAAGGATGATGCTTGTTGATTGCAACTTAATGACTAATACATTTGGCATATGGATACTAAAACCACATTCCTATGAGGAATAAAACAAGGATGTGTACGTGACACAACCTATAAGGTTTATGAATCCATTAATGCAAATGAAGTCTATAAGTTACAATGGACTAATCAATGTGATTGATTGAGTACAAGAAACTCAGAATTGGATCTTTACTATGATGATATAGTCAAAGGGTTTGACTGATATGTCAAAGATAAAGAAGGGATCTATGATTTAGTGGGAGCGTGTTCACATTCCACATGTTGATGTGAAATGGAAATGTTCTAAAATGGAAATCCAAAAGTGGAAATTTTCTTTAAGGAAGATAGAGATGTTTCCTATGTGATAGGAATAGAGATCTATAGAGATAGTTCTTGAAAACCTCTTGACCTGAGAAGAGAAAGCATACATTGGCAATCTGTACTGAAGAGTTCAATATGCACATATTCAGTGGGAGAAAACTTTTCATGTTACATGAAGTTAGTATCCCAAGGCCAAGTGTCCAATTCTTATGAAGAATGGGAACACTAAGAATATATATGGATCTATCATGTATGTAATCATCCCATTGTCTTGCATGGCAAGAACAAAATTCATTCATCATCTTGTGTGTATGACATGGCAATATGATGTGCTCACCCTGATAACTCATATGTGGGACATGACGAGTGGATGTTTGTCTACTTCCAGTAAGAGTTACTGGAATACAATGAGAACTTGATAAGTACTTGAGAAGTACTAGTTCTATGGAGATAAGAAAGAGTTCAATATAAAGATTTACATTGATGTGAACTTCTGAAAGGACAGAAAATTAATCGCAAAATATATATAGGATATAAAAAAGTGAAAGTTTGTTGATAATTGGAAGTGTTCCAATAAAACCATTTAAAAGGAAATGCCAAGTATCTATGTGTTAGAGAACAACATTGGATACTTATGGATCTGGAAGTTCATGAGATGAACTTATAGATATTTCACTCATTGATGACAAGTCTGGAATCCTTGATCATGCAATGTGGCTAAAGGTTAGCAAAGGAATACCAGATCGCATATTACGGCAACTCCAGCTCATACGTGTGACGTACAACGAAGAGATGAGAGACATGCAATTTATACTGACTTTGGCAAGGTGTTTCCATTACTCACTATGTTAGCACTAGAGCACAGTAACATGTGGGACATGTTTGAAGATCACTATGAATATGATTCAAGGGTGATTGGCTCGCAGTGCAAGTGGGAGTCTGTTGGTATGTATGCCCTGAGAGGAAATCATGGGATGATTGGTGGGATACATTAAGATTGATTTCATAAACATCAAAGGCAAGCTTCCAATTCTTTCTGGTTCAGTCATATGAGATAGTGATAGAACAGATTGAATGTCTAGAGAATGACAGTACTCAATAACGTATGCCTTCAGGTTCATGACCTGAACGATTAGATCATACATATGGTAAGAGTTTGTACATTCTTGTTATGTCCCTAGTCGGATGTCATTGTGGAAGGTAGATAGATAGCAATGACACACAAGACTAGATTGTGGTGTTGGTTGATGATAGAATCTCATTAGTCATGATATAGAGATATCAAACCAAACCCATAGGTACTTGTTAGAGAACAAGTGTACCAGACAGACCCACCGTGAGTTTGACACATGGAACCATGACATGGTAGTCACAGTCAGTACTCACAGTGATGGTGGTGAGTGTGATTCTTTGACCTGAAATCACTGCACTCAACACATGTCATTGGGCACACTTTGACATCATCAAACGCAATCCTGAAACATGGGTTGTTATAAAGGTGATGATTGGGTCGCTTTGACACATGGGGCTTTTGAGGGGTGAGTGATAGATGTGGGATTTGTCCCTCCTGAGGGAGTTTGATATCCAAGGCCACTTGATGAGTAGGATTCAGATAGGCGTGAGAACGCATGTGTGAATCAGTATGTGATATTGATGTCATACATATCTCGTTCAATCTACTCTGAGATCAAGAAAGTGAATGAACGTTGACAGGATGACTGTTCCATGCCTCGAGTTCATTCGGGATATCAGTGCCATAGGAATTATACATTCACTGTAACACCATTCACGGATTGTAGGATTGAAAGTTGTTCTCCAACTTTCTACTTTCACTTGGGTATCACTGATGTGTGACTAGGCACCGCTCTTTGCTTGTGAAGTCATAAATGTTATGGACTTTCACTGCCAACGTGAAATGGACATGTAGGGCCACACACATAGGATTTAACCTGGAAGAGTAGTTTTGTCAACAAGCAATGTTTAGATTGATCACTAAAGGAGTTTAGTAGTTCAATTAGACACTCAATCAACTGATAGCTCAATATCATAGTGTTTAAGGTGTTGGATACATTGATTAGGGTATCGAATTGATTGAAATCGCAATTGACTGATTCTGCACAATCTGCACTCCCAACTGATCGGCTCATGTGATGAACCGATCGGCTGAGCTTGGTGAACTGGTCGGCTCAAGTGTTGAGTCGATCGGATCAAGGATAGGGTGAACGATTGCTTCAAGTGTTGAAATTATCGGTTCAACTGTTGCAACCGGGCAACTTGGGAAAGTAGGATTGGTGAGAATTTTCCTTGCGTTTCACTTGCCCAATTTGATTGGAACAAGGATTGGTATTCGATACCAATTAGAAACAAAAGAAGGAAAGTCAATCAGGAACCGACCAGGACCACCAACCAACTAGTTCACTTGTGAACCAACCGGTTGAGGTGTCAACTGACCGGTTGAGGTCCCCAACCGATCAGTTCAGGTTGCAAATTTGTTGCTTTTGTGGAAAATCTCGAACCCTTCCACTCCTACTTTAGTCCCATATTGTCCGGGACAGAGAACCCTATCCCATGACCCTCCTATATATAGGGGTATTGGGGGATTCTCAGACAACAACTCAGTGAAACCAGTTGCTCTGTAAAGTTGTCGTTCTCTCTGGTTTTGGTAACTGAGAGAGAGCCCGAGCAAGTGCTACCCACAAAGGGAGGCGCAGCAAGGGAAAGACAACTGCAGTTGCAACTGGCAGCAGGAGAGTGTGTTGGCGACAAGTACGTCAACAGGAGGGTGTGACTCCTTCCAACTCCTTGTGGGACAAGGAGTGTGGAGTTCCAGGTGGTCTGTGTGGACTACTACAGAGGCGGGAGGTCACTGCCACTTAGGAGGACAACTGTCATCCGACAGTCCGGTAGGAGGAGGAGTCGTTAGTCCCAGTGCGACCAGGAGCTGCACAGACACTGTCCAAGACCGGATTTGAAGACCGCGCAAGGCACGAGGTATTGTCGCCGAGTAAGCCTCAGGACAAGGTATGATTCCACAAACCATCCTTTCCTATGATATAGACGTTGACATGTTTCCTTGTTCCGGGTTTGGGGGAGAAAATTTTTTGTTTCCTCTTACTTCTCTTCCTCCCCTAAAACCCAACAGGTCTGCCTTCACTGCTCAAAGACACAAACAGTCCTTCCGCTCATGTTCACTATGAGTCAGGAGGTGAGGAGCAGTGTTGCTGGGAGCCGAGATGGAGAAGGATGACGTGGGAGAATGTGGCACAGGTCTCGGAGATGGATGTGGGGTCTTCTCAGTTTGTAGGTGGGTGTCATCCCTTGCGGTCTTGGGATTGTGAGAATTCTCGCGGTCTTGAAACTGTGAGGACTCTCATAGTCTTGAGATGAGTCGGAGGTGTAAACTGATAAGGCAAACAAAAAGGGCAAATCGAGAGGCAAAAACCGAGTGAGGTCAAAATCAAATGAAATCATAATTGAGTGTGCACCACGAGCGTGGCGTGACACCACGGTCATGGTAATGCTTGAAGCTGTAGGTTAGCGGCGTCCTGAGGTAGGGGATGATGCACCACAGTCGTGGTGATGCTGCTGTCCCACGGCTGTGCTGCCTTGCACGGGTTTGGCGGGTGAGAGCTTGGGATCTGGTGGATTTGTACCACAGTTGTGGTTGACACCACGGTCGTGGTGAGGCTATAGCCCCACGGCCGTGCCGCCTTGCATGGGCGTGGTGGGTGAGAAGACTTGGCACTATTGGTGATGTGTCACGATCGTGGCATGACCAGCACAGTCATGGCGGGTGGAGACTTGGCACTGTTGGCGATGTGCCACGACTGTGGCATGGCAAACACAGTCATGGCAATTGTTCTGCTTCATGATCTTGATTATTGTTGCACATTCTTGAGTTAGGCTCCAATAGGTCTCTGCTGGCCTATCGGTCTTGAGACTGATTGGGTTCGAATGGTCTTGAGACCGAATGGGCTCAAACGGTCTTGAGACTGAATGGGCTCAAACGGTCTTGAGACCGTTAGAGTCAAAGATGTAGGTGTCATGACCATTGGTAATGGTTGAGGATGATCTGTGGAGGAGAGAGAACGTGAGTAGGGGAGGATGAGATCAAATAAACTAGAAACTAGGGTAATTAGCACTAGTAATGCACTATTTACACGAAACTGAAGAGATACTTAAAGTAAACCAAAACAAGGGTAATCTAGTCGATATGAGGCACAAAATCTCTATAATTGGTGATTGTGAGGATGAATCTGGAGGATTCATCAATAGTCAAGAGATACATAAAAGTATCTTCAATACAATCAAGGAGGAGTTATATAATATCGTACATTTCACCAAAGATTTCAACTATAGATCAATATCTGAGTTAAAACGTCAACCCTTCGAGTCAGATCCTAAATCATCAATATTGGATCAAGGGTCAAGATCGTGATATTTAGAGATCATGTTTCACTATTCGAGATTAGGGTCACACTTTTCCTATGTCAACCTTAGGGTTGGGTCATTCATTTATAATCAAACCATATTGCAATATGTCCAACATTTCTTCAAGTGTCATGCATTTTCTAGTTTGAATGACTTAGCTAGGTTTTCTAGGATCATATGTGTTAACCCTAATTATCATGGTCAACATGAAATTCCAAAATCAAGTCTTTAGATCATTATCAAGTTCTAACATCATTGGGGTTCAAGATTAGATCGAGTTCTGATTAATATCTGAGATTAACTTTTTAGGTCAAAAGATCATAATATTCCACAAGATTTAGGCCAAGTATAATATTAAGATGGCATCATCATATTCAAGTTTGAATCAGGTCAGCAAATAGGTCAAGTCTGATTTTATAGTTTCAAAATAGATATCAGAATCAGATACAAGGTTACCATAGTCTAATCACAAAATAGAGTCATTTAGACCAAAAACTAAGAAAGAGATCAATAATTAGTTATATCAATGAGCATCATTTGGAATAAGGTGTCAAAACTATTTTTAAATGATTTATTGGATTGTTTTGATCAAGATGGGCTACTTATTTGTAATTTTTGGAGTTCGGATGCATTTTCTATGATTAAAATGAGATATGGGCATTTAATTGATTATTTGAGTAGAGGATAGGTAAAAATACCTTAAATGGAAAAGAGGAGATCGTTGGATCACTAGATAGGGAGGCTGAGCTTGAGCCACGTAGGCATGCAACTTTCTCACTTGCTAATCTGGTTCAATCTCAGTTCGGGGTGGTTCAAACTTCAATTTTGTTGGTCCAATCACTGATCTAGCTGGGCCTTTGAACCGGCTCTAGCATCTCCTGGACCAACGGTTCAGGGAACCTTTCCCCTCACTCACATAGGTCTCGCATGAGCCACAAAGGCAAGAAGAGGTGCTCGTTGGAGTGGGGAATGTCTGGGAGTAGGAGAGGGCAAGGGAGGCAGCCGAGGCACCGACCGAGCTTGCCTCGGACCCACAAATTGGATGGAGGCCAGAAAATAGGGAGAGGAGGCAAGGAGCATGGATGCCTGATCTGGGCTTCGCGGCGGAACCGCATAGTAGAAGGGGGTCTGGAATGTAAAAATAGAGCATTCTAGGCCAACATGGAGTGTGAGGCTAAGATATGAGTAAAGTGCACTTGATGCGGACATTGGGGGGTCCTTTTATAGGGCCAAGAGGTAGGTTTAGAGCTAAAGAACTTGGAGCAGCAGCTAGTGTTGACGGAAGGAGAGAGGAGAGTGAGAGGGGTGTTTTGGCAGTGCAACAAGGTGAGAAACCCAGTCAAAGTAGGGTTGGGGTGAACACTCCCTCTCGATTAGAAATTTGAATTGAGGTCTTAGGAGCGAGATCTCGTTGTTCAGTCTTCATTTACTTCTCCCCGCAATCAGCGGGAGGTAGAAGATGATTTGATGGTCATTGGATCATGCCTGGATCCATGAGAAGTATATACAAGGGCCAAGGAGTGCCCTACTTAATTTCACAGATCAATGACATGGACAAAGCCATATAAGAAGGCAAATAAAAGGGAAAAGGGGGGTTTTCAATACATAAACTTCAAGAAATCATAGTAAATTGTAGGAATGTCCAATTGTTCTCAAATTTGTACCACAGCTTCAAAAAAACGTGGAGAACCTTTATTAAAAGTTTGAGAACAAAAACATGAGGTTTTATGGATCAATTTTCTTCTTTGGACAAAGTGATCAATTAATCAAATTTAAGGTGTTATAATGTGTACAAAGATCACATTGATCACCATATTTAGGATTTGAGTCTCAAAATTGATTATGTAGCTAAGAACAATAAATTTGGACCATGAGTGAACATAAGGATGGAAAAAGGGTAATTACTTCATACTTATGCAAAATTCCACTTTTTCACAAGAAGCATGATGGTCATGTTAGGTCACTCGGGATGAGATCTGTGGGTGATTGGCTCTTAGTGCAAGTGGGAGTCTGTTGATATGTATGCCCAGAGAGCCAATCATGTGATGATTGTAATAGCATAATAACAAATGATTTGATTACTAAAGTTTATCTTATGATTTATTTTGTATATTTAGTTATGAGATAATGAATAACATAATAAATGTCTAGAGAATAATATTACTCAATGATGTATGTCTTCAAGTATGTGACTTGGAAGAATGAGATCATATGTATGTTAAGAGCACATATACCTATTCTCATTATGTCTCTGATTGGTTGTTATTGTGGAAGGTAGATGGGTAACATTAACACATAAGATCATAGTGTGATTTGGTTGATGACAAAGTCTCATTTGTCATGGTATGCAATATCAAACCAAGCACACATATACATGTTAGATAATAGTGAATCAGATAGACCCATTGTGAGATTGACACATTGAAGCCATAATAATGGAAGATATAGTCATCTCTCATAGTGATGGTGGTTGTTTTGTTTCTTAGACCTAAAATCAATACACTCGTCACATGTCATTGGGTACACTTTGACATTATCAAATGCAGTCCTGAAACATGGGTTGTTATAAAGGTGATGATTGGGTGAATTTGACAAATGGGGGAATGAATGTGAGTGGTAGAGATGGGATTTGTCCCTCTGACAAGAGTATGATATCCAAGGCCTCTTGATTAGCAAGACTGAGAAAAGTATGGCCATACACATGTGAGTCAATATGTGATATTGAGCTTGCATATATCTCATGCAATCTACACTGGTTCTAGAAACAAAGTTGAATAATAATGAGGATGACTGCTCCATGCCTCTTGTTCAATCTAGATATCAGTGACAAAGGAATTATACAAACATTGCGACACCATACAATCATTTTAGGTTGAAGTTGTTCTTCAACTTTACATTTACTTGGGTAGCAATGATGTGCGACTAGGCACCACTCATTGCTTGTGATGGCATTAGTTGTTATGGGCATTCACTGTCAACGTAATATGGGACCTATATGGTCACACTCATAGGAACTCATCTAGAAGAAGAGTTTGATCTTGAATAATAATTGAATTGATTAATAAAGTGTTTAGGTTTTCAATTCACGCAACAAATCAGATGTCTAGACTTGCATATAATCAATTCAAGTGTTGAAACTATGGTTTGGAGTATCAGGCTAATTGTATTGTACATTGGTTGGAATTTTCCTGACCTGGGCTATGAGAATTCTGTCAGGCATGGTATGAGATGCCCATCTCATTTACACTAGATGCATATTTTGGGGGTGCAATTCAATTGCATTTAGGATTGGTGTCGATGTAATGGTGTGTAATAATTAGAATTGAATTTCTGGCATATGTGCAATACTGGAAAGTGCAAAATGACCATCTAACTG
Organism: Alisma plantago-aquatica; assembly: GCA_963693085.1. NCBI lineage: Eukaryota > Viridiplantae > Streptophyta > Magnoliopsida > Alismatales > Alismataceae > Alisma > Alisma plantago-aquatica. The sequence goes on along the minus strand of OY856413.1, from coordinate 368,985,603 downwards.
ATCGAGATGATCGAGACAAGTCTCACTGGGCTAGATGACCATCTTGGCTATTGCAGGTTGCAAAACTTCCACAATTGTTGCTAAAATTCGAGATCTTCCAGTCCTTTCCTCTCTCGCACCGACTAGGAATCCTGACCCTAGCCTTAATTATAAATAGAGGGGTATTGGGGGCTTCCCAGAGTACAACACAAACAATTGAGAATTAGTTTCCTGGATAATTGTTGTCCTATCTGGTAGTGGTAACCACGAGAACCTGAGCAAGTGCTACCCAACTAGGGCGGGATAGATGCAGGAGGGAAACAACTAAGGGTCATTGTTGTCGAAGAGTAGGTTGGTGACTAGTACACCGATGGGCAGGAAAACTCCTTCCTATCCATTGTAGAAGGATAACAAGAGTTATCGTTGGTCCTTGTGGAATACTATAGAGATATGATTCCTTTGGCTGCTGCTAGGAGAGAAACATCAACTCACAATCTGTGGCAAGATCAAAGGAGTCGCTATAGTAGTTGTCTGTGTCCGGTATCCATGGAAGAGCAATCAAATGAGTCTGAGAGCAATCAGGGGTTGTACAGGCATGTTCCAAGATAGAGTGCACATCTACATTGACAAGGATTGCCATTGGACTTTTCTCCAATAATAGGTATGTCTTCATGAAACCATCCTTCCCATTGCATAGTTATTGACGCAATCTGCTGGTTAATGGGTAATATGTTAATAACATTTTTGTTTCCACTATTTATCTAATGTCGTATTTCCCTACATAGAAGATGACTTATGAAAGAGAGGATTCCTCAACTCCTCAAGAGAAATTGAATTCAGAAGTCAAATCCATGAGTAACAAAGAGGAATAATTCCACTCACCTAAGGATTCTTTTGATGATACTAGGTCTAATGCTTCTAATTTTGTTGAAGATGAAGTTATAACTAATGTTGTCGATCTTATGACACCTCCTAATTCAGGGGAAAATGATGGAGATGAAGGTTTTGAAGTTCCTAATGGAAATAAAAAGAAGAAAGTGAAAGGAAAAGGAAGGAAGGGACGGGCTGAAAATGTTCAAGCTTCTCTTTCTAAAAAATTTGACAAACCTTCAGATGAATGATGGGAATTATCCTACTGGTAAGGAAATTGGTCACAAAACCAGTGAAGTACTAGGTTCAACTAGTGTTAATGTTTGAAACACCCTTCAACATTTTATCTTGGAATGTGAGATGCTTGAATACCAAGTGTCCTACAATCTGAGAAAAAATAAGGGATTTGAAGCCCAAGCTCATTCTTCTTAATGAAATGAAAGTTAAGAAAAAGAAGATAAAAAGTTGATTGATAGTTTCTTTTTTGGTTACTGCTGGCTCTCTAATCATGACTCTCATGTGTTACAGAGTGTTTTAGTTCTTTGGAGATAAGAGGATTGTAATGTTGTTAAGATTTGAGAAATTGATCAGTATGTGCATTTTGAAGTTCTGGATCACAATTTTCAGTTCTATCTTATGGCTATGTATGGTCATAATTTTGATTATGAAAGAGTAGTTTGGGGCAATAATTGAAGAGATTAGTGGCTTGATGAGTAATTCTTGGGTCATTTTATGGGACTTTAATGTTTTTAGAAGAAATGATGAAAGAATTAGTAAGGACCGTCCCTCATAAAAATCTATGGAGGATTGTAATTCTTGTATATTCCATTGTGGTATCTTTGAAGTTAACCTTAAAGGTTTCTCCTGGGATAATCATCAGAGTGGTGATAGATTTTCTACCTCTCACATTGATAGGATTCTATACAATTCTATGTTTTAGAATGTTTTTGCTGATTTCAAAGGCTTGCTCCTTCCAAATATTATCAGTGACCACAAAATTATGCTTTTGGACATTGGTGAAAAGAAGAAGATAGAAGCTCCTTTCAAGTTTATAAATTCCTAGAGTAAAAGAGAGAACCTCGATATGATGGTGAAGAACAACTAGAAAACTCATTTGAATGGTTCCCCAATGTTTAAAGAGTATTATAATTTTAGATCTATGAGGTCTTGTCTCTCTAAGTGGAACAAGTTGAAGGTTAGAAGCCTTTCCTATTAAGCTAGATCTCTAGAAAATCTCTCTATTCATGCTCATTGTAAACTGGGTGGTGATCCTCGGAATATTTCTCTATAGGAGAAAGTTATTAGATGAAGGAAAGTTACTATTATTGCTATGAATGTTGAGGAGTCCCTCTTTAGGCAGAAATCTAGAGTCACTTGGCTCAAAGAAGATGATTGCAATTGAAAGTTCTTTAATTCTTCCCTCGATGTTTAGAGAAGCATTAATCAAATTAAGGCTTTGACTTTTAATTATGACTTATGTTCAAATAGTGATACAATGAAAAATCATATCATCTCTTATTTCTCTGGTATCTTCAATAATGGGCATCGAGCAACTCTGGAAGTGTTGGAGTCTCTCAACTTTCCCTAATTGAATGAAGTGGACAAGCTTATTCTGGATGGATGTTTCTCAATTAATGAAATTCTTGATGTGATTAAGAATCTGGATTATGATAAGTGCCCTGGACCTGATGGTCTGAATGAAAAATTTTACAAAAGTGGTTGGGGAGTCATTAATAATGATATTATGAAGGTTTTTCTTCATTTCTTCAAAATAGGTAGGATTCTCAAGGAGGCTAACCAAATTTTCATCACTCTCATTCCAAAATCTAATGACTCCTATGACTTAAGGAATTGGCGCCCCATAGATTTATGTAATATTTTTCTCAAGATCATTACTAAAGTTATGGCTAATAGATTGCAAAGTTTGATACCTTCTCTCATCAACTTTAATCAATGTGCGTTTATCAAAGGTAGGAGTGTCCAAGATGTGATTTTGTTGTCCAACGAGCTTATACATAATTTTAATAGGATGAACACTAAACCAAGAATGTGTCTTAAAATTGATTTGTCCAAGGCTTATGATACTATTTCCTGGGATGATTTGATTAATATCCTTTCTTGTATGAATTTTCCTATGTGTTGGTTGGTTTGGATTAAGGAGATCCTTTATATATTCTTATGAGATTTTGATTAATGGTGAACCATCTGAAGCATTCAAACCAAAGTAATGGGGTGCACTAGGGTGATCCTCTCGCACCTTATATGTTTTTTATTTTTTTGCAAATGATTACTTAGTTACTTGATAAAGCTATTTCAAAAGGGAAATGGAGACCTCTCAAAGCTTCTTCTAGTGTTGTTATTTCTCATTTGGTCTTTGCAGATGACTTGATGATCTTCTCTGAAGGAGATGAGGATAGTGTGAGTCCCATAAGAACATTCTTGATGACCTCTTCCTTTGCACGAGTTTGAAGATCATTTTTAATAAAAGTTATGTCTTCTTTAGTCATGGATATAGAAAAACAAGATCATTGACATTCTTGGCATCAAGGAAGGCTCTTTTCCTCAACGTTATTTTGGTATCCCCTTCTTCATTGGTAAGTTATCAAGAATTCACTACATTCCTTTTATAGACAGAATCAAAAGAAAGCTTGATGGCTGGATAAAAAAGCAACTCTCCATGGCCATGAGAGTGGAATTTGTTCAGACCACCCTATCGCCGATTCATGCTTATTGGTCCAGTAGTCTTCCTCTTCCTTTCTCTATTTGTGATGAAATATTGTATTTGTCAAAATTTCATATGGGATGATTCTGAGAAGAAAAACAAAGTTCATCTTGTCAAATGGTGCAAGATCATGAAGCCTAAAAAGAGGGAGGCCTGGGAATTAAATGCATTAGAGATGTGAGCAGGCCATCAACTCTTATGCATGGTTGCAATATTGCAAGTTAGAAAGATAGTATTTGGATCAAGTGGATCCATGAGAAATGCTTATCTAAATCTTCTTTTTGGTCTATTCAAGAGTGATTCTCACTCTTGTCACATCAATATGATTATGAACAAAAGACGTTTCTTACAAGAGAATAACAAGTTTGTGGTTGGTAATGGTTATGATACTCTTGTTGGAATGATCCTTGGTTTCCTAGGTGAAAATTTCTAACTAACATTCTAGGAAGGAAAAGTATTATTCAATAGGGTTATGGTGATAATGCTTTCCTCAACATCCTAGTGAATGCCAATAACTAGAATATTGGTAGGTCAAGATTACATCATTTATTGAGCTCTATTCTAATAGATATTCCTAAACAAAATGGTGTCAGAGACCAAATTCTTCTTTTTGACAAACCTAACTTAAAATGTAGAGATGTATGGAAAAGGATTAGAGAAAAAATTTCTGAAGATCCTTCTTTTTGTTGGTTGTAGAACTTTAAGGGTCCCAGAAGATAGCTTTGACATGCATGGAAAATATGTCATGGCTGGCTTCTCACTTCCAGCTATATCAAATGTTTGGGCATCAATTTGGCCTCAATTTTTTTCTCTATAGTAATAGTGGAAGAAAATTTTAATCATTTTATTTTCTCCTATGACTATTCTGCTCAGATTTGGTCTTTTTTTCAAAGTTATCTTTCGGTCACCCGTCCCTCTTCTGTTGAAGATCTTTCTACTTGCATGAAGAAAAAGGAATACATCACATGTTTATGTATTCTTTTCTAGTTGTGGGGAGAAAGGAATGCTAGATTACATGACAACAAAGAAATCAATCTGTCTAAGCTATGGAAATGTATCAATGTTGATATCAAACTCTTAATTGACTAGTTGAGTTATGATGTTTGGTTATGACATCAAAGGATTTCTGAAGATTGTCTTTCATTCTGTATAGTTTTCTTCTTGCTTTTGTTTCTTGACAAGTACTCTTGAGGGTTTGTCCTCATGATTTTACTTTCACATAAGTGTACATGCAAAACACAAAAAATTTAATAGACAAGCTTGGATTACCAAAAAAAGCAACATCCTCCCATAACTCCTTTGAAACTTTCATATGAAAAAGAAGGGTGTGGCCTATTTTAGTAAATGATGGTTCGTTTTTTTGGCCACCTAGTTAATTGAGGTGTTTGTGAGAAAGAGGGCTGGTGAACAATCCCTAAAGATAGAAAGACTAAGAGCATGAATGAAATACTCTTTGGCATTATTAGTTCATAGAATATGAATTCACTGGGGAAATCGAGTTTCAATTTCATTGTAAAAATACCATATTATAGATAAAATTTGTAAATTATATTTCACTAAATATAACCATGTGACTTTAAAAAATCATCAATAAATGAAACAAAATACTTGTGACCAAGTTCTGAAGGAACTCGACACAGTCCCCAAACATCAAAATGAATACTCTTAAACTGTGACTTAGCACTGATTCGATCCTTAGCTTTAAAGTTGGATTGATGACACTTTCCTAATTGACATGACTCACATTCTAATTTACCAAGACTACATCTCTAGGGATGAAGAATTATGAGTTTTTGTCGAGTCATGTGTCTAGGAGACTATGAATATGAAGAGTAGTAGATGTTCATCTATCTAGGAGACTACCTATAATGTGATCTATTTCACCTATGAAAGACTAGATTTTAGTTTAATTTCAAGGACAAAATTTCTTTTAAGGTGTGTAGGATCTGATAGAGTGCTCTTTTGAAACCTTCAATTTCAAATGATATATTTGAATTCATATCGTTAAGCTATGTTGAGATTACCTTTTCTCTTGGAATTTTGATTTTTAACTGATGTTGATATCATGACTAAAATCACAAAGTTTATGTCTTTTTGGGGTATTTAATTTACAAGTAAAATAGTTGAATTTTGGCACCAAAATGGAATGGAATGTAGTTAAGTTGTGATAAAGAAATGGTTAAAATTTCATGAAGATTGGAGGTTCTGATAGGAAGTTATTTAGGTTTGAAGTTTGTGAAATTGTGTGCATTTTTGGTGTTTAATAGACCTATGTTTAAATAGTCGGAACATAAGTTAGGCTATCACACGTCCTCCATTCAGTGATGTAAGGAGCCACAGATCCTAATATTGGAGACTCGATCTAAACCACACATGAGAGATGAACGGAGAGGATTGTGTTCTCTACCTTGCGGTTAGAGCAAGGTAGTAGACTAGTGAGGCTGCATGTTTCCCCACCACCTTTGGTCGAGATCGTGGGGTGATAGGGATATGTAGATGGGCGACTCAATTCAGACTGAGACAACCTTTATTTTGACCCTTCACATGAGGATAATAGATGAGCTAGTAGGAAGGTCTCTCCCTTCCCCCCTTTTCATCTTCTCCATTAGCAGTTACAGTTAGAACCGGGAATAAGGTGTCAGAGTACATTGCATATCAGAGGAAACAAAGATGAGGAAAAGAAAGAGATTGAGTATAAGATTTGAACTATGGCATTTTCGATCCCCTACAAAGTGGGTTCCATGGCAGACAAGCACCACATGGTTCAGGTTGAAGATGGAGCTCGTGAGAGTGTGTGGAGTGCCTCTTGATAAGGATGGAGACCACATATACCTTCTTGTAGGCCTTCTGGTGCTAATGGAGGGTTCACATGGATATTCAATGGCGTTGAGGTTGTTTGCCTATTTTTCTATGACGTGGTGGGAGCAAGCAGTGGCATGCTTGCATGTGGCAGGGTCTGGAGCCGATACTAAGAAATGGAGGTGTCGTGGAGGTCATATAGGACGCTTTGAAGCTAATTGGTATTTCAATTCACAGAAAGGAGTAGCTAAGATCTGTCGATTTCTCATCGAAGACTGTGGCCACGGTGGTGACTCTTTCCTAAAAGAATAGACAAGGAACCAGAATGAGAGAAAGGGAGTGACAGGGCGAGTGTCGGACCTAGAAGCCAACTCCCAATCCAAACTAGTTCATCCAAGACCGGTTGTTCCACTCACTGAACCGGATTCAGAAGCCAGACTAGGCACGTCACCCAGGCCAGAGAAGGAGCCACACCCTCATAGGGCCACGTGGAGGATCGGGAATGGTCAGAAAAGGTAATAATCTTCAAAATCACACAGATCTTTAATAAATCATACAAAATAGCTCATACATCAGAAAAATACATACAAACTACCATTTGTTTTATAAAAATGAGTAGAACAAGATCGAACCATAATATCAATGATTCAACACTTCAATATTAGGGTTATCATGTAAGTTATAAAATGATATTTTCATGTCTAATAAATAATAAATGAAGACTTAAAATCATGAGAATGTTCCAGTAACTCCTAAATGTAACTTACAATCCATATAATGTCAGTAATTATAATGTTGATGTATGAAATTATGTAATTGCTTAATATGGCTATTAGGACTAATAACCATAAATTAATGTGCAATAACTACAAATACATTCAAGAAATCTTGGAAACTACCAAGTAAGCTCATATTAGTAATTGAGAGATAATGTGTCACTCTGAGATGAGTAATGCGCATATAAATCGTGTTACATGTATAAGACATGAAAATAGTGAGAAACCCTAATTTGAGTAATGCATGCAAAACCTAGGGTAATATGTGCACCAAGTGATATGGAAACTAATGGTCATACAACTGATCCTAATATGTAATACAACATCACTAACATCAATCCAATATAAAAAGAAGAATAAGACAAGAAATAATGATGGAAATATCCTAATGAACCAAGATAAACCCTAAAATAAGTCATGTCTAGGGTTGATGATGAGATCTAACACATGGCATGTATGATCTTGTCTTAATCACATGTTGGCAAGGATATAGATGACATCCAGAATATGTGGATTAGGTTTGTCTTTCCTCAAGGTACACCCTTACCTCTTACTTGGCTTATTATACATGATGCTTCTATTATATGTGTAGTAAAATACTTGGCATATGGTGTTGGATGAAATGTTTGTTCTTGTATGATATCTTGCTTGATTTTCTATACTTATGGTTATGAACACATGAAGCATAATATATTTGTTCCATTTATGAAAGAACTATATTTCTTTGGAAAGCATAGTGCTAGGGAGTGATCTATCTCTTTGGTAAGAAGATCACACGTACAATGATCTATCTCTTTGGTAAGCAGATCATAAGGCAGTAATGGATCTATCCCTTTGGTAGGCAGATGCAAGAGCATATAATGGGGAATGTGCCTAAAATATATTTGTTCTCTTTTGTTAATAAACATCTTTCTACAAATATTTGTCTTTTGTTATATTTTTTTATCAATGAAAAGTATTAGTTTTATCTTATTTCCAAGTCTTAGTAATGAGAGGTATATAAAAAACATGTAGGCATACTCAGTACAATATTCTAGAATATTGTGTTGACGCGTACCACATGTAATCTTGTGTTTAGGTTATGGACATATGATCTTGAAGATCCAAGATACTTGAGAGTTGTGTGGTGAGATGATGTATAGGTGGGCCTATTGTCTTAAGATCCTATTGTATATGCAGTACATGTATATCTAAAGGTTTACTATTTAATATGTAATATCAAATGTTGTAACAATTCATTTTGTAATTATATGTTGAATGTTGAACATGTGTTGTATGGTTTTATTATTGTTCATGTGCATGTGCTACAGTTGTTTACTTATGAATCCCATGATTATCTTCTTCTTAGCCTAGTGTGTGAGTTTAAATTGTAGTCTCCCTAAGGTGAGGTTTCAATTTGGACGTCACACATCAGATTAAGATTTGGAAAATCTGGGGACATCACAGGTGGTATCAGAGCATGAACAATATCAAAGCTTGACATTTTCTCATTATGAAACTCAAATTAAATCAAACCTTGAACTTGAAAATGTTTAGGGTTGGATTAGTACTCTTTTAGATAACTATATTTGACATAGCCTCTAGGTTAGAGCCTAGATGTCTGAGAACTAGGTCTACACTGGTGCTTCTTGTATAGTAGGTCCTTAGGTGTCATTATTTCCTTGTAATGTAATGGTATGGGACGTTGCATTATTTGGAAATGGCGTACATCCTGGGAAGAGAAACCTTTGACATATGATGCATCCATGTTTTGGACAGATACTCCAGTCTAATCCTTGTTCTCATCCTTTTCATTAGGTGAAATGACATTGGACTCTCTACTATATGTGGGGCACTCATTTTGTGGATTTGATTTTTTATTCCAATCGAATCAAACCTCGATAGTTATCGATGATGCATGTTTTATCGGAAAAAAGCTATATAATATTTTATTATATATGTAAGTATTACAACAATTTGTCCCCACACATGTACGGGTAGGAGGTGGTCATGCAACCTAAGTGAAACTGAATGACATCAGTCTAAAGAGAGAATAGTTCTAGATTAGATATCTAGAGCCTTATTGGAATATGTGATATATGGAATAGATGAAATATGAGTTTATATGATATGATCTAAGTTTGATATAGTAATATAAGTTGGTTTATTATGATAAAGGCTTGTCTTTGAGGAAAGTTCATTGTTGAGGATGTAAATAATTTTTGATGATGGAAGTATGTAGGGTTTTATGAGGTAAATAAGCTAATTTAAGACAAGGTTGTGAGTCAGCATGAGTCTCAATCTCTTTTATAAAGGAGGACCTCTAGTGTTGGGACCAATTATAGGGTTAACTCTAAGGAGAGTGAGACCCAAAGGGAGAAGGTCAGAGAACCTAAACTCCAAGATATGAGAATTACAAGAAATAAGTGTTATGATATGTCCTAAACTAGAATACTCTTGAGTGATTGAGATGAGTTGCTTTATGCATGACTTCTATAGTCTTGTTAAACCCTAGATGTCCTTGGGAGGACCAAATCCTAGAGTTAGAGAGAGGTTGGTTATGTATGCATATGTGAATAAGGAAAGGTGAGAACCTACCATCTAGGTGAGGGAGAGAGAGTCCCAAGACCCTAGAGGAGGTAAATGATGTTAGTTTGTTGAGAAGACTCATGCTCGGGTTGGTGTTTCCCTACATAGGACTCTAGTGCAATATGTAAGAGAGAGTGTTGGGTAAGAATAACTCATGGGTAGATACCTATAAAGATAATGTCATATCATGTTTTGGTTTGTGCTTACGTGGCTAGAGCTAATGAAGCTATCTGCTAGTGTCAACCAGGTAGACCTGATAATCCTAGACCAGAGAGGGAAGATAAAGTTTGTGCATATATGATACTCATAGAGTTGAGTTTAGAGAGTTTCAGCATGACAATACTCGTAGGTTATGGGTTAAGATAACCTCAACTGGACTAGATAAAACTTTGATATATGTTTGACAAGCCACTTGTATGAGTTTGTTTAGAACAACCATGATATGTAAGAAGGTGATCTTATCTTGAGCTATGATGTGTAGATATGACATGATGAAAACCCTAGACATGAATGATGATGATAATGTGATATAGTTGGTTAATCAAGAGATGAAATCACTAATAAAGTTGTAACCTAATATGAAAGTGACATGATATCATATTTATTATAAGTTCTAACAAAGGTGTTAATGTTTGTTCTTATTAAATATGTTGATATAGTTTGAAAAGTAGCACAATGTAATGATGTTGGCAGACTAACATGGTCTATATGGAAAGAAAAGGTTAATTGTAATTGAAACCTACGCCACATGTATAAGTTAGTGTTGGAATCTTAATCTTTGGGTAAAATAAGGATGCAAATCCAATAATACGAAATATGACATGACATAACCCTAAACTTTGAAACCTTTGTTTTAATCTTATGAGGTGATTATTTCACCCTAGATGCTCTACAAATCCTCGTAGGAGTGGTACATATATGTTATAGAGATATTTGTTTTGTGGGAATGTTGCACCAAAAGTGGTTCCCTGCATGAAGATCGAGAACTTTTTGGTTTTTCCTTGGAATAATACAACAACTTAATTTTGACGACAAAATATCTTTCAAGATGTATATGAAATGAATGACTAGATTTTAGTTTAATTTTGAGGACAAAAATTCTTTTAAGGTGTGTAGGATGTGATAGAGTGCTCTTTTGAAACCTTTAATATCAAATGATATATTTGAATTCATATCCTTAAGTTATGTTGAGATTGCCTTTTTTCTTGGAAAGTTTGAGTATTAATTGATGTTGTTATCATGACTAAGATCCCTAAGTTTATGTCTTTTTGTGGTATTTAATTGACAAGTCAAACAGTTTCATTTTGGCACCAAAATGTAATGGAATGTAGGTTATGTTGTATTAAATCAATGGTTAAAATGTCATGAAGATTGGAGGTTCCTAGAAGAAGTTATATAGGTTTGACGTTTCTTAAATGATGTGCATTTTTTGTGTTTGATAGACCTATTTTAAATAGATGGAGCCTAAGTTAGGTTGTCATGTGCCCTCTAGTCAGTGATGTAAGGAGCCACAAATCTTGGATAGTGGAGACTCCATCTCAACCACACACGAGATACTAACAACCATGATTGTGTCCTCTACCTTGCAGTTAGAGCAAGGCAGTAGACTAGTGAGGCCGCATGTTTCCCCACCACCTTTGGTTGATATCGTGGGGTGATAGGTTGATGTAGATGGGCAGTTCGATTCAGACTGGGACAACCTTTGTTTTGACCCCTTGCATGAGGAGTATAGAATAGATAGTAGGAAGATCTCTCCCTCCCCCCTTTTCCTCTTCTCCATTAGCAGTTACATTTAGTTATGGGAATAAGGAGTCGGAATACATTGCATATAAGAGGAAATAGATAAGAGGAAAAGGAGGGTGAGTAGAAGAGTGTAACTATAGCATTTCTGATCCCCTTTAGGGTGGGTTCCATGGTGAATGAGCACCACATGGTCTGGGTTGAAGACAAAGCTCGTGAGAGTGTGTGGAGCACCTCTTGCTGAGGATGAAGACCACATATCCCTTCCTATAGATCTTCCAGTGCTAATGGAGGGTTCATGAGGATGTTCGATGGTGTGGAGGTAGTTTGCCTCTTTTACTCTTCCGTGGTGGTTGCAAGTTGCGACATGCTTGCAGGTGGTAGGGTCTGGAGCCGATGCTGAGAAATGGAGGTTTCGTGGAGGTCCTTCAGGATGCTTTGAAGCTAATCGATCTTTCAATTATTTGAAAGGAGTAGTTGAGATCTGTCGATTCCTTGCTAAAACCCATGGCCACAGCTATGACTCTTGCCCAAAAGAACAGACATAGAACCAGAATGCGAGAAAGGGGGGAGAGGGTGTGCACCTGAACCAGAAGCCAACACCCAATCTAAATTGGTTCATCCAAAATTGGCTGGTCTAGTCACTAAATTGGACCCAGAAGCTAGACCAGGAGTGTGACCCAAGCTAGAGAAGGAGCCACATCCTCATAAGGCCATGTGGCGGATCAGGGTTGTTTAGAAAATGTATTAATCTTCTAAATTACCTAGATGTTTGATGATTCATAGAAAATAGCTCATAAATAAAAAAAATACATACAAACTGCCGAAATTCTAAAAAAATGAGTAGAACAAGATGGAACCATAATACTAGTGATTCAACGCTTAAATTTTAGGATTATCATGTAAGATATAAAATTGTCTTTTCATCTCTAATAAATAATAAATGAATACTTAAAATCATGAGAATGTTCCAGTAACTCCTAAATGTAACTTACAATCCATCTGATGTCAATAATTATAATGTTGATGTACAAAACTATGTAGTTTGCTTAACATAGCTAATTAGGGATAATAACATTAAACTAATGTGCAATAATTACAAATATGTTCAAGAAATCCTTGAACCTACAGAACAAGCTCATATATGTTATTGAAAGGTAATATGTCACTCTAAGATCAGTATTGTGCATATAAATCATGTTACATGTATGAGACCCAAAAATAGTGAGATACCCTAATTAGAGTAATGCATGTAAAACCTAGGGTAATATGTTCACCAAGTGATATTAAAACTAATGGTCATACAATTGATTCGAATATGTAATTGATAACACCAAATTTTGTGATGATTTTGGCCCTTATTTTGCTGTCAAGTCTTCCCTTTTAAACTGTTTTCCTCTCCTTTTTGTCATGTTTTTGAATAAACAGGCCACACTATGCTCTTAACTCAATTTTATCATCTTTTGCAGAGTTTTCCTCATTTTTCAACTCATTTATCAGCAAAAAGGCCTGTCCTGACCCATGAACGTGTTCTACCTACATCGGCCCTCCGACCAGTCGGCCAACACACTCACTGCCTGACATACAGCAGCACGATGCAGCTACCGCATGACACGGGTGTGCCGCACAAGGAGGATCTGACGGGCGATGCGCCACTTACCAGATAGGGAGCTGTACTCGCCACGACTACTGAAATGTGTCACGCGATACAAGCCAACCACCGGCAGGTGCCCACTCGTGATGAAACCCGACACGGTTACAGCCCGACACCCTCTATGCCGGGCGACAGGCATATCGGGCATCCCTGAAGCCATAATAATAGAGCTGATGGAGGACACGTGGCACCCGGAGGACCACAACCTCTTCCAACCGCTGCCTATAAATAGAAGCTACAGGACCTCGATGGGACGGGTCAGAATCTCGCAAAAGCTAACTTGGGAAAGCACCTGGAGCTAGCGTGTCGCGTCCCAGAGGTGCACTGCGTGATACTAGGTGAGCACTTCTCCGACCCGAGAGGGCGGGAATGGTTCACTTACCGTCGCCATAGTAACCCGATATCAACCAAGGAGGACACCCGATATGAGTAACCTGACACCCTAAGCAGTGTCTAGCCCGACACGATATCGACCCCGATACGAATCACCCGTCACGGTGTGTCACCCGAGAGGGTGGCATCCCGTCCCGACCGTATCGGGCGAGAGCGCTTTGGTTAGTACGTTTGCCTGTCATGGCCTATCGCCCGACAGGGAGTGCCGCCCGACACAGGCGTATCGGGAAGAGCTCCAAACCGGTATCGGGCTAGAGGAATCTTAGGGATCTGTTGTTGCATGTCGCTCTTCTAAATCAAGGAGGCGATACTTATCTTTCTTTTTCAGTCATTTACTTTCTTTACTTATGCAATGTAACCAAACCCTTTTATATAATGATTATGCTAGTGGAATTAGAGGATCTTTAAATATCTGTTGGCCTTATATTTAGTTCCTTTTCGTTGGATGATTACTCTATTTAGTATCCAAACTCTAGCTTGTATGCTTGGATCATGTTTTGACTAGCTATCAAACTGTGTTTCCCATTGCAGCAACCTCGAGAGAGGTGTTGTGTCTCTAGTGTTTGGTCCGATATGGGAGTACAAGAGTACCCAGGATTGGAGTTGCTTTAGTGATCTTTCCACTCTAACCCAAGTCCAGCAACCTTGAGAGAGGTGTTGGTGCTTAGTTAGAGGTACCCTCTTGGAGAGAAGGGGTATTGGTTCCTGATGTCGCTTGTTTTACCTATGTTTTCCCCCTTCATTCCTTACTAAAGAAATAGTGTTATCCTCTTTGGTTCTATTGTGCAAAACCCCTAAAAACCGATAAATGCTTAAAAACCTTAATTTTCCTTGTAGCTCCAGTTGGAGATAATTTTCTTTTTTTTATCGATCTTCGCATGTTGTTCCCTTTGGGAACGTTATCCTCACCTTGCTTTTATTGGAGTGTAATGTGTTGATTGTGAGTTATTAACACCACCACCCTTGTCCCTGTGGTTCGACCCCGATCGCTACTTCAGACCCCGTCATCGTTGCGGGGGCCTAAGAGTCAGGTAATTTAAAATTCCGACTACTTCAAATCCACTCCTTTTGGACGCGCAATTTAGTTTGGTCAACTTTTTGGCGCCGTTGCCAGGGACAAGGCAAAATGGTACTGTTAACGAACCTGAATCCAATAAATACACTCTTGTGCCTCAAGCTTAGAAATGAGCTTGACAACACTGTCTTTTTTTTCCTTTTTGATCTTCTAACCTGAAACGAGTATAGAGTAGTTCATTTTATTAAATCGTTTTATTAATACAAGTTTTCTAACTTGATTATATGTTCTATTCAGGTACTCAGGAAAAAAAGCATTTTGCTCAGTAGAGCACCGGCACCGCTAGTCATGCCACCTCGCGTCGAACCACCTCTTTCAGAGGGTGAGCAAAACGCTAGTGTTAGGCCTCACTTACCTCTGCGTGGGAATAATGACCATTATAATGGCAATCAGCAACAGGAAGAACCTGAAATAGAACAATTTGAGGATGGTCACTATCATGAGAGGCGTCGTCATCACTGCAGACACCGAAGAAACCAATATAATTAGGAGCAGAACCAGGGAGACAGTGACAGTGAAGATTTTGACGAAGAAGAAAAGACCCTCAGGGAGTTAGCTGCCACAAAGGCCAATAATTCAAGATGTCCTGTTGTCATCCCAAGGTTCAACGCAACCAACTTTGAGCTGAAATCTTCTGTAATCTCTATGATCCAGAACAAGGGCTTCAGAGGGAATTCAAAGAATGATAACCCTTACCATCATCTAGATGCTTTTAAGAATATATGTGATACCATTAAAATGCGGGGAGTTCCCCAAGAAGTCATATATTGCAAGGGTTTCATCTTTTCTTTAGAGGACAAGGCCCTATCTTGGTACCTCAGGCTGCCGCATAAAGCTCTGAACGGATGGAATGCACTGGCGGATGCTTTTGTGAACAAGTTTTATCCTACGGAGAAAACTGTCAGGAATAGATAGAGGATCACGTCTTTCATGCAAAAGCCAAATGAGAATCTACACGAAGCCTGGGAACGATATCAAGAATATCAGAGGAACTGCCCCCACCATAACTACAAGAAAGGTTTTTTGATAACCACCTTCTACAATGGTCTGACCCCTGACGAAAGGGTTTCACTGAATGCAGCTGCAGGCAACGACTTTCTCGGGAAGAAGCCCAGTAGATCCAAAAAGGTCATCGAGAACATGGCCAAGTTACAAGGCGGCACCGACTACGACAGATTTAATAGAGGATATGCTAAGAAGGCGGCTAGTGAAGGACCTTCGGTCGAATCCAAAGCTCTTGAAGCTATCACTACTCAAATCCAGAAGATAGCCACTGATGTCAGTCAATTGAAAGAATCAAGTGGAAAAGGGAAGAAACAAGTTGAGAAAGTCATGAAATGTGTCACCTGCGGAGAAGGTGGACACGGGGTTGAAAACTATGTTTACACCCGACCTGACGAGTCAACTGAAAGTGAATCCGAGGCAGAGGAAGCTGAGAACGTCTCTTTTGTCAACTTCAAGAGACTGGATCACCCTGGTTTTAACTATGGCAACAAGGATGCGGCTGAAAACTCACATTAGCTAAATAACCCCACCAAGAAACCCCAAAGTTTTGAGAAAAGAAGGGGAGAAGGTCAGTTCACAAGAACTACCACTTTCCAATCGAATAAGGAAAACTTCCAAGGATAAGGAAAGTACCAAAATCGCCAAGCGCCTAACCCTAGTCACAGCCAGGGTCAAGCTAAGGAGCAAAGTCAAGACAAGAGCTCAAACCAAGCAAATTTGGTGAGTCAATTGTTCGATTTTGTCAAAATACAAGATACTATTAACAACCAGCTGGCGCAAAGCACACTTTCAAATTCAGGAGTTCTAAACACGATGCAAGTTCACATGGCGGACATGCAGACGCACCAACACCAAATCAATCAGAAATTGGCCCAGATGGCTGAGTTGATAAAAAATCCCTCGGGTATGATACCCTCCAACACTGAATCCTCTAAAATGGCAATACTGAGATCAGGGAAGACAGTAGAACGCCCTGAAGAAGACAGACCCAAGGAACCTGAATCGAGGATTGCGACTGATAATCCCGCAGAAGAAGACAATCAACAAGCTCATGTCAGTGAACCAGAACCAAGATCCATAGAGGAACTGTTTGGTAAGAGAAGTCCTTACTCTCCCAAGTTGCCTTTCCCTTACAAACTAATAAAGCCACATCTTAAAAAGTGTTACAAGAAGTTTATGGAATCAGTAAAGAAGCTTCACCTCGAAGTACCTTTCCTGGATGCTTTAGAGGAAATGTCGACCTATGCTAAGTTTTGAAAAACTACTAGAGGCGGGGTGAATAGAGTTTGTGAATTATTTTAACAATTTATTGAATTCAAACAACCAAAATTGAAATTAGAAGAAAGAGACAGGTGTTTAGAGTGGTTCCAACTATAGCAAATACTATAGTTGTCAGTCCACTACCCGGTTTCTTACCCAACCGGGATTTGAAAGTATTTATTTTATTACCTCTCGAGGATTTATACAAAATACAATACTTTCCTTTACACCCTTTGAACAGCCTTCACCCTGAAGTAGGTGCACCAACTTTGAGGTAGCCTTCTATGAAGTAACTCCAAGCTCCCCCTTGAAGTAGCCTTCCTCTCTAGAAGTAACCTCCCGTTGCACCAGCCTTCTGAAGTAGCTCAAAGTCTCCTTCTTCGCCAAGAAGATCTTCACCCTCTCTAATCCGCAACCTCCAACCTAGGAGTAGCAAGGAGAGTACAAACAATAATAGGGAACAAGAAAGGAAATAGAAATTACAACTTATCCTTTAGAGCCCAAGGCTTGATTTGCCTAGATCAAGCGTATAGATCTCCTAACCAAGTATGTGAACTTGTGATTGCAGTGGGTAGGAGATACTAGCCTATAGGACACGAATTATGAGCTAAGGAATGAAATGGCCAATTGTCACAATGCTCAAATTGCTCACAAACAGATTGCACAAAGTATACTCAAAGGTTTCTCAAGTGTAGCAAGTGTAAACAAGTGAGTTTAGGTGTCCTATGGCTTGTCCTATTTATAGGAATGGCCTAAGGATGCTTAAGGACGTTCTAGACAACTTCTAGGGGTTTCTAAGTGCTTAACTAGCCGTTAGGTACAAAGTTGTTGCTTTAACAATGGCTAATTAATTAATTAATTCTGCAGTTGCTGTCAGAGACCATCTCGGTCGACAAATGGTCGACCGAGACACCTACTCGGTCGAACTTTTGTCGACCGACAGGCTCTCTGGAACAACTGATTTGCAACGTCTTTCATCAACTGCCAACTAACTTGTCTGTTGTGTCTAACGACTACTTTGGAACTTTCTCGGTCGAGAAGATTGTCGACCGAGAGTGTCTCGGTCGAGGAGTTTGTCGACTGAGATTGATCTTGTTTCAAGGTTTCAATTTAGGCACTAATTATGTGTGTAAGTGTGCATAAGTAATCCTATTTGAATGGGATGACTTGTCTAACTGTGGTGTTTAGCTAGGGAGAATCTAACGCTTGATTTACATGCAATTCTTAGTACTTGTACATTATATTTTTGTACAAGTTTTTACAATAGTGATTACATTGCATGAAAATATAAATATGTAAGCTTGTAGATTTTCCCTTGTTGCTTTGTCATCCTGCACACTCAAGTAGCTCGTTAGATTAATAAGAATGAAATGTTTTTCATAATCAAAACAAAGGGATTTATAGATGTCCATTTAGCCAACAATCTCCCCCTTTTTGAAGATGACAAACATTTCCAAAATATAAATAAAGGAAATATAAAACATATGAGTTTCATACCTTTAGATTACCTTTTGTAGCTTTTTCTCTTGTGTATAAAATGTGTGCTTATTATTCCCCATGAATTATGGAACATGAAATCCAGATCATTTGGGAATATAGCAACTTTCAATGTAAAGCCAAGAGTTTATTTATGAAACTCATTAATTGAGTTTTACATAATTACTAAATTTTAGTTTTATATTTATCTCTCCCCCTTTGTCATTTCAAAAAGATAACCGTTAAGAATAAAAACTCCCCCTTAATTAGATATCCAATAGTCATCTTTAAGAGCTTCAGATATCTTTTTAGGTTCAATGATAGAAACAAAAGCCATGTTTGCAACATCTTTAAAGGAAGAACGAGTTTTGACTTTATCATTAGGATCTCCAATAATTAATTCTTGAGGATGATCTTTAATAAGTCTAGGTGTAGGTTGTGGTTCAGTTTGGTGATTATTTGTAGCACCTTTCTCACTATCGTTTGGTATGTTTAAATTTTCGAATTGATTAGTGAGATCTATGGTTTCTAGATTTTCAGATGGAGATTCTTCATGAAAAGAAACATGAATAGATTCCTCAACTTTTCTAGATATAGTGTTATATACTCTAAAAGCTTTGCTAGAAGTGGAATATCCCAGAAAGAATGCTTTGTGTGATTTTGAGTCAAACTTATCTCTATCGTCTTTGGTATTTAAGATATAACATGTGGAGCCAAAGGTATGAAAATAGTCAACTCGAGGTTTCTTAGAATGTATTAGTTCATATGGAGTTATCTTTAAATGAGAGTGAACATTTACTCTATTTAGCACATAGCATGCAGTGTTTACAGCTTCAGCCCAAAAGGTTTTGGGTGTGTTATGTTCAAGCATCATAGTTCTAGCCATTTCTTGTAGTGATCGATTTTTCCTTTCAACTATGCCATTTTTCTGTGGGGTGCGTGGAGCAGAAAAATTATGAGTGTATCCTTGAGATGTACAAAACTCTTCAAATGTATGATTTTCAAATTCCCCACCATGATCACTTCTAATGGTACATATTTTGTTTTGTAAGAGATTTTCAATCTTGGAACAAAATTGCATAAAAACATGAATAGTATCATCTTTAGTTGCAATAAAATGTACCCATGTATATCTACTATAATCATCAACAATAACAAAACAGTATCTCTTACCACCGATTGATTGTGTCCTCATTGGTCCAAATAAATCCATATGAATTAATTCTAATGATCTACTGGTGCTAAGTACATGTTTTGATTTGAAAGATGTTTTGGTTTGCTTTCCCATTGTGCATGGTTCACAGTTTTCAACTTGATCAAAAGATAAAGTAGGCAATCCACGAACAAGATCATATTTCACTAACTTTTTGATAACATGTGAACTAGCATGTCCTAGCCTTTTATGCCATATTTGTAAGGTATTGTCATTTGCAAGCAAGCATTTTCCCACTACTTTTTTCATAGAGTTAGGTTTAAGAATATAAAGATTTCCAACTCTATTTCCTTCATAAACAACATTTGTAGTATTTTCTATTAATAACTTGCAGTAGGTTTTGTTAAATAAAACATCATAACCACTATCACATAATTGGCTAACACTTATCAAGTTATGGTGCAAACCATCAACAAGTAGAACATTCTTAATTTCGAGGTTTGTACCAACATTACCTATTCCAACGATTTTACCCTTACCATTGTCTCCAAAAGTGACTGTTCCACTTTTCTTTTCTTCAAAAGTTTGGAATGCATCCTTGTTTCCGGTCATATGTTTGGAACATCCATTGTCAACCACCCATTCCTGCATTAAAATGTAGATTTTGGTACCCATGTGATGGTCCGATATGGTTAGAATCATTTAAATACAGATTTGTATAAAAGTTCTGAATCAGAAGTCCAGTCGGTCGACAATTGTTCGACCGACATATGTCTCGGTCGACCATTTGTCGATCGAGAAGATTACTGTAATACAAAACCAGAAAACACAGAAATGTAGCTCGGTTGAACAATTTTTGACCGAAATAATGAAAACTACTAGAGGGGGGGTGAATAGAGTTTTATAGATAATTTAACAATTATTGAACTCAAACAACCACAATGAAAATATTGGACAAGGAGACACAAGGTTTAGAGTGGTTCCAACTATAGCAAATACTATAGCCGTCAGTCCACTACCCGGTTGCTTACCCAACCGGGATTTGAAAAGAAATTTATTTTATTACCTCTCAAGGAATTTACATAAAATACAATCTCTTTTCCTAAACCCTTCAAGCAGCCTTCACCTAGAAGTAATCGCCAACCTTGAAGCAGCCTTCCCTTGAAGTAGATGCACCAACTCCCGTTGCACCAGCCTTCTGAAGTAGCTTCCCTTGCGATAGCCTTCTTGAAGTAGCTTGAAGTCCCCTTCTCCACCTGAGAAGTCAACCCTCTCCAATCCGCAGCCTCCAACCCTAGGAGTAGCAAGGAGAGTACAAAAGATAAATAGGAACAAGAAAGGAAACGGAAATTACAACTTATCCTTTAAGCCCGAGGCTTGATATGCCTAGATCAAGCGTAAGATCTCCTAGCCAAGTATGTGAACTTGTAATTGCTGTGGATAGGAGAATCTAGCCTATAGGACACGAGATTGAGCTAAGGAGAAAGTAGACAAATGATCACAGTGCTCAAATTGCTTTGCAAAAGATTGCTCAAGTATGCTCAAGTGTATTCTCAAGTGTAACAAGTGAATTCTAGTGTCCTATGGCTTGTCCTATTTATAGGAATGGCCTAAGTATGCTTAAGGACGTTCTAGACAACTTCTAGGGGTTTCTAAGTGCTTAACTAGCCGTTAGGTACAAAGTTGTTGCTTTAACAACGGCTAATTAATTTATTCTGCAGTTGCTGTCAGAGACCATCTCGGTCGACAATTGGTCGACCGAGACACCTACTCGGTCGAAGTTTTGTCGACCGACAGGCTCTCTGGATCAACGTTCATTTGCAACTGCCAACTACTTTGTCTGTTGTGTCTAACGGCTACTTTGGATCTTTCTCGGTCGAGGAGTTTGTCGACCGAGAGTGTCTCGGTCGAGGAGTTTGTCGACCGAGAATGATCCTGTTTCAAGGTTTCAATTTAAGCATTAATTATATGTGTGAGTGTGCAAAGGTGATCCTAATTAAATGGGATGACATGTCTAACTATGGTGTTTGGCTAGGGAAAATCTAACGCTTGATTTACATGCAATTCTAAGTACTTGTACATTATATATTTGTACAAGTTTTACAACATTGATTACATTGCATGAAAATATAACTAAGTAAGCTCTTGGATTTTCCCTTGCTACTTTGTCATCCTGCTTAGTCCTGCACACTCAAGTAGCTTGTTAGATTAATAAGAATGAAATGTTTGTCATCATCGAAACAAAGGGATTTTTAGATGTCCATTTAGCCAACAATCTCCCCCTTTTTGAAGATGACAAACATTTCCAATATGAATATAAAACATATGAATTTCATACCTTTAGATTGCCTTATGTATCTTTTCCTCTTGTTTATAAAATGTGTGCTTATTATTCCCAATGAATTATGGAACATGAAATCCAGTTCATTTGGGAATCTAGCAACTTTCAATGTAAAGCCAAGAGTATATTTATGAAACTCATTGATTGAGTTTTTCATAAATACTAAGTTATAGTTTTATATATATCTCCCCCTTTGTCATTTCAAAAAGATAACCGTTTTAATAAAAACTCCCCCTTAATTAGATAACCTGTTTTGATAAAAACTCCCCCTTAATTAGATAACCGTTTTGATAAAAACTCCCCCTTAATTAGATATCTTGTCAAATCGAATGAAAAAAGATGTCCATTGAAAAGCCAAAATGAACCAAGTAAACGTATTTGTTTTAAGAACCGCAGATATCAAAGAAAACATCTTCCAAAGGAGTAATAAGCAATTGCTTCCTAATGTTATTAAATTGATCTAGTGGAAGTGGTTTTGTAAAAATATCAGCCAATTGATTTTCCGTATCAACATGATGAAGGGAAACATGATTCTTTGAGATGTGATCCCTTAAGAAGTGATGACGGATTTCAATGTGTTTTGCCCGGCTGTGTAAAATAGGATTGTGTGCTAAGTTTATGGCGCTCGTGTTGTCACAAAAAATAGGTGTAGATGACAAATTAAAACCATAATCGCTTAATACTTGTTGCATATAAAGCACTTGAGCACAACAAGACCCGGCTGCCATATATTCAGCTTCAGTTGTGGATAGGGCAACCGTATTTTGTTTCTTGCTAAACCAAGATACTAAGGCTCTCCCTAATAAGAAACAGCC
This sequence comes from Alisma plantago-aquatica, assembly GCA_963693085.1. Taxonomy (NCBI): domain Eukaryota; kingdom Viridiplantae; phylum Streptophyta; class Magnoliopsida; order Alismatales; family Alismataceae; genus Alisma; species Alisma plantago-aquatica. Next base: position 368,962,977 of record OY856413.1, on the reverse strand, counting down.
TCCACTAGTGCTTTTGCGATCAAGTCGACAACCAGCATAATCTGCATCAGTATATGCTTTAAAATCCAAAGATTGTCCTTTTGGATACCATAAACCGAAACAAGTAGTACCAGCTAGATATCGAAGAATTCGTTTAACCGCTAAAAAATGAGATTGCATAGGTTGGGATTGAAATCGAGCACAAAGACCAACGGAAAACATAATGTCCGGTCTAGAAGCCGTTAAGTATAGCAAACTACCAATCATGGCTCTATATAAGGAATCATCAATAGGTTCCCCATTTTCATCCTTATCAATTTTGATAGAAGTAGCCATAGGAGTAGTAGCATGTTTGCATTGATCCATCCCAAAACGTTTTAAAAGTTCTTTAGTATATTTTTCTTGGCTTATGAAAATTCCTGCAGGTGTTTGCTTAATTTGAAAACCAAGAAAGAATGTTAGTTCACCCATGAGGCTCATTTCAAATTCTTTTTGCATAATGTCACTGAATTGTGCGCATAATGAATCATTAGAAGCTCCAAAAATAATGTCATCAACATATATTTGCACAACTAAGAAATCAGATGCATATGTTTTGAAGAATAAAGTAGAATCTGAATTTCCAATAGAAAAACCATTATCAAAAAGATATGTCTTGAGCCGTTCATACCAATTCCTAGGTGCTTGTTTTAGACCATAAAGTGCCTTTTTAAGTTTATAAACATAGTCACCTTTTTCTGGTATTTCAAAGCCAGGTGGTTGAGCAACATATACTTCTTCTTGTATGATGCCATTTAGAAATGCACTTTTGACATCCATTTGATATAGCTTAATGTTTTTATGGGCAGCAATAGCTAGTAACATCCTAATAGCTTCAAGTCTAGCTACGGGTGCATATGTTTCATCAAAATCTATTCCTTCTTGTTGATTATATCCTTGTGCTACTAATCGAGCTTTATTCCTTATGACCTCTCCTGCCTCATTGAGCTTATTCCTAAAAACCCATTTAGTTCCTATGATAGTTTTGTCTTGTGGTTTAGGAACTAAATCCCATACATCATTTTTAGTGAATTGATTTAACTCCTCTTGCATGGCTATTATCCAGTAATCATCCTTAAGAGCTTCGGATACCTTCTTAGGTTCAATGATAGAAACGAAAGCCATGTTTGCAACATCTTTGAAGGAAGACCGAGTTTTGACTTTATCATTTGGATCTCCTATAATTAGTTCTTGGGGATGATCCTTGATAAGCCTAGGTGTGGGTTGTGGTTCAACTTGGGGATCGGATATAGGAGTTTTCTCACAATCATTGGAAATAGTTATATTGTCGAATTGATTAGTGAGATCAATGATATCTAGATTTTCGGATTTCGATTCTTCATGAAAAGAAACATGAATGGATTCCTCAACTTTTCTAGAGATAGTGTTATATACTCTAAAGGCTTTGCTAGAAGTGGAATATCCCAAGAAGAATGCTTTGTGTGATTTAGAATCAAACTTGTCTCTATCATCTTTGGTATTTAAAATGTAACATGTGGAGCCAAAAGTATGAAAGTAGTCAACTCTAGGTTTCTTAGAGTGTAATATTTCATATGGAGTTTTCTGCAAATGAGAGTGAACAGTTACTCTATTAAGCACATAACAAGCAGTGTTTACAGCTTCAGCCCAAAAGGTTTTAGGTGTATTGTGTTCAAACATCATGGTCCTAGCCATTTCCTGTAGAGATCGATTTTTACGTTCAACTATACCATTTTTTTGTGGGGTATGTGGAGCAGAAAAATTATGAGTATACCCTTGAGATGTACAAAAGGTCTCAAATGTATGATTCTCAAATTCACCACCATGATCACTTCTAATGGTACATATTTTATGTTGTAAAAGATTTTCAATCTTGGAACAAAATTGCATAAAGACATGAATAGTATCATCCTTAGTTGCAATAAAATGTACCCATGTATATCTACTATAATCATCAACAATAACAAAACAGTATCGTTTACCACCAATAGATTGTGTCCTCATTGGTCCAAATAAGTCCATATGAATTAATTCTAAGGATCTACTGGTGCTAAGTACATGTTTTGATTTAAAAGAGGTTTTGGTTTGCTTTCCCATTGTGCAGGGTTCACAGTTTTCAACTTGATCAAAAGACAAAGCAGGTAATCCACGAACAAGATCATATTTCACTAACTTTTTAATAGCATGTGAACTAGCATGTCCTAGCTTTTTATGCCATAGTTGTAAGGTATTTTCATTTGCAAGCAAGCATTTACCTACTACTGATTTCATAGTGTTTGGTTTAAGGATATAAAGATTTCCAACTCTATTTCCTTCATAAACGACATTTGTAGTGTTTTCTATCAATAGTTTGCAGCAGGTTTTGTTAAATAACACATCATAACCACTATCACATAGTTGACTTACACTTATTAGATTATGATGCAATCCATCAACAAGTAGAACATTTTTAATTTCGAGATTTGTTCCAACATTACCTATTCCAACGATTTTGCCCTTACCATTGTCTCCAAAGGTGACCGTTCCACTTTTCTTTTCTTCAAAAGTTTGAAATGCGTCCTTGTTCCCGGTCATGTGTTTGGAACAGCCACTGTCAACTACCCATTCCTCTTGAGAATCTTCATTTTCTTCTCTTGCCATTAGACATTCCACCTCTTCTCCGCTTTCACTGTCACTTGACTCATCCCAGGCAGCTTTATAGGCTTTTTCTTCTTTCTTCTTATGTGAGCTTTTCTTTCCCTTCTTTGCTTTGGGGCATTCATTTTTGAAATGCCCTTTCTTCCCACATTCAAAGCACCTGGGAGTAGAGGAACTAGAAATTTTGTTAGATTTAAACCTTTTGTACTTCTTACCGTTGACGATTAAGGCTTCTTCTTCTTCTTCACTTGACTCCTCACTTTCTTGTGTGACAACTCTTGAGGCTTTGAGAGCCACATCCTTCTTCTTCCCACTTTGGTGTTCACGTTCTCTTCTTTCTTCCTCTTCTAGATCTGCTTCATGAGCTTCTAAATTACCAATGAGTTGTTCCATTTTGAGGCGAGTGAGGTCGTTTGCTTCTGCAATGGCTATCACCTTTGGCTTGTACTTTGGAGGAAGTGATCAAAGAATTTTTGATTGTTGATCTTCCTCAAGAACAGGTTTTCCTAAGGCACTCAAACCATTAACAATAGTAGAGAATTTTGAATACATTTCACTAATAGTTTCATTAGGATCCATACGAAAATGTTCAAGCTTTGTTTTAAGCAGGCTAATTTTGGAATTTTTAACTTGGGTTGTACCCTCATAAGTGATAGACAATCTATTCCAAATATCATACGCTGTATCACAATTTGAAATTCTATTAAATTCTCCTACAGAAATAGAACAATATAAAATGCTTACGGCTTTTGCGTTCATTTGGGCTTGTTTTACCGTGTTTGCATCCCATTCCGCAAAGTCATTTTGAGGGAATTGATAAGGAGTAGATACCATTCTCCATAGATCCCAGTTGACGCCTTGGAAGTAAAACTGCATCCTTCTTTTCCAGTATTGGTAGTTTGTTCCATCGAACGCCGGTGGCCTAGCAACAAGAGTCCCTTCAATGTTGAGGTTGTTGAGCATTCCATCACCCATTTCTTCAAGACCTTGTTAGGGTTCCTTGAAGCCTTGCTCTGATACCAATTGAAAACTACTAGAGGGGGGGTGAATAGAGTTTTATAGATAATTTAACAATTATTGAACTCAAACAACCACAATGAAAATATTGGACAAGGAGACACAAGGTTTAGAGTGGTTCCAACTATAGCAAATACTATAGCCGTCAGTCCACTACCCGGTTGCTTACCCAACCGGGATTTGAAAAGAAATTTATTTTATTACCTCTCAAGGAATTTACATAAAATACAATCTCTTTTCCTAAACCCTTCAAGAAGCCTTCACCTAGAAGTAATCGCCAACCTTGAAGCAGCCTTCCCTTGAAGTAGATGCACCAACTCCCGTTGCACCAGCCTTCTGAAGTAGCTTCCCTTGCGATAGCCTTCTTGAAGTAGCTTGAAGTCCCCTTCTCCACCTGAGAAGTCAACCCTCTCCAATCCGTAGCCTCCAACCCTAGGAGTAGCAAGGAGAGTACAAAAGATAAACAGGAACAAGAAAGGAAACGGAAATTACAACTTATCCTTTAAGCCCGAGGCTTGATATGCCTAGATCAAGCGTAAGATCTCCTAGCCAAGTATGTGAACTTGTAATTGCTGTGGATAGGAGAATCTAGCCTATAGGACACGAGATTGAGCTAAGGAGAAAGTAGACAAATGATCACAGTGCTCAAATTGCTTTGCAAAAGATTGCTCAAGTATGCTCAAGTGTATTCTCAAGTGTAACAAGTGAATTCTAGTGTTCTATGGCTTGTCCTATTTATAGGAATGGCCTAAGTATGCTTAAGGACGTTCTAGACAACTTCTAGGGGTTTCTAAGTGCTTAACTAGCCGTTAGGAACAAAGTTGTTGCTTTAACAACGGCTAATTAATTTATTCTGCAGTTGCTGTCAGAGACCATCTCGGTCGACAATTGGTCGACCGAGACACCTACTCGGTCGAAGTTTTGTCGACCGACAGGCTCTCTGGATCAACGTTCATTTGCAACTGCCAACTACTTTGTCTGTTGTGTCTAACGGCTACTTTGGATCTTTCTCGGTCGAGGAGTTTGTCGACCGAGAGTGTCTCGGTCGAGGAGTTTGTCGACCGAGAATGATCCTGTTTCAAGGTTTCAATTTAAGCATTAATTATATGTGTGAGTGTGCAAAGGTGATCCTAATTAAATGGGATGACATGTCTAACTATGGTGTTTGGCTAGGGAAAATCTAACGCTTGATTTACATGCAATTCTAAGTACTTGTACATTATATATTTGTACAAGTTTTACAACATTGATTACATTGCATGAAAATATAACTAAGTAAGCTCTTGGATTTTCCCTTGCTACTTTGTCATCTTGCTTAGTCCTGCACACTCAAGTAGCTTGTTAGATTAATAAGAATGAAATGTTTGTCATCATCGAAACAAAGGGATTTTTAGATGTCCATTTAGCCAACAAATAATTTCTGTAAATTTTGATATGTTACAGACATTCGGTCGGTCGACAATACTTCGACCGATTAATGGTTCGGTCGACAATTCTTCGACCGACTAAGTTTCTGTTTTAGTACAATAATGCAGGAAATTACCAATGAGCATAAAATCTTTTGTTTAGTTGAGATAAGACAATATAAATAGCAAGATTGAGCTTTTTGGTCATATCTCAACTAAATTTTATTTGACTCTACTAAGTTTGAGGTCTTGGGACCCAAACTAATTCGGAATCCTTAGTTTTATAAGGGCATGAAAAGGAATAGTGTCCAAGACATAAACAAAAATGGCAGGTAATAGAGTCAACTTCATTTCTCTTTCTAGCCATTGTGTTCTTGGGTACAAACCTAGTTTGAGTTCTTTTAGGTTGATTTCTCTTTGGAGCATATTCCAAACCTTTTCTTCCATTGAAAACAGTACCAATACTTAGAATGTTATCAAGTATATCTTTTCTTCTTAACTCATGAAGTTATCTTTGCAGCTGAGCAATATTATTCAGTTTCTTGTGTAAATCTTTTCTTGCTTGATCTAAATCAGATAGCAATGAATCTCTTTCTTTTATAACATTTTCATAGTCTAGATGGTTACACAAAATAGGTTGAGTCTGAAAATCTTTTAGTTTAGCTAACAAATCAGTCTTTTCTTTTGAAAGGAGATCAACATTTGTTTCTAGAGTGAGTAGCTTTCTAGTGTAATCCTCTAAAGATGTTTTTAAAGATAAATTCTCAAGATCAATGTTATTCTTTTCAGAAGAAAGATTATCTAATTTAGCAATTTGCTCATCATTTGATTTTATAGCCTTCTTTAGTTTCTTCTTGACATCAACATACTTGTCATGAATTTCTTGTAGACTAGTGACTAACTCTTCTTTAGAAAGATCAAGTAAGCTTACCTCTTGAGAGTTTTCATCATCTTCTCTTACCATTAGACAATCCACGGTTTCTTCTCCGCTTTCACTGTCACTTGATTCGTCCCATGCAGCTTTATAGGCTTTTTCTCCCTTCTTCTTGTGTGAGATTTTCTTTCCTTTCTTTGCTTTAGGACATTCATTCTTGAAATGCCCTTTCTTTCCACATTCAAAGCACCTAGGAGGGGTAGAAGAAGAGCTGGAAATTTTGTTAGATTTAAATCTTTTGTATTTCTTACCATTTACTATCAAGGATTCTTCTCCCTCTTCTTCACTTGACTCCTCACTTTCTTGTGTGACAGCTTTTGAAGCTTTTAGAGCCACATCCTTCTTTTTTCCTTGCTGAAGTTCACGTGCTCTTCTTTCTTCCTCTTCTAGAGTTGCTTCATGAGCTTCTAAGTTGCCAATAAGTTGCTCCATTTTCAGTTGAGTGAGGTCGTTTGCTGCTTCAATGGTTGTCACCTTTGGCTTATATTTTGGAGGAAGTGAACGAAGGATCTTTGACACCTGATCTTCTTTAGGAATAGGTTTTCCTAATGCACTCAAACCATTAACAATAGTAGAGAATTTTGCAAACATTTCACTAATTGATTCATTAGTATCCATACGAAAGTGTTCAAATTTTTGTTTAAACATGCTAATCTTGGAATTTTTGACTTGGACTGTACCTTCATAGGTTATGGACAGTCTATGCCAAATATCATATGTTGTATCACAATTAGATATTCTATTAAATTCTCCTATTGAAATAGAACAATATAAAATGCTTACAGCTTTTGCATTCATTTGGGCCAGCTTTACCGTGTTTGCATCCCATTCCACAAATTCATTTTGAGGAAGCATATATGGAGTAGACACCATTCTCCATAAATCCCAGTTGATGCCTTGGAATTAGAATTGCATCCTTCTCTTCCAATATCGGTAGTTTGTTCCATCGAACGCTGGGGGCCTAGCAACAAGTGTCCCTTCAATGTTGAGGTTGTTGAGTACTCCGTCACCCATTTCTTCAAGACCTTGTTAGGGTTCCTTGAAGCCCTGCTCTGATACCAATTGAAAAACTACTAGAGGGGGGGTGAATAGAGTTTTTGAATTATTTTAACAATTTATTGAATTCAAACAACCACAATTGAAATTAGAAGAAAGAGACAGGTGTTTAGAGTGGTTCCAACTATAGAAAATACTATAGTTGTCAGTCCACTACCCGGTTGCTTACCCAACCGGGATTTGAAAGTATTTATTTTATTACCTCTCGAGGATTTATACAAAATACAATACTTTCCTTTACACCCTTTGAACAGCCTTCACCCTGAAGTAGGTGCACCAACTTTGAGGTAGCCTTCTATGAAGTAACTCCAAGTTCCCCCTTGAAGTAGCCTTCCTCTCTAGAAGTAACCTCCCGTTGCACCAGCCTTCTGAAGTAGCTCAAAGTCTCCTTCTTCGCCAAGAAGATCTTCACCCTCTCCAATCCGCAACCTCCAACCTAGGAGTAGCAAGGAGAGTACAAACAATAATAGGGAACAAGAAAGGAAATAGAAATTACAACTTATCCTTTAGAGCCCAAGGCTTGATTTGCCTAGATCAAGCGTATAGATCTCCTAACCAAGTATGTGAACTTGTGATTGCAGTGGGTAGGAGATACTAGCCTATAGGACACGAATTATGAGCTAAGGAATGAAATGGCCAATTGTCACAATGCTCAAATTGCTCACAAACAGATTGCACAAAGTATACTCAAAGGTTTCTCAAGTGTAGCAAGTGTAAACAAGTGAGTTTAGGTGTCCTATGGCTTGTCCTATTTATAGGAATGGCCTAAGGATGCTTAAGGACGTTCTAGACAACTTCTAGGGGTTTCTAAGTGCTTAACTAGCCATTAGGTACAAAGTTGTTGCTTTAACAACGGCTAATTAATTAATTCTGCAGTTGCTGTCAGAGACCATCTCGGTCAACAAATGGTCGACCGAGACACCTACTCGGTCGAACTTTTGTCGACCGACAGGCTCTCTGGAACAAGTGATTTGCAACGTCTTTCATCAACTGCCAACTAACTTTTCTGTTGTGTCTAACGGCTACTTTGGATCTTTCTCGGTCGAGAAGATTGTCGACCGAGAGTGTCTCGGTCGAGGAGTTTGTCGACCGAGATTGATCCTGTTTCAAGGTTTCAATTTAGGCACTAATTATGTGTGTAAGTGTGCATAAGTAATCCTATTTGAATGGGATGACTTGTCTAACTGTGGTGTTTATCTAGGGAGAATCTAACGCTTGATTTACATGCAATTCTAAGTACTTGTACATTATATTTTTGTACAAGTTTTTACAATAGTGATTACATTGCATGAAAATATAATATGTAAGCTTGTAGATTTTCCCTTGTTGCTTTGTCATCCTGCACACTCAAGTAGCTCGTTAGATTAATAAGAATGAAATGTTTGTCATAATCAAAACAAAGGGATTTATAGATGTCCATTTAGCCAACAAGTTTTTCAAAGATTTGATCACCAAGAAGAAAAGAGGAGGCAGAATCGAGACCGTGCATCTAGCTAGTATGTCTTCTACTTTTATCAAGGCAGATTTACCCAACAAGAAGAAGGATATAGGGGCTTTCACCATTCCTTTTGCCGTTGGAGATAATGTCGAGTGAAAAGGTCTTGCTGATTTAGGGGCTAGCATCAGCCTTATGCCCCTAAGCCTCATGCAGCGTTTAGGTTTGACTGATATGGTCAAGACCAACATGAGGATTGAATTGGCGGACCATACCTTCAAAAGACCTATAGGTGTTGTTGAGGATGTACCGATCCGAGTGGGAAGTTTCTTCATTCCTTGCGACATTGATACTATGGAGGACCCTGGTTGTCCTATCATCTTTGGATGCCCTTTCTTGGCTATAGGAAGGACGTTGATTGATGTTGCTGAGGGAATAATCACTCTAAGGGTCAGAAAAGATCACTTAGACTTCAAAGTAAAGGATGCGATGAAAGGGCCATCCCTGTTAGGGTCTGCTTACTTTGCACAAAACTACAACCAGTTTTGTGAAGTGGTGGAAGAATATATCCTAATGGTAGACCCTCTTGTAAGAGCGATAAGCAATCAGGACTCTAATTCTGAAAATCCATAAGTTGTCAAGTTTCTCAACTATCTTAATCAGTTTAATGAAGATCTGAGCGACGAGGAAGAGGTGATAGAAATGGTTAAGTTTGCTTCTCTAGAGGAGGCACCAGAAGAAAAGGCACCCAAGGCTAAACCCAAGCTGAAGCAGCTACCTGAAGGATTAAGGTATGAATTTCTAGATCAAGAAGAGAGAAATCCTATCATCGTTAATGCCTATCTTATGAAGGATCAATTGTAAAAGCTTCTTGAGGAGTTGAGACTCCACATACATGCTATAGGATACTCAGTAGAGGATATCAAAGGCCATAGCCCTGCATTATGTATGCATCACATTAATTTGGAAGAATCTGCTAAACCTCTGGCTCAACCTCAGATAAAATTGAACCAGATGCTAAAAGAAGTTGTGAAGAAAGAGTAATCAAACTGAGGGATGCTGGGATCATTTACCTGATCAGTGATAGTAACTGGGTGAGCCTGATCCACGTAGTACCGAAGAAAGGAGGTATAACAGTAGTTAAAGGAGATAAAGGTGATGAAGTGGCGGTTCGGACCATCACCGGATGGAGGATGTGTATTGACTACCGAAAACTAAACCAAGCCATGAAAAAAGATCATTATCCGCTTCCTTTCATTGATCAAGTTCAGGAAAAGAATGGCGCATCATGACTATTTCTACTTTTTGGATGGTTTTTTAGGGTTTTATCAAGTCCCCATCTTACCAGATGACCAGGAGAAACTACTTTTACCTATCTCTATGGGACTTACACCTTTCGAAGAATGCCTTTTGGCATGTTCAATGCTCCTACATTGTTTCAGCGTTGCATGATATCAATGTTTTTGGATTTTCTGGAAGACATCGTGGAAGTTTTAATGGATGACTTTTGCATCTATGGGAAAGACTTTGATGCCTGCCTGAAGAACCTATCTCTGGTCTTGCAACGCTGCTAGGAAAAGAGTTTGGTCTTGAACTGGGAGAAGTGCCACTTTATTGTACAAGAAGGCATCATGTTAGGGCATAAAGTCTCGAGGCGTGGCATCGAGGTAGACGTTAGCAAGGTTGAAGTCATATCCAAGCTACCTCCACCGATGTCTGTAATGGGAGTGAGGAGTTTCCTCGGGCACGCCAGCTACTATCGAAGATTTATAAAAGACTTCTCAAAGATCTCGAAACAGTTGTCCAACCTTCTGGTAAAGGATGTTGAATTCAATTTCTCTAACGATTATCTAAATGCTTTTCAGGCCTTAAAAGACGCCCTTGTCTCACCGCCTATCCTTCAAGCTCTGGATTGGGAGCTACCTTTCGAGCTTATGTGTGACGCAAGTGACTATGTTGTAGGAGCAGTCCTGGGATAGAAAAAGGACAAAAGGCACCATGTAATTTGCTATGCCAGTCATACTATGGATGAGGCTCAGATAAATTATACGACGACAGAGAAGGAGCTGCTTGCAATTGTTTTTGCTTTCCACAAGTTCAGATCTTATCTTATCGGAACGAAGGTTAAGGTCTACACAGACCATGGGGCAATAAGATATCTCATGCAAAAAAAGGATACCAAGCCCAAGTTGTTGAGGTGGGCTTTGTTACTACAAGAGTTCGACCACGAGATCGTTGATAAGAAGGGTGCGGAGAATGTGGTCGTCGACCACTTATCAAGAATCATGGTGGAAAGGTAGAAGGAACCACCTATTAACGACAACTATGCTAATGAAGCCTTGCTGATGGTTGAAACCAAAGATGAGAATTTACCTTGGTTTGTAGATATTTATAATTATCTTGCCTGTAGAGAGTTGCCTCCTGATATAACCTATAATCAAAAGAAGAAGCTCTTTTCGGATGTAAAGAACTACTACTGGGACGATTCTCTCCTCTTTAGAAGATGCACAGATAACATGTACAAAAGATGTATCCCCGAAGAAGAGGTCCCAAACATCCTAAATGAATGCCATGCCTCTTTGTATGGAGGACACCTGGGGAGCGAAAGGACTTCCGCCAAGGTGCTGCAATCAGGATTTTACTGGCCCTCCTTGTTCAAGGACGCTGCAAATTATGTAAAGGTTTATAAAGAATGACAGTCGACAGGAAACATTGGAAGAAGAAATGAGATGCCTATGGCTAATTGGGTCGAAGTCGAGATCTTTGATGTATGGGGAATTGACTACATGGGTCTGTTTCCCCCATCAAAAGGATATCAATACATTCTAGTCGCAGTGGATTATGTGTCTAAATGGGTGGAAGTTGTTGCCACCGAAACGTGTGACTCCAAATCAGTGATCAAGTTGTTTGAAAAGAATATCTTCCCTCGTTTCGGAGTACCTCAAACTGTAATAAGCGATGGTGGGTCACATTTCAGAGAAAAACAGTTTGAAGCGCTCCTGCGAAAGTATGGAGTTAAACACAAGGTCGCTACGCCCTACCACCCACAAACTTCAAGGCAGGTGGAGGTTTCGAATAGATAGATTAAGCAAATTTTAGAGAAGACTAGCATTCATACGAGGAAGGATTGGTCGATGAAGCTTGATGACGCCCTTTGGACCTACAGAATTGCATATAAAGCACCCATTGGAACTACCCCTTACAAATTGATTTATGGGAAATCTTGTCATCTACCCTTAGAACTTGAACACAAAGCTCTTTGGGCAATTAAGTTCTTAAATATGGATCTAGAGAAGGCAGGATAGAAAAGATATCTACAGTTATAGGAACTCGAAGAATTGAGAATGCATGCCTACGAGAATGCAAGGATCTATAAGCAGAGGACCAAGGTGTGGCATGATGCCCACCTGAGGAAGAAGGATGTAAGTGAAGGTGACAAAGTTTTATTATTTAAATCCTCCATTCGTCTTTTTCCAAGTAAGCTGCAAACAAGGTGGTCTGGACCATTCATCATAGCAAAGATATGCTCGTCCGGAATGATGGAGCTATATGATAAAGAAGATCCATCCAAAGTTTTCCCAGTGAACAGGCACAGAGTAAAAAGGTTCTATGAAGATGAAGCATTCGTGAGAAGGACAGAGATCAATTTGCAACATGTGGAAATAGCTGAAGGTGAAAAGTGAAGGATCTAGAGTTGTCGAGCTGACGACGCTAACTACAGAGCTCCTCGGGAGGTAGCCTGAGTTTTACTTTTTCTAGAATATGATGTTATTTCCTTTCCTGCAAGAAAAACATTATGAACATTATGATTGTAATAAGGCCTGAGTCAGTGCATGTGTCACATGCCCTGACTCTTCTGTTTTATGGGCCATCGCTCGGTTTTATGAGCATTGATGAGTAATGCAATCTGAGGCTGGGAACTTCACCTTAGGCCAATGATTTTTTACCCATCAATTGCTTTCTCCTTCGCTTTATTTTTGGTTTTTCATCAAAAATCAGGTTTGAAAAGCCTTATATCGGGCAAGGATACCTTGTTCCCTGACCGTATCAGGCAAAACGCTCAGGCGGCGTGGAAGACACGCCCTTATTGTCTAGGCGTATCGCACATCACACCTCAGCCATGAGCCGTGTCGGACGACACCGCCGAGCAGCAAGAAACCGTGTCGGGCGGCAAGAGTAATAACCCTTGATTTGATGGATGGGACTGCTTGACTCAGGAATGATTTGTCTCCTCGCCCGACACGTACCCTTGCTTTACCCATTTTACCCACGATCTGGATTGCTATATATAGTATGGAGGTTTAACTGTGTCCGGCTACTGCATTTACTTTTCACCTACTCTCGTATCGTGCTGTAACTTCTCTCGTCTCTCTCGCGTTGCGCAACCTAGCTTCTACTCTCATATCGTGCAAGATAACTTCAGATAGAAAAGGTATAACCCAACAGTTGTATTGTTTGGCTTGCCCAACATGAACCTCATGTCGGGCACTTCATATAAGACTAACAACTTTAGTTGATTTTCCTTGTATCGCCCGACACACATTTGTGTCAGTTGCGTGACTTTTGACCGTGTCGCGCGACACATCTTTAACGTGCACTTTCTCGATACCTTATACTGGGCAATGCCCGTGTCGCCCAGCCTTGTATCACCTCACGTAGTTTCCTGACTGGTGACACCCGTGTCTTGTATTGGGCATGGAATTTGTTCGCGATGACGCCCGCTATCTCACGATGAACTTATGTGATTTTTAGCCGAACTTCGTATTGCTCGACACGAGCGTATCGGGAAAGCATCATAGCGCTCAGTTTTGAATCCCGATACGGTGGTATCGGGTAGATTTTGTATCAAGCCGACCTTTTCTTATCATGCAATCAGTTTTCTTTAAGACATCGATATCAACTTTAAGTTTTTACTTAATAAACTTGTCTGATGATAACAGAAATGGCTCACACCAAGCAAATTGTTGTTTAGGTTGACGAACACGGTCGAAGGGTTGACATCGAGGCTACAGCTGAAGCTATGGCAGTCGGGCAGAAACGCCCAAACCTCGAGGCAGTTGGGCCATCCACGGCTGAGAAGAGAGCAAGGACAGAAGAAGTAACGACCCCAACAATAGTTTCAACTGCAGCGGGAGAACCTATGGATCACGCACCAGGCAGGTTCGTGCCCAGAGATAATGAGCATGGGTGTCGGTACTCAGAATTGGCAAAAAAACTCTGCAGGCCGAGCAGATTCTGCCACCAGTCATCCTTCCTTCAACTAGGCATATTTGACAGACTCGAAAATGTCCTAGTTGTAGCAGGGCTGCGGAAGATCTATTTCAGCCACTCTGCCACCTACATTGAACTCACCAGGGAGTTCATGTCATCTCTCCATCGGGTGTAGAATAGACCCGAAGTAATTGAAGAATATGGAAGAGTAGACATACTGTAGGGGAAGCTATACAACTCTGAGCACGTCATCTCTGAGAAGATGCTCAACGAGATCTTCTCTTCCAGCGAGGAAGAGAAGGAACAACTTAACAACGGCACAAGGATCACCGAAGGAGACGGGTTCAACCCCGTGGAGCTCTGGAGGAAGCTGACCGGCGAGTCATCGTTCAAGTTGGGAATCAAGGTGGCGGCGGTGCACTCCTGCTTCTGGAGAATAGTGCACAAGCTTGTGGCGTGCCTACTCTTCAGCAAGAACGAATCAAGAAACATCTACACCGTAGAACTCCATCTCATGTGGCATGTGATGGAGGGAAATATGATCAACCTGGGACATTTCTTGCTGAATAGGCTACACCCAATAAAGGATGCCACCAAGGAGTACTGCATGGGTGGCATCGTCAATCTTATTGCGGTTGGGTTAGGGTACCCATGGGAGCCGCGTAGTCTCTCAAGGATAAGGGGCGACAATAAGATCGACCTCAAGTTCCTCATTAGAGCCAGCATCATCAAGAAGGAGGGGCGAAGCTACTTCTACAAATTCGCGAGAACAAGCACCCTCCTTCCGCTTCCTAGCTGTGCCACTACGACGCAGAAAAGCTGGTCTTCACCAGCGCAGAGATCGAAGTGGTGGCAGTCGAAGCCGCTTATGCCGCCACCACTAGTATACAAGAGAGGGCGGATGCAAGAGGAGAACCAATTCCTCTTGACACTCGGCAGGACAAATCTTCCACAACTCCTGCTGAGCCACCCAATGCTCCAAAGCCACCAACGACAGCGATTGATAGAGCTGTCGTCGCTCCTACCATCGCAACCATGATCATGACAATATCTGCCATGGCTGAAGAAGTATCGAAGATCGTCGAGGTTTCCGAGACAACCGGGGCAGAGACAACCATACAAGCCCTGAGGGAAGCTGTCGCGGAAGAGACAACCGCAGCTCCAAAATCTTCTGTGGTGCCCTTAGTGGCAGAAGAAGAAGAAGCACAGCCAGGCACCAGTAATGGGGTGTTCGCCGAGATCCTCGAGATGGAGCTCGGAGCTGCACAGCTTACGCCAAAACCACCGCCGATGTTTCCCGTAGCAGCTGCAGAGGAGGTCACTGATAATAGAGAAGTGGAGCAGCACCCACCCACACTGTGGCCTTCTCCACCACAATAAGAGGGTGAGGTAGAGACAGCCGCAAAAGTGTTGACGCCTCGCTCTGAAGCATCCACCTCGCAAATAGTACAGATCGACACTACCCCGAGTGAGGAAACACACTCGTCGGGTAGATCTTCACGCGGGAGGAGTGTCGTGAGGACGTGAGGGAGATCTGTAGGAGCCCCTCCATCACTCGGACAGATGCTGGGAAGCGAACTCGATAACTTGTGGGAAGTAATATAAAACCATTCTGCTACTTTTTCTTCGCTCACCCACAAGTTTTCCATTTTCCAGCAGAGGTTGAGTAGTTAGGAGCGGCAACTGCTGAATCTAGTTGTAACATCCCTGACCTGGGTTATACTTTAACCCTAGGTAATTTGATTAAGAAAGGTGATTAAATGCTTAATCCCTTCTTGTAAAAAGTAATTAGGCCTCAATAGGAACCTATCTTGCAATTCTAGTCCTTTTGAACATTGTTGAAATCAATGTTTTGTTTGTTTTGGACTAAAGTGCAAATTACCCAAGTTAAGGGGTTTAATTGCAAATTGTGCATGATAATATTTTCCTCATGTGTTGAAGCATCATGAGAGTGAATATGATGTAGGGGTATGGCTTATGGAAGCCTGAGTACCAAGAAAGAGCTGATAAAGCAATGTATGTGCATTAAAAACTAGTTTTGGTGTAATGTGCAATTTACCCAAAACCTAGGGTTCAATATGCAAATTACCACTTCAATAAGGTCCCTAATGTTTCTTGGCATCATGTAGAGCAAAGAAAATGAGAGGGGCGCCTCATTTGAATTAAGTTGGAGGAGAGAGAATC
This sequence comes from Alisma plantago-aquatica, assembly GCA_963693085.1. Taxonomy (NCBI): domain Eukaryota; kingdom Viridiplantae; phylum Streptophyta; class Magnoliopsida; order Alismatales; family Alismataceae; genus Alisma; species Alisma plantago-aquatica. Next base: position 368,947,100 of record OY856413.1, on the reverse strand, counting down.
TTGATATTAAAATAATCAAGATTTAATCCTAATTGAAACCCTAATTCGATTTAGGGAAACAATGAATGTATTAATTAAAGGGACTTCAACCAAAATTAAAATGGTTGGATTCAGATGTGTGTGTGATGTCCTTGAGCTTTGCAAGGACCACGAAAATATCCAAGGGAGTAGATAACTCACACACAATTTTATAAGAAAAAGAAATATCCACTCACATATGGATATTAATATAATATGATTTAAGGTGCTTGATTTGCTTTTCTTTAAATCCTGGATAATTGAGAGAGATAAGAGGCAAACAAGATATCCACGTCCCTAAGGAAGATGAGGGGGAAGAGGCCACATTTTTGGGATTAATTGGATTTTTGCAAAGTACATTCTCCCTCATTGAATTTTTATAAAAGGACCTTTTACAAGCCAACTGGAAGGCTTTTTCGACCCCACTTATTCTCCTTGCTTGGGAAACGACCAAGGGAGCTTGGGAGGGTCAGGAGGACGACCCCCAACCTGTTGGTAAGCTTCTTGACCTTGGTTCACCTTGATTCCATGGTGTAAATCGAAAATAAATTATGGATTTCTTTCTATTTCGATCTCCTCTTCATATGTAACCATTCCTTTTCACTCAAACCTTGAGGACGAGCCTTGGAATGGTGAAAGGAGTTGCATCCACCATTGTTTCCGTGGACATGGAGATTTGGAGCTCAATTGGAGGTGGGTTTTATAACTTGAAACTGTAACTTTGCTATTACATTCAATTCCATATCAAATAATGATCATTTCTACATTTACAATAATTGATTCGGTTGATTGATGCAATCTCCATGGAAATCACAGAAGTTTTCGTGGGTTTAGAGCTTGATGATGATGACATCATCATAAGCAAGCACCTCACCAAATATCAAAGCCAAACAGTTTCATTGAGTTGCTCAAACGGTTTTCCAAACCGTTTGGGAGCAAACGGTTTCAAACCGTTTAGAAGTAAACGGTTTCACCAAATGGTTTCAAAACTGTTTGAAGGAGTTGACCAAGGGTTGACCATTTGATAATCCTGTTCCTAATTATTTTGGTTGATAACCCACCAAATTTATGGATTAATTCCAAAGAAATCATGAGTTGAAGGCTAATCAATTAGCCAAACCTAATTGGATTAAGTGCTTATTTTCAACTTGATTAATTTGACTTTTTGGGAAAACGGTTTCAAAACCATTTGAAGGAGTTGACAAAGGGTTGACCGTTTTAGAATACTGTTCCTAATTATGTTGGTTGAGGACTCACCAAATTTGGTTAAATAATTCCAAAGGAATCATGAGTTGAAGGCTAATCAATTGGGTAAACCCTAATTGAAATTAGTGCTGAAATTCCAATGAGTTGATTTGAGATTTTGGGTTGATTAGCCCAAACGGTTTCAAAACCATTTGGGGATTACCCAAATGGTCTCAAGACCGTTTGGAGGTCACCCAAGACCGTTTGGAGGTCTAGGTTTGAGTATGGTTAAGTGTTTGAAGATTAAAAGATATGGCATGAACCCTAATCAGCTAAGTGCTGATTTTGTAAGTGATTGAGATGATGTTTTGGGTTGATTGACCCAAACGGTTTCAAAACCGTTTGGGGATTACCCAAACGGTCTCAAGACCGTTTGGGGATCACCCAAGACCGTTTGGAGGTCTAGGGTTAAGTATGGTTTCCTATTTGAAAGCCCAACGTTACCAAGTTACAAAGCAATCAATTGATGATTTGTTGATCGACTCAATAGACCAAAGCTTGATGAATTTCACTAGAATCCAAGGGTTGGATGAGCAAAACGGTCTCAAGACCGTTTGCAGCTCATCCAAATGGTCTGAAGACCATTTAGAGGTCACCCAAGACCGTTTGGAGGTCTAGGGGTGAGTATGGTTAAGCAATTGATGATCCAATGTTACTAAGTTAAAGTGTAATCGATTGCTGATTTGGTGATCAATCCAATGATCCAAAACTTAATTGGTAGACTTGGATTTTTATGATATGATGGGAAAACGGTCTCAAGACCATTTGGAGGTCATCCAAACGACCTCAATACCGTTTGGGGTCAGGTCATGTTCAATTTGGATGATGGTTCAATGGTTTCAAAGTAACTAATCTTGCATTGATTAGTGTTGAAGGATCATCGATTCCAAACCCTAATTCAATTGAATCAAACCCTAATTGATGGCTAATTGAGGGTCAAATGAGGGTCAAATCAGTTGAAGGTTGACCTATTTAACTCAATTGAAGTATGAGGATAGGTCCAATTGATGATTGGTTCCATGAATTCAATGATTGAAGGAACCAACATTGGAATCCCTAATTGAGGTTGATTCCATGTGAATCCCTAATTGAGGTTGATTCCATGTAAACCCTAATTGAGGTTGATTCCAGAAGAAACCCTAATTGATGGTGATGCCATGAGAAATCTTTAGTTGGGATGAATAGTAAACATTAAGTATAGGCAATGAGATGTGAAAGCCTAATGGAGGGTGATGCTACATGCAATCCTAACTCTAATGAAGTATGATAGCATGTGAAATCTCAAAGCCCTAATAAAGGGTAAAGGTATGTGAAACTCTTATTGGAGTTATAATACATGAAGCCTTAATCTTGGATAACATGATGACAACCCAGAACCCTAATAAATAAAACAGTGGCTAAAGCCTTATAAGGGTGAAATATCATAAATGATTGATTATAGGCAAGCTTATTGTAAGCAATGCCTTATCCTTAGATAAGTCCATATCAATAAAGATAATTGGACCATTCTTATGTATAACCTATGCACTTCATGGTAAGAGTGATAGGTTAGTGGATGAAAGGATTAAGATGGGAAATACCTTAATCCAAGATAAGCTAATAATTTAAGAAAGTTGGAAGTAATGAGGTAAGTGATACATCAAGATATGAAAGACTTCACTGTTAGCATCTCAAAGTTCATATACTTTGATAACTATGAAATCCTAATGTGAGATGGGAAACCCTAACCCTAAATTGGGTAATGGGACATGAGAAACCCCAAAGTGATGTGAATAGTAAGCCCTAACCCTATTAAGGGAATAGTGGTGTTACTATTATATTACAAGAGATAAAATGATTAGATGTTGCCTAGTGATAGGTGACAAGATGTTGAATGGCCCTGTGAGCCATATGATTAGATGTTGCCTAGTGATAGGTGACAAGATGTTTTTAATGGTCTGGAGAGCCATAAGGTTAATTGTTACCTAGTGAGAGGTGACAAGATGTTTTCCATGGTTCTTGTAAGAAAAGTTAATGTTTTAATAAACATAATAAAAGGAACCATTTTATTAAATAAAGAATGTGAAAAGTTATGAAGGCTAACCTCAGGGCTCAAAGCCTAGAGAAGGATGTGATAATCAATGATGAATTATAGGGATGAATATCGCTAGATCCATGTAATCAGGATTGGTTACGGACCAATGTCTGGAAGTGTAATCAGGTTTGGTTAAAGTCCAATACATGGCAGAGGCTTAATGCTTGTAATTAGGTTTGGTTAAAGTCCAATACCTGGCAGAGGCTTAATGCCTGTAATCAGGTTTGGTTAAAGTCCAATACCTGGCAGAGGCTTAATGCCTGTAATCAGGATTGGTTAAAGTCCAATGCCTGGCTGTGAAATCAGGGTTGGTTAAAGTCCAATGCCTGGTTGTGAAATCAGGGTTGGTTAAAGTCCAATGCCTGGCTGTGAAATCAGTGTTGGTTAAAGTCCAATGCCTGGCTGTGAAATCAGGGTTGGTTAAAGTCCAATGCCTGGTTGTGAAATCAGGGTTGGTTAAAGTCCAATGCCTGGCTGTGAAATCAGGGTTGGTTAAAGTCCAATGCCTGGCTGTGAAATCAGGGTTGGTTAAAGTCCAATGTCTGGCTATGAAATCAGGGTTGGTTAAAGTCCAATGCCTGGCTGTGAAATCAGGATTGGTTAGAGTCCAATTCCTGGCGGTGTAATTAGGTTTGGAGAAATCCAATACCTGGAAGAGGTGTAATGCCTGTAATCAGGGTTGGTTAAAGTCCAATGCCTGGCGGTGTAATCAGGTTTGGAAGAGTCCAATACCTGGAAGAGGCTCAATGCCTATAATGATGACACAGGATTGGTAATAACCCAATGCTTGTATTAATGATATATGAGTACATGGTAGATGTAATTCCTTATCTGTTTAGTAGATTGGCTAAGGCCAAAAGATGGAAACAAGAATGTTTCATGGGTGACATGTCAAGTTAATGAGTGTTACAAGACATATTTGATATGGTGGTACAATATGATAGATAAATGATATACATGTCATTCCTATTCCTTATTAAAAGAATAGATGATATATTGCTTTATCATAAATAGTTGCAATACTTTCAAAGTTGAGAATGCTTTAACTACTTATCCTCTGTTTAGTTTCATATCTTTAAACTACAATAACAATGTTTTGGCAGAGAGTTATATCTCCTGCTGGGGCAATTTACAATTGTCTCACCCCCGTGGGATCCAACATTTTTAGGTGGACGCGAACAAAGAGGCAAATACTCTTTTGCAGGAAAAGGAAAGCAACATCTTGGATAGTAGTGAGATCTCAGGTGGAGGCACTGACTGCCAAGTTATGTAGCTAGAAGTCCTATGTGTCGTCTCTGTACTCTTAGGTCCTCAGAGTTTTCAGTCAGTGTTTTTGATAAATCGAATTGAGGTTTTGGCTTGATGCCTCGAGAATTGTATGTTGTCTGTATATAATGTTTATAGGGAAGCTGATGATGTAGTCTCTGAGAAGAGATGGTACATGTTATGTATGTTTGAACCAGAATGTAAATGTTATACAATGGTTCTTGATGGGAAAGATTTCCTATGTATGGATCTCTTTACAAAAAGTTTTAATTTTCAGTGATTTTCAGTAATCCGTTGCAAATAATTCGCTTCTGCTTAAGTTAATCTTGTTTTCGTGAATCAGTCAATACACTAGTTGGTCTTCCCGGCCAACTAGAGGCACTCAACGCCACACTTCAGTAGGCCCTCCAGTGCCTTGACGTGATCGAGGAGAGGCTGAACAGGGGGGACAACCATCTGCGCCCAAAGCAGCTGAGAAGGTCTCTGTCACCTCCTGGCTCAGGCTCTCTACCCTCCTCGTCAACATCCTCATCAAGATCGTCGTCCACTTCCTCCTCCAGCGGGCCATCCCCAATGCCCGAGCAAGGGACGCCACAAAGGTCAGCCAACGGAGCTCCAGCAGGACAGGCGAGCTCCCGCAGTTTGGAAGAAGCAACCCCCTCAGTCCCCCTAGACGAAGTTGAGGACTCTTCTGACGAATTTGATGGAGAAGGGGGGGACATCTGTGCCGCCAATGAAAGACACCCCCCAGAGGAAGAAGCTGGACGGAAGACGAATTCTCTGTGTCGTCATAGATACCTTCCACAGAAGGGTCATTGGCTACATGTCGATCAGGGACCAGAAGCTGCTAAACAAGGTCCTGAGGTCGCAGGCTGATGAAGAAGACGTCGTGTGGAGCGACGACTACTTCTCTGTACGATGGGGAGCGCTCAAAAGCATATTTCACTCGCTAGCCGTCATCAGAAAGAAGTTGTTCAGGGTCCTGGAAGGTGCAATAATAGAGAATATCAACACCGAGACAGGTCGGAGAACAATATACAATGCCACCCCGTCCTTGGAAAGAAGATTGATGACGGGAGTACCAGACTCCATCAATGTGGCCAACATGCTACGACACATCAAAGAGCACAACATGAACATTGTGTTGGCCCCATAAAATCACCGCAACATATGATTCTTGTGTGTGGCAGACCTCCAGAACTATGACGTCCAGCTCCTCAGCTGCTGCAACAAGGAGGTTCCATGCTCAGGACTTATCTTCAGTCTCCCATAGGATAAACATCTCAGGCTTCTACCAATGCATCTTCTCTGAGCTATCAAGCAAGGAGTCCAATGTCATAGCGGCATCTGGAACTTCTTCTCTATCAGAGACTTCCCCGTCCAAGCAGAAAAGGGAAGCGGAAATAGTGCCCTTATCATCTTGCGCGCCATGGAGCTGCTCAACATATTCGGATACATAAGGCATCTCCAAGGCCAAAACATCTACCAGCTCAGAATCATATATGCACTGCTGCTGATCAAAGACAGGTGCTACTTCCAAGATGCATGGGTACTAGAGAGGCTACTGGATAGTGATCAAGCAGATGAATCTTCGCAACCCAGCAGCACTCTAGAGAAAGAAGCTGAGATAGAAGCAGACATCTACGGGGCAGGCAAGCGGTTAGAAATCTTGCGGGAAGTACACCGAATCGAAGACCCCGCTTCGCCTGAAGCATCAGAAGAAATGATCAACAACTTCGACCGTTTCTCGTGCTCTACACTCACGCAGGAGCAGGTCAATGAAGTTCTTCTGAAGTTAGCTGACTCTACCCCGACAGATGTCATCTATGAGGCAGGCAGTGTCATAGTCCCAGTTGACGACTTAAGGGACATGGTAAAAGAAGGAGGATGTTTGGCAATATCTATGGCGGCCGCCTATATCCAGACACTACATAAGAAGTTTGAACACACATACATAGCAAATCCAATGTTGTTCAATGACATATGCCTTGCAGATGAATCAGGAGCGAAGAAATCCTTTCTAGCAGAGTTGCAGTGTAGGGTTCCACGCAAAATCTTCCTACCCATCCTACACTACAACCACTGGACGCTCCTAACGATGTACACTCGCCAACAAGCAGGAATCTTCTACAACAGCTCGGACAGCAACAAAGATCATTTAGTGCAGTGTTCATCGACGGCGTTGACCTCCCTCGAGCGCTTAGTATGAAAATACTATGACCAGGTGGCGGTGCTGATACAACCATTCCTGGAGATGGCAGCGAGCAAATGGCACGAGCTCCACTTATGCCACCGCAGTCCACAATAAATTCCTTTATCCAACGACTGTGGCATCTTTGTGCTGGAATGGATATCAAATGAAGAAATGTCTGACAAGCTCCACCACATCGACTACCATAGCAAATGAGGAGAATATGTTTGGGAGCTTCTATCTAGAAAAGGTGCGCTCACCAACTAACCCTCACTAAGTTAACATTACCCTACCTTATCTACTTCACAACTCTGGGACAGTGTGTGGAGTAAGTTTGGGGGGGGGGGGCGAGGTGTACTATGTACCAGTGAGGGAGGTACTAAAAGCACTTCAAACTTCACCTCTTTTGTTCTTTTTGTTCTTTTTCTATAACATGTGTACATATACATATACATGCTCATACAAAAATTTTGCTAAAGTTTTTGCTTATTTTGTCTCCATACATATGTGCAAAAACACTATATAGTAAAAACACGATACGACTTCTTGCCAGTTTATTTTCAATGTGTCCAAAGAGGTATAGGTTTTGTTATGTCTTTTTGAAAATGCAGCCTCAAACAACAAAAGACTATGACTTTCCACGCCAAAAATTTTGAAAAATAATCTCGCGACAACTAAGAGACGTGTATGCAGAAGGAAAAAGCTGCCCAGACAGCAAAAATTTTCTCTTGTTTTCCCTTACCTAACAAAATCCCAAAAAGAGATAATAGCCTTATGAGAGTGAATAAAAGCATGAGACTTGTGCCAAAAAAAAATTTGTTTTACACACTTGTGTTCCAAAATTGCCCATCTTTAGGCATGGTAGACCCGGGGCAGTGGTACGTAGGATGTGAAATCACTGCTCTAAAGCCAACTGGCTTGGATTGCAGGGACCACTCGCCCACTAACAGACCCGTACTTGGATGGACTGATGGGAAACAAGAAAAATCAAAAAAGCCTTAAGCCTACCCAAACACACAACTTTCTATTTACAAAAGCTATTTGGTGTGAAAGCTAACTTCGAAATCATGCACCCAAGTCTCGCCAAAGCTATGGAGAAACTTTTTGCTTAAATAAGGCAAGAAATGCAAAGTCTGTTGTTCGTGGTCAGGTAGTATTCTCTTTAAAGACATCTCAATACTCGCTCAAACCCATTGTCTGAAAACTATACCGGTTAAGAAGAAGCATCACAAACAAAGTTTTAAATATTGATTGAGGATAATCAAAATGCTTATTTAGGGGAGTTGATAACACCAAATTCTGTGATGATTTTGGCCCTTATTTCGCTGTCAAATCTTCCCTTTTAAACTATTTTCCTCTCCTTTTTGTCATGTTTTTGAATAAACAGGCCACGCTACGCTCTTAACTCAATTTTATCATCTTTTGCAGAGTTTTCCTCATTTTTTGACTCATTTATCAGCAAAAAGGCCCGTCCCGGCCCATGAACGTGTTCTACCTGCATCGGCCCTCTGACCAATCGGCCTACACACTCACTGCCCGACATACAACAGCACGATGTAGCTACCGCGTGACACGAGCGTGCCGCGCAAGGAGGATCTGACAGGCGATTTGCCACTTACCCGACAGGGAGTTGTACACACCACGACTACTGAAACGTGTCGCGCGATACAAGCCACCCACCGGCAGGTGCCCATTCATCATGACACCCGACACGCTTACAGCCTGACACCCTCTGTGCCGGGTGACACGCATATCGGGCATCCCTGAAGCCGCAATAATAGAGCTGATGGAGGACACGTGGCACCCGCAGGACCACAACCTCTTCCAACTACTGCCTATAAATAGCAGCTATAGGACCTCGATGGGATGGGTCAGAATCTCACGAAAGCTAACTCGGGAAAGCACCTGGAGCTAGCGTGTCGTGTCCCACAGGTGGGCACTTCTATGACCTGAGAGGGCGGGAATGGTTCACTTAGAATTCACCCCGGTCACCGCAGTAGCCCGATATCAACCAACGAGGACACCCGATATGAGTAACCCGACACCCTAAGCAATATCTAGCCTGACATGATACAGAGCCCGATACGAATCACCCGTCACAGTGTGTCGCCCGAGAGGGTGGAATCCCGTCACGACCGTATCGGGAGAGAGCGCTTTGGTCAGTACGTTTGCCCGTCGTGGCCTATCGCTCGATAGGGAGTGCCGCCCAACACAGGCATATTGGGCAGAGATCCAAACCGGTATTGGGCTAGAGGAATCTTAGGGATCTGCTGCTGCATGCCACTCTTCTAAATCAAGGAGGTGATACTTACCTTTCTTTTTGAGTCATTTACTTTCTTTACTTACGCAATGTAACCAAACCCTTTTATATAATGATTATTCTAGAGGAATCAGAGGAGCTTTAAATATATGTTGGCCTTATGTTTGGTTCCTTTTTGTTGGATGATTACTCTGTTTAGTATCCAAACTCTAGATTGTATGCTTGGATCATGTTTTGACTAGCTATCAAACCGTGTTTCCCGTTGTAGAAACCTCGAGAGAGGTGTTGTGGCTCTAGTGTTTGGTCTGATACGGGAGTACGAGAGTACCCAGGATCGAAGTTTCTTTAGTGATCTTTCCACTCTAACCCAAGTCGAGCAACCTTGAGAGAGGTGTTGGTGCTTAGTTAGAGGTACCCTCTTTGAGAGAAAGGGTACTGGATGTTCCTGCTACCGCTTGTTTTACCGATGTTTTTCCTCTTCGTTCCTTACTAAAGCAATAGTGTTATCCTCTCTGGTTCTATTGCGCAAAACTCCTAAAAACCGATAAACGCTTAAAAACCTTAATTTTCCTTGTAGCTCCCGTTGGAGATAGTTTTATTTTTTTTATCGATCTTCGCCTGTTGTTCCCTGTGGGAACTTTATCCTCACCTTGCTTTTATCGGAGTGTATTGTGTTGATTTTGAGTTCTTAACACCACCACCCTTGTCCCTATGCTTCGACCTCGATCGCTACATCGGACCCCATCATCATTGTGGGGGCCTAAGAGTCGGGTAATTTAAAAGTCTGACTACTTCAAATCCGCTCCTTTTGGACGCGCGATTTAGGCCGGTCAGTAATACAACATCAGTAACATCAATTCCATATAAATAGAAGAATAAGATAAGAAATAGTGATGGGAATATCCTAATGAACCAAGATAAACCCTAAAATAAGTAATGACTAGGGTTCGTGATGAGATCTAACACATAGCATATATGATCTTATCGTAATTAGGGGTTGACAAGGATATAGATGACATCAGGATTATGTGGATTAGGTTTGTCTTTCCTCAAGGTATGCCCTTACCTCTGACTTGGCTTATTATACCGTATGCTTGTATTATATGTGTAGTAAAATACTTGGCATATTGTATTGGATGAAATATTTGTTCTTATATGATATCTTGCTTGATTTTCCATACTTATGGTTATGAACACATGAAACATAATATATCTGTTCCATTATATGAAAGCACTATATATCTTTGGTAAGCATAGTTCTAGTGAGTGATCTATCTCTTTGGTAAGAAGATCACATGTACAATGATCTATCTCTTTGGTAAGCAGATCATAAGATCTTAATGCATCTGTCCCATTGGTAGGCAGATGCACGAGCATATAATGGAAAATGTGCCTAAAAGATATGTGTTCTCTTTTGTTAATAAACATCTTAGTGCAAGTAAATGTATTTTGTTATATTTATTTATTAGTGATATGTATTAGTTTTATCTTATTGCCAAGTCTTAGTAATGAGAGGTATATAAAAGACACGTAGGCATACTCAGTATAATATTCTTGATTATTGTGCTGACGTGTACCACATTTAATCTTATGTTTAGGTTGTGGACATATGATCTTGAAGATCCAAAATAGTTGAGAGTTTTGTGGTGAGCTGATGTACAAAATGACCTATTCTCTTAAGATCCTATTGTAGATGTAGTACATGTATATGAAAAAGTGTTCTATTCAATATGTAATATCAAATGTTATAGCAATTCACTTTTAATTATATGTTGAATGATGAACATTTGTTTTATGGTTTTATTATTATTCATGTGCATGTGCTACTATTGTTTCCTTCTTACTCCCTTGATTCTCTTCTTCTTTCCCTAGTGCGTGAGTTTAATTTGTAGTCTTGTTGCGGTGAGGTTTCAATATGGACGTCGCACATCAAATTAAGATTTGAATTCAAGGACATCAAAGCACCAGAGTCAAGAACCCAAGAAGGAAAACCTTTATAAGAAGCTTGGGATATGAATGCAATATGATCACCAGGATCCCTGGGATGTTGGATAAAGGAATCTACAGTTGAAACAGATGACGAAGCTTGTTGGGATTCCACGTACTAGTAAAACTGATTGTACTCATCATCAATCACTTGAATTTGGTAGGTGGCATCCCCTGAAAATTCTTCATTGGATGCAAGATTCACATGTGTGGTTCTTGGAGGATATCTACGAATCTTAGAGCATGTTTCTTTGTAGTGCCACATCTTTCCACAATGGGTGCATTCTGGATGGCCTCATCCTCTAGAAGATCTCCATTTACAACCTCCTTATCCTCCTTGTCCTCTTGCATGAGTAGTGAAACCAGTATTGGTATGACTATATGTGTCAAGAACCATGGCAAATTTATCAAAAGAGGTGTGTCGGACATGATTCATAAAGGCACAAGAGACTCACTGATATGTTTAAGCTAATATAATAAGTTCATATTCAACAAAATTTTACTATGCACTCCTTAATATTCATGTTAGAGACCAACTAATAATTTGAGTACCATCATCTGATCTCTTTGTTTTTGGAGTTATTTGAGATTCACCATCAATTGGAGTAAAGAATGAAGATCATTAGAGATTCATGATGATCCCCCAACTTATTGAGTCAGAGACTTATCATCCTATTGATGATTATACATCTCCACAATCATCTCATACATATAAGAAATATTTTGATTCTTACATGAGATCGAGATGATCCCAGAAATCCTTCCATTTCTCAAAGTGGTTGGTGAGTTAGAAAACATGTGTCATCTATTGAATTACACAAGATAGATAGAAGATTTGCATTGGTTTTTTCCCATTGTTATAAAGTGTCATCTTTTGAAGGACCTTTGTAATATCATCAATTTGGTGAATTTGAAATATCTAAGCTTACAAATTTGGTTTGATAAACAAATTCCTTAGTTTTGTTACTAACACAATAATAAAGTTATCTTCATGGCATGGGTTCAACCCATAGCCCAAATGAGTCCCATTAGACTTTTTGATTTGCAAATAGGTCCTTGTGGTGCAAGTCAAAGAAATAAAATGAAGTTGGGTATAAATAAAGGATAATGTCATACTCTTTGTTAGAAAATGGAATTATGGAATAATGAACAAGTTTCTAAAAGATTCTTAGATAATGTGTAACTTTGATAATTAATATAGTAATTATCTAACCATGAATGGAAACATGAGTATTGAGCCATCAAACACAAATATCTTGAACTGACTTTTATAATACTAAAAGATAATAAGGAAATTCAGATTTATCTAGAATTTGAGAAGGAAATGACCTTCCATGAGATAATGGTAATTATTTTAAGGATATACTTGAAAGGCAGGTTTTGCCTAATAAATTTATCCCAATATATCCCAAAACTTAAAATAATATGAGGAGAGTATTAATTGGGTTTCCTTCAAATTTTGTAGCAAAAGGAGCCTCCTAGTGGCCAATAGAAAATCAAGAAGACCGAGGGACTTATATGTAACACACACATATATATATATATATATATATATATATATATATGTTTCTATAATGGGGAATAAATTAAATGAATTGACAACTTAGGTGATTGATAGTCATCCTCTTGGATATGTCACACTCATCATGACAACTAGACCTAAAATCTAAAGCCCAAATATCATCACTTACCTTGGGTCAGATATGAAAAAGTAGGGTATTGTACACACAGAGATCAACTACTCTATCTCCCTCTAGGCTTTGCATTTCCACAAAATCATTACACCAATATATTTCCCTTGTGAAGATGAACTAGGAAACCTCTTAAAGGAATGAAATGAGTGCCTTAATGGAGAAGTATATTACCCACCATTAAGCCTTTTTTTTGCACCCTTACTCAAACCCTTGATCCTGTCCCCTTAGCCTACATATACCCAATCATTGGATTCGGCCAAGACTGGAGAATATGAGCAACATCTACACTACCCAGAAGTCTTATTCTAGCACTAGAACCCCTTTTCTATGGTGACCTCCCCTCCATGCCCATAAAAAAGGGGGACTGGCCCCAAGCCAACAAAGATGAACTTGAGGAAATATTCAACTTTGTGAGGTAGTGAGGGATGTGCCTGATAGCCTTGAACCTCCACTCATGATCTCTATCTCCAGATCCCTCCTCTGACAAGGTGCCCCGCCGCACAAGGTTACTTCTTCTCACTGTGGAGGCAACAAGTAGATGACCTATGATCTTGATCAATTGGTATGAGTGTGGGACGAGCCAAATTGGGTCTTCATGTTTGGACGAGATACCAAAAATTATTGTGAGTAGTTTAGTAGTGGTGGATGAGAGTAAGACAACTATGAGTCATCGACGACACTACCCAAGCGAGTGAAGCTCCAATCTCATAGGCTTGTGGGAAAATTAGTCAATACGCCCTCAGCTCAGGCTCCTATTGTGTGGAAGGCACGTTGAGATGGCCTTGGCTTATTGGCCAGTCCCAACCACATGGAAATAAGGTTAGGGACTTTATTGGCTGAGATGGCACTCTACTATTGACTAGAATAGCTTTTCTTTTAATTAATGTAACTCATTATTGGTAGATCAAAACATAGAAAAGTTACATATCAAATTGGTTAAGGGAACGAGACGAACATGAATAAAATATAATTGAGACATGATTTTGTTCATAGTTCCAAAAGTAGGATCAATACATGATTATTTGTATGTTAATCATGTTATATACATTTCCTCAAGATGTAAACTGATATTGTGTGATATAACAATAATTTGACAAGATCATAATAGTAATGATGCATAATTAGGGTCTTTAAAGTGAATGATCATACATATGTATAATTAGGATTTTGAAACAAAAGATCATAAGTTGTGATAATCTATATGGAATGAATCTGATCTAAAGTATTCATAATACAAGTATGTGGCAGATCTGATAATCAAGGTTCACCTAATGTTATTATGTGATAGAACTATGTTTTTTACCCTTATTCCTTAGCCAAACACAAAAAAAACTAAACCCTAGCTTGGAACTGAGTAGGGTTTAATTTGAATATTGTGACAGTGTCACTTTAGGATAAACATATGGTATGTGGTAACAATTATGAATACCCTCATTATTGACTGCTAGTTTTTGTTAAGGATTTCTTGAGGATTTTTGAAATATATCTTTATTTATTATTCAATTATAATGCCACTATGAGTATAACACAAAGCAAGATATCATATTCTAACCCTAGGTTGATATGTATCAAGGGGTGAGGAACACGAGCCCTGGAACACCCAATCTAGCATATCAATCATGAGTTAGAATATGCAGTGAGATTGTCAGTTCTTATTTGCAAGTAATTTTGATATACTACTTGCACACTTTTGCATGCACCCACATAAAAATTATAGTGATATACTAATCCGCATTTTGTTTCACACTATTTTAGTTAAATACAATATATGAAGATATCGAGACATGATGAATCACATGAAATATACCAAAGACATTAAAAATAAGTAAAGGAGGATTAATTGGATACGTCTACTCATTTGTCATGTAATTCCTTAGAGGAGCATCTTGTAAACAAAATTTATGAATTAATGGAAATTATTTGATGTTATTTTTTATTTGTTAAAAAATGGATCTTGGAAAATTTGGGTAATGGTTCTCAACTTTAAGATCCTTCCTTAATTGGGGGATGTTGAAAAGTGAGGTTGTTACAATATTCCTTGAGGTTCTTATACTAATCTTTTCCTTTGAATCAAATCATGACTAGATTTCTAAATTAAGTGAAGTTCTTTTCATTGAATTTCTCAGTGGTGATAACTTGATCAAAAACAAAGAGATGGGCCATTTATACTTTCACGTCTTCCTCATACATAATGATTGTAGCCTATCTACATGACATGTAGGAATATTATAACATCCCACGATTTGAGGCCTCGAATAAAATGATCTTAAAAATAATGATTGGACTATCCATATCACCAAGGTGCACCTCCTTCTTAGGGTGCCCATCACTAAAGAACTTTGTGATTAAGCATGCTCAGTCCTAAGTAGTACTAGGATGTGTGACCAGTCGAGAAGTTGACTTGGCTTCTTTGTGCATGAGGATAAAGCAAGTAGTTAAGGCTAATAGTTGTCTATGGGGCCAGTCGTCATTCTTGAAAATCTTCTAGAGCCTTGGAGAGTGGGACCAAGTGACAAATGGTATCAGAGTCATAACCCCTCCAGTAAGTGGAGCCCACATGAGCATGTGGCATGCCAGTCTTGAGTCTTGCGGATAGACATGTTGGAAAGGGATCCCATGGTGATGTAGCCACTCTTGTGTTGGTATTTTGTGATCGGGAGTTGGGTGTCCATGGGTCATTATGGGTCTGCAATGAAATGAGAAAATATTATGAGGCCATATAGTTGAGCCTTGATGAGAATGTCAAGAGTCTAAGTGGGGGCGTTTGTAACATCCTAGGATTTGAGGCTTCAGATAAAGTGATCGTAAAAGAAATGATTGGGCCACCCATATGACCAAGGTGCGTGTCCTTTTTAGTGAGCTTTTCATTAAAGAAATCTATTGTTAATCATGATTAGCCTAGAGTAGTACTAGGATGGGTGATAGTCAGGATGTTGACCCTGACTTGCATGTGAGTGATGACAAAGTGTGTAGTTAAGAGTAGTGGTGGTCTTTGGGGCCAAATGTCATTCATGAAAATCTACTAAAGCCTTGGGTAGTGGGACGGGGCTTTACAAATATACACAGTGTTTAGTGTTGAAGGGGCTAAAGAACAGATTGTTGAAGACAACATGTGTGAATGTGACACGACATGCATGTGTAAATTCTCCTTCTGCCAACACAATGTGTTGAATGCCAAAATGAGTGTAGCTTTTGTTCTGGATGAGAACTATAGTTCTTGATGAGGCACATGACATATAGGATATGGAACAAGGGTTTTCTATGCCGAAGATATATGGGTAAAAACATTTACAAATGTATACCCCTAACTTCAGGAATGACCACTCTTCTAGTAATAAGCGTCATTGATATAAATCCATAGGAGGAGAGAGGGGATATGATCTGAATAAGGAAGATGAGGGGTGATGAAGATGACTTCCGCCACAACATAGATGACAATCCAGATCTAATTTGGATGATGGAGATGACTTCCACCATAGTATAGATGGCAATCTAGATCTACTTGATGGAGATGACTTCTACCGTAGTATAGATGACGATTTAGATCTGCTTGATGGAGATGACTTCCACCATGATAGAGATAACAATCTAGAGATCTAGGTTATGGAGATAATTTCTACCACTATAGGGAAGATGAAGGTGGTGGAAATGACTTCCACTGTGAATAAGAAGTGGAAACAATGACGACGGAGATGATTTCCACCATGATAACAAAGAGAAGATAGTGACGGATGTGGGAATGACTTCTTGATGTTGAAAGCCATTGGGTGATTCTCTCTTCGGGAATTAGGGAAACGATCGATCTGATAGCATGTTAACAGAAAGATAATGAGGCATAGTAACTTGTCTTTGTATTTACATGACACACCTATATATATATATATATATATATATATATATATATATATATATATATATATATATATATATATATATATATATATATATATATATATATATACATATATGGACTTGGGTGATGGACAATAAGCTAATTACATAGTACGGGACTAATCCCATATTTATATATACAAAGGAATATAATAAAAGAATAATTATTGATAAATGGTTATAATTCTAACAACCACAAACATCAAATGTTCACTTTGTCACGCACATGCTTGATAGACCAGCTTCTCATTTGTACAATGGAATCTCTAGGACTTGTATACCACTTTGATGCCATGGGATTACTTCTTGACCTTTCCAGATAGAAGTACATCTTGTCAACTTATATAGGAAGAAAGAAGTCAAGTTTTAAAACCTACACCAAGAATATATAATGGTAGTTGATTATATAAAGAGGCTCCTTTTGTTGTAATGATATTCCAAGGCCATAGTAGAGGTAAGGCATGCAACTTATTCCTTGTAGGAATTAGTAATAATGTTGGGAGTGGACCGATTATGTAGTTTCCCTTATACTTGTAGAAAATGGTCAATAAAGATCTAGAAATTGCAACCTACCTAGGTTACTAGCCAACAATTTAGAATAGTAGAAGAAAGATTTCTACTAAAGATCATAAGAAAGGAATATGTGACAAGTGTCAACACCAATATACTTATTGGAATTTCCCTCCTTTGGATTATTCATCATTGTATCAACAAGACTTCCAAATAATATTCCATCAGTGTGATATATCTGACCAAGATGTCCTTGGCTTTGAAAGATGACATCACCACCTCATCACCAAACTATTAACCTCAAAGAAACAATGGAAACCAAGTTATTATAGGAGGTCATATCAAGAGATGTGAAGGTTATGTGTATGCCATGAGTGGTAAAAATGAAAAATCCTAATTGGAAACTGATCTTATAAGCTATCTAACTTTCGAGAAACACATCTTACAAATGATAAACCATCTGTTTAGCAACATGGATACATCTCACCTAGATGTCCTAAGTTTTGCAGAGAATAAGCAACAACTCAACAATAAATTATGCACCTCCAATAAATTTTGGAAACCATGTTAATGAAGAAAATCTATTAAGATAAGTGTAGTTCGTTTCCTTACCATGAGTGGTGAAAAGTCTATTAAGAGAAGAACTATTATGTACTACAATTTTGATTTTAATTGACCCATGTATAGGTATAAATGTTCCCCTTTTCCAAGATGCTTGTATCCTTCAAAAATAAAAGTAGGATGATATCACTATGAAATATAGAATAATTACTATGGTTACTTCATTCTCACTTTGATTTAGTCTACTTTTATGGTTCATTGTGTTATATTTTTTCCTAAATTTAGTTACCATAATCATACTATATGAATATAGAAACATGTATTGAAATCATTGGTGATTTCTTGAATCATGAAGTATGACTGATGTATAGAAATTATACAGAGAAGATAAAAATGTAGGAATAATACATAAAACCCTAGGTTTTAAGTTATGGTTACGAAGAATTGAAGGATATATAACTTCTATACTTTTTTGGTTGTTCAATTTTTCTTATATGGTTGACATTATTAGGGGCGTAGGATAGTTGACTATTTGAAGTATTGGTAGACTCATTTAAAGTATAAAAACCTCATGAAAGGGTGGAGTGTTTCAACATACCAATCTCTACCTTGCTAACCTCTAAAATCCTAATCATATGTAAAGATGACAATATGATCTTTTCTTCACGAAACTGAATACAAGAAGCAAGTTATTCATGTAGCGATCAAATCCTAGGTTTAACTTGTCTCTATAATTACATCCTTGATTTGAGTTTTATGTTAACTCATTTGAGTTTATATAGAAACATAAATGTGTAAAAATTGTGCATATGCATTAATGTAATGAGAAAACTAATTTGTTGAAATGGTCACATTCAAGTAATTGAGATTTGTGCAATGCAATTGTAGGATAACAAATAGTAGATGTAGTATTTTTGTAAATATGATAATTTATGAATCTAGTTCCTTTTTATGTGTGGATGACTAAAGTAATGATTGTTGAGTTCTTATTATAGACTTAATATAAAGGGGATAATAATAAATAGTAATCATATGATGAATTTGTAGTTAGAATAACAATAGTTTTAGTAATTTTTAACGAGTTAATGGCTCTCCTATATATAGGAGTCTAGGTATATACGAGTTCACTTAAGTGGGTAAATGGATCCTCACTTAAGTGTTACTAATATCAACACATAAACTATATTTACATTGGCCAAAGTTGAATTTAACTTTTTGAACCACCTACGCTAACACTCCCTTCAAGTGGGAGAGTGGACCTTGTGTAGTCCCAACCTAACACCAATGTATTCGAAAAGTGTTGGAGGGTGTTCTTAAGTGAGGATATCAAGAACTTGATTACTAGTCCTCATGTGAGGAGTCACATTCTTTTTATCTATGACCATGTACCATAAAAAATGGTAATACACCTTAATTTTTTTTATGCTCATGGAACACTAGATAATTGGCTCTGTGGATAGAAGCCTCATTGGCACTATATAGAGGATTTGGAGTTTGAACAAGAATTCCAAACTCAGTCAATGTGGATAGTAATGATTGTACGCTATAACATGCATAGGCCATAACTTGATATTCAGATTTAGCCTTGTTGTGAGAATCCACATGTTGTTTTTCACTTCTCTAGACCACTGGATGATTTCCTAACATAATGAATAATATATTGCAAAACCAATTGTATTGAGCATATCCTTACAATCAGCAGCTACATATCCAAAAATAGTAATGGTATTTTATTTAGAAGAATAGTTCTCTTCTAGGAATGCTCTTGAGATAGTAATGGTAATTTCTTCAAAAGAATGGTATTTATAGAATAGTCCTCTTCCTTGAATTCTCTTGAGATAAAATATGACGTGTTGGTTGTTACGCTAGTGAGCCTGAAGTGGTGAAGTCATATGTTGCAAGGCTAGTTCAACAAAATAGGTGACGTTAGGTCGAGTGATAATTAAATAATTAATTTCCAACCATTCAATGATAATTATTTGGGTCTAAGAATGTATCCCCATCAAGTAGATACTTTATGTATAATCCATTGGAGTAAACATTGGTCGACCATATTTCCTATATGTATGTTGAAGTAGGTTCAAGGAATATAATCTCTAGTATGAGTTGATCCCATTAGAGGAGGAAAGGACTTATACTCTAAGTAAGTACCACATATTTCCCAAGTCCTTTGTATGGAAACAAGCATGTAGTGATTGCTTTAGGGTGGAGAATAAAAATCGATTGTCATGATCAAATGTAATTCACATAGATAGAAATGAGAATGTGCCCTCTTAAGGGCTGTGAAGAAAACAATGAGTAATCTGTAACTGATCTCTTAACACCAGATTCTCAAGGACTGTATTGAGTTTATTGAATTAGGCCCTCAAGGATTGCTTAATTCCATATAAAGAACATCGTAGATAGAAGACTTTCTGAGAAGACCCATAGTAAAACAATTGAGAGGTTTCTACTTATAGACTTCTTCTAGGAGACCACCATGTAGAAAAGCATTCTTCATATTCAACTGAAAAAGTTTCCAGTCAAAATGAGTTGGAAACAAAATGTTAACATAGACAGAGGCAATGATTGTTACTAGAGAGCATATTTGGAAATAATCCACACTGAAGGTCTGAGTAAAACCCTTAGCAACCAGCTACACCTTGAGTTTCTTGATATAACCATCGGAGTGGTGTTTGACTCAGAACACCTAATGGTAGTCAACTATAATATTTTTGAGTGGTGGATGAATCATGTCTCATGTATGATTGTCATGTAAAGTTTTCATCTCGTATAGATGGAAGACTTCCAAACAAGATGTCATAAAGCATCCACTGGATGTTTGGGGATATTTATGGTAACTTGGATGATGGCTAAAGTAGAAGAACCAGGAAAGAGTTAAGCTAGACAACATGTGTTGCAAATTAGATGTTTAATTTTTAGGGGATATATACCATTACAAAACACCACTAATAGGTCGGATTGGACTTGACTTGGTGATGATTGTAGAGGTGTATGTGGAAATAAACCTCTTTGTACTAGTTAAAGTCTTGAGGTGGTGATTATGGGGTTGGGGGAAGGGCTCAAGAAAAAAGACCAATTCATTGGTAGGATCATAGGGTGATGGCAATGAAGAGAAGAACAACTAATCATCAAGAAAGGTTTCATGAAAATAATTATAAATGTGATTGGATAGAAAATAAAGGAACTTATAGACTTTTTGAAGAATGGTATCCTAGAAAACCCTTTTTTGTCATTTGGGAATATAGTTTTTCAACCTTAGGGTCAAAATTTTGGATAAACATAACACACACAAAAACCTAATTTATGAAGAAAATAGTTTAGTTTGCATATAAATAATCAAGAAAGAATTCAATTCTTTTAGAACTGAGGAAAGTTGATGATTTATTAAAAATGCAGTGAGAACAACATCAGATCAAATAATGTTTGGAATATTCACATGAATGGTAAGAGAGAGTGTAATATATGTCAAGCATGTGAAATTTTTTAGTATCAATAGTACTATTTTGTTGAGGAGAATAAGCGCAAGAGAATTGATGGATTGTTTCTATATCCAAAAAAAAGAAGGAAATTTTCCATTGGGTGTACTCAAAAGTTGTATCAATAAAGAGCATGTGGTTTATTATAGAGATCTTCTACATTTTGAGTATATGAATGATCTTGTTAGGGATGTTCTCTTTGGCGTACTCATACAAGAAAATATTGTTCCTAAGAAAGAGGCACCTGTGAATATTTTGATAGATCCACAAGAGTGGAGTTCGATGCTTAGACCTGCAAAAGTTTTGATTTTTGGATGTCTTGGAGGGAAACATCTGTATGTATATTTGATAAGAGTTTCTCCACTAGTGGGTTGAGAAGCGGGGCTTTTACTGTGGACATGATGTCATTAAAGGTACCTCAACCAAAGTGGTCAAGCATGAGAAAGCATGTTTTGAAAATAAACATGGCTTGATCTCTATTACATGTGATACTTTTGGATTCTTAGCAACTAAGCTTGTGGTGCTTCTTAACAGGGCCTATAAATTTATGAAAATTAATGTTATGACTCCAAAATTTGTGGATCTATTGTTTCAGCGGATTGGGCTTGCCATCCAAAAAGGACTAGTTGCACATCTTGTTTCCCACTTGTCTTCTTCTTCAATGTAAATAGACAAATATGATATATGCTTAACTTTAATTATAACAACCCCACCTCATGGTAACCCCCAATTAAGGGAGACCAAGAGGTCAAAATCGTTATCCCAATTTCCCGGATCAAAGGTTTGACAAATAATCAGTAATAATTATTGAATTCTACCATATCTATACTAAACGCTGGAATAAAAATAAAACTTTGCATACCTTTTTTTTTCAAAAACTTGGATATCTAAATTCTATCCACCTCTGGACTCTATTCTAACTAATCCTCCTTGTACTTTAATTCTTATTTTCATAATATGCCACTTTACTGTTTGTCTTTTTCAATATTGTACCTAAAATGCCGACAAACAAAACATCGGTCAACATAAATGAATATGTCGATATGTGGGGACAACCAAAATTTCACATATATGGTTAACAATCTAAATATCACTATCAAGTTAATTAACATGCCAATTTATGCTTCCAATGTGACATTCTCCACTGCTTTTGCCCTAACCCTGGAATACCCTCCTTGGGGTTTCTCTTTTTCCATTGACTTAAGGCCACCTTCTCCATCCTGATCTTGGTGCCTGACGTCACCTCTCATGGTGCCCATTAGTCATGCAATATCATAAGGTCGCCTTCTATATCCAGAGTTTGGTGCCTGGGGTTAGCTCTCATGGTGCCCATGGGTCTTCCCTCTTAGGCTTGACCTCATTGCATCTTACATCAAGGTGGCATGTAGGTGTGAGAATACACACATATATCTTAATTGTGATAATCATATTGACTTTATGATTTGCATATATGAACATCCAAACAGATAGGTTGCATTCAATTTGATTAAACACCCAAGAAATCTCCATGAAACTAAAGCGGTTAACCATAAATAACCACATACCTGTCAGCCATATTTGAGACAGAATAATCCAATCAATGTAAGAAATCCAATAGGCAAGCAAGCACACAAAGAGATCCTGAAATATGGATATAATTTCCTATCACAAAACATGCCATCAAGATCTATTAAACCTAGCTTGCTTCCTAGGGTTTCTATTCCACTTTTAGGGTTTCCATTGCAATTAGGATTTTTCTTGTACTTTCATCATTGCAAACCCAAGTTAGGCAAATTTCTCTTAAACCCTAATGATTCTAACCTATTTCATTCAATAGGATTAGGATCATCTTACAACTTCATATTATCACATATATCAAATTAAAAGTGATCTTTTTTTTTCTTTTACCCTGAATTAGGGTTTGTAAGTGATTAATCCTTCATATATGGTGTAAAACCCTAAATCATTCAAGGAAATATCTAGATGAGGTTCAAGTTTGTCATCAACTATTCAACAGGTTGCAAATAATCAATTTTAATAATTAAGTAACATGAACTCAACCAATATGCTCAATTAGGGTTTCAAGGTCCATTAAAGCATATTCGTGTATATGGAACCTTAAATTAATTAAACTATGCTTAATCATTATCCTTTTAGATATAATGTGTCATTTTATAATCAATAGGTTAATATCAACTTTAAACATCCATATAACCCTCCCCAAATTATTAATCATCATAGATTAGGGTTTCTTAAGCATTATTGCATTAAAGTTGATAACTTCAACTAATTTTCGAATTTCAATAGGAATTATGATCTAAATCTATTTTTAATGTATTTCTCACATTGTTTCGAGAAAAATTCATATATTATATGTATCCATCTGAGCTGCCATTAATTACATATGATTTTTACAAAAAATCACTTACTTGGACCAATGAGAGGCTGCCACGTCAGCCTTTCCCATGCAACGTGACTCGGCCAATTGGAAACATAACCAATTGATGCATTTACCCCTGCGTGGCTTCTTAGCTCTTTAAAACCCGGAGGGGAAAAACCATCAAAAGACAGTCTGGTGATGCGATGATTTTGAGTCACATTTGTAGACCTGTTTCATATGTGTTTTATGCTTTAATTAGTCATTTCTATGGTTAATATCACATAATTCATCCACTTTGGTCTTTGCTGCTATTTTATGTCAAATCCCTTTTAGTTTATCGTTTTGAACATTAATTGACAAATTATTATTATTTGTGTGAATTGATGTGGTTTCATGTTTGAATTCCAGGAAAAATGAGTATCTGCTTCCGTCGATACCATCGACTTTGTCACATTTTGCCAGCCGAAAGATGCAGGAAAAAGTCGATACTATTGACTTTGACGTCGATGGTATCGAGATACCATCAGCTTGCTGGCGAGAAACAGGTCGATAGTATCGACACCAAGTCGATACCATCGACACTCGGAGGCTACAGTGTCGGAAGTTTGCAAAACCCGACGCCTAAATGAAGTCGATACCATCGACCCACGTCGATGGTATCGAGATATTGTTGGGTGCGACAAAGGAAGGGTTTGCAGCTGGCCACAGCTACAGCGCGTCGATACCATCGACTCGCGTCGATAGTATCGACGCCGTAGGATATGAGTTGGATTTCTAATGATCTCGATCGGACGGCAGAGGTTAATTAGCAACCTAATGAGGGAATTAAACCTAATGACGGAAGCCCAGACCATAGGATCATCTCATTAGCCATTGCACGAGTACCGAGGAGAAGTAGAGAGGAGAACGGAGGCCAGAAGTTCATACCAGTTGATTCGGACGCCGCAGAAGACGGATTTCACCACCGAAAGGCGGGAGAGCACGTGTTCTACACAAAGGATCAACCGGTTCTTCTCCGTTGAGGGGTTTTCACCTCTCAATTCACGTTTTTCACATGATTTCCCCTATCTCTACCTTGTACTTTGTTGAGATGAACATGCGGGGCTAATCCCCTTCGTCTTTAGGACCGGGAGTAGCCCGGGAATTCATTGTATGACAGTTTTATAATAGTAATTCATATTTTATCTCTCTATCTGGGTAGTGGCCTGAAAATAGAATTGCCCACTGTCGTGGTGCAATTCACTACCTAGGTTTAGGTCGGTTCCACCATCGTTGTAACCTATACCCTAAACTAGGTGCATTATGAACGATCTCTCAGTATCCACCATTAATTTTACACCACCTTGGTCAAGGGATTTATCGATTAATGTAGGTTTTGTCTTTTTTCAGCCATTAATCCTTCTTTCAAAGTGATTAAGAGCATTAGGTTATTATTATGGTGATCAAGCATAACAATATATGGAGAAAATGAAACTATACCACGGATTTGAGGGATAAAATATGAATTACTATTATAAAACCTTCATACAATGAATTCCCGGGCTACTCCCGGTCCTAAAGACGAAGGGGATTAGCCCCGCATGTTCATCTCAACAAAGTACAAGGTAGAGATAGGGGAAATCATGTGAAAAACGTGAATTGAGAGGTGAAAACCCCTGAACGGAGAAGAACTGGTTGATCCTTTGCATAGAACATGTGCTCTCCCGCCTTTCAGTGGTGAAATCCGTCTTCTGCGGCGTCCGAATCAACTGGTATGAACTTCTGGCCTCCGTTCTCCTCTCTACTGCTCCTCGGTACTCGTGCAATGGCTAATGAGATGATCCTCTGGTCTGGGTGGCCGTCATTAGGTTTAATTCCCTCATTAGGTTGCTAATTAACCTCCGTCGTCCGATCGAGATCATTAGAAATCCAACTCATATCCTACGGCGTCGATACTATCGACATGAGTCGATGGTATCGACGCGCTGTAGTTGTGGCCGGCTGCAAACCCTTCCTTTGACGTGCCCAATAGTATCTCGATACCATCGACGCGGGTCGATGGTATCGACTTCATTTAGGCGTCGGTTTTTGCAAACTTCCGACACTGTAGCCTCCGAGTGTCGATGGTATCGACTTGGTGTCGATACTATCGACCGGTTTCTTGCCAGCAAGCTGATGGTATCTCGATACCATCAACTTCAAAGTCGATAGTATCGACTTTTTCCACATCTTTCGGCTGGGAAACTGTGACAAAGTCGATGGTATCGACTTCTGTCGATGGTATCGATGGAAGCAGATACTCATTTTTCCTAGAATTCAAACATGAAACCACATCAATTCACACAAATAATAATAATTTGACAATTAATGTTCAAAACGATTAACTAAAAGGGATTTGACATAAAATAGCAGCAAAGACCAAAGTGGATGAATTATGTGATATTAACCATAGAAATGACTAATTAAAGCATAAAACACATATGAAACAGGTCTATAAATGCGACTCAAAATCATCGCATCAAACTCCCCTAAGCTTGAACGTTTCTCGCCCTCGAGCAACTAATCCTTAGAATAGAATTGCCAATGTCAACTGAAAAACAACACACCACAACCAACGTCCCATATGACTCCCACCGAACATTCACATACCGTCCCTCTCTAACCACGGAACGGTAATTACCCTGAAGGCGACAGTAATCATCCATAAAAGAAATTGACCTCAAAACTGATGAACACTATCACATAAGGCAGTTAACTTAATAAAACTCGCCGTTTCAGACTTGGTGCATCTTGTGATCGCCTATACTACATTGCTCGCCCTAACTACCATCTACATAGAAGCAGTTCTCCTGCTATTCATTAGTGAGGAGAAATTCACGGTGGCCTACCAATCCGAACAACGGGTGGATGAAGATAGGTGGCTCATGGAAGAAAGTGGAAGTATTGTATTGTTTCAACATGCATAATACAAAAATGTCCTTCATGATGCAAAAACACATGAGAAATTCCCTAATGCCTAAAATTGGGTGAAATGATGCATGCACTAACCATCCGTCTCAAAATGAGATGGATATCGAGTTAAGTTACATCATGTACTCAATTATCCTGAAATGCAGGTGATATTACGTTCCTTTCTCCTTCTTATTCTACTTTCTTCTAAATAACTCTTTTTTTCCATTGTGCAGATTTTTCAGATTTTTTTCTTCTTTTTCTTTCTTCTTTTTCAGCCCTTATATCCATGATTGCTTAAAGATAATTACATTGGGATAATTTTCTTCATGCTAAAAAAATTGCACTATTTAGAAGGTATGGAACACTTCCATTCACCATTAGAGAAAAATTGAGACACATGATGTACATTATGCATGAAAAATTATGAATGCAACTACATGGCATGCACCTAAGGGTAATGTGCATGTATCAGTATTCTAAAAAAAAAATTCTCTTTAATGCAGATCATAAAGACAATTGCGATGCAAGTCCTATCTAGATGCTATGCAATCAAAAAGAGTTAAAACTGTACTTTCCTTCCAATTCTTGGGTGGATTATGGAAACAATGAGGTGGAACGATCACAAGACTAGATGAGTGAACCTTAGAAAGATATTATGCGTCCCTCCTTACTGACATGTGTAGTAGTTTAAAGGTTTCTCTCTCTTACATCCAATTAGAGTCTCATTACCATTTGGTCAAATTAGGCTCAAACAACCATTTCCATCCACTTTCATGAATCATTAGGGGTCTAGTTGTGAAATTTTGTTTTAAAGTTGGCATAACCAATCATTTTCATAGGATATGTGCCCAAGGTTAAACAAGACAAGTTTTTCAAACACACAAAAAATTTTCAAATTTCCCTTGATTTTCCCTTGCACTACTAATGAGATGACACAACTTTATGACATCTACGATTACACTAGATAGCATGTGGATCCTACAAAAACTAAAATTGCAAGAAACAAATAACAAGAACAAAAGCAATAAAGCTAAAAACTAAAAACAATAAAAGATAAAGTTGTTCCAACTACCCCCCTAAGCTTGAATTCGAGTATGGCCTCATAGTAAAAAACAAACTTAAAGATTGAAACAGTGATACCGGATCACTCATCCTGTGGCGGTGGAGGCGGGTATTGTGGAGCTGTCGGGTTCCAAGAAGGATACTCCCCCTGGAAGCTTGGATCAAACTGGGCCCTGGGTGGAGGTTGTGGATAGCCTCCAAAATAATTTTAGCTCCAATAGTGGTCATAGAAGGGCTCCTGCTGCATCTCCATCTGATACAACCGATCATGTATCTGTTGTTGGTTGTCAAGGAGGAGACGTTCATTCTCGAACATCGCCCTTTGGTTGTCAAGTATCTGGTTCGTAGTGTCTTGAATACCGGTATACATCCCCATTTGCTGCAACTGCGACTGCTGTATATCATGCAGCATAGTGTACATGCCCTATATGGAATAGACATCCTCGCTTGGCTGCGAGGGCGGTGGTGGTGGAGGCGGATGTGGAGAAGATGAAGATGCACCCGGATGCATCCTAGGGCGCTTCCAGGGTGCTACTCGTGCTCGAAGAGGTGTGTATGCCTCTTCTTCCTCCTCAGCCTCGTCATCATTTCCGTCATCGCCGCCTTCTTCATCGGAGTCTGCGATGGCTATGATTGGCCACCGGAAATGTTGTGCACCTTCGATGTTGAAAACGGGATCGGGAAGAGAACATTCTTGATATGCTTGATTTACGTGGAAGTGTGCAAATGCCACACCATCTCGGAGAAGTAGGAGATTGGACCTGTGTAAATGTTGCAAGTTTACCTTGCTCCTAGTAGATAGAGGAGTGAGGGTCTGGAAATTCAAGCCAAGGTATGAAGTCAGCTTGGTGATGAGCCCTCCGAAGTGAATCGGCGCTTTCCTCATACTCCTCTTCACGTCCAAAACGCGTTGTAGAAAGAATGCACCCGAATTGCATTCTTGTTTCTTCAGGAGTTTGTATAGAAAGAAAAGATCTGACCCCTGAAATTTGCTAAGGGCCATATCACCCCGAGCAAAAATTGTGGAACTCAGCATCCGGTGCAAGACCCGGATGAAGGGGTGCTCAAAGTCGGCTACCGCTGCATTGTGGTAGCTCACCGACTTTCCTTGCGGCACCATCACCAGCTCGAAGAAGATGGCATCGAAGTCGGTGCGGTTGTCCGGCCGCCGGTAGTCATGTGTCGAGTGGTTCCAGTTGAAGATCGTGTTGAATTGCTGGAGCGTCAGGGTGTAGTCGATGTTGAACATACGGAAAGACACCCGACCCTGGATCCACTCGCGGTCAGTAGCTACGATGTCGTTGAGCACGACGCAGACGTCCAGCGACGCCATGAATTTTGCCACCAACTCCTTGTACGTGGGCCAGTCACCGAAGAACGGCTGGCCATCTTGGTGAAATTCTAGTTTGCCAGGCCTTATTGGTGTGTGATGGGCCTGCCCATTCAGAACGTAGGCCAAGTTGGCATCGAATCTGAGATCTCAGATCATCTCCCGGTCCACATACCGGGTGGGCTCGATCTTCCTCCGCATGATCTCCTCGTAGATTTTTCAGACCACCAAGGAAGTATGGACAAGTCGGGGATGTGAGATCGATGATGGCGGTGGAGGCACGAACTCCAGAATGTTCATCGGATTCGCGCGCGAGGATGAAGCTCCGGCCGCATGCACCATGTCGGCGACGAGAACTGGGGATTAGAAAGGGAGCTCGGTGAAGATTGGAGAGTTGAATCTCCGCTCGATGAAGACCTTCGCTCGTTGCTGCTCTTCTTCAGGCTTGGACAGCTTGGGGGAGTGCTCGGCGTAAAGGGAGGAGATATCTCTGAAGGTGTGATGTCAACTGATGTAATGAATCACCTTAAATAGACTTGGTCGTCGGCACTGTTGACCCGTCGATACCATCGATGCGAGTTGATGGTATCGACACTAGTCGATGCTATCCACCCCCATCGCGAGTATTGACGGTTGTCGATGGTTGGATCGTGAAACCCGGATCGCTGACATGTCGATATCATCGACGCGGGTCGATGGTATCGACGCTGCACCCGGATTGACCTTCTTGATGCTGCGATCGCCGTTGATCTGCTCGCTCGGATTGGTGACGTGGACGGTCGATACCATCGACGGATGTCGATAGTATCGACCCTCGGGTTGGGGTGAATCCTCGCGAGGCCCGGCCGCCGTCTTTCTTCCTTGAATGCGTTGATACCATCGACAGTCCCGTCGATGGTATCGACATCACTGAGACGATTTCTTCTGTAAATCTTCAGAGATTTTGATGGTATCGACGGGCATGTCGATACCATCGACTTTATTGTCTCGACCTGCCTGGTGGATGGTCGATACCATCGACGGCGACGCAGAACAAAATATGCAGTCTTCAACCTGTACCATGGTTGATACCATCGACCAGTGGGTCGATGGTATCGACTCTGCCCCAGCCTGCACAATTAACAAACCCATCACGGTATCTTTTTTATACTAAAAACTAAGTAAAAACAAATTAAACTCCGAATGTAAATGAACAAAACTAAGGTACCAATGGTTGGGTTGCCTCCCAACAAGCGCCCTTATTTAACGTCTTAGGCTAGACGGCTTTCGGCACCTCATGCATCCGGAACGGAAATGAGTTTGGCTTCATTCACTTTCTTCTTGTAGTTCTCACCAAAATAGAGCTTCAACCTTTGTCCATTTACCAAGAACATGGTATCACCATAACGCACTAAAATAGCTCCGTGTGGTTTGATGTCACGGAACCGTTCTTACCCCAATCCCAATCCTACTGCCTAGACAGTAGTAAGGGGATTGAAGCGCCCGTCCCTGAGTGGCCCAATATGATCTATCACACTGGCATATACAATAAGAAATAAATAACTCAAAAACTGGATAATTAAAGAACAAACTAACCCAATATGGATATTTCACTAAAAATATCTTTGTCATCAGAGTGAATGAGTGTGGAAGCGATCTTATTCAATATTCCATATGCATTGCCTAAAATCAAGAAAATCGAGACACAATCATGCAATTGCACGGTACGCTATCAAAAGTCAAGGAAAACAATTTATAAGAATGATATGTATGCTTGGTAGGACTTATATTCAAAAGAATAATAAACAAATTTTGCAAAACCAACATTTATTCGACAAGTTTTTCAAGCATTCGACTTTTATTACGAGTTCCCATTATGCTGTAATTCAAGAAGCATGCTTATATATTTTGTGTGACACTATTACCCCAACGCGATGGGGAAGGTCACTGGGCTCCTTCTCACCACAGGAACATAGGAGGCCAAATGTACAAGTCCCACCTCCAAAAGAGGGATAATTGTACTTCGTATCAACATTATCAACATTATCAATATCATCATCATTATCAATATACGAGCAGTCATAATGGGCATGCAATTTATGTTTTCATGTTTTTTTCAAAGTATAATATAGAAAAACAGAAGACTAATCATAGGGAACAATAGCTCATCCAAATAAATAGCCAAGTATACGATCAAGAGATACATAAAAGTATCTTCAATACAATCAAGGAGGATTTATATAAATAGCGTACCTTTCACCGAGATTTCAAGTATAATCAATATCCTATCAATAGGTCAACCCTTCGAGTCAGATCCTAAATCATCAAGATTGGATCAAGGGTCAAGATCATGATGTTCATAATATCAGGTTTCAATATTTGAGATTAGGTTACACTTTTCCTATGTCAACCTTAGGGTTAGGTCATCATCAACATTTCCAAATGTCTAACATTTATTCATATATCAAGCATGTTTCAAGAATGGATGACCTACTAGGATCATATGTCTAAATCTTAACTTTATGATCATTATAGAAGTCATCATCATATTTATAGGTCATCATCATGTTCTAACATCAATTGTATTCAAGATCAGATTGATGGGTCAAAACTATATCAAGGGTTTTGCAAGATTTAGATCAATATCAAGATTACTCATTATCCATTATAATTAAGATTGAATCAAAATAGATCAAGATCACTAATGATTCATTTTCAATAGTCAACTAGATCAGATCTAGATTTGTATTTCAGGATCATCATTAGAGTCAGATATAGGGTTTTAAAAGATTAGACATCATTATTGTTCCATTTGATAAACTAAATAAGCAAGATATCAAATATAGGGATATCAACGAACAACATTTGGAATCTGGTCTTAAAAGTATTTTTAAACGATCCATTGGATTTTTCTGATCAAGATGGACTATTTATTCAAATTATTTGGAGCTAGTATGTGTTTTCTACGAATAAAGTAAGATATGGGAATTTAATTGAATATTGGCCAGAGAGAGACAAAATACCTTTGTTTGCGAAAAAAAAGAGGGCCATTGGATGAACAAGCAATGGTTGAGATGGGTCCGCACATGCGAGGTGGCTTGCTCACTTGTTGGACC
The DNA here is from genome assembly GCA_963693085.1 of Alisma plantago-aquatica. Classification (NCBI taxonomy): domain Eukaryota; kingdom Viridiplantae; phylum Streptophyta; class Magnoliopsida; order Alismatales; family Alismataceae; genus Alisma; species Alisma plantago-aquatica. Next base: position 368,915,148 of record OY856413.1, on the reverse strand, counting down.
GGTTCAGTCCTTCAATTCAGGTGGTTTTTCCCTTTGATTTCCCGGTTCTCTGATGGCTTGATTTGGACCGGGGAATTTCCCCTTGAACCAGCAGGTCGGGGCTCCTGTCCCTTACGCTCTGGCTTACCCCACGATCCAGAAAGGAGGCGGAGGAGTTCACCGGTGTGGAGGGGCTTTGGGAGCATGAGGGGCCAATGGTGGCAGTAAGAGCGCCGCCCGATTACGGCTTGGCCCCTCGGACTAAACGGGATCCAAAGGCAAGGGAGATGTTGCTCGGATGAGGCACACCTAGAGTGGGCTGTGCGGCGGTGCTGCACAAGCAGAGAACAAACGGCGAGGGAAATCAGGTGGTTGGGGCCAAGGAAGAGAAATCCAAGGCTATGTTTAGGTTTGTAAGTGAAAAACGAAGCCAGGGTGGTACTTTTATAGGCGATAGAGGCTGGGTTTAGGGTTTGAGGGCTAGAGCAGCAGCCATGGCCGCCGGGGTGAGAACAGGAGACGAGGAGCTCGTTTTGGCGGCTGGACGAAGCATGAATCTACTTCAAAATAGGGTTCGTTTAATTCGTATTTGCGAGGGGGTCATTTCCTCTCGAATAGAATTTGGATTCATGGTCGTAGGCGGGAGATTCACCATAATGGCCGCATTCATGCCTCCCCCGCAATCAGTGGGAGGTTGAAGACAACCCCCAGGCCGCTAGATCAGCCCATGATCCGTGGGAGGGCACATCCAAGGGCTGGGGTTCGCCCCCAAGGTGAGCCCTGGATCGCTGACTTGGAATAGCCCAAGAAAAAGGCAATTATAAAGGGATTTTGAGCACAAAAACTTCTAAAATTCATAGAAACTTATAGGAATGTCCAATTGACCTAAAATTTGGACCAAAGCCTCAAAAAAACGTGGAGAACCTTTATAAAAAGTTTGAGAGAAAAAAGACAAAGTTTGATTGACCAATTTGATTCTTTGGACAAAGTGATGAATGAATTCAATTTGTGATGTTATAATGTGTATAAAATCAACATTGGTCACCATATCTTGGATTTGAGTCTTCAAATTTGTTATTAAGATGAGGAAAAGATTGAGGATCATGAGTGAGTATAAATTGGTCAAAAAGAGTAATTAATTCATAATTATGCAAAATCCACTTTGTCACATCCTTCCCTCCTTAAAAAGGAATTTTGTCCTCAAAATTCAAAAACATCCTCAAAATTTGGAATTATTCAACCTAAGTCCTTTCCTCAAATACTGGGGTATCCTCAAGTATAAAATCAAAATCATGTCCTCAAATTTCAAGTAATCCAATACTCATAATTGGGATTCCATGTTCCATATCATAATCAACTTGGTACTAACATTATTTCATCATCGAGTAATTGAGTATCAAAATCAGCACATATATTGTCCAAAATCATTATATGAGTCACTTATATGGAAGTCATCCTATTGATCACAAATTTGGAGGGATCATATTTTAGGTCAAACAAATAGAGTTCAAGTGTACGAGGTGACTTTCAATCCCAATATCTCAGGGTTCTAGCTTCTACATTGGCCTAGGTGGGGTTATATATTCATGATTTGAGATTTCATATTTCAATAATTTGTGACAACATCATATTTTCAATATCATTGTTTTGAGCTCAAAATCAATGGGAAGGTCCCACCCTAGTCCTCATGAGAGCTAAACCCTAAGTCATAAATCGAGCGAGTCAATATAGTCGTCATTTCAAAATTTTCAAGATTTGGGATTTGGAAGTCATTAGTCATATATATATATCAATGTCCAAATAGTGTGATCATAGGATTTGTATCATTATTGAGATTTGATAATCGTGGGTCACAATTCTATAATCAATATCAAGAGTCGAGATTTTAGACACCAAAAGTCATAGATACAAAATTAGATCATATGTATACATATTTCCAAATCTAGGGTTTATATTCCTATTTAGACCTTATTGAGATCACTCATCTATATTCAATTTCAATATTCAAGCAATATTTGATCAACATGTCAAGATACTATCATCGTTTCCAAGGTTGATGAATGATTTAGACTTAGGTCTATCTAGGAAGTCAACCTCAAGCTATAGTCAATATTGCCATATGTCAAGGTCATTATCAAATCAATATTCAAGATCGAGTATCAACCATGAGTATAACCTATCATGTTTAGGTCAACCAATCCAATTAGGGTGGAAGGAAAAGCCTTTCCAAACTCTAAATAATCAACAATACAAAAATTTAGAGGTAATCAAAATAGGGATGTGACCTAGGTTAGGGGAGTCATGAGTCAACTACTACCCTAATCTGACACATTACCAACATTAGTCATTAACAATTGAGCTTATTCAAATAGGGAGAGTATCCATGATTAAATCGTATATATCAAGGTCATAAGATCAAAATTCAAGATAATAGGTCAATAATGTCAAGTTTTTACAAAGTCAAGGTTATATTTGCGTTCCTTTCCATTCATGATCAAGTTAGTGGTAAAATTGGGAATTTAGTGCATGATTTAGGTCCATGCTCATCATGTCAAAATCGAGTTTACAAAAGGCATCAAATAGGAAAATTGCTTTTTTGCATCATAGGTCTTACAACTTAATTTTGTGAGTCTTAGGCTTGAAGATGTGTATCAAAATAGGCAAAGTTTGATTAACTATGTTTGAGGTTTAGTCAATAATAGGGCAACATGGACATTAATCAAATAGAGACCTCATCAACAATGAGGTACAAGGTATAAGTACTTCTTATTTAACCATATCAAAATTATTAAAATTGACCTCAAACATAGCAAACATGTAGTCACGTTTTGGCTAAACTGAGTGTTAATGATATCAGGAGTCATACATGAGTATTTGATTTCAAGCTTAATTGATAAAAATTGAGTTTTTCAAATTAAGGTCAGATCATGGTATCAATTTTTCAAGATTTAGTGATATTCATTTTTCCCATGCATAAACTATCCATAATCGAGACATCATGTGGTAAAAAAAAATCACAAGAAAGGACCACATGATGAGATGAGAAGACTACCTAATCTTCATCTACATGGGTGGCTTAGGATAGTCCTTAAAGAAGAGATGAGATGCTAGAAGACTCTCTAGGGTTTCACAAGACAACCTTTAGGTCCAGCTCAGGATCAATTGAGGCCAGGTAGAGCGGGGGATCTCAACCACTGTGAAGACGGATAGGAGAAATTATGCCAGGACCCCGAGCCTAGACACCTCAATTTTCACCATTATGGACTTTAGGGTTTCTTGGGTGTAAGAGACTTGAGAAATTATTTACTTAAGGTATATGGGAGTGTGTAAGCTCTGATACCAACTGTCACGGAACCGTTCTTACCCCAATCCCAATCCTACTGCCTAGACAGTAGTAAGGGGATTGAAGCGCCCGTCCCTGAGTGGCCCAATATGATCTATCACACTGGCATATACAATAAGAAATAAATAACTCAAAAACTGGATAATTAAAGAACAAACTAACCCAATATGGATATTTCACTAAAAATATCTTTGTCATCAGAGTGAATGAGTGCGGAAGCGATCTTATTCAATATTCCATATGCATTGCCTAAAATCAAGAAAATCGAGACACAATCATGCAATTGCACGGTACGCTATCAAAAGTCAAGGAAAACAGTTTATAAGAAAGATATGTATGCTTGGCAGGACTTATATTGAAAAGAATAATAAACAAATTTTGCAAAACCAACATTTATTCGACAAGTTTTTCAAGCATTCGACTTTTATTACGAGTTCCCATTATGCTGTAATTCAAGAAGCATGCTTATATATTTTGTGTGACACTATTACCCCAACGCGATGGGGAAGGTCACTGGGCTCCTTCTCACCACAGGAACATAGGAGGACAAATGTACAAGTCCCACCTCCAAAAGAGGGATAATTGTACTTCGTATCAACATTATCAACATTATCAATATCATCATCATTATCAATATACGGGCAGTCATAATGGGCATGCAATTTATGTTTTCATGTTTTTTTCAAAGTATAATATAGAAAAATAGAAGACTAATCATAGGGAACAATAGCTCATCCAAATAAATAGCCAAGTATACGATCAAGAGATACATAAAAGTATCTTCAATACAATCAAGGAGGATTTATATAAATAGCGTACCTTTCACCGAGATTTCAAGTATAATCAATATCCTATCAATAGGTCAACCCTTCGAGTCAGATCCTAAATCATCAAGATTGGATCAAGGGTCAAGATCATGATGTTCATAATATCAGGTTTCAATATTTGAGATTAGGTTACACTTTTCCTATGTCAACCTTAGGGTTAGGTCATCATCAACATTTCCAAATGTCTAACATTTATTCATATATCAAGCATGTTTCAAGAATGGATGACCTACTAGGATCATATGTGTAAATCTTAACTTTATGATCATTATAGAAGTCATCATCATATTTATAGGTCATCATCATGTTCTAACATCAATTGTATTCAAGATCAGATTGATGGGTCAAAACTATATCAAGGGTTTTGCAAGATTTAGATCAATATCAAGATTACTCATTATCCATTATAATTAAGATTGAATCAAAATAGATCAAGATCACTAATGATTCATTTTCAATAGTCAACTAGATCAGATCTAGATTTGTATTTCAGGATAATCATTAGAGTCAGATATAGGGTTTTAAAAGATTAGACATCATTATTGTTCCATTTGATAAACTAAATAAGCAAGATATCAAATATAGGGATATCAACGAACAACATTTGGAATCTGGTCTTAAAAGTATTTTTAAACGATCCATTGGATTTTTCTGATCAAGATGGACTATTTATTCAAATTATTTGGAGCTAGTATGTGTTTTCTACGAATAAAGTAAGATATGGGAATTTAATTGAATATTGGCCAGAGAGAGACAAAATACCTTTGTTTGCGAGAAAAAAAAGAGGGCCATTGAATGAACAAGCAATGGTTGAGATGGGTCCGCACATGCGAGGTGGCTTGCTCACTTGTTGGACCGGTTCAGTCCTTCAATTCAGGTGGTTTTTCCCTTTGATTTCCCGGTTCTCTGATGGCTTGATTTGGACCGGGTAATTTCCCCTTGAACCTGCAGGTCGGGGCTCCTGTCCCTTATGCTCTGGCTTACCCCACGATCCAGAAAGGAGGCAGAGGAGTTCACCGGTGTGGAGGGGCTTTTGGAGCATGAGGGGCCAATTGTGGCAGTAAGAGCGCCGCCCGATTACGGCTTGGCCCCTCGGACTAAACGGGATCCAAAGGCAAGGGAGATGTTGCTCGGATGAGGCACACCTAGAGTGGGCTGTGCGGCAGTGCTGCACAAGCAGAGAACAAACGGCGAGGGAAATCAGGTGGTTGGGGCCAAGGAAGAGAAATCCAAGGCTCTGTTCAGGTTTGTAAGTGAAAAACGAAGCCAGGGTGGTACTTTTATAGGCGATAGAGGTTGGGTTTAGGGTTTGAGGGCTAGAGCAGCAGCCATGGCCGCCGGGGTGAGAACAAGAGACGAGGAGCTCGTTTTGGCGGCTGGACGAAGAATGAATCTACTTCAAAATAGGGTTCGTTTAATTCGTATTTGCGAGGGGGTCATTTCCTCTCGAATAGAATTTGGATTCATGGTCGTAGGCGGGAGATTCACCATAATGGCCGCATTCATGCCTCCCCCGCAATCAGTGGGAGGTTTAAGACAACCCCCAGGCCGCTAGATCAGCCCATGATCTATGGGAGGGCACATCCAAGGGCTGGGGTTCGCCCCCAAGGTGAGCCCTGGATCGCTGACTTGGAATAGCCCAAGAAAAAGGCAATTATAAAGGGATTTTGAGCACAAAAACTTCTAAAATTCATAGAAACTTATAGGAATGTCCAATTGACCTCAAATTTGGACCAAAGCCTCAAAAAAACGTGGAGAACCTTTATAAAAAGTTTGAGAGCAAAAAGACAAAGTTTGATTGACCAATTTGATTCTTTGGACAAAGTGATGAATGAATTCAATTTGTGATGTTATAATGTGTATAAAATCAACATTGGTCACCATATCTTGGATTTGAGTCTTCAAATTTGTTATTAAGATGAGGAAAAGATTGAGGATCATGAGTGAGTATAAATTGGTCAAAAAGAGTAATTAATTCATAATTATGCAAAATCCACTTTGTCACATTTGACCTCCTCTACCACGAACGGTCCACTCCACCGGGATTTTAGCTTCCCGGGATGCAACTTGAGTCGTGAATTGAACAACAAAACACTGTCTCCCGTGTTGAACGTGTGCAACTGGATGTGGCGATCGTGGATCAGGTTTGTGCGCTCCTTGTATATATGTTGGTTCTCATATGCCGTCATCCGTAACTCATCCAGCTCATTCAATTCAAGCATTATTTTCCTCCCCGCTCCATCGTAACTCAAATTGAGCCTTCTAAGCGCCCAATGGGCCTTATGCTCCAACTCTACCGGTAGGTGACAAGCCCAGCCATACGCCAACCTAAAAGGCATGGTGCCTATAGGTGTTTTCTAGGCCGTCCTATATGCCCATAAAGCATCCGGCAGTAGGGAACTCCAGTTCTTCCTCGTGGATGCCACCGTACGTTCTAAAATCTTCTTAATTTCACGGTTGGAGACTTCCACCTGGCCTTGCATTTGCGGCTGATATGGGGTACCTATGTTGTGCTTGACCCCATATTTCTTCAATAATGTCGAGAACTTTTGATTCCTAAAATGCGTACCCCCATCATTGATTATCATTCTGGGTACTCCAAACCTGTAGAAAATATTTTCTTTCATGAATCTGCACACTATAGTGGAATCATTAGTCCTTGTGGGGATTGCTTCCACCCACTTCGACACATAATCAACTGCTAATAAAATATATAAATTGGAGTTTGAGGACACAAAGGGTCCCATGAAATCTATGCCCCACAAATCAAATACCTCCACTTCCTGAAACACATTCAGGGGCATCTCCTGTCGCTTTGAGATATTACCTGCTCTTTGGTAAGAATCACATTGCCTCACAAACTCGTAGGCATCTCGAAACAAAGTTGGCCAATAGAGGCCGCTTTCCAAAACCTTAGCTGTCGTGCGCGAGCTGGCGTGGTGTCCTCCCGTAGGTAATGCGTGGCAATGACGGAGAACGCTCTCGTACTCCACCTCAGGCACACACATGCGCAAGATACCGTCCCTGCATTGCTTAAGAAGAATTGGATCATCCCAAAAATAATATCGCAAAGAATGGAAAAATCGTTTCTTCTCCTGATATGACCAATCTTCCGGGATGATCCCGCAAGCCAAATAGTGTACAATCTCAGCGAACCAAGGATCCTTAGAAGTAATTTTCAAAATATGTTCATCCGGAAACGTCTCGATTATGGGTATATGTAAATCTTTTTCATCCACCCTTTCTAACCTAGACAAATGATCAGTCACTACATTTTCAATCCCAGATTTATCCTTAATTTCAATGTCAAATTCCTGTAAGAGCAAAATCCACCTAATGAGTCTAGGCTTTGCGTCTTTTTTCTCCATTAAGTATTTAATTGCGGCATGGTCAGTCCACACAACTACTTTAAATCCAACTAAATACTGCCGGAATTTTTCAAAAGCGAACACCACGGCGAGTAATTCCTTCTCAGTAGTTATGTAATTTAGTTGGGCGTCATTCAACGTCTTTGCAGCGTAAAAAATCACGGCGGGTTTGTTGTCCACCCGCTGGCCCAACACAGCTCCAACCGCAAAGTCTGATGCATCACACATTAGTTTGAACGGTTTCGTCCAATCCGACGTTTGAACAACCGGGGCAGAAATCAGTTTTTCTTTTAAAACGTCGAACGCATGTAGACACTTATCATTGAAATAAAAAACAACGTCTTTCTCTAATAGCTCGGATAGAGGTTTTGCAATCTTAGAAAAATCTTTTATAAATCGACGATAGAACCTGGCATGTCCCAAGAAACTTCTTACCCCTTTTACAGAATTTCGTGGGGGTAACATGGAAATGACTTCAATTTTAACCGGATCTACCTCTAAACCTTTGCAAGACACCTTGTGTCCTAGCACGATCCCCTCAGTCACCATCATGTGACATTTCTCCTAGTTGAGGACCAAATGTGTATCCTCACAGCGCTGTAACACTTTGTCCAAATTATAGAGACATTCATCAAACGATGCACCGTATACTGAAAAGTCATCCATAAAAATCTCGAGACAGTGCTCTACCATGTCAGAAAATATGGCGAGCATACAACGTTGAAACGTTGTAGGTGCATTGCATAACCCGAAAGGCATTCAACAGTACGCGAAAGTCCCATAGGGACAAGTGAAATTAGATTTCTCTTGATCCAAAGGATCAATCGAGATCTAGTTGTACCCCGAGTACCCGTCTAGAAAATAGAAATGCGATCGGTCGGCAAGACGCTCTAGGATTTGATCAATGAAAGGTAAAGGAAAGTGATCCTTTAGCGTGGTGGCGTTCAAACGGCGGTAATCAATACAAACTCACCACCCGGTTACCAATCGGGTGGTGACAGGTTCATTCAACAAATTTTGGGTGATAGTAATTCCCCCCCTTCTTAGGGACTACCTGTGTGGGACTCACCCATGTCGAGTCTGATATGGCGTAGATAATACCTGCAACAAGAAGTTTAATGACCTCCTTCTTCACAACCTCCATCATGCTTGGATTGAGGCGTCGTTGAGGTTGAATCACGGGCTTGGCTCCCTCCTTGAGCTGAATCTTGTGCTAACATAGAGTAGGGGAAATCCCCTTGATGTCTGCAACGGACCACCCAAAAGCTCCCCGGTGGTTCTTCAGCACTATCAAAAATTGTTCCTCCTCATCCGCACTCAAATAAGTAGAAATGATCACCGGTAACTTGTCTTCCTCAGCTAGAAAGACATATTTGAGATGTGGGGGCAGTGGCTTTAGTTCCAAATCCGGCGGGCTTATTAGAGATGATTGAAACGGCTGGGGAAGTTCACCTAAATCTTCATAATGCCTCGCATAAAAGCATGGAAGCATCTGAAGCATTTTAGCGCACTCCTTGAGTGATTTGCTCCGCATCCAATCATATGTAATATTTAACAAGCAAGCCTCCAATGGTAATTCCGGGTATGCATCAGAAACTGAAATAGCAATCGCATCATCCTCCATAGAAAGCAGAATGTCCTCATTCTCATCATTAGGGAATCCCACAGCTTTGTACAGAGAAACTACTTTGGTCTGCTCCATGATATCCATAGCCAAAGTTCCATTGTCTACCTTGCTAATCACATGAGCCATGTCCAGAAACGGCTTCCCAAGGCAGAGTGAAATATTACAATCCAGATGTTTTACCATATTGCATTGTTCCTTTGCTTTAGATGACGCAGTACTAGAAAGCATGACCATCTCAAAGAGGTCATCGGCTATGCCCAAGGTCAAACGACCTCTCCCCATCTCTAAGATCATGTCGGTTGTAGCTTGGAAAGGGCGTCCAAGTAACATCTCATTGCCATGTTCATCCTGCATCTCCATAACCACAAAATCAGCCGGAAAGACAAACCTATCCACCTTTACTAACACATCTTCACATATTCCATTAGGCTTCACCACAGAGTTATCCACCAATTGAATCGTCATATTGCTTGGCCGTGACTCCTTCAATCCCAGCTTTTTGAATGTCGAAAGGGGCATCAAGTTGATGCTTGCCCCTGAGTCACACAACGCTTCGCCAAATTTAACCTTCCCAATATAGCAAGAAATGTTAAAGAACCCTGGATCTTGTCTCTTTGGTGGAAAAGTGCCCATGATGAAGGCACTCACTTGCTCCTTTAGCACGACGACCTCTGTATCTGGAATTTTCCTCTTCTTAGTAATGACGTCCTTTAGAAACTTCCCGTATGAAGGAATTTGCTCAATGGCTTCCAGTAAAGGGATATTGATTGAAAGCTTCCTAAAACTATCCAAGAACTTCTTGAACTGCGCATCTTCCTTCCTTGCCTTAGTACTATTTGGGTACGGGACCGGAACAGCTTGTTCCCTTTGATGAGGTGGCACATAAGGCGTCTTTTTCTGAGGTTCCTCCTCAGCAACCTGTTCTTCAGTATCATCCACGGTTGTGTCCGCAACCTGCTCTGTGACTGGTGCGGGCTGCTCCTCATTGGTTTCAACTTCTACTTCATCTTGTGGCGTGCTTGTTTCCTCAGCTCTTGGATTCAACACTTTCTTGCCGCTTCTAAGCAGAATAGCCTTTGCCTGCTGGTTTCCCCTGGGAACATTGGTGTTCCCCGGAAAACCTGGTTGTGCCGGTTTCTTCAAACTGGCGATCTCGGCTGCCATCTGTGCCATGGATGTCTCAATGGTCCTCATTTGAGCCCCATGGCTCTGCAATGTTTGCTCGAATTGATTCATGTACTCTCCTTGCTGCTTGATTTGTTGGCCAAATGTATTCATTAGCTCTTGATTTTGCTTTATGACTTGATTGAGAAGCTCTGTGCTCTTATCCTCCCCAGCTAGCTGGGGTTTGGCATCCAGATCCTGTAGAAAATTGTTTGGATCCTTCCACGAGAACTTCTTGTCTTTTCTCAAGGAATAATCATTGTTCCTGTAACTGGGCTATTGTCTAATGTATTTGATTTGAGCCTCATCCCCGGACTCATTATCCTCCTTTTCCAGTAGCTTCTTTGCGAGAAGATCCATCTTCTCATTCAGCTCTTTCATTGCCTTGGACTCACCTGCTACTCGAACTTGCTCTACCAGGCCTCTTTCTCTCTCACCCCATGACTGCTTTCTAGCCATATTCTTTAGTATCTCCCAGCATCTGGTGTCTATATTGTTCAGAAAAAATCCTAACCCAGCGGAATCCAGATTGCTCCTATCGTGCTCGGAGAGAGCAAAATAGAAGATCTTCACCTGCGTCTCTTTATCCAGCCCGTGATGCGGGCACCTCCTCAGCATGACCTGAAATCTCTCCCAAGTCTCAGAATATGTCTCTCCTGCCTGTTGGGTAAAATTATGAATCTTCCGGATCATGTCGTTAGTCTTCTCAGGAGGGAAGAACCTCTCAAAGAAGACCTTCACCATATGGTCCCAGGACTCCACAAACTCATCATCCAAATTATGTAACCATTCTCGCGCGGCTCCCGCCAATGAACTCGGGAAAAGCTTAAGATAAAGTGTATCCTGTGGAAACCTGTCGATTTTAACCATGTCACAATTCTCCACAAACTGGCTTATGTGCGCGACGGGATCCTCATTCTTTAGTCCATGAAAAGCATTGGACTTCACCAGATTTATCAAAGTCGGATCAATCTTATATGTAGGTATGTTGAGTGCTTGCTTCTTTATAGGCCCTTTTGAAGCGGATGCGGAAGAAGCCTTTATCTTCTCCCATATAGTTTGTGGCTCGGCCTCCATCTTGTCTTGTTCCTCGGGTTCAGAATCTGTATCCTCTAGATGATCTTGATTGTACCCGTCCTCATCTTCAGGTCCAGTCAGTAGCGGAACCTCTGGTGCGCGATTTCCGTAGTCAGTACTACGCGTCTGCACCATGCAACGTATCTGAAATAGGAAAATTGATTCAGTACAGTGCTTTGACAAGTTTAAAAATTAACGAACAATAGAAAGAAAATATTTGAAGTTGTCTCAAAATAAAAAAAAATTGTGGCCTAGAGTGGCCGCTCGTAGCACACAAAGTGCCAACAATTCGCCGTATCCCCGGCAACGACGCCAAAAACTTGACGCAATTTTATTGTGCGCTAAAACGCAAGTGAACGCGTCGAGTAGTACATGCCTTTGTGAGGCCCGAGTCGAACACAGGGATACTCGGAATTGTTGGAGACTCCTACTAACTATTTGCGATCAGCTAAGCCGAATAACAAATTTAGGGTTGTTGTTAAAATTAAAAGGAAACAAAAACAAAATAAAACAGACAATCGATTAAATGTTAATTTAATCAATTCAAAAGGATATCTTTAGGATTGCGGTTTCACCGCGGGATTTCATTGTATTAGATTTTATATAATGCCTCAATTTTATCTCTCTATCTGGGTAGTGGCCTGAAAATAGAATTGCCCACTGTCGTGGTGCAATTCACTACCTAGGTTTAGGTCGGTTCCACCATCGTAGTAACCTATACCCTAAACTAGGTGCATTATGAACGATCTCTCAGTATCCACCATTAATTTTACACCACCTTGGTCAAGGGATTTATCGATTAATGTATGTTTCGTCTCTTTTCAGCCATTAATCCTTCTTTCAAAGTGATTAAGGGCATTAGGTTATTATTATGGTGATCAAGCATAACAATATATGGAGAAAACGAAACTATACCACGGATTTGAGGGATAAAATATGAATTACTATTATAAAACGGTCATACAATGAATTCTCGGGCTACTCTCAGTCCTAAAGACGAAGGGGATTATCCCCGCATGTTCATCTCAACAATCTACAAGGTAGAGATAGGGGAAATCATGTGAAAAACGTGAATTGAGAGGTGAAAACCCCTGAACGGAGAAGAATCGGTTGATCCTTTGCGTAGAACACATGCTCTCCCGCCTTTCGGTGGTGAAATCCGTCTTCTGCGGCGTCTGAATCAACTGGTATGAACTTCTGGCCTCTATTCTCCTCTCTACTGCTCCTCGGTACTCGTGCAATGGCTAATGAGATGATCCTCTGGTCTGGGCGGCCGTCATTAGGTTTAATTCCCTCATTAGGTTGCTAATTAACCTCCGACGTCCGATTGAGATCATTAGAAATCCAACTCATATCCTACGGCGTTGATACTATCGACACGCTGTAGCTGTGGCCGGCTGTAAACCCTTCCTTTGTCGCGCCGAACAGTATCTCGATACCATCGACGCGGGTCGATGGTATCGACTTCATTTAGGCGTCGGTTTTTGCAAACTTCTGACAGTGTAGCCTCCGAGTGTCGATGGTATCGACTTGGTGTCGATACTATCGACCGGTTTCTCGCCAGCAAGCTGATGGTATCTCGATACCATCGACGTCAAAGTCGATAGTATTGACTTTTTCCTGCATCTTTCGGCTGGCAAACTATGACAAAGTCGATGGTATCGACTTCCGTCGATGGTATCGACGGAAGCAGATACTCATTTTTCCTGGAATTCAAACATGAAACCACATCAATTCACACAAATAATAATAATTTGACAATTAATGTTCAAAACGATAAACTAAAAGGGATTTGACATAAAATAGCAGCAAAGACCAAAGTGGATGAATTATGTGATATATACCATAGAAATGACTAATTAAAGCATAAAACACATATGAAACAGGTCTATAAATGCGACTCAAAATCATTGCATCATCTGGTCTTCTTCTTCCTCGCAAGCCCTAGCTACAGCCGAATGCAGCTGCTCGTGGGGTCTCCTCCCACATCCCCCAAGGTCGGGAGCTCAGCAGGGACCACCACCCTACCTCTGTCGCCCTCTAACACATCTGCAGAGGTCTCAAGGTGTGGATGAGGTGGCTGGGATCGAGCTGGGTAAGTCTGCAACTCACAGCCATGGCGCAGCCCTCCAATTAGCGTAGTGCATAGGAGAGAGCCCAAGGATGATGGTTGATCAACCTAGATCGTTATGGGAACATCAGGCCACCATCAAGACCACTCCATGGCCCCTCGTTTGCTCTAGTGTTTCTCTACCCTCTCATGGCTATGGTTTGCACATAAAGAACAAGGAGAAGAGAGAGGGATGCATGGGATCTACTTTGGCTCGAGGCTAAGGGTTCCACCCTTATATAGAGGAGGATAGCAATGCCCTAACATCCCTCCCCACGAAGAAAATGAGGCCCTTTCCCAATAGGAAACCAAGTTTCCTTATTTAAGAAGTATTCTCTCTCTCTTAATTATCTCCTTGATAATCTATATTCTTTAGTTATTAGGAATTTGAAAATTATATCTCTTATCTTCTTTGTGCTTGTCTTTTAATCCATTGGCCACGAAATTTTACTTCCTTATAACAAAATTATTTCTTTTTGATAATACCAAAAGTCATTAATTATATAACACATTATGCTCATATTAAGACCTTTATATTATTTGTATTTTCTCTTTCTTCTTCTCCATTGGGACTCCTTGGACCCCAAGAAATTCTAATATTTCAAAATTCCTTTTTAAGGATGCTTATTATCCTTCTAGACGCATCCACATCCATTATTTCTCATTATCTTAGTTATTTCTTTATTAAAAGATTTCTTTTCAAGGATTTCTCTTTATCTTTTATTTCCTTTTTCCTCTTTTCCTATTTCTTTCATTATAAATCACATATAAAGAAAATTTACTGAATTGTGGCCATTAATTTCACCTTCTAGATATTTCTATATAATTATCATAAATACTTTGCTTAATATTCATTATCTTGTATCTTTTTCTAATATGTGGACTTTTCTTCATTTCTTCTCTTTTATATCCATTGTTGGATTAATATAATAATAGGAACCACGAAATTTCTATCAAAAGGGATATTTGCAAAGAAATCCATCCTTTTCAATTAAGTCCATATTCACAAAATCATTACATTTCAATTATGAAAACATATAAAAATTGAGGTTGTAACATCCTTCCCTTCTTATAGGAATTTTTCCCTCAAAATTCCATCAAACATACAAACAACAAGGATAAGACTTCCTCATGTCCATCATGGCTCCCATGTGTCTTTACCCTCTTCATGGTGCTTCACAACAACTTTCATCATCTCATATTCTTACATTTGAGCTCTATCTCACATTGGTATCTTATACCCTCATAGGTGACTCGGGACATTTCAACTTCTCTCAAAGCTAAATAGGTTCATGGCTTAGCACATGGCTTGGATACCTCACATAGTGCACTAGATCAGACTCGTGGAACACATCATACATTACATTATACTGAGGGGTAAGGATAAACATAACCATCTCCACCAATCCATCTCAAATGGACTCATGTATTGAGATCTAAGCTTTCTGAGTTATATCTTAGAAGGGTCAGATTTTCACATCACATATTCTCCCACGGTGAATTGCATATCAGTCTGCTTTGTATCAGCTCACGACTCATGTCACCCATGGGCTTTATCAGCCATCACATTATCAACACAACTTCATTTGCACACACTGTGGCCTTTCTAACCTTTACAAGGTCTTTCCACCAACATCATCTTCATGAAGCGGTGACCGACACAACCTCCCTTACAGAGCTTCTTACATCCCGATAAAGGCTATGGTCGTTGACATCACATATTTCATAGGAAAAAATTGTCTCCATGTATCACCCTGAATGAGCACACATGTTCTCATCATACCCTCTAGTCTGGATCATACTAACCATCAGTTAGGGGTGATAAGTTGTACTAGCATCAAGTTCTTCATGTAACTACTTCCACCGCATTGAAGTAAACCTTTAGGTCATACTCAAGAACCTTTGAGCTCGTATCATGGTATATTTGAACCATCTCTCCTACATGTAGTTCAACCAGATCTGTCTCCCGATAGTACTCTCTCTTTTCTTAGATTATGTCATCTAGGTAAGGCAATCTACCATAACTCATATTGCATCCTAACTTTCCTTGGTCCAAGGAGACTCACCACAACATCTATAGTAATGAACTCCTATTCCCTCTCAGGGACTCTTTATCCTCTTTATCAACTCATTGGGTTACTGGTGTTCGTCCTTCACCTCCTGGCATGCATGGCGACAAGCCACATGCAACTTCATCTTAGGCATACAAAGTACTACTGCCACTTACTATCTTAATAGTATCAAGGTGTATGGTGAACTTAAAATCATGATCTCTTGTATGTCACAATTTTTCAAGATTGATTCCTCAGAAACCCTAAAACACTCTAGTCAAGGGTTTCATCACCTTGTTTTCTAAAGAAGCGCA
Source organism: Alisma plantago-aquatica (assembly GCA_963693085.1). Classification (NCBI taxonomy): domain Eukaryota; kingdom Viridiplantae; phylum Streptophyta; class Magnoliopsida; order Alismatales; family Alismataceae; genus Alisma; species Alisma plantago-aquatica. The sequence continues at coordinate 368,899,288 of OY856413.1, read as the reverse complement.
TCTGAGGTTCTACCACCATCCTTCTATCACAACAAGCCCTAGGCTGGCTAACCAAGAAACCACTTACTCAATTAATAGATCTCATTATATCTGAGTGTTAGCCAAATATATCTCACCACTTAGGGTTCACCTAACTACCTAGACTAGGCAGCTGCATCTCAACAAGAGCATCCATTACCACCTTTCATCTTTATGTGTTAGGTAATGTTGAAGACATACACCTCCATGTATTCCACTTATTATCTCATCTAGTACTATAAGTCTATCTTCATCAAGAAAACTATGAGTTCATCCTCTTGGTTATCAAACTCAACCTTGTATAGCTCATATATTCCACATCGCTCATGATAAAAACATCCTCATAAGATGACTACCTTAGTTCTCTTGGCATTTGTAAACCATCCACGCATCGTACACTCCACAAGGGTACGCTACTATATCTATCCTCATACATCGTAGCAATGTTTCCACTCACATCATCTTTATCCTTGGTGTATGGCATGTATATTTCCCTATCACTCACCCCCATAACGAGAAGAAATAAGCATTTGGTTGCAATCCAAATTCAGAGTTCTTCCCAATCCAAGAGTAGAGATGGTGCGTCCCACATTGTCGGTACACCTTCCAGTCTAGGTTGAAACGTGCAACACATATCCCTACATCATGAACATCTCGATATCAAGGTTACTTCCATGGAAAACTAGTCTCGAACCCACTTGGGTCATCATACCATCCTTGGTCATCTCCTCTAGCTCTATAGGGTGCCGGCACTTTTTGGGTCATCCCTCTTCCCTTATGCATTCAGAGATTACCTTCCATATCTGCCTTTTGGTTCCATGAGTTCATGAAGGTGATCAATCTCCTAACCCATGGCCCTTATAAAATGATAGTTGTTACCTCTCGACCCTATGGTCATGTGCAACTAGGGAATTAGGCAACTCATACTCCCATTGGTCTCATCCCTACCTGACCCTAGGATAGACTTAGGATTCTAACATAGAACATATCCAACTTGAATCCTTACCCGAGTTTCCATCATCTCACTTGGCATTCGTGGTCTGACTTACATCCTTTTGTAGGGATCATGGCGACCTACCTACCTCGGTCAGGCCCCATCCACATGCACTCAGAGATGATTATCTATGGGTTTGTAGGTTCATTCTCATACTATGTACTCTCCACTTAGCTTCTCAAGACTCTATGAGACCTCTTAAGGTTACCTCAAACCCAACAAAAGCTGATCCATACCCTATAAAAGGGTCCCTCTCCTAGGATGGGAGGAAACTATCTCTTGATAGTAGCAAAGGTCACAAACGTCCTTATGTCCAGGGTTTACATCCACATGAGCATGTTTGACCCTAGTAAGCTACTAAGGCACATAGCTATCCAACATACCACCTACTAAACCAGGCTAGGTCCCCATGGTAGGTCATACTTGTTCTCATTCCTTAATATTGGATCAACATCATACATGCCCATGTCACCAACCTATATATGAGGGGTTCATCAAACATATACCTTAATCTTAGGGGTTCCCATTCCTCTAAACATGAGGAGTGCCATGCTCGAATCTATAGAAACTCAAATATCATCATGAGCATCAGGCGCACCAGGTACTACTACTTCCCCTCTTATAGGTCTAGGAACCCTAGGTTCACTTTTCTGCATTAGCCGTCTAACTGCATGCTCAATCTTCTAACAACAAACCAAGCATGTAAGAGGTGCATCATGCACGTCCTATAATCCTTTCACTTGAACAACACCTCAGAGTTGAGTCCTCGTCAAGGACAACCAACTTGGTATAAGGCCTCACGACTTGTTACTATGCCTCCTCAGGGTCTAAGGAACTCTTCTTCCTATCCCTAGAAGGTAAGCACCTATATCATATGCACACAGGTACCAGCAGCCTCATCCTTCTTCTAGGGTTTGGTTCCTCTAAAGGCATCTAAGAAACCACAAGGATCATGCATGAGGCAACTACAACCATCCACTTAGGTTGTAACTACTCAACTTCTCAGGGTTCCTCCTATCACGAAGTCTAAGCTTCCACCCTTCTTGCTCAGATCTTTCTCTCTTTCTCTCTAGAGCTAACCCTACAACAACCCCACTACTAGAGGTTCTCTCTTTAAGGTGGATCAAGCTCACATGCATACACCTACAGGGTGAAATGTATGATTAAACCTATGCTTGCTCAAGATTATCCATAACTCTTTTACGCCTAGCTCATAAGCTATATCCAACATGCCCTTCTGGCCTTGGTTTTATCCTATTGCCAGCACTACTAACGTACTATGGGTGCATACTATGCCATGCTCATATAAGCCCATAGGGTTTCTATATGGTCATCACTAACCTCATCAATGAATGAGTTATCTTTCACTCTAACTTGCACAACCCTTCCCAGTTTGGGTCGCCCAAAAGGCACTAGGTCAGACAACCTCACATAACCAAAAGCATGTCAACCCACACACATGGACGACCATGACATCTAACTCATCATGTCATCTCTCTCTAACCACCATTTAGGGTTAGGGTTAGCATCATCCTCAGAGGATGCGCCAGGTCTCTACCTTAAATGGAGATCTCTGCCTCCAAGACCAACTCTCTACTTATCCTCCAGACAAGAAGGTATAGCATCAGGTCTCTCCTGAGGGCATGACAACACATGTCATATGACCTAAGCATGCAACGAATCTTTAGTTTATGCTTAAACTATTAAGATTATGTCCATGACATCTTGTTTACTTGCTTTTCATTAATTTGGTAGAGTATTCCTTAACCTTATCATATATACCCTATCCTCAAGAGGGTGAGGAAGAGAGACAAAAACCCTAAACCTTAGAATCTTATTGAATTAGGGTTGAGAAGGGATGAAAATAGATGAGAGAGTCCTAAAGGTAACTTATTTCGAGTCATATCCTAAGATATTGGCCAAGCAGTCACACAGATTTGGGAGTCCTCGTATTCTGACTAGCGGTGTGGAGGAAAATATCACCACCCCCCAGATGTGATCCTTTTCTAGACACCTCTATCTTTCAGATAATCCTCTAATAACTCCCTCGGTTTTATGGAATTTGTAAAATTTAAAATTACTAAAGATTAAATGAGGAACCAATACTCTGATACCAAATGCAACGACCCCGCCTCCCGGTAACCCCCAATTAAGGGAGACCAAGAGGTCAGAGTCGTTATCCCAATTTCTCAGATCAAAGGTTCAACAAATAATCAGTAATAATTATTAAATTCTACCATGACTATATCGAAAGCTGGAATAAAAATAAAACTTTGCATACCTTTTTTTTTCAAAAACTTGGATATCTAACTTCTATCCACATCTGAACTCTATTCTAACTAATCCTCCTTGCACTTTAATTCTTATTTTCATAATATGCCACTTTACTATTTGTCCTTTTCATTATTGTACCTAAAACACCGACAAACAAAACGTCGGTAAGCATAAATGAATATGCCAGAATGTGGGGACAACCAAAATTTCACATTTATGGCTAACAATCCAAATATCACAATTAAGTTAATTAACAAGCTAATTTACGCTTTCAATGTGACATTCTCCACCGCTTTTGCCCTAACCCTGGAATACCCTCCTTAGGGTTTCTCTTTTTCCATTGACTTAAGGCCACCTTCTCCATCCTAAGCTTGGTGTCTGGGGTCACCCCCCATGGTGCCCATTAGTCATGCAATATCATAAGGCCACCTTCTCAATCCTGAGTTTGATGCCTGGGGTCACCTCTCATGGTGCCCATGGGTCTTCCCTCTTGGGTTTGACCTCATTGCATCTTACATCAGGGTGGCATGTAAGTGTGAGAATACACACTTATATCTTAATTGTTATAATCATATTGACTTTTGGATTTGTACATATGAACATCCAAATAGATAGGCCACATTCAATTTGATTAAACACTTCAGAAATCTCCGTGAAACTAAAGCAGTTAACCATAAATAACCACATACCTGTCAGGCAGATTTGAGACAGAATAATCCAATCAATGTAAGAAATCCAATAGGAAAGCAAGCACACAAAGAGATCCTGAAATATGCATATAATTTCCTATCATAAAACATGCCATCAAGATCTATTAAACCTAGCTTGCTTCCTAGGGTTTCTAGTCCACTTTTAGGGTTTCCATTGCAATTAGTGTTTTTCTTGTACTTTCATCATTACAAACCCTAGTTAGGAAAAATTGCTCTTAAACCCTAATGATTCTAACCTATTTCATTCAATAGGATTAGGATCATCTTCCAACTGCATATTATCACATATATCAAATTAAAAGTGATCTTTTTCTCTTTTACCCTAAATTAGGGTTTCTAAGTGCTTAATCCTTCATATATGGTGTAAAACCCTAAATCATTCAAGGAAATATCTAGACCAGGTTCTCATTCATCATTAACTATTCAATGGGTTGCAAATACTCAATTTCAATAATTAAGTAACTTGAACTCAACCAATATGCTCAATTAGGGTTTCAAGGTCCATTAAAGCAAATTCATGTATATGAAACCTTAAATTAATTAAACTATGCATAATCATTATCCTTTTGGATCTAATGTGTCTTTTTATAATCAATAGGTAATATCAACTATAAACATCCATATAACCCTTCCCAAATTATTAATCAGCATAGATTAGGGTTTCTTAAGCATTAATGCATTAAAGTTGATAACTTCAACTACTTTTCGAATTGTAAGAGGAATTAGGATAGAAATCTATTTTTAATGTATTCCTCACATGTTTCTAAGAAAAAATCATATATTATATGTATCCATCCGAGGTACCATTAATTAGATACGATTTTTACAAAAAATCACTTAATTGGACCAATGGGAGGCTTCCACGTCAGCCTTTCCCATGCAACGTGACTCGGCCGATTGGAAACATAACCAATTGATGCATTTACCTCTGTGTGACCACTTGTCTCTTTAAAACCCAGAGGGGAAAAACTGTCAAAAGCCAATCCAGTCTTCTTCCTCCTCGCGAGCCCTAGTTGCCGCCGACTATAGCTGCTCGTGGGGTCTCCTCCCACCTCCCCCAAGGTCGGGAGCTTAGCAGGGACTTCCGCCCTACCTCTTCCGCCCTCCACCGCATCTGCTGAGGTCTCAAGGTGTGGCTGAGGTGGTTGAGATTAGGATGGGAAAGTCTACAACTCACAGCCATGGCGCAACCCTCCTACTGGTGTAGCGTGTAGGCGAGAGCCCAGGGATGATGGTTGATCAAACTCGGTCATTGTGTGAGCATCTGGACACCATCAAGACCCCCCCATGGCCCCTCGTTTGCTCTAGGGTTTCTATACCCTCTCATGGCTAGGGTTTTCATGAAAAGAACAAGGAGAAGAGAGAGAGATGCATGGGATCTACTTGGGATCGAGGCTAAGGGTTCCACCCTTATATAGGGGAGGATAGCAATGCCCTAACATGCTTGCCCACGAAGAAAATGAAGCCCTTTCCTAATAGGAAACCAATTTTCCTTAATTAAGAAGTATTCTCTCTCTCTTAATTATCTCCTTGATAATATATATTCTTTATTTATTAGGAATTTGAAAATTATCTCTCTTATCTTATTTGTGTTTGGCGATTAATCCATTGGCCATGAAATTTTACTTCCTTATAACAAAAGTATTTCTTTTTTATAATACCAAAAGTCATTAATTATATAACACATTATCCTCATATCAAGACTTTTGTATTATTTGTATTTTCTCTTTCTTCTTATCCATTGGGACTCCTTGGACCCCAAGAAATTCTAATGTTTTGAAATTCCTTTTTAAGGATGCTTATTATCCTTCTAGATGCATCCAAATCCATTATTTCTCATTATCTTACTTATTTCTTTATAAAAAGATTTCTTTCCAAGGATTTCTCTTTATATTTTATTTCCTTTTGCCTCTTTTCCTATTTCTCTCATTAGAAATCACATATAAAAGAAATTTACCCAATTGTGGCCATTAATGCAACCTTCTAGAGATTTCTATATAATTCTCATAAATACTTTTCTTAATATTCATTATCTTGTATCTTTTTCTAATATTTGGACTTTTCTTCATTTCTTCTCTTTTATATCCATTTTTGGATTAATATAATAATAGGAACCACGAAATTCCTATCAAAAGGGAGATTTGAAAAGAAATCCATCTTTTTCAATTATGTCCATATTCATAAAATCATTACATTTCAATTATGAAAACATATCAAAATTGAGGTTATAACATTAATAAACATAGAAAATTGAACCAAGATAAATTTATGAAACTCATGAAGAAGGGTAAAAACATCATCATGATTTTGATGAACATAAGACCAAATCATTATTGAGAACCATCCCAAAAGTGAGGAAATAATTTAAAGAATTATAACTTGTTGTCTGAAATGGCCCACAGTTCACTATGAATCAAATCAAAAGCTTTTCAGGATTGTTAAATTGTACGACAAAGGAAAGATATAAAATGGTGTTTCCTAACAGATAGACATCATACAAAATAGAAGAATAATAAGAAATAGAGTTCTCTTAGATCTTGATCTTAACAAGAGAAGAATGGCCAAAGTGTAAATATATTTCTAGGGGAGAATCTACAATAATAACACTAGTCAGAGGTTGTGGAGGGGCTGAAAATTAGTATAGATTACCATAGAACAATCCCAACTTAATCATCATAAAATTCCACCAATCTTGAAAACAAAACTAGAAGGTCTAAAGGTTGCAAAGAATCAGAGAGAGTCAACTAATTTTTCTACTAGCATTTTATTGGAATAATTAAGAACAAAATGAACATTAGATAATTTAGTTTAGATGAGAGAGGGACAATTCCACACTTGGTGACCCATTTTACAGACCTATCTTCTAGAGTAACAATAGACTGTGAAATAATGGAGTCCAAAGAGGTGAAGAGGCATGGTATACCGGTCATGTGCTATGTAGCACCGTAATCCACAATCCAACTAGAATTCACAGAAAGCATAGAAGACCATGGGTTACCTTGATGATCAGTTAGGTGAGTAGAAGTTGATTCTTTGAGTGGATTGTGAATGTTCCAATCAGGGGAGGACTTGGTGTTGATTCTTTGAGTGGATTGTGAATGTTCCAATCAGGGGAGGACTTGGTGTTGTCATATTGTTGCGAAGAGGAGGTCTTCATACTAGTGTGTAGTTTGACGAAAAAGTTCATACTCCTACTTTGTCAGTGAGACAAGAGTGGGAGGTCCAGTCCAAGTATGAGTCACATGTGATGTAGGATGGCCTTAGCCAATGATTAGAATTGAAGCCTGAGTGAAATATGAAAGATCTAGAGTGGGGGTGAATAGAGCTTTTGATAATTTTAAAGTTAATTTAAAACTTAAATTGCAAGGAGGAGAGGGACACAAGGAGGAGACTCACAATTTAGAGTGGTTCCACCCTTTGAATCAAAGGATGTATGTTAGCTATGCAATTGTATCCAATTAGGATTTCACAAGTGATTAATTTTATTGCCTCTCAAGGAATTACAATAAAATACAATCACTTCACCTCAACATCTTCTTTACCAGGACGTGGAAGAGAATTCAAGGAGAGGATGATGATTCACCTCCACCACCTTGATGCAGCCTTCACCTCCTTGAGGAAGCATCAATTACCTTAGAGCAACCTTCACATCTTGAAGTATATCTGAGTAATATACCTTAGAGAGCCTCCGACACTTGGGAGAAGTCAAGGAGCACAATTACATCAACTTGAAGAAGTAGATTGGAAAACGGAAGATTACACCAATGTAGTACAATGCTTTAATCCTATATAAAGTGTTAGACCTCCTAACCACTTAGGATGGATGTTTCTAGATGGTGGATAGGAGATTGTAGATGTAGGAAACTATCTTAGAGCTCAAGGAAGAAGATGACAAGTGTAATTTAGCTTGTTTTCTCTCTAAAAGGATTGCTCAAGTGTAGCTTGTGTATCCTTGGTGTTCTAAACCTCTCATATTTATAGGAATGGTTTACAAGTGATTATGTACATTGTAGGGAGTGTCTAGAGTGCTCTTAGTGCTTAACTAGTTGTTAGGTAGAAAGTAGTTGGTTTGCAATGGCTAAAATGTTAGTTAAAAGTGAAGTTTCTAGAACCTTACTCGGTCGATAATTTTCTCGAAGTTATTTCTAACTGCTAGTTGTTATTTAAAATTCATTAGCTAACTGTCTATTCCCGGTCAACAACATATTCGATTGGATGTGTCTCAATCCACAAAGTATTCGACTGGGGATGAATCAGAGAAAGTGCATTATAAACATTTTCCCGGTGCACTGAATCTTTGACCGAGGGATGTCTCAATTGAAAATTTTCCCGAGCGAGAGATTTTTGGTTAACAATTTTGTCGACCGAAAAATCATGTAAATGGGTGTGTAAAATAGTGAAAAACCTATCCATTGATCTTTCTAATAAAGGATAATGAGTCTAGACTCTATGGGTGATCCTAAATCAGGATTTTAGATGGACAGGAAAAATCTAACACTTGATTTTACATCACTACTAGGCACTTGTACAATATATACTTGTACAAGCTATTACAATTTGCAAAAACATGTAAATGCAAGCATTTAAGCATGTTAACTTCATCTATCCATTTGGTGTGATCTCCTTGAACCCTAAAACACTTAAGTAGCAAGTTAGATCCACAATAATAAAATGTTTTTCATCATCAAAAATAGAGGACAAGCTAATGTCCAATTTAGCCAACAATCTCCCTCTTTCTGAAATGAAATACATTTCTAAAGTATAAGAAAAATATTATAAAGATGAGTTTCATATCTGAGAAGAACAAATCCTTGAGTGGAATAAGAATGTGTGCTAGTATGATTAGAGAGATATGGAACATGATTTCCATCATGTAAAATAATTTAGCATCAAATTTATTTTAGCTAAGAGAGTAAAGTCATAAAATTTTCGTGAAGCTCAAGGAAAAATATTCTGCTTTGTATTTTATTTCTTCCTCTTTGTCATCTAAAAAAATAGCCAAATATTTGAATTAAGATCACTCCCCCTGAATGGGATACTCCCCCTTAATATAATACCCATGTTTTAAAAATTTCTAGTGAAATCTGCAATTTTAAGATGCATGCTAGAAACTAAGTATAATCAAAAATTTTGAGAAAATATATCAAAGTAAACATGTTCTAGCGGAATACTGAGTAACTTCCATCTAATATATGAAAATTGATCCGAAGGTAGAGGTTTGGTAAAAATATCAAGTAATGGGTTCCTTTGTATCAACATGATGAAGAGAGATGTTATTATTGACAATATGATCTCTCAAAAAGTGAGGTATATTCTCAATGTGATTAGTATGGTTGTGTTGAATGGGATTATGAGCCAAATTTATTGCACTTGTATCATCACAGAAAATAGGCGTAGAAGAGAATACAAAACCATAATCATTCAATACTTGTTTCATATAAAGCACTTGAGCACAACATGATCCTACAGCCATGTATTCATCTTCAGTGGTAGATAAAGAAACTGTGTTTTGTTTCTTACTAAACTAAGAAACTAGAGCTCTTGCTAGCAAGAAACAACCACCACTTGTTCTCCTTTGATCAAGATGAAACCTAGCATAATTTATATAGGTATAAGCTTTCAAATCCAACGATTGACCCTTCAGATACCATAATCCAAAATTTATAGTGCCAACAAGATATCTCAAAATTCTTTTGATGGCTTGAAATGAGAATGCATAGCATTTGGTTGAAATCTATCACAAAGTCTAACGAGAAATATAATATCCGGTCCAAATGTGGTCAAGTATAGCAGGCTACCAAACATGGCTATGTATAAGGAATCATCAACGGGTTTGCCATCGTTATCCTTGTCAATTATAGTGGAAGTAGCCATACGAGTGGTAGAATGTTTTTAATTATCCATGTTAAAACTTTTTAAGAGTTCCTTAGTATATTTCTCTTGGCTTAAGAAAATTCCAGCGAGCGTTTTTTTTTTTTTTAAAACCAAGGAAAATGTCAATTCACCCATAAGACTCATTTCAAATTCCTTCTCCATGAGGTAACTGAATTGAGTACATAAGGAATCATTTGAAGCACCAGATATAATGTAATTAACATATATTTGAATGACTAAAAAATCTAATTAATATGATTTAAAAAATAGTGTGGAATCTGACTTTCTGATAGAGAAACCATTATTAAAAAGATAGTTCTTAAGTGTTTCATACCAATTTTAGGGTTCTTATTTTAGATCATAAAGAGCTTTATTAAGTTTATAGATGTGATCAAGCTTTTTTAGAATTTTAGAACTATGTGGTTGGGCAACATAAACTGCTTTTTCTATAATTTCATTTAAGAAAACACTTTTTACATCCAAATGGAAAAGTTTGATTTCTTTATGGGTAGCTATAGTTAATAACATACGAACAGACTCAAGTCTATCTACAGGAGCATAAGTCTCATCAAAATATATCCCTTCTTGTTAATTGTACCCTTGAATAGTAAGACTATACAGTGTTCTCATATGTATCGTATCAGATCATGGGTCCTCTTGAATAGTAGGTTCTTGGTCAGCTTATTGAGGATATGGGCACCAAGCTGAAGTTCAACACAACTTTTCATCACCAGATAGATGGAAAATCTAAAGGAATGATATAGACACCAGCATATATGCTCATATCATGTGTTTTTTAGGTTTTAGGTGGTGAAGAAGCAAAATTTAGTTTGATCAAGTTCACGTACAATCACAATTACCAATCAAGCTTAGGGATGACACATGGGGCACTTTATGAAAGAAGGCATATATATATTATATGTTGGTATGAGAAAGGTGAGATGCAATTTTTGGGACCTATTATACTTATGAAGATGTCTAGAAAGATCAAAGGAATGAAAAAGTAGATAAAATATGCACAAGAAATGAATAAGAGATATGTAGAAAATAAGAATATACTTCTAGAGTTAGAAGTGGTGGTGGTTTTCTTTTTCGGTATCACATTGGAAGGGTGTTTCATGTTTTGGAAGAATGGTAAGCTAATTCTCAAACATTTTGGAACTTAGACTGTAGCGGTAAATTTTAGAAAAGGGGCATACTAATTAGGGTTACTAGAAGTGTTGTAAGTAGATACATAATGTATCCCTTACGTTCAATAATGAGGAAGCATCATGCTGAAATAAGGCATGTATTACAAATAGCTTATGTATGAATAATGGAAGACACCACCAACAAATATGACTAGTTTAGATCATGGATAACAAGATCATAATTTGAGAAGGAGGGACAAAAAATATTGATTGTTGTCAAGGAACCATGAACTTTAGGAAGACATGAGGGGAATAGAGGATGAATCATAAATTTTTCTAAGTTACAAGGATGAAATATTTAAGGGAGGGAGGATTTGTAGAAACCAAATCCTAGATATATCCTAATGTTAGTATAAAATTCTTCATTATTGTCTCATTGCCTTCTCATTTGAATCCATCTAGAAAGTGTGTCGACATTTAAGTAACATGAAACTCTAAAGATAGATGCACTCACTTAATTGAGATTAGTTGAAGATAAATGTATGATAGGGGAACTATTATTGGTGTACTTGTTTGAATAAGTTTATATATGAGTGTAGATGATAGGTTCAATTCAGAAAGTAAGGATGATAAAAGTTATTTATATAGTTTTAATGGTAAACATAAGAGAAAATTGATATGAAATACATTGAAATATTGTTTTAAGTGAAAAAGATGATAACTCAGTTTTCATAGAAGATAATACACATTGAAGGAATCAAAACAAGGTTATGTATGTCAAAATTCCATACGAAAACACTTAAAAGTCATTATTTTTGGTCTTGGGATGATAGTTTACATACTATTGGACAAGTTGGACCAATCTTTGGGGTCATAGTGGCATCAATGAAGTGTTCGATTCATTTGGCCAAAGTCAACAAACACATAAGATAGGTTGACTACTTGACAAGTTAGACCACTTGTTAGGGTGCCTTTTTTCTTGAATTCTTTAAAGAGAAATGTGGCCTCATTGGGCTATGTAAGTGTGGCATACACAACATCATTCACTAAGCGAAAGTGATTCTTAACAGCGGAATTACTGAAAATCACTAAAAATTTAAAACTTTTTACAAAGAGATCCAAACATAGGAAAACTCTTTCAAAAAGAACCAAAGTAATTTAATTACATTCTGGTTCACAAGTACATGTCTTGTACCATCTCTTCTCGAGGATCACATACATTAACTGCCTTGTTAGAATTGTACATATGCAGCATAAGAACCTCGAGGCATCAAGCCAAAATCTCAGATCAATTTATTAAACTAACTGACTACTAACTCTGAGGACCCGAGAGTACAGAGACGACACATAGGACTCTCTATACAAAACATGACAACCAGTGTCTCCACCTGAGATATCACTATTGTCCATGTTGTTGCTGCTACTTGATGAATGCATATTCATCTCTTATTTTTGCTTCATTTAGAATAATTAATTAGGACTTTTTTGTTAATTTTAGCTAATTCAAAAATAAATAGCACTTTCATCTTGTTGATATACTTTTCCTGAATTCTTATGATATTTTTCTTAATTTTCAGGAATTATCTAAGTAATTAAATCGAGAAAATAAAAGATGAAGATATGAGGCTTTTCAAATATTCCCACAGTGCCTGAGATACTTGTCACCAAAATAGCTATATCTTTTGTGTTTAAAGGCATAATTTCAAGATAAAGTATGGAATGAAAAGAGAGTTTTATTGGATACAAAAAAGACATATTTTGCGGTAATTTTGGTGTTTATTTGGCTGCACAATTAACCAATGAAAGTAGCCTTACGTTTTCACGCGGAGTCTGATTTCAGTATATACTTGTCACTAACATTGGTATAAATCCCACATCACAAGGCAGAATTTATTTTGCAAGTATGTGCTGGAAAGATAATTCAATTATCTACAGGAAAAATATATTTTTGAACCGCTTCCAAATTTTTTACTGGCCCAAAAATATATTCTAAATCTCTGTTTAGGGAAATTACCGCAGAAAAAATGTAAAGCAAGCAAGTGTTTCCTCTATTGATTAGATCCAGAAAGTTAGCAGCCGCCGCTGGCCATTTATTTTGCTCTAAACCTAATGTATACCCCCTCCTTCTCTTTTAAAAGGAGGGGCACTTCCTCCTCATTGAGGCATCTCTTTTTCACCGGAATTCTGAGCCTCTTATTTCTTGTATTCTTCTTCTAGTTCTACAATAAAGTAAATTTTCTTGAAGTATTGTTCTTTTTTTTTTTCTTGGTGCTTTCATATCGCTTTAGTTCTAGATCTTCTTTTCTCCGTTCTTTAGTTTTGGAGCAAGGAATTAAGAACTTAGCCGTTTTATTGTCTCTAGCATAAGGATTAACTTCCTAATTTTGGGCTAGACTATGGCCAAAGTACTTTCTTCCTCCGTCTCCCCCTTCTTCTCAATCATGAGCGAGTAGTTCCATATCAAAGCAAGGGGAATAGCCCCTTAGCAATGGTTTGATTGAATCGGATTTAATTGACTTCTATAGATGACGATTGGTTTATTAATCGATGATCTAGTGAAGTAATTACTCGCTTAGATATATATGTTAACTCAGATGGAAATGACCATGGAAATTCGGGTCTAGAACGATTAAACTAATTCACATAGAGATTTTGATGTGACCATGGATTTATCTCTTTTCAGATGATGAACTATGAAACATGAGCACCAGGACCAATGGGTTCATGTGGAGTTCATCTTTTGTGGGTTTTTGTGATTCACATGTCGTCGCGTATTTGTCGATTAATTGTTAATTTGTTTTCTATTCATGGATAAGGTGGTGAAAACCCCTAAAGCCTCAATTCTCTTCTTTTGATTTCAATCACTGACTATCTTGTTTGCCTTAGTTTTTAGTCTTTTCAATCACAGTAGTTTCTTGTGCTAACAACAATCTTTGTTTACCTTTTTGTAGGGAAAATAAAAATTCTTGTTTAGTTCTTCTTTAATTTCAGCAATTTCCTTCCTTAGTGTAACCATTCATCACCCAAACCGATTTTATTTTCTATTCCAAATCTAAAAATACCAAAAATAGATAAAAAAAGTTCTTCAAACAATTGGGTTTTTAAGAAACAATCTTTAAAAGTTGTCCTTTGGGATTCGACCCTTTATATACTAGCCTTAACTGAAAAGTTAAAAGGTTTAAACTCTAGGATTAACAATATTAGTGATTGGTGTATTAAGCGACGCATATCAATTTGGCGCCGTTGTCGGGGACAATGGATTATTTTCTCAAACCCCCAAAAATATTTTGAAAAACTTTTTTTATGCCTTCCGAGTGACATTCCAGAAGTGCTACTCCTCTTTCTGCCAAGTTTCCATTCCGACAGTCCATTTTTCTGCACACGATTAACTGCTTCATTTGTGCATGTGACACCCGAACGTCAATTTTCAACCATTTTATTCGGAAATAGAAAGGACTTTTCATCATTTAAACCATCAAAATATAGCAAGAATGAATGAAGAGGAAGTTTCCCGTAGGATCGACCAAGCTCTCGTAGCTCAAAGAGAGCTTATCCAAGCCAAACAAGTGGAAAGAGAAACCACTTTGCAAGCAGCCTTTAGGGCTAAACAAGAAACCATAGAAGTCGATAGGAGGGAAGACGAAAGGAAAAAACAATTAAAGGACTTTTCTGTTCACAAAGCTGCCTATGCGCAACATCCGGTCATACCCCCTGACATTATTGCTCCACAATTTGAGATCTAAACACAATGGATCACCATGATGCAAGCCAACCCCTTCTCAGGCAATAATGGGGAAACTTGCCAAGATCATCTTCAAAGGTTGATTGACCTTTTCTCTTTGAACAAACTTCTGGGTGTCTCTGATGATGCCATTCGTCTTAGGTTGTTCAAGTATTCCCTCTCCGGCCAAGCTAGTAGCTGGTACAACACTATGGAGAGCAAAGAACATGTCACAACTTGGGAAGTTATGCAAAGCAAGTTTCTTGAGAAATTTTACCCCCCTTCCCTCACCTATGAACTTAGGGGCCAAATTACTCACTTTTCTATGTCCCCAAGAGAGTCTTTAGGAGAAGCCTGGAAGATGTTCAAAGACTTACTTAGGAAGTGCCCCCACCATGATATCTCTCAAGCCCAAGTCATGGAGATCTTCTACTGTGGTGTTGATGATGATACCAAATTCTTTCTCGATTCCTCATCTGGAGGAAATTTCATGCATCACAGTTTGACTAGCGCATGGGAAGTAGTCAAATGGGCTTCCAAAACAAGGGCTAGAAGAGGAATTGGTGGAATCCTTAAGGTAGCCAAGGCAGAAGTTAATAATGATATCCAAAGCATAGAAGAAAGCCTCCAAATTAATTGCCTTAAAACAAGATCGGTTAGAGTCATCCTTGGTCACCCTTAGAGAGTCACCCCAACAACTAAAAGTCGTGGATTCTCTTTGTGGTATTTTCCAAGGATACGACCATACCACCCTCCACTATCAATATCTCTACAACATGCCCATGCAACCTGAAATAGGACAACAACCAGAAGACCCCAATTCAATCCATAACATACCACGACAAGGTTACTACAATCCCAACCAAACTAGAAACCACCCTGGTTTTCAATATGGGAACCCTTCAGGTGCCGAGAAGTCTAGCCAACTCCAAACCCAACAAAGGCCTCCCTACCCTCAAGGTAACAATCGACCACCACGTGGATTCTCATACAATAATCAAAGGAACTTTGCAAACCAAGGAAATTATCGAGGAAATCATCTAACCCGACCACCATATCAAGGACAACAATTTCAAAATTTAAACCTTCCCCCTAAAAACCTCAATCAACCACCTCCTCAACCAAATGTCCCTACCACCACCCCTACATATGATGAAAGGATAGCTGCCTTGGAGAAAATCATCGTTGCTCAACAAGCTCATCAAAAGGTGACGGATGCCCAACTAGCTCGTCTGTTTGCCCAACAAAAACCTCCTACCGGGACTTTTGCAGGGCAACCTGAAAACAACCCCAAACATCATGAACAACTCAAGGTTGTCACTACTCGTTCGGGAAAAGTGCACGCCCTTCCCCCTCCAGAAAAATCTTCAGACTCACCTCTAGAATTCGAGGATGAGGACATGGTAGTTGTCAAACCTGAAGCTACACCCAAACCATCTGTCCCTGAAACCCCTCAAGTAGAATATGAAGAACCAATCTACAAACCTCGACCTCCCTATCAAGCCTGCCTCAAACAAACAAGACTTGATGCCCGCTTCATGAAATTTAGGGATGCTATGAAAAAATACATGTTGACATTCCCTTCCTTGATGCTTTGGCAGACATGCCCGCCTGGTCCAAGTATATGAAATCCCTCTTGACTAGGAAGTATGTTACTAAAGAATATGAGACTGTTAAACTTGCTAGGACCACATCAGACATTATCCTATGTAAGATACCTAAAAAATAGAAGGATCCAGGTTCTTTTGGAATAGGATGCTACTTGGGTGACAATGGTTGTAGAAAAGGCCTAGCAGATTTAGGAGCCAGTATATCCATCATGCCATTTAGTCTTTGCAAAAGACTAGGATTCAATGACATGTTACCCACAGCCATGACCATCCAACTGGCAGACTCATCCACAACTAAACCCATGGGAATCATAGAAGACATTCCGGTTAAAGTTGGAAATGATGCATACGTCCCTTGTGATTTTGTGATCATGGATATCAAGGAAGATTTACGCTACCCTCTAATTTTTGGACGTCCCTTCTTAGCTACTGCTCGTTCCTTAATTGATGTTGAGGCTGGTACTATATTGTTAAGGCTAGGGAAGCAAACACTAGAGTTTAGGGTGTTTGAAAGCATGAGGGGACCTAGTCTTGATGAATAAGTTTACCTCCTAGATTGCATTGATGAATTTTCCCAACTAAGGCAAGAATGGGAATTAGTTGATGACCCCCTACGCACCTCCCTCACTATCCCCTCCGAATGTGATTTTGACAATGAACCATCAAATCAACTCAAGATTCATTTGGATAACTTTGAGGAAATTGCATGTGCTGAGATTGAGGAACTTAAAATGATCTCCACCATAGAAAAACCTGCACCACCAAAGCCCCAGAATTGAAGACTCTCCCCATAGGTCTGAAATATGTTTTTCTTAATGAGCTAGAACTATGCCCTGTCATCATAAACTCTTCCCTTTCCCTCAAACAAGAAACCAAACTTATGGGTGAACTTAGGAAAAAAAGAGCTACCTTGGGGTACAAAATGATAGACTTAGTTGGAATAGATCAATCCATCTGCATACATAAAATCCCTATGATAGAAGACCACAAACCTTCTCGTGATCCACAACAAAAACTCAACCCAAATATGAAGGAAGTAGTCTGTCTAGAGGTGATCAAACTTTTAACTGCAGGAATCATCTATCCCATCTCTGACTCCCCATGGGTCAGCCCAGTTCAAGTTGTTCCCAAAAAGGGAGGGACTACTGTCATTCGTAATAAGAAGAATGAACTCATTCCCACTCGCACAGTCACAGGATGGAGAATGTGCATTGACTATAGGAACCTCAACAAAGCAACTAGGAAAGATCACTTCCCCCTTCCCTTCCTAGATCAAGTTCTTGAATGTTTAGCCCATCAACAATACTTTTGTTATCTAGATGGCTACTCAAGTTTTTATCAGATTCCCATTCATCCTGAAGATCAAGAGAAAACCACTTTCATATGGCCCTTTGGTACATATGCCTTTAGACGAATGCCCTTTGGTCTATGAAATGCACCGGCCACCTTTCAGAGATGTATGTCTGCTATTTTTTCAGGGTTAACTTAAAATGTAATGGAAGTGTTCATGGACGATTTATCCATCTATGGAGATAGTTTTGATTCCTACCTTCAAAACCTCTCCCTTGTCCTTGATAGATGTATTGAATCACACTTAGTCCTTAATTGGGAGAAGTGTCACTTCATGGTCAAGGAGGGTATTGTTCTAGGCCATAAGGTGAGAAACCAGGGCATTGAAGTAGACCAAGCTAAGATTGAGGTCATCACCAAGCTGCCTCCCCCAACCTCAGTCAAAGACATCCGAGCCTTCCTAGGACATGCTGGTTTCTATCGGCGTTTCATTCGTGACTTCTCTAAAATCACCAAACCTCTCACCAACCTCCTTCAAAAGGAGGTTTCTTTTAATTTCGACAAAGCTTGCATGGACAACTTTCTATGCTTGAAGGATGCTCTCACCACCACTCCTATCATTTGTGCTCCTGACAGGGCCTTACCCTTTGAAATCATGTGCAATTCTAGTGATTTTGTTGTGAGTGCCATTTTAGTACAAAGAATTGACAAGAAACACCATGTCATTTATTATGCATCCAAGACCTTAGATGAGGCTCAGTGAAATTACACAATCATCGAGAAAGAAATGCTAGCCATTGTCTATGCATTCGATAAATTTCTCTCATATCTTGTTGGTTCAAAGGTTGTTGTTTACACTGATCTTGCAGCTATTTGCTACCTCATGACCAAAAAAGATGCCAAGCCTAGACTCATAAGATGGATTTTGTTATTGCAGGAATTTGATCTAGAAATCCTAGACAAAAAGGTATCTGAAAATTTCATGGATGACCACCTCAGTAGACTTAGCTATAATCCCATTGATGAAAAACCCATAAATGAATCTTTACCTGATGACCAATTTCTCAAGGTAGAGTCTCAATTCCCATGGTTTGCTGATTTTGTGAACTATTTAGCTGCAGGTGTATTGCACCCCGAGTATACGAGACACTCTAAAGCTAAATTTTTACATGATGTCAAAAATTATTATTGGGATGAACCTTATCTGTTTCGACTTTGTACTGATGGTTTATATCGTCGTTGTGTATCCCACGAAGAAAGCATCACCATTTTGGAACAATGTCACTCTGGCCCCTATGGTGGTCACATGAGTTCCCAAAAAACAGCTAGAAAAGTCCTACAATGTGGATTCTTTTGGCCCACCATCTTCAAAGACTCATATGATTATGTGCTCTGATGTGACCAATGTCAAAGGACGGGTAATATCTCTAAGCGTAACCAAATGCCTCTCACCTCTTGGCAGGAATTAGAGATTTTTTATGTTTGGGGAATCGACTTTATGGGCCCATTTCCTTCTTCTTATGGGTTTGCTTACATTTTAGTCGCAGTCGATTACGTGTCAAAGTGGGTTGAAGCCATACCTACTAAAACATGTGACTCTAAACATGTTAAGAAACTCTTTAAAGATGTCATTTGTCCTAGATTTGGAGTCCCTCGCACCGTCATTTCTGACGGGGGATCCCATTTTTTGGAGAAAAGTTTTGAGGCTCTTTTGAAAAAATATGGGGTTTATCACAAAGTCGCCACTCCTTACCATCCTCAGACCAGTGGGTAGGTAGAAGTATCCCACAGAAAAATCAAATCCATTTTAGAAAAAATTGTTGGATGAACTAGCAAAGATTGGGCGTTAAAAATCAATGATGATCTGTGGGCATATCGTACTTCCTACAAAACACCCATTGGTACCACCCCCTTCGGATTGATCTATGGTAAGTCATGTCACTTACTAATAGAACTAGAGCACAAATCCAGTTGGGCCATCAAAAGTATAAATTTTGACCTTTCTATGGCTGGAGAGAAACATTTTCTCCAAATGAATGAGCTTGATGAACTTAGGATGAGTGCCTATGAAAACACAAGAATCTACAAGGACCAAAGCAAAATGTGGCATGATGGTCACATCAAGCGCAAAGACATTAGAGAAGGGGATCATGTTTTAGTTTTTAATACAAGATTATGACTTTTTCCTGGAAAACTCAAGTCGAGATGGTATGGCCCCTACATTGTCAAGTGTGCTTATCCACATGGTACTTTTCTTCTCTGGGATAAAGTTTTGGGTGAGTTTAAGGTTAATGGGCACCAAATTGAAAGATACATCACCACTAAAGAACTTGTTGCTTTAGATTCAAACAACTGTTCATCTTTGAAAGACCTGAACCTATCCGACCCGACAACTTCTCCAGAATCCCAATAGACTGATCCATCTCTTATCAGGCCATGACGT
Organism: Alisma plantago-aquatica; assembly: GCA_963693085.1. Taxonomy (NCBI): domain Eukaryota; kingdom Viridiplantae; phylum Streptophyta; class Magnoliopsida; order Alismatales; family Alismataceae; genus Alisma; species Alisma plantago-aquatica. The sequence goes on along the minus strand of OY856413.1, from coordinate 368,879,224 downwards.
AAAACTTGGTGCTTTTTGGGAGGCAACCCAAATAATTTTTGCAATTTTTTCCCTTCTTTTCTAACATCATCACCCTTGTTATTTTTTTTGTGTTCTTCTCTTTTGGGGAGTTGTTGTCATCGTCCTTCATCCTCCACCACAGTGATTCTTTTCCCCCATCTCGGATTATGATTTTTCTCAGGACGAGCAAAGTCTTAAGTTCGGGGTGGGGATGGGTGGTACGTTTCCACCCCTTTTTCTTTCCCTTTTCATATCTTTTCTTTGTTTTACATATTGCATGTAGTTATTTTTTTCTTTCTTTCTTTTCATAGTACAATTGGCCCATATCTAGTTGGCCTTGATATGATCATTTGTCAAAATACTCCCCTTAATGATGTAACTGCCTTGCAACTAAAATTTTGAAACTTTCATCACTAGAAATCCTCCTATCATTTAGGACCTCAAATAATAATCACTCCTTGGAAAAGATGGCAAGCCATTGAGAACTGATAGGATTCAAGAGTGATGCTTTCTTATCTTGTACAACTTGTATAAATTTTCTTAATTTTTCGCATGATTCGGTAATAGTTGAAGCAATGCATGGTACTCTAAAAAAAGATGAAAAAAAAGTTGCACAAGAACAACCTCTTCTACTCTTCTTCCACCACTTCCAAATCTTTCCATTCGTCAAAAAGAAAAAAGCCAATAGTTCCCAAAATGCTAAGTTTGGGGTGGCACCCCTTCCCCCTATTCTGCTTGTTCCATAGCCACGCAATTGGGTGTATCACCAAAAATCAAAGAAAAAAATGTGGTCAATGTAACTGCATGTTCACTAAATAAAAAGGTCTCGAGTCGAATAGAGGAGAGATCGTCCTTCTTCCATACCTCCTTCACTCCAATTTTCTACCCAGGGAAAAACTACAAAAACACCAACCATCCAAAATCAGCCCTGTTCTTGTGTAAAACTTAAAAAAACTTAGAGTACCAAATGCAAAGGTGAAATGAAAATCTATTTTACTGCAGGTCTTGAATAAATGCAAGTTTGTGAAGTAGGAAATATAAAAGTCACTTTTCGTGAATTCAGGAAGTCAGGGGCGCTTGGCCATATTTTGGTAGAAGGAATCAATTGGTTGTTAGGAGAGTGAGGATGATAGGTTGAGAGTATGTCTTGAAAGTATTTCTTGATTTTAATGTTTCTTGGGACGAGCAAAGTTTAAGTTTGGGGTATTTTGATGAATGCATATTCATCTCTTATTTTTGCTTCATTTAGAATAATTAATTAGGACTTTTTTGTTAATTTTAGTTAATTCAAAAATAAATAGCACTTTTATCTTGTTGATATACTTTTCCTAAATTATTATGGTATTTTTCTTAATTTTCAGGAATTATCTAAGTAATTAAATCGAGAAAATAAAAGATGAAGATATGAGGCTTTTCAAATATTCCCGTAGTGCCTAAGATACTTGTCACAAAAATAGTTATATCTTTTGTGTTTAAAGGTGGAATTTCAAGATAAAGTATGAAATGAAAAAAGAATTTTATTGGCTACAAAAAAGACATATTTTGCGGCAATTTTGGTGTTTATTTGGCTGCATAATTAACCAGTGAAAGTAGCCTTACGTTTTCCAGTGGAGTCTGATTTCAGTATATACCTTTCACCAAAATTGGTATAACACCCATATCCCAAGGCGGCATTTATTGTACAAGTATGCGTTGAAAATATAATTCAAGTATCTATAGGAAAAATATATTTTCGGACCGCTTACAAATTTTTTACTGGCCCAAAAATACGCTCGAAATCGCTGTTACGGGAAATTACTGCAGAAAGAATGTAAAGCAAGCAATTGTTTCCTCTATTGATTAGATCCAGAAAGTTAGCAGCCGCCGCCGGCCATTTCTTTTGCCCTAAACCTAATATATACCCCCCCCTCCTTCTCCTATAAAAGGTGGGGCACTTCCCCCTCATTGGGGCATCTCTTTTTCACCGGAATTCTGAGCATCTTATTTCCTGTATTCTTCTTCTAGCTCTGCAATAAAGTAAATTTTCTTAAAGCATTGTTCTTTCTTATTTTGTTTTTGGTGCTTTCATTCTGCTTTAGTTCTAGATCTTCTTTTCTCCGTTCTTTAGTTCTGGAGCAAGGAATTAACAACCTGGCCGTTTTATTGTCTCTAGCATAAGGATTAACTTCCTAATTTTGGGCTAGACTATGGCCAAAGTACTTTTGAAATACCCCGTGCGATCAAAACGTTATTAACGATGTGGAAGTGATTAATTAGCAGCAGAATTACAGAAAATCACTAAAAATTAAAACTTTTTGTAAAAAGATCCACAACTATAAAACTCTTTCATAAAGAAACAAGTAAGTTATTTACAAGTTGATTCATCAGTACATCTCTGTATTATCTCATATTGAGAGTCATAACACTAACTGCCCTATTAAACTGTACATGAGCAGTATACAAAAATCTCGAGGCATTAAGCCAAAAATCTCAGATCTATATTAAACCATCTACTGACTCCTAGGACCTGAGAGTACAGAGACGACACATAGGACTCTCTATACACAAGACCTAACAGACAGTGTCTCCACCTGAAGATCACTGATGTCCTTGTTGTTGTTGTTGTTGTTGCTGCTGCTCACCCACTGGTGGATTTCTTATTCCTCAACGTCTACCTAAAAAGTTGAATCTCACGGGGGTGAGACAATTGAATATTGTCCCAGCGAGAGTTATAACTCTTCGCTAAAAGCATTGTTATTGCAAATAATAGAATGATACTGAGTAGTAGGATTATAACTATTCAACAACATGTAATTCATTAAATAACTAAATAAAGTAGTATGCTTTATGAAATCATTTCAATTACAACTGGATTGAATAGAAAGTCATTTAATCCATAAGGAATATGAAGAACATGTATATTATTTATCTGACTAGGACTTAATAAACAATGTATCATCAATCATTGTTTCTCGTAGTTCAACCTAAGCAATTATGCTACACGGCTGATTACATTTTACAAACATACGTATGTCCTGAGGAGATGAGGTATACCACTCATACTCCAACTGACCATTGCGAAATCAAAATCGGTACAATACATAGGTCATCAGAAGAGTCGGATTTCTATGACCTCATCCTCCTCAGTCAGTGTGAGGAAAAACATGCAAGACATCTCGTGTCTCTGCCATAATAGCTTTCTAGGGTATTCTGGAAACTTTGCTATTAGAGTTACAGTGGCATGTTGTACTCTCTTTGCAATTGAGGGATTTCTTGTTTATCTCACATCGATGCGACATTAACAACATCATCGGGAGATTAGTGATACATCATCCCGGCATATACAAATAATGAAGGATTGAGAGATTAAATTTTCATCTCACATCAATTCCCCCATTAGGATGTAAGGATATTCGCGTCCATGACCCCCACATACTCAAAAGTATGCTCTCCAGGAGTTCCCTTAGGAAAACCTATTTCACCATCATCTAGCTTCTGACGATGATGGATCTATGGTCAGGGCTCTACATGATATCATTATACTTGATTATTTAAGTACATTATGGCATTCTTTTAGCACCAGGCATGTTTTCAAACATAAACCATTAAAACAATTGCTATAAAGAAAGATTCTTATTTGTATTAAGTTTATTTCACATCTTGTTAACATTGGGATCTCGATCCCTAATCATCTCACCATTATGATTCAACAATATGGGTGTTCAAACCATTAAATCATCAAAACACTTGTTACCAAGTAACACATTTCCATCAAGTCATTTGATAGTATAAACACGATAGTAGCAATGCAGATATTTCACATGGCTCATATAACCCATCAATCACTTTTGTTACCTCTCACTAGGCAACATAGTATATCATTGCTTTCAAAACTTACAAAGTCCTTTCAATGAATATGGCACCATAGCTCTTACCTGGATATGCTCACTATTTCATAAAAACCATGCATGATTAATACAAATGATAACAGGCATATCTATTTCAGATCCGCATAATGCAAAACATTAATAACATCACTATTTAAGGGTTGCACCATTATGCCCTTACTAGGGTTTGGGTTTCCCTTTTTAATTCAATTAGGATTAACCAACCCCCTTAGCTCAATAGGAATAGTGATTCCTCATTTCATTATTTAATCATAGAGCTTCATGCTATAAAGCATAACCCAGAATTAGGGTTTCACACTTTAATTTACCTTATTTAGAATTAGGGTTTATTATACACATTGCATCACCCTTGATTAAGGTTCATATTCATCATAACCTGAATTAGGGTTTACTATTCACATTACTTCACCCTAGGTTAGGGTTTATCATGTCATCATTATGAATTAAAATTACATCATCATCATGCATTAGGAATACTTCCATTATTACCCTCAATTTAGGGTTAAGATTCATTGGCAATCATATATAATTAGGGTTTTCATGATCTCACTATGAAGGATCATACCCTAATTAGATATTCATTCATATAGGAAGTACATTACTTGATTAATCATTCATAAAAGGAGTCTTCTCTTTCTCATCCTTTATAGGATGATGTTTACTTCAGCCTTGATTAGGTTAAGTAACTCAATCATGAAAGAGAATTGACTTCATGGTTTATATCATTACCAGTGTAATCATTAGAGCTTAATTACTTCATGGGTTTCAAAAACACAACCTCTTTAAGGTACAAGTACCATGATCACCTTTAATTACATCATGTATTCATTAACTAATCACTTTGTCCCTTAACCACTTTAAATACTCAAGGGGGTTTAGGTTAATCAACCACCAAACGATGTTGGCCATTAAGGCCCCAAACGATCTTGACTAACTTAGACCTCAAACGGTCTTGCATACTTAACCTCCAAACGGTCTAAGACCGTTTGGACCTTCATGTGGTCTTGGTCTACCCTTGAGACCGTTTGGTAAAGTAGCACACTCAAGACCATTTGCTAAAGTGGGAGGTGAAGACCGTTTGCCCAAGTTTGACTTTTGAAACTGCATGGACACAATCGGTTTTGAAACCGCATGAACCCTAAATGGTTTGGGATCGTTTGGTCCCAAATGGTCTTGAGACTGTTTGGTCCCAAATGGTCTTGAGACCATTTGGACTCAAATGGTCTTGAGACCGTTTGGTCCAAACCCCCTCAAAATTGCATGGAGCAAGTATGGTCTCAACAAGTCAAATTGATATAGGGTTTCCATTGTTGGTTCCTTCAACAGTTGTATATATGTATTCAATCATCAATTAGACCTATCACCATCATTCAATTGAATTAATTAGGTCAACCTTCAACTGATTTGACCGTCAATTGACCCTCAATTAGAGCTTGAATCAATTGGATTAGGGTTTGGAATCGATGACCCTTCAACATAATTCAATGTGAGTCTAATTGATTTGAACCCATTGAACCATCATCCAATTAGTCATGTCCTGACCCCAAACTATCTTGGGATCGTTTGGGTAACCTCCAAATGGTCTTGAGACCGTTTGCCCAAGTCAACACCAAAAAAAAAAAACAAGTCAACCAATTAGGGTTTAGTCCATTGGATTGATCACCATAATAACAATTAATTGTACTTCAACTTAGAACCTTTGGATCTTCAATTGGTCAACTATACTTAACCCTAGACCTCCAAACGGTCTTGGGTGATCACCAAATGGTCTTGAGACCATTTGGGTGATCCCCAAATGGTTTTGAAACCGTTTGGGTCACTCAACCCAAACTTCAACCTTGTTCAATTATCAAATCAGCAATTAACCCGATTAGGGTTTTGATGATTGTTGGACCTTTAATTGGTTAACCACATGGAGTTAATTGATCATTATTGATAGGTGATTATCCTACATTATTATCAACAGACCTCCAAATGGTCAACGCTTGGTCAACGCAACCAAACGGTCTTGGACCGTTTGCTTCTATGTGGTTTAGATGAAACTGTTTACAATCAAACGGTTTGAAACCATTTGCTCCCAAACGGTTTGGGAAACTGTTTGAGCACAAAGGCAAATCGCTTGGTAAAGTAATTTTCTTTGGATAATCATCAAAGTTAACATCATCATCTTATTCCTATGAGCAACCAAGAACTGTTGTTGTTCTTTACGGAAGTTATAGAAATTAACCAAAAGAATACCAAAGAAGAAAATAGCCAACGATTATTAGAGAGATTGATGCATTAGCAATTCTTAAGGGTTAGAGTTATAAAACCTGCCTCTAAAACTGATCCAGAGCTCCAAGGTCCGCAGCTTTAATGGTGGATTGAGCTTCAGCAATTTTCCAAGGTTGATTCTTCAATCTTTGGATGAACAAGGTGGCTAGAAAAGGAAATCGTGTGAAGAAAATCATGAATCTAACCTTGTTTTATGGTTTCCATCATGAATTCGAGGTAGAAGATGAACAAAGCTTAACAAGCTAGTTTGGTCATGCTTCGTATAGTCCAGAGCTCTTCCTTGATCGGCCAAAGCAAGTTTGAGAAGAAAAGAAACTAAGGAAACAATCCTTGGGTGTTTGGAAAAGGATACCTATATATGTATATGGATTTTCAAGGAAAATGGAAAAAGAGGATTATTTCCTTTTATCTCCCAAAATATCTACCAAGTCCTCCTACACTTCTTGGCTATGTGGCCACCTTCTATAACCTTGCAAAACTTCTCCATTATCCAAGAATAATGGAAAAGAAACTAAACACCTTAAAAAGTTATGTGTTAATATCCATCATTTAGTGGATATTGCTTTATATTATATTATTAGTGTGAGTAGATTCCACTCAAACAAGATATTTTTGGTGCCCAAGCATGGAACAAGCTTGTCCAAACTATTGCAAACACATCCTCCAACGTTTGGTTGAAGGGCTCCATAATTAATATATTTCCCTTTTCCATTAAGTTATATTAAAGAGCCATTTGTGCTTAAACCTTGTTTATTTTAATGTCATGATTCTCTCTCCTCCATTATAATTCACATGAGGTGCACTTCTCATTTTCTTTGCTCTACTTGATGCCAAGAAACATGAGATACCCTCTAGAGGTGATATCTTGCATATTGAACCCTAGGTTTTGGGTAATTTGCACATTACACCAAAACTGGGTTTTAATGCACAAGGATTGCTTTACAAGCTATATCTTGATGTCCAAGCTTGTGGAATCCATACCACCACATCATATACATTCTTATGATGTATCAGCATCATGGGAACATCTTATCATATACAAATTGCAAGTTAACCCCTCAACTTGGGTAATTTGCACTTTAGTCCAAAAGTAACAAAAGCATGTTTCAACATTATTCAGAAAGGACTAAAATTGAAATATAAGTTCCTCAAAAGCACTAATTACATTCCAAAAGATAAGGGCAAGTATCTAATCAACTTTATTAGGCAAAACACCTAGGGTTAGTACATAACCCAGGTCAGGGATGTTACAAATTATCCACCCCTTACAAGGATTTCGTCCCCGAAATCGTCACCAAAACATATTAAGAGAAAAGAGTAGGGTATTTCCTCCTCATTTCTTCCTCTAGTTCCCATGTAGGTTCTTCAACTCCACGGTGATTCCAGAGGACTTTCACAAGACTTAAGTCTTTCTTTTTCAGCTTTTTAATTCTTCTATCAAGGATCAACATAGGTCCTTCTATATAAGATATATCATCATTCAATTCTACTTCCATAGGTTGCAGAACTGATTCTGTTTCAGGATGACATTTCCTTAACATGGAAATGTGGAACACAGGGTGTAACTTTTGCAACTCTGTTGGTAACTCTAGCTTATAAGCTACCTTTCCAATTCGTTTAATGATTGGATAAGGCCCCATAAACCTAGGAGCTAACTTTCCTTTCCTTCCAAATCTAAGAACTCCCTTCCAAGGTGAGACCTTGAGGTATACTATGTCTCCAACCTAGAATTCTAAAGGTCTACGACGCTTATCAACATAAGATTTCTGCCTATCGTGTGCAGTCTTTAATTGTTGTTGTATTATTTTAATCTTTTCAGTGGTCTGCTGCACAAGATCAGGACCTAAAAGTTGATATTCACTGGTTTCATACCAACATATAGGGGTGAGGCGCAGTTCTGATTTTCATCCTCCGTCCCAAACAAAGAAAGAACACGGATTTCATCCAAGGTGCCAGCACAAGATAGCGGAGATCTACAATGTCTTCCATACAAAGCTTCATAACGTGCCATAGCAATGCTATGTTGATAGTTATTGTTATAGGCAAACTCTATCAAACTTAGGTGCAAATCCCAACTTCCTATAAACTGGAGGACACATGCCCTAAGAAAGTCCTCTAAGGTTTGTATAGTCCTTTCTGACTGACCATAAGTCTGAGGATGAAAGGTTGTACTAAACCTTAACTGTGTGCCTAAGGCTTTATGAAGTCGCTCCCAAAAATGACTTGTAAACTGGGGACCTCTATCAGAAACAATGGTAACTGGGACCCCATGCAGCCGCACTATCTCATCTACATACAACTGTGCTAGCTTCTCAGCAGAATAGGTTGTTTTGACAGGTAAGAAATGTGTTTTCTTTGTCAACCTATCAACTATTACCCAGATGGAATCATGGCCTTTGGCTGTTCTGGGTAAACCTATCACAAAGTCCATGGTTACATGATCCCACTTCCATTGAGGTATAGGTAAAGGTTGCATTGTTCCTGTGGGCTTCTGGTGTTCTGCTTTAACTTGCTGACACACAGGGCACCGCATAACGAACTCAGCAACATCCTTCTTCAAACCAGGCCACCAATACATATCTTTCAACTTACGATACATCTTGGTGCTTCCTGGATGCATAGCATACATCGAAGAATGAGCTTCTTCCAGGACTAACTTTCTTAAGTTATCCACGTCAGGCACTATCATTCTACCATGATAACAGGCTACCTGATCATATGAGCCATGGAAACCTTCTTGTTTCTCACTACCATACTATGATCTAATCTGCTGAACTGTAGCATCAGCTTGTTGTGCCTCCTTAATCTGTTGTCTCAAGGTAGGTTTTATATGCATCTCAACTAGCAATCCAGATAACAACAATACTTTTAACTGTACATTGCCTTTTCTTAAAGAGATAAGCATATCTCTCCTAGATCACACCAAAGAATTCATTTGTTCTCTATCTAAGGCTAGTGTTGATGATTTCCTACTCAAAGCATCAGTAACTACATTGGCTTTCCCTGGATGGTAGTCAATTGTACAATCATAGTCCTTGATTAACTCCATCCAGCGGCGTTGCCTCATGTTAAGCTCATGCTAAGAAAAGATATACTTTAGGTTCTTATGGTCTGTGAAAATCTGGAATGTTTCTCCATAGAGGTAATGTCTCCAGATCTTCAAGGCATGAACTATAGCAGCTAGTTCTAGATCGTGTGTTGGATAATTTTCCTTGTGTTTCTTAAGCTGTCGAGAAGCAAAAGAAATCACTTTTTTATCCTGCATTAACACACATCCTAGTCCATTTTTAGAGGCATCACAGAAAACTATATATCATTTCCCTTGCTCAGGTAACACAAGCACAAATGCACTTGTCAACCTTTCCTTCAACAGCTAAAAATATTGTTGAACTTGTCACTCCAAGTAAAAGGAACATCCTTCCTGGTCAACTTAGTCAAGGGTAAAGCTATGGAACTAAATTTCTTAATGAACCTCCTGTAATAGCCTACCAACCCTAAGAAACTTTGAATCTCCGTCGAAGTCTTCGGCTGCTCCCATTGCAGGACAGATTCTACCTTTTTAGAGTCAACATGAATGCCTGAGGTAGATATTACGTGTCCAAGAAATGAAACTTATGGTAACCAGAACTCACACTTGCTAAACTTAGCATATAACTTATGCTCTCTTAGCAAAGTTAGAGCCTGACGAAGATGTTGAGCATCTCTACTGTAGATCAGGATGTCATCTATGAAGACAACAACACACTGACCAAGAAAAGGTCGGAAGATTCTATTCATGAGTTCCATAAATGCAGCCGGTGCATTAGTTAGTCCAAATGACATAACTGTGAACTAATAGTGACCATACCTTGTTCTAAAGGCAGACTTAGGTATGTCACCCTCCTTAATACGTAGTTGGTGATATCCTGACCTCAGATCTATCTTTGAGAAGACTGTTGCACCACACAACTGGTCAAAGAGATCATCAATCCTCGGCAAAGGATACTTATTCTTTATTTTTGCTTTATTTAACTATCTATAATCAATGCACAACCGCATTGACCCGTCTTTCTTTTTAAGAAAGAGGACCGGAGCACCCTAAGTCAAAGTACTCAGTCGGATGAAACCCTTCTCAAGCAACTCTTGCAGCTGCTTCTTGTATTTTGCCATCTCAGCAGGCGCCATTCTATATGGTGTTTGTGCTATTGGTTGCGTTCCCGGGATTAGATTAATCTCAAAATCAATTTCTCAGGGCAGAGGTACACCTGGAAGTTCTTCATGGAATACATCTTCAAATTCCCTGACTACAAGAACTTCAGCAGGATTAGAAGTCTCAATGGTGGTATCTACCACATGGGCCAAGAATGCATAACATCCTTGCCACATCAACTTCTCAGCAACCATAGTTGACACAAGGCAGGTCGGAAGAATCTTTCTATCTCCTTGAAAGATCCATGAGTCACTATCATCTGTGAACACAGCTTGCTTGGACTCACAATCCAAGACAACCTTATACCTTTCTAAGGTATCTATCCCAAGGATTACATCGAATCCATGCATCTCAAGTGGTATAAGATCCACTTGAATGTGATGTTCAGAAAAGGAGAGGATGCAGGGAGAACACATCTCCCATAAAATAGCAGATCCCATAAAAGGAGTTTCTAACTTCAAACTCTCTGCCCTATGACTAACCGTCATATTGCAGTCAAGAATCACCCTTCGAGTGATAAAGGAGTGTGTAGCACTCGTATCAATTAAAACAGATACGACGCAAGATGTAGACATATCTGAATAAAACAATTCCATCTGACATGCCACAACCTGAGGGTTGATCATTGCATCAGGTGGATTCATCATGTAGAATCTCTTCATTGCCTGTGGTTGATTCTGTGCTTGATGACTAGGTGTCGATGATCCAGCTTGGGGCGCTTGTCCACGTCCTCTAGCTCCTCCTGGAAACGGTCTCCTTTGAGATCCTTGTTGACTCTGTCTTTGGGGTTGAGTCACACTCGCCTCTCGGGCTCTACAATCCTTCATCAGATGTCCCACCTTTCCACATATATAATAGCTTCTGACCCCTTGTTGTGATCTGGTTGGTCCTGCAACTGACACAGATGTTGAGCTATGAGCTCCTTCTGGTGGTAGACTTTGTCCTCTACCCCTATTTGACATCCACTACGTCTGGGTACTGAATCTAGGTGGTGGTGTAGGCACAGAAAACCTTAGTCTCTTGAAACCTTTGGATGAGGACCCTTGAAATTGGGGGTACATCTTCTTGTTCTTGGTCTGTCGCTTCTCCATCACAGACCTCTCTATTATTTTGACAGACTCCACAAAGGTAGCAAACCTTTCACTATTCTCTAGTACAGACACAGGGGTGGTCAACTTAGCATTTAATCCTTTCTCAAAACACCTAATCCTTTCTTCATCTGTAGCTGCCATATGTGGACAGAACCGCAAAAGCTCCATGAACTTAGCCTCATATTCACTAATGTTCATCAGTCCTTGTCTTAATCTCTCAAACTGAGAGATTTTCTCATCCAGGAACATCTTTGGAAAGTATCTATTGACAAATTCTCGTCGAAATACTTCACATTCGATCTCCACACCAGGCCTTTTCCCCTCCTCTATGGTCCACCAGTGACCAGCACTCCCCTTGAGAAGATACACAACATGTCTAACCTTCTCAGCTTCAGCGATGTTCAGGATTCTAAAGGCCTTCTCTAGTTCAGTTAGCCACAAGTCAGCATCTGTTGGGTCAGCTGTTCCAGCATATTCTATGGCCCCAACCCGGCGTAGTCGTTCAAACGTCTTGTTGGCTCCTTGTCCTTCTGGATGGGTAGGTGCCCTAGGTACATGTATAGGCATCCTATCAGTCATGTGTGTCATGGCAGTCATGAACTACCCGAACATGGCTTGGAAGGCTGGGTTCCCTATGTCAGTTGGTTTGAACTGAGGTGGTTCAGGTACAGGTTCCTCCCTTTGTTGGTTTCTTGCACCTCCTCCAAGTGCAGCGACACTACTCTCAGCAACATGTTCCTCATGTGATCCAGACATCTTTAGTTTTCTCTTCCCCTCTTATATGAGCAGAAGAGACTATCAGATATACTAGAAGATTCTAGAACAGACTCAACAACCTTAGTCTTATGTCTCTGTAGACTCAGCAAACCTAGAGCTCTGATACCACTAATTGAGATACCTTGTGCAATCAAAACGTTATTAACGATGCAGAAGCGATTAATTAGCAGCGGAATTACTGAAAATCACTAAAAAATAAAACTTTTTGTAAAAAGATCCACAACTATAAAACTCTTTCATAAAGAAACAAGTAAGTTATTTACAAGATGATTCATCAGTACATCTCTGTATTATCTCATCTCGAGAGTCATAACACTAACTGCCCTGTTAAACTGTACATGAGCAGTATACAAAAATCTCGAGCCATTAAGCCAAAAATCTCATATCTATATTAAACCATCTACTGACTCCTAGGACCCGAGAGTACAGAGACGAGACATAGGACTCTCTATACACAAGACCTAACAGACAGTGTCTCCACCTGAAGATCACTGTTGTCCTTGTTAATGTTGCTACTACTGCTCACCCACTGGTGGATTTCTTCTTCCTCAGTGTCTACCTAAAAAGTTGAATCCCACAGGGGCGAGACAATTGAATATTGTCCCAGCGAGAGTTATAACTCTTCGCTAAAAGCATTTTTATTGCAAATAATAGAATGATACTGAGCAGTAGGATTATAACTATTCAACAACAGGTAATTCATTAAATAACTAAATAATGCAGTATTCTTTATGCAATCATTTCAATTACAACTTGATTGAATAGCAAGTCATTTAATCCATAAGGAATATGAAGAACATGTATATTATTTGTCCAACTAGGACTTAATAAACAATGTATCATCAATCATTGTTTCTCATAGTTCAACCTAAGCAATTATGCTACACGGCTGATTACATTTTACAAACATACTTATGTCCTGAGGAAATGAGGTATACCGCTCATACTCCAATCGACCATTGCAAAATCAAAATCGGTACCATACATAGGTCATCAGAAGAGCTGGATTTCTATGACCTCATCCTCCTCAGTCAGTGTGAGGAAAAACATATAGGACATCTCGTGTCTCTGCCATAATAGCTTTCTAGGGTATTCTGGCAACTTCGCGATTAGAGTTACAGTGGCATGATGTACTCTCTTCGCAATCGAGGGATTTCTTGTTTATCTCACATCGATGTGGCATTAACAATATCATCGGGAGATTAGTGATACATCATCCCGACATATACATATAATGAAGGATTGAGAGATTAAATGTTCAGCGCACATCAATTCCCCCATTAGGACGTAAGGATATTCGTGTTCATAACCCCCACATACTCAAAAGTATGCTCTCCAGGTGTTCCCTTAGGAAAACCTGTTTCACCATCATCTAGCTTCTGACGATGATGGATCTATGGTCAAGGCTCTACATGATATTATTATACTTGAATATTTAAGTACATTATGGCATTCTTTTAGCATCAGGCATGTTTTCAAACATATACCATTAAAAAAATTTCTATAAAGAAAGAGTATTATTTGTATCAAGTTCATTTCACATCTTCTTAACATTGGGATCTCGATCCCTAATCATCTCACCATTATGATTCAAGAATATGGGTGTTCAAACCCTTAAATCATCAAAACACTTGTTACCAAGTACCACATTGCCACCAAGTCATTTGACAGTATTAACATGATAGTAGCAATGCAGATATTTCACATGGCTCATATAGCCCATCAATCTCTTTTGTTACCTCTCACTATGCAACATAGTATATCATTTCTTTCAAAACTTATAAAGTGTTTTCAATGAATATGGCACCATATCTCTTACCTAGCTATGCTCACAATTTCATAAAAACCTGCATGATTAATACAAATGATAACAGGCATATCTATTTCATATCAGCATAATGCAAAACATTAATAACATCACTATTTAAGGGTTGCACCACTATGCCCTTACTAGGGTTAGAGTTTCCATTTTTAATTCAATTAGGGTTAACCAACCCCCTTATCTCAATAGGAATAGTGATTCCTCATTTCATTATTTAATCATAGAGCTTCATGCTATAAAGCATAACCCAGAATTAGGGTTTCGCACTTTAATTTACCTTATTTAGAATTAGGGTTTATTATACACATTGCATCACCCTTGAGTAAGGTTCATATTCATTATAACTTGAATTAGGGTTTACTATTCACATTACTTCACCCTAGGTTAGGGTTTATCATGTCATCATTATGAATTAAGATTACATCATCATCATGCATTAGGAATACTTCCATTATTACCCTCAATTTAGGGTTAAGATTCATGGGCCATCATAATTAGGGTTTTATTGATCTCACTATGAAGGATCATACCCTAAGTAGATATTCATTCATATAGGAAGTCCATTACTTTATTAATCATTCATAAAAGGAGTCTTCTCTTTCTCATCCTTTATAGGATGATGTTTACTTCATCCTTGATTAGGTTAAGTAACTCAATCATGAAAGAGAATTGACTTCATGGTTTATATCATTACCAGTGTAATCATTAGAGCTTAATTACTTCATGGGTTTCAAACACACAACCTCTTTAAGGTACAAGTACCATGATCACCTTTGATTACATCATGTATTAATTAACTAATCATTTTTTCCCTTAACCACTTTAAATACCCAAGGGGGTTTAGGTTAATCAACCACCAAATGATCTTGGCCATTAAGGCCCCAAACGATCTTGACTAACTTAGACCTAAAACGGTCTTGCATACTTAACCTCCAAATGTTCTAAGATCGTTTGGACCTTCATACGGTCTTGGTCTATCCTTGAGACCATTTGGTAAAGTAGCACACTCAAGACCGTTTGCTAAAGTTGGAGGTGAAGACCGTTTGCCCAGGTTTGACTTTTGAAACTGCATGGACACAATCGGTTTTGAAACCGCATGAACCTTAAACGGTTTGGGATCATTTGGTCCCAAACGGTCTTGAGACCATTTGGTCTCAAACGGTCTTGAGACAGTTTGGACTCAAACGGTCTTGAGACCATTTGGTCCAAACCCCCTTAAAACCGCATGGACCAAGTATGGTCTCAACAAGTCAAATTGATTAAGGGTTTCCATTATTGGTTCCTTCAACAGTTGTATATATGTATTCAATCATCAATTAGAACTATCACCATCATTCAATTGAATTAACTAGGTCAACCTTCAACTGATTTGACCCTCAATTGACCCGCAATTGATCATCAATTAGAGCTTGAATCAATTGGATTAGGGTTTGGAATCGATGACCCTTCAACATAATTCAATGTGAGTCTAATTGATTTGAACCTATTGAACCATCATCCAATTAGTCATGTCCTGACTCCAAATGGTCTTGGTATCATTTGGGTAACCTCCAAACGGTCTTGAGACTATTTACCCAAGTCAACACCAAAAAAAAACCAAGTCAACCAATTAGGGTTTAGTCCATTGGATTGATCACCATAATAACAATTAATTGTACTTCAACTTAGAACCTTTGGATCTTCAATTGGTCAACTATACTTAACCCTAGACCTCCAAATGGTCTTGGGTGATCACCAAACATTCTTGAGACCGTTTGGGTGATCCCCAAATGGTTTTGAAACTATTTGGGTCACTCAACCCAAACATCAACCTTGTTCAATTATCAAATCAGCAATTAACCCGATTACGGTTTTGATGATTGTTGGACCTTTAATTGGTGAACCACATGGAGTTAATTGATAATTATTGATAGGTGATTATCCTACATTATTCTCAACAGACCTCAAAACGGTCAACGCTTGGTCAATTCCACCAAACGGTCTTGGACCGTTTGCTTCTATGCGGTTTAGATGAAACTGTTTACAATCAAACGGTTTGAAATCGTTTGCTCCCAAACGGTTTGGGAAACCGTTTGAGCACAAAGGCATACCGTTTGGTAAAGTTATTTTCTTTGGACAATCATAAAAGTTAACGTCATCATCTTCTTCCTATGAGCAACCAAGAACTGTTGTTTTTCTTTACAGAAGTTATAGCAATTAACCAAAAGAATACCAAAGAAGAAAATAGCCAACGATTATTAGAGAGATGGATGCATTAGCAAAGCTTAAGGGTTAGAGTTATAAAATCTACCTCTAGAACTGATCCAGAGCTCCAAGGTCCGCAGCTTTAATGGTGGATTGAGCTCTAGCAGTTGTCCAAGGTTCGTTCTTCAATCGTTGGATGAACAAGGTGGCTAGAAAAGGAAATCGTGTGAACAAAACCATGAATCTAACCTTGTTTTATGGTTTCCACCATGAATTCGAGGTAGAAGATGAGAAAAGCTTACCAAACTAGTTTGTTCATCCTTCCTATGGTCCATAGATCTTCCTTGATCAGCCAAAGCAAGTTTGAGAAGAAAAGAAACTAAGGAAACGATCCTTGGGTGTTTGGAAAAGGATACTTATATATGTATATGGATTTTTAAGGAAAATGGAAAAAGAGGATTATTTCCTTTTATCTCTCAAAATATCTACCAAGTCCTCCTCCACTTCTTGGCTACATGGCCACCTTCTATAACCTTGCAAAACTTCTCCATTATCCAAGAATAATGGAAACGAAACTAAACACCTTAGAAAGTTATGTGTTAATATCCATCATTTAGTGGATATTGCTTTATATTATATTATTAGTGTGAGTAGCTTCCACTCAAACAAGATATTTTTGGTGCCCAAGCATGGAACAAGCTTTTCCAAACTATTGCAAACAAATCCTCCAACTTTTGGTTGAAGGGCTCCAAAATTAATATATTTCCCTTTTTCATTAAGTTATATTAAAGAGCCATTTGTGCTTAAACCTTGTTTATTTTAATGTCATGATTCTCTCTCCTCCATGATAATTCACATGATGCACCCTTCTCATTTTATTCACTCTACTTGATGCCAAGAAAAATGAGAGACCCTCTATAGGTGATATCTTACATATTGAACCCTAGGTTTTGGGTGATTTGCACATTACACCAAAACTAGGTTTTAATGCAAAAGGATTGCTTTACAAGCTATATCTTGATGTCCAAGCTTGTGGAATCCATACCACCACATCATATACATTCTTATGATGTCTCAGCATCAGAGGAACATCTTATCATATACAAATTGCAAGTTAACCCCTCAACTTGGGTAATTTGCACTTTAGTCCAAAAGTAACAAAACCATGTTTCAACATTATTCAGAAAGGACTGAAATTGAAATATAAGTTCCTCAAAAGCACTAATTACATTCCAAAAGATAAGGGCAAGTATCTAATAAACTTTATTAGGCAAAACATCTAGGGTTAGTACATAACCCAGGTCAGGGATGTTACAACTTTCTTCCTCCGTCTCCCCCTTCTCCTTAACCATGAGTGAGTATTCCATATCGAGGCAAGGGGAATAGCCCCTTAGCCATGGTTTGATCGAATCGGCTTTAATCGACTTCTTTAGATAGTGATTGGTTTATTTAATCGATGATCTAGTGAAGTAATTACTCGTTTAGATATATATGTTAACTCAGATGGAAATGACCATGGAAATCGGGGTTTAGAATGATAAACTAATTCACATAGAGATTCTGATGTGACTGTGGATTTATCTCTTTTCGAATGATGAACTATGAAACATGATCACCAGGACCAATGGGCTCATGTGGAGTTCATCTTTTGTGGGTTTTTGTGATTCACATGACATCGCCTATTTGTCGATTAATTGTTAATTCATTTTCTTGTCATGGCTAAGGTGGTAAAAACCCCTAAAGCCTCAATTCTCTTCCTTTGATTTCAATCACCGACTATCTTGTTTGCCTTAGTTTTTAGTCTTTTCAATTCATAATACTTGCTTGTGCAAACAACAATCTTTGTTTACCTTTTTGTAGGAAAAATAAAATTCTTGTTTAGTGCTTCTTTAATTTCAGCAATTTCCTTCCTTAGTGTAACCATTCATCACCCAAACCGATTTTATTTTCTGTTCCAAATCTGAAAATACCAAAAACAAATAAAAAAGTTCTTCAAACAATTGGGTTTTTAAGAAACAATCTTTAAAAGTTGTCCTTTGGGATTCAACCCTTTCTATACTAGCCTTAACCGGAAAGTTAAAACGTTTAAACTCTAGGATTAACAATATTAGTGATTGGTGTGTTAAGTGATGCATATCACTGCTCTTCACCTACTATAGGGTTTCTGCCTCTTCTTCTGTGTTTACCTAAAAAGTTGGATCCCACGGGGGTGAGACAATTGAAAATTGCCCCAGCGAGAGATATAACTCTCTGCCAGAAATATTATTACTACAATTTAATGGAATAAAACTGAGTAGAAGAATCATAGGTATTCAACAACAGATAAATCAATTATCTAAACACATTAGAGCAATATTTTTCTTCAAAGTATTTCATCTTGTAACTTGATAAAGCAGTATGTCATTTATCCAAAAAGGAATATGAAGAACATGTATAACATTTATCTAATAAGGATATACTAAGCAAGATATCATCAACCGGTAATTCTCATATTTCAACCTTAAGAAAATATGCTACACGGTTGATTACATTTTACAATCATACTTAATCCCTGAGGAGATGAGGTATACCGCTCATACTCCAACCGACCATTGCAAAATCGAAATTGGTACCATACATAGGTCAATGAAAGAGTCAGATTCCCATGACCTCATCTTCCTCAGTCTGTGTGAGGACCAAATGCAGGACATCTTGTGTCTCTGCTAAATAGCTTTCCAGGGTATACTGGAAACTTCTCTATAGAGTTACAGTGACATGATGTACTCTCTTCGCAATTGAGAGATTGCATGTTTATCTCACATCGATCTGGCATTAACATTATCAGGAGATTAGTGATACATCCATCTCGGCATTCGGGAGATTAGTGATACATCCATCCCAGCATATATAATGAAGGATTGAGAGATTTAATGTTTATCTCACATCAATTCCTCCATTAGGGTGTAAGGATATTCGCGCCCATAACCCCCACATACTCAACAGTATGCCCTCCAGGAGTTCCCATAGGAAAAACCTATTTCACCATCACCAAACTTCTGACGATGATGGATCTATGGCCAAGGCTCTACATTATAAGATTTCACTTGATTAATTAAGTACATTAGCATATTTCTTTAAGAAACATTCAGGTTTTCAAACATAATTTATTATAACAAATTCTTCAAAGAATGAGTAATAATTCTATCAAGTACTTTTCAGAACTTTATGAAACATTAGGATCTCAATCCCTTGTCACATCAGGGGTATTCTCATCCCTTAACATCTCATCATCATGATTATGGAATATGGGTATTCCAACCCTCAGTTCATCAAAGAACACTTATTACCACTTATCAAGTAACTAACACCTTCAGGTCATCTGACCAAGGTAAACATGATACTTGCAATACAGGCATCCCATATGGCTCTTAAAGCACATTTAATTTCTTGTTACCTCTTGCTAGGCAACAATGCATATTATGGCTCACAAGGCCCATAAAAAAATTATAATAATAAAACACCATAGCTCATACCTGGCTATATTCAACATCTTATGATACCTGCATGATTAGTTCACATGATAACAGATATATCAATTACATATCAGTACTGTGCAATGTAATGGTAGCATCACTATTCCCTTCATTAGGGCTAGGATTTCCTAATTCATGTTAATTAAGAATACTCATCCCATTACCCAAATTAGGGTTATGTCTTATCATCATATTGCCCAACATTAGGGTTTCATGCATTATAACCCAAGATTAGGGCTTCACATACCTTTACCCTATATCAGGGTCAGGATTTCATATTAGGGTTTCATAAAGCATTATATATGCATCACCCTGAGATTTGAGTTCACATCACATCTCTGTATTAGGGTTTCACTTGACATCACCCTTAATTAGGGTTTCACATAACTTCACCCTTAATTAGAGTTTCACATGTCATCACCCTTAATTAGGGCTTCTCCTGACATCACCCTTAATTAGGGTTTCACACAACTTTACCCTTAATTAGGTTTTCACATGTCATCACCCTTAATTAGGGTTTCTCTTGACGTCACCCTTAATTAGGGTTTCACATAACTTCACCCTTAATTAGGGTTTCACATGTCATCACCCTTAATTAGGGTTTCTCTTGACATCACCTTTAATTAGTGTTTCACATAACTTCACCCTTAATTAGTGTTTCACATGTCATCACCCTTAATTAGGGTTTCTCTTGACATCACCCTTAATTAGGGTTTCACATAACTTCACCTTTAATTAGGGATTCACATGACATCACCCTCAATTATGGTTACATCATTTCCCTAGATTAGGATTTCATGTAGCTTTGCCCTAAATTAGGGTTAGGGTTCATCAATCTTTTCAATTAGGGTTTCATGATCTCTTTATGAAGGATCATACCCTAACTACATATTATATTCATGTTGAGAGTGTCGAGGCTTAACCATTACATGATTATCATACATGTATGGATCTCTCTCTCTCATCCTCTCTAGGATATTAATCATTTCAAACTTGATTAAATTATTTTAAATCAATTTGAATGAAGGGTTAGCATAGTGTATTGCGATATTTCTTCCTTAAGCATCAATGATTAACCATTCAAAAGGTACTAATCACTTAATTACCTTGAAGGTACAACCATTGGGATTACTTTTGATAATCATCAACAACATTCATGGGGTTTATTGTACTTATAAAGTTTGAATCAATTAAACCTTCAAATGATTTTGGGGTATTAGACCTTTAAACGATCTTGGTTCAATTGCATCTCCATATGGTCTTGAGGTGCTTGACCTCCATTCGGTCTTGATATGCTTGACCTCTATTCATTCAACTCTCCCAAATGGTCAACATGACAAAATGGTTTTGAAGATCAAATTACCCATTCGATCTTGATCAACATTACCCATTCGATCTTGATTGATTTTATCCATTCGGTCTTGATCACTTCTACCCATTCGATCTTGATTGATTTTACCCATTCGGTATTAATCAATTTTACCCATTTGATCTTGATTGGTTTTACCCATTCGGTCATGGTCAATTCCATCAATTAAGACTTCAATCAATTCAATCTATTGGAGTTTGTAATCAATGGATTATCCATCACTGAACCTATTACAAGCCAATCAATTAGAACCATTAGATCATCATCCAACCATGACCTCTCCTGACCTCAAATGGTCTTAAGTTCGTTTAACCCCAAACAATCTTGAGATTGTTTGGTGTCAAATGGTCTTGAGACCGTTTGGTGTCAAATGGTATTAAGACCGTTTGACCCATCCAATCACTGAAATTCGTTAAATCCAATTAGGGTTTCTTTAATAACCCGATTTAGGGTTTGTAATCAAGGAACCTTAAAATATTGAACCCTTTGGAATTAATTCAATTAAGAGCTATTGAATCATCATTAATTACATCAGCATTGATCCTCCAAATGGTTTGTGACCGTTTGATCTCAAACGGGCTTAAGACCTTTTACTCCCAAACGGTCTTGAGACCGTTTGGTTTCAATCGATCTTGAATTGATTGCTCATGTACTTTGTTGAGGTGTGTGCTTAAGATGACATCATCATCTTCAAGCTTCAGACCTTCAAAAATTGATGTGATTCTTGTGGTAATTTCAACAACTAATCAAATGAAATTTTGAGAATGAAGAAGGAATCAACATATAATGAAGAAATGAAATTAATAATAACAGTCAAGGTTTCAAGTTATATAACCCGCCTTCAAAACTGAATCCAAGATTCAAGCTTCACGTCCTCAATGGTGAATGAAGCTTTCACAACTTCACAAGGCTCGTCCTCATGTCCTTGAGTGAAAAGGATTGGCTAGGGTTGAAGATTGACTGAAGAAAACAAGAAATCAAGCATTGATTTTCGATTTCCACCATGAAATCAAGGTTGAAGATGATTAAGGAGCTTACCTATAGGTTGGAGTTCGTCCTCCTATTTCTCCTAATCTCCCTTGTTTTTAACCAAAACAAGGAGAGAAAGAAAATCCGAAAAAGAGTCTTCAAGTGGGTGGAAAATGAAGTGTTTATAAGGGAATTTCAATGAGAGAGAAAGTGATATAAAAATCCTTTAACTCCCAAAATTGATGCCACATATCCCCCTAAAATCCTTGCATTCAAAGCCATATTCCCCACCTTCGAATTCCTCTTCATTATCCATGAATTAAAAGAAAGCAAATTAAGCACCTTAACCATTATAATAATAATATCCAAAATTGAGTGGATATTACTTTTTCTTTTACTAATGTGAGTGGGCTCTCCACTCACTTTAGATATTTAGTGGAATTTGAAAGGCACAAGGACGTTCACACTTATGCAAATTAAACCATATCATATTTGGTTTAAGGTTACTTTCATTAATATATTTATTTTTGCATTAAATTGAATTATGTTTTCAATTATGCTTAAATCTTGATTATTTTAATATCAAGATTCTCTCTCCTCCAAAGTGATTCAAATGAGATGCCCCTCTCATTTTCTTTTCTCACATGATGCCAAAAAACATGAGGGACTCTCTAGAAGTGACATTTTGCATATTGAACCCTAGCTTTTGGGTAATTTGCACTTTACACCAAAACTAGGTTTTAATGCACAAACATTGCTTAATAGGCTCTTTCTTGATACTCAGGCTTCTACAAGCCATACCTCTGCATCATTTTCGTTATTATGATGCTTCAACATCTGAGTAACATTTTACCATGTAACATTTGCAATTTAACCCCTCAACTTGGGTAATTTGCACATTATTCCAAAACAAGCAAAACATTGTTTCAACATTATTCAAAAAGGACTAACATTGAAACATAAGTTCCTCTTGAGCCTTAATTACTTTTCAAGAGATAAGAGCAATCATATAATTAACTTTATTAAACAAAACATCTAGGGTTTAAGCATAACCCAGGTCAGGGATGTTACAAATTATCCACCCCTAACAAGGATTGCATCCCCGAAATCATCAAGAGAAAAGAGAAGGGTACTTCCTCCTCATCTCTTCCTCTATCTCCCATGTAGCTTCTTCAATGCCACGATGATGCCAGAGAACTTTCACAAGACATATGTCTTTCTTTTTCAGCTTTTTAATTCTTTTATCAAGGATCATCACAGGTCCTTCAACATATGATACATCATCATTTAATTCTACTTCCACAGGTTGCAAAACTAACTCTGTGTCAGGATGACACTTTCTCAGCATAGAGATATGGAACACTGGATGCAACTTATGCAGTTCAAGTGGCAACTCCAGCTTATAGGCTACCTTTCCAATCTGTTCAATGATTGGATAAGGCCCCATAAACCTAGGAGCTAACTTTCCCTTCCTTCCAAATCTAAGGACACCTTTCTAGGGTGAGACCTTGAGATATACTCTATCTCCAACTTGGAATTCTAGAGGTCTTCACTATTTATCGGTGTATGATTTTTGTCTATCCTTTGTAGTCTTTAACTGTTGTTGGATTACTTTAATCTTCTCAGTTGTCTGCTGCACTAGCTCCGGACCCAAAAGTTGATATTCTCCTATTTCATACCAACATAACGGAGATCTACAACGTCTACCATATAATGCTTCATATGGTGCCATATCAATACTGTGTTGATAGCTATTATTGTAAGCAAATTCTATCAAGCTCAGGTGTAGATCCCAACTTCCTACAAACTGAAGGACACATGCCCTAAGAAAATCCTCCAAAGTTTGTATGGTCCTCTCAGATTGTCCATCTGTCTATGGGTGAAAGGTTGTACTAAACCTTAACTGTGTACCCAAATCATTATGTAGTCATTCCCAAAAACGACTCGTAAACTGGGGACCTCTATCAGAAACGATAGTAGCTGGAGCCTCATGCAACCGCACTATCTCGTCTATATATATTTGTGCAAGCTTCTCAGCAGTGTAGGTTGTTTTGACAGGAAGGAAATGTGTTGTCTTAGTCAACCTATCATTTATCACCCATATGGAATCATGACCTTTGGTTGTTCTAGGAAAACCAACCACAAAGTCCATGGTCACATGATCCCATTTCCACTGCGGTATAGGCAAAGGTTGCATTGTTCCTACGGGCTTTTGATGTTCAACTTTAACCCGCTGACACACCGGACACTGCATAACAAACTCAGCTACATCTTTCTTCAATCCTGGCCACCAATACATATCCTTCAGGTTATGATACATTTTGGTGCTTCCAGGATGCATAGCATACATCGAAGAATGAGCTTCCTCCAAAACTAACTTCCTTAAGTCATTGGCATCAGGTACTACCATCCTACCATGGTAACAGACTACCCGATCCTCTGACTCATGAAATCCATCCCATTTCTCACTACCATACTCTGACCTAAACTGCTAAACCACAGTATCAGCTTGTTGTGCCTCTTTAATATGTTGTCTCAGAGTAGGTTTTATGTGCATCTTAGCTAACATCCCAGATAACAACGATACTTTAAGCTATATATTGTTTTGCCTCAAGGAGATAAGCATATCTCTCTTAGAGCACACTAAGGAGTTCAACTGTGCTTTATCTAAGGCCGGTGATGATGATTTTCTACTCAGTGCATCAACCACTACATTAGCCTTCCCTGGATGATAGTCAATTGTACAATCGTAGTCCTTTATTAACTCCATCTAGCGGTGTTGTCTCATATTCAACTCATGTTGCGAGAAGACGTATTTTAGATTCTTATGGTCTGTGAAAATTTGGAATGTTTCTCCATAGAGATAATGTCTCCAGATCTTCAAAGCATGGACCACAATAGCTAGCTCTAGATCATGTGTCTGATAATTCTCCTCGTGTTTCTTAAGTTGTCGAGAGGCAAAAGAAATCACTTGATTATCCTGCATCAACACACATCCTAGACCATTTTTAGATGCATAAAAAAAAACTATGTACCCCTTCCCTTGCTCAGGTAACACCAATACAGGTGCACTTGTTAACCTTTCTTTCAACAGCTGGAAAGAATGTTGACATTTGTCATTCTAGACAAAAGGAACCTCCTTTATGGTCAACTTGGTTAGGGGTAAATCTATAGAACTGAAGTTCTTAATGAACCTTCTGTAATATCCTGCCAGCCCTAGGAAACTATGTATCTCCGTTGGTGTCTTTGGTTGTTCCCATTGCAGGACAGATTCTACCTTCTTAGGATCAACATAGATACCTGAGGCAGATATGATGTGTCCTAGAAAAGAAACTTCTGGTAACCAGAACTCACATTTGCTAAACTTAGCATACATCTTATGCTCTCTTAGCAAAGTCAAAGCCTGACGAAGGTGCTGCTCATGTTGTTGAGCATCTCTACTGTATATCAAGATGTCATCTATGAACACTACTATGAACTGATCAAGAAAAGGTCGAAAGATTCTATTCATGAGTTCTATGAAGGCAGCTGGTGCATTAGTTAGTCCAAACGACATAACTATGAACTCATAGTGACAATACCTTGTCCTAAAGGAAGACTTAGATATGTCACTCTCCTTAATATACAACTGATGTTATCCTGACCTCAGATCTATCTTAGAAAAGATAGTTGCACCATGCAACTGATCAAACAAGTCATTGATCCTTGGCAAAGGATACTTATTCTTTATTATTACTTTATTTAACTATCTTTAATCAATGCATAACCGCATCGATCCATCCTTCTTCTTAACAAAGAGAACTGAAGCACCCCATGGTGAAGTACTCGGTCAGATAAAACCTTTCTCAAGCAACTCCTGCAGTTGTTTCTTGAGCTCTGCCATCTCAGCAGGTGCCATTCTATACGGTGTTTGTGCAATTGGTTGTGTGACCGGGATTAAATTAATCTCAAAATCAATCTCTCAGGGCAGAGGTACACCTGGAAGTTCCTCAGGAAACACAGCTTCAAATGCCCTAACTATCGAAACTTAAGAAAGATTAGAACTCTCTATTTTGGTGTCAACCACATGTGCCAAGAATGCAAAGCATCCTTGTCTCATCAGCTTCTCAGCTACCATAGCTGACGCAAGACAAGTTGGAAGAATCTTTCTATCTCCCTGAAAGATCCATGTGTCACCATCATCAGTGAACACAGCTTGCTTGGAATCACAATCCAAGACAACCTTATATTTTTCTAGGGTGTCCATCCCAAGAATTATATCGAACCTATGCATCTCAAGTGGTATGAGATCCACCTGAATGTGATGTTCAGAAAAGAAAAGAATGCATGGAGAACACACCTCTCGCAGCACTGCAGATCCCAATAAAGGAGTTTCTAACAACAAACTATCTGCTCTATGACTGACAGTCATGTTGCAGTCATGAATCACTCTTCGAGTGATGAAGGAATGCGTAGCACCCGGATCAATTAAAATAGATACAAAGCATGATGAAGACATATCAGAAGGAAATAGTTTCATGTACCCTGTCACAACTTGAGGGTTGACTACTGCTTCGGGTTGATTCATTGGATAGAATCTCATCGTTGCTTGTTGTTGACCCTGCACTTAGTTTTTTGGTGTTGACGATCCAGCTTGGGACACTTGTTCACATCCTCTAGCACCACTCGGAAGCTGTCTCCTTTGAGAGCCTTGTTGACTCTGCCTATGAGGTTGAGTCACACTTGCTTCTCTAGCTCGACAATCTTTCATCAAATGCCCCATCTTTCCACATATAAAACATCCTCTGTTCCCCGACTGTGGCCTAGGTGGTCCTATTACCGACACTGATGCTGAGTTGTGGGCTCCTTCCGGTGGTAAACTATGGCCTCTACCCCTACTCGACATCCATTGTGTCTGGGTATTAAATCTTGGTGGTGATATTGGTGTAGAAAATCTCAGTTTCTTGAAACTTTTGGACCCTTGTCCTTGGAATTGAGTATACACCTTCTTACTCTTAGTCTCATGCTTCTCAATCACCGACCTTTCTATCTGTCTCACGGACTCCACATAGGTGGGGAACCTCTCCCTATTTTCTAAGGCAGGCACAAGAGTGGTCAAATCAGCGTTTAGCCCCTGCTCAAAATGCTGAATCCTCTCTTCATTAGTAGTTGTCATATGCAGACAAAACTACAAAAGCTCCATGAACTTAGCTTCATACTCGCTAATGTTCATTGGTCCTTGCCTTAACCTCTCAAACTGAGAGATCTTATCATCTAGAAATGTCTTAGGGAAATATCTACTGACGAATTCTCATCGGAATACTTCCCATCCGATCTCAACACCTGGCCTTTTGCCCTCTTCTATAGTCCACCAATGACCAGCACTCTCCTTCAACAGATATATCGCATGTCTAACCTTCTCAGCTTCTGGGATATTAAGGATTCTAAAGGCCTTCTCTAGCTTAGTCAGCCACATGTCCGCATTTGTTGGGTCAACTGTACTATCATATTCTGTGGCTCCAACCTGGCGAAGTCGTTCAAAAGTTTTGCCAGCTCCTTGTCCTTCATGGTGAGCTGGTGCCCTAGGTGAAGGTGGTGGCATCCTATCCGCCATATGCATCATGGTTTCCATATGCATCATGGTTGCAATTGCCATGAACTGCCCAAACAGATCTTGGAAAGCTGGGTTTTCTAGTGTAGTTTGGTTAAGATGGCGATGTTTAGGCACTGGTTCTTCCCTATTCTGGTCCCTGGCACCTCTTCCTGGTGCAGCAACGCTACTCTCCGCAGCATGTTCTTCGTGTGATCCAGACATCTTCAAGTTCTTCTTCTCCTCCCGTATGAGTAGAAGACATTATCAGATAAACTCGAAGACACTAGAACAGACTCAACAACCTTAATCCTATGTCTCTGTAGACTCAGTGCACCTAGAGCTCTGATACCAACTAATTTATTGAGTACACAACGTCATTCACTAAGCGGAAGCGATTCTTAACAGCGGAAGTACTAAAAATCACTAAAAATTTAAAACTTTTTACAAAGAGATCCAAACACAGGAAAACTCTTTAAAAAAGAACCAAAGTAATTTAATTACATTCTGGTTGACAAGTACATGTCATGTACCATCTCTTCTTGAGGATCACATACATTAACTACCTTGTTAGAACAGTACATATGCAGCATAAGAACCTTGAGGCATCAAGCCAAAATCTCAGATCGATTTATTAAACTAACTGACTACTAACTCTGAGGACCTGAGAGTATAGAGATGACACATAGGACTCTCTATACAAAACATAACAGCTAGTGTCTCCACATGAGTTATCACTGTTGTCCCTATAGTTGTTGTTGCTGCTCTTCCCCTACTGTAGGGTTTCTGCCTCTTCTTCTGCGTTTACCTAAAAATTGGGATCCCACGGGGGTGAGACAATTGAAAATTGCCCCAGTGAGAGATATAACTCTCTGCCAGAAATATTATTATTGCAATTTAATGGAAAAAAACTGAGTAGAAGAATCATAAGTATTCAATAGCAGATAAATCAATTATATAAACATATTAGAGCAATGTTCTTCTTCAAAGTATTTTAGCTTGTAACTTGATAAATAAGTATGTCATTTATCCAAAAAGGAATATGAAGAACATGTATATCATTTATCCAATAAGGATATACTAATCAAGATATCATCAACCGGTAATTCTCATATTTCAACCTTAAGCAAATATGCTACATGGCGGATTAAATTTTACAATCATACTTAAGCCCTGAGGAGATGAGGTATACCACTCATACTCTAACCGACCATTGCGAAATCAAAATTGGTACCATTCATAGGCCTATGGAAGAGCCAGATTCCCATGACCTCATCTTCCTCAATCAGTGTGAGGACCAAATGCAGGACATCTTGTGTCTCTGCTAAATAGCTTTCCAGGGTATACTGGCAACTTTGCTATAGAGTTACAGTGGCATGTTGTACTGTCTTCGCAATTGAGAGATTTCATGTTTATCTCACATCGATCTGGCATTAACATTATCGGGAGATTAGTGATACATCCATCCCGACATTCGGGATATTAGTGATACATCCATCCCGGCATATATAATGAAGGATTGAGAGATTTAATGTTTATCTCACATCAATTCCTCCATTAGGGCTTAAGGATATTTGCGCCCATGACCCCCACATACTCAACAGTATGCCCTCCAGGAGTTCCCATAGGAAAAACCTGTTTCACAATCAACAAACTTCTGATTATGATGGATCTATGGCCAGGGCTATACATGATAAGATTTCACTTGATTAATTATGTACATTACCATATTTATTTAAGCAACAGTCAGGTTTTCAAACATAATTTATTATAACAAATGCTACAAAGAATGAGTAATAATTCTATCAAGTACTTTTTAGAATTTTATGAAACATTGGGATCTCAATCCTATATCACATCATGGGTATTCTCATCCCTTAACATCTCATCATCATGATTATGGAATATGGGTATTCAAACCCTCAATTCATCAAAGAACACTTATTACCACTTATCAAGTAACTAATACCTTCAGGTCATCTGACCAAGGTAAACACGGTACATGGAATACAGGCATCTCACATGGCTCTTAAAGCCCATTTAATTTATTGTTACCTCTTGCTAGGCAACAAAGCATATTGTGGCTCACAAGGCCCATAAAACAATTCCAATAATAAAACATCATAGCTCATACCTGGCTATATTCAACATCTCATGATACCTGCATGATTAGTGCACATAATAATAGATATATCAATTACATATCAGTATTATGCAATGTAATGGCAGCATCACTATTCCCTTCATTAGGGTTAGGATTTCCCAATTCATGTTAATTAGGAATACTCATCCCATTACCAAAATTAGGATTATGGCTTATCATCATATTGTCCACATTAGGGTTTCATGCATTATAACCCAAGATTAGGGCTTCACATACCTTTACCCTATATCAGGGTCAAGATATCATATTAGTGTTTCATATAGCATTATATAGCATCACCGAGGGATTAGAGTTCACATCACATCTTTGTATTAGGGTTTCACTTGACATCATTCTTATTTAGGGTTTCAAATAACTTAACCCTTAATTAGGGTTTCACATGTCATCACCCATAATTTGGGTTTCTCTTGACATCACCCTTAATTAGGGTTTTATACAACTTCACCCTTAATTAGGGTTTCACATGTCATCACCCTTAATTAGGGTTTCTCTTGACATCACCCTTAATTAGGGTTTCACATAACTTCACCCTTAATTAGGGTTTCATATGTCATCACCCTTAATTAGGGTTTCTCTTGACATCATCCTTAATTAGGGTTTCACATAACTTCACCCTTAATTAGGGTTTCACATGTCATCACCCTTAATTAGGGTTTCTCTTGACATCACCCTAAATTAGGGTTTCACATAACTTCACCCTTAATTAGGGATTCACATGACATCACCCTCAATTAGGGTTACATCATTTCCCTAGATTAGGGTTTCCTGTAGATTTGCCCTAAATTAGGGTTAGGGTTCATCAATCTTTTCAATTAGGGTTTCATGATCTCTTTGTCAAGGATCATACCCTAACTACATTTTATATTCATGTTGAGAGTGTTGAGGCTTAACCATTACTTGATTATCATATATGTATGGATCTCTCTCTCTCATCCTCTCTAGGATAATTGATCACTTCAAACTTGATTAAATTAGGTTAAATCAATTTGAATGAAGGGTTAGCATAGTGTATTGCGATATTGCTTCCTTAAGCATCAATGATTAACCATTCAAAAGGTACTAATCAGTTAAGTACCTTGAAGGTACAACCATTGGGATTACCTTTGATAATCATCATCAACATTCATGGGGTTGATTCTACTTACAAAGTTTGAATCAATTAAAGCTTCAAACAGTTTTGGGGTATTAGACCTTTAAACGATCTTGGTTCAATAGCATCTCCATACGGTCTTGAGGTGTTTGACCTCCATTCGGTCTTGAGATGCTTCACCTCCATTCAGTCTTGAGGTGCTTGACCTCCATTCAGTCTTGATATGCTTGACCTCCATTCGGTCAACTCTCCCAAATGGTCAACATGACCAAATGGTTTTGAAGATAAAATTACCCATTCGATCTTGATCAACATTGCCCATTCGATCTTGATTGATTTTACCCATTCGGTCTTGATCACTTTTACCCATTCGATCCTGATTGATTTTACCCATTCGGTCTTAATCAATTTTACCCATTCGATCTTGATTGTTTTTACCCATTCAGTCATGATCAATTCCATCAATTAAGACTTCAATCAATTCAATCGATTGCAGTTTGTAATCAATGGATTATCCATCAATGAACCTATTACAAGTCAATCAATTAGAACCATTAGATCATCATCCAACCATGACCTCTCCTAACCTCAAACGGTCTTGAGGTCTTTTAACCTCAAATGGTCTTGAGACCGTTTGGTGTCAAATGGTCTTGAGACCGTTTGACCCGTCCAATCACTGAAACTGGTTGAATCCAATTAGGGTTTCACAACTTCACAAGGCTCATCCTCAAGTCCTTGAGTGAAAAGGAATGGCTAGGGTTGAAGATTGAATGAACAAAATAAGAAATCAAGCATTGATTTTTGATTTCCACCATGAAATCAAGGTTGAAGATGATTAAGGATATTAAATATAGGTTGGAGTTCGTCCTCCTGTTGCTCCTAAGCTCCCTTGTGTTTAACCAAAACAAGGAGAGAAAGAAAATCCAAAAAAGAGTCTTCAAGTGGGTGGAAAATGAAGTGTTTATAAGGGAATTTCAATGAGAGAGAAAGTGATATAAAAATCCTTTTAACTCCCAAAATTGATGCCACATCTACCCCTCAAATCATTTAATGCAAATATGTCTTCCCCGCCTTCAAATTCCTCTTCATTATCCATGAATTAAAAGAAAGCAAATTAAGCACCTTAACCATTATAATAATAATATCCAAAATTGAGAGGATATTACTTTTCCTTTTACTAATGTGAGTGGGCTCTCCACTCACTTTAGATATTTCGTGGACTTTGCAAGGCACAAGGACGTTCATACTTATGCAAATTCAACCATCTCATCTTTGGTTTAATGGTACTTCCATTAATATATTTATTTTTGCATTAAATTGAATTATGTTTCCAATTATGCTTAAATCTTGATTATTTTAATATCAAGATTCTCTCTCCTCCAAACTGATTCAAATGAGATGACCCTCTCATTTTATTATCTCTACATGATTCCAAGAAATATTAGGAACTCTCTAGAAGTGACATTTTGCATATTGAACCCTAGGTTTTGGGTAATTTGCACATTACTCCAAAACTAGGTTTTAATGCACAAACATTGCTTAATAGGCTCTGTCTTGATACTCAGGCTTCTACAAGCCATACCTCTACATCATTTTCATTCTTATGATGCTTCAACATCTGAGGAACATTTTACCATGTAACATTTGCAAGTTAACCCCTCAACTTGGGTAATTTGCACATTAGCCCAAAACAAGCAAAACATTGTTTCAACATTATTCAAAAAGGACTAATATTGAAACATAAGTTCCTCTTGAGCCTTAATTACTTTTCAAGAGATAAGAGCAAGCATATAATTAACTTTATTAAATAAAACATCTAGGGTTTAAGCATAACCCAGGTCAGGGATGTTACAGTAAGACCCCTGACCTAGCTTAGTGCTTGATTGTGTTTGCTTTGATTAATAAGATGCTTAAACCATAATCAAATATTGTGATTCACTTTAATAACATGTGACAAGTTTATATTTTTAGCTTGATTCGGTTTGGTTAAAGTTTGAGCTAGTTATGCTCTTTTTGGACCAAGTTGCAATTTACCCATGTTGAGGGTCTATATTGCGATTTGTCACATGTAGGTTGTGTCTTTTGAGCCTTAGAATCATGAGATATAGAATGATGCTTAGGTTGCCTTGTTGGGCCTTTATTGATGAGGTGGCATCGGGAGATGATATTAGGGTTTGCATAGC
The DNA here is from genome assembly GCA_963693085.1 of Alisma plantago-aquatica. Taxonomy (NCBI): domain Eukaryota; kingdom Viridiplantae; phylum Streptophyta; class Magnoliopsida; order Alismatales; family Alismataceae; genus Alisma; species Alisma plantago-aquatica. The sequence continues at coordinate 368,846,144 of OY856413.1, read as the reverse complement.
TCCGCATGGATGCTTGAGTTTGTTGGATGTATCAACCTTGTTAGTTGGTTTTGAGGTGTTACGACTACAACACTATCGTTGTTTATTTTTGTTTAGACCTAGTGCATAGGGCAGGTGTTTTGGTCACTAGGGAGTTTGGTTGTTATGTGTTGTGACTGTGGTTGTGTTACGACCTACCCTTGTGCTTTTCTTCGACCTTGTGAGTGTAGTGGACCTAAGGGGTCACTAAACCACATAGTTTTAATGATCCTCTTGCATGTGTGCTTGCATGGCTGATCCTTTGTGGGACAAGTGTCATTTTGTTTCTCTAATACCTTGACACCTCATATCCTTACCTCCCTCCTACACCCTTGAGTATATAAGCCCTCTATTTCACATGCAACTATCCCCTTTGGCTCTCTTCTTCCTTGTGTTTGCCCTTGATCTTGTTGAGAAAGAGAAGGTGCTGACCTTGGTGCTTGGGTGCCCGATCACCTTTTCATGTGGTGATCTAGGGCTTGATCACCCTCCTTGTGGTGGTTCTTGCTGATATTCCTTCTTGGTAAGTGGTTATACCTCCTTGATCTCGTTTTTCCTTTGGAAACCTACCTTCCTTCTTCCTTTCTTGTCTATGAGACTATGGATCACAATGGTGGCCATTTTGAGGATCTTCTCTTCACAAAGGTCGAGACTATGGTTTGACCATGGTAATATCTAAGTGAGATGAAGTTTTCTTCTTTCTTCTCTCTTGTTTGGCCTAGGGTTTGAGCTTTCTTCTTCTTAAGCTTTCCTTTGACCTTGGTGTGTTTTATTCTTCTTGAGGTGACCTTATTGGCAGCAGAGTTGATCCAATTTGGAGTTCCTCTTCTCTCTTGGAGCTCGTGGCTATGGAGCTTTATCTTCATCCTTAGGTGGGTTATATAACTTCCCCTCATCTATTATTGCACCATTAATTTATTTGCATGTTAGTGTTCTATATCTAAAATGTGATACTAAGATGCTATATGATGTTATCATAATCTATGGTTTATGACTTTGAAGTATTCTTGCATAGATTACTCTTTCTCCTAAACCCTAATTCATCCACCCGAATTCTAAATGATAATGGAGTTGTTGTTTCTACATGCATCGTGATCCTTGGTTTTATCACCATGTTATGTTTCAACCATCTTATGATGTTGGAGGTTTTGATACTTGGTTGCAAGAGTTTTTTGCATGGATTTCCTTCTATCATTATGGTTTTCCATGTTTTCCTTGGTGACATTTATTTTAGGGTTTTTTTATGACAATCTTTTCATGGATTTTTTCCCCTTGATGATGCTTAGTTTCCTTGATGTTATCATCTATTTTGATCATGGGATTACTCTGTTTTGGATTTGGTTACATGTTGTTTGGAGTGTTTTGAGGTTGTGGTCTCTATACTCACTTTGGTGCTTGAGGTCACTACATGTTTGATGATGTGTTGCGAACGTAAGAAACCTTAACCCTAACTGGGTGGTCGCTACACATGTTTGACCTTGGTTTGATCACTATAATGGTCACTGCACATGTTTGATGTTGATTTGATCATGATAATGGTCACTATTGTGGTCTTCTTATGGTCGCAACACACACTTTAGAGTGGTTGGTCGCTACACATATCTGTTTTGGTCACAACATATGTTTTGGCTAGTGGTCGCAACACGTGTTGAGCCATTTGGTTGCTACACATGCTGATACATAGTGGTCACTACACTTGTATAGGTAGTGATGGTCACTACATCTTGTCTCTTGATAGTCGATACATAGTGTTGTTTGGAATGATGGATTGATTATAACTATGATTCTTAACCCTAATGTGCTCTAAGAATAAGGGAAATAACGTACCTAGCGATTAATGACAAGTATTGAAATGGAAACCCTAATTGGCTATATGAGAAACCCTAACCCTAATCCTCAAGTGTATGATGTACTTATTTATCTTTCTTGAATGTATAGTATGAGTTGATATTTTCTCTCTCCTACTTGTGTAACCCTAACATTGCAGGTGGAATGAATATCATATCTAGTGAATGCTATGGTGTGTTTGATATGACATAGGGTGATGATTATGAGCCTTTATGAGGCATGATGAGGTAACGATGGTGTGGAGGAACTACGTGATTGGGTCATATGACCTAGATGAGGCTCAATGCCTAGTGTGAGGTGATATCCTCCAGCGATGAGATATGGGATTGTTATTCCCAAGTGATGTGATAATGTTGATGGCCTTATGTGGCAATGGTGTCAAGTGATGATGTGACAAGTTCATACCTCATACATTTTATATCTTCTGGAGTTATACCTTTACACCCTTAGTTTTTTAGAATTTGTCTAAGGTTTGAATGTTGTAACTTGATTGATGCTAAAAGATACCCAATTGGCTTAATTAATCAAGTGAAACCTTAATCATGTGGTTTCCTTGTGCCATAGATCCATTCTAGAGTTAGAACTTTTCTAGATGGTGAAATAGTTCATTCCAAAGGAAACCCAGAGCGCATAATGTTGAGTATGCAAGGTGCAAGTGACTATATGTCCTTAACATCTTGATCCCAAATGTTTTGAGAATGATTGCAATGGGTCTCAGTGATGATGAGAATGTGATATGGTGTGATAGAGGACATATGCAGTTGTACCTTACTGATTGGGTTATATATCTTGGTTTCTAGTATTGTGACCTATACCAAGGTGGTCTAGGTTTTTACAAGACTATATCTTTGTCTATAAGTTTCTCTCTACAGGACTATACCTTTGACTATAAGTTGTTGTTTTGTAGTTTGACTGATATGTTACTACAGTGCAGACTCGAATAGACTGAGCAATACAGGGGAAGATCATGGAGTCTGTCTCTTCCATAGATCTTGTATGGCACTAATTTAGACTTAGTAGTGGTCTATTGGATTTGAGTGGTATGACTCAAATCCTCAGGACAAATAAAAGACACAATATAGATGTGTAGTATATTTTCTTGGGTCCAAGATATGATTCACATTGGATGACTCCTTTGTCTTATTTATTATACCATTTAGTTTATAAAAATTATAAATATTCTTCATATTCCTTCTAAAAGCATAAAATGTTCTACTACTCAGTTGTATATGCCTAAATTGCTTAAATATTGTTAACTGCTTTTGCTCATATCATTTAGCTGAATCTGCTCATCCTAATAATAATGATATCTTCCTACTTTAGTTTATATGTGTTAATACTAGTTGGTGGTGGAAAGTTATATCTCTTGTTGGGACGCTGGTCTCACCCCTTGGGTTTCCACATCTTTTAGGTGGTTGTACACGATGAGGTAGAGATCATGTGGTTGAGGCTGAGTAGTAAGAAGAGAAGTAGTTGTTGAAGGTTGGATATTCTGCTAGTGTATTATAGTAGAGTCCTATGTGTCATACATGTACTCTCAGGTCAGGTCCTTGGGGGTGTTTTGTATACGTTGTATGTCGTTACAAGGTTTTTGGCAGTATGCCATGGTTTGTACAGATATGGATTGTATATGTGAACATGTTATCATGTGTAACATGTTGTGTCAAGTTGGTTAAGTGAATAGTGATATGTATCATCTTGTGGCATGATATGTAATACATGTGGCATAGTTTTTGGACTCAGATGCAATATGTTTTGACTTTGTGGTTATATAAGATGGATTTCAATTTACCATGTTTTATGATAATTAGGATGTTTAGTATTAGTTTCGTGCTTTGTTTGGAGTTATCTCACTCGTGTGGCATTAGGTTGTCACATGCTATGTAGTTGTCCCATGTACTTAAAAAGTCCCTCAACTATCTATTATAAATAAAAAGAAATATATAACTACTAAAATTTGAACATAATACTTAATATATACCCCAACATATCAATTAATTTCTACTCCTGAACATCAAAAACCATGTTTTTCATTTCTAAAACCCTTTTCTCATGATTTTTTCTCTAATTAAGAAATTTGTAGAGCAAATCAAGAGATTTTAGGGGACTTCTACTCGATACTATTCACTCTTTCATATTGAGCTGAAATTTTTGGTTCAATATATGTTTCTTGTCATTCTGATATCCTTTCTCCTTTTCTTTCTTTCTTAGTGTAGGGTTTAAATCCTCATTTTCATCCATCATAACACAATCTATTTATGCTAGGAAGAAGTTATTGGACTGTGTTCTGTTTAAGAAAAGGAATTTTGTTGAAGCTTTTCAAGGTTTGGGGAAAATGAAAGACCATCTTCTCCTTTTTACAACATCTAGGTGAGTAGAAACAATCATAATGTATTAAATTCGCTCAAATTTACCTTCCTTTTCCTAAATCTTGTGGATTTATAATCCTTAACATGTAAGTGCTAAAAGTTAGATATTTTGATTATTTTTCAAAATAGATCCCTACTATCATCATTGGTCCTGTGCTATTGTAAGTGGACAAAATATATACCATCTTTATTTTGATTAAATATACGTATTCAAGATGGAATTTTCCCTAATTCAATGGAAAATGATGTATTTATCATTCAATTTGCAATACGAATGACAATTTCGATGAGATATGCTTGTGAATTGATTCCTATGGGAAACTAATAGTAAATCAAATAGGAATGGATTCTTTAACCATTTCATTTAGCGTCATAAATAATGGTTTTTCTTGTTCATATTTCTTTATTTTATAAAAACCCTAGTTTTTATACACATGGGATTCCACATTAGTCGCATTTTGGATTATATACTTAATTTGTTAATATTAGTCATATGCCTAAAGATAAGAACTGAAAACATAACATGATCTATATTGGTCCCCTAAACACACTGTCCCTTTCCTAATGATTGTGTTAGGAAGGGTAAATGGGTCTCTTCTTGCAATAGATTTTTCCATGTTGAGACTGACTTGGAGTGTGATCATAAGGACTAATCTTTGGAGGGTAAGGGTGACCCACCTAGTTCAGAGAGAGGATCCAACTCTATTATTAAGATTGAAAATAAGCTTTAGAGATTAAATACCTCAAGAAAAGTTGTGATGTCTGAGTTATGTGAAATGAGATATGTGATATATGACATGTGATTAGTGATGAGGTATGAGCTAATCTTGTACCACAATGTTGATATTTAGAAGGTATAGATGTGATAGGAACCTACCTATCCCTATAGAAGACCTATAAAAATTTATATACCTTATGAAACTGTAACTCATGCACTATGAGCTGTGAAGGCGGGCAGTTTGCAGAAACTTCTACTTGGTTAGCTAAAAATCAAGAAATTTCAAATAAAAATAAAAAAGAAATATTGATTGTTTTATGCATTTTCTATTATCTTTTTACATGATCTTGTGTGGAATATCTCTTTTACTATCTATTAAAATTATAATGACATCTCTTATATGCCGAAAGACTAATTACAATCATATTTTCTCAAATTAAAAAGAATGAAAGAAAACTTTGGCTAATTATTCCTAAATTTTATCTACTCACATGGGCTATAACTAATCAACCAATGAAAAACATTCCAGGTCATGAATCTGAGTCATTTACTCTTGGCTTAATAAATTTGAGTGACTTCACAAGTCAGTGAAGTCCAAATGTATAATACACATGAAGTTGTTCATGTATATGGAAACCGAGCATTGCTATATTCTTTCATTGAATGAATGAATATCTAAATTAATTTTTACGACATTCTGGAAATTGGGAGTTTTCTATTAGCCTTTTGAAGGAATGTTGTAAAAAAAGTTATGCGACATTCTGGACAACTTTAAAATGTTAATGAATGTTACTATAATTTCTCTCCATTTCTAATCAATCAACTATCATATGTTTTGTTTTAATTATTTGTGATGACACTTGGGATTAGTTCTTTACTAAATATTAAGATCACAACTAATGTTCATGTTAGGATTGATTATTAGGTGCGGCCATCAATGGTATCCTAATATGAACATGTGAAGAGATGATATACATAGCCTAGCCTTGGTTACCTATGACCCTAACATGAACATATATGGATAACATCTAATACAATAATATAATTACATTATGAGATGCCTTAAACGAATGCAATACATGCTTAGAGGGTCCTAGTACCTTCTATGGCCTAATGGATATACAATACTTATATAATGAAGGTTATATGTTCTCTGAAGTATTAATTTACACCTTTGATTATAATAGGGTATAATAATGGTATTAGTATGGTTCCTAGATAGTTAATGGTAATGGACTAGGACCAATTTTTTTTAATAAATAATAATTGGATATTTTTCATTTTAATCCTAACTCAAAAAATGTGTCACATTTGATAAACATAAAATACAAAGTGAAATAATAAGTTGTGACATGTAATTTGGTGAACTATTTAATAATATAAAACATGGCATATAATAAGTTCCAGATAATATCCAGTGCATGTATGTATAAATATAATGCATCATAAGTTTCATGATGTACATTATTATACTAATAATATTATGCTAAAATTTTGAACAAGAAATAATTCTTGAAAATCATCAATAGGCATACATGTATTATTGTATATTAGTTGGGGACTAAACTAACTGTATTTGTAGTTTATCAAATAGATTTAGACGATAAATTCTATAACATAACATAATTTGTTAGGAATGAATCCACTGATTTATCTTATTATAAGTTAGTCTTGTAATAAATCTAATTCAAAAATAATATCTATGATATGAAGTTGTATAATATATAAGGTAATGATAGTAATAAACCCTAATGTTCTAGATTATCTAATATATAATCTCAAAATTAGAAATTAATGGAAAATGTGGGTATAATTGCCTTCATTAGATGGGAGTTCAAGTTTCATTTAAATTATATGTTATGACAATGTTAAATATGTTAAAGAAGAAAATTTAATAATACATCTAGTAATAACCAGGCTAGGTTTTAATGACCCCAATATTTCCAATTTCCCTAAGTTATAGGTTTCACACTATATACTTTTATTTTGTATTCCTTGTCTATACACGGATCTTATTAAATGCCCTAAATGACATTCAAATGTGTGTGGGTTTATCTTCAACATTCGATCGATGAATAATTTTTCCGACATGAATCCAATTATTTATCGTGATATTTCTTTATATCTACGCCATATTTGAATGATATTACTTTTCCTCAAGCGTCTTATATTTTATTTTTCCAACGATCCCAAATTTGTTAGGATTTTATCCATTTTAGAACAATATCATACCACTAATACCTTCCTTTCTTTCTTATGTTTCACTCTTCGTCCACATTCCTAGCTTCTATAAACCTCTCCATTTATAAATATCAATGCCTCCACAATTACATGACATAAATAACAAGTTTCTGATAATAGATTTGACTTTCTCATGAACCTTCTTCCACTATCGCTTATGGTTTCTATGGGGGCTTGACAACATGACTTGAACCACCTTGAGCTCTAGAAATCATCTCGAAGGTTTTTTGGTGTTGTTTTTGTGCTTATCATGCCATCAATTTGACCAAAAACTTGATACATTTCTATATATATATTTTCCCTTTTCTAATGTTTTTTATTTGAAGAATAAGTGTAACCATCTGGTCGACATTTCATGTTATTTTTCTACCATTTCCATTGTCACTTTGTGGTGAACTCATTTGTATATCTCTTTAAAGCCACACTTCTTCAAAGAAGTCTTAAACCTCCTCTTCCCCTATAGTGGAGGAGGATGTCAATTATGTTTATGTTCATCATGATGACCTTTTTTGAGCTTGTATAGATTGTTATCATCTTGAGAATCATGTCGTCCTCACCCTAATTCTCAATATCAAGATCTCATGTGATTGATTCCTCCTCCCTCTTCAAGATGCCCTATTACTATTGTCCATGTTTTCTTCTATCATAAAATTTTATTTTTTGGATTTCAGGGTTTACCCTTACATTAGTTTGATTCAGTAATGCTTACCTTGCGTATAGATGTCCTGTTTTTAGTTTCTTTCATGCATTCCTCATTGATTTTGGTTGTTGTTTTTTCTTATTATTGTTATCATACCTCAACAGATATATGTGAGATGTGCGACGCCTAAACATTTTTTTGCCTCAACTTTTTATGATAAATCATGAAATGCAATTAACTAGAAAACTATAACTAAAAATTGAAACAAAAATATTAAAAATATGATCTAAATTTTAAAATTACTATCCACTTAATGGTGTAAATGTTGTAGCCTAATAAAATAGTAATGAAAAGGAAAATTTTTATATATTATGATTGAATCAAATAGGATTTATGTTTAACTTAACCTAGGTTTTTACTATCACTGGCATTGGACTAATTAAACTAGGATGACATTAAAACATGCAGATTGTATTATCTGATGATTTCATTGGATATTATCTCTATATCATCTCTCTTGACGTAATGGAAGCATATCTCTTCTTTAATATCCCTCTTGGAATTTGTCCCAACAATCTCAACTCTATTTGGATTTACAAATTGAACCCTAACTGTGATATCACGTTCATATATACTCAATTTACACCTTGGTTGTATAATTCAACCATATTGATCCATTTTGTAATGAAAACCCTAACTAGTTCACTATTATGATTGAACATGATTTTCTTCTACATTAAGCATTCTTTTGATATAGTATTGCTAGAGTAATATAGTTGATTCAGGTGTTCATTAATTTCAAGATGTAGTTTATGTTCCCTATACCCAAGTTTTATTCCCAACATGTTAATATTTTATACATGGATCGGTGTGCTACTCTTTAGGGAGCCTCATTACATGTGTTGCTCTATCAGGTCTGAGTTATGTCCTTGTTCTTGCGTTGTTTTTAAATTGTAACTAGTCTCATATTTGTGTCGTGCATGTTGGTCATTGAGAAGAGCTATTGGACAAACTGTCTTCAATGTTCTAAACATAGATTATATAATGTTTTATTGGTCAAATATGCGACGACCATCTCGCGAAAACAAGATCAACTAAATAAAACTAATGCGGAAGCGATTAATTAGCAGCAGAATTACTGAAAATCACTAAAAATTAAAACTTTTTGTAAAGAGATCCACAAACGGTAAAACTCTTTCATAAAGAAACAAGGTAAGTTATTTACAAACTGATCCATCATTACATCTCTGTAATATCACATCTCGAGAGTCATAACACTGACTGCCCTGTTGAATTGTACATGAGCAATATACAAAATCTCGAGGCATTATGCCAACAATCTCAGATCAATAATAAACCATCTACTGACTCCTAGGACCTGAGAGTACAGAGATGACACATAGGACATTCTATATATGAGACTTGACAGACAGTGCCTCCACCTGAAGATCACTGCTGTCCTGCATGTTGTTGTTGTTGTTGCTCACCCACTGAAGGATTCCTCCGTCCTCGGCGTCTACCTAAAAAGTTGAATCCCACGGGGGTGAGACAATTGAATAATTGTCCTAGCAAGAGTTATAAATCTTCGCCAGAAGCATTGTTATTGCAAAGATTAAGATAACAATGAGCAGCAGAACTACAATTATTTAACAACAGGCAATTCATTGATTAAACTAAGTAGAGCAGCATTCTCTAAGCAATCATTTCAATTATACTTTGATTAAATGACAAGACTTATATCAATAAGGAACATGAAGAACATGTATACTAGTTATTCAACTAGAACAGTATAAACAATGTATCATCAATCATTGTTTCTCATAGTTCAACCTAAGCAATTAAGCTATACGGCTGATTTACATTTTTCAAACATATTTATGCCCTAAGGAGATGAGGTATACCACTCATTCTCCAACCGACAATTACTAAATCGCAATCGGTACCATACATAGGTCATCAGAAGAGCCGGATTTCTATGACCTCATCTTCCTCAATCAGTGTGAGGTACAACATGCAGAACATCTTGTGTCTCTGCTATAATAGCTTTCCATGGTATTCTGACAACTTTGCTATTATAGTTACAGTGGCATGCTATACTCTCTTCTCCATCGAGGGATTTCTTGTTTATCTCACATCGATGCGGCATTAACAACATCATCGGGAGATTAGTGATACACCATCCCAGCATATACATATAATGAAAGATTGAGAGATTAATTGTACATCTCACATCAATTCCTTCATTAGGACGTAAGGATATTCACGTTCATAACCCCCACATACTCAAAACTATTCTCTCCAGGAGTTCCCTTAGGAAAACCTATTTCACCATCATTTAACTTCTGACAATGATGGATCTATGGTCAGGGCTCTACATGATATCATTAAGCTTGATTATTTAAGTACATTATAGCATTCTTTTAGCATCATGCATGTTTTCAAACATAAACCATTATAACAATTGTTGTAAAGAAAGAGTACTAATTGTATCAAGTTCATTTCACATCTAGTTATCATTGGGATATCAATCCCTAACCATCTCATCATTATGATTCAGGAATTTGGGTATTCAAACTGTTAGTTCAGCAGAACACTTGTTACTAAGTAACATATATCCATCAAGTCATTTAACAATATGAACATGATTGTAGCAATGCAGGTATTTCTCATGGGTCATACAGTTTATCAAGTTCATTTGTTACCTCTCGCTAGGCAACATAGCATATCATTGCTTTCAAATCTTATAAAGTGCCTTTAATGAATATGGCATCATAACCCTTACCTGGCTATGCTCACTTCTTTATAAAGACCTGCATGACTAAAACAATTGATAACATGCACAATATAACTGTATCGGCACAATACAAATTATTTCCAAGTCAAGTATAGAACACCACGGTCGTGCTATCTTGCACGGTCGTGCTACAGAAGATTACCACAACCATTTTACATCACCACGGCTGGTTTCTAGGGTTAGGGTTTCTTATTCAATTCAATTAGGGTTATCCAACCCCTTTAGCTTAAGAAGGCATAGTGAGTCCTTATTTCATAATTCAATCATAGAGTTTCATGCTTACAAGCATAACCTAGAATTAGGGTTTACTGTTCACATCATCACATTATCCTAGATTAGGGTTTACTATTCACATTACAATGAATTAAGATCATACCATCATCATGTATTAGGATTACTTCCATTAATGCCCTCAATTAGGATTATGATTCATTAGCTGTCATAATTAGGGTTTCATGATCTCACTATCATGGATCATACCCTAATTAGGTATTCATTCATGTTGGGAGTCCAATACTTGATTAATTATTCATATAAGAAGTCTTCTCTCTCCTCTTTCTATAGGTCGACGTTTGCATCACTCTTGATTGGGCTAAGCCAATTCAACGTTGACACCATGGTTTAAGCCATTTCTATTGTGATCATTAGGTCTTACTCATCCAAAGAGTATTAATCACTCTATCCCATCAAGAGTACCTTTTTAATGATCACCACTAATTATAACATGCATTAATCAACTAATTACTTGGTCCCTTAAACACTTTAGGTATCTATGAGGTTTAGGTTAATCCACCACTAAGCCATCTTGACCTCTAAGGCATCAAACGATCTTGACCTTTTTAGACCTCAAACGATCTTGCATACTAAACCTCCAAACGGTCTTGGACAAACCTTGAAACCGTTTGGTCTTGTTGACTTTTGAAACTATTTGGTAAAGTGCACACTCAAGACCGTTTGCCCAAGATGAGGAGAAGACAGTTTGGTCATGAAGACCATTTTGTCAAGTTTGACTTTGAAACCGCATGGACATAACCAATCTTGAAACCGCATGAGCACCAAACGGTTTGGGATCGTTTGGTCCCAAACGGTCTTGAGACCGTTTGGTCCAAACCACCTCAAAACCACAAGGACCAAAAAGTATCTCAATCACTTCAATTGTGTTAGGGTCTCCAATGTTGAACCCCTCAATCGATCATGTACTTATTAGCCACTCATCAATTGAGTCGATTAGGTCAACCCTCAATGGATTTGACACACAATTGACCCTCAATTGATCATTAATTATAGCTTGGATCAATTGGATTAGGACTTGACAATCGATGACCCTTCAACATACTCCAATGTGAGTCTAATTGATTTGAAATCATTGAACCATCATTCAATTTGGTCATGACCTGACCCCAAATGGACTTGGGATCGTTTGGATGACCTCCAAATGGTTTGGAGACCGTTTTCTCAAGACAACATCAAAAACTAACTCAACCAATTAAGGTTTAGCTCATTGGATTGATCATTAGGTCAACAATCAATTATACTTCAACTTGTTACCTTCAGATCTTCAACCACTTGACCATAGTCAACCCTAGACCTCCAAACGGTCTTGGGTGACCACCAAACGGTCTTGGGATCATTTGGATATGCTCCAAACGGTCTTGAGAGTGTTTTCCCATTATTTTATCAAAAACCAAATCATTCATTTAGGGTTTGGATATTGGAATTGGTCACCAAAATCAGCAATCGATTACTCATCAACTTGATAACATTGGATCATCAATTGATCAACTATGCTTAACCCTAGACCTCAAAATGGTCTTGGGTGATCACCAAACGGTCTTGAGACCGTTTGGGTGATCCCCAAATGGTTTTGAAATAGTTTGGGTCACTCAACCCAAACTTCAACATGATACTATTATTGAAATCAGCAATAGACCCGATTAGGGTTTAGGTGCTTGATGAGCCCTCAATTGGTGATTCACTTGGAATTAATTGATGATTTTTAGTAAGTAATTAGTCTATATTATTCTCAACAGTCCTCCAAATGGTCAATGCCTGGTCAATGCATCCAAATGGTCTTGGACAGTTTGCTTCTATGCGGTTTGGTTGAAACTGTTTGCATTCAAACAGTTTGAAACCGTTTGTTCTCAAACAGTTTGGCAAACCGTTTGAGCAAAGTTGGAGACCGTTTGCTAAAGTGAAAACTTGGATAAACATAGGAATTAACTTCATCATCTTCTATCTCATGAACAGGGGCTGTTCTTCACGGAAATGATAGCAAGAACACAAGAGTAGCAAAGGAAGAAGAATTACTAATGATTTTTCATGGAGATGAAGATGCATAAACAAAGCTCAAGGTTTGAAGTTATAAAACCCACCTCTAGGTCTGATCCAGGGCTCCTAGATTTGCAACTTTAATGGTGGTTTGAGCTCCAGCAGTTGTCCAAGGCTCCTTCTTCAAGTTTTGGATGGAGAATATGGCTAGAAAGAAGAATCATGTGAAAAACACCAATAAACAAACCTTGTTTTATTGTTTCCACCATGAATTCGAGGTAGATGGTGATCCATACTTACCAAACCAGATTGGTCGTCCTTCCTTTTCTCCAGAGCTCCTCCTTGGTCGGCCAAAGTAGGTTTGAGAAGAAAAGAACTAAGGGAAACGATCCCTTGTTTATTTGGAAAGATTGCTTATATACTTACGGGTCTTTTCAAAGCAAAAGGAAAAAGGATAGTTATTTCCCAAACATATCCACTAAGACTTGATCCATCCTTGGCCACGTTTTCCACTTACTAAACTCATGCAAACTCCTCCATTATCCAAGGTTTAAAGGAAAAGAAACCAAACATCTTAATAAGTTGTATATATAAAAGGGCCATTTGCTTAAATTTTGATTATTTCAACATCAAGGTTATCTCTCCTCCTTGATCATTCAAAAGAGGCACCCTTCTCATTTTCGTTGCTCTACTTGATTCCAAGGTTGACAATTTCGTTAGTTCATAACCCAGGTCAGGGATGTTACAAATTATCCACCCCTTACAAGGATTTCGTCCCCGAAATCATCAAAAACATATTAAGAGAAAAGAGTAGAGTATTTCCTTTTCATCTCTTCCTCTAGTTCCCACGTGGCTTCTTGAACACCACGGTGATTCCATAGGACTTTCACAAGACTTATGTCTTTCTTTTTCTGCTTCTTGATCCTTCTATCAAGAATCAACATAGGGCCTTCAACATAGGATATATCATCATTCAATTCCACTTCCACAGGTTGCAGAACTGATTCTGTATAAGGGTGACATTTCCTTAACATGGAAATGTGGAACACTGGATGTAACTTTTGCAACTCTGGTGGTAACTCTAGCTTATAAGCTACCTTTCCAATCCGTTTAATAATTGGATAAGGCCCCATAAACCTAGGAGCTAACTTTCCTTTCCTTCCAAATCTAAGAACTCATTTCCAGGGTGAGACCTTGAGGTACACTCTATCTCCAACCTGAAGTTCTAAAGGTCTACGATGCTTATCAGCGTAAGATTTCTGCCTATCTTGTGCAGTCTTTAACTGTTGTTGTATTATTTTAATCTTCTCAGTGGTCTGCTGCACAAGTTCAGGACCTAAAAGTTGATATTCACCAGTTTCATTCCAACATAGGGGTGATCTACAACGTATACCATACAAAGCTTCATAAGGTTCCATGTCAATGCTATGTTGATAGCTATTGTTATAGGGAAACTCTATCAAGCTTAGGTGCAGATCCTAACTTCCTATAAACTGAAGAACACATGCTCTAAGCAAGTCCTCCAAGGTCTGTATAGTCCTTTCTGATTGTCCATTAGTCTGAGGATGACAGGCTGTACTAAACCTTAACTTTATTCCTAAAGCTTTATGAAGTCGCTCCCAAAAACAACTCGTAAATTGGGGACCTCTGTCAGAAACAATGGTAACTGAGACTCCATGCAGTCGTACTATCTCATCTACATATAACTGTGCCAACTTCTCAGCAGAATAGGTTGTTTTGACAAGTAAGAAATGCGTTGTCTTTGTCAACCTATCAACTATTACCCAGATGGAATCATGACCCTTGGCTGTTCTAGGTAAACCAACCACAAAATCCATGGTCACATGATCCCACTTCCATTGTGGTATGGGTAAAGATTGCATTGTTCCTGCAGGCTTCTGGTGTTCAGCTTTAACTTGCTGACACACAGGACACCGCTTAACAAACTCAGCAACGTCCTTCTTCAAACCAGGCCACCAATACATATCTTTCAAGTTTTGATACATCTTGGTGCATCCTGGATGCATAGCATACATTGAAGAATGAGCTTCTTCCAGGACTAACTTCCTTAAGTTATCCATGTCCAGTACTATCATCCTACCATGACAACAAGCTACTTGATCATCTGAGTCATGGAAACCATCTCGTTTTTCACTACCATACTCCAATCTAATCTGTTGAACTGCAGCATCAACTTGATGTGCCTCCTTAATCTGTTGTCTCAGAGTAGGTTTTATGTGCATCTCAACTAACAACCCTGATAACAATGATACTCTTAACTATACATTATCTTGTCTTAAGGAGATAAGCATATCCCTCCTAGATCATACCAAAGAATTTAGTTGTGCTCTATCTAAGGCTGGTGTTGCTGATTTCTTACTCAAAGCATCAACAACTACATTGGCCTTCCTTGGATGATAATCAATTGTACAATCGTAGTCCTTTATTAACTCCATCCAGTGGCATTGCCTCATATTAAGCTCATGCTGAGAAAAGATATACTTAAGGTTCTTATGGTCTGTGAAAATATGGAATGTCTCTCCATAAAGATAATGTCTCTAGATTTTCAAGGCATGGACTACAACAGCTAGCTCTAAATCGTGAGTCGGATAATTCTCTTCGTGTTTCTTAAGATGTCGAGAAGCAAAAGAAATCACTTGTTTATCCTGCATCAACACACATCCTAGTCCATTCTTAGAAGCATCACATAAAACTATATATCCTTTTCCTTGTTCAGGTAATACAAGCACAGGTGCACTTGTCAACCTTTCCTTCAACAACTGGAAAGATTGATGACACTTATCATTCCAGGAAAAAGGAACATCCTTCCTGGTCAACTTAGTCAAGGGTAAAGCTATAGAACTAAAGTTCTTAATGAACCTCTGATAATAGCCTGCCAACCCTAAGAAACTATGGATCTCTGTCGGTGTCTTCGGCTATTCCCATTGCAGGACAGATTCTACCTTTTTAGGGTCAACACTTATACTTGAAGCAGATATTATGTGTCCTAGAAAAGAAACTTCTAGTAACCAGAACTCACACTTGCTAAACTTAGCATATAACTTATGCTCTCTTAGAAAAGTTAGAGTCTGACGAAGATGATGTTCATGTTGTTGAGCATCTCTACTATAGATCAGGATGTCATCTATAAAGACAACAACATATTGATCGAGAAAAGGTCGGAAGATTCTATTCATGAGTTCCATAAATGCAACTGGTGCATTTGTTAGTCCAAACGACATAACTGTGAACTAATAGTGACCATACCTTGTTCTGAAAGAAGATTTAGGTATGTCACCATCCTTAATACGTAACTGGTGATATCCCAACCTCAAATCTATTTTTGAAAAGACACTTGCACCATGCAACTGATCAAAAAGATCATCAATCCTTGGAAAAGGATACTTATTCTTTATCGTTACCTTATTTAGCTGTCTATAATCAATGCACAACCGCATTGATCCATCTTTCTTTTTAACAAAGAGAACCGGAGCACCCCAGGGTGAAGTACTCGGTCGGATGAAACCCTTCTCAAGCAACTCTTACAGTTGTTTCTTGAGTTCTGCCATCTCAGCAGGCGCCATCCTATATGGTGTTTCTGCTATAGGTTGCGTGTCTGGGATTAGATTAATTTTAAAATCAATCTCTCGGAGTGGTGGTACACCTGGAAGTTCTTCAGGAAATACGTCTTCAAATTCCCTAACTACCGAAACTTCAACAGGGTTAAGACTCTCCATGGTAGTATCCACCACATGGGCCAAGAATGCATAACATCCTTGCCTCATCAGCTTTTCAACAACCATAGCTGACACAAGGCAGGTTGGTAGAATCTTTCTATCTCCTTGAAAGATCCATGTGTCACTTTCATTAGTGAACACAGCCTGCTTGGACTCACAATCCAAGACAACCTTATACCTTTCTAAGGTAACCATCCCAAGGATTACATCGAATCCATGCATCTCAAGTGGTATAAGATCCACATGAATGTGATGTTCAGAAAAGAAGAGAATGCATGGAGAACATACTTCCTGCAACACAGCAGATCCCATTAATGGAGTTTCTAGCAACAAACTATCTGTTCTTTGTCTTGTAGTCAGGTTGCAGTCACGAATCACTTTTCGAGTGATAAAGGAGTGCGTAGCACCCGAGTCAATTAAAATAGATACAATGAGATATAGGCATATCAGAATTAAACAACTCCATCTGACCTTCCACAACTTGAGGGTTGATCACTGCCTCAGGTGGATTCATCGCATAAAATCTCGTTATTGCATGTGGTTGATTCGATGCTCGATGACTAGGTACTGATGATCCAGCTTGGGACGCTTGTCCATGTCCTCTAGCTCCTCCTGGAATTTGTCTCCTTTGAGAACCTTGCTGACTTTGCCTTTGAGGTTGAGTTACACTCACTTCTCTAGCTCTGCAATCCTTCATCAGATGTCCCATCTTTCCACATATGTAACAGCTTATGTTCAATTGTTGTGGTCTTGGTGGTCCTGTAATCGACGTAGATACTGAGCTATGAGCTCCTTCTAATGGTAAGCTTCGTCCTCTACCCCTATTTGACGTCCACTGCGTCTGGGTACTGAATCTAGGTGGTGGTGTAGGTACAGAAAACCTTGGTTTCTTAAAACCTTTGGATGAAGATCCTTAGAACTAGGGGTACATCTTCTTTTTCTTGGTCTGATGCTTCTCTGACACAGACCTCTCTATCCTCCTGATCGACTCTACAAAGGTAGCAAACCTTTCCATATTTTCTAGAGCAGACACAGGGGTGGTCAACTCAGTGTTTAACACCCCTTCTCAAAATGTCTAATCCTTTCTTCATCTGTAGCTGCCATATGCGGACAGAACCGCAAAATCTCCATGAACTTAGCCTCGTATTCTCTAATGTTCATAGGTCCCTGCCTTAACTTCTCAAACAGAGAGATTTTCTCGTCTAGAAACGTCTTAGGGAAGTATCTATTGACAAATTCCCATTGGAAAACTTCCCATGCAATCTCGACACCTGGCCTTTTCTGTTCTTCCATGGTCCACCAGTGACCAGCACTCCCCTTGAGAAGGTATACAGCATGTCTAACCTTCTCAGCTTCTGGGATGTTCAGGATTCTAAAGGCCTTCTCTAGTTCAGTTAACCACAAGTCAGCATCTGCAAGGTCAACTATTCCTACATACTCTGTGGCTCCAACTCGGCATAGTCGTTCAAACGTCTTTCCGAATCCTTGTCCTTCAGGATGAGTAGGTTCCCTAGGTATAGGTATAGGCATCCTATCAGTCATATGTGTCATGGCTGTCATAAACTACCCGAACATGGCTTGGAAGGCTGGGTTCCCCATGTCAGCTGGGTTGAACTGGGGTGGTTCAGGTACAGGTTCCTCCCTTTCTTGGTCTCTTGCACCTTCGGTAGGTGCAGCAACACTACTCTCAGCAATGTGTTCCTCATGTAATCCAAATATCTTTAGTTTTCTCTTCTTCTCCTAAATGAGTAGAAGACACTATCAAATATACTGGAAGACACTAGAACAAACTCTATAACCTAAGTCCTATGTCTCTGCAAACTCAGTGAACCTAGAGCTCTGATACCACTAAATTGTGATGACCATCTCGCAAAAACAAGATCAACTAAATAAAACTAATGCGGAAGCGATTAATTAGTAGTGTAATTACTAAAAATCACTAAAAATTAAAACTTTTTGTAAAGAGATCCACAAACGGTAAAACTCTTTCATAAAGAAACAAGGTAAGTTATTTACAAACTGATCCATCATTACATCTTTGTAATATCACATCTCGAGAAGCATAACACTGACTGCCCTGTTGAATTGTACGTGAGAAATATACAAAATCTCGAGGCATTACGCCAAAAATCTCAGATCAATAATAAACCATCTACTGAATCCTAGGACCTGAGAGTACAGAGACGACACATAGGACATTCTATATACGAGACTTGACAGATAATGCCTCCACCTGAAGATCATTGTTGTCCTGAATGTTGTTGTTGTTGTTGCTCACCCACTGAAGGATTCCTCTGTCGTCCTCGGTGTCTACCTAAAAAGTTGAATCCCATGGGGGTGATACAATTGAATAATTGTCCCAGCGAGAGTTATAACTCTTTTACAGAAGCATTGGTATTGCAAAGATTAAGATAACAATGAGCAGCGAAACTACAATTATTTAATATCAGGTAATTCATTGATTAAACTAAGTACAGCAGCATTCTCTAAGAAATCATTTCAATTATAATTTGATTAAATGACAAGACTTATATCAATAAGGAACATGAAGAACATGTATACTAGTTATCCAACTAGAACAGTATAAACAATGTATCATCAATCATTGTTTCTCGTAGTTCAACCTAAGCAATTAAGCTATACGGCTGATTTACATTTTTCAAACATATTTATGCCCTGAGGAGATGAGGTATACCACTCATTCTCCAACCGACCATTACTAAATCACAATCGGTACCATACATAGGTCATCAGAAGAGCCGAATTTTTATGACCTCATCGTCCTCAGTCAGTGTGAGGTACAACATGTAGAACATCCTGTGTCTCTGCTATAATAGCTTTCTAGGGTATTCTGGAAACTTCACAATTAGAGTTACAGTGGCATGCTATACTCTCTTCTCCATCGAGGGATTTCTTATTTATCTCACATCGATGCGGCATTAACAACATCATCAGGATATTAGTGATACATCGACATATACATATAATGAAGGATTGAGAGATTAATTGTACATCTCACATCAATTCCTTCATTAGGACGTAAGGATATTCACGTCCATAACCCCCACATACTCAAAAGTATGCTCTCCAGGAGTTCCCTTAGGAAAACATGTTTCACCATCATTTAACTTCTGACAATGATGGATCTATGGTCATGGCTCTACATGATATCATTAAACTTGATTTTTTTTAAGTACATTATAGCATTCTTTTAGCATCAGGCATGTTTTCAAACATAAACCATTAGAACAATTGCTATAAAGAAAGAGTACTAGTTGTATCAAGTTCATTTCACATCTAGTTATCATTGGGATATCAATCCCTAACTATCTCATCATTATGATTCAGGAATTTGGGTATTCAAACCCTTAGTTCAGCAGAACACTTGTTACTAAGTAACATATAGCCATCAAGTCATTTAACAATATGAGCATGATTGTAGCAATGCAGGTATTTCTCATGGGTCATACCGTTTATCAAGTTCATTTGTTACCTCTCTCTAGGCAACATAGCATATCATTGCTTTCAAAGCTTATAAAGTGACTTTAATGAATATGGCATCATAACCCTTACCTGGCTATGCTCACTTCTTTATAACGACATGATGACTAACACAATTGATAACATGCACATTATATCTGTATCAACTTAATACAAATTATTTCCAAGTCAAGTATAGAACACCACGGTCGTGCTACAGAAGATTACCATGACCGTTTTACATCACCATGGCTGGTTTCTAGGGTTAGGGTTTCTTATTCAATTCAATTAGGGTTATCCAACCCCTTTATCTTAAGAAGGCATAGTGAGTCCTTATTTCATAATTCAATCATAGAGTTTCATGCTTACAAGCATAACCCAGAATTAGGGTTTACTGTTCACATCATCACATTATCCTAGATTATGGTTTACTATTCAATTTACAATGAATTAAGATCATACCATCATCATGTATTAGGATTACTTCCATTAATGCTCTCAATTAGGATTATGATTCATTAGCTGTCATAATTAGGGTTTCATGATCTCACTATCATGGATCATACCCTATTTAGGTATTCATTCATGTTGGGAGTCCAATACTTGATTAATTATTCATATAAGAAGTCTTCTATCTCCTCTTTCTATAGGTCGATGTTTGCAGCACTCTTGATTGGGCTAAGTCAATTCAACGATGACACCATGGTTTAAGCCATTACTATTTTGATCATTAGGTCTTACTCATCCAAAGAGTACTAATCACTCTATCCCATCAAGAGTACCTTTATAATGATCACCACTGATTATAACATGCATTAATTAACTAATTACTTGGTCCCTTAAACACTTTAGGTATCTATGAGGTTTAGGTTAATCTACCACTAAGCCATCTTGACCTCTAAGGCATCAAATGATCTTGACCTTTTTAGACCTCAAACGGTCTTGCATACTAAACCCCCAAACGGTCTTGGACAGACCTTGAAACCGTTTGGTGTTGAAGACCGTTTGGTCTTGTTGACTTTTGAAACTGTTTGGTAAAGTGCACACTCAAGACCGTTTGCCCAAGATGAGGTGAAGACTATTTGGTCATGAAGACCGTTTGGTCAAGTTTGTCTTTGAAACCACATGGACATAACCGATCTTGAAACCGCATGAGCACCAAACGGTTTGGGATCGTTTGGTCCCAAACGGTCTTGAGACCGTTTGGACCCTAAGTACATGATCGATTGAGGGGTTCAACATTGGAGACCCTAACTCAATTGAAGTGATTGAGACACTTTTTGGTCCTTGCGGTTTTGAGGTGGTTTGGACCCAAAAGTGTCTCAATCACTTCAATTGAGTTAGGGTCTCCAATGTTGAACCCCTCAATCGATCATGTACTTATTATCCACTCATCAATTGAGTCAATTAGGTCAACCCTCAACTGATTTGACACACAGTTGACCCTCAATTGATCATTAATTAGAGCTTGGATCATTTGGATTAGGTCTTGACAATCGATGACCCTTCAACATACTCCAATGTGAGTCTAATTGATTTGAAATCATTGAACCATCATTCAATTTGGTCATGACCTGACCCCAAACGCTCTTGGGATCATTTGGATGACCTACAAACGGTCTTGAGACCGTTTTCTCAAGCCAACACCAAAAACTAACTCAACCAATTAAGGTTTAGCTCATTGGATTGATCACTAGGTCAACAATCAATTATATTTCAACTTGTTACCTTTAGATCTTCAACCACTTGACCATAGTCAACCCTAGACCTCCAAACGGTCTTGGGTGACCTCCAAACGGTCTTGGGATCGTTTGGATATCCTCCAAACGGTCTTGAGACCGTTTGCCCATTATTTTATCAAAAACCAAGTCATTCATTTAGGGTTTGGATATTGGAATTGGTCATCAAAATCAGCAATCGATTACTCATCAACTTGATATCATTGGATCGTCAATTGATCAACTATGCTTAACCCTAGACCTCCAAACGGTCTTGGGTGATCACCAAACGGTCTTGAGACCGTTTGGGTGATCCCCAAATGGTTTTGAAACCGTTTGGATCACTCAACCCAAACTTCAACATGATACTATTATTTAAATCAGCAATAGACCCGATTAGGGTTTAGGTGGTTGATGAGCCCTCAATTGGTGATTCACTTGGAATTAATTGATGATTTTTAGTAAGTAATTAGTCTACATTATTCTCAACAGTCCTCCAAATGGTCAACACCTAGTCAACACATCCAAACGGTCTTGGACCGTTTGCTTCTATGCGGTTTGGTTGAAACCGTTTGAGCAATGTTGGAGACCGTTTGCTAAAGTGAAAACTTGGATAAACATATGAATTAACGTCATCATCTTCTATCTCAAGAACAAGGGTTGTTCTTCACGGAAATGATAGCAAGAACACAAGAGTAGCAAAGGAAGAAGAATAACTAATGATTTTTCATGGAGATGAAGATGCATAAACAAAGCTCAAGGTTTAGAGTTATAAAACCCACCTCTAAGTCTGATCCAGAGCTCCTACCTTCGCAACTTTAATGGTGGTTTGAGCTCCAGCAGTTGTCCAAGGCTCCTTCTTCAATTTTTGGATGGAGAAGATGGCTAGAAAGAAGAATCGTGTGAAAAACACCAATAAACCAACCTTGTTTTATTGTTTCCACCATGAATTCGAGGTACATGGTGATCCATACTTACCAAACCAGATTGGTCATCCTTCCTCTGCTCCATAGATCCTCCTTGGTCGGCCAAAGCAGGTTTGAGAAGAAAAGAACTAAGGGAAACGATCCCTTGTTTATTTGGAAAGATTGCTTATATATTTATGGGTCTTTTCAAAGCAAAAGGAAAAAGGATAGTTATTTCCCAAACATATCCACTAAGACTTGCTCCATCCTTGGCCACGTTTTCCACTTACTAAACTCATGCAAACTCCTCCATTATCCAAGGTTTAAAGGAAAATAAACCAAACATCTTAATAAGATGTATATATAAAAGGGCCATTTGCTTAAATTTTGATTATTTCAACATCAAG
Source organism: Alisma plantago-aquatica (assembly GCA_963693085.1). Classification (NCBI taxonomy): domain Eukaryota; kingdom Viridiplantae; phylum Streptophyta; class Magnoliopsida; order Alismatales; family Alismataceae; genus Alisma; species Alisma plantago-aquatica. The sequence goes on along the minus strand of OY856413.1, from coordinate 368,823,001 downwards.
GTTATCTCTCCTCCTTGATCATTCAAAAGAGGCACCCTTTTCATTTTCTTTGCTCTACTTGATGCCAAGAAACATGAGAGATACTCTAGGAGATACATTTTACATGTTGGACCCTAGGTTTTGGGTAATTTATACATTACACCAAAACTAGGTTTTAAAGCACACGATTGCTTTACAAGCTATATCTTGGTGCTCAAGCTTGTGGAATCCATATCACCACATCATATACATTCTTATGATGTCTCAAAATCTGAGGAACATCTTAACATGTGCAATTTTCAAGTTAACCCCTCGACGTGGTTAATTTGCACTTTAGTCCAAAATTGACAAAACAAAGTTGCAACATTATTCAAAAAGTTCTAAAATAGAAATAGAAGTTCCTCAAAAGCCTTAATTACATTTCAAAAGATAACTACAAGCATCTAATCACATATTTAAGAAAAACACCTAGGGTTAGTTCATAACCCAGGTCAAGGATGTTACAAAATAACTCAAATCGTGGAACACAATACCTAATCTACATCGATTATTCTTTTGTGGCATACTTTTTAAATTATGACTTGGCAACTATATATTTAAATATTGTATTCTTCTTTTGACCCCAAATTTGTCTTTATTTCACATTTGTATCTTGATATCATGATTTTCTTGGATCACTGTTGTGATGGTCATATCTCTTCCTCCTTTTATTGGGAACGTTGATATCCAACTTTGTTACCCTTTTCCCTATTTCTTTGTAATGCCCAATAACTTGTTATTTATGCATATGCCAGGATCTGCCAATTTTATTTTCTTTTATTCTTTCTTTTTGTAGGGTCATTTCCCTAACTACTTAGGTGAATGTATCATTGGAGGTTTTGACCTTAGCTGACTTTGAAGATAAAATTGAGATTCCTAGGTTGCCCTTTGTAGTCTATAATTCTAAGTTTTGAGTATATACGTTTCCTTGATGTAATCACCCTTATGGGTAAGGATCCATGATAGACTTCATAAACCTTTTAGTTGTTAGATTGGTTCATTCCACTGCTTTACTTGTGTTATTTGAATATACTAGAAATTTTCAGCATTAAAATTTTCTTCCGTTGTGAAATAACAATGTAGTGTCACATTGGGATGTTCCATCTATTCAATTGAGTAATGAGTGGTACTCATCTCTGATACGACTCATTACAAGGCGTCATAACATCCAGCACCTATATCCTTAGTTGAAATTCTTTGACCATATATAACTATAATTCCACGGATAACTACTTGGTCAAGTATGTAGTTGACCCAAAAAGGTATAGAATCTCAATTTACTCATTGTACATTTCTTTCTCGGTTGAAGTAACATCCCGACTAACCACTTCATGGTTGAATTTTTAGTTCAATCAACCAAATTTGTGTTGATAAGTATTTATTAAAACATGTTGTAATGTTTTCTTGTGATAAATTTTCTGATGGGCCCATTGCAACTCATTAAGTTCTTCCTTAAATCATTCTTTACGAGTCCCGTGTAACTCTTAGGCCTGCCCTTTTTTGTTGCCTTTTGTGATTCTTTTGCAAGTGTTTTGGAAAATTTTGGGGAAAAAACAAATCACACGGATGGCTAACCGGAAAAAACAGAACATTTCTTTTTGAGCTGCACGACTAATTAATTCATCACACATGTTTGGAACAAAATCAGCTTTTGACTTATTCAAGCGCCTGTTGTAAATAGGCTTATCATCGCAGCGCTGTAAAGCATGCGGCTAATTTCCCATAGTCTCTAAAATGAGGTTATCAATACCAAACGCAGATTATGTTACTGGAGCAAGTGTGCTTTTGCAATTGGATACGCTTCCAGCGGAGACAAGCTTAAGATGGATACTTATCTGTTCAAAGACCAATTTAGGTGACTTGGTGTCACTTTGTTTGGGGATGGTTTTTTCGTTTGGTTCCCTAATCCTTATTACTTTGGTGAAGATCAAAGCGGACAAGGAGTAAATTGATTGATAAAAGAAATAGAACACCGCCCACTCCTTTTTTATCTTTTAAAACTAATTGTTAGAACTTGACGTACTACTATCCACTTGGCATGACTGCCCAGAAATCACATGCACTCTTCAGAAATCGCCCCATCTTCACCTGTGAGAGCTCTCATTATCAATTGTTCGGGCCGAAACAGGAATAGTAGATTTTGAATGTCTATGTATGTGTGTCCCACGAAGGGCCACAACCGCTTGGCGGTTGGTTTTGGATCTGTTGGGGGACTTAAATCCAACACGCGCGAATGTGCACCCTCTTTTCCTTCGTCGGGCTAAATTCGTACTTCAGGTTTTCCCTGGATGGGTTTTCCGTCCCCAAGTTTGCAGCCTGGGAACCTAAATAAGGTAGATGGGAAAACAGTGTGTTTTTTAGCTAAATAGGGTGGACCTCCTCCTTATTTATAAAGAAATACAAACAAATAAATAGGGGAGAGAACCGCGTGGGGGAGGGGGCGCCACCTCGGTGCTTCGTCCCCCCTGGCCATCATCGACCACGTAGTGATTTCCTCGATCGTAGACAGCAGCGATCTCTGGAGAAAGGGACCTCCGGAGAAAGGGTTCTTGCCATCGTTTGGGGCTGATCTTGGCTTGCGGCGAGGAGGAGGCGTGATGCACAACGCTGAAGCCAGAACTCGGGTCATTCGGCAGCATCGACTTCATCGACTCCAGCCCGTTTAAAAGGGACGGGTGGAGAGGAGCCGCCTCTGGTTGGATCTGGTCTCATGCACGGCTGTTCCGTCGTTGTAGGCGTAGTAAGGGAGTCTCTTGACTTCCTTCTCTGACTCCTGCCCTCCTTATCCCGAGATCTTACCTGGCCTCGCCCAGTGCTGTGATGACCCCACGACATCGACCGACGCTTCTTCGCCCTGTCCGGTGGCAGCACTTCCTTCGTGGCGGCGCCTCCAAATATGGAATCCCCGACTTGCAGAGGGTACCTCCTCCGTCATCACCATTGGTAGTCACTGCTGGCTGATGGGCGGATGAGGAGCTTCAGCGCTACCCTGGCGTAAGCCTGTTGACCGGCCCTTCTGCTGCGTGATGGAGCACTCTCAAGGTGTTCATTGAAATGCCTATGTGCAAACAGGGGCATCGAGTCCTAGCCGGGGTCCTCGCCTAAAGTTGGCCTCATCGTGGGTGTTGTTGTGGTGATGTTGTGCTATTAACAACATTTAGAGTATGATCCATCCAGTGTTGCTTCTTTGGACCTCAAGCTGGAGCTAGCCAGGGAGCAGGGGACGATGATGTTGTTTGATCTCAGTCCCCTCTCATCACAATTTGTGGGTGTATCTAAAGCTACTGAAGAGAGGATCAGTGGTCTACAACCTCGGACTCTCGTATGTTCTTTGCTGCTCCAGTGATTGATTCTGTTAAGCAAGCAGGTTGTGCTCGTACTACCCATTGCTGACTTGGACTACGTCTAAGTCCTGGTTGTCTTACGAAGCCTAGGATTGTGGTGTAGGTGCTCTTTCCCTAGAGATCTTGGCCTGATAGGGTGTGGTCTGCCTGCATCGTCTTTGTGCTCATACTTTGTGGGTGTCCTTTATGCTATTGAGTGCTTGGATATGCATAAGGCTTTGTGTCTTTAGGTTGAGTTGTTTAGGGTTAAAGTCTTATGTATAGTTTTTTAGGTCTTTATGGTCTTTTGCCCTTGACTACCAGCTTGTTGGTATCAAGGCTCTTTAGCTCTTGCTATAATGGGGTACTTCGTGCCCAAAGTTTTGGTATTAGAGTAACACATTTTTTTGACAGACCAAAAAAGAATAAATAGGGGAGATATATATATACTATATAAAACAACCCTTTTAGAATAGTTATGCAATTTTTTTCAACATTTTATAAAATTACAAACACGTCCTTTGTATCTAAGAAAGCCCCACAGCGAGGTTGGATGCAATTTTTTTCTATTATTTTTTTCAAATTACATATTGGTCCCTTTGTGTTTACACTACACTTTTGTCTTTAATTTTTCAAATCATATATTATATTAGGAGACTGATTTATACTTCTATACTAATATGAGAAAGCCGCAAATGGGGGTTGGATGTAATTTCCTCCATTATTTTTAAAAATTACATATTGGTCATATGTGTGTACACCACAATTTTGTCTTTAATTTTTTAAATTATATATTGTATTAAGAGACTCATCTATACTATATAAAAAAGCTCATGGAGGGGGTTGGTTACAATTTTTCTCTATTATTTTTTTAAATTATATACAGATCACTGTGTATAGACCACACTTTTGTCTTTAATTTTTTAAATTATATACTATATTAAGAGGCTCATTTATACTATATAAGAAACTCTACATCAGGAGTTGGATGCAATTCTCTCTATTATTTTTAAAATTACATAACGGTCCATGTGTGTACACACCACATTTTTGTATTTAAAATTTTAAATTATATATTATATTAGGAGACTCATCTATACTATACAGAAAAGTCTACAGAGGGGATTGGATGAAATTTTCTTTATTATTTTTTAAAATTATATATTGGTCCTCGTGTGTGTACATCATACTTTTGTCTTTAATTTTTTCAATTATATATTATTGTAGGAGACACATTCATACTATATAAGAAAGCCAACAATGGGGGTTGGATGTAATTTTTTCCATTATTTTTTGAAATTACATAGTGGTCCCTATATTTCTACATCACACTTTTGTATTTAGTTTTTTTAATTATATATTATAGTACGAGGCTCGTCTGTACTATATAAGAAAGTCCCAGAGGGGGTTGGTTGCGATTTTCTGTATTGTTTTTTAAAATTACTTACTGGTCCTTGTGTGTGTACACCACACTTTTGTCTTTAAAATTTTAAATTATATATTATATTCAGAGGCTCATGTATACTATATAAGAAAGCCCACAATGGGGGTTTGATGTAATTTTCTCCATTATTTTTTGAAATAGCATATTGGTCCCTGTGTGCATACCACACTTTTGTCTTTAATTTTTTAAATTATATATTATATTAGGGGACTCATCTATACTATATAAGAGGCTTGTGGAGGGGGTTGGATGCAATTTTCTCTATTATTTTTTGAAATTACATACTGGTCCCTGTGTGTACATCATAATTTTGTCTTTAATTTTTTAAATTATATGTTGTAGTAGGAGGCTCATCTATACTATATAAGAAAGCCTTAGAAGGGTTTGGATGTGAATTTTTTCTATGATTTTTCGAATTACATATTGGCCCATGTGTGCGTACACCACACTTTTGTCTTTAAATTTTAAAATTATATATTATATCAGGAGGCTCATCTATACTATATAAGAAAGCTAGAAGACAGGGTTGGATGTGATTTTCTCCATTATTCTTTAAAATTACATATTGATTCATGTGTGTGCACCACATTTTTATCTTTAATTTTTTAAGTTATATATTATATTAGGAGTCTCATCTAGACTATACAAGAAAGCCAATAGAGAGGGTTGGATACAATTTTCTCCAATTTTTTTTAATTACATATTGGTCCCTCTGTGTGTACACCACATTCTGTCTTAAATTTTTAAAATTATATATTGTATTAGGAGACACAACTATACTATATAAGAAAGCTTGTGGAGGGGGTGGATGCAATTTTATCTATTAATTTTTTAAATTTACATATTGTCCATGGGTGTACACCACACTTTTGTCTTTAATTTTTTCTTTATATATTATATTAGAAAACTCATCTATACTATACAAGAAAGTCCGTAGAAGAGGTTGGACATAATTTTCTCTATTGTTTTTTTGAAATTACATATTGGTCCATGTGTGTATGAGAAAACCTATTAAGATATGTATTGTACATATTTATTACATCTTTTCTCAAAATTTAACCTAGAAATACTCATTGTAGCCAACTAAGGCACCCATGCATAGTACGGGTTTATGCCTATGATACTCATAAGGTGCATCCATTTGTTTGTTGACCTCATGACGGAGCACATCCATTTAAAGAGGGTGCATATTATTGCAGCGTTTAGGAACAATTGCATTCATCACCGATGACTTATCGTTGATTACTAAGGCCCTATTTAGTAGGGTGCAATAGGAGGAAGAATGAATATCTTAAAAGTACCGATGTTGAAATCACTGCTTTTTGCCTGCATCTATTCTATTTGGTTGGAAGGTGTTAGAACAAATTGATTTTATTTTCCATCATTTGCTACAGAGAGGTTCATACGAAAAGGAATGGTGACGAGTAACACCCCACCACGCCGCAGCAGGGAGGGTAATGCCTATTGTGGTCATTTTTGTGCACTGCATGGATCATTGTTCATCAATTTGTACAAGTGACCGTGAACGGAAGTTTCTAGTGGGGTCACTTTTTTCCAAAAAGGACGAGAGTGGTACATGTCTGCTTGATGATGAGCTGTCCAGCCATCAGCAGCTCTGTTGCAGGGAAAGCAACTACACGTGACCGCGCCTTATTAGGGGGGAGTAACGCTACACACTCCTGCTCCTCCACTCGGGTGCCTACTGGGTGGTTGGGAGGGGGGCATTGCTGATGTGGCAAAAAGCTACTGCAAAGATGAGAAAAGTATAAAAAGAAGAGAAAAAAATGATTTTGCTCATAACTTTTAATTCTGAATGAATTTTTTTTCGAAATAAAAAGCATCAGTTTCCTTATGAAAAATAATTTATATCAAGACCAATGTTGACATACTTTGGAAAAAATAATGTTAGACGTATATTAAGAGAGGAGAGAAGTATATAAAAGTATAGTACATTTTCGGGTACTATACTCAGATTGACCATTCAGGTACAATACTTATTGCCTCTTTATTTATTCATATTACATATTACGTCATAAATCCATAAGTATTGTACATGTTATCATTTATATTAATTTTTGCATACATTCAAAATATGACATTTGACAAAAATCATTTACACAGATACCCACACATTCTACAAGAAGTACATGACTTATAGTCAAATTTTATAATACAAAATACACTACTAGAAGTACGGTACTAACAACCACATTCTATTTTTTTAAGTATTTACATTCGTAATATTTACAGACGTAATATACTAAGTGCCTCCTTATTTTTTTGTACTCAATATTTCGTCAAAAATATGTAAGTATTGTACATTTTATCATTTATATTAATTTTTGCATACATTTATAATGTAGCGTTTAATAAAAGTTGTATACAAGGATACACACAAATTTTACAAGAAGTACAGTACTAACAACCACATTTTGTAATACAATGTATAGTACTAGACGTACTGCACTAGAGGTACCAAACGAGACATAACAACAATACATGATTTGATGATCTTGTTGGTACAAGAAGTACAGTACTAACAACCACATTTTGTAATATAAAGTATAATACTAGACGTACAACACTAGAGGTACCGTATGAGACATAACAACAATACATGATTTGATGAACTTGTTGGTACAAGAAGTACAATACTAACAACCACATTTTGTAATACAAAGTATAGTACTAGACGTACAATACTAGAGGTACCGTACGAGACATAACAACAATACATGATTTTATGATCTTGTTGTTACTATAAGTACATCACTAACAACCACATTTCATTATATAAAGTATAGTATTAGACGTACAGTCTTAGAGGTATCATATGAGACAAAACAATAATACATGATTTGATGATCTTGTTGGTACAAGAAGTATAATACTAACATCCACATTTTGTAATATAAAGTATAGTACTAGACGTACAATACTAGAGGTACCGTATGAGACATAACAACAATACATGGTTTGATGATCTTGTTGGTACAAGAAGTACAGTACGAACAACTAGATTTTATAATACAAAGACGTACAATACTAGAGGTACCGTACGAGACATAACAATAATAGATGATTTGATGATCTTGTTGTTACTATAAGTAAAATTTAACAACCATATTTCATAATACGAAGTATAGTATTAGACGACACTACTAGAGGTACCGTATGAGACATAACAACAATACATGATTTGATGATCTTGTTGGTACAAGAAGTACAGTACTAACAACCACATTTTGTAATACAAAGTATAGTATTACACGTACATTACTAGAGGTACCGTACGAGACATATGTATGGTATCCTAAAATATAGATACTATATTTTTCTCTCATATTATCATTATTTTAAAGTATGTCAACACTAGTCTTGTTGGAAAGTATTTTTACAAGAATTCTAATGCAATTTATTTCATCAAAAAATATGCTCTGGATTGAAAGTTATGGACAAAAATATTTTATCTCTCTTCTATGAGACAAAATGTACACTATGAGCATGTACCCATAATATGAACGGTTATGCCCAAAACACATATATTATATTTTCTCATATTATTATTTTTTTCAAAATATATCAACATTGGTCTTATTGAAAGTATTTTTTATTACAAATTTAGTGTTTTTTTCATTGAAAAATTCATTGTGGCTTGAAAGTTATGAGCGATACAAGTTTTCCCTTTCTTTTTACTTCCCTCCAATTTAAAAATAAATAAAACTGTCCCACATTGGGCTTTGCAGCAGCCCCAGCCGGGTGGGTTGGGCAGCCGGTTACGGCTAGAATTATTCATTAGGGGGTGGTACATAATCGGGGATTTTGGTTGGAAATGTGTTATTAGAACTCATCAAACTACACTCCATTATACCGTACCAAATAAAATTTAAACTGCAAAACATTACAATTAAACATCGGCCCTAATCACCACAATTTCTTAAGGTGAGCGATCTCTCTAGAAATAGAATATAATATAAAATAAGATCGATGAACAACCATACATTTGACATGATTGGTAGTGATTGACCTATTACCTGTAATTGTCCATTACAGTCGAACAATCACCACTGCTTCGTCAATTAAAACACATATATAATAAGAATGATCAAGTTTCTTTAAGAACATATACATTATGTTCAGAAAGGCCGCGATCTCCAAATTAGGCTTCTTAAGATTTTCTTGGTTACACCCGTTCTTCTCATAAAGTCGTTCACTCTTAAGCTACTACAAGGTTGTAGATTTCCAATCATATGACTAGGGACGTGGTCCCGTAGACCATTATTATTTACAATCCGAAGATTCTTTTCCTTTCAAAAAGTTCATCACTGTATATGTACTCAAACTGGATGAGAAACAAAGAAGGGTGACATCACTTCTGAGTTCTAGTATAGTTATTCCTCTCTTTTTGCAAATATATATTTCCTTGCAAAGATGGAACTGCATTACTAAATATGTATAATACGTGTGCATATGGTCATTTATAATACTTGATATCATCTTCATAGTCAAACATGTATTCGCTACATGATATGGACGCGCAGCTTATATTTATAAAGTATGACAGCCCAATGAACACTAATTAATACAGTATATACTGTACACACAATAGAAAATAACAAATATTGTTTAGACCCACAAACATTTCTTCGGGGGCGATATGGTCCAATATACGATTGGGTTGGGGTTCCATTCCAAAACCAATTGGAAATGGAAGGAATAGCCAACAACTTATATACGGGTGTACATCTCCACACGATGTCAATGAGGGATTAAACCCGTTCACACATAACTTAACAAATCTTCCGCTAATGCCTGAGTTCATAAACTCTCCCTCAAAGGAAATTAACAACGTAAACGGGCCTTCTGCACATCCTAATAATGTATTTCACAAAGGTGTAAAGCCTCATGTCTGAACCGAGCTATGATACCACTTGTTGGGGAGAAACTGAGAGGGAAGATTCCATATAATATACAATCCAGTTGGAATTCCAACCCAAAACCAATTAACCATGGGAAGAGTAGCCTAATGTCTTATACATTGTTTTTAAAACCGAACCGGACCGGCCGGTCCGACGGTTAGACCAGTGAACCGGTAGCTGACCGGTCTGGAAGCCTAAAAAATCGGATATATGTCTTTTTCCGGTCCAACCGGTCAGAAATACAGTCCAACCAGCCGGTTGGACCGAACCAGATTGAACCAGTGGTTCTAAGAGAAGAAAAAATAGAAGGTAGAATACATAAAGGAATTTACATATATGTATATAAATATGACATATATATGTATGTATGTATGTATTTATATAGAAAATATACATATAAGGTAGAACTATATATATATATATATATATATATATAGAGAGAGAGAGAGAGAGAGAGAGAGAGAGAGAGAGAATACACTTGAGTGTAATTCGGAGCAGAATACACTCAAGTAGTTTTTCATGATGCGATATTTTTTTTTTAAATCTAATCCATTGATCTTCTTAAACATCTTGTAAATAGCTCATATACAAAATTTGAGCACATTTGGACATTTATAGGTCATGTTATAAAGATCACAAAAATTATGCAATTCAAATTAGTTTCGCGTGTTGATTTTGTTACTTTCGGATGAGTGACTTACACTCATCCAAATGGGCTCAAAATTTATATGTAGCCTAGTTATAGTATGACAATGAAAATCAATGGTTTATATTTTGCTAAAAATAGTCTTGATATGCAAACGCACTTGAGTGTATCTGTGTGATCTATACACTCGAGTTTATTCTAGTCTAATTCTCTCTCTCTCTCTCTCTATATATATATATATATATATATATATATTTGTATATATGCATATATATGTATGTGTATATCTACATCATAATATATATGTATACATATTGTATGTGTATATATATATATATATATATTGACATTATATATAGATGTATATATATACAAACAATATATATAAGCGCGTGTATATATACATATATAATATGTCCGGGTTAACCGATTTGACCGGTCCGATCGCTAATTACCTTTTATCATGGTGACTGGTTCGGTTTTTCCGGTCCAATTTTTTTTTATGTTATGCTGACATCATTTCCGGTCGAACCGGTTCAACCACTCTGGTTCAACCCAACTCAATCCGGTCTGAGTTAGTGCCGGTCTAACCACCAGTTCGGTTCTGAAAACATTGATCTTATGTTTAGGTAAACTAGTAAATGCACACGTGCTAATGCACGTGTCACAATGAAGTGTTACAACTACATTATATAATTATAAAAAAATAAAAAATGATTATATAATCGTATAAATAAAGTAAAGTAGATTTCTTCTATAATTAAAAACATAATTATTTTAATATAACGACATTTGATTGGATATTTGTCCATAAGGAGATTATTGTACCAACAATCATTTAAATTTTAAATACGATTGCTATAAGGTAAATTAGCACAACTCTGATTTTTTTAAATATTCAATTACATAGTAATATTTAGGTGTGGTTAGTCTATCTTTGCTTCAACCTACTTTTGCTCCACTGTAGTGTTATTAGTAGATTCTACAACAAAAAATTTTATCAAGATGAAGGAGAAATGCTTACATTATATTTTTGTTAGTTGCTTCCTTGCTAGTATTCCATTGACGTTAGTTGCTGCAAGGCGTCATCAAGAATAATTTTTTTGAAGAAAAAATATATCATGTTGCTTGTAACAGGGACAGTTTGTCGAGCACCAATTTGATGAAACTCAGGTTATCAGGAATAAGTCAGAATGCTTTTGATGTATGAAGATGAAATAACAAGCTGAGGATGCTGCATGTTGACAAACTTGACAAAAATACTGGAAAATTCCCTCTTACTTGGAACATCCTCATTATGGTCAAACTTTCATAGTTGAAGACATCCTCATAATTAGAGACTACCATGTCAAGTATCATGTAGCGCCCCATCAATAAGTGTGGGACCGATGATCCTGTCCTACAAGATATGTAGCTAGCTGCTGCATCCACATGATTAAGCTATATACACATGTATAACAAGAGCAATCAGCGGATACATAACCGACTGCGGTGTGGAGAAATAAAACTCATAGCAGGAGATGATGTTGAATGCATTATAATGTAGGTTTACGCAAAGCGACTGATATACATGGTGTTTTAGGATGCGAAACCATTTCTACAGTGACCAAGCAAGGATGTTGGGTCCTTCGTGAGCGATGAATGATGCATCTTCTGTGGTGGATAAAAGGTTGTGTACCCTCCCAAGCATGGCGTCGAGGGACACCTAGAGCAATTCCATGTTGGTCCTAGCCTCGGACGCTCCTGGGAACTTGAGGAAGGTCGTGAGGCAGTGAGATGGGTACCGTGTCACATTGCAAGCTCTTGACATCACGATGGTGGCCTTCGTCAGCGAGACATTAATGTGATGAGGAGGAAGGAGAAACAAGGTGAACATTGATGTGGTGGAGATGACGAAGATTGCCGCTAAGAGGCCGGTGATATTTATTCCGCAGATGCGACGTCGGCGTATGGCAGTGAACTCCTGCTCGAGTTGGGCTAGTTGTTGGTCGATGGACGGGAGGTCATGGCCCGGGAGAGTGTAGGAGTGATGTCAAGTGATGTCCGACATCCTGAGACGGTCGAAATCCATTCTAACCGGCTGGAGACGCTAACTGTGAGGAGATTGACCAACCTGTGCAGAGTAGTATGAACTTGTTGCTGACGGGTTGACATTATTTTGGAGTAGAAGTGGTTTGTTGGTAGCAGCGGTTGCAGGGGCAGCAGAGGCATCTTTTGTGTGAATGTCGGTTGAAGTCTCAGAGGATGATGATGCCGGGATTTGAAAGAAGAAGGACCCAATCAATGAATTGAAACGATACCTGAACAGGGCAACATGACGAAACCTCTTCTTCCTGATGCGTTTGTACACACCCTACACATACGACAGCCAGATCAGATCATTTGGCTTGATTCTAACCTATGGTTGGAAAGCGGTCACTGGTCTCCTTGAATTCGTATGTTTTGGTTTCTTTATAGCTGTTTCTAGTTGTAGCAAGAAGGTAAGAGAAAGATTGGTTAGGGTGAGGGAGAGATACCAAAAACTAAATTGTTGTTTGTGTCTCACTCAATACACGGAGAAGCTGATAGAAAGACGTGCAGGGTGTGGTTAAGGAGACACGATTTATACATCTACTAACAGTAAATCGTGGATCCCATAAGTAGGATCGTGGTTTCCGTAACGATACACGCGTGTATGGAAATACTTTCAAATTTTGAATTGGTGTAGGGATAAAGATGTCGGTTTTGAATTTGTGATACGAACTCATGTTTGTTACGATCTTACTTAGATTCCGGATCGCGAGGATATTCTTTGGAACATGAAATATTTGTGTATCCGTATAGTAACGGAAATAAGATAAAGACTTGGTACGCGCAATTCTTTTATAATAGCGAAACAACAGAGGATGATTATTAGATGTAGCTGATGGGATAATAATATACGTGAGATGAAATAATAGAAAATGGAACGGTTGTAGATGTGTGTGTGAGAAAGTAATGAAGCGGAGTAGTTTGAAGACGTGGACCGGGTTGTGTTCCATAATGCCAATGGAGTTGTGGTAGTGGAACATAACTTGAAGTTGGAAAAGAACGATAAAAATTAGAAAAATCCTCAAAAAAAGGAGAGGGGAAAGAAAGTTAAGGAGAAGCCAGCAATTAAAAAACGGACACTCTGATTAGCTAGTAGCATGTTGTGTAATTAGATAACAAAACTCCCTCTTTTTATAGTAATATAGATATCTCCACACACTGGCAATGTTAGAATTAACTCGTTTATACATGACTTAACAAATTTTCGTCTCGTGAACAATATATTAGCGAGGTTTGTTAAACCATACAATATGCATTCCATCACTATAATTGACTTTTCTTATTGTTTTTTTAGCAATCTAAGGGAGAATTATATTCATCCCATTCCCCAGTGCGCAAACAAAATTTATATATATGTACAAGAAGAACCAACTAACTAAAAAAACGGATCCTCATGACCAAAATTCCATCGCTATAATTGACTTCAAAGATTAGAAAAATGAGCCGTTGTTGCGGGGTGGGTAACAGGCAGTCTCTCACCCCTCTCCAGTAAAGTGGATTGAATATTTGTCCGACCATGATAAGGCTATGGCTACAGGTAGAGCTCCACTCAGACATCATCAGATTGAGGGCACTAGAATATTCGAGTTAAGGTCATAATACGGAGCAGGAGTAGAAACCAATCATTCACATCGATATCAGCTGCAATGAGCACACATCCTATAGTACGTTTTGTAAGAAAGGCAAAGGCTTTTGGGTCGGTGCGCTTTCTCAATATCAGGTAGTCTGTCTTTTTGCTTTCGGGAATTAGTTCGGAATGGCTACCGAAATGGCTTGCGTTCCACACGTACAATTCTTTTTAATTACCCGTGATATAAAAGCATTCAGATAAAATGCGAAAAGTGGACAGTGAATACTTTTATACATAATGCTTCTTCTGTGGGTTCACTCAAACTGTTTTCAACTCCATGTCTAATCAGAACCCAACCTTGTGAAAGGGATTTTGATGTGAAGTGGAGCAGAGCATAAATCAACGTTGAACGGTGAAGCAGTGTCGTACTTCTGCAACGGCATATGGGATGGACCACCCTTTCAAGAAGGGTAACTTGGACCCCCGTGTCTGAGAGCCTCATCACACAAAGTGGGAGTCCATTTGGACTTGTTTAGATGGCATGTGTTCCTTTTGTTAGGTAGATGTTCTTTTTCTGACTCCATATATCAAGTTATCAATTACACTTTTCTTGCATATGGTGTTCAGATTTCCCTTTTTGTTTGTTCAATTTATGATTCAAAATACGAGTTTATTGAAAACTCAATTCAAAGTGTCAGTTCCGTCATGAACAGTGGTGGAGCCACTCAAAGGCATGGTGAGACACGTGCATTACTCAAAAATCTTCAAGAAATAAAAAATTAAGTTTGATTGGCATCTGATTTGGAAAAAAATAGTAATCATGTGTCTTACTAGATGTGACATACCGATCACGAGATTACTCAAAATAAAATGTGGAACTAATACTAAACATCCAAGTTATCGTAAAACGGGGTAAATTAAATCTTATTTCATATAACCACAAAAGTAGAAACATATTACAATAGAGTCCATACACTGTGCCACTTGTATCATATATCATGCTAAAAGATATAACATATTGTTGCTCACTGGCTAACATGCCACAACCTATTACATAAGATAACATGTTCTCATATACAAGCCATATCTATACAACTATGGCATACTGCCAAAACGTAGTATCTATAAACAATATCTACAAAATACCCCCAAGGACCTAAGAGTACAAGGACGACACATATGACTCTACTACAAAATATTAGCAGTATATACAGCCTTCAATAGCTATTGCTCCTCTTGCTGCTTAGCCTTAACCGCACGATCTCTACCTTGTCATGAACGACCACCCAAAAGATGTGGAAACCCACACTGTGAGACCAACGTCCCAGCGAGAGACATAACTCTCTATCAAAACTATTATTAACACATATAAATTAAAGCTAAAAGATAGTATTATTCTAAGGATGAGCAGATTTAGCTAAATGATATAAGTAAAGATAATAATACAGATTAGTCAGTTTAAGCATCTACAACTGAGCAGTAGAACATCTTATACTTTTAGAAAAAATATGAAAAATACGTATAACTATTATTAACAAAACAATACAAGAAACAAAGTAAGGGGGTCATCAATGTGAATCACATTTTGACCCTAAGTAATTGTACTACACCATTGTGTTACGTCTTTTATTATGTCCTGAGGAGATGAGGTATACCACTCATTTTCTAACTGACAACTGCTAAGTCGAAATCAGTGCCATACTAGATCTAGGAGGAGCCAGCCTCCTATGATCTCCCACACCCTCAGTCAGTCTGAGTCCGCCACAGTGACATATGGAGTCCAACTACAAAAGAACCTAGTCCTCCATGGTATATACAGTACTACTGAAAATTGAGTTACGAACACATCCACACTTCTATTGAGGTATGAAAATAGCCATCCTCAAAATATATTATATATATACCGAATCACATTATCTGAGATATGGCCACAACCGTTCTCCTATCAGGGTATGACTGTTGCCATCCCTATGAACATGCATATACTCAACAATATATGAATCCGAGCTTCCACTGAGGGAGAACCCGTTTAACCATCCAACAAATACTGACACTGAAGATGGATATATGGCATAGGGAAACTACATGATTAGGGTTTCACTTGATTACTTAAGCCAATTGGGTGTCTTTTAGCATCAATCAAGTTCCAACATACAAATCCTACAAAAACTCTACAAGGATAAGAGTATGTTGCAAAGTTAGAAGATATAAAACAAATGAGGTATATATACTTGTCACATCATCACATGAAACTACTTCCATACCAGGCCATCATCATTATCACATCATCCTGGGATAATCATCCCTCATCACGTCACTAGAGGATATTGTTGGATCTAAGGGCTCTAGAGGGGGGTGAATAGAGCTACACAATTTCTCACAAGGAAGATTAGACCTTCAAATTATATCAAGTTTGAGAAATAGCTTAAAGGAAATTTGAAGTCTTATCTAAACAAACATAGCAAGGATGAGAGAGATTGATAGCAAGCACTTGACAAAGGGATGTAGAGTAGTTCCACACTTCAAACTAGAAGTGAGTCAGTCCACTACCTAGAGAGGTCAGCCTCTAGGACTTTGCAAGTGCTTTTCTCTATTATATCACTACAGAGATTTACAACAAAAGACCACCAAAGGACTTACCCATCCAACCACAAGGAGATATCCACCTTAACAAGGAACTTACCCACTTAGCTTGAGTCTTCATCCTTCACCAAGATCTTACCCACTCAAGCTCAAGTCTTCCGCCTTGAAGGACTTTGCTTCTCCTATTGGATCTTCAATCTTTTCCTTCTCCTTCACTTGAAGAAGATCACCACCTCTTCAACACACTTGATAAGGACCAGCTACAACTCCTTCTTCACTCAATGGAGCTTGCTTCAGATTTTCATCATGAGATAAGGGGATAGGGAAGTAGTGGAAGATTGAGAGTTTTATATGTGCAAAGGTGGAGCTCTCTTACAATAATCCTAACTCACTCACAAATCACAAAATGATATGTAAACTATAAAGAGAAATGGGCTCAAGGAGTAGTAGCACACTCAACTATAGCAAGGACCTTGAATGTAGTGAATGAGCAAACTTGGAATGAGCTCTAAGGGGTCCTATTTATAGATGGGGGTGCTCCCTTGAGTTGGGGAACACTTAGGGCCAAAATATAGCTATTTTTGCTCAAGGCAACAAATCTATTTTCATCCAAACAAGTCAACAACGATTAGAATCACTTTTTCTACGTTTCCCGTACAGTGCATTCGGTCGAGTTTCAATAAAGGTAACTCAACTGATCGGCTAAAAGACAAACCCAATTTTCAAACTATCAGTCGAGTTTGTCCTGGGAAACTCAACCAATTAGCTAAAATCACATTTGATCAGTAATCCGTTCGGTCAAGTTTTGTGAATGCACAACTCGACCGATGCATATCATCAGAAAATCAATCCATGGGATCGATCGAGATTGAAACTCGACTGATCAACAGTCTGTGATCAATTTTCTAATTTGACTAAAAAGTAATTAAAACTTGGTACTAAGTGTCCCACATATTTTTCTCATCTTGGTTACAAGTCATATCATCAATACAAGTGATTACAAAATTCTTCTAAGGTCATTTGAAGGGATTTCCTTATTAGCACACTTGCATTGCATTTGATTTGAACTTTGACAAGCTAGGGCTTGTATAAATTGATCATTTTCATGTACCTGAAACCTAAGATCAATCTTGAATACACATAATAGATACATATGAATGGAATGGTTGAGTTATTATCAAAATATGGACAATATATAACCTCTAGGTCAACATATATCACCTCACATTAGGCATTGAGCCTCTGCCAGGTCATAAAACCCAATCTTGTAGTTCTTACATAACGTCACATTGTCATCATGCCTTACAAGGGCTCACAATCATCACCTTGATTCATATCAAATACACCATTCAAATCACTAGCTACGATATTTATTCCACCTATAAGGTTAGGGTTACACAAGTAGGAGAGAGAAAACATCATCACATGCTAATTACATCAAGCAAGGTAAAAAATTGCATCATACACCCAAACTAGGGTTAGGGTTTCTTATAAATAGTAACTTAGGGTTTTCATAACAACCTTCACATCAAACCCTAGACATATTACTTCCCACATTCTTGGTGTACATTAGGGTTAAGCATTATTATTATGATTAATCAATCATTCAAAGCAGCACTTGTGTATCAACCGTACAAGACTAAAGCCATGTGTAACGATCAACCAAACTAGACCATGTGTAGCGACCACCCATAGCTCAAGGTGTAGAGACCACATGGCGCACATGTGTAGCAACCACAACACTCAAGAACCATAGGTAGTTAACACTTGTTACGACCACAACATCACCACTAGGTGTAGCGGCCACCTTGATTAGAGTTGGGGTTTACCTTGTGACCACAAAAACCTTACACATGTAGCAATCACAAGGAGAACCATCATATAGGTAGCAACCAAAGAGTGAGCAGACTCAACATAGTGAAGCTTAAAACATGGAACATGTAGCGACCATCCACAGGTCAAGAGCGACCACAACAAAGCACCTCATGAGTAGAGACCAACCATAAGGGTTCATATGTAGTGAAAAAAACATACTCAAATGCATCAATCCAACCTAAATCACCACACCCATAATGGATAGTTACAACATGAAACATGAGTATCATCATGAACAAAATAGAAGTATAACATCAGGGAAACCAAGGCTCTATCAAGATGGAACTCTATGCAAAGGTGAACATCAAAAGCCTAAATCAAGCTCCACAAAATTCAATCAAGAAAAATCATGATATGAACGATGAAACCAGACTTCAAACACATGCAATCAGGAACCTAAAACCTCCATTCAATATAGGATAACTGAACCATAACCATGGTAATAAAACCAACATTCAAAATACATAAAAGAACCATTATCTCCATAATCACCATATCTTTGGGTACATGAAATTAGGGTTTAGGAAAAAGAGCAATCCTATGCAAGAATACTTCAAAAAATATTAAACCTTAGATCAAGCTAGCACTATCCATCAACTTATGATCATGTCTCAAATATAGAACAGTAGCATGTAAGGAATAATGTGGTGCAATAATAGATGCGGGGAAGGTTATATAACCCACCTTAAGATGCAGATCAAGCTCCAAATCCATGAGCTCCAAGAGAGAGGAAGAATCTCTGAACTTGGATCAACTCCACAGTCAACAAGGTCACCTCAAGAAGAGAAGAACACACCAATTTCAAAGGAAAGCTCAAGACGAAAGAAGCATAAAGCCTAGGCTGAACAAAGAAGAAGAAAGAAGAAAGAAGAAAGAGGAGAACTTCATCTCACTTATGTACTCCCATGGAAAACCATGAATCTTGATATCTATGGAGAGAAGTTCCTCAAGATAGCCACCATTGAAGAAACGTAGTTCACGACCAAGAGAAGAAGAAAGGGATAGGGTTCCAAAGGATAAACGAGATCAAGGAGATAGAACCACTTACCAAAAAAAAAAGATCACCAAGGATCACCACAAAAGATATGATCCAACTCAAGATCACCACATGAAAGAGGAGATCGTCCACCTTCTCTAAGCTTAACACCTCCACTAGTACCACCAAGCTCAATGCCAAATAAAAGGGAGAAGGGAGGAGGAAGAGTGCTAGGAGATACTTGCATGTGAAAGAAGGAGCATATATACTCAAGGGTAGGAGGGAGGTAAAGAACATTAGGTTCCAAGATATAAGAGCCTCTAATGACACTTGTCCCTCAAAACCATGGCCATGCGAGCACTCTAGATATGCATGCAACCAAGGGTGAAAAAAACAAGGTAGTGTAGCGACTACTGAGGTCCACTGCACCCTTGGTCGAAGCAAAACACTTGGTATCAGTCACAACACTCCGCAAGAGCACAAACCCTAGAGACCAAGACACATGCTCAAGGCACATAGGTTGAAACAAAACACAACCAAGAGACATATCGGTCACAATACAAGCCCCAAAGAAACACTTTAGTAGCAGCAAGGATCACAACATCAAGGTCGACACCAACACTCATGCATACAATGGAATCATGCAAAGCCTAGCTCCACACACCTGATGCTACATCATCAACCAGGGCCCAAACAAGGTGACCCTAGCCATCATTATCTATCTAATGATGCTAGGGAACAAAAGGAAAAACCTGCATGTGAGAAATTGCAAGATAGACCCTCAACATGGGTAAATTGCAACTTGGTCCAAAACAAGCATACATATAGCATAACTAGCTCAAACATCAAACAAACTAGAGAAAACTAAAAACATAATTATGCCACATGTTATTAAGGTGCATCATATGATCACATTACGGTTTAAGAATCTTATTAAGCAAAAAACAAAATCAAGCACTAAGCTAGGTCAGGGGTCTTAAAACCATAAATCCCTAATAAGTATTTTGCCCCCGAAATCCTATGCGAAAAGAGATGGATACTTCCTACTCATCTCATCATCAAGCTCCCACATGGCTTCCTCTACACCACAATGATGCCACAAAACCTTAACCAACACAATCTCCTTCTTCTTCATCTTCTTCACCCTCCTATTAAGGATCAACATGGGACCCTCCACATATGATACATCCTCAACCATCTCAACCTAAATCAGCTACAACACCAACTCTGTGTTAGGGTGACACTTGCTCAACATCAAAACATGAAACGATGGATGCAACCTATACAACTCAGGTGGGAGCTCCAACTTATAAGCCACCTTCCCAATACGTGCCACCATGGGGTAAGGTCCCATATACCTGGGAGCCAACTTACCCTTCTTCCCAAACCTCCAAATGCCTTTTCAAGGAGAGACCTTAAGATACACCTTGTCTCCCACTTGGAACTCCAAAGGCCTACGATGATTATTGTAAGGACCCTGACCCCCATTTTGGGCTTATCCTGTTTGCTTTGCCTAACCCTGGTGTTTAGTTGCTTTCTAATCACCTTTAGTGGTGATTAGGGTTTGTTTGTGCTTGTTGAGTGTTGGAGGTGCTACTTTCAATTAACCCAAGTCTAGGGTTGATGAGCAAGTTTGTCACCTTGAAAGGTGTTCCTTTCTCTCATTGCTTCCTCTAGTGTTGAGAGGAAGGGTTGGGCTCATTGCTTTGGGCTTGGATGAGTCTTGTTGAGCCTTGTTATGCCTTGCTTGAGCCTTGATTAACCTTGTTGGACCTTGTGTCGGCCATAGGTGTGCCGACCATGGTTGTGTCAGCCATGGGTGTGTCGCCCATGAGGCTGTATCGACCATGGACCCCCTTTGCCTCCTAGCTTCGTTTGTGTCACCACTCTAGTGGACACTTGGTGCATGATGCTTGCATGTGGCAATTGCCTTGGACATGTGTATGGGGCAAGATGAGAGGGTGGTGTTTCCCATGGACAAGTGTCCCTAGGTGGGTGACACATTGCCTTATTTTACCTTGGTTTCTCCTCCATCCTCTTCTATATATGTCTCTCCTTTCTCTAGCTAAGGATCCCTTTAGTTCCTTAGTTTCCCCTCTCCCTTGGTGCACGACACCTCTCCTTTGCAAGCTTAGTGGCTGATCCTCCTCCTTCTCCTTGGAGTCTTCTTCTTCCTCTAGTGGTGACCGAACCCTAGAGTGCCTTGTTCTTCTTCTTGTGGTGGTTCTTGGGCTTGGTGCTAGGAGCTTGAAGCTTGCTTAAGGCGGGTTACATAACTCCTAACCCTAACCATACTACCTTCTTCTCTATTGTATGTTTTCATATGATCATAATTGGCCATGTATGTTGCTAGATATGTTTCTTGCTTAGTTGCACCTTTAGTCTTGTGGTTATAGTGATCTTGTTGTTATGGTTGAGGTTTTGTACCTTTGTACCTAGTTGTCCGAACCATGGTTTAGAGTTCCTTGATGAGCAATACCCCTTTTCTCTCCTTGGTTATGATAAGTGAGTTTGAGCTCTAGTGATGTGGGCAATACCCCTCTCTCGTTTAAGTTGAGAGGTGAGTCTACATCCTAGTTTCTTGGGCAACACCCTCCTCTCACCATGGATTTGAAAGGTGAGCTTTTGTATGGATGATGACCTATGTTGGGGTGGGTCCTTGTGGTTGCCTAAGTTGTGATGGAGGTTGTGCAAGACCCCTCTCTCTTGGTTGTTGAGAGGTGAGCCATCCTTCTTGATCAATTAGGGTTGATGTCCTTGTGCTTGAGGTTGAAGATGACCTTGGAGTTTGTTGCCCGATTGTTTAGTCTTGAGTTGTACCCTTGGCTGTTGTGCCTAGATGGAGTTTGGTTGGTGGCCGATACCCTTGTTTTTTGGGTGTTATGCCTTGTTGGGTGCCCAGCACGATACACCTAGCTAAGGTAGTTGGCTTGGTGCCTGATGTACCTTGGACGTTATAGAGCTCAGTGGGCTATCCTTGTGTTGGGTGTCATGGTTGGTGGTGGTGATGCGTGATATGGTGATATATAGAAACCCTAGATGCTGCTTCGTTGGAGGCCGATATGAAGTGCTGCCCTTGACCGATAGGCTTCTTTGGAGCGTTTTGGTGTCGCTTGAGTTGTGAGTATGTTGGGTGATACCATGTTGTGCTGGGGCACTATGTTTTGACAGTGCGAGCCTTGGACGTTTGAGTGGTGTGGCTTCCCGATAGGTACCTTCACCCTAGATGGGTGATATGGCTTAGTCGATGCGGATAGATAGTTGTTTCATGCTTAGCATCTTGCACGATACAATCTCTTAACCTAGTTGCACGTTATGCCTTGTGCATCTAGTATGTACGTCCAGGTTGCACGTTATGTCTTGATCTCTAGTTGCACGACACCCTTGGGTGGTGGTTGATGCCTACTTGGGTTGACCGACATGTGTTTCCACCCGCCACCCCCTTTAGTGAGGGCTGTGGAAGTTTTAGTAAGGGTTCAGATAACCTGGGATGTACACGGATGACAGTTCCATATTAATAATGATATTACATGTGTTATGATCACCTTGAATCTTGTATATATGATGATGAGTTGAAATGATAAGCTTGGAAGCACATGAGTTGCTTCACATGATGATGTGACCCATGTCTATGGTCACAGGTATGAGGCATGAATAATAAAATGTGTAATCATCAATGTTGCCCTATACTTGATAGCATGATCGTTCTGTTAATCCCTGATGGCTTCAGTTATCTCTATGAATGTGTATACTAACCATGCAGGTGTCATGTGGATTCATAGCCAGGTATGGGCTATGAGGTATATATGTTTGAATAACACTGCATTGTGATGATCACTAGTATGATGTGATAGGTCTGAGGACCTGATAAAGGTTACGTGCCTAGTTGAGGTGTTATCCTCTGATGATGAGATCTGGGATTGTTATCCCAAGTGATGAGAATGCCTTAAGAGGTAGTGGTTTCTTGTGATGAGGGATCGAGATCCTGGGATAATCTGATGGTGATAATAATAATGTAACTTAATGTTATGTATGTGTTACAACCTAGTTGCCTCAACAATCCACTTAAAATATACTAACTAATCACAGTGGAACATATAATGTAGTTTTCCATGGCCATAGATCCATCATCGTCAGTAGCTGGTGATGGTGAAACATGTTTTGCTGTGGGTTAACCTGGAAGTGCATATTATTGAATATGTGTGGTTTCTCCTAGCCGAAAATGAGGAGGTAAGAGTGCAACTTCAGTTTTAGACTCCAGAGCGCAGTTTCAGGCCCGTAGCTTGACATGTTGGAACATGGTGAATAGGCCCATATATCGGGATATGTGATGTGAGAGCATGAATGCGTTCATGGCTCAGAGCACGGTGAACATGCCCGTGGCTCAGTTTCACTAGTGCTGATACTTGTACCAAGGTGGGCTAGGCAGAGGGTAGCCTGACCCTGTGGGAGAGGCCACTTAAGCATGAGACTACGGTCCTGCTTGTGTTGCACTCGTGCACTGACCACGAGGTGGGAGGTCGTGAAGTCCAGCTCTTCCATCGACCTTTTATGGCACCGACTTGGGTTTTGCAACTAAAGGTTGGATTTGAGCAGTACATCTCACTTCCCCAGGGCATAATAAAATGTAATCCAGCCGAATAGTATACCTTTCTTAGAACAAAATACGGAACATTGTTTGAGGCCTTGCTCATATAGATGATCTAGTTGAACTATGCACTTGTGTGTACGATCCTTATATCTTATGGTAAGTTCTCATAAAACTTATCTTGTCAATCATGTTCCATAAAGAAATGTTTGGTTATATGCCTCCCGAATATCTTGGTAAGCTTGATGATAATAATAACCTTGCTCTATATACTACTCTTAACGTACGCTTTATCAGTTATCTACTGTTGTTGCTTTAACCTTCTTGAGGTTTTATAGTTCGGCGTGGAGTTATGTTTCTCACTGGGATTGTGTGTCTCACCCCATTGGTTTACAACCTTTTTAGGTGATCACGCCAGACGTGGTGGTGGTCGCGGGGTTGCGGTCGAGAAGCAAGAAGAGCGGTAGAAGGCAAGAGATGGATACACTACTATTTTGGTTGTTTTGTAGTAGAGTCCTAGAGTCATCCCTGTACTCTCAGGTCCTCAGAGTTGTTTTGTTGTTGTTTTACGATGTGTAGCTGATGAAGCTTTGTATATCCTGCTGCTGGCCAGATGTGGCCCGTTGTGTATGTATAAACAGGTGATGAACTCATGTGATGACAAGACAGCTAATCTTATAAGCTGTGGACACATATCAAGACTTGTAGATGTTTATATAACATGTCTTCTTGTAGGATGAGGATCTAAATGTAATAGTTTCTTAGTTTATTTGCTTTCTGAAATCGGTTTTAATTAATCCATGTTTTTGGTAATAGGTGGTTTATGGTGTTTTCCTCACGTTTTCGCGTGACACCTCATTGTCTATGTGATAGAGGGATGTGTCTCCACAAGCTTGGTATCAGAGCCCTAGGTTCACTGAGTCTACAGGGATCTAGGACTAGGTTGTGTCTGTTCTTGTGAGTTTTCCAGATTTTCTTACAATTATCTTCTACCCTCAGCGGAAGAAAAAGCCAAGATGTTTGGAAACCATGAAGAACATGCTGCTGAGAGCAGTGATGCTGCATCAGTTGATGGAGCAGGAGGGCAGACACATGGAGATCGGGTGCCTGAGGTTCCCCAACTTGACCTAGCCATTCTCGAAAACCCTACCTATCAGCAGCTTATGGGGCAAATGATGGCTACGATGAATCTCATGGTAGAGAGATTGCCAGTGCCTCCGCCGAGAGCAGAGGCTCCCCATGGTGAAACATCGGGTATTGGAAAGACCTTTGAGTAGCTTCGCCGAGTCGGAGCTTCGGACTATGCTGGGATGGCTGATCCTGCATATGTAGATATGTGGATGACAGGTCTTGAGAAGGCCTTCCGGATCCTTGACATCCCCAAATCAGACAAAGTCAAGCACGTTGTCTACCTTCTGAAGGGTAGTGTTGGCCACTGGTGGGCCATCGAGGAGGAGAAGCGATCCGGTGAGGTGATCAGTTGGGAGGTTTTCCGGTAAGAGTTCGTCAGCAAATACTTTCCAAAAATGTATTTGGACAAGAAGATCAACCAGTTTGAACGTCTGTTCCAAGGAACGATGAACATCACCGAGTATGAATCCAAGTTCATGGACCTATTAAGGTTTGCCCTCACATGGCAGTGACCGATGATGAGCACATCAGATGTTTTGAGAAAGGCCTGAGTGCTGAGCTGACAACATCGGCTGCTGTGTTGGAAAACTGATAGCGGTTTGCCACATTTGTGAAGTCTGTCTGAAGGATTGAATGGTCAGTCAGGGAGAAGAGAGAGTCCATGTCTAAGAAGAGGCCTACTCAGTTCCAGAGATAGGGGTTCGATGGCTTCAAGAAGTCAAGGTTTTCAACACCTTCTAGGTTAAGAGGTTCCAGTGCACCATCGCAGTGGTCCCCGGGTAAGGGAAGAGGATATGGTTCTTCGCCATCTAATGCACATAGTATAGCTTCAGTGACAGTGACAGGGCCATTTAGGCCACAACAGCAAGACCAGTCATGCCATCTTTGTGGTCAGATTGGACATTGGAGGTCAAACTGCCTAAGGAAAAATGTTGAAGTAACACATCAACAAAGGTAGAATCAACAAGGGTCATGACAGACAGCAACTCAGTAGTAGAAGAGGGCGAGGCATCACAAGTAGGATCGTCTGCTCAAGGAAGCAGAGGACGTGGACAATAAGAAATGACTCGATTCTACGCTATGAGTCAGCCAGAGGCAATAGTCAACCCCCGAGTGGTGGTAGGTCAGATGGAGTTATTTCATTCTGATTTGTCTTCTTCTTTCTTTATATCTATCCTAGTTGACCCAGGTGATACACACTCTTTTATCGCCCATAATATTCTTGAAAACAGTCTTTTACCTGTTAGTTATAAGAAGGATAGCTTGTTGTTAGAAACCCCTCTTGACAGTTCGTCGATGCTTCGAGAAGAGTGTCCATCTTGTGTGTTATCTTTTTTGGAACACAGTATACAAGTGGATCTTATACCACTTGATATGCATGTATTCGATGTGATCCTTGGGATGAATACCTTAGAGAAGTATAAGGTTGTGTTGGACTGTGGTTCTAAACAGACAGTGTTTGATGATGGTGGAGAGAAGTGGATCTTCCAAGGAGATAGGAAGATTCTCCTGACGTGTCTAGTGTCAGCGATGGTGGTAGAAAAGTTGTTACGGCTAGGTAGTAAGGCTTTCTTAGCTCACGTCGTGGATACCAAGGCGAAAGGTCCTAGCCTTGAGGAGGTAACAATTGTCTGAGAGTTTGCGGATGTGTTTCCTGATGAGTTCCTCAGTGTTCCCCCAACTCGGGAGATTGATTTTGAGATCAATCTGGTACCAGGAACACAACCAGTTGCACAGACACCATATAGGATGGCTCCAGCAGAGATGGCAGAGTTGAAGAAGCAGTTACAGGAGTTGTTGGAGAAATGTTTCATCTGACCAAGCACGTCGCCTTGGGGTGCTCCAATGTTGTTCGTTAAGAAGAAGGACAGATCAATGTGGCTATGTATAGATTACCAACAGTTGAATAAAGTTACGATCAAGAATAAGTACCCGTTGCTGAGGATAGATGATCTATTCGATCAATTGTGTGGTGCTACAGTGTTTTCAAAGATCGATCTACGGTCCAGATATCATCAGTTGAGGATTAAGGTGGATGACATACCAAAGTCAGCTTTTAGGACGAGGTATGGTCACTTTGAGTTTGTGGTTATGCCGTTTGGGCTAACCAATGTGCCTGTTGCTTTCATGGATTTGATGAACAGGGTGTTCCATTCGTTTCTAGATTAGTTTGTTGTAGTCTTTATAGATTACATCTTGATCTATAGTCAGGACAATCAAAAGCATGAACAACATCTTTGACAAGTGTTGACTCTCCTTCACCAACATTAGTTGTATGCCAAGTTTAGTAAGTGTGAGTTCTGGTTGAAAGAAGTAACTTTCTTGGGTCATGTGATATCTATAGAAGGAGTCAAAGTGGACCCCAAGAAGGTGGAGTTAGTTGCAGAATGGGAACAACCGAAGATGCCGACTGAAGTTTGCAGTTTCCTGGGATTAGCAGGATACTACCAGAGATTTATAAAGGACTTCAGTGTGATCGTGTTGCCGATGAAAAAGTTGACTAGGAAGGATGTACCTTTTGTCTGGGATGATCGTTTCTAGCAAGCTTTCCAAAGTTTGAAGGAGAAGCTGACTAGTGCTCCAGTGTTAGTACTGCCAGAGCCTGGGAAGGGCTATGTTGTTTTCTGCGATGCTTCCAAGAAGGTCTTGGGATGTGTACAGATGCAGGAAGACCATGTAGTTTCTTTTGATTCGTGACAACTTAAGAAACATGAGGAGAACTATCCGACTCATGATTTGGAGTTGACAGTGGTGGTTCATGCGTTAAAAATTTGGAGACAATATCTTTATGGGGAAGTGTGTCAAATCTTTACAGATCATAAGAATTTGAAGTACATCTTCTCACAGAATGAGCTAAACATGCGACAGTGTCATTGGATGGAGTTAATCAATGATTACGACAAAACCATTGAATATCACCCTGGTAAGGCGAACATGGTAGCTGACGTGCTTAGCCAAAAATCTTCCTCTCTTCCTATGAAAAGACACAGTTGAGTTCCTTGGTATGCCATGGACGGGATATGTTTGTCTCCTTATGATATATGAATGTACAGATGGAAGTTTCCTTGTTAGCAGGACTTTTGGCACAGATGCAAGTAAAGCCCACGCTGAGACAGAAAATAAGAAACGCACAACGAACAAATGATACAGTGCAGTTGATCATGTCAGAGCTCGGCAGCAAAAAGTGTGATGGGTTCCATGAGTCTGAGGATGGATTAGTTTGCAATCATGGTAGGATGGTGGTCCCCGATGTTGCTAATCTAAGGAATCTAGTGCTCGAGGAAGCACACACATCGATGTATGCTATGCATCCAGGAGTCACCAAGATGTATCACAATCTGAAGGACCTGTATTGGTGACCTGGCTTGAAGAACGATGTAGCCGAGTTTGTGGCTAGGTGTGCGGTATGCCAGTAAGTTAAGGATGAGCATCAGAAGCCGGTAGGTATGTTGCAACCCCTGCCAATACCACAGTGGAAATGGGATCATATAACCATGGATTTCATGGTTGGTCTGTCAAGGAAAACTACGAATCATGATTCCATTTGGGTGATACTGGACAGATTGACAAAGTCTGCCCATTTAATACCTGTGAAGACAACGTATACAATCGAGAAGCACGCTCAGGTATATGTAGATGAGATAGTACGCTTGCACAAAATACTAGCAATGATAGTTTCCGACAGAGGTCCTCATTTCACGAGTCGTTTCTGGGAACAGTTGCACAAAGCTTTGGGAACGCAGTTAAGGTTCAGCACCGCTTTCCACTGCAGACAGATGGACAGACTGAAAGGACTAATCAGACCTTGGAGGATCTTCTCCGAGCTTGTGTTTTGTAGTTCCTAGGCAGTTTCATGCTTAGTCGACGTGGATAGATAGTTGTTTCATGCTTATCCTCTTGCACGATACACTCTCTTAACCTAGTTGCACGTTATGCCTTGTGCATCTGGTATGTACGTCCATGTTGCACGTTATGTCTAGATCTCTAGTTGCATGACACCCTTGGGTGGTGGTGGATGCCTTCTTGGGTTGACCGACATGTGTTTCTACCCGCCACCCCCTTTAGTGAGGGATGTGGAAGTTTTAGTAAGGGTTCTGATATCCCGGGATGTACACGGATTACAGTTCCAAGTTAATAATGATATTACATGTGTTATGATCACCTTGAATCTTGTATATATGATGATGAGTTAAAATGATAAGCTTGGAAGAACATGAGTTGCTTCACATGATAATGTGAACCATGTCTATGGCCACAGGTATGAGGCTTGAATAACAAAACATGTAATCATCAATGTTGCCCTATACTTGATTGCATGATCGTTCTGTTAATCCCTAATGGCTTCGATTATCTCTATGAATGTGTATACTAACCATGCAGGTGTCATGCAAATTCATAGCTAGGTATGGGCTATGAGGTATATATGTTTGAATAACACTGCATTGTGATGATCACCAGTATGATGTGATAGGTCTGAGGACCTGATAAAGGTTACGTGCCTAGTTGAGGTGTTATCCTCTGATGATGAGATCTGGGATTGTTATCCCAAGTGGTGAGAATGCCTTAAGAGGCAGTGGTTTCCTGTGATGAGGGATTGAGATCTCGGGATAAATTGATGGTGATAATAATAATGTAACTTAATGTTATGTATGTGTTACAACCTGGTTGCCTCAACAATCCACTTAAAATATACTAACTAATCACAGTGGAACATATTATGTAGTTTGCCCTGGCCATAGATCCATCATCATCAGTAGCTGGTGATGGTGAAATAGGTTCTCCTGCAGGTTAACCTGGAAGCGCATATTATTGAATATGTGTGGTTTCTCCTAGCCAAAAATGAGGAGGTAAGAGTGCAACTTCATTTGTAGACTCCAGAGTGCGGTTTCAGGCCCATAGCTCGACATGTTGGAACATGGTGAATAGGCCCATGACTCAAGATATGTGATGTGAGAGCATGAATGCGTTCATGGCTCATAGCATGATGAACATGCCTGTGGCTCAGTTTCACTAGAGTCGATACCTGTACCAAGGTGGGCTAGGCAGAGGGTAGCCTGACCCTGTGGCTGAGGCCACTTAAGCATGAGACTGTGGTCCTGCTTGTGTTGCACTCGTGCACTGACCACGAGGTGGGAGGTCCTGATGACTGACTCTTCCATCGACCTTTTATGGCACCGACTTGGGTTTCAAAATGAAGGTTGGATTTGAGCGGTACGACTCACTTCCTCAAGGCATAATAAAATGTAATCCAACTGAATAGTATACCTTGCTTAGAATAAAATATGGAACATTGTTTGAGGCCTTGCTCATATAGCTGATCTAGTTGAACTATGCACTTGTGCGTACGATCCTTATATCTTTTGGTAAGTTCTCATAAAACTTATCTTGTCAATCATGTTCCATAAAGAAATGTTTGGTTATATGCCTCCCGAATATCTTGGTAAGCTTGATGATAATAATAACCTTGCTCTATATATTGCTCTTATCGTATGCTTTATCAGTTATCTGTTGTTGTTGCTTTAACCTTCTTGAGGTTTTATAGTTCGACGGGGAGTTATGTTTCTCACTGGGACTGTGTGTCTCACCCCGTTAGTTTACAACCTTTTTAGGTGATCGCACCAGATGTGGTGGTGGTCACGGGGTTGCAGTCGAGCAGCAAGAAGAGCGGTAGAAGGCAAGAGATGGATACACTGCTGTTTTTGTTGTTTTGTAGTAGAGTCCTAGAGTCGTCCCTGTACTCTCAGGTCCTGAGAGGTATTTTGCCATTGTTTAACGATGTGTAGCTGATGAAGCTTTGTATATCCTGCTGTTGGCCAGATGTGGCCCGTTGTGTATGTATAAATAGGTGATGAACTCATGTGATGACAAGACAACTGATCTTATAAGTTGTGGATATGTATCAAGACTTGTAAATGTTTATATGACCTGTCTTCTTACAGGATGAGGATCAGAATGTTATAGTTTCTTGGTTTATCTGCTTTCTGAAATCAGTTTTAATTAATCCATGTTTTTGGTAATAGGTGGTTTATGGTGTTTTCCGCACATTTTCGTGTGACACTTCGTTGTCTATGTGAGAGCGGGATGTGTCGACACAATTATTAGCATATGACTTCTGCCTATCCTGGGCTGCCTTCAACTATTGGCGTATCATCTTAATCTCCTCTATCATCTGTTTTACAAGCTCGAGACCCAGAAGATGATATCCACCAGTCTCATACCAACACAATGAAAATTTGCAATGCCTCCCATACAAAGCCTCATAAGGTTCTATATCAATGCTCCTCTAAACTATTGTTGTATGCAAACTCTATCAAAATAAGGTGTAAATCCCAACTGCCCAAAAACTGTAAGACACGAGCTCTCAAGAGATCTTCTAAAGTCTATATAGTCCTCTCAAACTACCCATCTATCTACGGGTGAAATGTTGTACTCAACCTGAACTGTGTATCCATGGCTGTATGCGGACACTCCCAAAAGCAACTGGTAAATTAATGATCTCTATCTAACATGATAGTAGTTGTGATTCCATGCAAACATACAATCGCATCAGCATACACCTATGTAAGCTCCTCTACTATATACGTTGTCATCATAAGAAGGAAGTGAGCTGACTTGGTCAACTTGTCAACAATCACCCATATGGAATCATTACCTTTGGCTATCCTAGGAAGTCCAAACACAATGTTCATCGTGACATGATCCCATTTCCATTGGGGTATAGGCAATGGTTGCAAAGATCCTATAGTATTCTGATGGTCTGCCTTAACCTACTCACACATATGGCACTTTGCCTCAAACTCAGCTATGTCACACATCAAGCATTGACAGCTACACAATTCTTTCAAATTGTGGTACATTTTGGTGCTACCTAGATGCATAACATACATCAAAGAGTGAGTCTCTTCCAGAACCAACTTCCTTAGATCATCTACATCAGGTACCACTTTTCTACCATGGTAGCATACTATCCCATCCTCTAACTTGTGGAAGCCATCACCCTTCTCGCCGCCAAACTCTGCTCAGATCTACTAAATCACAATATCATAACGATGCACATCTTTGATCTATTACATTAACTTAGTTTTTACCTATAACTACATCAACAATCCTGCTAACAAGGACACCTCTAACTTCACATTCATCTAACGAAGAGACACACATATGTCTCTCTTATGGCACACAAGGAACTCAACTATGCCATATTAGTAGATGGCGATGAAGAAGATTTCCAGCTCAAAGCATCAAACACCATGTTCTCCTTCCCTAGATTGTAGTCTATGGTGCAATCATAATCCTTGATCATCTCCATCTAGCATTTTTTCCGCATGTTCAACTCCTACCTATGAGAAGATGTACTGTAGATTCTTGTGGTCGGTGAAGATCTGACACGTCTTGCCATAAAGGTAGTGTCTCTATATCTTCAAAGCATGGACCACCACTACAAGATGTGATCATGCATCTCATCATGTTTCTTAAGCTGTCATGAAGCAAAAGAAATCATGTTCTTATCTTGCATCAACACACAACCCAAACCATTCTTTGACGCATCCCAACAGACGATGTATCCCTTTCCCTACTCTAGTAGAACCAACATTGGTGCGCTAGTCAGCTTAGCATTCAAAGGCTGTAAAGAACGATGACACTTGTCATCCTAAACAAACAACACACCTTTCCTTTCAATTTTGTTAGGGGTAATTCCATTGCACTAAAGTTCTTGATAAACCTCCTGTTATATCATGCTAACTCAAGGAAATTACAGACCTTTGTCAGTGTCTTAGGCTTCTCCCGTTCCAACATAGATTGAACCTTCTTGAGATCCACATGCAGACCTTCAACATATATCACATGCTCAAGGAAAGACACCTCCTTCATCCAAAACTCACACTTGCTAAACTTAGTGTACAACCCATGGTATCTCAATAAGGTCAAAGCCTTCCATAAAAATTCTTCTCATGATGTTGGTTGTCTCTGGATAGATCAGGATGTCGTCAATGAGCACCACCATAAAATGGTCATGAAAATGATGGAAAACCCTATTCATCAGATCCATGAACACTATCAGTGCATTGGTTAGCCTAAACAACACATTCACAAACTTGTAGTGGCCATACCGAGTCCTAAAATTTGAAATGGGTATGTCATCCACCTTGATCCACAAGTGGTGTTGTCCTAACCACAGATCTATCTTCAAGAACATGGTGTCACCTTGCAACTGAACAAACAAATCATCTATCTGTGATAAAGGATACTTGTTCTTGATCATCACCTTGTTTAGCTTTCGGTAATAAATGCACAACCTCATAGATCTGTCCTTCTTCTTCACAAACAACATGGGAGAACCCTAAGGGGAAGTGCTTGTAAGGCCCCGAAACTTGCTTAATGAGTTGAATAAACTTAATTACCATAATTGAATGCTTATAACCCTAATATAACCTTTTGATAATTGAAATCATAAGACAAGCTTAACTTTAAAATTTGGTCCAATTTGGATACTGTTTGAGCAAGTTATGCAATTTTCTATACATTTTTGACTTTTCTACAATTTAACCAATTGAGGGTTTTCTTTGCAATTTGTCACATACATTATGTGTGGCAACACATCCCATTATCACACATATAACGAGGTGTTACGCGAAAATGTGCGGAAAACACCATAACCACAGATTTTCAAAAACACGGGTTAATTAAAACTGATTGCGGAAAACTGATAAACTGTGAAACTATTACTTTCCAGTCCTCATCCTGCACAGAAACATGTCATATAAATATGTACATACACAAGATCTGACATGTGTCCACAACTCAGGAACAGCTGTCCATCCATCACATGAGTTCACCACCTATTCATATATACATAAAGGCCCACATCCGGCCAACAACAGGATATACAGATATCATCGAACAATCTTCGTGAAACATCGTCAAAACACTGCCAAGGACCTGAGAGTACAGGGATGACTCTAGACTCTACTACATACAACATCCAAAACAACAGCTTGTCCAACGCTTGCCTTCTACTGCTCCTCAAGCTGCTCGTCCGCAACACCACAACCACGACCACGTCTACCTCGACCACTTAAAAAGGGTGTAAACCAGCGGAGTGAGACAATTGAACAATTGTCCCAGCGGGAAACATAGCTCCCCACCGCAACTATAGAACCTCAGCAAAATAAACCATAACAGCAATTATAATATGAGCAGATATATCGGAAGCAGTTATATATATATATAGCAAGATCATTCTTACCGGCAAGCATACCAGCTATACTAAAGCGTAAAACCAGATGTCTTTCAAAGGAACATGACTATCAAGATGAGATATATCAACATGTAACCGGATTATCAGAACAGGGTATAATGTCACATAACCTGATTATCAAGATAAGACAGATTGCCACATAACCTGCAAGGTATAACAAACAAGGCCTCAACCAATGTTTCGTGTTGGATTTGATCAGTAAATACTAAACGGATGTATTACGTTTTATTATGCCCTGAGGATTTGAACCGTACCGTTCAAATCCAACCTTCGGTTACGAAACCCAAGACGGTGCCATACAAGGTCAATGGAAGAGCCGGACTCCACGACCTCCCACCTCATGGTCAGTACATGAGTACAACACAAGAAGGACCGCAGTCAGATGCTGAAGTGGTCTAAGCCACGGGGTTAGATCCATAGGCTACCCATTCTCTAGCCCGCCTTGGTACAGGTCACGATGCTAGTAAAACTGAGCCACGGGCCTGATCACCGTGCTCTGAGCCATAAACGCATTCATGCTCCACACATCACATATCCTGAGCCATGGGCCTGTTCACCATGCTCTACACACATATCTGAGTCTGCAACCGAAGTTACACTCTTACCTCCTCATTTTCAGGCTAGGAGCAACCTACACATATTCAACAATATGCGCTTCCAGGTTAACCCGTAGGAAAACCTATATCACCATCACCAAGTCCTGACGATGATGGATCTATGGCCAAAGCAAACTACATGATGTATTTCACTGTGCTTAATTAGTATCTTTTAGATGGATTGCAAGATTCAACCAAGTTGTATGACATGCAAGGTATAACAGAAAGTAAAGAACATTATATTATGATCTATTCATCTCAAACTGATCCATGTTAAGGATCCAACATCACATGTTATCACTTGGCCTCTTGCCAACCATCCAGATCCATCTCAAGGATCATCACATATCACAGGGTCTCAATCCTTCATTATGCACTGCCTTTGTCTCTTAAGGCTAACATCATCATCAAGGGACAGGCATATCACATGCATACACTTATAGAGCAATTATCAAAGTAATGTTGCTCAATACATATGACACATAGCCCTTTCATGGCTAAGACATCACCTGCATGGTTAGGGTACACAATAATTGTAGATTCAACACAAGGAATATGCTCACTATCATGAAATATCATTCCAGATAATCTAATTACCAATATTTCACTTATTTGGTAACCAAGTGTGATAAGTACATCATTAACAAACCATACTGATGCTTACCCTAAACCTCAGGATTATACAAGCAATTGAGGTATATAGAAATCATGTTGAGTATACAGAACCAACACTATTATTAACAAGGTTATTACTATGCCATTAACTATTGTCATCTTTATCATGAAGCAACCTTTACTATAACTGTCACTTAGCATCATTATTACCAACATTATTATCATTAAACAAACCACTAGAGTAGTTATCATCATCTTCTTTATCATTGATAATTAAGCATAAGGGTCACATCATCCATCTATTACATGAGGGCTATCATCATATACATTACTATCATTAGCATCCTTATTATTTGCAAGGCAACATATTACATATTGATAGTATCACAAACACCACCATCATTTAATTAGTTAATGGATAAGCATCCACTTCCATCACATGAGGGACCGTCACCAAAGAAACTCATACCCTCACTATAGCCTCACAACCCTCATCTAAAGCCTATCACCCAACATGGGTATCGACTACCACACTATCCCTATTGGTCATCACACCATCAACCATATCGGCCAAAACCATCAACCATATCGGCCAACACATCCAGCACATGAGTAGGGTATCGCCCAACAGGGCTATCGTCCACCATGGATATCGGCCATTAGGGTTATCGACCACCATGGCCCAAGGCTTATCGCCCAACCCTAACACTCATGGCACTACATGACCCTATCGGTCAACACTCACTACTAACCCTATCGGTCAACACTCACTACTAACCCTATCGGCCCTCACACATCCTGCACATAGGGTAGGGTATCGCCCAATATGGCTATCGGCCATTAGGGTACAAAGCCTATCGTCCAACATGTCATGCCATGCTTGGCCTTAACGTCCACCACAAGGCCTATCGTTCAAGAGAAGAACAAGGGAACCATATCGCCCATAAAAAGGATAACGTTCACCCTAGCCAAATCGGCCAACAAACCTAGCTCACCCTATCGCCCACTCATGGGCAAGGGTATCGGCCACCCACAAGGACTCATCCTATCATCCAACCAAAGTGCCATGTCACCCAACATGGTCATCATGTCAGCCAATACAAGAACAAAGGGGGCCATGTCGGCCAACACAAGAACAAAGGGGACCATGTCGGCCAACTCAGAGACAAAGGTGTTGCTCAACCCAAGGTTACTCATATCGTTCAACTTAGGGGCAAGTGTGTCGCCCAACACACTTCCCAAGGAAGGGGTATCGCCCAACCCAAGGTCATCTTCAACCTTCACACAAGGAAGCCCCAAACCCTAGAAAGCAAAGGTATACAAAGGAACCCTAAAACCCTAGAGGGGGATATCGACCACTAAAGGAAACTAAAGCGAGATACACAAGCAAGGAACTAAGCTAGATTACTAACATGTAACAAGGTTATAGCTAGAGGTAAAAGAGTTAGGGTTAGAAACTATGCAACCCGCCTTAAGCTCCAAGCTCCAAAGCACTCCAAGGTTCCAAGCTATCGTCCACCAGGCTGCTCCAGGGAGGTGTATCGGCCACCACTTCAGCTCCAAGGAAGTGTATCGACCACCACTTCAGCTCCAAG
The DNA here is from genome assembly GCA_963693085.1 of Alisma plantago-aquatica. Classification (NCBI taxonomy): domain Eukaryota; kingdom Viridiplantae; phylum Streptophyta; class Magnoliopsida; order Alismatales; family Alismataceae; genus Alisma; species Alisma plantago-aquatica. The sequence goes on along the minus strand of OY856413.1, from coordinate 368,785,793 downwards.
GAAGTGTATCGGTCACCACTTCAGCTCCAAGGAAGTGTATCGGCCAACACAAGCAAGATGGAGAGGGGTATCGTGCACCAAGGGTGGAGGGGAGACCAAAGGACCAAAGGAGACTAAGGCAAGGAGAAGAGCTACCTATATAGGAAGAAGGGGAGGAGAAACCAAGGTACAACCATGCTATGTGTCGTCCACCTAAGGGACACATGTCCACCAACTCAAGCCACCTCTCATGCAAGCCATAAGGCACTTGTCCAGGATGTGCACCATGTGTCCACCAACCAAGCCAAGCCATCTGGGCGACACAACAAGAGCTACTGGGTGACACACCAAGCAACTGGGCGACACCACCTGCCCTGGGCGACACAAGGCTCAAGCAAGCCCAAACAAGGAACTCCAAGGCCCAAACAAGCTCAACTCAGGCCCAAAGGACTCAAACAACAGGCCCAAGCCTTCCTCTCAACCCTAGAGGAAGCAAAGAGGGAAAACATCTCACAAGATGGCAAACTTGCCCACAAAACCCTAAACTTGGGTTATTTGCAAGTAGCCCCTCGAACTCTCAACAAAGAACAACCAAACCCTAATCACCACTAAAGGTGATTAGCAAGCACCAAAGCACCAAGATCAAGAAAAACAAACAGGGTAAACCCTAAACGCAGGTCAGGGTCCTTACAGCCATAAACCTCTACAAAAGGATTTCGTCCCCGAAATCCGAAGAGAAAAGCGAGGGATACTTCCTCCTCATCTCTTCCTCAAGCTCCCACGTGGCTTCCTCAACGCCACGGTGATGCCAAAGGACCTTCACAAGAACCAGATCCTTTCTCTTCAGCTTCTTGACTCTTCTGTCAAGGATCATCATACGACCCTCTTCATAAGTCACATCTTTGTCAAGCTCAACTTCAACTGGTTGTATCACTGTTCCTGTATCCGGATGACTTTTCTTCAGCATACTGACATGGAACACTGGATGTAACCTGTGCAACTCTGGAGGCAATTCTAACTCATAAGCCACCTTGCCAACACGTGCTATGACTGAGTAAGGCCCCATATATCTGGGAGCTAACTTACCTTTCCGTCCAAACCTCAGCACACCTTTCCACGGAGAGACTTTAAGATACACCTTGTCTCCCACCTGGAACTCCAAGGGTCGTCGGCGATTGTCTGCTTAAGACTTCTGCCTGTCTTGTGCCGCTTTCAACTGTTGTTGTATCACCTTGATCTTTTCTGTCATTTGCTGTACTAACTCAGGGCCCAAAAGCTGATACTCACCTGATTCATACCAACACAAAGGAGATCTGCACCTCCTTCCATACAAAGCCTCATAGGGAGCCATGTCAATGCTCCGCTGATAGCTATTGTTGTAGGCAAACTCTATCAAACTGAGATGTACGTCCCAACTTCCTAGGAACTGCAAAACACAAGCACGAAGAAGATCCTCCAAAGTTTGAATAGTCCTCTCAGACTGTCCATCTGTCTGCGGGTGGAAAGCGGTACTGAACTTCAACTGCGTTCCCATCGCCCTGTGCAACTGTTCCCAAAAACAACTTGTAAATTGAGGACCTCTATCAGAAACTATCGTTGCTGGCACACCATGCAAACGAACTATCTCATCCACATATACTCGAGCAAGCTTTTCAGCTGTATACGTGGTCTTCACAGGTATGAAATGGGCAGACTTCATTAATCTGTCCACTATCACCCAAATGGAATCATGATTCCTAGTTGTCCTGGGTAGACCAACTACGAAATCCATGGTTATATGATCCCATTTCCACTGTGGAATAGGCAAAGGTTGCAACGTACCTGCCGGCTTTTGATGCTCAGCCTTGACTTGCTGACACACCGCACACCTGGCCACAAACTCGACTACATCTTTCTTCAAGCCGGGCCACCAGTACAAGTCCTTCAGACTATGATACATTTTGGTGACGCCTGGATGCATAGCATACATTGACGTGTGTGCTTCCTCAAGCACCAACTTCCTCAGATTATCAGCATCTGGAACCACCATCCTATTATGATAGCAAACCACTCCATCCTCGGACTCATGGAACCCATCACGCTTTTCGCTGCCAAATCTGATCTGATTAGCTGTACTGTATCATCCGTTTGCTGTGCATCCTTGATCTGCTCTCTCAACGTGGGCTTGATTTGCATCTGTGCTAAAAGTCCAGCTAACGAGGAAACCTCCATCTGTACATTCATCTGCCGTAAGGAGACTAACATGTCCCGCCTATGGCATACCAAAGAACTCATCTGTGCCTTCTTGGGAGTAGAAGACTTTCTGCTAAGCGCATCTGCTACCACATTCGTCTTACCAGGATGATACTCGATAGTGCAATCATAATCATTGATCAACTCCATCCACCGACGCTGTTGCATGTTCAACTCTTGCTGTGAGAAGATGTACTTCAGATTCTTGTGATCTGTAAAGATCTGACACACTTCCCCATAAAGATAGTGTCTCCAAATCTTTAACGCATGAACCACTGCTGCCAGCTCCAAGTCATGGGTCGGATAGTTCTCCTCGTGTTTCTTAAGCTGTCGCGAAGCAAAAGAAACCACATGATCTTCCTGCATCAGCACACAACCCAAACCTTTCTTGGACGCATCACAGAAAACAACATAGCCTTTTCCAGATTCTGGCAAGATCAACACTGGAGCACTGGTTAGCTTTTCCTTCAAACTTTGGAAAGCTTGCTGACATCGATCATTCCAAACAAAAGGTACATCCTTCCTGGTCAACTTCGCCATCGGTTGAGCTATCAAACTGAAGTCCTTGATGAACCTCCGGTAGTATCCTGCTAGGCCAAGGAAACTACGAACTTCCGTCGGCGTCTTCGGCTGTTCCCAATCCGCAACAGATTCCACTTTCTTCGGATCTACTTTGACTCCTTCAGTAGATATCACATGACCTAAGAAAGTCACTTCATCCAACTAGAACTCACACTTACTAAACTTAGCATACAACTGATGTTGACGAAGGAGAGTCAACGCTTGACGAAGATGTTGCTCATGCTCTAGCCGGTTCTGACTATAGATCAAGATGTCGTCTATAAAAACTACAACAACCTGATCTAAGAACGGACAAAACACTCTGTTCATCAGGTCCATGAAAGAAGCAGGTGCATTGGTTAATCCAAACGGCATAACCACAAACTCAAAATGACCATACCTCGTCCTAAAGGATGACTTTGGTATGTCATCCGCCTTTATCCTCAACTGATGATATCCAGACCATAGATCGATCTTCAAAAACACTATAGCACAACGCAACTGATCAAACAGGTCAGCTATCCTTGGCAACAGGTACTTATTCTTGATCGTGACCTTGTTCAACTGTCGGTAGTCTATACACAACCGCATCGAACCATCCTTCTTCTTAACGAACAACATGGGAGCACCCCAAGGTGACGTGCTCGGTCTGATGAAACCTTTCTCCAACAACTCTTGTAACTGCTTCTTCAACTCTACCATCTCTGCTGGAACCATCCTATAAGGTGTCTGTGCAATCGGCTGCGCTCCCGGAACCAGATTGATCTCAAAATCGATCTCTCGGGGTGGAGGAACACCAGGAAACTCCTCGGGAAACACATCTGCAAACTCTCGGACCACTGACACTTCTTCAAGGTTAAGGCCTTTCGCCTTGGTACCCACAACAGTATCCACAACGTGAGCTAAGAACGCCTCACATCCTTGTCGCAACAACCTATCTGCCACCATAGCTGACACCAGACACGTCGGAAGAATCTTCCTATCTCCCTGGAAGATCCACTTCTCTCCAGCAACATCAAACACTGCCTGATTGGAACCACAGTCCAAGACAACCTTATACTTCTCTAAGGTATCCATCCCAAGGATAACATCGAAACCATGCATATCAAGTGGTATGAGATCCACCTGAATGCTGTGTCCCGAAAAAGACAAAACACAAGATGGACACTCTTCTCGAAGCAAAGAGGAACCATCAAGAGGGGTTTCTAGCAACAAGCTATCCTTCTTACAACTAACATGTAGATGACAGTTTTCAAGCATACTATAGGCGATAAAAGAGTGTGTAGCACCCGGGTCAACCAAAATAGATATAAAGCAAGAAGAAGACATATCAGAATGAAATAACTCCATCTGACCTGTCACCACTCGCGAGTTGACTATCGCCTCTGGCTGATTCATGGCATAGAATCGAGCCGTAGCTTACTGTCCACGACCTCTTCTCCCTTAAGCAGACGATCCAGCTTGAGACGCTTGACCGCATCCTCGTCCTCTGCTACCACTGGGCTGTGGTCTCTCAGACTTCTGGAAACTCTGCCTCAGTTGCTGCGTCACTTCAACATCTCTATTCGGGCAATTGAACTTCCAATGCCCGACTTGTCCACAGAGATGACATGCTCTATTGTCAACTCGTGGCCTAGATGGCCCTGTCACTGCCACCGAAGCTGAACTGGGCGCCTTGGACGGTGAAGAAACATAACCTTTTCCCTTACTCGGAGACCACTGAGATGGTACACCAACACTTCTCATCACTGACGGTGCTGAAAACCTGGGTTTCTTGAAGCCACCAAACCTTCATCCTTGAAACTGAGCAAGTCTTTTAAGAGACACCGACTCTCTTTTCTCCCTTACTGTCCTCTCGATCCGTCGAACTGATTCCACAAACGTAGCAAACCACTCTCGGTTTTCCAGCGCAGACACAGGGGTTGTCAACTCAGCACTCAAACCCTTCTCGAAACGTCTGATCCGTTCATCATCTGTCGCCGCCATGTGAGGACAGAACCTCAACAGATCCATAAACTTAGCTTCATACTCGGTGATGTTCATCGTTCCTTGCCGCAACTTCTCAAACTGACTGATCTTCTCATCCAGGTACGTCTTTGGAAAGTATCTGGTGACGAACTCGCGCCGAAACACTTCCCAACAGATCACCTCACCAGGCCGCTTCTCTTCCTCGATGGTCCACCAGTGACCAGCACTACCCTTCAAAAGGTAGACAACATGCTTTACTTTGTCTGCTTCGGGGATGTCGAGGATCCAGAAAGCCTTTTCAATACTCGTCAGCCACAGATCTGCATCCGCTGGATCAGCCGTTCCAGCATAATTCGAAGCTCTGACTCGGCGAAGCCGCTCAAAGGTCTTCCCAATACCCGATGCTTCTCCATGGGGAACCTGTGCTCGCGGAGGAGGCACTGGTAATCGCTCAACCATGAGATTCATCGTAGCCATTAACTGCCCCATAAGCTGTTGGTAGGCAGGGTGTTCAAGTATGGCTGGGTCTGGTAGGGGGACCTCAGGCACCCGATCTTCATGTGCCCGTCCATCTGCTCCATCAACCGATGCAACATCACTATGCTCATGAGCATGTTCTTTGTGGTTTCCAGACATCTTGGCTTTTCTTCTGCTGAGGGAAGAAGATTTTTGTAGGATAACCTGGAAAACTCATAAGAACAGACTCAACCTAGTCCTAGATCCCTGTAGACTCAGCGAACCTAAAGCTCTGATACCAAACTTGTGGCAACACATCCCATTATCGCACAGATAACGAGGTGTTACGCGAAAACGTGCGGAAAACACCATAACCACAGATTTTCAAAAACACGGGTTAATTAAAACCGATTGCGGAAAACTGATAAACTGTGAAACTATTACTTTCCAGTCCTCATCCTGCACAGAAACATCTCATATAAATATGTACATACACAAGATCTGACATGTGTCCACAGCTCAGGAACAGCTGTCCATCCATCACATGAGTTCACCACCTGTTCATATATACATAAAGGCCCACATCCGGCCAACAGCAGGATATACAGATATCATCGAACGATCTTCGTGAAACATCGTCAAAACACTGCCAAGGACCTGAGAGTACAAGGATGACTCTAGACTCTACTACAAAACATCCAAAACAGCAACATGTCCAACGCTTGCCTTCTACTGCTCCTCAAGCTGCTCGTCCGCAACACCACAACCACGACCACGTCTACCTTGACCACCTAAAAAGGGTGTAAACCAGCGGAGTGAGACAATTGAACAATTGTCCCAGCGGGAAACATAGATCCCCACCGCAACTATAGAACCTTAGCAAAATAAACCATAACAGCAATTATAATATGAGCAGATATATCGGAAGCAGTTATATATATATAGCGAGATCATTCTTACCGGCAAGCATACCAGCTATACTAAAGCGTAAAACCAAATGTCTTTCAAAGGAACATGACTATCAAGATGAGATATATCAACATGTAACCGGATTATTAGAACTGTGTATAATGTCACATAACCTGATTATCAAGATAAGACAGATTGCCACATAACCTGCAAGGTATAACAAACAAGGCCTCAACCAATGTTTCGTGTTGGATTTGATCAGTAAATACTAAATGGTTGTATTACGTTTTATTATGCCCTGAGGATTTGAACTGTACCGTTCAAATCCAACCTTCGGTTACGAAACCCAAGACGATGCCATACAAGGTCAATGGAAGAGCCGGACTCCACGACCTCCCACCTCATGGTCAGTACATGAGTACAACACAAGCAGGACCGCAGTCACATGCTGAAGTGGTCTAAGCCACGGGGTTAGCTCCATAGGCAACCCATTCTCTAGCCCGCCTTGGTACAGGTCACGACGCTAGTAAAACTGAGCCACGGGCCTGATCACCGTGCTCTGAGCCATAAACACATTCATGCTCCACACATCACATATCCTGAGCCATGGGCCTGTTCACCATGCTCTACACACATATCTGAGTCTGCAACCGAAGTTACACTCTTACCTCCTCATTTTCAGGCTAGGAGCAACCTACACATATTCAACAATATGCGCTTCCAGGTTAACCCGTAGGAAAACCCGTTTCACCATCACCAAGTCCTGACGATGATGGATCTATGGCCAGGGCAAACTACATGATGTATTTCACTGTGCTTAATTAGTATCTTTTAGATGGATTGCAAGATTCAACCAAGTTGTATGACATGCAAGGTATAAGAGAAAGTAAAGAACATTATATTATGATCTATTCATCTCAAACTGATCCATCTTAAGGATCCAACATCACATGTTATCACTTGGCCTCTTGCCAACCATCCAGATCCATCTCAAGGATCATCACATATCACAGGTTCTCAATCCTTCATTATGCACTGCCTTTGTCTCTTAAGGCTCACATCATCATCAAGGGACAGACATATCACATGCATACACTTATAGAGCAATTATCAAAGTAATGTTGCTCAATACATATGACACATAGCCCTTTCATGGCTAAGACATCACCTGCATGGTTAGGGTACACAATAATTGTAGATTCAACACAAGGAATATGCTCACTATCATGAAATATCATTCCAGATAATCTAATTACCAATATTTCACTTATTTGGTAACCAAGTGTGATAAGTACATCATTAACAAACCATACTGATGCTTACCCTAAACCTCAGGATTATACAAGCAATTGAGGTATATAGAAATCATGTTGAGTATACAGAACCAACACTATTATTAACAAGGTTATTACTATGCCATTAACTATTGTCATCTTTATCATGAAGCAACCTTTACTATAACTGTCACTTAGCATCATTATTACCAACATTATTATCATTAAACAAACCACTAGAGTAGTTATCATCATCTTCTTTATCATTGATAATTAAGCATAAGGGTCACATCATCCATCTATTACATGAGGTCTATCATCATATACATTACTATCATTAGCATCCTTATTATTTGCAAGGCAACATATTACATATTGATAGTATCACAAACACCACCATCATTTAATTAGTTAATGGATAAGCATCCACTTCCATCACATGAGGGACCGTCACCAAAGAAACTCATACCCTCACTATAGCCTCACAACCCTCATCTAAAGCCTATCACCCAACATGGGTATCGACTACCACACTATCCCTATTGGTCATCACACCATCAACCATATCGGCCAAAACCATCAACCATATCGGCCAACACATCCAGCACATGAGTAGGGTATCGCCCAACAGGGCTATCGTCCACCATGGATATCGGCCATTAGGGTTATCGACCACCATGGCCCAAGGCTTATCGCCCAACCCTAACACTCATGGCACTACATGACCCTATCGGTCAACACTCACTACTAACCCTATCGGTCAACACTCACTACTAACCCTATCGGCCCTCACACATCCTGCACATAGGGTAGGGTATCGCCCAATATGGCTATCGGCCATTAGGGTACAAAGCCTATCGTCCAACATGTCATGCCATGCTTGGCCTTAACGTCCACCACAAGGCCTATCGTTCAAGAGAAGAACAAGGGAACCATATCGCCCATAAAAAGGATAACGTTCACCCTAGCCATATCGGAAAACAAACCTAGCTCACCCTATCGCCCACTCATGGGAAAGGGTATCAGACACCCACAAGTACTCATCCTATCATCCAACCAAAGTGCCATGTCGCCCAACATGGTCATCATGTCGGCCAACACAAGAACAAAGGGGACCATGTCGGCCAATACAAGAACAAAGGGGACCATGTCGGCCAACTCAGAGACAAAGGTGTTGCTCAACCCAAGGTTACTCATATCGTTCAACTTAGGGGCAAGTGTGTCACCCAACACACTTCCCAAGGAAGGGGTATCGCCCAACCTAAGGTCATCTTCAACCTTCACACAAGGAAGCCCCAAACCCTAGAAAGCAAAGGTATACAAAGGAACCCTAAAACCCTAGAGGGGGATATCGGCCACTAAAGGAAACTAAAGAGAGATACACAAGCAAGGAACTAAGCTAGATTACTAACATGTAACAAGGTTATAGCTAGAGGTAAAAGAGTTAGGGTTAGAATCTATGCAACCCGCCTTAAGCTCCAAGCTCCAAAGCACTCCAAGGTTCCAAGCTATCATCCACCAGGCTGCTCCAGGGAGGTGTATCGGCCACCACTTCAGCTCCAAGGAAGTGTATCGGCCACCACTTCAGCTCCAAGGAAGTGTATCGGCCACCACTTCAGCTCCAAGGAAGTGTATCGGCCAACACAACCAAGATGGAGAGGGGTATCGTGCACCAAGGGTGGAGGGGAGACCAAAGGACCAAAGGAGACTAAGGCAAGGAGAAGAGCTACCTATATAGGAAGAAGGGGAGGAGAAACCAAGGTACAACCATGCTATGTGTCGTCCACCTAAGGGACACATGTCCACCAACTCAAGCCACCTCTCATGCAAGCCATAAGGCACTTGTCCAAGATGTGCACCATGTGTCCACCAACCAAGCCAAGCCATCTGGGCGACACAACAAGAGCTACTGGGCGACACACCAAACAACTGGGCGACACACCACCTGCCCTGGGCGACACAAGGCTCAAGCAAGCCCAAACAAGGAACTCCAAGGCCCAAACAAGCTCAACTCAGGCCCAAAGGACTCAAACAACAAGCCCAAGCCTTCCTCTCAACCCTAGAGGAAGCAAAGAGGGAAAACATCTCACAAGATGGCAAACTTGCCCACAAAACCCTAAACTTGGGTTATTTGCAAGTAGCTCCTCGAACTCTCAACAAAGCACAACCAAACCCTAATCACCACTAAAGGTGATTAGCAAGCACCAAAGCACCAAGATCAAGCAAAACAAACAGGGTAAACCCTAAACGCAGGTCAGGGTCCTTACATTATGTTCCTTAGATGTTATATTATCATTCTTGAGTGTTTTGAGCCATGGGGCTCCTAGGTGATCCATTGTTTGAAGGTGTTTTCCTCAAGGGTGTTTTAGGGTTTACCCCCTTCATGGATGAGATACCTTTAGTAGCTATCAACTAATGAATTATGTGATTGGCTGGGAAATTCGACAAAGGAAAGATACGCAGGTCTATATGGATGGTGGGGGAGCTTCTTGTATGTGATCTTGTATATTCTTAATAGTTTAAGGCCATAGACACATGGGGAAGCTAATTTTACACCTCATATGATTGCTTCCATCCTTATCCATGGGCTATATTTACCTCTTCCTTGCCCAAGTACAAAACTATGCTTGCTTTCTCTTTCCTCTAATCTGGAGAAATGACTTCACTCTATTTTTCTGCAGAACCAAGTGCTCTAAGGTAGAAGACAACCTTTTTTTGGAGAAGAAGGTCTCCTAGAGCTCCATCTAGCCCTACCTAGGGTTTCCAAGGTCATCGTCTAGGGATTTTGACCAAGGCAAGTTGTTTTATTCCTTCCTTATCCATTTCTCTTTCTGTTCTCCTTCCTTAGACCTTCCTCCAGGTTGGAACCTTGCTATTCCATGGTGAAAGTGGCTCTAGAACTCAAAAATCTATCCTTCTTGTTTCGTTTTCTAGGATTTTGCTTCTTTGTGGAGAGAAGTACCTATTTGGCCAAGTTCAGATCTGAATCCAAGGTTTTCTTGCCCAATTTGCTTGATATTCTTTCTATTTGGGATCTGACCTACTCTACAGAGGCAAGTTTAACATTCTTCACTTATATTTCTTACTAGAAGCTTGTTAGTTCATGTTTATGCTTTAATGTGATGATCTAAGCATAAAGAAACCATGCTTGTTTAGAATTTCGAATTTTTGTGGTGTTCCCTATTTTGTTCCAGTTCTATATGAACTTTTAAACATGTGTACGACCTTTCTAAGGTGTAACATGATCTGGGATAGGTTGATAGCAACAACCTATGGTGCTAAGTATAAAACAATTGATGGTTCAAATTAGGGTTTTCAAGCTATTTCCTTCCCTATCACACAACCAATGGTCATACCATTCAATAACCAATGGTGTTGATATCTTGGCAACTGATGTTCGTGATCAAGGGCGAAACATCCCATCTCAAACAAAACACGATTCCATACTAACCAATGGATTACCAAAAATCATGGGAAATTAAAACCGATTTACAACAAGTACCATAAGATGAGACATGTTGCTTCTGCTGCCAACTCTTTCTTTTCATAACATATTTTCAAGGTGCTACAACATAATTTCCCATCATCTCATTACATGAAATAACTATTCCACATGCTAATTTATTACATCATGGTATATAAGCTGAAAACCATACATCGATCATCATATGAGAAACATCAAAAAGTCTCCCGAAGACCTGAGTGTACATGGACGACACATAGGACTCTACTACTAGACACTATCTATTCCACCAGGTATGATACCTCTGCAACTCAACTCAACCTTTATGATCTTTATCTCTCCAGGCATGTCCACCTAAAAAGGGTTATTAACTAGTGGGGTGAGACACACAGTCCCAGCGAGAAACATAACCTGCTACCAACTTTATTATTATCACAAATAACTGAGCAGATAGATCAATGTAATCAACTGCTAATAGCTAACCAGTTATGCAAGAAGGAATATGAAGAATGTGTATATGAAAACTTATACAAAAGACCATTTAAAAGCATATGAGAAAGCTTACATCATTCAAGGCCTTAACCAATGTTTTGTATTTGTCCTAAACAGAGATACTATATGGCTTGATTACGAATTATTATGCCCTGAGGAAGTAAGCCGTACCGCTCAAATCCAACCTTTGACTGCAAAGCCCAAAACTGGTGCCATACAAAGTCAATGGAAGAGCCAGACTCCATGACCTCACCTTTTCATGGTCAGTGCAAAATAACTAATAGCAGGACTACAACCTCTTGCTTGAGTGGCCTTAGCCACAGGGTTAGCTCATGTAGTCTACCCTTTTACCTAGCCCGCCTTGGTACATGTCACGATGCTAGTATACTTGAGCCACACACCAATTCACCGTGCTCCTTGAGCCATGAATGCATTCATGCTTTATCATACTGAGCCATGGGCTTGTTCACCATGCTCTTATACACATCTTGAGTTTACAACCATAGTTGCACTCTAATCCTCCTATTTTTGGCTAGGAGAAACCCCGCATATTCAACAATATGCATTCCGGGTTAACCCGCAGGAGAACCCGTTTCACCATCACCAGTTAATGACGATGATGGATCTATGGCCATGGAAATCTACATGAAAGGTTCATCTGTATTTAGTTAATACATTTTAAGTGGATTTTTGGGGCAAACAAGGTGTATTAAGAAACCATATGTAAAACATGAACAACATTAGATTCCATTATTTTGGTGTCACACTATTACTACTATTCTCATTGCCCTCAACAATTGTCATATTGCCGTGGGATATCAATCCCTCATTTCATCACATATTGCCACTGCCTCTCAAGGCTTCATCATCATACATCATCATGGGATATCAATCCCTCATATCACAACTAGAGGATAACACCTCAATCAGGCACTCAACCTTTATCAGGTCACCAGACCTTTTTCATCATATGGTGATACATGTTATCTTATCAACAAGGCATATCATCATTACTCAGATATGGTCCATATACCAAGTTCTACACAAAGCACATAATCATATAATCACCATAGATCTTACCTGGCTATGAATTCAATTGATAATACATGCATGGTTAGAGAGCATAGCAAAAGAGATAACTGGGTCACCACATACAAATCTTTAAAGAACATATCATGTCATTAATATTAAGGTTTATAGGTTTGGAACAATCATCCATTATTATGAACACATGAAGTATAATGTCATAGATAGTGTATTAAACAATACACATTACTGTTACCATACCATGGTATCCACCATACCCTATATCTTGTGTCATCATGCACGCCATTCTTAAGGATTAATCATCTTTAGGGATCATACAATCATGATCTACCATCAATCATTATCAAAGGTTCACCTATCATCAACCATAGGTAACCCCCATACTAACATTCACAACCTATTTGTCATGTCTTATCATCATGATTAAAGATACAAGCTCAAGGTAGCAAGATAACACACTATCATATAAGGCTCAAGATAAATTTTAGGGTTAACGGGTTAGGGCACAACCCTCACCTGAAGCATCACCTATCTTTACCAAAACCCGACAATGACCAACAAACCCTCAATAAAGGGGTGTCGGGTAGGGTACCAATCCTCACCCAAGGAGATTGGGCACAAACAACCCTAAGCACCATGCCTTCAGGCATACTGTGCAAGAACGCCTCTAAAGGCCATATCGCCCAGACACACCTTAGGCCATCACTGTCAAGAGACCACCTTCTCAGATATCTGCCAACTCATAGATCTTAAGCATGTCGGGTTCCATGCTCAACCAACACATCTAATACTCTTGGGTTAGAAACCTCACCATTGTGTCGTCCAAGAACCTCATAGCACCAAAACCATCAAGGTGCTCTCTAGGTCATCCCTACTAGGATTGACTTCCTCCTTGCCACATCTAGGTTAATTTCTTTCAATAAGATATAGGTGTAACAACCTCTGTCATACTTGGTTCACCTAAGCCTCACTAGTCCTTATGTCACTCATGACACCATATCATCCAACCCTCAACTTGTAACGTCTAAGATCTTATACCGCCTAGGCTCAACACATGTATCGGCCAACCCTTCAACCCTAGAACCATCCAAACTATCAAGCACATACTCATGTTGGGTAACCAACCAAGATAAGGCATGTATCAGGCAAGGCATATCGGCCAAGGTAACATCTCTCCTTGTGGGGGTATCGGCCATGCACGTAACCCTGGTGTCACCCAAGCCATGTACACATACACACTCATTTCGGGTTAGGGTTGATAATGTCGGGAAACATATCAAGGGATCATCCATAATTCCCATCCTCATATCTTTGTCAACCATGGAGCAATATCATGGACAACACACCATGACACCCAAGAGATCATCACAACAAGAGCACCCCTATCAGTCAAACTCAAGTTAGGGCAACCCTATCGCCCAAGACTCCATGTCTCCCAAGATGCCATGTCTCCCAAGATACCATGTCGGGCAACTAGGGTTAGGGTTATCCTATCGTTGAAAAGAATCATATTGCCCCAAACTAGGATTAGGGCATCCATATCGCCCAAGGAACCACTCCTAGGGCTATCGCCCACACTAAGGATCAGCCTATCCGGTTTCCTATACTAATAATGATACCTTTCACCAAAGGCATCACCACCATATCGCCCAAGATACCAACCAATGATTCAAACCCAAGAAAATGTCGTGCAACTAGAGTAGAGCATCCATGTTGCCCGAGACAACCCTATCGCCCAAGCTAGGGTTAGAGCTCCATATCCGCCAAGACAGTATATTGTCCAAGCTAAGGTTAGGGCTTCATATTGACCAACTATCATATCGCCCATAATCATATCAGCCAAGAGCTAGAGTTCACCTCACAACTCATGGAAGGAGGGGTGTTGTGCAAAACTCAACATCAAAGCATGTCTACTCATGTCGCCCAAGGTATCCAATAGGGTATATCGGCCAACCAACATGTCGCCCAACCATCATATAGAGCATAGGCTCGCCTCTCAAGACAATTAAGTGAGAGAGGGGTATTGCCTAAGAACTCACTATCGTACATCTTGGATCAAGGGATCCTAAGCTCACCTCTCAACAACAAAGTCAGAGATGGGTATTGCTCACAATCCATCAACCAAGGCATATCCTAATGGGCAAGATACTATATTGGGCAAGGTTATGTATCGGGCAAAGCCCCATATCGGGTAAGGCACCATATCGGGTTAGTCATCTTCAACCTCAAGACACCCGTTACCATCTTGAATAAGGAAAACAAGATAAAGATAGTAATAAAACGTGACCATTCCATTAGAATAGATCTCAAGTTCCACATACACAACTATCATAGAGAAGGGTGTCGATTTAAAGACAAGAATCAATATATGCACATATGGAGAGTGAACATAATAGAGATGGTTAAGAGTTATGTAACCCAGCTTAAGAGGATCTCCATGAAAGGCATGAAGCTTCTTGTTCCAAGCAGAAACCCACATTCCTCACCTTGAAAATCACCCATCCAAAGTTCCAAACTAGCCTTCGGCACCATCATCATCTCCTCAAGAAACAAAAGAAGAAGAAGAAGAAAAAGCCATGGTTATGCTTAGCTTAAGAAGGAGAAAAGAGATAGAGGACCACGGCCTTGACTACTCTCATCAAAGGCCCATCCATGGCCAAGAGGGGAAGAAGTATATGAAGAAGAAAGCACAAGAAAAAGCTAGCAAAGAAGCATGACTCACCAAGGTCGGATCTTGAGCAAGATGTCTCCATGGGCAAGGAGCTCGCCCTCCCAAGCTCCATGGGAGTTTTCCTTAGCTCCCAAAGCTCCCAAGATCGTCCCATGTAGGAAGGGGAAAGAGGTGGATGAAAAGGATCACTTGGGTAAGGAGGAAGGGAGTTATATACACCAAGGAAGAGAGAGGTAGCAAAGGAAAGGTTTCATAACCACATAACTTAAGATGCCACTTGCTCATGCTCTTAACGCCACTTGTTGCCACCCAAGCTTCACATGCACAGCCTGGTGATACACTCTAGGCTGTTTTTCGTACAGCTGGTCATCTCCCATGGACGATACACCTTCTTGGGCGACACACACTCCAAGCCCTACCCGATACACTAAAGGACAGGATAACACATATAACATATATGGTATAAAGACCTTATAGAGATGTCACTTCTCAACTACCATCCAAACAAGGTGCCCAATCCTTCATCCATGTCCTACATGATTTCAAACTGAAGCAAAAACACTCTAGAGCAGGTAAATTGCATATTGACCCTCCAGTTTGGTTAATTTGTAATTTGCACCAAAACTAGCACATAAAGCACAAGCATCATCCAACCAAGCTCAAACTTAGAACATTGGCCCTCCACAAGGAGCCCATAGCATCATTATCTTTATCATGATTTTAAAGCACTAAAGGCACACTCTACATGTGACATATTGCAATATAACCGCTTACTTTTGGTAAATTGCACTTTGGTCCAAAACAAGCAAACATTGCTCAAACAACATCCCGATGGGATCAAACTGGAAACATAAGCTTGTCACATGATATCAAAACATATTAAGAGATTAGATTAAGGTTCTAAGCACCTTATGTAAGCAAAAAAATAGGGTTAGCATAAAACATGGGTTAGGGTCCTTACAAAGGGTGTCAAATTTATGGTGACAACCTATGGTCACCCCCTTAGGTCAGGTTTTGGCTCAATTAGACGTTTAATTATCATCTACTAAGTATTCTAATGATGTGATGTCATTAGCTTAATATTTGATGGTGTTGACTAAATGTATTATAGATATAACAACCAATGGTAACCTAATGATCATAATTAATGGTGGATCAGGTCATCATCATATATTATGAGTTAATAACATAATTTTAGAGTGGACTAAACCTTAAACTAATGGTTCCTTGGTTCAATTGATCTAATGGTTAGACCTATACCTCAATTGATAACCTTGACCAATGAACCTGATCCAATGAATAATATTTGATGCTTCAACATCCAATGGATTAGAATAAATCACATGGTATTATATGTGGGTCCTAGTGATGATAATTTGATGGTTCAACACCATTAATTTGTAGTCTTACCTTTGCCATTATATAGTTATATTTGATAAATCACTATAATAAGTGGATGCGTAATCCCCATGTGATCTAGCTTGTTATACCTAATCTTAATGTAATCATATGATGTTGATTGGCTATAATCAGTCCTCTTGAATGATTAATGTGATAATGAATTACACTCTTCTTGTGTTGAAACCACATTGTAGTATTATTTGAATATCATAGTGCCTTGCCATGTTAATATCTATGGACACATATGCGCTAATGATCTTTTGAGCCTTGTTTAAGGAATGGAATGATGACGATAACCTTACTATGAATAATGTGATGGTCTTAACGACCATTGGGCATGTTTGAAGCCATGATTGAGGTGAAATCCTCATCATGTTCCAATAAGGGTTAACACCCTGGAACTTGTGATAAGATATTGATATCTTGTAAAAGTATGATGATAAGTGTGGTCCATTAATTTGAAATGAATGATAACATGTGGTAATGTGATTAAGATTTATATCTCAAATGTTTTATATATTTTGAAGTGGTTATACATATACTCTTGTTAGAAAAGAATTAGAGTTTGAATGTCCATTTGTATGATTTAGTCTTAATTCACCCAATTGGCATAACTAATTAAGTGAAACTCTAATCATGTAGTGCCCTATGCCATAGATCTATCTGAGTGTTAGAAATTGCCAGATAGTGAAACAAGTATTCCTAAGGGATACTCAGAGCGCATATTGATGAGTATGCGGGGTGCTTGCCATCCTGAATTCAAGTGTTAGGGAGGATGACGGTGGTCATACCTACCCCTTAATTTGAGAATGGTTGTGGTCGTGTCTCGGTGATTATATATATATGATCAGATTGGAGGACAACTGTGGTTGTACGTTGGATGGTAGGGTATACGTACCCACCTCCTTTCACTAGTGTCGTGACCTGTACCAAGGACGGACTGGGCTGTTAGCAGCTTGACCTTATGTGTCGTTGTGGTGGACCCGTACTGACCGGGGGCAGAGAAGATCTTAGGAGTCAGACTCTTCCTAGATCTTATATGGCACTGATTTTTACTTAGTAGTGGTCAGTTCAGACTTGAGTGGTATTTCTCAAATCCCTCAGGGCAATGTAATAAAAGAAGTGTTATAAGCCGTGTAGTATATTGGTTGTGGTTAAATATGTCTCACATTGTTTGATTAGTCTTTAACTTGTCTTTATATTGTTCAGTGTTTACAAGATGATATAATATGACCTTTGAGTAATTATACTTCTTGTCAAGTTAATTTTCTTAATGGATTAATATGCTTAACCTATTCAATATGCTTAAATTGCTTATTCATTACTATATCTTATTTGTTCATTTACTGTCAATCAATTTGTTAAAATAAATATATGTTGGAGAGAGTTATATCTCTCACTGGGTCTGGGTCTCACCCGTGGGTCACCACATTTTTTTAGGAGGTCATGAGCAACGAGGTCGAGGTCATGCTGTGGAAGAGAACCAACCTGGTGATTAATAGATTCAGAAGGTTGGTTAGTTGTAGATGTTAGTAGTAGAGTCCTAGTGTCATCCCTGTACTCTCAGGTCCGGGTATGGGATGTTTTTTTTAGATGATATACCCGTATCGACATGAGATTTTGGTAGTATGCCAATGTTTGTAAATATATGGCATGTACATGTGAACTATCTTTTGTATACAAGATGTGACTGAGGCCTTTGCGCCCATATGTGAATATTTGTTACAGTATATGAGAATGGAATGATGAACCTTGATGTAAATGTTCTGGAGTTCATTTACATTGTTGGAATTGGTTTTTATTTATCCCACATTTTTGACTATGTGATTAATTAGTAGTTGATTATGTTTTGTGTTTTGAGTAATCTCATTTAGCGTGATGAGGTGTCATAGTGCTTAGTCTAATAAAACCCTTATCAAAAAATTCCTACAACTACTTCTTTATATCTTGCATCTCAGCTGGCGCCATCTTGTATGGTGTCTGTGCTATCGACTATGTACCAGGATTCAGATTGATCTTAGAATCAATCTCTCGAGGTGGTGGAACACTAGGAAACTCATCAGGGAATATGTCTTCAAACTCACAAACAACTGGCACCTCCTGAATACTAGGACTCCTCACCTTGGTATCCACCACATGTTCTAAAAATGCCTCACAACCTTGCCTCATTAGGCCCTCCATTGTCATAGATGACACCAAACACATTGGAAGAATCTTCCTATCTCCTTGGAAGACCCATGAAGAATCACCATTAGAGAACGTCGTGACTTTATAGTACAAGACCACCCAATACTTCTCCAAAGTATCCATTCTAAGGATCACATTGAATCCATAAATATCAAGTGGTATAAGATCCACTTGAGTGTTGCACCAAGAGAAAGAAAGAACGTAGGATGGACACACCTTGCACAACTCGGTGGAACCAAACAAAGGGGTTTATAAGTAGAGACTATAACATCTACGGCTATCAGACAAAGAATAGCTAACTATCACTTCTCTAGTGATAAAAGAGTGCTTCACACCTGGGTCAACCAAAACAAGTATAAAGTTGCAAGGAGACAAATAAGAATGAAATAACTCAATTTGACTTATCACGACCTGGGGGTTGACTACTCCTTCCAACTCACTCATGGCATAAAATCGATCCATTTCCTATTGTCATCCCCATCCTTTGCTAGCCTTCTCAAACAATCTGACCTGTAATGCCTGACCATGTCCTCTTCCACCACCACTGATGAACTAATGCTAATGTGACCCTTGTTGACTCTGTCTCAACTATTGGATCACCTCATCATCCCTTACAAGACATTCCCACCTCAAATTTCCTACTTTCCCCCACTTGTGGCAAGTCTTGGTCTGGTATTGTGGGCTAGACAACCTCGTCACTGATACTGACGCTGCACTGTGAGCTTCTGCTAGTGGAAAACTACAGCCTTTGCCCTTACTTGGTTACCACTGAGACTGGAACACTGATCTCTTCTATAAATGAGGTGCTAAAAACCTAGGCTTCTTAAATAATCCATACTATTCGTGATACTATTCAGATCTTTTCTTAGCATTCGCCTTACACTTCTCCACAACTGACCATTCTATCTGCCTCACGTACTACACAAACATGGAAAATTGCTCCATGTTCTCTAAAGCTGACACAGTCGTCATAAATTCTAAACTCAAACCCTTCTCAAAGTGCATGATCCTCTCTTTGTATGTAATAGCCATTTAAAGACAAAACCTTAGAAATTCCATGAACTTTTCCTCATACTCATTGATCGTCATAGATCCCTACTAGATCTTCTCAATCTGAGAGATTCTCTCATCCATGTAAGTCTCTGGGAAATATCAGCTGACGAACTCCCATCAAGAAGCTTCCCAACTGACCACCACTCTAGGCCTCTTCTCCTCCTCGATGGCCCACCAATGGCCAACACTCCCCTTCAACGGGTACACTGCGTGCTTCCCCTTGTCTTCTTCAGGGATATTAAGGATCTTGAAGGCCTTCTTCAACTAGGTCAACCACATGTCTGTGTCTACCAGGTCAGTCGTACCCACATACTCCAATTCTCCAACATGTTGAAGCCTCTCAAAGGTCTTCCTAGAACCCTGGGATTTTGCATTGGGGACCACTGCCCTTGCTTGGGGTACATGCATTCTATACACCATATGCATCATCGTGGCCATAATATGTCCAAACATGGACTGAAAAGTGGGATTGTCCACAGTTTCTAGGTCGAACTGAGGCTCTTCAGGCACTCCATCATCTTTTCCCTTCCTTTTCTACTTTTTCTTCTGCATAAGTAGAAGTTACCATTATATATGTTGGATACAAAAGAATAGACACAAACCCTAGTCCTATTATCCTTGTAGACTCGTCAAACTTAATGCACTAATACCTACCCTTAATTGTGACACTTCTATCATGGAAAAGCAAGATTACTCAACATAAAGCATGGAACTAATACTAAACATCCAGATTACCATAAAATAAGTAAAATTAAAATCAATTTCATATAACCAAAAAAGCGAAAATATATTACATCGGAGTCCATAGACCATGCCACCTATATCGTATATGATGCCAAAAGATATTACATATCATTGTTCACTAGCTAACATGCCATAAACCTATTACATAAGATAATGTGTTCACATATACAAGCCATATCTATATAAACATGGCATACTGCCAAAACCTCATATTGATAAACAAAATCTACAAAACACCCCAAGGACATGAGAATACAATGACAACATATATGACTCTAACACAAAACACTAATAGCATATCCAACCTTGAACAACTACTACTCCTCTTACTACTGAGCCTCAACCACACGATCTCTAACTCATCGTGAATGACCACCAAAAAGATGTGGAAACCCACAGGGTGAGACCAATGTCCCATTGAGAGATATAACTCTCTGAAAACAAATATTATTAACACAGATAAATCAAAGTAGGAAGATATCATTATTATTAGGATGAACAGATTCAACTAAATGATATAAGTAAAGCTATTAATAGAGATTAGGCAGTTTAAGTATCTACAACTGAGCAGTAGAACATCTTATACTTTTAGAAGGAATATGTAGACCATTTATAACTGTTATCAAATAAATAGTATAAGAAACAAGGCAAGGGGGTCGTCCAATATGAATCATATTTTGTCCCTATACAATTATACTACACTCTTGTGTTACGTCTTTTATTATGCCCTGATGAGATGAGGTATACCGCTCATGCTCCAACTGACCACTACTAAGTCAAAATCAGTGCCATACAATATCTAGGAGGATTCTGACTCCTATGATCTCCCATACCTTCAACCAGTCTAAGTCCGCCGTAGTGACATATAGAGTCCAAATACAAGAAAGCCTAGTCCACCTTGATATATAGTCACAATACTAGTGAAAAATGAGTTACGACCGCAACCACACTCCTACTGAGGTATGGCTACAACCATCCTTGAAATATATCATATATATACTGAGTCACATTATCTGAGATGCGGCCTCGACCGTTCTCCTTACAGGGTATGACCCAAGCCATCCTTTTGAACATGCATATACTCAACAGTACATGACTCCGAGCTTCCACTGAAGGAGAACCCATTTCACCATCCAACAAATATTGACGTTAAAGATGGATATATGGCACATGGAAATTACATGATTAGGGTTTCACTTGATTAGTTAAGCCAATTGGGTGTCTTTTAAAATCAAGAAAGTTACCATCTACAAACTCTAAACAAACTCTACAAGGATAAGGGTACGTTGCAAGGTTAGAAAATATAAATGAATGAGGTATATATACTTGTCACATTATCACATGATAGTACTACCATACTGGGCCATCATAATTATCACATCATCCTGGGATAATCATCCCTCATCACATCACTAGAGGATATCACCTAACATTAGTCATTGAACCTTTTATAGGTCATAAGACTGAATCATATAGTTCCTACATAACATCACATTCTCATCATGCCTTATAAGGGCTCACAATCATCACCCTGAATCATATCAAATACACCGTTGCAACCACTATCTATGATATTTATTGCACCTACATGGTTTGGGTTACACAAGTAGGAGAGGGAAAACATCATCACGTGCTAATTACTTAAATCAAGGTAAACAATTACATCATACACTCAAACTAGGGTTAGGGTTTCTCATAGATAGCCAATTCGGGTTTCCATAACAACCTTAATATCAAATCCTAGATGTATAACTTCCCACATTCTTGGTGTATATTAGGGTTGAGCATTATTATAATTATGATTAATCAATCATTCCATGCAACACTTATGTATCTCCCATACAAGACTAAAGCCATCTGTAGCGATCAACCAAACTAGACCTTGTGTAGCAACCACCCATAGCTCAAGGTGTAGCTACCACAAGACTCACATGTGTAGCGACCACAATACTCAAGAACCGTAGGTAGTTAACACTTTTTGTGACCCCACCATCACCACTATGTGTAGTGACCACCTTGAATAGGGATAGAGTTTACCTTGTGAACACAAAAACCTTACACATGTAACGACCACAATGGCAACCATCATATAGGTAGTGACCAAAAAGTCAGGACACTCAATGTATCAACCCTTAAAACATGGAACATGTAGCGACCATCCATAGGTCAATGTAGTGACCACAACAAAGCAAGGCATGAGTAGCGACCAACCACAAGGGTTCATATGTAGCGACCAAAACATAATCAAAGCATTGTGATCAATCCAACCTAAATCACCATGCCCACAAGGGATAGTTACAACATGAAACATGAGTATAATAATGAACAAAACTGAAGTATAGCATCAGGGAAACCAAGGAGCCATCAAGATGAAATTCTATGCAAAGGTGAATATCAAAACCCTAAACCAAGCACCACATGAATCAATCATGAAAAACCATGATATGAATCATGAAACCAGACTTGAAACGCATGCAAATAGGAAGCCGATAGCTCAATTCAACATAGGATAAATGAACCATAAGCATGGTGATAAAACCAACATTCAAAAGTAATAAAATAACCATTATCTCCATCATCACCACATATTCAGGTACATGAAATTAGGGTTTAGGAAAAAGAGCAATCCTATGCAAGAATACTTCAGAAAATCTTAAACCCTAGATCAAGCTAGCACTATCCATCAACTTATGATCATGTTTTAGATATAGAATAGTAGCATGAAATAAAGCATATGGTGCAATAGTAGAAGAGGGGAAAGTTATATAACACGTCTTAAGATGAAGATCATGCTCCAAAGTCATGAGCTCCAAGGGAGAGAAAGAAGCTCCATACATGTCTCAACTCCATGGCCAAAAAGGTCACCTCAAGAAGAGAAGAACACACCAAGGTCAAAGGAAAACTCAAGAAAAAATAAGCACAGACCCTAGGTTGAACAAGGAAAAAGAAAGAAGACAGAGGAGAACTTCAGCTCACTTCGGTACTCCCATGGAAAACCATGGATCTCAACCTCTATGGAGAGAAGTTCCTCAAGATGGTCACCATGGAAGAACCATAGTCTACGGCCAAGAGAAGAAGAAAGAGATAGGGTTCCAAAGGAAAAATGAGATCAAAGAGATAGAACCACTTAGCAAGATCAAAGATCATCAAGGATCACCACAAGAGAGATGATCAAGCTTAAGATCACCACATGAAAGAGGAGATCATCCACCTTTTCCATGATCAACACCTCTACTAGCACCACCAAGCTCAAGGACGAACTCAATGGAGAAGGGAGGAGGAATAGTGCTAAAGGGGATACTTGCATGTAAAAGAAGGAACAATATATACTCAAGGGTAGGAGGGAGGTAAAGATCATGAGGTGTCAAGATATAAGAGCCTTTCATGACACTTGTCCCTCAAAACCACGACCATGCAAGAACGCTAGACATGCATGCAACAAAGGGTGATAAAAAAAAGGTAGTGTACCGACCACTCAGGCCCACTACACCCTTGGTCAAAGTAAAACACTTGGTATCGGTCGCAACACTCCACAAGAGCACAAACCCTAGTGACCTAAACACATGCTAAAGGCACATAGGTCGAAACAAAACATAACTCAGAGACATATTGGTCACAACACAAGACCCCAAGAAACACTTTGCTCACAACAAGGATCACAACATCAAGGTCCAAACTAACACTAATGCATCCAAGGGAACCATGCAAACCCTAGCTGCACACGTATGATGCCATATCATCAACCAAGGCCCAAACAAGGTGCCCCTAAGCATCATTCTCTCTCTCATGATGCTAAGAGACAAAAGGCACAACCTACATGTGACAAATTTCAAGATAGGCCCTCAACATGGGTAAGTTGCAACTTGGTCCAAAACAAGCATACTTATAGCATAACTAGCTCAAACATCAACCAATTGTACCAAACTGAAAACATAAGCATGTCACATGTTATTAACGTGCATCATATGATCAAATTAAGGTTTAAGCATCTTACTAAGAAAAAAAACACAATCAAGCACTAAGCTAGGTTAGGGGTCATACACTAGAACTGTGATCAACAAGGGTTTGATTCTACATACTCCTTGAAGTTTTTGGTTAGTAAAGGCCAGTTAAATATATAATTTCCTGGGATTGGGTTTTAGTCACTTTGTGTAATATAGAACGGAACCTATTTGTTAAAGTTAGAACCTAATATCAAATCTAACATTGATTTTAAGAAATTTGCAAACCAAATTTGTAAGAACAATATAACCTTATTTAGTTCTATCAAAATTCTGATCTGGGTTATAAAAGGTTAAGCAAACCTTCTAATAGTCAAATATGCAACTGAATCATATTTGGATTTTGATCACTCTATTCAAATCCAAAATCATCCCTAGTTGTTAAATTTAGATCTAGAAACTGATGTATATTTGTTTGATCTAGAACCTAAACCCCACATGAAGCTCAATTTTTATCAATCTATAGTCGTTTAGGTGTCACAAAGTAGTAGATCTTCATTATGTAGATTTTTACTAGTATAAGATGACCTAGACCCATATTCTCTAAGCTCAAGACCGACCAAGATTATGTAAATTTGAATACATAATTTAACTGGGTCTAAATTTTTATTTGAATCCAGACCCATATTGAATTATAAAACTAAATTTTTTAGTTCAAATAAAATTGGGTTCACAAGTTCATGTGTGTCAGTATAATTCATTAAGTGTGTCAAGATTTTAGTTCTTTGTAACTAAGATTTCTTAATAGTCTAACTCGAAAGTGACTCAACCTCAAATCTTTCTAAACATGAAATAGAGACAAATTGTAAAAATTAGAACTAAGAGTAAATCAAAACTCAAGTTTTGGTTAGTTTATGAATCTAAAACTAACTTGGATTGTCAACAAAAAAATTTGAAACTAGTTATTTAGGTTCGAAGACATTGGTTTACATGGTTAAATGACATCAACTTCTCAAGCTCAGATGTACAATTAACAATCCTACCAATGTAAAATTACTGTGATTTAAATACCTACTTGAACTACTGCCCTCACCCACTCTGAAATCATTTTTCTGCCACATGTCATCTCATGCACAACCAAAATGAAGCCTTGCATTTAGATGCATTAGACCAGTAATGCATGGTAGTTTTTAATCGAGGTTTAATAATTTAAGAAAAAAACACAAGGTGTGGGATACTTTGATGAGGAAGTATACATACATCAAGTGTTGGACATGTGGCCTTTGATTCCAAGCCACTTGGGCCGAGCCCACTTGGATAAGGCCACTGCTACTTGTTGGGTATTAATTCCCATTTTCAGGAAATCGTAAGATGAAATAGAGCCACAAAGTATAAGAAGTTGCCTCTCCTAGATCTACTAGACATAAAGAAGAAATAAAAGAAGAAGAAAGAAATGAGGAAGAAGAAAAGGAAGGAGGTTGTGCTGCTTTGGTTTCTTCAACAGTCTATATTCTGTCATCTCCACTACCATCATCAATACTCTTATCCACCCAAGTATTCTCTTCAAGGGGGTGCTTTTCCGATAGACCTTTTGGTGTGGTCTTGTATCAAGTTGGTATTATGTCTATCTCTTCCTTTTAATCTATATTCCTCAAGTTTTGGATCTGACTTTGAAAAGAACTTTTTTATCTATTGATTAGTACATTTCTTCATCACGCTTTGACCCTAGGATTTTTCCCTCACACGTTGTGGGGGTTTTCCACATAATTTGTTGACTTTATATGGTTGCTTGTCCATGTTATTATTATTTTTGTACTAACCCGCATCTTGCATATTACGTTGTTGCATTGCGCGACACATATTGGATCATGTGTACCAAGTACACACCTGCACGTGTTTCCTCTATATCTTGTTCTTGTAAGATACACACATTTTGGCCTACAATCCCCTTTAAGAAATAAGAAAAGGAAGGAGGACCATTATTCTCCAGTTTCTTCACTAGTGTTTATTTTGACATCTCCACCCCCACCATACCTATTCGTATCTATTTGGGTATTCTCTACCAATGGGTGTCTTTCTGGGACGCCTTTCGGTTTAGTGACATACCAAGTTGGTATTATCTATATATCTTCCTTTTACTCTATATTCCTCAAGTTTTGGGTTAAAACATGAGGCGAACTCCATAATATGTTGATTAGTAGATTTTTCCATGGAGCTTTGACCCCTGTCTTTTTCCTCACATGTTGTGGGGTTCTTCCAAGTACATATTTGTGTTCTCATATGGTCCATTGTTTGTGTTATTATTTTTTCTACATTTCCCTCATCTTGCGTATTATGTTGCCACATTGTGTTTGGTTCTTATATACCTAGTCCACATGTATAGGTGTTTCCATTATGTCTTGTCGATATTGGATATACACATCTTGTCATGCAATCTCCTCTCAGTCGTATCAGAGCATCACTAGGTTATGTGGACTTGATGAAGAGCATAAAGAACATGGCAAAATTGACAACATGTAACTAAATGACTTGGAAGATTAAGATGGAGGATCTCATCTATTGTAGTGATTTATATGAACCAGTCAAGAGAGATGCAAGAAAGCCTAGGAAGATGAGGATTGGAAAAACATGGACATAAAATGCATCAAACCCATCTGTTGTTGGGTTGGTGAGTTAGTATTTGATCATATTACCAATGATAATAGTGCCTACTCTCTATGGAATAAGATTGAGTCTTTGTATGAGAGGATGAAGTTAGTGAATAAATCATTTCTAACTACAAATATTGTGAACCTGAAGTCAAGGAAGTCAACAATATTTATGTGCACCTAAATGATTTTACAAGCATGGTGAATCAGTTTGCCCCAATGAGTTTGTCAGTTGATGATGAGATACAAGAAGATCTACTTATTAGTTGTTTACCTGATAGCTAGGATACTCCAATTAGTTCTGTTAGTAACTTTGCTCCAGATCGAAAGCTAACATTAGACTTGGTGTCGAATAACCTGATGAATGAAGAGACTAGACAACATAGCTCAGTAGAGACGTCTACTTCACACACACTTATTGTTGAGGATAGTGGGAGGAGTCTGATTTGTAGCTAGGATGGTGATAGATAAAAGTCAAAGCATAGGTCAAAGTTCAACAATAAGATGGTAAGTCATCAATGCAAAAGTTAGTCACTTAAAGAAATTCTTCTAGCATCAAAAAATAAAAAAACACAAAAAGAAATATAAAAGTGACAAATGATGATAGAAATATAGTAGGAGTTGTTACATATGATATAGAGGTAATGATATGTGGAGTTATTATGTGAATTGTCTACATATCAGTGATAACACTGAGTGCGTGTGGGATACTCGTGCTTCTTACTACATCACTCTTGATACACATTTCTTTTGCTCCTACAAGTTTGGAAACTTTGGAATGACAAAAATTGTAGAAAAAATCTATGAAAAGATTCATGAGATTATTTATGTGTGCATTCAGACAAGGTTGGGTTATACTATCTTGTTCAAGAATGTTAGACATATTCCTTCCATTAATTATAATATCATCTCTGGTTATGGATTGGACATCAAGTGCTTTTACTATCATTTGGTGACTTAAAAATTGTAGTCACCAAGGGAAAGTTAGTTGTAGCTAGGGGAAAAGTTTGCTTCACTTTGTACAGGATGAACATAAAATTTCATACTAACAATGTCAATGTTGTGAACAACTCCTGTTCTCCAGATCTATGGCACATGTAGATTGGCCACATGAGTGAGGAAAGACTACATGTTCTTGCAAAGAAAGAATTGATTTCTTGTGCAAAAAATACAGTTCTTGGTCCATGTGAAATTTGGTTGCTTGGGAAGCAAGAAATGCTCTACTTTAATGCTCAACGTGAGAAGAAATCCAATGTATTAGATAAGATTTTCCCAAATGTTTGTGGTCCTATTGAAGCCAAATCCTTAGGTGTAAATAGATTCCTTGTGACTTTTATTGATGATGTGTCTAAAAAATGTGTGTCTACTATTTTCAGAGAAAGGATTAGGTCTTTGGTACCTTTAAGAAATTCCATGCAATGGTCAAGAGTGAGAGAGGTAAAAGTTGAAATTTCATCATTTTTACAATGGAGCTGAGTATACTTCTACAGAGTTCATGTCTTACTATGAAGGATGTGGTATTTGGAATGAGAAGATAGTTCCAAGAGCCCTACAACACAACAATTTAGTTAAAAGGAAAAATATAAAAATTATGGAGAGAGTCATATGCATGATGAAGGATTAAAAATCACCTCAGGAGTTTTGGGAATAGGCAGTGATTACTACTACTTTCTACTTGATTAATAGGTCACCATCCATTCCTTTGGAGTTTGATACTCCAAAGAGTGTCTGGATAGGGAAGACAACTTCTTACCCTCACCTTATAGTATTTGGGTGTAAGGAAATTGCACATGTTTCTATGGAGAAGAGGTAGAAGCTTAATGACATGTCCACTCGTTATATTTTTTTTTGTTATGGCGAAGAGAAGTTTGGAAACAAGTTGTGGGACCTAAAAAAACAAGAAGATGATTAGGTGTAGAGATGTGATCTTCTTTAAGGATCATATGCATTTTGATACTGTGATTCCAAAGAGTGAGGTCTTATAGATGATATTGTGATTGATACACCAGTTCCCTCTCTAGTCCAAAAGAATGCTAATGTAGATAAGATTGAGGATGAAAATATCCCTCATGATATTGTAGAGGATGATCATTCTACATATGGCGTCCATGAAGAGGAGGTTCCTAAGAAAGGGGAGCAACCCTAATATTTAGATCCAATAACTCACACTTGAGGAGGTCTACTAGAGAGAAAAGGGCATCTACTAGATATTTTATTCATAATGGGTATTGATCATACAAGTTGGGGAGCTAGAAAGCTAAGAGGAATCAAAGACTCATCAAGAAATAGAAAGTGGTTGCATGCAATGTAAAATTAGATGAAGTCATTGAATAAGAATGATACCTATGAGTTACACAAGTTTCCT
Organism: Alisma plantago-aquatica; assembly: GCA_963693085.1. Lineage (NCBI taxonomy): Eukaryota > Viridiplantae > Streptophyta > Magnoliopsida > Alismatales > Alismataceae > Alisma > Alisma plantago-aquatica. The sequence continues at coordinate 368,756,402 of OY856413.1, read as the reverse complement.
AAAGATAGAAAAGTCTTGAAGAATGAGTGGGTCATCATGCTAAACCAAGATTGAAATGACAACACTAAGACATAAAAGGCTAGACTTTTGGTGAAAGGCTTTGGGAAGAAATAGGGGATTGACATTGATGAGATATTTTCTCCCATGGTGAAAACGTCTTCTATCTACATTTTTTTAGGCTTGGAGGCTTAGGCCTAGATATTGAGTAGCTTGATGTGAATAAAGGCTTCATCAATGTTGAGCTAGATGAAGAGATCTATATGCAACAACTTGAAGATTTGTAGTGAAAGGAAAAGAACACATGGTTTGCATGTTAAAGAATGTTTCTACAGATTGAAACAGACACCCAAGTAGTGGTACAAACGGTATGATTCTTTTATGCTGAAGCAAGGCTACCACATGGTAGAGGGATATCATTATATTTACTGGAAATTTTAGGTGATAATTCCATCATTCTTTTGCTTTATGTTGATCATATGTTGGTTGTTGGCAAGGATGATCATATATTTGCCAAGCTAAAGATGGAGTTCTTAAATTATTTTGACATGAAAGACTTGGGACTAGCGAGACAAATTTTTGGCATGGATATTTGTTGTGATAGTAAAGTAAAAAACTTTGGTTGTCATAGGAGAAATATGTTGAGTAGATACTAAAAAGGTTCAACATGAAGGGAACAAACTCAGTTGATACTCTCTTAGTCGATCACTTCATACCAAGTAGAAAAAATCTCCTTTCTACTAAGACAGAGGATCAAGAGATGGCTCACAAACCCTACTCATTTGCAGTAGGAAGTTTGATGTATGACATAGTTTGGATTAGGCGTGATATTCCATGTATAATTGGTGTGACTAGCATGTTTTTATTTGACCCTACCAAGCATCACTAGAATGTTGTTAAATGGATACGCAGATACTTGAGAGATATGTATAGCGCTTGTTCATGCTTTGGCGACACACACCAATTTATATTGGTTTCACCGAAGCATATTTAGTAGGTGATCTTAATCAAAGGTAGTCTACCTCACATTTTTTGTTCACTTTTATAGGGGAACTATTGGTTGGAAATCTAAATTACAAAAATGTATTTCTTTATCTACTACTAAGGTAGAATATATCACATGTTGTGAAGAAGGGAAATAGATTATTTAGTGATTGATCCTAGGAGGGTGAATAGAGCTGAATGCACTTAAATAAAATTTATTAGGCCTTTAAGACTAAAATGGGACCACTCTACAGAAATTCAGCTTTTTGACTTCACCTTCATCAAGGAGAATCTTTCACCAAGGACTTACCCACTTGAGCAAGGAGTCTTCTTCCTTCACCAAGGGAGTACCCGCTATTGCTCCAAGTTTTCAACCTTTCCTTCTTCATCACAAAGGGACTCCTTCCCTTCTTCATCTTTACCTCTCATAGCCAAGAGAGAGAACCTTAATCTTCATGGTTGAATGAGAGATTGGGAGGTGGTGGAAGTGAGAGCCTTACAAGATATACATCTAGGACTAGCTCTCTTACATATCTCTAACTCACTCTAATGGATGTGGCAAGTGATTAATCTTAGAGAGAGAGAGGAGGATGTAGGATGCACTCAACTATAGAATATGGACCTTCACAGTGCTTGGCTAACCATGGGATGAATCCCAAGGGGTCCTATTTATAGTTGAGGATGCCTAGAATTCTATGGGAACACAAAAGAATGAATACTTGCCATTTGGTATGTTGCAACATATATTTTTTCAAGTTTTTTAACATTCCAATGGCTATAAATTTTTTTTTTCACTTTTCCATACAGTGTGATCGGTCAATTTTCAATAAAGGTAACTCGACCTATTGCACTATATGACAAAGAAGATTTGAGCCATCTATCAAGTTTATCCTGGATGAACCTCGGTCGATCACTTAAATTAATTTTGCCTAGTGTAGGGATCAGTCTAGTTCTGTGAGTGTGAAACTCAACCGAACCATGCCATTTTCAAGATCCATTAAGGGATCAGTCCAGTTTGTAACTCGGTTGACAAACATCCTGTAATGAATTTAGGAAAATGTCATTAAAGTGCTTCAATATTCGATTTAAGTGCTCCTAATTTTTTCCAAGATTAATTACAAGTCATACAATCATTAGAAGTGATTTACAACACGATTCTAATGGATTTACATTATATTCCACTAAAGTGCACTTGCATTGATTTTGACTTGTCTTTTCTCCAAGTTAGGATGCACTAGTTAGGGCATTTCGAGTGTGTCTATACCTAATCTGAAATCACTCAAGTAGAAGCATTAGACACAAATAATTTGAATGGTTTAGTCATCATTAAGACAAGGGTTTGGTCAATATAGACCTAGAGTCAACATTGACCTAGAGTCAACATTTGGCTTAAACATTTATTGTAAGAATTGGGTTTGATACATGATGAGCATGCTATTTACTATGATAGTAAGAGTGACATAGACTTGAAAATGAATTCTTCTTATCACTCCAAGACAAAACATATTGATATGATGTGATGACCCCGATTCCAACACACTTTCCTTAATGACATTCTATTGATATGCATGCACTCATATCAATAAGATGTCAAGAGGGAAAATATGATAAATTGTGGTTATCATATATAATAAATGGAGGTTGGATCATGTTTACAACACCATATAAATACCACACAAACCATTATTCATAAATATGAAAAAGGTAATAGAGTTTACATTTATATGGATCGAAGAGAAGTCTAACTACAAGATGAAAAAAAAGTACATAGGATAAGTTACATGCTATACATCAACTAGGAAAAGGAAAATGTAACTAGCTTAAGGAAATAGAAATAAGCATCAAACTACTCAAAATCCTCCAATGAACTATATTATTGCATTCTGGTACTTTGACTTTATTTATGGATTCTTTGCACCTAGAAAAACATGAAACAACATATCAACATAATATGTTGTGTATGTGGGTGAGACATACATACATATTAAGATTGCATACTTGAATATTTTGAGAAAGAAGAAAATGAAAAGGAAAACATTATTTAGAGTGAGAATCAGGTAAACCATCATTTTAAGCATCGTTCAGTGAACTTGTATTACAATGGTGGACTAGCACATCATTACATCTATTATTCGGCCTATTCCCTGTGTACCATGTGTAAGGAGGAGAGATCACCCCTTACCAAAATTTAACAGAGAATACACATCATCCTTATTTTATGGGAATTTTGATAATGGAGGATGCATGGATAATAATTCCATTTAAATAAGAAAGATCCAGATACAAAAATGTCAATAGTAGTAATGGAAAGAAAAGACTAAGTTATTACATTGCTTTGATCGAAGTTCACTACACGAGTTCATGAAAAGAACTAGAAAATAAAACTACATGATCTAGCAATAGAAATCTAGACATATCAACAAATTCTCCTTGAATCTACTCCTGGGAAAGTCCTCGATCTTGTTCAACTCCTTGTCCAAGGCCTTGGTGGTTGGGATCACTCAGTAAGAGGAGAAAACTTGGTATGTGTCAAACAAGGAACACGAACAAGATAAAGAACACCAAGGAAAATATAGGGTATAGATTCATCAATAACATAGAGGGTCAAGAGTATGACACACATATCAAATAGGATTCTTGCCATAAAAAATAATAATAAAGTAGCATGCATGATTAATAATATGACTACATTAATGAAGTAGGGTTGAGGCACCTATTGGACCTCAACCAATAGGTGAGGGGGAGTAACACATTCCCAATCACCTATAAATATTTTTATATGGGGGAGAGTAAACAAATTCCCCTGGGAGAAAGAACACATGCCCAACTGTGGGTGGTTGTACATAAATACCTCTACATTATCTAACAAGTCAAATAGATCATCATTATAAAAAATAATATGATAAGTTTAAATTAAAGAAATATTGTAGATGTGGTTCAAGATCCAACTAAATATTGAAGTAATTATGACAAAAAGAGCAATAATAGTAATAATGGTTTTAGTCCATGCCTCATTGGAGAAATTAGGGTTAGGTTATAAAAAATTCCCAACTTAAAGGATAAGATGTAAATAACTTGACTTGAGTATACAAATCAAAGATCAAATTCTATCCTTCCAAGTCTAAAGTCACCTCAAACCTACAATAATGTTTTATTCATTAGTTAAGGTCCAATTTATGTTATATAGGTGGAAAATCCTAGAAATCCAAACCTTCAAAAAAATGCTAGATCGACTCTTGATCTAGACATGATATTGCGTTTAGGATTTCTTATAATATCTTGACTCAAAATCTAACATTTATAAATTATTATGTTGCCTATAATCATTATTAAGATCATAAGTGTAATCGAGACACTAAAAATCTAGACTTCAAAACTTGGAAATCAGGCAACAAAATGAATGTCAAAAGACAGAGAAAGTTCTAATATTCCAAAATATATTTTTGTATATTTTTTGGAGATTCCTGTAAAAAGTTAATGATTTTATAGTTCTATATATTTTTATTGAATTTAATATGTAAAAGACATTCTAAAGACCATACTGGTCTCATATTATCACTCTGAACTATATACCATGATAAGATATTTCATGATATTACCATACCATCATTTAAATGACAAAATAAAAGATGGAGAATGTAAGAAGATGAAAATAGTCATGCAGCAAAAACATCAGAAATAAGGTCATGAGGGGCAAATCAAAGAACATGATAGACAACATAGAGTAGGTCTGGGTGGATGAAAAAATTGGTGAAAAGTTGTTTGAATGAAATATGCATTAACAACTTAGTAACTAAGAAGCGAGTATAGAGAACCTTACTTAAAGATATATTGAACTTTCCTGGAGAGAACTGCTTCCAGTGAGAGAGTTTACAGAAGAGAGAAAATCAACTTGGTGATGGGATATGACGATGACTTGAGTTCAATTGGCATAATAGAAAGTAAAACATCCCGTCTCGAACAAAACATGATTACATACTAACCCACATACTAACCAGCGATTTACCAAAAATCACGGTAAATTAAAACTGATATACAACAAGCACCATAAGATGAGAAATGTTGCTTCTGCTTCCAACACTTTCCTCTCATAACATATTTTTGAGGTACTACAACATAATTTCCCATCATCTCATTACATGAAATAATTGTTCCACATGCTAATTTATTACATCAAGGTACATAAGCCGAAAACTGTACATCGATCATCATATGAGAAACATCAAAAACTCTCCCGACGACCCGAGTGTACATGGACAAAACATAGGACTCTACTATTAGATACTATCTATTCCACCAGGTATGATACCTATGCATATCATCTCAGCTACATGATCTTTATCTCGCCAGGCACATCCACCTAAAAAGGGTTATTAACCAGTAGGGTGAGACACACAGTCCCACTGAGAAGCATAACCCTCTACCAACTTTATTATTATCACAGATAACTGAGCAAATAGATCAATGTACCCAACTAATAATAGATAACCAGTTATACAAGAAGGAATATGAAGAACATGTATATGCAAAATTATACAAAAGACCATTTAAAAGCATATGAGAAATCTTACATCATCCAAGGCCTCAACCAATGTTTAGTATTTGTCTAAGCAAAGATACTATACAACTTGATTACGAATCATTATGCCCTCAGTAAGTGAGCCGTACCGCTCAAATCCAACCTTCGATTGCGAAGCCCAAAACTGGTGCCATACAAGGTCAATGGAAGATCCAGACTCCACAACCTCACCTCTTCATGGTCAGTGCACAATAACTAAACTAGGACCACAATCTCTTGCTTGAGGGGCCTCAACCACAAGGATAGCTCACACAGTCTATCCTTTTATCAATCCTGTCTTAGTACATGTCACGACGCTAGTATACTTGAGCCATGGGCCAGTTCACCGTGCTCCTTGAGCCATGAACACATTCATTCTCTATCATACTGAGCCATGGGCTTGTTCACCATGCTCTTATATACATCTTGAGTTTACAACCACAGTTGCACTCTAATCCTCCTATTTTCGGCTAGGAGAAACCCCACATATTCAACAATATGTGCTCTGGGTAAACCCGTAGGAGTCCATTTCACCATCACCAGTTTCTGACGATGATGGATCTATGGCCAGGGCAAACTACATGAAAGTTTATATGTATTTAGTTAATGCATTTTATGTGGATTGTTGGGGAAACCAAGTTGTATTAAGCAACCGTATGTAAAACATGAACAACATTAGATTCCATTATTTTGGTGTCACACTGTTATCACTATTCTAATTGCCCTCAACAATCATCATATTGCCATGGGATATCGATCCCTCATTTCGTCACATAAAGCCACTGCCTCTCAAGGCCTCATCATCATACATGATCAAGGGATATCAATCCCTTAGGTTACCAATAGAGGATAACACCTCATTTAGGCACTCAATCTTTATCAGGTCATTGGACCTTCCTCATCATACTGGTGATACATGTTCTCTTATCAATAGGGCACATCATCATTACTCAGATATTTCTCATATACCAAATTCCACACAAGGCACATAATTATATAGTCATCATAGCTCTTACCTGGATATGAATTTAGTTGATAATACCTGCATGATTAGGGAGCATATCAAAGAGATAACATGATCACCAAATACAATCTTTAAAGAACATATCATGATTGTCATATCATTAAGATTAAGGTTTATAGGATTGGAACAATCATCCATTATTATGAACACATGAAGCATACATCATAGATGGTGTATTAAGAAATACACATTACTATTACCATACCATGGGTATCCACCATACCCTATATCTTGTATCATCATGCACGCCATCCCTCAAGATTCATCTTTAGGGATCATACAATCATGATCAACCATCAAGCATTATCAAAGGTTCACCTATCATCAACCATTGATAACCCCCATACTAATGCTCACAACTTATTCATCATACCTCCAAGCATATTGTGCAAGAACACCTCCAAAGGCCATAGCGCCTAGACATACCTTAGGATATCACTAAGATATCAAACAACTCATGGATATAAGCATGTCATATTCCATGCTCAACCCACACATCTAAATCCTCTTGGGTTAAACAACCTCACCATTGTGTCAGCCAAAAATCTCATAGCACCAAAACTGCCAAGGTGCTCTCTAGGTCATCCCTACCAGGATTGACTTCCTTCTTGCCACATCTTGGTTAATTTCTTTCAATAAGATCTAGGTGTAACAATCTCTGTCATACTTGGTTCACCCAAGCCTCACTAGTACTTATGTCACTCATGACACCATATCATCCAACCCTCAACATGTAGCGTTCAAGATCTTATATCGCCCAAGCTCAGCACATGTATTGGCCAAGCCTTCAACCCTAGAACCATCCAATCTATCAAGCACATACTCGTGTCCGGTAACCAACCAAGAGAAGGCATGTATCAGGCAAGGCATATCAGCCACGATAACATCTCTCCTTCTGGGGGCATCGACCATGCACGTAACCCTGATGTCACCTAAGACATGTACACATACACACTCATATCGGGTTAGGGTTGATGATGTCGAGCAACATATCAAGGGACCATCAATAACACCCATCCTCATATCTTTGTCATCCATGGATCACTAGCTTGGACAACACACAATGACGCTAAGAGATCATCACAACAAGAGCACCCCTATCGGTGAAACTCGAGTTAGGATAACCCTATCACCTAAGACTCCATGTCGCCCAAGATGCCATGTCAGGAAACTAGGGTTAGGGTTATCCTATCGGCCAAAGCAATCATATCACCCCAAACTAGGGTTAGGGCATCCATATCGCCCAAGGAACCACTCCTAGGGCTATCACCCACACTAAGGATCAGCCTATCGGGTTTCCTATACTAATAATGATACATATCACCAAAGGCATCACCACCATATCGCCCAAGATACCAACCAAGGATTCAACCCCAAGAACATATCATGCAACTAGCGTTGAGCATCCATGTCACCCGAGGCAACCCTATCACCATGCTAGGGTTAGAGCTCCATATCGACCAAGACACTATATTGTCCAAGCTAAGGTTAGGGCTTCATATCAGCCAACTATCATTTTGCCTGTCATCATATCGGCCAAGAGCTAAAGCTCACCTTACAACTCAAGGAAGGAGTTGTGTTGCTCAACACTGAACATCAAAGCATGTGTACTCATGTCGCCCAAGGTATCCAATAGGGTATATCGGCCAACTAACATGTCGCTCAACCATCATATAGAGTCATAGGCTCACCTCTCAAGACAATTAAGTGAGAGAGGGGTATTGCCTAAGAAATCACTACCGTACATCTTGGGTCAAGGGATCCTAAGATCACCTCTCAACAACAAAGTGAGAGACGAGTATTGGTCACAATCCATCAACCAAGGCATATCCTACCAGGCAAGATACTATATTGGGCAAGGTTTTGTATCTGGCAAAGCCCCATATCTAGTAAGGCACCATATCGGGTTAGTCATCTTCAACCTCAAGACACCCGTTACCATCTTGCATAAGGAAAACATGATAAAGATAGTAATAAAATGTGACCATTCCATTAGAATAGATCTCAAGTTTCACATACACAACTATCATAAAGAAGGGTATCAATTTAAAGACAAGAATCAATGTATGCACATATGGAGAGTGAACATAATAGAGATGGTTAAGAGTTATGTAACCCCCCTTAAGAGGATCTCCATGAAAGGAATCAAGCTTCCTGTTCCAAGAAGCAAACCCACGTTCCTCACCATGAATATCACCCATCCAAGGCTCCAAACTTGCCTTCAACACCATCATCATCTCCTTAAGAAACAAAATATGAAAAAGAAGAAGAAGAAGAAGCCATGGTTATGATTAGCTTGAGAAGAAAAGAGAGAGAGGACCACAGACTTGCCTACTCTCATCAATGGCCCATCCATGAAGAAGAAAGAACAAGAAAAATCTAGCAAAGAAGCATGACTCACCGAGGTCGGATCTTGAGAAAGAAGTCTCCATGGGCAAGGAGTTCACCCTCCTACGCTCCATGGGAGTTTACTTAAGCTCCCAAGCTCCCAAGATCATCCCATACAGGAAGGGGAAAGAAGGTAGAGGAAAGGGGTTACTTGGGTGAAGAGGAAAGGGGTTATATACACCAAGGAAGAGAGAGGTAGCAAAGGAAAGGTGTCATAACCACATAAGCTTAGATGCCACTTGCTCATGCTCTTAACGCCACTTGTTGCCACTCAAGCTTCACATGCACGACCTGGTGATACACTCTTGGCTGTGTATCATGTAGCTGGTCATCTCCCATGGAAGATACACCTTCTTGGGCGACACAAACTCCAAGCCCTACCTAATACACTAAAGGACAAGACAACACATAACATATATGGTATAAAGACCTTATAAAGATGTCACTTCTCAATTATCATCCATACAAGGTGCCCAAGCCTTCTTACATGTCCTAGATGATGAAAAACTGAAGCAAGAACACTCTAGAGCAGGTAAATTGCATATTGACCCTCCATTTTGGTTAATTTGCAATTTGCACCAAAACTAGCACATAAAGCACAAGCATCATCCAACCAAGCTCAAACTTGGAATATAGGCCCTCCACAAGGCACCCCATAGCATCATTCTCTTTCTCGTGATTCTAAAGCACTAAAGGAACACTCTACATGTGACATATTGCAATATAACCCCTTATTTTGGGTAAATTGCACTTTGGTCTAAAACAAGCAAACATTGCTCAAACAACAACCAAACGGGACCAAACTGGAAACATAAGCTTGTCACATGATATCAAAACATCTTCAGAGATTAGATTAAGGTTTTAAGCACATTTTGTAAGCAAATCAAAGAGGGTTAGCCCAAAACTTGGGTCAGGGTCCTTACAAGTCATAAACCCCTAATAAGGATTTCGTCCTCGAAATCTCGAGCAGAAAGAAGATGGGTGTTACTCACACATCACATCATACAACTCCACAAAAGCTCCTGGGTGTCATAGATCTATGACCAATGTACTTGCTCTTCTTCCAGAGCCATCATAGGGTTTCCTTGTACTGATCATAGACTCAAGCCTCTGTCTCATCATCCTTTGTCTGATAACACTCTTTATATTTTGAAACATCACATACAACTCGTATCACTCAGGTATCAGTTCCTTTTACTAATATATCACCTTCCTCATTGTATTTCTGCTGCACTACTCTGATCTCACAGGCTCGACATTTAAGCTTCACATACTTGTATCACTATCCTTATGTTGTATACATTCCAACTGTTCCTTCTCCTTCCACAAAGGTTGTCTTAATCCAAGGGAGATCTATCTCAGAAGAGGTTATCACAAGATATGTACTCTACAAAACACATGTATGCACATGAAAGGGCTCATAAGACACCTCACTATGTATCGCTTAAGGCTTAACACAAAAGGAGCTAAACATCTTGGTTAACAACAACCACATCATCTCAGTTTCAAGCCTGTCATGTCTTCATGTCAGCTCCCAAGGGCACAACATGTGTCAACACGGTTATAACATGTACACATTATCTCAACTCATCTGGATAGGAATCACAAACCTTGTTCATCTGTCTCTAACCGATGCACATCCTATCTAGACCTTCTTTTACTCAAGACTTGGCTAGGAGTATTCCAAGGAATCAGGCTTAACTTGATGAACTTTTCCCAAGACGATCTTACAACAGTTCTTTTCCTTGGGTGCATACCTTCTGTTGTCATGTTTATGTAGAGAATAAACCCCTAATAGGTGATAGCCATACTATGAACACTTAGCCAGATTGGAACCAAAGCCGACTTCTCCATCTGAGACCACTTCATACATTTTCAAGGAGATCCATTCCTAGGGTTATCTCGATTCTCGATATGTCAAGTGGAAAGAGATCTGCTTGACTATCATACGAGAAGGATATACTTCATCCAACACAACCAGGTCATTCAATAGAGTTTTCGACAACCGGTTATCTCTCTCCTAGCTAACAAGAGGGAAACATCTTCCAAACACAGTACAAGCATTTAAAGGAGGGTACACCCTATACTGAATCAACTAGAATAGATAAGAGGCAAGAAGAAGACTAAGTGTAAAGGAGTGACTCCATCCATCCTGCAAGCACACACTATTTTGGCCAACTCGTGTCACAAGATCTAACTGTTGTCTGTTGCCTTCCACTTCCTGGTCAGACTATCTGATCCACACTTACTTATCCTCATCAGCGTTCCTATGTTGCTGAAATGCTACCTCAAGGGTCACAACATGGGTCTAGACTCCAAAACAAGCCTCCATCGTATGAGTTCAAGGTCAATGATGATCTATCAAGACGGTTCACCACCATACCTCCATGATTTAGGCATATTCATTCTCAATCCCTTATCAGAAGACATGTTGAGAGGATCCTATTGTCATTATCTATCACAAACATCTCCATCATGGAAACTAAAGTCCAAGATCAACTGATACTTTTCAAAGTATCCAACCAGAGATCACTCAAAAGCATACATATCAAGTGACACAAGGTCCACTTGACAGACACTCCCTCAGAGGGAAGGAACACAAGGGTACAAACTCCTCCTATCACCCCATCAATACCTTATGGTTTCATATGAAGGGGAGGAGATTATCACTTTCTTTGATCCTTACATGAGTTTGCAACTGTTTATGCATCATTAAACTTTATTCCATCTGGTTTTATCCTATTTCTTCTTGGTTTCCTTACATTCAACACATGAATCATCAAGACCCATACGTGTTACTACTCTTTTTCTCTTATTGTCATTTCATCATATTCATGATTATTTATCAAATAGGGATCCTCTCCCTTGTTCTCCTTCACTTATCATGAATTGCAGTTTATACTTTTCTTATTCTTGCTTACGTTCGTTGGTTGGTCTGAGATTATCTCACGTTACATCTGGTTTACTCATCACTTGTGCTTCTCTTTCTTTTAACTTTATCTTGGTTTTTAGGCATCTTCTTCATCTTGTGTAAGTTTTATGCTTTAACTTATCGGGTTATCATAGGTTATTCTATCTTTTTCTAGGTATATCTCTTGAGATTATGGTTTCAAGAACTTACCTCATCATATTCTCATATGGATTTAGGTTTCATAGAACCACTACTTCTTCTTTTTATTACCAAGAATCTAGGTATTAAGGGGTTATGGTGCATTCATTTACCTCTTTTATAATAGGATGAAGGTATTAGCGTCATATTTCCTGATTTGTTATGCTCTTTAGATTGCTCCAGAATGACTACTTGATCAGAGTAATCAAGGAGGAAACAATCTAATGCTCCATACTTACCTTTGTCTTCAATATTTGAATACCTGGCCAGGGCATCAAGTACTGAGATTAGGTGGCATGCACCATATTTTATGTCACGGTCCAACCTTAGTCACCATCCTAATCTTAGTCCTAGTGTCCCTGTAGACTCAGTGAACCTAGAGCTCTGATAACAACCACTAGAAACATCCCATCTCAAACAAAACACGATTACATACTAACCAACATACTAACCAGCAGATTACCAAAAATCACGGAAAATTAAAACTGATAATCAACAAGCACCAGAAGATGAGACATGTTGCTTCTGTTGCCAACACTTTCTTTTCATAACATATTTTCAAGTTACTACAACATAATTTCCCATCATCTCATTACATGAAATAACTGTTCTACATGCTAATTTATTACATCAAGGTACATAAGCCGAAACCGTACATCGATCATCATATGAGAAACATCGAAAACTCTCCTGAAGACCCGAGTGTCCATGGACGACACAAATGACTCTACTACTAGATACTATCGATTCCACCAGGTACGATACCTTTGCATATCATCTCAGCCACATGATCTTTATCTCGCCAGGCACGTCCACCTAAAAAGGGTAATTAACCAGTGGGGTGAGACACATAGTCCCATTGAGAAACATAACCCTCTACCAACTTTATTATTATCATAGATAATTGAGAAGATAGATCAATGTACCCAACTAATAATAGCTAACCAGTTATGCAAGAAGGAATATGAATAATATGTATATGAAAACTTATACAAAAGACCATTTAAAAGCATATGAGAAATCTTACATCATCCAAATCTTCAACCAATGTTTCATATTTTACCTAAGAAGAGATACTATACACCTTGATTATGAATCATTATGCCCTGAGGAAGTGAGCCGTACTGCTCAAATCCAACCTTCGGGTGTGAAGCCCAAAACCGGTTCCATACAAGGTTAATGGAAGAGCCGAACTCCACGACCTCACCTCTTCATGGTAAGTGCACAATAACTAAAGTAGGACCACAATCTCTTGCTTGAGTGGCCTCAGCCACAGGGTTAGCTCACGCAGTCTACCCTTTTATCTAGCCCGCCTAGGTACAGGTCACGACACTAGTATACTTGAGCCACATGCCAGTTCACCGTGCTCCTTGAGCCATGAACGCATTCATGCTCTATCATACTAAGCCATGTGCTTGTTCACCATGCTCTTATATACATCTTGAGTTTACAACCGTAGTTGCACTCTAATCCTCCTATTTTCAGCTAGGAGAAACCCTGCATATTCAACAATATGCGCTCCGGGTTAACCCGCAGGAGAACCCATTTCACCATCACCAGTTCCTGACGATGATGGATCTAAGGCCAGGGCAAACTACATGAAAGTTCATCAGTATTTAGTTAATGCATTTTAAGTGGATTGTTGGGGCAACCAAGTTGTATTAAGAAACCATATGTAAAACATGAACAACATTAGATTCAATTATTTTGGTGTCACACTGTTACCGCTATTCTAATTGCCCTCAACAATCATCATAATGCCATGGGATATCAATCCCTCATTTCATCATATAAAGCCACTGCCTCTCAAGGCCTCATCATCATACATCATCATGGGATATCAATCCCTTAGGTTACCACTAGAGGATAACACCTCATTTAGGCACTCAACCTTTATCAGGTCATCAAACCTTCCTCATCATACTGGTGATACATGTTCTCTTATCAACAGGGTGCATCATCATTACTCAGATATTTCTCGTATACCAAATTCCACACAAGGGACATAATGATATAGTCATAATAGCTCTTACCTGGCTATGAATTCAGTTGATAATACCTGCATGGTTAGAGAGCATATCAAAGAGATAACTTGATCACCAAATACAATCTTTAAAGAACATATCATGATTATCATATCATTAAGATTAAGGTTTATAGGATTGGAACAATCATCCATTATTATGAACACATGAAGCATAAGTCATAGATGGTGTATTAAGAAATACACATTAATGTTACCATACCCTAGGTATCCACCATACCCTATATATTATATCATCATGCACGCCATCCCTCATGATTCATCTTTAGGGATCATACAATCATGATCAACCATCAATCATTCTTAAAGGTTCACCTATCATCAACCATAGATAACCCCCAAACTAATGCTCACAACTTATTCATCATGCCTACCGGCATACCGTGCAAGAAAACCTCCAAAGGCCATATTGCCTAGACATACCTTAGGCTATCACTAAGATATAAAACAACTCATGGATCTAAGCATGTTAGATTTCATGGTCAACCCACACATCTAAATCCTCTTGGGTTAAGCAACCTCACCATTGTGTCGGCCAAGAATCGCATAGCACCAAAACTGCCAAGGTGCTCTCTAGGTGATCCCTACCAGGATTGACTTCCTCCTTGCCACATCTAGGTTAATTTCTTTCCACAAGATATAAGTGTAACAACCTCTGTCATACTTGGTTCACCCAAGCCTCACTAGTCCTTATGTCACTCATGACACCATATCGTCCCACCCTCAACTTGTAACGTTCAAGATCTTATATCGCCCAGGCTCAACACATGTATCAGCCAAGCCTTCAACCCTAGAACCATCCAAACTATCAAGCACATACTCAAGCCAGATAACCAACAAAGAGAAGGCATGTATCGAGCAAGGCATATCAGCCAGGGTAACATCTCTCCTTGTGGGGGTATCGGCCATGCACGTAACCCTAGTGTCGCCCATGCCATGTACACATACACACTCATATCGGGTTAGGGTTGATGATGTCAGGCATCATATCAAGGGACCATCCATGACGCCCATCCTCATATCATTGTCATCCATGGAGCACTATCTTGGACAACACACCATGACGCCCAAGAGATAATCACAATAAGAATACCTCTATCAGTCAAACTCGAGTTAGGGAAACCCTAACACTCGAGTAAGGGCTACCCTAACACCTAAGACTCCATGCCGCCTAAGATGCCATGTCGGGAAACTAGGGTTAGGGTTATCCTATCAGCCAAAGAAATCATATCACCCCAAACTAGGGTTAGGGCATCCATATCACCCAAGGCACCACTCCTAGGGCTATCGCCCACACTAAGGATCAACCAATCAGGTTTCCTATACTAATAATGATACCTATCACCAAAGGCATCACTACCATATCGCCCAAGATACCAACCAAGGATTCAACCCCAAGAACATGTCATGCAACTAGAGTAGAGCATCCATGTTGCCCGAGGCAACCCTATCGCCCATGATAGGGTTATACCTCCATATCGGCCAAGACACTATATTGTCCAAGGTAAGGTTAGGGCTTCATATCGGCCAACTATCATATCGCCCATCATCATATCGGTCAAGAGCTAGAGCTCATCTTACAACTCAAGGAAGGAGGGGTGTTTCTCAAAACTCAACATCAAAGCATGTCTAATCATGTCTCCCAAGGTATCCAATATGGTATATCGTCCAACTAGCATGTTGCCAAACCATCATATAGAGCATAGGCTCACCTCTCAAGATAATTAAGTGAGAGAGGGGTATTTCCTAAGAATGCACTACCGTACATCTTGGATCAAGGGATACTAAGCTCACCTCTCAACAACAAAGTGAGAGAGGGGTATTGGTCACAATCCATCAACCAAGGTATATCCTAACGGGCAAGATACTATATCGGGCAAGGTTCTATATCGGGCAAAGCCCCATATCAGATAAGGCACCATATGAGGTTAGTTATCTTCAACCTCAAGACACCCATTACCATCTTGCACAAGGAAAACAAGATAAAGATAGTAATAAAATGTGTTCATTCCATTAGAATAGATCTCAAGTTCCACATACACAACTATCATAGAGAAAGGTATCGATTTAAAGACAAGAGTCAATGTATGCACATATGGAGAGTGAACATAATAGAGATGGTTAAGAGTTATGTAACCCGCCTTAAGAGGATCTTCATGAAAGGCATCAAGCTTCCTATTCCAAGCAGCAAACCCACATTTATCACCATGAAGGTCACCCATCCAAGGCTCCAAACTTGCCTTCGGCACCATCATCATCTCCGTAAGAAACAAAAGATGAAAAAGAAGAAGAAAAAGAAGCCATGGTTATGCTTATCTTGAGAAGAAAAGAGAGAGAGGACCACAACCTTGCCTACTCTCATCAAAGTACCATCCATGGATGAGAGGGGAAGAAGGAGATGAATAAGAAAGCATAAGAAAAAGCTAGCAAATAAGCATGACTCACCAAGGTCGGATCTTGAGCAAGAAGTCTCCATGGGCAAGGAGTTCACCCTCCCAAGCTCCATGGGAGTTTCCTTAAGCTCCCAAGCTCCCAAGCTCGTACCATATAGGAAGGGGAAAGAAGGTAGATGAAAGGGGTTACATGGGTGAAGAGGAAAGGGGTTATATACACCAAGGAAGAGAGAGGTAGCAAAGGAAAGTTGTCATAACCACATAAGCTTAGATGCCACTTGCTCATGCTCTTAACGCCACATGTTGCCACCCAAGCGTCACATGCATAGCCTGGTGATACACTCTAGGCTATGTATCGTGCAATTGGTCATCTCCCATGGACGATACACCTTCTAGGGAAACACACACTCCAAGCCCTACCCGATACACTAAAGGACAAGATAACACATATAACATATATGGTATAAAGACCTTATAAAGATGTCACTTCACAACTATCATACAAACAAGGCGCCCAAGCCTTCTTCCACGTCATAGATGATGAAAAACTGAAGCAAGAACACTCTAGAGCAGGTAAATTGCATATTGACCCTCCATTTTGGTTAATTTGCAATTTGCACCAAAACTATCACATAAAGCACAAGCATCATCCAACCAAGCTCAAACTTGGAACATAGGCCCTCCACAAGGCACCCCATAGCATCATTATCTTTCTCATGATTCTAAAGAACTAAAGGCACACTCTACATGTGACATATTGCAATATAACCCCTTACTTTGGATAAATTGCACTTTGGTCCAAAATAAGCAAGCATTGTTCAAACAACATCCAAACGGGACCAAACTGGAAACATAAGCTTGTCACATGATATCAAAACATCTTGAGAGATGAGATTAAGGTTTTAAGAACCTTTAGTTAGCAAAGAAAAGAGGGTTAAACCAAAACATGGGTCAGGGTCCTTACAAAAAGAATGAAAAAGGGCTAGTGGAGATCTAGGTATATGTATATATATAGATGGGGTTTAATTTTGGTGCTTCTATAGGTAGAAACTTCTATATCCTTGTAGAACAAGTTTGGATGTTTCTCAAATGAATGCTTTTAGGCTTCAAATAGGGTATGGATGGATGCGGAATTCAATTTTCTATGTAACATAACATTTTTTGCAAAATTTTGTTGAGAAATAAAGGAGTTATGTTCAAAATACTAGAACCCTTCAGTTCACAATAACTGTTCATGCGACAGATATGCAATTAAAGTTATTTAATACAACCTTCCAACTTTGGCCTTTTGATGCATTAAATGTACAAAATTTCTATAATTATTTTAGGATGCAAATGAAGTCCAAATAAACCCAAAATTGGTAGATTAAGTAATTTTGGGGTCCGATTTTGGCATTAGATTTTTTAGGACTTTATGTATTTGATTAAATACCTTTAAATCTTATCAGTTATTTTATTCCTTTAATGAATTAGAGGCATTTAAAAACTCTCTAAAAATATGAAACTTGGCCTATAAGCAATACTAAATACGGAAAACATGATTTTTCAATTAATTAATTTTTTTTCAACATATTATTTAATATTTTTGTTCATTAAAATATAATCTCTCTCCTGAATAAACTAAAATATTTAATATTGTCCAAATTTGATGACAATTCACACATAGGCTAATTTTGGCGTGTAGATTTTGAATTTGCGATTTGTTTCTACTTTTGATGTCATTTAATAATTTATTTAATATGTTTTTCTCTTATTCCTATTTTCTTTCCCAGTTAGAATAAAAATAGTTATTATTTTGCAAATAATGTAAAACTCAGTACCAAGGCAATTGGGACCCGAGGAACTTGAATTTGAAGTTAGATTTATCTTTTGAATTTTGTTTTTATGAGTTTTAGCCAATTACACTTCATTAATGCTATTTTTCACATTAAATAATTTAATGCCACATTTACAGGATCATACCTTTTCTATTTATTACTATTTCTCTTTCTTGTTCACAAAGGCTATAGAAAATTATAGGCAAATTCATTTTATCTTTATCCCACTTAAATGGTAAATGTGCATCTTAGACCCGGATTGAAACACAAATTGAGGTATTTGTGCATAAACCCGTACATTGGCATAAATAGTTCTCAAATGCACTCCAAACAACTAACAATTCCACAAATTCAACATCAAGTACAAAAAGGATAGAAAGGAAAGGAAGAACTTAGGAAAAGGGTCAAACTAAGAATATACATAGATTTTAGTTTGTCACACCATTTACTCAAGGTATATACCTATGTACCTTGTACACTAGGGAGGTACTAGTCAACATTAATGCTTTCCCTCTCTCTTAGGGAGATTAATGAGAGCCATTATTGACTACAATTTATTCATATTTTTATTATTCTTATTTTCAAGGTGGAAGTATACTACAAGTACATACATACAAGAAATGTTCCAAAAATAAGACAAGAAAATATGTCATTCACATTTCACACTAGAAAACTAGTCTTATACTTAGATGTCCCATGTTGGAGCTTCCACTTACGTGGAATTGCGTGCACCACTAAAAAATCCTAAAGATAGTAAATCTTTAGGTTTATCCTTGCTTATACTAAGTTAAAACTCTACCCACGTATGCTAAGACACGTGGAAGTCTTATCATAGTATAGTTAAGGGTCGAATCCACGGGACAACGGTCTTGTTGAGATTAACAAGATGGAAAACGTTAGAATTTCACTTAACCCCTTAATAGTTGATATTTAATCCAAAGATTTGATTTGGTTATTTTAAACTAAGTGCAAGTAAAACAAAGCAAGAAAGTAAATTTTATGTTGTAAACAATGATAAGGAGCCACTAGGATGTGATCGGCTTTCACCACCACTACACATGGATCAAAACATGCAACATAAAACATATCCTACAATAAGAGTCTAAATAGTTAGTATCGTTGTAGATTTAGTTTCCTTTCAGAGAACTAACTACGAGAAGTGTGGGAATGTTGCAATGCCAACCATCCCCGAATGAATGGTCACTTACTTTACATCATTTCCTTCGCAAATTGTGTTCCTCGACTCACCAAGGTTGTACTTCCATACGTCAACTGATTCCATTTCAAAGTATGAAAGTACAATGAAGGTAGTGAGTATACTCCACTTCTTGAGAAACACTCCTAGATACCGAAACAGGTGCACGATGGATACATGCACCAAGAACCAACATACAATTGAGATTCGAATCTGATAGTACAAACATAGACAATTCATACTAAAAGATAAAAGATAACACGAGTTGGTGATCAAGCAACAATCATTCATTAAACGATTGATGTCAAACTGAAAAGAAAGTATATCTCTATTGCAAACTATGAATTACATTGCATGAAATGAAAACATGGGTAGCGGGGCTACTCCCTGCACCCTAGTGAAAGAGACTACTCGCTCATAGCTAGGACAAAGAAGGAGGCGGGAAGAGAGAGAGAGAACGTCATCCCCACAAAGGAGAGAGGAAAGTCAACCCCTTGGAAAGAGAGAGAGTGACGATCTTCAAAATTTACAGGTTGCTCGATGATGAGGTCTCCTCTTCCCACCTTCTTTGGCAAAGAGAGAGAAAGCAACTTCAGGATGGAGTGTGGATCTCAGACTGGCAGCCTTTGGGCAGAGGATGGAGGTTGGAATAGCTCTGGAGTAGTAGAGGCAGCCTCTGGGCATCTGAAAACTTGATGTCTTTGGGAGGACCCCTTGGGTCTTATTTATAGGCCTTAAGTGAAGTCCAAACGGTTTGGTCAGTTTTGGGTCCAAACGATCTTGAAGACCGTTTGGACTCTGAGACCATTTGGGCTCTAAGATCGTTTGGGCTCTGAGACCGTTTGGACTCATACGGTCTTGAGATCGTTTGGACTCATGTGGTCTTGAGATCGTGTGACTCCATGCGGTCTTAGGACCGGTTGGCTTCATGCAGTCTTGGGACCGTGTGAGTCCATGCGGTCTTGGGACCGGTTGGCTTCATGCGGTCTTGGGACCATGTGAGTCCATGCGGTCTTAGGACCGGTTGGCTTCATGCGGTCTTGGGACCGTGTGAGTCCATGCGGTCTTGGGACCGATTAGCTTCATGCGGTCTTAGGACCGTGTGAGTCCATGCGGTCTTGGGACCAGTTGGGTCTTTTGTGATTTTTTTGTGTCTTTTTCTGTAAGTAAAAAGGAGAACAGTTAATCTAACAGTATATTTGCAATAAAAGAGGATATCTAGGGATTCTGTCTGATTTATTTAAGAAAGAGTCTGGAAAACTAAAGAATATTACTAAGATAACGTCACAAAATTGGAGGTTATCATCCCACATACCTAATTTTATAAGATATTGATTCCAAAAGAGTCTACAAAGATGATGTGAAAAAGATTACCCTAAAAAGAAGTTGAGGGTACATTATTACTATGAGTCCATAGGACCCAAGATTAGGGTTTGACTAAAATGGGTTCTTTATGTTTAGATCAGATATTATTTGTTAAGGTCATCTTGTTTTAGGGTCATAAGGTTAAAACAAGGTTAAGGGTTAAGTGTGTCACATGATAAACATTTAGAAGGAATAATTAAATTAGAGTTTCCAAGAGGTTTAAACCATCATTGATTACTTGTTTAGGGTTCCCCTACTCTAACAGTAACCAAGATATATCTAAGATTTTTAATCACAAAATTGCTAAATCAGATCAGAAATATCATTTCCATTTTTTTAATTTAAGAAAAGGGAATAAATAAATCAAATAATTCTTGTGGTCATCACTTTTGAAAAAGATATTGGTTTTAGGTCAAGATAGTATTTTATCCGTATTGCTTGCATTTTCTTGATGAATTTGATATTTAATTTTACTATCATATGATTTTCCTATGATTTACTAAAAAATTTCTAAGATAAATGGGATTTCCAATATTAATTAGATAAATAAGTATAAGGTGAACTTGATCAATAGCCCGATTCGACTGGATCGACAGAACAAATTGATGCCAACTCACGCACTCACAGTCTTTCTTACTGATGTGGAGATCAATGATTGGTCCAACTGAGATCTACGTAATTGTCTAACCTCCCTTGCTGACTCGTGATTGTACTAAGGTGGGCCAGCTGGCTCCTTGTGGGATTGCACAAGGCGTTCTTTCTCCTTGCTTCCTTGTGGTCTATCTCACTAAGCACATCTCTAGGTTATGCATCCGATGAGGATGTAGAGGAGAGGTAGTCCTGCTCGAGGCCATGTGGAGCCCTGGTTGATTTCGGCTAAGGCTCCTAAGCACAGGTGGCAAGTTGGCAAGAGGAAGCTCTGCCTGAAGCTCCTCATCACCGTGGGAGGAGGGCAAGGTTTCTGGAGTATAGGATGTACAAGAGGTAGTAGGAGTTTTTGGGGTGGTTGAGATGTCATGGAGGTCCCTTGGAGTAGGGCGAAGGTGATGGAGGTGGTGATTTGTAGTGGGTTACACTCCTGCTCTGGGGTGACAAGGTGATCAAATGTTGATGATGAGGAATAACGTTCTTGGGGCTGTATCATGAACAATTGAAAGTTGGAAATGAGTAAAGGAAGGGTGGTAGAGGTTTTGGGATCCTTAAATAGAGGTTAGGTAGTTAGGGCTGAGAATGCCTAAAGAGGTAGGCGCCACCAGTGAGAGAGTGCGAGAAAGGGGTAGGTCATCCTTGCTGATCTGAGGCTTACGGAAAATGTGTTACAATTTTTTGAAGTCGTCAAGAAGAGAAGAGTTGCTCCTCCAAAATATCATGTGAGAGGAGGTCTCATTGTTTGGATTGGGTGTGATTCTTACATATTGTAACAACCTTACTGGAACCCCACGAGATGCGGAGGTCGAAGACGATGACAAGATTGTTAAATCCTTGATTGACGGCAGGATGAGAGTGATGCACATAAAATACATGTCACAAATGGCAGTGCATGTATCAATCTAATATGTGCCTAAAGAGGCCTAGTCATCAAACACAATGAAAACATGTATCTAAAAACTACTACTAACAATGACCCAATCAACTAGGACTAAGAAAAAGAGCGATTTGATTGATTTAATGACAAAATTGCAAGAATTAAAAATAAGATTATTGGTTGTGATCACAATTGGAAAGAATTCCTTAGGATTGTGATTTCACCACGGTTCACAATGCAACTAACATTACTATATTAATATTATTCTCTTCTAACCCAGGACAAAGAGACATGTAGCAAGAATTACCCTCTCTCTTATCATAATTCACTACCTAAACTTATACCAATCCCATTCTTATAGCATTGTCTTACGAATTAGGTTCTTAAAATGTCTCAGTTATTCTATTCACACTCATATGCCCTCTCTCGAGGTGTGGTATAAAATGTGTAAATCTATGACTTTTCCAACCCTTAATCCCTCTGTCAAAGAAACTAATGGTTTAAAAAACTACCTATGGTGATCAAGCATAGATAATTCACTATGCTCTCATAGAATATGTCCAGAAATTAAGAGAAATATGAATATTAATTCATAATTGTCAATTACATTGAAAAACTAGGCTACTCCTGAGTCCTAAGGAACAAGGGGATCAACCCCACATGATTTCAGTTTCTTTACACCTAGAAGAAAAAGAAAGGGATGATGAAAACATCAATAATAAGGAAAAATCCCTGGAGAAAGATGGCATGGATGGTTCTTCTGACAAAGGTTGTGATTTTCCACCTTCCAACTACAAATTGAGCCATCAGAAGTGCTTGAACCACTCAGAACATTACTTTCTCCTCTTCTTTCTCTTTTCTCGGCTCTCATCTATCGTACAAATTATGTCCCAACTATTAGATTAACAACAATAATAAATCAGGCCTAATTGTGTCATGTCAGTACTACAAACATGGTGTTGGTAGTATTGACGTCCTTGATTAGTTGCGATTCTTGGTAGCTGTCGGTACTACCGAGCTACCCTTTGGTAGTATTGAGATTTTCTCTAACCTTCCCTGTTGGATTTTTGATGCGAGTCAGTACCACCGAGATGACCAACGGTAGTACCAAGACATCATCATAGGTGCTCATGTTGATCCATTGATAATATTGATTCCTTTGTCTATATGATCAATTTTTCTTTCAAGTCAACCTGTTCCTTTTTCATCAAATGTCAATGCCACCGACAAGCTTTTGATAGTACTGATTTGATCCATTTCTTGTAACATTTTCCTAAAATATAAACAATAAAGAACATAAGTCCAAAATAATGAATGATCATTCAAAACATTCAAAATAATAATTATTTGATGCAGTTTAGTGTCACCAGATACTAATGATAAATAATGCACAAATGATATCAAAATGAACAATAAGTGCACACAAATCTATAATACACATCATATGAGAACAACAATTATTCCATGCATCAAACTCTCCTAAGATTACACATTGCTCTTCCTCGAGCAACACACCCTCAGATATGTTTGAGACAAGTCCGCAAAAGGACAAAAAAATATGAATTTCCATTCTAAACTACCCCCATATGGAGGTCCCAAAACGGCCTTTATTGACTATTAAAAAATCTACTACTCTCAAGTAAAAAACATATTCATCAAATATGTCCACCCTTATATCAATGAAATACTATCAATAGAGCAGTTTTGGGTCTAGTTCTAAATATCTGTAAAATTGAGATTTTTTTAGTACCATTCAGTGGTGTGGACTAGATTTGGGTCTAGTTCTAAATATTCACAAAACTAAGCTTTTCTGACCTACAAGTGTTGGTAGCGACCTTCACAAAGGGTTGTTCCTGGTGGTGATTGGAAGTTCGTTATTAGGGGTGAAGTTGCTTGGAGGAGCTATTAGTAGAGATATAAATTTTACTCAGGGTCTAGCTATGGAGAGGACTTCAAGGCTGTGAAGTTGATGCATATTCTACCTCAGTTGGGTGATCCCCAAAGTGAGTTTTTTTTACTCCGATCATGTATGGACAATGCAAAACTTCAATTTGGCTTGAGGACTTGTCAACCTACGTAGGAGGTAGTAATATTATTTGACAAAGACTTACGAGGGTCTATTGAAGACATTGTAGTTTGTGGAGGTCCCTTTTTTGAAGACCTCTAATGGAGGGTGGCCACATTTCCCATTTGGCTTGGTGGGTTGGGACTATATTCAGTAGTTGAGGCTTCCTCGTATGCTTTCATGACATCTAGTGCCCAATCTTGGGTGCTTTAGGATCACACCTTGCGAGATAGTGAGATTTACGATATGGAATCAAATTTTGATTATGCTCTAGATCATCTTTGTATCATGATTACCTCCTTCGACCTTAGTTGTTTTTCTTGAAAAGACATCGTCCTCCCAAAGGCCCAAAATGCTTCATCGAGTGCTCTTTTTAGTAAAATAATTGTGGACATGGAGGTTCAGTTTGACATGACCATTAGACAGAAGGCAATTTTTTGGTGTCTTCAAGATGATCACGCTCAAGATTTTCTCCTTTCTATTTGTATTGATGGACTTGGTCTGCACATGTCACCAGTGGAGTATCATAGCATCCTCAGATATTGTCTCATGATCCCTTTATTTCCAGCTGATGAGATACGTCTAGTTTGTCGTAAGGCGTGCTTGGACACTTTTAGGAAGCATGCAGTTCATTGCAAGGAGCTTCTAGGGTTTTAAGTACATGCATGATCTGGTTAGAGACATTCTATTTGATGTACTCAAACATGTAGGTGTTGCTGCTAAGAAAGAGGCACCTGTGAACTTTTTAACTGATCCACAAGAGGGGAGATCCACACTTAGACCTATTGATATTTTAATTTTTGGATGAATCGAAAAGAAACATGCGTGTGTAGATTTGATAGGAATTTCTCCTTTGGTGGGATTGAAGAGTTGATCCTTTAAAGTGGGACATCCTTCCTTGAAAGTTGCTTCAGCCAAAGTGGTGAAGCTTGAGATATCGTGTATTGAGAACCAACATGCCTTCATCTCTTTTAGATTTGATACTTTTTTATTCTTAGCTCCAGAAGTTGTGGAACTTCTTAAGAGGGTCCAAAAGTTATGAATAGTAATGGCATGGCTCCTAAGTGCATGGATGTAGTGTTTCAAAGTATTGGTTTTTCCATCCAAAAAGGACTAGCGGCGCAACTTGTATCATTCTTGTTTTCTATTTTGATGTGATCGTTTGAGTCTGATCGATAAGGAATAAATAGTCTTATCATAGTCAATCATGCATTTTCTTGGCACATCATGTGATTCTTTATCTACATTTCTCTTTCCTAACTACCAAACTAATTGGAAGCAG
This sequence comes from Alisma plantago-aquatica, assembly GCA_963693085.1. Lineage (NCBI taxonomy): Eukaryota > Viridiplantae > Streptophyta > Magnoliopsida > Alismatales > Alismataceae > Alisma > Alisma plantago-aquatica. The sequence continues at coordinate 368,730,656 of OY856413.1, read as the reverse complement.
CTCTCTTTACAAAAATGAATGAGGATATCAATCATGTGGCCTACCAATAAGAACCATGGATGGAATGAAGTAGGTGATGTATGAAGAATCAGAAGTAACATTGAATTATTTATAAAAAAATTAAACATGATGAACATAACATGGTGGAATTGAGTAAATGCATGGATCCTAATGCTTATTGTTGTGGGTGGAATGATGTATGCAACAAAAAAATCATATGACTAATGAAAGTGAATTATAAGCGTGCATCATGTAGATGTTTCCATTTCTTAGTGAAAAAAAAATCATGACTCTGTTATGAGCATCCTTTTTCCCTCTTTATTTCATAAATTGTTTTTTTCATTGGCCCCTTATTTTAGCATGAATGCAAATTGTTCTTGGGCTTCATTAAATCAAATTATTAGTTTTTCTTTTTCTTCTAAGGCATGGATATGTGTCTCTGAACTTTTGATTTAAGGAGAAAATAACATGCATACATGATGTCAGAATGAATGATACAAGAAGCATGCAATTTACATGGAATTTTTTATGAAACTAGATTAAATGATTTTTTTTCCAGTTTGTAACTAATGCAGTAAATAAAACTAACTATCATGTCACCTATTATGCCATGCAATGCAATCAAATGAAAACAATTCGGGTTAGTTGATTATCTTAAAGTGGTTGATCAAAATGTTTGGAAAATGGATGGAATCACATAATTAAGAGACAATCCTTTCTTAAGCTATGATATGTCCCTCTACTACTGATCTATTTATAGGGTAACCTTAGTGTTTCTTTCTAAAATTTCAATTAACGTCTCATTAGTTTTTTGATCAACTCAATATCAAACCCCACCTTCATCCACTTTACATGGATAATTAAGATTTCCATTCATATCAAATGTCCAAAAGCTCACTGACCCATAGACTTCCTTTAGGTGGCGTCACTCAAGAAAATTGCAACAGCGCCATTTTTTTAATTTTAAATTTTCATTGCACTAACTCAGAAGACTAGACTCTATGATGACAAAGCCAGAAATCATGCTTTTATTGCTCCAAAGTTACAATAGATAGATGTGGATCCTACAACTCGATATAATAAAGACTATAAGAAGAAAATAAAATAAAGGATAGAGCTGTTCCAACACCCCCTAAGATTGAACTTGACTATGTCCTCATAGTTAAAATCCAATCATAGAGGTGGAACAGTGGTACCAACCAAGATGGTGGTGGTTGTGGCATGGTCGGGTCATAGGGGCAGAAAGTCCTATAGAAAGTATGGGGTGGCGGTGGCATCTCTGGAGGTGATGAATATCCACCAAATAGCCTGGACTCCAGTAGTTGTTGAAGAAAAACTACTTGTAGTTCTCCATCCACTGTAAGCAAACATGCATGTTCTGTTGGTTGGCCAGGAGAAGTCTCTCATTCTTGAAGATGGCCTAAGGATTCTGGTATAACTGTCCTTGGACATCTTGGATGCCCACCAAGGTTGAAGTCTGATGTTTTTGTCCCTGTTGTATCTCCTAAAACATTCCATACATACCTACCACTGAGTATGGGTCATCATCATGGGCAGGTGGTGGTGTGGAAGAATTGGAGGCACCCTATCCTCTAGAGAACTTTTCAATGATTCACCTCCTCATGAATGGGATGATGGATTCTTCCTCCTATTTGCCTTCTTCATCATCTTCATGGTCTTGGTCTTGTTCATCATTGTCCTCATCTTCTTCATCTCCCTCCATAGTGTCATATTCTGAGAACCTCATGTGTCGGACCCCTTGCAAGTTGAAGATGGGGTTAGGGAGTTCTCTCTCTCGTACTACTCCCTAAGTGTACAATAAGCATACACCTTCTCATGACATTAAATTATGAGGTTGTCTCTCTTGATGTCCTTTAGATCCAACTTGGAGGATGCCTTCAAAGGCTTGAAGGTGGAGAGATCAAGGTTAAGATGCATCACAATGGGAGTAATGAGCCCTTCGAAGTGGATCAGGGGCTTCCTCTACACCTATCTTTTTACCACTATCATGTGCTACAGAAACAAGGCACCAAAGTCAAACATCTCCACCCTAAGGCCAACAAATCCCAGAGGGCATAGAGGTCCACATGTTGTACCTTCCCCTATCCTTGGATGGTTGTGACAAATATTGTATTGATGAGGAAGTGGTGCAGGATACGAGCAAACATGTTCTTGATGTCTATGTATCTGAAACTGTTGTTGGTGCATCACACCTCTCCAAGTGGACACCCATAGATGACATTGAACTCTTTCAACGTCAAATGGTGAAGGGCGTTGAAGTGGAGGAACTTCACCAATTCTTCACGCCATCCTTCCCCATGCTCAGGGATGTAGAAGATTTCCAAGGAAGTCAAGAACTCATAGAAGATGTCCTCATAGGTGGGACAATCACCAAATAAAGGGTGATCACCACCACGCCTTGGGCTACAAGGTCTTGGCAGAGGTTGACAGTGAAGCCTATGTAAGCAAAGAAAGAACAGTCTCCATACTGTGTTGGGATGAACTCCCTTCTCATCATCCCTTCATAGATATTCTTGTGGTTGGCACTGAGATGAGAAATATGTGTTGTCTTGGTTACCAACACAGTGTTACCTTCCCTCTAGGAAGAAGATGATTGTTTGGACTCCATCGAACTGGTACAAGAAAGGTGTGGAGAAGAAAGAGCTCGGTGAAGACTCTGACCACCTGGGATCACTTATACACTTCAGCTAGTAATGGATGTGATGTGGGTGTGATTTGAGCACCACCCACACCATTCCTTTTATAGTTGACAAATTCTCTTCAAGTGCCAAGTCAGTAGTACCGACGTGGTTGTCGGTAGTACTGACTTTTTCTCCATGATTCATGTGAATTGGTACCGATCGTTAATATCGACGCTCCTATTTCATTGATATCCATGTGCACGGATCGTCCCACGTCAGTAATACTGAGTTTTGAAAGTGAGTTTCGGATTAGTACTACTGACTGTGGGATGGGGACAATTCTGGACCATTGATGGTGCACCCACAAATTCCTATTTTCTGGATGTCAGTACTATCGACTGGGTGTCGGTAGTACTGAGTTGATTTTATGATCGACCATGCTGATTACTGTTGGTACTACCAACCTGAGTGTCAGTAGTACCGAGTCATTAAAAATCTCGATACTCTCAAAGTGGCTCTCGGTATCATGAAGGTGGAGCATGGCTCAGGTGATAGTACTTTCAAGTTGTTGTCGTTAGTACCGAGCCCTATTTAGTTAGCTTGGCTAAATTATGTAGAAAATCATTACTTCTGACTCTATTGTCCGTACTTCCAAGTAAAATAGTGGTCATCCCTATTGCAACTATCAATACTACCAAGTTAGTGTCGGTAGTACTAAGTTTTCTTGAAACTCGGTCATGTCATCCCTATGATTGTGTCATTACTACGAATTCTGTTGTCGATGGTATAGACTTTTTCCCTATATGCACACCACACAAAAATGATCATGGCAACTTTTTTACATCGAAACTAATATAATGCAAACTAAATCTATGAAACCTACAAACACAAATGTAAAGAACATAATACTAAACTAGTAAAATATGGTTGGGTTTCCTCCTAAAAAGCATCATTATTTTAAATCATAGGATCGACGATCAAATCAAACAATTAGTAAAGCTCAATGAGCTTCAAATCTTCTTCTTCCCAGACCACATCTCACCCAAAGTAGTGATTTATCCACTGGCCATTTCAAGGAATGGATCAGCCCCATTTCTTATCTCGACTTTCCCATGGGGAAAAGCCTTAACTACCACAAAAAGACCCCTCCATCTAGACATCAAATTTCCTAGGATACAACTTCATCATAGAATTGAACAAAAGAACCTTTTGTCCCAGAGTGAACACTGCATGCAAGATGTGGCAGTCATGGCTCTTATTTGTTTTCTCTATGGAGATTCTAAAGCTTTCACATGCATTTATCCTGAGCTCATCTAACTCATTGAGTTCCAACATCCTCTTCTTCCCAGCATCATCTAGATTATAATTCAATTTCCTCATAGCCCATTTGTGTTTTATGTTCCAACTCTACAGGTAAGTGACACACACTCCTATAAACCAACCTAAATGGGGTTGTTCCGATAGGTTTTTCATAGACTTTCCTATATTCCCACAGAGCATCATTAAGCTACATGGTCCAATTTGTCCTATTGGTTGAGATGGTGTTTCTAAGATCTCCTTAATCTCCCTATTTGACACCTCAATCTGTCCTTGCGTTTGTGGGTGATATGGAGTACCTACCCTGTGTCTCGCTTCATATTTTCTCAACAAAGAACCAATATTCTTATGGGTGAAGTGAGAACTACCATTACTTACTATCACCCTTGGGACTCCAAACCTACAAAATATATGATCTTTACAAATTTGCACACAACCTGAGCATCATTGGTGTCAGTTGGTATTACTTCAACCCACTTTGATACATAATCAACCACAAGAAATATATATAAACTGGAGATAGATGACATGAAAGCGCCCATAAAATTTATTCCCCATAATCAAAAACCTCAATTTATTTAAAGATTTTTGAGGTCATTTCATGCCTTTTTGATATATTACCTACACGTTGACACACATCACAATGAAGCACAACATTATAAGCATCCTTAAAGAGAGTTAGACAGTAAAACCCACTCTCTAAGACCTTAGCCTCTACCTAGAGCTAGCATGGTGTCCTCCAATAGGTAGGGAATGACAATGTGCTGAGATACTCTCCATCTCACATTCAGGCACATACTTCCTCAAAATCCCATCCCTACACTATTTGAGAAGATTGGGATCATACCAATCGTACAACCTCAAACAATGGAAGAACTTCTCTTTCTCCTAATATCCCTGGTCTTCTGGAAGATCACCACAAGCCTAGTAGTTCACAATGTTTGCAAACCACAAAAATTTTCTTTTCATAGAAAACAGCTGCTTGTCAGGAAATTCCTTCACAATTGGTATGTCTATATCCCTTTCATCCACTCTTTCAAGCCTACAAAAATGATCTTCCACCACATTCTCCATGTCTACTTTATCATTGATTTCAATATCAAACTCCTGTAGTAGCAATATCCGGCTAATCAATCTAAGTTTGGCATCCTTCTTCTATACCAAATATTTAATTACTGCGTGATCAGTCCACACAATGACCTTTGCCCCTATCAAAGACTGGATTTTTTTTAAAGCAAAAACTACCACCAACAATTCTTTTTTAGTGGATGTGTAATTTAACTAGCCATCATTTAGGGTCTTAGACACATAATAAATGACAATGAGGTTCTGGTCTTGGTGTTTTCCTAAAACAACCCCTATCGCATAATCTGATGCATCACACATCAGCTCAAAGGTTGGCTCCAATCTGGAGCCTGAACAACAGGGGTGGAGACCAGTTTCTCCTTCAACACCTCAAATGCTTTCAAACACTACTCATAAATTTAAATTCAACATATTTTTTCCAAAAATTCTGAAAGTTGTTATGCAATTCATTAAAGATCCTTTATGAAACATCAATAAAATTTGGCTTGTCCTAAAAAAATCCTAACTCCCTTCACCCTGGACGGTGGAGGCAACTTAAAAATAACCTCAGTTTTAACCAGATCGACTTCCATACCTCTATGGGATAGCTTGTGCCCAAGAGTATTCCCTCACTCACCATCATATGACATTTCTGCCAATTCAAAACCATGTGAGTGTCATCACATCTTTGCAAGACATTGTCAAGACTATCAAGGCAATCATCAAATGACTCTCCATACATTGATAAATCATCCATGAAAATCTCAAGACAACACTCTACCATATAAAAAATGGCAAGCATACATCTCTGGAAAGTTGCTGGTGCATTAAACAAACCAAAATGCATCCAATGGTAAGTGAATGTGCCACATGGAGAAGTGAAAGTAGATTTCCCTTGATCTCGTGGATCGATGGAAATCTAATTGTACCTAGAATATCCGTCTAGAACACAAAAATGAGAGCGATTGGCTTTTTTTTATCAAACATTAAGAGTTCACAAAAATTCCAATTCTAACAAAAATAGGATACTCTTTACTTTCACTTTTTGGAGAAAACATACATATCATATTCAAAAATTTGATACACTTAGTTTCCACGAGTAGAATCAAATAGAGAAGGTCAAAAGAAAAAGAAGATTCCAACAGTTCTCAAGTTCTCACGACTACGGGGAAAAAAAGAGCTCAATCAGCCTCGTCTAGTACTTTGGTTCCAAGGCCCTTGAGACCTTCGGCAGGGATTTCTGCTACGGTGACAAGTGAGTAAAATTCTTCTTTGGCATCTTCCTCTTCATTTCTCTTCCTAGAAATTCTAAGACGAATATGCCTCGGGACACCTCAGATTCCTCTACTCCAGACCTGCTTATTGAGCTTCACATCAACCCTCACATCCCCTGTTCCCATTTCCTTTTAGGCAAACTTTTTGATCTCCTTTATAGCCTTGGGAGCTTTCTTCTTGAAAGTTTATCCATGGAGACGTTTGTAAAGGTTGATGGTGTACTCCCTGGTAACGGTCTCCTCCTTCCTCGCTTTGGCGCCCTTCTCCACCATCTTCGCCGACTCGTGGCCTCCGTCGCTGCTCCGAAAACCCTAGTTAGTTGTTTCCAGAAGAGCGAGAGTGATTGGCTAGCCGCTTCAGAATCTGATCAATGAAAGGAAGCGGAAAATGATCCTTAAGTGTGGCAGAATTCAAATGAAGATAGACAATACAAACTCACCACACAGTCACAATGTAGTATAAATCAATTCACTAGTAGAGTTTGTGGTGATAGTTATTTCCCCTTTCTTCGGAACCACTTGAGTAGGACTTACCGAATTAGAGTCAGAGATAGCATAAATTATACCTACCGATAAAAGTTTGAATACCCTCCTCAATCATGATGGGATGATATGTCGTTGATGTTGCACTATCTCCTTTGCACTTTCTTCTATGCTGATCTTATTTTGGAAAAAAGGTAGGGGAGATCCCCTTGATATCTACAACTGACCACCCAAATGCAGCCCGGTGGTTCCACCATCAACTGCTCCTCCTCCTAGATGCTCAAGGAGGCTAAGATAATGAAAAGAAGCTTCCCATTTGTTTCCACAAAGGTATACTTCAAATGTGGTAGCAACAACTTTCAACTCAATCTCTGGAGGACTCTATAAAGATGGAATCAACAGTGGGGGAGGTGGTCCTTGATCCTCATAGTGACTGGTGTAGTAACATGACAATACCTTGAGAAATAAGACACACTCCTCCAAGGAACGACATTGAGTGTAGTCATCTGCCAAATTTATAATGCACACCTCCAGAGGTAACTATGGATATGCTTGAACAAGGGTGGAAGAAGTTGGTTCTTCAATTGTAGCTGGTCAAGCTTCCTCCTCTTCATGATTAGGGTATTGAACTGCCCTGGTTAATGAAATCTCCTTGGTATTCTCCAAGCTGTCCACTGCCAATGTGCCTTTATGTTTCTGTATCATCACATGATCCATGTCTAAAAATGGCTTCCCTAGAAATAGAGACACCTTTCCATGGACATGCTGCAGCATGTGACAATTGGGCCTTCTCCTCAGTCATATGTGCATAATTGAGCATCTTGATTTCAAAGCAGTCTTCTTTGATACCAAGTGTCAGTCTTCCTCTTCCCATATCTAAGATCATATATCTATTGTGGCTTGAAATGGCCTCCCTAGTAGTAGTTCATTTCCATGATCATCCTAAATTTCCATAACCGCAAAATCTTCCAAAAACACAAATATGTCCAGCATTAGAAGAACATCTTCATAGATACTAAAACATCCCATCTTGAACAAAACATGATTACATACTAACCAGCATACTAACAAGTGGATTACCAAAAATCATTGGAAATTAAAACCGATATACAGCAAGCACCATAAGACGAGACATGTTGCTTCTGCTGCCAACACTTTCCTTTCATAACATATTTTCAAGGTAATACAACATAATTTCCCATCAAATCATTACATGAAATAACTATTCCACATGCTAATTTATTACATCAAGGTACCTAAGCCGAAAACCGTACATCAATCATAATATGAGAAACACCGAAAACTCTCCAGAAGACCTGAGTGTACATGGATGACACATACGACTCTACTACTAGATACTATCTATTCCACCAGGTACGATACCTCTACATATCATCTCAGCCACATGATATTTATCTCTCCACGCATGTCCACCTAAAAAAGGCTATTAACAAGTAGGCTGAGACACACAATCCCAACGAGAAACATAACCCTCTAACAACTTTATTATTATCACAGATAACTGAGAAGATAGATCAATGTACCCAACTGATAATAGATAACCAATTATGCAAGAAGGAATATGAAGAACATGTATATGAAAACTTATACAAAAGACCATTTAAAAGCATATGAGAAAGATTACATCATCCAAGGCCTCAACCAATGTTTCATATTTTCCCTAAGCAGAGATACTATACAGCTTGATTACAAATCATTATGCCCTGAGGAAGTGAGTCGTACCGCTCAAATCCAACCTTCGGCTATGAAGCCCAAAACCGGTTCCATACAAGGTCAATGGAAGAGCTGGACTCCACAACCACACCTCTTCATGGCCATTGCACAATAACTAAAGAAAGACCACAATCTCTTGCTTGAGTGGCCTCAACCACCGGGTTATCTCATGCAGTCTACCCTTTTATCTATCCCGCCTTGGTATAGGTCACGGTGCTAGTATACTTGAGCCACATGCCAATTCACCATGCTAATTGAGCCTTGGACGCATTCATTCTCTATCATAGTGAGCCATGGGCTTGTTCACCATGCTTGTATATACATCTTGAATTTTCAACCGCGGTTGCACTCTAATCCTCCTATTTTCGGCAAGAAGAAACCCCGCATATTCAACAATATGCGCTCTGGGTTAACCCATAGGAGAACCCATTTCACATCACTAGTTCCTGACGATGATGGATCTATGGCCAGGGAAAACTACATGAAAGTTCATCTATATTTAGTTAATGCATTTTAAGTGGATTGTTGGGGCAACCAAGTTGTGTTAACCAACCATATGTAAAACATGAACAACATTAGATTCAATTATTTTGGTGTCATACTGTTACCACTATTCTAATTGCCCTAAACAATCATCATGTTGCCATGGGATATCAATCCCTCATTTCATCACATAAAGACACTGCCTCTCAAGGCCTCGTCATCATACATCATCATGGGATATCAATCCCTCAGGTTACCACTAGAGGATAACACCTCATTTAGGCACTCAATATTTATCAGTTCATCAGATCTTCCTCATCATACTAGTGATACATGTTCTCTTAGCAACAGGGTGCATCATCATTACTCAGATATTTCTCATATTCCAAATTCCACACAAGGCACATAATGATATAGTCATCATAACTCTTACCTGGATATGAATTCAGTTGATAATACCTGCATGGTTCGGGTGCATAACAAAGAGATAACTTGATCACCAAATACAATCTTTAAAGAAGATATCATGATTATCATATCATTAAGATTAAGGTTTATAAGATTTGAACAATCATCCATTATTATGAACACATGAAGCATAAGTCATAGATGGTGTATTAAGAAATACACATTACTATTACCATACCCTGGGTATCCACCATACCCTATATCTTGTATAATCATGCACACCATCCCTCAGGATTCATCTTTAAGGATCACACAATCATGATCAACCATCAAGCATTATCAAAGGTTCACCTATCATCAACCATAGATAACCCCGATACTAATGCTCACAACTTATTCATCATGCCTCCAGGAATATCATGCAAGAACACCTCCAAAGGCCATATCGCCTAGACATACCTTAGTATATCACTAAGATATCAAACAACTCATGGATCTAAGCATGTCAGATTCCATGCTCAACCCACACATCTAAATCCTCTTGGGTTAAGCAACCTCACCATTGTGTCGGACAAGAATCTCATAGAACCAAAACTGCAAAGGTTCTCTCTAGATCATCCCTACCAGGTTTGACTTCCTCCTTGCCACATCTAGGTTAATTTCTTTCAACAAGATATAGGTGTAACAACCTCTGTCATACTTGGTTCACCCAAGCCTCACTAGTCCTAATGTGGCTCATGACACCATATCGTCCAACCCTCAACTTGTAATGTTCAAGATCTTATACCACCCAGGTTCAGCACATGTATCGGCCAAGCCTTCAACCCTAGAACCATCCAATCTATCAAGCACATACTCATGTAGGGTAACCAACCAAGAGAAGGCATGTATCAAGCAAGGCATATCGGCCAGGGTAACATCTCTCCTTGTGTGGGTATTGACCATGCACGTAACCCTGGTGTCACCCAAGCCATGTACACATACACACTCATATTGGGTTAGGGTTGATGATGTCGAGCAACATATCAAGGGACCATCAATAATGCCCATCCTCATATCTTTTTCATCCATGGATCACTATCTTGGACAACACACCATGACGCCCAAGAGATCATTACAACAAGAGCACCCCTATCGGTCAACTCGAGTTATGGCAACCTTATCGCCTAAGACTCCATGTCGCCCAAGATGCCATGTCGGGAAACTAGGGTTAGGGTTATCCTATCGGCCAAAGCAATCATATCGCCCCAAACTAGGGTTAGGGCATCCATATCGCCTAAGGAACCACTCCTAGGGCTATCGCCCACACTAAGGATCAGCCTATCAGGATTCCTATACTAATAATGATACTTATCACTAAAGTCATCACCACCATATCACGCAAGATACCAACCAAGGATTAAACCCCAAGAACGTATCATGCAACTAGAGTAGAGAATCCATGTCGCCCAAGGCAACACTATCACCCAAGCTAGGGTTAGAGCTCCATATAAGCCAAGACACTATATTGTCCAAGCTAAGGTTAAGGCTTCATATCGGCCAACTATCATATCACCCATCATCATATCGGCCAAGATCTAGATCTGACCTTACAACATAAGGAAGGAGGGGTGTTTCTCAAAACTCAACATCAAAGCATGTCTACTCATGTCACCCAAAGTATCCAATAGGGTATATCAGCCAACTAACATGTTGCCCAACCATCATATAGAACACATGCCCACCTATTAAGACCATTAAGTGAGAGAGGGGTATTGCCTAAGAACTCACTACCATACATCTTGGATCAAGGGATCCTAAGCTCACCTCTCAACAAAAAAGTGAGAGAGGGGTATTTCTCACAATCCATCAACCAAGGCATATCCTAACAGGCAAGATACTATATCGGGCAAGGTTCTATATTGGGAAAAGCCCCATATCGGGTAAGGCACCATATTGGGTTAGTCATCTTCAACCTCAAGAAACCCGTTACCATCTTGCACAAGGAAAACAAGATAAAGACAGTAATAAAACGTGACCATTCCATTACAATATATCTCAAGTTCCACATAGACAACTATCATAGTGAAGGGTATCGATTTAAAGATAAGAATCAATGTATGCACATATGGAGAGTGAACATAATAGAGATGGTTGAGTTATGTAACCCGCCTTAAGAGGATCTCCATGAAAGGCATCAAGGTTCATATTCCAAGTAGAAAATCCACGTTCCTCACCATGAAGATCACCCATCCAAGGCACCAAACTTTCCTTAACTAGAATCGTCATCTCCTTAAGAAACAAAAGATGAAAAAGAAGAAGCAAAAGAAGAAGCCATGGTTATGCTTAGCTTGAGAAGAAAAGAGAGAGACGACCACGGCCTTGCCTACTCTCATCAAAGGCCCATCCATGGCCGAGAGGGGAAGAAGGAGATGAAGAAGAAAGCACAAGAAAAAGGTAGCAAAGAAGCATGACTTACCAATGGTCGGATCTTGAGGAAGAAGTCTCCATGAGCAAGGAGTTTTCCCTCCCAAGCTCCATGGGAGTTTCCTTAAGCTCCCAAGCGCATCCCATACAGGAAGGGGAAAGAAGGTAGATGAAAGGGGTTACTTGGGTAAAAAAGACAGGGGTTATATACACCAAGGAAGAGAGAGGTAACAAAGGAAAGGTGTCATAACCACATAAGCTTAGATGCCACTTTCTCATGCTCTTAACACCACTTGTTGCCACCCAAGCTTCACATGCACAACCTGGTGATACACTCTAGGCTCTGTATCATGTAGCTAGTCATCTCCCATGGACGATACACCTTCTTGGGTGACACACACTCCATGCCCTACCTGATACACTAAAATACAAGATAACACATAACATATATGGTATAAAGACCTTATAAAGATGTCACTTCTCAACTATCATCCATAAAAGGCGACCAAGCCTTATTCCATGTCCTTGAAGATGCCAAAATAAAGCAAGAACACTCTAGAGTAGGTAAATTGCATATTGACCCACCATTTTGGTTAGTTTGGAATTTGCACCAAAACTAGCCATAAAGCACAAGCATCATCCAACCAAACTCAAACTTGGAACATAGGCCCTCCACAAGGTGCCCCATAGAATCATTCTCTTTCTGAAGATTCTAAAGCAATAAAGGAACACTCTACATGTGACATATTGCAATATAACCCCTTACTTTGGGTAAATTGCACTTTAGTCCAAAACAAGCAAACATTTCTCAAACAACATCCAAATAGGACCAAACTGGAAACATAAGCTTGCCACATGATATCAAAACATCTTGAGAGATTAGATTTAGGTTTTAAAAACCTTTCATAAGTAAAGAAAAGAGGGTTAGACCAAAAGGTGGGTCAAGTTCCTTACAAGTCATAAACCCCTAACAAGGATTTCGTCCCTAAAATCCCGAGTGGAAAGAACATGGGTGTTACTCACGCATCACATCATACAACTCCCCAAAAGCTATTGGGTTTCATAGATCTATGACCAATGTACTTGATCTTCTTCCAGAGCCATCATAGGGTTTCATTGTAATAATCACATACTCAACCCTCTGTCTCATCATCCTTTGTCTGATAACACTCTTTATATACTAAAACATCACATGCAACTCGTATCACATAGGTATTAGTTCCTTTTAATGATATATCACCTTTCTCATTATGTTTCTATTGTGCTACTGTAATCTCATAGGCCAAACATTTAAGCTTCACATACTTGTATCACTATCCTTCTTCTATATACATACATTCCAACTGTTCCTTCTCCTTCCACAAAGGATGTCTTAATCCAAGTGAGATCTATCTCAGAAGAGGTTATCACAAGATACGTACTCTAAAAAACACATGTATGCACATGAAAGGGCTCATAAGGCACCTTACTACGTATCGCTTAAGGCTTAACACATAAGGAGCTAAACATCTTGGTTAACAACAACCACATCATCTCAGTTTCAAGCCTATCATGTCTTCATGTCAGCTCCTAAGGGTACAACATGTGTCAATATGATTTTAACATGTACACATTACCTCAACTAATCTGGATAGGAATCACAAACCTTGTTCATCTGACTCTAACTAAAGCACATCCTGCCTGGACCTTCTTTTACTCGAGACTTAGCTAGGAGTATTCTAAGGAATCAGGCTTAACTTGACGAACTTTTCCTAAGACGATCTTAAAACAATTCTTTTCCTTGGGTGCATACCTTCTGTTGTCATGTTTATGCAGAGCATAAACCCCTAACAGGTGATAGCCATACTATGAACACTTATCCAGGTCAAAACCAAAGCCAACTTCTCCATCTGAGACCACTTCACACCTTTCCAAGGAGATCCATTCCTAGGGTTATCTCGGTCCTCAATATGTCAAGTGGAAAGAGATTCACTAGATTATCATACAGGAAGGATATACATCATCCAACACAACTAGGTCATCCAATAGAGTTTTTGACAACAGGTTGTCTCTCTCTTGGCTAACAAGAGGGAAACATCTTCCAAACGCACTACAAGCGTTCAAAGGAGGGTACACCCTATATCAAGACGGTTCACCACCATACCTCCATAATCTAGGCATCTTAATTCTCAATCCTTATCATAAGACATGTCCAGAGGATCCTATTGTCATTATCTATCACATACATATCCATCTTGGAAACTAAAGTCTAAATCAGTTGATACTTTTCAAAGTATCCAACCAGAGATCACTCAAAAGCATACATATCAAGTGACACAACATCCACTTGACAGACACTCCCTCGGAGGGAAGGAACACAAGGGTACAAACTCCTCCTATCACCCCATCAACACCTTATGGTTTCATATCAAGGGGAGGAGATTATTACTTTCTTTGATCCTTACATGAGTTTGCAACTGTTTACGCATCATTAAACTTTGTTCCATCTGGTTTTATCCTATTTCTACTTGGTTTCCTTGCACTCAACACATGAATCATCAAGACCCTTACATGTTACTACTCTTTTTCTCTTATTGTCGTTTCATCATATTCAAGATTATTTATCGAATAGGGATCCTCTCCCTTGTTCTCCTTCACTTACCATGAATTACACTTTAAACTTTTATTATTCTTTCTTACATTTGTTGGTTGGTCTGAGATTATCTCAGGTTCCATCTGGTTTACTCATCACTTGTTCTTATCTTTCTTTTAACTTTATCTTGGTTTTTAGACATCTTCTTCATCTTGTGTAAGTTTTATGCTTTAAATTACCGGGTTATCTTAAGTTATTCTATCTTTTGCCAGGTATATCTATTGAGATTACAATTTCAAGAACTTACCTCATCATATTCTCATATGGATTTAGGTTTCATAGAAACACTACTTCTTCTTTTTGTAACCAAGAATCCAGGTATTAAGGGGTTATGGTGCATTCATTTACTTCTTTTATAACATGATGAATGTATTAGCATCATATTTCCTGATTTGTTATGCTCTTTAGATTGCTCCAGAATGACTACTTGATCAGAGTAATCAAGAAGGAAACAATCTAATGCTCCATACTTACCTTTGTCTTCAATATTTGAATACCTAGCCAGGGAATCAAGTACTGAGATTAGGTAGTATGCACCATATTTTATGTTACAGTCCAACCTTAGTCACCATCCTAATCCTAGTCCTAGTGTCGCTGTAGACTGAGTGAACCTAGAGCTCTGATACCAACCACTTGAAACATCCCATCTCAAACAAAATAGGATTACATACTAACCAACATACTAACCAACAGATTACCTAAAATCACAGGAAATTAAAATCGATATACAACAAGCACCATAAGATGAGACATGTTGCTTCTGCTGCCAACACTTTCTTTTCATAACATATTTTCAAGGTACTACAACATAATTTCCATCATCTCATTACATGAAATAACTGTTTCACATGCTAATTTATTACATCAAGGTACATAAGCGAAAAACCATACATCGATCATCATATGAGAAACATCGAAAACTCTCTTGAAGACCCGAGTGTATAGGGTCAACACATAGGACTCTACTACTAGATACTATCTATTCCACCAGGTACTATACCTCTGCATATCATCTCAACCACATGATCTTTATCTCGCCAGGAACGTCCACATAAAAAGGGTAATTAACCAGTGGGGTGAGACACATAGTCCCAGGGAGAAACATAACCCTCTACAAACTTTATTATTATCACTAGATAACTGAGCAGATAGATCAATGTACCCAACTGATAATAGCTAACCAGTTATGAAAGAAGGAATATGAAGAACATGTATATAAAAACTTATACAAAATATCATTTAAAAGCATATGAGAAAGCTTAAATCATCCAAGGACTCAACCAACATTTCGTATTTTCCCTAAGCAGAGATACTATACGACTTGATTATGAATCATTATGCCCTGAGGAAGTTGTTGGCTAAATTGGACATTAGTATAATCCCTTTGTTTCGATGATGACAAACATTTCATTCTTGTGAATCTAACGTGCTACTTGAGTGTTGTAGGAATAAAGTGGATGACACGACTTGGAAGATCTATACGCTCAAAAATGCTTTATTTCATGATTGTAATCAAATCTAAAATCTTATACAAGTATATAATGTACAAGTACTTAGATATCATGTAAATCAAGCGTTTATATCTTCCCTAGTCAATCACAACACTTAGATAGGTCATCCCCTAAAATAGTGTCACATTTGCACACTCATACACACACTTGGTACTTAGTTTAAAACATTGAAACATGGTTAATCTCGGTCGACAAAATTCTTGACCGAGACACTCTCGGGCGACAAACTCTTCGATCAAGAAAGACCCAGGTAGCCGTTAGACACAGAAGACAAGGTAGTTGGGAGTTGGATTAGAACGTTATATACACTTGCTCTAGACAGTCCCTCGGTCGACAAGTCCTCGACTGAGAAGGACTCTCGGTCGACAATTCTTCGACCGAGATGAGTTCTGTCTGCACTTTTCAGAGTTAATTAACTAGCCATTATTACAGCAACTAATGGTTACCTAACGACTAGTTAAGCACTAAGAACCCCCTAGAAAGTTTCTAGAACGTCCTTAATCATCCATAGGTCATTCCTATAAATAGGACAAGCCATAGGACACCCAAAGTACACTTGTGCAATACTTGAGCTTTCATACTTATAATTGGCAATCTGTTTTGAGCAATTGAGCAACACTAGTACTTGCTACTCATTTCCTTTGCTCCAAATTCGTGTCCTATAGGCTAGCATCTCCTATCCACTAAACCTACACTTCTATACTCATTGGTTAGGAGATCAATACGCTTGATATAGGAAATCAAGTCTTGTGCTTCAAGTGGTAAATTGTAATATCCATTTCCTTTCTTGTTCTTTCTTATTACTTGTACTCTCCTTGCTACTCCTAGGGTTGGAGGCTGCGGATTGGAGAGAGTTTAATCTTCTTGGTGAAGAAGTAGATCTTTGGAGTACTTCTAGAAGGCTGTCTCAACGGGAAGCTACTTCAAGAGGAAGGCTACTTCAAGGGGGAGCTTGAAGTTACTTCAAGGAAGGTTGCTTCAAGGTTGGTGAGACTACTTCAAGGTGAAGGCTATCCAAAGGGTGTATAAAGTATTGTAATTTTATGTAATATCCTTGCGAGGTAATAAAATTTAATACTTTCAAAATCCTGGTTGGGTAAGCAACTGGGTAGTGGATTGACTGCCTTAGTATTTGCTAAGGTTGGAACCAATCTAATCACCTTGTCTCCTTATTATCTCAATTGTGGTTGTTTGAGTTAAATTATTATTAAAATATCATAAAACCCTATTCACCCCCCTCTAGTGGTTTTTCAGAAGTGAGCAGTACTGCTCAAATCCAACCTTCGGCTGTGAAGCCCAAAACCGGTGCCATACAAGGCCAATGGAAGAGACAGACTCTACAACCTCACCTCTTCGTGGTCAGTGCACGATAACTAAAGCAGGACCAAAATCTCTAGCTTGAGTGGCCTCAGCCACAGGGTTAGCTCACACAGTCTACCCTTTTATCTAGCCCGCCTTGGTAAAGGTCACGGTACTAGTATACTTGAGGCACATGCCAGTTCACCGTGCTCCTCGAGCCATGAACACATTCATGCTCTATCATATTGAGAAATGGACTTTTTCACCATGCTCTTATATACATCTTGAGTTTACAACCACAGTTGCACTCTAATCCTCCTATTTTTGGCTAGGAGAAACCCCTCATATTCAACAATATGCGCTTCGGGTTAACCCATAAGAGAACCTGTTTCACCATCACCAGTTCCTGACCATGATGGATCTATGGCCAGGGAAAACTACATGAAAGTTCATTTGTATTTAGTTAATGCATTTTAAGTGGATTTTTGGGGCAACCAAGTTGTATTAAGCAACCATAAGTAAAACATGAAAAACATTAGATTCCATTATTTTGGTGTCACACTATTACCGCTATTCTAATTTCCCTCAACAATCATCATATTTTCATGGGATATCAATCCCTCATTTCATCACATAAAGCCACTGCCTCCCAAGGCCTCATCATCATAAATCATCATGGGATATCAACCCCTCAGGTTACCACTAGGGGATAACACCTCATTTAGGCACTCAGACTTTATCAGGTCATCAGACCTTCCACATCATACTGGTGATACATGTTCTCTTATCAACATGGTGCATCATCATTACACAAATATTTCTCATATACCAAATTCCACACAAGGCACATAATGATATAGTCATCATAGCTCTTACCTGGCTATGAATTCAGTTGATAATACCTACATGGTTAGGGAGCATATCAAAGAGATAACTTGATCACCAAATACAATATTTAAAGAACATATCATGATTATCATATCATTAAGATTAAGGTTTATAGGATTGAAACAATCATCCATTATTTCTAACTTTAAAGCCATCCAAGCACAAAGTGTAGCTGATTTGAACCCTAATGATTCTCGCCTTCGTGAGACTGCTAAAGCTTTGTTTCTGGAAGCCAGGAAGTATGCTGAGATTGAGGAATGTTTTTATAAGAAAAAATCTAGAGTGGCTTGGCTCAAAGAAGGTGACTCCAACACCTCCTTTTTCTACTCTTCTATGAAGATTAGGAGACATTCTAATTCTATAAGGAAGCTTATGATTGATGGGTCTATTTCATATGATAACATCAGTATCAAGAGGTATATTGGTTCCTATTATAAGAATCTGCTCAACAACCCTACTGCTGGCTCTCATGTATGGGACAGGAATTGGAGAGGTAAAGTCCTATGTCCTAATAAAAAACAGTCTCTTCTTGGCGTGGTCACAAGGAAGGAGGTTGAGGATATTGTGATGAGCTTTAAGCATGATAAGGCTCCTGGTCCTGATGGGTATAATGATGTTTTCTATAAAAAGGTCTGGCCTATCATTGGAGAGGATGTTTTTCTTACTGTTCAAGAATTTTTCAAGAATGGAAAGATGTTGAGGGAGGCGCAAAAAACCTTTATTACCTTGATTGCCAAAGGTGATGACTCTTTTGATATTAAAAATGGGCGGCCAATTTCTCGTTGTAACGTTTTCTACAAAATTATTTCTAAAGTTCTTGCTAATAGGCTTCAGGGGGTCCTTCCTTCTATCATTGATCGGAATCAGTGTGCCTTTATCAAAGGAAGAAGTATTAAGGATGCTACCTTGCTCACTAATGAGATCCTTAATGATTTCAAGAAAGTGAATTCTACTAAAGCTATGTGTATTCAAGCTGATATTACAAAAACATATGACTCGGTTAATTGGAAGTTCTTGTTCTCTATCATGTATAGGATGGGATTTCCTATGATTTGGATTAAATGGATTTAGGAAATGTTCCTATCCACCTCTTATCAAGTTCTGGTGAATGGTAAGCCCACTGATTCATTTTTACCTTCTAATGGCATGAGACAAGGTGATCCTTTAGCTCTGTACTTGTTTGTCATAGCTATGCAGGGCTTCTCAGAGATGATCAAGTTGGCTGAATTAGAAAGAAAGATTGAACCTATTCATGTATCTAAGGATTTGTCTCTGTCTCACCTTATTTTTGCTGATGATTTGATGTTGTTCACTATGGCAGATGCTGAGATTGCTGATAGTCTTAATAGTATCTTTAGGGATTTTGGTAATCTGTCTGGATTGAAGATTAATCCCTCTAAGAGCTCCATTATTTTTAGTAGGGTTGCTATTAAAAACTCTATCTCTGAGATCCTTGGTATTAAAGAAAGTACTTTTCCCACTAAATATCTTGGATTACCTCTCTTTACTGGCAAGTTATCTAGTCGTTTGTGCAACAATCTGATTGATAAGATCAAGAAGAAGCTGGAATCCTGGATAGCTAAAGTGTTGTCCATGGCTGGTAGGCTGGAACTTGTCAATTCTACTCTTGGATGTTTTCCTTCCCTATACCAACTGCTACTCTTGAGCAAATTGATAAAATCTACATGGACTTTTTGTGGAGTGGTAATGATAATAAGAAGAATATGCACCTTGTTAATTGGGACACTATTACTGAGCCCAAGAATGAGGGTGGTCTTGGCGTAAAGAAAGTGAAAGACTCTGGTAAAGCTTGCTTATTAATTAATGCTTGGAACATTTCTAGCAAGAAAGACCATCTATGGGTCAAGTGGATATCGGAGAAGTACTTAAAGAAGAACTCCTTTTAGACAGTTAGAGAATCCCCTGATTTCTCTTGGTTGTTTAATAATATTATTAGAGTTCAGGAAACTCTAAGCTTGTATGTCAAATTTCACATTGGAAATGGATCTAATACCTTGTTATGGAAGGACCCCTGGATTCATCTGAATATCTTTCTTCATGATCTTGTTGGTATGAATATTTTTTTTCTTTCTGGCTTGGATTGGAACTGTACTATCTCTAATGTCCTGAATGATTCAGGGTGGTTTGCTCCTAGAGCTAAGATTATGTACCAGCGGCAGGTCTTGGATGTCTTGAGAAATCATGATTTTAATCTGTCTAAGAATGACTTTATCACTTTCAATGGTGAAAATAATGTTAATTTTAAGTTTGTTTGGAGTAGTATCAGGAACAAGTGTGAGAAAGATAAAAGTTTTGAATGGATATGGAAGATTAAGACGCATATGCGGGCCAAATTTCACTTATGGAAAGCTAGACATAATAAGCTTCCTACTGCTGATCATCTCAAAAGATGTGGCATTCCCCCTTCCTCTGTTTTCTTCCTTTGTTTGAGAGGTTATGAAGATACAAATCACATTCTTTTTGAGTGTGAGTTTACTAGGAATGTTTGGGCCCTGGCCAATAAAAGCTTTAAAACTTCTTTTTTCCCTACTTCCTGGGATTCTATAGGTGAATGTGACTCCCATCATTTTGGTACCCTGTGTAGTCTTATCTATTATCATGTTTGGCATGAAAGAAATTGTAAAGTTCATGATGAGAGTCTAAAATCTGAAGACTCTATTTGGAAGGTTAATCTCTCAGACACTCATATTTTCTATAGTAATGCTAGTATCTTGAATCTTTGACTGGGCTTTTGGTTAGCTTTGATCTTCTTTTGCTGAGTGGCTTTTCTTGCGGTTGATGTGAAGTTCACTACTGCTGGTTTGATCTCTCTGTGGTTCCTGTAGGGATGAGTTTGTTGGATGATCATTCCCTTTGGGTGGCAACCTGCTCTGTTGGTTGTTTTGGGTTTTCTGCTGGTTAACTCTAGTGATGGTTGAGTCCCCATTATAGGTGTTGATGCTCCCCTCTCATTAGGGTTTCTTTTTTAGAGATGAGGACTGCTGTTGTTTTTGTTCTGTTGGTTGGATGATCTAGTTGTTGTTGGTCTCTAGTGATGGTTGAGCCCCACTAGGTTGGGTGTTGATGCTCGGTTCCCTGTTGAAGGTGAGTTGTGCTTGGTTTTGTTCATGCTTCCTATGTGACTGTTCTTATGCCTTTTCATATGTTGGGCTTTTCTTCTTATGGTTTTCTTTTGGTTGGCCCCAAGTAATAGTTGAGTTCCCATGATTGGGTGATGAGGCTCCCCTCTCACTAGTACTACTTGTTGGTTGTGGGATGCTTGTATCTGTTGGGGACCTTTTCTGAGCTACAGTTCTTGTGGTTGCTATGGTGTTCAATGCCGATGGTTTTTCTTTATATGGAGTTCTTCTGGTTGGTTTCTAGTGATGTTGTTCCCTTCTCACTAGTGCTCTTCGTTGTCTATGGGCTGCTTGGTCTTGCTGGTTCCCTTCTAGAGTTTCTTTGGCCTTCTATGGTGAAGATATGGCTGTGTAGTTGCTACTGTGTTTGTTCTGGTTCTCTGTTTCTGGACCGTTTTCCCTCTTGGTGTTATGGCCTTTCCTGCTGGTCTTTACTCTTGATGGTTGTTGTGGCCTCTCCTGTGATGGTGGTTGGTCATGCTCCTCTGCCCTACTGGTATGGTTTGATCATTCTTGGGGAGGCTTTTCCTGATGCTACTGCTGTCTGTTCTGGCTTCTCTCTCATGGGATGGCTGCTTATGGTGTTGTTTTGGAGGATCCTTCTGCTTTCTTGATAGATATTTCTTCTTCTCATTGTTTATGGATGCATGTTGAGTTGTTGACTCTATGCTATTTGGATTCTCCCCTCTCACTCTTGGAGTGATGGTCGAGTCTGGGATATGATGTGTTGTTCTTGTTGTTTGTGCTTGCTCCCCTCTCACTGTTCAGTGATGGTTGAGTATGTCCTTTTTCGCCCCTTCTGGTTTTAGTTGCTCAGTTTTGGGCCTGGACTGTCAGTGTTCTGAGGTGTTTTTTTTTCAGGTATTTTTACTTGAGAGCCTGATGATGGTGTTTCTGCCTTCCTGCTCCCCTCTCACTAATGGTGATGGTTGAGTTAGCCTTCTTTTTCTTGGGTTCTTCTAGCCTAAGCTCATAGATACTATTTTCTGATGTAAAGATATTTTTTGGTTTCTAGTTGGCTCTCTCTGTGAGAATCAACAAGCATTGTATTTTAAAAAAAAACAAAAAATGAAAAAAAGCAACAGGAGTTTTGACCGACCAAAAAAAAACAATCATCCATTATTATGAACACATGAAGCATAAGTCAAAGATGGTGTATTAAGAAATACACATTACTGTTACCATACCCTGGGTATCCACCATACCCTATATCTTGTATCATCATGCACACCATCCCTCTACATTCATCTTTAGGGATCATACAATCATGATCAACCATCAAGCATTACCAAAGGTTCACCTATCATCAAAAATAGATAAACCCCATATTAATGCTCACAACTTATTCATCATGCCTCCAAGCATATCGTGCAGGAAAACCTCTAAAGGCCATATCTCCTAGATATACCTTAGGCTATCACTAAGATATCAAGCAACTCATGGATCTAAGCATGTCATATTCCATGCTCAACCCACACATCTAAACCCTCTTGGGTTATGCAACCTCACCATTGTGTCAGCCAAGAATCTCATAGCACCAAAATTGCTAAGGTGCTCTCTAGGTCATCCCTACAAGGATTGACTTCCTCCTGCCACATCTGGGTTAATTTATTTCAACAAGATATAGGTGTAACAATCTCTATCATACTTGGTTCACCCAAGCCTCACTAGTCCTTATGTCACTCATGACACCATATTGTCCAACCCTCAACTTGTAACGTTCAAGATCTTATACCACCCAGGCTTAGCACATGTATCGACCAAGCCATCAACCCTAGAACCATCCAAACTATCAAGCACATACTCATGCCAGGTAACAAACCAAGATAAGGCATGTATCAGGTAAGGCATATCAGCCAGGGTAACATCTCTCCTTGTGGGGGTATCGGCCATGCACATAACCCTGGTGTCGCCCAAGCCATGTAAACATACACACTCATATCAGGTTAGGGTTGATGATGTCGGGAAGCATATAAAGGGACCATCCATAACACCCATCCTCATATCTTTGTCATCCATGGAGCACTATCTTAGGTAACACACCATGACGCCCAAGAGATCATCACAACAAGAGCACCCCTATCGGTCAAACTCGAGTTAGGGCAACCCTATCGCCCAAGACTCCATGTCGCCCAAGATGCCATGTCGAGCAACTAGGGTTAGGGTTATCCTATTGGCGAAAGCAATGATATCACACCAAACTAGGGTTAGGGCATCCATATCGCCCAAGGAACCACTCCTAGGGCTATCACCCATACTAAGGATCAGCCTATCCAGTTTCCTATACTAATAATGATACCTATCACCAAAGGCATCACCACCATATCGCCCAAGATACCAACCAAGGATTCAACCCCAAGAACATGTCGTGCAACTAGAGTAGAGCATCAATGTCACTCGAGGCAACCCTATCGCCCACGATAGGGTTAGACCTCCATATCGGCTAAGATACTATATATTCCAAGGTAAGGTTAGGGCTTCATATCGGCCAACTATCATATTGACCATCATCATATCGGCCAAGAACTAGAGATCACCTTAAAACTCAAGGAAGGAGGGGTGTTGCTCAAAACTCAACATCAAAGCATGTCTACTCATGTCACCCAAGGTATCCAATAGGGTATATCGGCCAACTAACATGTTGCCCAACCATCATATAGAGAAAAGGCTCACCTCTCAAGATAATTATGTGAGAGAGGTTACCATACATCTTGGATCAAGGGATCCTAAGCACACCTCTCAACAACAAAGTGAGAGAGGGGTATTGCTCACAATCCATCAACCAAGGCATATCCTAGCGGTCATGTTACTATATCGGGCAAGGTTCTGTATCGGGCAAAGCCCCATATTGGGTAAGGCACCATATCGGGTTAGTCATCTTCAACCTCAAGACACCCATTACCATCTTGTACAAGGAAAACAAGATAAATATAGTAATAAAATATGACCATTCCATTAGAATAGATCTAAAGTTCCACATACACAACTATCATAGAGAAGGGTATCGATTTAAAGACAAGAATCAATGTATGCACATATGGAGAGTGAACATAAAAGAGATGGTTAAGAGTTATGTAACCCACCTTAAGAGGATATCCTTGAAAGGCATCAAGCTTCCTGTTCCAAGAAGCAAACCCACGTTCCTCACCATGAATATCACCCATCCAAGGCTCCAAACTTGCCATTGGCACCATCATCATCTCCTTAAGAAACAAAAGATGAAAAAGAAGAAGAAGAAGCCATGATTATGCTTAGCTTCAGAAGAAAAGAGAGAGAGGACCACAAACTTGCCTACTCTCATCAAAGGCCCATCCATGGCCGAGAGGGTAAGAAGGAGATGGAGAAGAAAGAATAAGAAAAATCTAGCAAAGAAGCATTACTCACCAAGGTTGAATCTTGAGCAAGAAGTCTCCATGAGCAAGAAGTTCGCCCTCCCAAGCTCTATTGGAGTTTCCTTAAGCTCCCAAGCTCCCAAGATTGTCCCATACAGGAAGGGGAAAGAAGGTAGATGAAAGAGGTTACTTAGGTGAATTGGAAAGGGGTTATATACACCAAGGAAGAGAGAGGTAGCAAAGGAAAGGTGTCATAACCACATAAGCTTAGATGCCACTTGCTCATGATCTTAACGTCACTTGTTGCCACCCAAGCTAACATGCATGGCTTAGTGATACACTCTAGGTCATGTATCATGTAGTTGGTCATCTTCCATGGATGATACACCTTCTTGGGTGACACACACTCCAAGCCCTACCTGATACACTAACCGACAAGATACACATATAACATATATGGTATAAAGACCTTTTAAAGATGTCACTTATCAACTATCATCCAAACAAGGAGCCCAAGCCTTCTTCCACGTCCTAGATGATGCCAAACTGAATAAAGAACACTCAAGAGTATGTAAATTGCATATTGACCCTCCATTTTGGTTAATTTGCAATTTGCACCAAAACTAGCACATAAAGCACAAGCATCATCCAACCAAGCTCAAACTTGGAACATAGGCCCTCCACAAGGCGCCCCATAACACCATTCTCTTTCTCATGATTCTAAAGCACTAAAGGCACACTATACATGTGACATATTGCAATATAACCCCTTACTATGGGTAAATTGTACTTTGGTCCAAAATAAGCAAACATTGCTCAAACAACATCCAAATGGGACCAAACTGGAAACATAAGCTTGTCAAATGATATAAAAACATCTTGAGAGATTATATTAAGTTTTTAAGCACCTTTATTAAGCAAAGAAAAGAGGGTTAGCCCAAAACATGGGTCAGGGTCCTTATAAGTCATAAACCCCTAACAAAGATTTCGTCCCCAAAATCTCGAGTGGAAAGAAGACAGGTGTTACTCACGCACCACATCATACAACTCCACAAAAGCTCCTGGGTGTCATAGATCTATGACCAACATACTTGCTCTTCTTCCAGATCCATCACACGGTTTCCTTGTACTGATCATAGACTCAACCCTCTGTCTCATCATCCTTTGTCTGATAACACTCTTCATATACTGGAACATCACATGCAACTCGTATCACTCAGGTATCAATTCATTTTACTGATATATCGCCTTCCTCATTACATTTCCACCACACTAATTTGATCTCACAGGCTCGACACTTAAGCTTTGCATACTTGTATCACTATCCTTCTACAATATACATTCCAACTGTTCCTTCTCCTTCCAGAAAGGATGTCTTAATCCAAGGGAGATCTATCTCAGAAGAGGTTATCACAAGATACGTACTCTACAAAACACATTTATGCACATGAAAGGGCTCATAAGGCACCTCACTATGTATCACTTAAGGCTTAACACAAAAGGAGCAAAACATCTTGGTTAACAAAAACCACATCATCTCAGTTTCAAGCCTAACATGTATTCATGTCAGCTCCCAAGGGCACAACATGTGCAAAACGGTTATAACATGTACACTTTATCTCAACTGATCTGATTAGGAATGACAAACCTTGTTCATCCATCTCTAACCGATGCACAACCTGCATGGACCTTCTTTTACTCGAGACTTAGCTAGGAGTATTCCAAGGAATCAAGCTTAACTTGATGACCTTTTCCCAAGATGATCTTACAACTGTTCTTTTCCTTGGGTGCATACCTTCCATTGTCATGTTTATGTGGAGCATAAACCCCTAACAGGTGATAGACATACTATGAACACTTAGCCAGGTCGAAATCCAAGCCAACTTCTCTATCTGAGACTGCTTCACACCTTTCTAAGGAGATCCATTCATAGGGTTATCTCAATCCTCAATATGTCAAGTGGAAAGAGATTCGCTTGACTATCATATGAGAAGGATATACGTTATCCAACACAACCAGGTCATCCAACAAAGGTTTTGACAACATGTTATGTCTCTCCTAGCTAACAAGAGGGAAACATCTTCCAAACACACTACTAGCATTCAAAGGAGGGTATACCCTATACCGGATCAACTGGAGCAGATAAAAGGCGAAAAGAAGACAAAGTGTAAAGGAGTGACTCCATTCGTCCTGCCAACACACACTATTCTGGCCAACTCGTGTCACGAGATCTAACTGTTGCATGTTGCCTTCCACTTCCTGGTCAGGCTATCTGATTTACACTTGCTTATCCTCATCAGCGTTCCTCTGTGTTGTTGAACTGCTGCCTCAAGGGTCACCACATGGGTCTAGACTCAAAAACAAGCCTCCAACTTATGAGTTTAAGGTCATGGATGATCTATCAAGACGGTTCACCACCATACCTCCATGATCTAGGCATCTTGATTCTCGATCCCTTATTAGAAGACATGTCGAGAGGATCCTATTGTCATTATCTATCACATACATCTCCATCTTGGAAACTAAAGTCCAATATCAACTGATACTTTTCAAAGTATCCAACCAGAGATCACTAAAAAGCATACATATCAAGTGACACAAGGTCGACTTGATGGAAACTCCCTCGGAGGGAAGGAACACAAGGGTACAAACTCCTCCTATCACCCCATCAACACCTTATGGTTTCATATCAAGGGGAGGAGATTATCACTTTCTTTGATCATTACATGAGTTTGTGTTACGACCCCACCTTCCGGTAACCCCCAATTAAGGAAGACCGAAAGGTCGAAGCCGTACCCATATTGTCAGGATCAATGGTTCGACACTTAACCAAGAACAATTATTAAATTTTAACAGACTAAACTAAAAAGTTGTAAGAAAGTAAACTTTTGCATACCTTTTTGAAAACTTGGATCTCTAAACTTCTATCCACTTATGGATTCTACTCTAACTAATCCTTCTTGTATTTTACTTCATGTATTTCACAATATGATGATTTACTGTTTGTTCTTTTGTCTTGTACCTAAAACGCCGACAAACAAAATGTCAGTCAGCCGAAGCTGGTAAGTGGGGGAAACAATAATCGTGCAATTATTTATAACAACGTAATCATTCAATTAATCATTTAACAACCAAGATTACACTTTAAATATAACTCTGCGATCCAAGGGTACCCTATCCTCTGTGTTGTCCCCCTTAAACCCCTCATGATCCACCTATCAAGTGAACCTATTTCTAGGGTCGAGTCACATGGAATTACTCATAGGTAGACCACACCTTAACTCATAGTATGCTAAAGAGTCTCATGGCACTACACGTAGGTAGCCCAGTTTCTAACTCTCGGTAACCTAGACCATGCTCTAGGATTACCCCTTTTTTAGCCTTTTTAGAGCATCAGAGGTGGACCCAAATCTAGCCAGTTATATATGTACTTATGGTGATAATCATAGTCACTTTATAGTTGCATGAAATAAAAGCATCCAACAGTTATTTCAAGCCATGAGGGAAACATCGATAAAATCCTCAAAAAACTAGTCAGGATAATCATAAGTGTAACCACATACCTGATTTGATGATTTCACAAGCATTAAGAAAATCCAACCAAGAAAGCAATCCAAGCAATTCAACAATCACATAATTCCTGAAAAGAATATGTACTCTATTTATTACACACTTTATCAAGAATCTACTTTATTGACTTGGATTCACTTTCTAGGGTTTCTAATCCGCATTAAGGTTTCATTAATACTCATTAGGGTTTCTTAGATCAATTTCTCAAACTTTATCCCTTTTAGGTCAACAAACCCTAAAAATACTCTTTTCTACTTATATAAACCCTAATTGCTCAAATATCCATTTTAATAGTCTTTTATACCCTAATTGACTTAGGATTAGCATATCTCTATTCATTCATGGATTTGAACATTTAAATGAGATATTCACCTAAATTAGGGTTTTCAAGCTCATTAATGCATATTCATGCACGAAACCCTAAATTAAGCCAATTATATAAAAAGATCATCTTTTTAGATCCTATTTTCACTTTTATTGACAATTGGTTAATATTGGCTTGAATTATCCAATGAACATCATTAAATCCATCTATCATCAAATCTAAGGGTTTTTCATTAATTAAATGAATAAAGATGATAACTTTATGTACTTTTCAAATTTTAAGCATATTTATGCACATAAACTCTCAATTAGACTAATTACATGCAAAGTTCATCCTTTTCGATCTTAATGTACCTCTTTACAATTAACATGTTATTATCAACTTTAATAACCCATTAAACTCAACTAATTACATTAATCATTTCAAAGTAGAATTTCTTAATCTTTAATTCATTAAAGTTGATAACTTACACTAATTTTTTAATAGCATGCAAAATTACGCTTCAAGCATAATTTCTTTGTGTTCCTCTCGTTCTGAGGATCAATTTTCATATATTACTTGTCTTGATCAGAGTTACAAATAATTAACTATGAATTTGTAAAGTTCACTTACTTTGGACCAATCATCAAGTGCCACGTCGCTTCATGCATGCAATCACGGCTTACCTTTGAGTTTATAACTGAATTACGGTCTTTCCCCTGTCTAAGTGGTCGGCTCTTCATACTTGGGAGGGGTACATCCGTCCAACAACCATCTGCCCTTCATCTACCTCGCGACAACCTAACGACGTTGACGTGTAGCACTTCGGAGGTCCGTCCTCCTCTCCTCTGGGCTCAGGGGTGGCTGCCCATGGCCGCCCTAGCTCCGATACACCCTGGAGCCTTCGAGGCACATCCAATCGTAGCCAAAGACAGTGGTTCTAGAGCCTGGTCTTCCCACAGTTACTGTTGCGGTGTGCTGCAGTTCTGTAGACATATGGCAGGGGTCGCCGGAAGGCTAGGGCGGGGGTTGGATATCTGATCTTGCTTGGATCATCACAGATGCTTCTTGCCTTTAACAAGACTATAATACCACACTTCGTTCTCTAGGGATCACACTACACCTTCTTAGTTAGGGTTTATATGCCAACAACAAGAAGAAGAAGAAGAAGAAAGGAGAAGAGAGTGGGAGACGTGGGATCTCTCTGAAACTTGATCCAGGGGGTCTACCCCTATATATGGAGGGGTACCCATTCCCATGAACGTTTGCCCACAAAGCAAACAATGCTTTTCCTAATAGGAAAGGGATTCCTTCATCAAGAAGCTAGTTCTTTCTCTTCCTCTTCAAATTCCTTTTTCTTTTGATATTACAATTTCGAAAATTATCCCACTTACTCTCTTTGTTTCTTGCTTTTCAATCTATAGGCACGAAATCCTATTTTCCTTTGATAGAAATTACTTTCTTTTTAGCAATGCCACATAATACCTTAATTGTATACTCACATTATCTTCTTATTTTCTATTATGGGTATTTTCTCTTTCCTTTTTTTATTCATTGGGACTACTTGGATCCCAAGAAACTCTATTATTTCGAAATACTTTTTATTGGATACTCATTACCCTTTTAGATGCATCTAAATGCATTATTCTTCATTATTTCCCATTATCATGTTTATTTCTCATTAAAATAGCTCTTTTTGAGGATTTCTCTTTATTTCTCTTTTATTTTCCTCATTGATATTCCTTTTATCATTAAGAATCCTTGGGATACTAAATTCTACCAAGGATAACTCAATTATACTTCTTTTCCCTTATTTTCTACATTTTATCATTATTTTCAATTTCTTTCTTAATAAAGAAATACTTAATTAATATTTTCTTTTCTTATTGGACTCTTTGTGCAACTTTGGACTCCTTGGAACCAAAGAGGCATGAAATCCCTCTTTGGATTTTCATTCTAGAGGTTTCCACATCTTTCTTTTCTTTATTTTCTTATTTACTCAATAATGGTGTTTCTTTTGTCTTTTCCTTTATTGGGCCCAATAGCCAATAAAGCCCACAAAACAACCATCAAGGCTATTGTAAATGAAATCCATTTATTCAAAACAAATTACATCATTATTTGTTTAAACATCCTTAATATGAGAAATTACATTTCTCAACAAATGAACCCAAAGATTGGGGTTGTAACATCCTTCCCCTCTTATAGGAATTTTGTCCTCAAAATTCAATCAAGCCAACAATCAATTCAGGATAAGATTTTTCCATGTCCATCATTGGCCCCTATGTGGCTTTACCGTACTCATGGTGCTTCCAAAGAACCTTTATCATCACATATTCTTTTCTCTGAGTTCTTTCATCCTGGCGTCTATAAACTGCACAGGTGACTCAGGCCATTTCAGCCTCCCTTGGGGCTCACTAGGTTCCTTGCTCAACACACAGTCGGGGTACCTCACATAGTGCTCTAAATTGGACACCTGGAACTTATCACACATTTCTTTATCCTGAGGGTTAAGGTCAAACATTACCTTCTCCACCAAACCATGTCAAAAGAACCCATGCATCAGGGACTCAACTCTCTTAACTATAACTTAGAGGGGTCGGATTTTCATGTCACATATTCTCCCACAGTGAACTGCATGTCAGTCTACTTTGCATCTGCTCATGACTCTTTTCATCTTTAGGCTCCTTTTAGCCATTGCATGATCAAAGTGACTTTATTTACAAGCATTGTGGCCCTTTTCTAACCATCACATGGTCCTTTCACCAACATCACCTTACTGAAGTGGTAACTGACACAACCTCCCTTGTAGAGCTTCTTTAAATCCCGATACTGGCTATGGTGGTCATCACCACATCTTTCATAGGACAAGAATTGTCTCTAACTATCACCCTGAATGAGCACATATGCTCTCATTAGACCCTTTAGTCTGGATCATACTAACCATTAGTTAGGGGTGATAAACTGTACTAACATCGAGTTCTTCATGTACCTACTTCCACCTTTTTGAAGGGAACCTTTAGATCAAACTCAAGAACTTTTATACTCAACCTCATAGTGTCGTTGAACCATCTCTCTCATATGTAGTTCAACCCGATATATCCCTTGACAGTACTCTTTCTTTCTCATGTCATCTAGGTAAGGCGATCTACCATAACCCATATTGCATCTCGACCTTCCTTGATCCAGGGGAGACTTAAAACATCCATAGTGATGAACTCCCTTTCTCTTTCGGGGACTCTTTATCCTTGATATCAATGCACTGGATTACTGGTGTTCGTCCTTCACCCTCGGCTTGCATGGCCATATACCACATGCAACTTTATCTTAGGAATCTTAAGTATTACTGACACTTACTATCTTTGAAGTATCACGGTGTATGGTGATCTTAAAACATGATTTCGTGTATTGTCATGATTCCTCCAGCTTGATACCTCAGAAACCCTAAACCACTCTAATCAGGGTTTCATCACCTTCCTATCCAAAGAGTGCATTTGGGGTTCTACAACCATCCTTTAATTGCATCAAGGACTAGACTGGCTAACCAATCAACCATTAACTTTTTCAACATATCTTGTTACATCTGAGTGTTATCCAAACACCTCTCCTTTCCAAACTTAGGGTTAGCCAAACAACCTCTTCTAGCCAAACTAGGAAGCTATATCTCAACCAGAACATCCATTACCACTTCACATCCTTAGGTATTAGGTAACCTTGAAGACATACACTTCCTTGTATTTCACTTGTCATCTCAAACTCGAACTCTAAGTCCATCTTCATTGAGAACACTTTGAGCTCATCTTCTTGGTGATCAAACTCAATCTGGTATGAATCGTATCTCATGATAAAAACATCCTCATAAGGTGCCTACCTCATTCCTCTTAGTGTTTGCAAACCATCCAAGTATCGTTCACTTCACCAGGGTATGTTATCATCACTGTCCTCATATCTCATGGCAACGTTCCAACCCACATCATCTTTATCCTTGGTGTATGACATGTGTACTGTCCTATCTCTCACTCCCATAACAAGAGGAAAAAAGCATTTGGCTGCAGTCCAAATACAGAGTTCTTCCTGTTCCAAGAGTAGAGATGGTACATCCCACCTTGCCAGTACACCTTTAAATCTAAGTTGAAACGTTTCGTTTATGCCTGTATATTACGATCTTCTTAATATCAAAGTTACTTCCATGGAAAACTGGTTCCGAATCTACTTGGGTCACCTCACAATCCTTGGTCCTCTCCTCTAGACCTATAGGGTGCCGACACTTTTGGGGTCATCCCCCTTCCCTCATGCATCCAGAGAGTGCCCTACTCATCTGCCCTTTGGGTCCCACAAGTTCATGAAGGTGATCAATCTCCTAACACATGGCCCTCAGACAATGATAGTTGTTACCTCCCGACCCTATGGTCATGTGCAACTAGGGAATTAGGTAACTCCTACTTCCATCGGTCTTATCCCTACCTGACCCTAGGATAGACTTAGGATTCTCTTATACTACATGTTCAACTTAGAACCTTACCCAAGCCTTCATCATCTCTCTCTCTGCATTCATGGTTGGACTTTCATCCTTTCATAGGGATCATGGCAACTTGCCTACCTTGGTCAAGCCCCAAACCGGTTACCTCCATGGTAACACATCCATATGCACATAGAGATGGCTATCTATGGTTCTAGAGGTTCGTCCTCATACCATGTACTTTTCACTTAGCTTCTCAAGATCCTATGAGACCTCTTTAGGTTACCTTAAACCAACAAAACTGGTATACACCCTACAAACCAAACCAAACATGTATCGGGTGTGACATACATTTCCTGTCATCCTTTTTCCTCGATCAACAGTTTAAAGTTGAGTCCTCCTCAAGGACAAGGTACAAGGCCACATAACCTATTACTAAACCTCCCCAGGGTATACACAACTTCTTCTTCCTTTCTCAAAAGGTAAACACTTATACCATAGGCACATAGGTGCCAGAAGCCTCACTCTCTCTCTAGGGTTTGGTTCCTCCCATGGAAACCAAGACATCATCAACCTCTAGGGATCAAGCATTTGGCGACCACTATCGCCCACTTAGGTTGCATCATCCTCAACTCCCTACTTTTCCTCATATCTCGGAGCCTAGGCTTCCAACCTTCTTACTTGGTTTCCTGCTCTCTCTCTAGAGCTAACCCTACAACCAACCTCACCATTAGAGGTCCTCTCTTCATGAAGGGTCAACCTCAAAAGCATGCCCCTACTTGGATGAAGCCTATGTTCAACTCATGTTCGCTCAAGGTTATCCATAGCCCCTTATGCTTATAAGCTATCCATTAAACACTCCCAGCCAGGGTTTCAACCTATTGTTTGCACTAATGATACATTTTGGGTGCCTATTATGCCCATATAAGCTCATGGGGTTTCCTTAGGTTCTTCTCTAACCTCAACAATGTAGGAGCTATCTTTCACTCTAACATGCATGACCCTTCCCAGGGTTGGGTTACCAAAGGTGCTAGGTCACTCAACCTCTCATGGCTCATACGCCATCCAAGGTATGTCCATCCAAACACCTGGTCTAACTCGGCATGCCTTCTCGCCTTCTAACCTTCACTTAGGGTTAGGGTTAACATCATCCCCAAAGGATGAGCTAGGTCTCTACTTTTAATGGAGGCCTCTTCCTCCAAGACTAACTCTCTCTACTCATCCTCCTGACAAGGAGGTCTATCCTTAGGTCTCTCTTGAGGGCATGACAACTTATGTCATATGACCTAAGCATGTATCTATTCTTTAGTTTACGCTTACTCTATTAAGCTTATCTCCATGACATCTTATTTACATACTTTTCATTAATTTGATGGAGGATTCCTTAGATCTTATTAATCTTACCCATACCTCATGAGAGTGAGGAGAAGAGAGAAAACCCTATTCCTTAAGGTCCTTAACATAATTTGAGTTTAGAAGGGATGAATCAATATGAGAAAGTCCTAAAGGTATCTTATTTTGATTCATACCCTAAGACTTTGGCCAGGCAGTCACACGGATCCGGGAGTCCTCGTATTTCGACTAGCGGTGCGGAGGAAAATATTGCCAGCCCCTGGTCATGATCCTTTTCTAGACACCTCCGTCTTTCGAATAATCCTCTAATAACTCCCTTGGGTTCTATGGAGTTCGTAAAATTTAATAATTTTTAATGGTTAAGTGAGGAACCTAGGCTCTGATAGTAAATTTTACGACCCCACCTTCCGGTAACCCCCAATTAAGGAAGACCAAAAGGTCGATGTCGTACCCATATTGTCCGGATCAAAGGTTTGACACTTAGCCAAGAACAATTATTAAATTTTAACAGACTAAACTAAAAAGTTGTAAGAAAGTAAACTTTTGCATACCTTTTTGAAAACTTGGATCTCTAAACTTCTATCCACTTATGGATTCTACTCTAACTAATCCTCCTTGTATTTTACTTCATGTATTTCACAATATGATGATTTACTGTTTGTTCTTTCAGCTTGTACCTAAAACGTCGATAAACAAAACGTTGGTCAACCAAAGCTGGTATGTGGGGGAAACAATAATCGTGCAATTATTCATAACAACGTAATCATTCAATTAATCATTTAACCACCAATATTACGCTTTAAATATAACTCCGCGATCCAAGGGTACCCTATCCTCTGTGTTTTCCCCATTAAACCCCTCATGATCCACCTATCAAGTGAACCAGTTTCTAGGGTTGAGTCACATGGAACTACTCATAGGTAGACCACTCCTTAACTCGTAGTACACTAAAGAGTCTCATGGCACTACATGTAGGTAGCCCAGTTTCTAACTCTTGGTAACCTAGACCTTGCTCTAGGATTACCCCTTTTTTAGCCTTTTCAGAGCATCAGAGGTGGACCCAAATCTAGCCAGTTATATATGTACTTATGGTGATAATCATAGTCACTTTATAGTTGAATGAAATAAAAATATCCAACAGTTATTTCTAGCCATGAGGGAAACATCGGTAAAATCCTCAAAAAACTAGTCGGGATAATCATAAGCGTAACCACATACCTGATTTGATGATTTCACAAGCATTAAGCAAATCCAACCAAGAAAGCAATCCAAGCAATTCAACAATCACATAATTCTTGAAAAGAATATGTACTCTATTTATTACACACTTTATCAAGAATCTACTCTATTGACTTGGATTCACTTTCTAGGGTTTCTAATCTGCATTAAGGTTTCATTAATACTCATTAGGGTTTCTTAGATCAGTTTGTCAAACTTTATCCCTTTTAGGTCAACAAACCCTAAAAATACTCTTTTTTACTTATATAAACCCTAATTTCTCAAATATCCATTTTAATAGTCTTTTATACCCAAATTGACTTAGGATCAGCATATCTCTATTCATTTATGGAGTTGAACATTTAAAATACATATTCACCTACATTAGGGTTTTCAAGCTCATTAATGCATATTCATGCACGAAACCCTAAATTAAGCCAATTATATAAAAAGATCATCTTTTTAGATCCTATTTTCACTTTTATCGACAATAGGTTAATATTGGCTTGAATTATCCAACGAACATCATTAAATCCATCTATCATCAAATCTAAGGGTTTTTCATTAATTAAATCAATAAAGATGATAACTTTATGTACTTTTCAAATTTTAAGCATATTTATGCACATAAACTCTAAATTAGACTAATTACATGCAAAGTTCATCCTTTTCAATCTTAATGTACCTCTTTACAATTAACATGTTATTATCAACTTTAATCACCCATTAAACTCTACTAATTACATTAATCATTTCAAAGTAGAATTTCTAATCTTTAATTCATTAAAGTTGATAACTTACACTACTTTTTGAATATCATGCAAAATTAGGCTTCAAACACTACTTTTTGAATAACTTACACTACTTTTTATTCATCAAAGTAGAAAACAATGCTTTTCCTAATAGGAAAGGGATTCCTTCATCAAGATGCTAGTTCTTTCTCTTCCTCTTCATATTCCTTTTTCTTTTGATATTATGATTTCAAAAATTATCCCACTTACTCTCTTTGTTTCTTGATTTTCAATCCATAGGCACGAAATCCTATTTTCCTTTAATAGAAATTACTTTCTTTTTAGCAATGCCACATAATACCTTAATTGTATACTCACATTATCTTCTTATTTTCTATTATGGATATTTTCTCTTTCCTCTTTTTATTCATTGGGACTGCTTGGATCCAAAGAAACTCTATTATTTCGAAATACTTTTTATTGGATACTCATTACCCTTCTAGATGCATCTAAATGCATTATTCTTCATTATTTCCCATTATCTTGTTTATTTCTCATTAAAATAGCTCTTTTTGAGGATTTCTCTTTATTTCTCTTTTATTTTCCTCATTGATATTCCTTTTATCATTAGGAATCCTTGGAATACGAAATTCTACCAAGGATAACTCAATTATTCTTCTTTTTCCTTATTTTCCACATTTTATCATTATTTTCAATTTCTTTCTTAATAAAGAAATACTTAATTAATCTTTTCTTTTCGTATTGGACTCTTTATGCAACTTTGGACTCCTTGGAACCCAAGAGGCATGAAATCCCTCTTTGGATTTTCCTTCTAGAGGTTTCCACATCTTTCTTTTCTTTATTTTCTTATTTATTCAATTATGGTGTTTCTTTTGTCTTTTCCTTTATTGGGCCCAATAGCCAATAAAGCCCACAAAACAACCATCAAGGCTATTGTAAATGAAATCCATTTATTCAAAACAAATTACATCATTATTTGTTTAAACATCCTTAATATGAGAAATTACATTTCTCGGCAAATGAACCCAAAGATTGGGGTTGTAACAGTTTGCAACTATTTATTCATCATTAAACTTTGTTCCATCTGGTTTCATCTTTTTTCATCTTGGTTTCCTTGCACTCAACATAGGAATCATCAAGACCCTTACGTGTTACTACTCTTTTCACTTGTTGTTGTCTCATCATATTCATGTTTATTTATCAAATAGGGATCCTCTCCCTTGTTCTCCTTCACTTATCATGAATTGCACTTTATACTTTTCTTATTCTTGCTTACGTTCGTTGGTTGGCCTGAGATTATCTCAGGTTCCATCTGGTTTATTCATCACTTGTTCTTCTCTTTCTTTTATCTTTATCTTGGTTTTCAGGCATCTTCTTCATCTTGTGTAAGTTTTATGCTTTAACTTACTGAGTTATCATAGGTCATTCTATCTTTTGCCAGCTATATCTCTTGAGATTACGGTTTCAAGAACTTACCTCATCATATTCTCATATGGATTTATGTTTCATAGAATAATTACTTCTTCTTTTTATTACCAAGCATCCTTGTATTAAGGGGTTATGGTGCATTCATTTACCTCTTTTATAATAGGATGAAGGTATTAGCGTCATATTTCCTGATTTGTTATGCTCTTTAGAGTGCTCCAGAATGACTACTTGATCAGAGTAATCAAGGAGGAAACAATCTAATGCTCCATACTTGCATTTGTCTTCAATATTTGAATACCTGGACAGGGCATCAAGTACTGAGATTAGGTTGTATGCACCATATTTTATGTCACGGTCCAACCTTAGTCACCATCCTAATCCTAGTTCTAGTGTCCCTGTAGACTCAGCGAACCTAGAGCTCTGACACCAACCACTTGAAACATCCCATCTCGAACAAAACAAAATTACATACTAACCAGCATACTAACCAGCAGATTACCAAAAATCATGGGAAATTAAAACCGATATACAAAAAGCACCATAAGATGAGACATGTTGCTTCTACTGCCAACACATTCTTTTCATAACATATTTTCAAGGTACTACAACATAATTTCCCATCATCTCATTACATGAAATAACTGTTCCATATGCTAATTTGATACATCAAGGTACATAAGCCGAAAACCGTACATCTATCATCATATGAGAAACATTGAAAACTCTCCTAAAGAGCCGAGTGTACAGGGACGACACATAGGACTCTACTACTAGATATTATCTATTCCACCAGGTACGATACCACTGCATATCATCTCAGCCACATGATCTTTATCTCACCAGGCATGTCCAACTAAAAAGGGTTATTAACCAACGGAGTGAGACACATAGTCCCAGTGAGAAACATAACCCTCTACCAACTTTATTATTATCACATATAACTGAGCAGATAGATCAATGTACCCAACTGATAATAGCTAATCAGTGATGCAAGAAGGAATATGAAGAACATGTATATGCAAACTTATACAAAAGGCCATTTAAAAGCATATGAGAAAGCTTACATTATCCAAGGCCTCAACCAATGTTTCATAATTTCCCTAAGCATAGATACTATACGACTTGATTATGAATCCTTATGCCCTGAGGAAGTGAGTCATACCGCTCAAATCCAACCTTCGCTGTGAAGCCCAAAACCGATGCCATATAAGGTCAATGGAAGAGACAGACTCCATGACCTCACCTTTTCGTGGTCAGTGCACGATAACTAAAGTAGGACCACAGTCTCTTTCTTGAGTGGCCTCAGCCACAGGGTTAGCTCACGCAATCTACCCTTTTATCTATCCTGCCCTGGTACAGGTCACGACGCTAGTATACTTGAGCCACATGCCAGTTCATCATCCTCCTTGAGCCATGAACGCATTCATGCTCTATCATATAGAGCCATGGGCTTGTTCACCATTCTCTTATATACATCTTGAGTTTACAACCACAGTTGCACTCTAATCCTCCTATTTTTGGCTAGGAGAAACCCCACATATTCAACAATATGTGATCTGGGTTGACCCGCAGGAGAACCCATTTCACCATCACCAGTTCCTGACGATGATGGATTTATGGCCAGGGCAAACTACATGAAAGTTCATTTGTATTTAGTTAATGCATTTTAAGTGGATTGTTGGGGCAACCAAGTTGTATTAAGAAACCATATGTAAAACATGAACAACATTAGATTCCATTATTTTGGTGTCACACTATTACCGCTATTCTAATTTCCCTCAACAATCATCATATTGCCATGAGATATCAATCCCTCATTTCATCACATAAAGCCACTGCCTCTCAAGGCCTCATCATCATACATCATCATGGGATATCAATCCCTTAGGTTACCACTAGAGGATAACGCCTCATTTAGGCACTCATCCTTTATCAGGTCATAAGACCTTCCTCATCATACTGGTGATACATGTTCTCTTATCAACAAGGCGCATCATCATTACTCAGATATTTCTCATATATCAAATTCCACACAAGGGACATAATGATATAGTCATCATAGCTCTTACCTAGCTATGAATTCAGTTGATAATACCTACATGGTTAGGGAGCATATCAAAGAGATAACTTGATCACCAAATACAATCTTTAAA
The DNA here is from genome assembly GCA_963693085.1 of Alisma plantago-aquatica. Classification (NCBI taxonomy): domain Eukaryota; kingdom Viridiplantae; phylum Streptophyta; class Magnoliopsida; order Alismatales; family Alismataceae; genus Alisma; species Alisma plantago-aquatica. The sequence continues at coordinate 368,690,805 of OY856413.1, read as the reverse complement.
GAACATATAAAGATTATCATATCATTAAGATTAAGGTTTATAGGATTGGAACAATCATCCATTATTATGAACACATGAAGAATAAGTTATAGATGGTGTATTAAGAAATAGACATGACTATTACCATACACTGGGTATCCACCATACCCCATATCTTATATAATCATGCATGCCATCCCTCGGGGTTCATCTTTTGCGATCATACAATCATGATCAACCATAAAGCATTATCAAAGGTTCACCTATCATCAACCATATATAACCCCCATACTAATTCTCACAACTTATTCGTCATGCCTCCAGGCATATCGTGCTAGAACACCTCCAAAGGCCATATCACCTAGACATAACTTAGTCTATCACTAAGATATCAAACAACTCATGGATCTAAGCATGCTCTCTAGGTCATCCCTACCAGGATTGACTTCCTCCTTGCCACATATATGTTCATTTCTTTCAAAAAGATATAGGTGTAACAACCTCTATCATACTTGGTTTACCCAAGCCTCACTAGTCCTTATATCACTCATGACACCATATCGTCCAACCCTCAAATTGTAACGTTCAAGATTTTATACTGCCCTGTCTCAACACATGTATCGCCCAAGCCTTGAACCCTAGAACCATCCAAACTATCAAGAACATACTCATGTTGGGTAACCAACCAAGAGAAGGAATGTATCGGGTAAGGCATATCAACCAGGGTAACATCTCTCCTTGTGGGGGTATCATCCATGCCCGTAACCCTAGTGTCGCCTAAGCCATGTACACATACACACTCATATAGAGTTAGGGTTGATGATGTCAGAAAGCATATCAAGGGACCATCCATAACACCCATCCTCATATCTCAGTCATCCATGGATCACTATGTTGGACAACACACCGTGACACCCAAGAGATCATCACAACAAGAGCACCCCATTCGGTCAAACATGAGTTAGGGCAACCCTATCGCCCAAGACTCCATGTCACCCATGATGCCATGTCGGGCAACTAGAGTTAGGGTTATCCTATCAGCCAAAGCAATCATATCGCCCTAAACTAGGGTTAGGGCATCCATAATGCCTAAGGCACCACTCCTAGGGCTATCGCCCACACTAAGGATCAACCTATCAGGTTTTCTATACTAATAATGATACATATCACCAAAGGCATTACCACCATTACGCCCAATATACCAACTAAGGATTCAACCCCAAGAACATGTTGTGAAACTAGAGTAGAGCATCCATGTCACCCGAGGCAACCCTATCACCCAAGCTAGGGTTAGAGCTCCATATCGGCCAAGACACTATATTTTACAAGCTAAGGTTAGGGCTTCCTATTAGCCAACTATCATATCGCCCATCATCATATCGGCCAAGAGATAGAGCTCACCTTACAAATCAAGGAAGGAGGGGTGTTGCTCAAAAGTCAACATCAAAGCATGTATACTCATGTCACCCAAGGTATCCAATAGGGTATATCGGCCAACTAACATGTCACCCAACCACCATATAGAGCATAGGCTCACCTCTCAAGACAATTAAGTGAGAGAGGGGTATTGCCTAAGAACTCACTATCGTACATCTTGGATCAAGGGATCCTAAGATCACCTATCAACAACAAAGTGAGACATGGGTATTGCTCACAATCCATCAACCAAGGCATATCCTAACGGACAAGAAACTATATCGGGCAAGGTTCTGTATCGGGCAAAGGCCCATATCGGGTAAGGCACCATATCGGGTTAGTCATCTTCAACCTCAAGACACCCGTTACCATCTTGCACAAGGAAAACAAGATAAAGAATGTAATAAAACATGACCATTCCATTAGAATAGATCTCAAGTTCCACATACACAACTATAATAGAGAAGGGTATCGATTTAAAGACAAGAATCAATGTATGCACATATGGAGAGTGAACATAATAGAGATGGTTAAGAGTTATGTAATCGTCCTTAAGAGGATCTCCATGAAAGGCACAAGATTCCTATTCCAAGCAGCAAACCCACGTTCCTCACCATGAAGATCACCCATCCTAGGCTCCAAACTTGCCTTCGACACCATCATCATCTCCTTAAGAAATAAAAGATGAAAAAGAAGAAGAAGAGGAAGAAGCCATGGTTATGCTTAGCTTGAGAAGAAAAGTGAGAGAGGAACACATACTTGCCTACTCTCATCAAAGGCCCATCCATGGCCGAGAGGGTAATAAGGAGATGAAGAAGAAAGAACAAGAAAAAGCTAGCAAAGAAGCATGACTCACCAATGTCGGATCTTGGGCAAGAAGTCTCCATGGGCAAGGAGTTCGCCCTCCCAAGCTCCATGGGAGTTTCCTTAAGCTCCTGAGCTCCCAAGATAGTCCCATATTGGAAGGGGAAAGAAGGTAGATGAAAGGGGTTACTTGGGTGAGGAGGAAAGATGTTATATACACCAAGGAAGAGAGAGGTAGCAAAGGAAAGGTGTCATAACTACATAAGCATAGATGCCACTTGCTCATGTTCTTAATTCCACTTGCTGCCACCCAAGCTTCACATGCATGGCCTGGTGATACACTATAGGCTTTGTATCATGCAGATGGTCATATCCCATGGACGATACACCTTCTTGGGCGACACACACACCAAGCCCTACTTCATACCCTAAAGGACAAGATAACACATATAACATATATGGTATAAAGACCTTATAAAGATGTCACTTCTCAACTATCATTCAAACAAGGTGTTGAAGCCTTATTCCTCATCCTAGATGATGCCAAACTGAAGCCAAAAAACTCAAGAGCTGGTAAATTGCATATTGACCCTCCATTTTGGTTAATTTGCAATTTGCACCAAAACTAGCACATAAAGCACAAGCATCATCCAACCAAGATCAAACTTGGAACATAGGCCCTCCACAAGGTGACCCATATCATCATTATCTTTCTGATGATTATAAAGTAATAAATCCACACTCTACATGTGACATATTGCAATATAACCCCTTACTTTGGGTAAATTGCACTTTGGTCCAAAACAAGCAAACATTGCTCAAACAACATCCAAACGGGACCAAACTGGAAACATAAGCTTGTCACATGATATCAAAACATCTTGAGAAATTAGATTAAGGTTTTAAGCACCTTCATGAGAAAATCAAAGAGCTTTAGCCCAAAATGTGGGTCAAGGTCCTTACAAATACCATATGGCCTAACCACTGAGTTGTCTGCTAGATGTATGGTAATATTGATCTTATTGAACTCCTTGAATCCCATTTTCTTGAAAGTGGTTAATGGAATGAGATTAATACTTGCCCCTGAGTCTCATAAAGCCTCCCCAAACTTGGTCTTCCTTATGTCACATGATATGTTGAAGCAACTTGGATCTTGCCTTTTGAGTGGTAGTTTTCCCTAGATGAAGGTGCTAACTTGCTCCTTAACCACCACTGCATCTGAATTGGCTATCCTCCTCTTTTTATTGATTATGTCCTTTAGAAATTTTCCATTAGAAGGAAACTTCTCAATTGCATCAATAAGAGAAATGTTGACATGTAATTTTCTGAAAGAATATAGAAACTTCTAAAGTTGTTGGTCAACCTTATTAGCCTTCAAACTATTCGAAAAGGGCACTAGCATCACCAACTTCCTTTGGTGAGGTGGGACATATGCCTCCTTCCTAGTCTCCATTGGTTCATTAGTTTTTTCATTAGCTGCTTTGTCCTATGATGTAGTGTCTAGCTCAATGGGATCAACAATCACCACTAATCCTATGTTATTAGCATTATATTCTACCCCTAGAACTGTCCTCTTTTCATTCAAAACTTTCTTCCTGCTATGAAGCAACACTGACTTCACTTGATGATTGCTAGAAGGTATGTCAGTATTTCTTGGAAATCCATGCTGAAGGGGTTTCTTCAAGGAAGCCACTTTTGTTGCCATCTGAGATATCTTATTCTCGATATTGTGGATTTGTGCTCCTTATTTCTACAATTCCCTTTGGGTTTGGCCAATGATCACCTCATTTTCATCAACCAGCTTGCCGACCATTTCTTCAATGCAGTCTATTTTACTGGGGCCCCAATCTTGTTCCTGTGCACCAACCTACTGTGGCTTAGCTTGCTATGCTTGGGATGGGTCCTATTGAAAGTTATTGGGATCTTTCCAAGAAAACTTGGGATCCTTACTCCTAGAGTAGTCATTTCCCTTATATTTATGCTGCCATGCGTACATGCATTCTTCTTCGTCTCCTCTAGAGGAATTTCCATCCTTCTAATATAATTTCTTGGCAATAAGGTCCAACTTCTCATTCAATGTTTTAACGACTTTACACTCTCCTACACTTTTGATGGTTGTTGGATGTTCTCTTTCTTCTCCCCATGACTAATTTTTAGCAATGTTCCTTAGAATCTCGTGATACCTGGATGGCTTGTTGTTTAGGAAAAATATTGTTCCTGCACTTTGGAGTGTGGACCTCTCTCATTGATGCAGCCTATAATAGAAGATCTTGGGTTGGCCATAAATATTGATCCCATGGTGAGAAACCTTCCTCATCATGTTTTGAAACTTCTCACATCCTTCAAAATATGATTCTTCTGCTTGCTTCTTGAAGTTGTAAATCTTTTTTACCAACTCATTTGTATTCTATGGTGGAAGATAATGCTCAAAGAAAACATTTATCACCCCCTCCCATGTTTCTATTGACTCAGGCGGTAGATTAAGGAACCATGACTTTGCATTGTCTGTCAATGAAGAAGGGAACCATTTCAAGTAGATGACATTTTCTGGAAACCTATCAATGTAAGGACCTTGACCCACCTTTTGGGCTAACCCTATTTTGTTTTTCTTAAGTGTGTTGCTTAGCTCCTTTCTCTAATCATCTAAGAAGTAATTAGGGCATGTTGGAGGTTTGTGTTCCTTGCTTGATCTTGTTTGGTTGATGCTTGTGTTTTGTGGAGAGGTTTGATGCAACATGCAATTTACCCAGAGTAGGGGGTTTATGTGCAACTTGGCATCATCTAGAGGAGAGAGGAAGTGTTGGGCACCTTGTTTTGGCCATAGTTGAGTGGTGACATCCTTAGTGATGTTTTGGGTGCATGTTTGAGGTGTGCTTTGCTCTTAAGAGTGTTGTCTCGGGCTTGAGAGCCTTGGTGAGACCTTGTATCAGTTTGTGGTTTCTTTGAGGAGGCTCGATATTGGTTGAGGGCGTCTTGAGGGACATCCTATCGGTTTAATGATGTTTTGAGGATGGTCATGTCTGTTTGTGATCTAGGGTTTCACCCCTATTAGTTTGTGAAGGGGGTGGATGGGTGTATCGACCTTGAACTTCCTTAGTGACCAAGTGGGCGAGACATATGTTCTATCATCTTGTTGCATGGCATGGCATGTGGTTCTTTCTTTTGTATGTGTGTCATCTTGGGTTCTAAGCTGGTGACACCTTCCCTTTGCTCTCTCTCATCAACCATGTATATGTAGTCCTCTCTTCCCATGCAAGAGAACCCTTTTAGTGATCTTTTCTTTCTCTCCCTGGTGACTGACCTTGGAAAGAAGAGCAATAGAAATACAAGAGTATGAGGACGTTGTCAAGCATCCCAAGCTAGATCATCTACTTATGGAAGCATATGATGGGGGCGACAATAGGCAACGACTAGATTCTACACAATGAGTCACTCAGAGGCGATGGTCAACCCGTGAGTGGTGATAGGTCAGATGGAGTTATTTCATTATTATTTGTCTTATTCTTGCTTTATATTTGCTTTGGTTGACCTAGGTCCTATACACTCCTTTTTCGTGTGTGAGGTGCTTAGTAGTTGTTCTTTGCTTGTTATTCGTAAGAAGAATAACTTGTTTCTAGAAACACTGTTGGTCGGTTTTGTAGTTTTGCAGGATGTGTGTCCTTCCTGTGCTCACTTTCTCTGGACACAACTTTCCAATGGATCTCATACAACTTGACATGCATGGATTTGATGTGATCCTTGGAATGGATACCCTGGATAAGTATAGAGTGGTCTTGGATTGTAATTCCAAGGAAGCGACGTTTCTAGATGGTAGTCATACATGGATCTTCCAAGGAGATAGGAAGATTCTCTCGACGTGTCTTGTATCAGCTATGGTAGCAAAGAAGGTTCTGAGACAAGGTTGTGAGGCATTTTTGGCACATGTGGTAGATACATAGGTGAGGAGTCTTAACATCCAAGAAGTGCCAGTGGTTAAGGAGTTTGAGGATGTGTTTCCTAAAGAGTTTCTAGGTGTCCCCCCACCCTGTGAGATTGATTTTGATATTGATCTGGTTCCTAGTATGCAACCCATAGCTCAGACACCATATAGGATGGCATCGATAGAGATGGCATAGTTAAAGAGACAGTTGTAAGAACTACTTGACAAGGGTTTCATCAGGCTGAGTATGTCACTGTGGCATGCTCCAATGTTGTTTGTAAAGAATAAGGATGAGTCTATGAGGTTGTGCATAGATTAAAGACAGTTGAACAAGGTAACGCCAAAGAATAAGTATCCATTCTTGAGGATAGATGACTCGTTTGATCATCTATGTGGTGCGATAGTGTTCTCAAAGATAGATATGAGATCATGATATCATTAGTTAAGAATCAAGTAGGATGACATACAAAAGTCAACTTTTAGGATGAGGTATGGTCACTATGAGTTCGTGGCTATGCCGTTTGGGCTGACCAATGTGCTAGCAGCATTCATGGATTTGATGAACATGGTGTTATGACCATTTCTTGATTAGTTTTTGGTTGTCTTCATAGATGACATTTTTATATATAGTCGGGAAAATGAGCAGCATGAACAACATCTGCATTAGGCGTTGATAGTGTTGAGACAACACCAGCTCTACGCCAAGTTCAATAAGTATGGGTTTTGGTTGAGAGAGGTAGCTTTCTTGGGGCACGTTATATCTGCAGAAGGAGTATGTGTAGACCCTAAGAAGGTAGAATCTGAGGAAAATGGGAGCAGTCGAAGATGCCGACATAAGTGCACAATTGCCTAGGTTTGGTAGGATACTACTAGAGGTTCATCAAGGACTTCAGTGCTATCACCCTACCCTTAACAGCGTTGACCAAGAAGGATGTGTTGTTCATTTGGGATGCCATATGTCAATGAGCTTTTCAGACGTTGAAGGAGAAGCTGACAAGTGCACCCGTTTTGGTTTTTTCCAAGTAAGGAAAAGGATACATTGTCTTTTGTGATGCATCCAAGAATGGTTTGGATGTGTGTTGAGGCAAGACAAGCAAGTAGTTTCTTTTTCTTCTCGACAACTTAAGAAACACAAGGAGAATTATCCATCCCATGACTTGGAGTTTGCTATAGTAGTACATGCTTTGAAGATTTGGAGGCACTATCTGTATGTGGAGAAGTGTCAGATCTTCATAGATCACAATAAAATAAATTAAGTATATATTGTAAGGACCTTGACCCAAGTTTTGGGCTAACCCTCTTTGCTTTGCTTACGAAAGGTTCTTAAAACCATAATATAATCTCTCAAGATGTTTTTATATCATGTGACAAGCTTATGTTTCTAGTTTGGTCCCATTTGGATGTTGTTTGGGCAATGTTTGCTTGTTTTGGACCAAAGTGCAATTTACCCAAAGTAAGGGGTTATATTGCAGTATGTCACATGTAGAGTGTGCCTTTAGCGATTTAGAATATTTAGAAAGAGAATGATTCTATGGGGCGCCTTGTGGAGGGCCTATGTTCCAAGTTTGAACCTGGTTGGATGATGTTTGTGCTTTATGTGCTAGTTTTGGTGCAAGTTGCAAATTAACCAAAATGGAGGGCCAATATGCAATTTGCCTTCTCTAGAGTGTTCTTGCTTCCATTTTTCATCATCTAGGATGTGGAAGAAGGCTTAGTCACCTTGTTTGGATGATAGTTGAGAAGTGACATCTCTATAAGGTCTTTATACCATATATGTTATATGTGTTATATTGTCCTTTAGTGTATCGGGTAGGGCTTGGAGTGTGTGTCACCCAAGAAGGTGTATCGTCCATGGGAGATGACCAGCTAAATGATACATAGACTAGAGTGTATCACCAAGCCATGCATGTGAAGCTTGGGTGGCAAAAAGTGGCATTAAGAGCATGAGCAAGTGGCATCTAAGCTTATGTGTTTATGACACCTTTCCTTTGCAACCTCTCTCTTCCTTGGTGTATATAACCCCTTTCGTCTTCACCCAATTAACCCCTTTCATATACCTTATTGCCACTTCTTGTATGGAATGAGCATGGGAGCATGGGAGCTTAAGGAAACTCCCATGGAGCTTGGGAGGGCTAGCTCCTTGCCCATGGAGACTTCTTGTTCAAGATTCGACCTTGGTGAGTCATGCTTCTTTGCTAGCTTTTTCTTGTGATTTCTTCTTCATAACCCCCTCTTGGATACGGATGGGCCTTGGATGAGAGTAGACAAGGCCGTGGTCCTCTCTCTCTTTTCTTCTCAAGCTAAGCATAACCAAGGCTTCTTTTTCTTCTTCTTCTTCTTATTCTTGTTCTTCTTCTTTTCCATCTTTTGTTTCTTAAGGAGATGATGATGGTGCCGAAGGCAAGTTTGGAGCTTTGGATAGGTGGTCTTCATGGTGAGGAATGTGGGTTTTCTGCTTGGAACAGGAAGCTTGATGCCTTTCATGGAGATCCTCTTAAGGCTGGTTACATAACTCTTAACCATCTCTACTATGTTCACTCTCCATATGTACATACATTGATTCTTGTCTTTAAATCGATACCCTTCTCTATAATAGTTGTGTATGTGGAACTTGAGATCTATTCTAATAGAAATGGTCACGTTTTATTACTGTATTTATCTTGTTTTCCTTGTGCAAGATGGAAACAAGTGTCTTGAGGTTGAAGATGCCTAACCCGATATGGTGTCTTACCCGATATAGAACCTTACTCGATATAGTATCTTGCTCATTAGGATATTCCTTGGTTGATGGATTGTGAGAAATACCCCTCTCTCACTTTGTTGTTGAGAGGTGAGATTAGGATCCCTTGATCCAAGATGTACAGTAGTGAGTTCTTAGGCAATACCCCTCTCTCAATTAATTGTCTTGAGAGGTGAGCCTATGCTCTATATGATGGTTGGATGATATGTTAGTTGGTGGATATACCCTATTGGATACCTTGGGTGACATGAGTAGACATGCTTTGATGTTGTTTTTTGAGCAACACCCCTCCTTCCTTGAGTTGTGAGTGAGGTCTAGCTCTTGGCTGATATGGTGATGGGTGATATGATAGTTGGCCGATATGAAGCCCTAACCTTAGCTTGGACAATATAGTGTCTTGGCCGATATGGAGATCTAACCCTAGCTTGGACAATAGGGTTGCCTTGGGTGACATGGATACTCTACTCTAGTTGCACGACATGTTCTTGGGGTTGAATTCTTGGTTGGTATCTTGGGCTCTATGGTGGTGATGCCTTTGGTGATTGGTATCATTATTAGTATAGGAAACCCGATAGGCTGATCCTTAGTGTGAGCGATAGCCCTAGGAGTAGTTCCTTGAGTGATATGGATGCCCTAACCCTAGTTTTGGGGCGTTATGATTTCTTTGGCTGATAGGATAACCCTAACCCTAGTTGCCCGACATGGCATCTTGGGCGACATGGCATCTTGGGCAACATGGAGTCTAGGGCGATAGGGTTGCCCTAACTCGAGTTTAACCGATAGGGGTGCTATTGTTGTGATGATCTCTTTTGCGTCATGGTGTGTTGTCCAAGATAGTGCTCCAAGGATGACAATGATATGAGGATGGGCATTATGGATGGTCCCTTCATATGCTGTCTGACATCATCAACCCTAACCCGATATGAGTGTGTATGTGTACATGGCTTGGATGACACCAGGGTTATGTGCATGGCTGATACCCCCACAAGGAGAGATGTTACCCTAGCTGATATGCCTTGCCCAATACATGCCTTCTCTTGGTTGGTTACCCGACATGAGTATGTGCTTGATAGTTTGGATGGTTTTAGGGTTTAAGGCTTGGCCGATACATGTGTTGAGCCTGGGCGGTATAAGATCTTGAACATTACAAGTTGAGGGTTAAATGATATGGTGTCATGAGTGACATAAGGACTTATGAGGATTGGGTGAACCAAGTATGATAGAGGTTGTTACACCTATATCTTGTTGAAAGAACTTAATCTAGATGTGGTAAGGAGGAAGTCAATCCTAGTAGGGATGAACTAGAGAGCACCTTGGCAGTTTTGGTGCTATTAGATGTGTGGGATGATCATGGAATGTGACATGCTTAGATCCATGAGTTGTTTGATATCTTCGTGATAGCCTAAGGTATGTCTAGGTGATATGGCCTTTGGAGGTGTTCCTGCACGATATGTCTGAAGGCATGATGAATAAGTTGTGAGCAGTAGTATGGGGACTATCTATGGTTGATGATAGGTGAACCTTTGATAATGCTTGATGGTTGATCATGATTGTATGATCCCTAAAGATGCATCCTGAGGGATGGCATGCATGATAATACAAGATATAGGGTATGGTGGATACCCATGGTATGGTAACAGTAATGTGCATTTCTTAATACACCATCTATGACTTATGCTTCATGTGTTCATAATAATGGATGATTGTTCCAATCCTATAAACCTTAATCTTAATGATATGATAATCATGATATGTTCTTTAAAGGTTGTATTTGGTGTTCAAGTTATCTATTTGGTATGCTCCCTAACCATGCATGTATTATCAACTGAATTCATAGCCAGGTAAGAATTATGATGACTATATCATTATGTGCCTTGTGTAGAATTTGGTATATGAAAAATATCTGAGTAATGATGATGTGCCCTGTTGATAAGAGAACATGTATCACCACTATGATGAGGAAGGTCTGATGACCTGATAAAGGCTGAGTGCCTAAATGAGGTGTTATCCTCTAGTAGTAACATGAGGGATTGATATCCCATGATGATGTATAATGATAAGGCCTTGAGAGGCAGTGGCTTTATGTGATGAAATGAGGTATTGATATCCCATGGCAATATAAGATTGTTGAGGGCAATGAGAATAGAGGTAACAGTGTGACACCAAAATAATGGAATCTAATGTTATTCATGTTTTACATATGGTTGTTTAATACAATTTGGTTGCCCCAACAATCCACTTAAAATGCATTAATTAATACAGATGAACTTTCATGTAGTTTGGCCTGGCCATAGATCCAACATCGTCAGGAACTGGTGATGGTGAAATGGGTTCTCCTGTGGGTTAACCCGGAGCGCATATTGTTGAATATGCAGGGTTTCTCCTAGCCAAAAATAGGAGGATTAGAGTGTAACTATAGTTGTAAACTCAAGATGTATATAAGAGCATGGTGAAAAAGCCCATGGCTCAGTATGATAGAGAATGAATGTGTTTATGGCTCAAAGAGAATGGTGAACTAGCCTGTGGCTCAAGTATACTAGTGTCATGACCTGTACCAAGGCGGGCTACATAAAAGGGTAGACTATATGAGCTAACTCTGTGGCTGAGGTGACTCAAGCAAGAGACTGCGGTCCTACTTTAGTTATCATGAACTGACCATGAAAAGGTGAGGTCGTGGTGTCCGGCTCTTCCATTGACCTTGTATGGCACCGATTTTGGGCTTTGCAGACAAAGGTTGGATTTGAGCAGTACGACTCACTTCCTCAGGGCATAATAGTTTGTAATCAAGCCATATAGTATCTCTGGTTAGGGAAAATATGAAACATTGGTTGAGGCCTTGGATGATGTAAGCTTTCTCATATGCTTTTAAATGGTCTTTTATATAAGTTTTCATATACATGTTCTTCATATTCCTTCTTGCATGATTGGTTAGCTAATATCAGTTGGTTACATTGATCTATCTTCTCAGTTATCTGTGATAATAATAAAGTTGGTAGAGGGTTATGTTTCTCACTAGGACTGTGTGTCTCACCCCACTGGTTAATAACCCTTTTTAGGTGGACATGCCTGGCGAGATAAAGATCATGTGGCTGAGATGATATGCAGAGGTATCATACCTGGTGGAATAGATAGTATCTAGTAGTAAAATCCTATGTGTCGTCCCTGTACACTCTGATCTTCGGGAGAGTTTTTGATGTTTCTCATATGATGATCGATGTACAGTTTTTGGCTTATATACCTTGATGTAATAAATTAGAATGTGGAACAATTATTTCATGTAATGAGATGATGGGAAATTATGTTGTAGTACCTTGATAATATGTTATGAAAAGAAAGTGTTGGCAGTAGAAGAAACATGTCTCATCTTATGGTGCTTGTTGTATATCGGTTTTAATTTCCCATGATTTTTGGTAATCTGCTGGTTAGTATGTTGGTTAGTATGTAATCGTGTTTTGTTCGAGTCGAGATGTTTCAAGTGGTTGGTATCAGAGCTCTAGGTTTTCTGAATCTATAGTGACATTAGGACTAGGATTAGGATGGTGAATAAGGTTGGACCGTGACATAAAATATGGTGCATACTACCTAATCTCAGTACTTGATGCACTGGCCAGGTATTCAAATATTGAAGATAAAGGTAAGTATGGAGCATTAGATTGTTTCCTCCTTGATTACTCTGATCAAGTAGTCATTATGGAGCAATCTAAAGAGCATAACAAATCAAGAAATATGACGCTAATACCTTCATCCTGTTATAAAAGAGGTAAATGAATGCACCTAACCCCTTAATACCTGGATGCTTGGTAATAAAAAGAATTAGTAATGGTTCTATGAAACCTAAATCCATATGAGAATATGATGAGGTAAGTTCTTGAAACCATAATATCAAGAAATATACCTGGAAAAAGATAGAATAACCTATGATAACCTGATAAGTTAAAGCATAAATCTTACATAAGATGAAGAAGATGCCTGGAAACCAAGATAAATTTAAAAGAAAGAGAAGCACAAGTGATGAGTAAACCAGATGGAACCTGAGATAATCTCAGACCAAACAATCAACGTAAGGAAGAATAAGAAAAGTATAAAGTGCATTTCATGATAAGTGAAGGAGAACAAGGGAGAGGATCCCTATTCAATAAATAATCATGAATATGATGAATCGACAAGAAGAGAAAAAGAGTAGTAACATGTAAGGGTCTTGATGATTCCTTTGATGAGTGCAAGGAAACCAAGAAGAAATAGGATAAAACCAAATGGAACAAAGTTTAATGATGCATAAATAGTTGCAAACTCATGTAAGGATCAAAGAAAGTGATAATCTCCTCTCCTTGATATGAAACCATAAAGTGTTGATGGTGTGATAGGAGGAGTTTGTACCCTTGTGTTGCTTCCCTCTGAGGGAGTATCCATCAAGTGGACCTTGTGTCACTTGATATGTATGCTTTTGAGTGATCTATGTTTGGATACTTTGAAAAGTATCAGCTGATCTTGGACTTTAGTTTCCAAGATGGAAATGTCCACTACTACAGAAATAGCATTCAGTGTCGCTTTTCTGGGCGTCGGTTATTAAGGAAAACCGACGCCTAACATATAAAGCGTCGGTTGTTTAATAAAACCGACGTCTATATTCGAAGACCAGCCAGACACGGGTACCGCTTTGTATTAAGCGTCGATTGTTTATAAAATACCGACGCTTAAAGTCGCCCGTGAAATCCATTTTTCGATAAAAAAAATAGTGTCATTTTCAGCATCGGTTATATACCTAGAAAACCGACGCCTATTTTTGATGAAAATTTGCGCGGACAATGTCACTTTCAGCGTCGGTTATCCTTGTCTAACGACGCTGAAGGTGGTTCCCGCCAAAAATTTCCATGAAAATATCGTCCAATTGGACTTCGGTTGTTTCAACCAACCGACGCTAAAGATGTTTAGGCATCGGTTGTTGTAAACAACCGACGCTATTTGGGAACTTATAACCCCCCGCGATCGCCCGACTCTTCCCCTTTCTTCTGTTTCATTGCTACCCTATTGCGGCGATTTTCCCTGTTGCGGCGACTTTCCGGTGCTTCTCTGCTGCTGCTGCTCTCCGGCTCTTCTCTCCGGTGCCCCATCTCCGGCGTCCTTCTTCTCCGGCGCCCTTCTTCTCCGCCGCCCCTGCTGCTGCTACTGTCCGCTCGTCGCCGCCGGTCGTTGCCCACCGCCCCTGCTCTCCTCTAGTCGTCGCCGCCAGTAGAAGCAGCTACGGTGCTATCGTCGTCACCTCCGCCCCCGCCAGTAGAAGCAGCTTTACTCGTGTTGTCCTCGTGCAAGGTAACCCACAAACCTTCACCACCTTTTTTGTCCTCTGCCTTGCTTTTCTCTGCCGCCGCCGACCTAGAACTCACCCAGGCAGCGCCTAAGTAGGTGTCAGGGCACGCCTAGGGTCCCAAGCCCAGGTGCCCTGCCTAGATAGGCCTCTGGGCGGATGCCTGGGCGGATGCCTGGGCGGCGCCAGGGCACGTCTAGGCTGCACGTCTAGTGGATTTTTTTTAAAAGTTATTTACTGATTGTGTTTATTTAATAATATACTGATACATATGTGATATACCAATCTGATAGTCCATGATAGAACAAAACATAATGATGTTGACTGCAACTTTGTGTGTCATGCTATTCTTAATTAAGTGTATATTTACTTCATAATTGAATGTTTAAGTAAATTATAGATATCTTGATGATGAACTGTAATGCACACATGTGACATGTTTGGAATGTAAATGATGAACTGTAATGCACACATGTTTAACTTATTTTATTGTTGAGTATATTGAGAATCCTAATCACCCTTCTTGCTTAATGATGAACTGTAATGCACACATGTGAATGCTTGGAATTTAAATGATGAACTTTTCCCTAAATTGCCAATCATGCTTTTAAAGACATCAATAATCACCCTAATTTGAAGAACTAGGATTTTAGGTATAAGAATGACAACACATTATTTGTTGGCCTAGAAACCCGTCCAAGATTTACTCATTAGGAGTAAATCTTGGATAGTCCCCAGTTTGGGACTGTTCTTGAACACCTAATCTCACTTAGGATGTAAGTGTATAATGTGTATTGAGTTTTCGAGAAAATTTTGGTAGCATTTCCCCGTTTGTTCTCTAAGTACATATGTACTTAGAGAACAATGGGGAAATGCTGCCGAAATTTTCTTGAAAACCCAATACACATTATACACTTACTAGTGAGATTAGGTGTTCAAGGATGGGATAGGTGGTACACATTTATTATATATAAGAATGACATCACATGTGTTTGTTGGCCTAGAATGTGAACAATCATTGTTTTTTATATTACTTGTACATTGATATAAATTAGAATGAACAATCACTAAATTATATACTGTTTGTATGGAGTCCGGCTTCATTGTAGATATCTATTATTGTGTTTGTTGGCCTAGAAACCCGTCCAAGATTTACTCATTAGGAGTAAATCTTGGATAGTCCCCGGTTTGGGACTGTTCTTGAACACCTAATCTCACTTAGGATGTAAGTGTATAATGTGTATTGAGTTTTCGAGAAAATTTTGGTAGCATTTCCCCGTTTGTTCTCTAAGTACATATGTACTTAGAGAACAGCGGGGAAATGCTGCCGAAATTTTCTTGAAAACCCAATACACATTATACACTTACTAGTGAGATTAGGTGTTCAAGGATGGGATAGGTGGTACACATTTATTATATATAAGAATGACATCACATGTGTTTGTTGGCCTAGAATGTGAACAATCATTGTTTTTTATATTACTTGTACATTGATATAAATTAGAATGAACAATCACTAAATTATATATTGTTTGTATGGAGTCCGGCTTCATTGTAGATATCTATTATTGTGTTTGTTGGCCTAGAAACCCGTCCAAGATTTACTCATTAGGAGTAAATCTTGGATAGTCCCCGGTTTGGGACTGTTCTTGAACACCTAATCTCACTTAGGATGTAAGTGTATAATGTGTATTGAGTTTTCGAGAAAATTTTGGTAGCATTTCCCCGTTTGTTCTCTAAGTACATATGTACTTAGAGAACAGCGGGGAAATGCTGCCGAAATTTTCTTGAAAACCCAATACACATTATACACTTACTAGTGAGATTAGGTGTTCAAGGATGGGATAGGTGGTACACATTTATTATATATAAGAATGACATCACATGTGTTTGTTGGCCTAGAATGTGAACAATCATTGTTTTTTATATTACTTGTACATTGATATAAATTAGAATGAACAATCACTAAATTATATACTGTTTGTATGGAGTCCGGCTTCATTGTAGATATCTATTATTGTGTTTGTTGGCCTAGAAACCCGTCCAAGATTTACTCATTAGGAGTAAATCTTGGATAGTCCCCGGTTTGGGACTGTTCTTGAACACCTAATCTCACTTAGGATGTAAGTGTATAATGTGTATTGAGTTTTCGAGAAAATTTTGGTAGCATTTCCCCGTTTGTTCTCTAAGTACATATGTACTTAGAGAACATCGGGGAAATGCTGCCGAAATTTTCTTGAAAACCCAATACACATTATACACTTACTAGTGAGATTAGGTGTTCAAGGATGGGATAGGTGGTACACATTTATTATATATAAGAATTACATCACATGTGTTTGTTGGCATTTCCCCGTTTGTTCTCTAAGTACATATGTACTTAGAGAACAGCGGGGAAATGCTGCCTAATCTTTTCCTAATATATACTTGTTTCCTAATATATACTTTTTTTCTCTGATCATAGAATGGATAGATCATGGATGTCCATTTGTAATTGTTGCACCCCAGAGTTTATATCTGGTCTTGATCAGTTTATTAGATTTGCCGAGGAACATAGGAAAAAACCTACAGATAGGTTCTACTGTCCATGTAGGCATTGCGGTAACAACTGAAAGTCAACACTGGTGAGGAAATCAAAAGTCATGTCATGTGCAATGGGATTGTACAAGGCTATACAGAATGGCACTGGCATGGAGAGATTTCAAAATCGAAACCAGTATATGTCGATAGCAGTGCTTGGGTGGAAGAAGAAATTGCCTCCGATGACGTAAATGTGAACGAACCAGTTCCAGCAGACATCATTGATGCGATGCTGGATAGTTGTAGGGTAGAGCACACCGATCCACCTCCTATCTTTACAAACATTGTGCATGATGCTGAGATACCGTTATACACAGGATCTACTAAGTTTACGAAGCTTAGCGCTGTGTTGAGATTGTATAAGTTGAAAGCTAACAATAGATGGAGCGACAAAAGCTTCACTTCATTGTTGACTTTGTTGAAAGAAATGCTTCCTGAAGGAAACGAGCTTCCAATCTCAACATACCAGGTAAAGAAAATGTTGTGCCCAATGGGAATGGAGGCCAAGAAGATACATGCATGCCCGAATGATTGTGTATTATTTCAAAAGGACTTTGTAGATTTGAAAGATTGTCCAAAATGTGGTGTGTCACGGTATAAATTGACGACTTCGGGGGAGTCCAAAACTGGTTCTCCTGCCAAGGTGTTGTGGTATCTACCTATAATATCACGGTTTCAACGCTTGTTTGCAAATCCGAAAGATGTGAAGAATTTGAGGTGGCATGCAGATGTTAAGAAAAATAATGATGGGATCCTACGACATGCGTCTGATTCCCCACAGTGGAAGAAGATTGATCTATTGTACCCTAAATTTGGTGAAGAAGATAGGAATCTAAGACTTGGGCTTTGTACAGATGGGATGAATCCGTACGGGACATTGAACAGCCAACATAGCACTTGGCCAGTCATTCTTGTTATATACAATCTTCCTCCCTGGATGTGTATGAAAAATAAGTACGTTATGTTGTCATTGTTGATATCGGGCCCTAAACAACCCGGAAATGATATCGATGTTTATCTTGAACCTTTGATTGATGACTTAAAGAAACTTTGGGCTGAAGGTGTGATGACCTATGATGCTTCAGCAAGAGAGACATTTCGTTTGCACGCTATGTTGTTTTGCACTATTAATGACTTTCCAGCATATGGGAATTTGTCTGGATATAGTGTCAAAGGAGCTAAAGCGTGTCCTATATGTGAAGAAAACACTGACCCAATAAGACTAATACATGGCGGCAAGATTGTATATCTTGGTCATCGAAGGCTTCTTTCAAAATTCCATCCGTATCGTAGGAAGCGCAAAGCATTCAATTGATGGAATGATGAACGGAGTGCACCTAAACCTATACCAGGGGATGTTGTTTATGAAAGAGTAAAAGACATTGTCAATGAATTTGGTAAGAAATCACAATGTAGTATGTCCACACGGAGTGACAATTCTTCATTCAAGAAGAAGTCAATATTTTGGGATCTTCCTTATTGGAGTTCTTTGACAGTCAGGCATTGTATCGATGTAATGCACGTTGAGAAAAATGTTTGTGATAGCATCGTTGGTACTCTATTAAATATACCAGGTAAGACTAAAGATGGGATAAAATCCAGATTGGACCTACGTGAAATGGGAATAAGGTCAGAATTAACAGAATTACGTGAAATGGGTAATAAAAGAACATACTTACCTCCCGCTTGTTACACGTTGTCTAGAAAGGAGAATAAAACTTTTTGTGAATGCTTGGTAAATGTTAAGGTACCACATGGTTACTCATCCAACATCCGTAGATTGGTATCAATGAAATATCTGAAGTTGATAGGTCTTAAATCTCATGATTGTCACACTCTAATGCAACAAATATTGCCCGTGGCAATTCGATCTATATTGCCGAAGCATGTAAGGTTTGCAATTACCAGACTTTGTTTCTTTTTCAACACTCTATGCATCAAAGTTATTGACCCTGATACTCTCGATAATTTGCAAAGAGAAGTGGTTGTTACCCTATGTCAGCTTGAGATGAATTTCCCTCCTTCGTTCTTTGATATCATGGTACATCTTGTTGTCCACTTGACTAGGGAAGTGAAAATGTTGGGACCAGTTTTCTTGCATTGGATGTATCCCTTTGAACGATACATGAGCGTTTTTAAAGGTGATGTTCGAAACCGTTATCGGCCTGAAGGGAGTATTATTGAAGGTTATGTGGCGAGAGAGGTTATGGATTTTTGCAATGACTTTCTCAGTGGTAATGACACTCCTAATAATGACAAGAATATTGAGGAGGGCAAAGGAATTTTGGGATCACGGGTGAAAGTAATCAGCCGTGAGCAGTTGGAACAAGCTCACTTGTATATTTTACACAATATGGACGAAGTGAGTGTTTATATCGAGGAACATACCAATTTCATAAAGACACAACATCCTCGAGCAAGTTCAATGTGGCTTGCTAGAGAGCATAATAAGACTTTTACTAAGTGGTTTGAAGATAAAGTCTTACATCAACTATCTCAAACACCAAATGATATTACAGAAACTATCAAATGCCTCGCCTTTAAACCAAAACCGAATGTTATGTCTTATGAAGGGTTTGACATTATTGGATTCACATATTACACAAAGCGCCAAGATGATAAGAGTTTCGTCCAAAATAGTGGGGTCACTCTTCAAGCGTCGACTATGTACTTTGCAAGTGCAAAGGATAAGAGTCCACGTGAAGCTAAAATGTCATATTACGGTGTCATTGAGGACATTTGGGAGTTTGACTACATAGATTTCAAAATTCCGCTCTTTAAATGTAATTGGGTTGATAACACCAAAGGAGTTATAGTGGATGAATTGGGTTTCACTTTGGTGAACTTTGAAAAGATTGGCGAGAAGGGTGAACCATTCATATTGGCATCACAGGCGAAACAAATATTCTATATCGATGATCCTGCAAATGATAAATGGTCGGTTGTTCTTCATGGTAAAAGACAGTTCATTGAAGATCCTATAGATGAAGAAGAGTACTATGATAAGTATGATGACTCCAGTCCATTCTCAGTTGGGTTGCCAACTCCACAAAATATTGAAGCTAATGATGACTTATATGTGCGCGGAGATCACAATGAAGGATTGTTAATTGATAAAAGATCACAATTTTAGAGACATGTATGTTTATACAAATGCTAAATGTTTTCCTTTTTCTAGTTAATACAAATGCTAAATGTTTGCCTTTTTCTAGTTAATAGAAATGCTAAATGTTTGCCTTTTTAATGACATTTTCAGATGGCTGACCATGATGAGCATGATGTCCATGATGAGCATGAAGTCCATGATGAGCATGCTGTCCATGACGAGCATGGAGAGGATACTAATGTAAGTTCTAAAAACATATCCTATATTTCTATAAAATTCATTATCTTCTAGTTATGTCATATATCCTATATTTCTATATTGGGCTAATTTAGTGTGTTTTATTTTTGTCAAATTTTAGGTTGATGCACCTGTACCCACTGAAGCACTGGAGCAACTCGATGCGCAACACCAAACACTTAACAAGAAAAGGGGCATCACTATGTTGAAGAAGTTATTAGCGCTAAGTGGTAGTGGATCCAAATTGGTGGTGGAGTTTGATAATGGAGGAAATCCAATTGGAGTGAACCACAATAATTTTGTGAACTATCTTGGGTGTTCCACTCAGAGCCATTGTGGTGTTAAGTATGACAATTGGCATAAAGTTCCTCAAGGGAAAAAAGACTTGATATGGAAGGATTTATGCGTGAGTTATTATTATTTGCAATTCTATTTTGTAGATTACAAATTGTATTATTTGCAATTCTATTTTGGATACTAGTTAATAACATTTCTATTTTACAGAATCTGTTTGCATTGGATGAGAAGTTGCATCGTAAAAATGTGATGCAACGTGCTGGAAAGATGCTTAGGAATTATAGGACAAATCTGAACAGAGAATACATAAAAGAGGGTGATAAGAAGAAGAAGTCAGCCCTTGAACAATGGAACTTCTTGGACAAAGAAGATTGGGACAATTTTGTTGCTTCAAGAAAATCTGAAGAATTCAAGGTATTAGGCGTCACTCCTAATTTAATTAATATACATTGTATTCACCTATTCAAGATTAGCATTTAGTGCTACTAACCAAATCATTAATGTGCATACTAACTAGGCCCTCAGTGACGCACAAAAAGCAAGATGTGCACTGAATGTGCATGACCACACTATGGGTCCAAAAGGCTATGCAAGTGTTCGCCAAAGACTACAGGCGGAGTCTGCGGCTACTCAGGAGTCTGCTCCTACTCAGGAGTCTGCCACACCCATGCCTCGCCATGACATCTGGATAGCTGGCAGGCAAAACAAGAAGGGTGAAATAAAGAAGCCTGTAACTGCTGAGGCGGCTGCAAAAATGGTAAAATAACACTCTTAGAGAAATCGTTTGAATATTGATTATTTGTGGTGTTAACTTACCAATTTCTGTTTATGGTGATTAGCGGGAGCTGCACGAGCAGAGGAAACAAGGCACGTTCATCCCTCAGGGCACAAGGGATGAATTGACAGTTGCTCTGGGTAGCCGAGAGCATCCTGGACGTGTTAGAGGTGCCGGCGCTGGTGTTGGCATCAAAGCATTCTTTGGGCCATCCCAGCGCAAACCCAGAGCGGGACTTTCTCAAGAAGAGGTAACCTATTCTTTTTTTAGAATGTTACTGCAAAAGGAAATTCATTAATAAGAAGCTAATGTTTCTTTTATCCATGTATAGGAGAATAAGAGAGTTGAGGATTTAGTTGCTAAGAAGGTCAACGATGTAGTTGTTGAGAAGGTCAAGGAAGAATTGATGCGGTGGCAGGCATCTCAGGCTTCCAATACGCCTATGGCGACCCACTCTTCTCCTGATGCACAGACTGTGAGTAATACTGGAGACCCATCGCCTAGCACGTCTGCTGTAAGTATTGTTTATGACATTGTAGTTAGTCTTTTCAAGTTGTTATGTTTTCAAGATGATATGTATATATGTATAATATTCTTTACGTAAATTTGTAGGCATTGAAGCCATGCTGCTTAAGAATGCAAGACTACGTTGTTGCAGAGGTGCAGGCTTACCCGTCCCTTCCTGGGGCAATGTTTCACGGGACTCCAATGCCACAGGGCTACGTTCGTGTGAGCCCGATACGTGTGTTACCTGATTGGAGAGAAGCTACATTGCCATATCCCCACCTGGATATTGATAGACTTGCTAATGCACAAGGCGGGGTGATATTGTGGCCCAAAGTAGATGTCGTCTACACGACTAAAATTGTAAGATAAATTTACATTGATTTATACTGTTAATGTGTATATATGATGTCAACTGATCTGAAATTATATGTACATGTTAAAAAGAAGACACCAGGAGCACCTAGGCCTCCACTTCCACTTCTCGCATTACCCGATTGGGTTCCAAATGACCTAACATACCCGTTAGGTCCTGCTTGTAGGGGAATGGCATGTTGGCTACGGGAACATAATGTACATTTCCCTATAATTATTTCTTTAGATGCATATTATGCAGGTCAATCATACGATAGCTCTTTATTTATACAAGATATTATTGAGCTGTTTATGTATGATTGGCTGAATACATCAATGATAGAGACATGGATAAGGTGAGATCTTGTTTATACATCCATATACCTTGTGTAAGATCCGGTGATCTGGTTTCTTATATATTAATGCATACGCCTATATGTTTTGCAGCTACTTAGTTGAAGATCATTGCAAACAATTTGCATTTGATCATTTGGGATTTTTGATTCCATCATTGATTAGTTTGGTAGCTAAAGACCCTGATAATGTTCAACAATACTGTATAGATGCTTTTACAATTTTTGGTCAGCAAAAGAAGACGATAATAATAGCTCCATTCAATGTCAAGTAAGTTTACTTTATTTATAATTTGGACTTAAGAAAATTCCATTTTTATTTTGCATTTTGAGTTATTAATTGTTAACTTCTTACCTCTAGCGGTAGACATTGGGAGTTACTAGTTATTGTCCCCGGGACATTCACTGTTTATTATCTAGATCCTGCGGGGAGTACATTGAACCCTAAAATTGGACACGTAATGAGAATGCCATTATTCTAGTGAGAAATATTTCATTTTTATATCCGTTAACATCTTTTATTACATTACTATTTACTTATGCAATTTATTGTGTTATATTAACATGTAGGGGTTTAGATGCATTCAAAAAGGTTGGAGGAACGGTCCCAAGGAAAAAGAACCAGCCAATAAATTGGCAGAACGTACAAGTAAGTTCCCGACTCAAATATATATATTATTGATGTGAATTGTGCTTAGTTGTATTATTTTGTATGTTTCAATTTATAGTGTGCTACACAAGACAATGGTTGGGCATGCACATACTATGTGATGCGATTTATGCAGATGATTATCAAATATGCCGCATTGGACATCGATACCATACATGAGGTATTATATATAGTCTCATTAGTTAGTATGCAATATATCAATTTTATCTTATTTTTATATTATTACTTATATATATACATCATTCTCTTTGCAGGTGTTTAAAACTGACAACACTACAGGTAAACGCTTAAAAAATATACATGCTCCATATACGATGGAAGCATTAAATGAAGTAAGAGAAGAATGGGCAAAAGCCATACAAGCAGTGGCAACTGTAAGATATAATTGGGATGTTGATAGCGATAATGAATGATACTTTGTAAATGAATATTTCTGAATGTTAATACATGTATTTGAATGTTTCTATATGTGTGAATGTGAGCATTTAATTGATGTCTGAATGTATGTACATGTATGTACTTGTGTGAAATTTTCTTTGTGACTTTTGTAGGTTTGCGGCCTGTTTGTAGGCTGATATCAATGGATGTCGTAAACCTGCAGTTCAGAAAACTGAACTGCAGGTTCTCATCCTGCTGACCAGCCACAGCAGGCCTGCAAACTGATATGAAAAAAAAATATAAATAGGCGTCGGTTATTTAATGAAAACCGTCAGCAAAGACATACAGCGTCGGTTATTTATAGATAACCGACGCCTGATGTGGCCAAAGCAGTCCTGGAAATGGCGTCGGATATTCGTATCGAACCAACGCCTATTTAAACAACAAAGCGTCGGTCGTTTGGTATATAATCGACGCAAAAAGGGTTCGCGCCACAGAAAATGGCGTCATCTAGGACACTTTATGCGTCGGTTATCAACTAAAAGACCGACGCTACATTGAATATAGGCGTCGGTTTTTTAGTAAATCACCGACGCAGAAAGTGCCCTAGATGACGCCGTTTTCTGTGGCGCAAACCATTTTGGCGTCGGTTGTCTACTAAAAGACCGACGCCTATAGGTTAAATAGGCGTCAGTTAAAAAACCGACGCCGAAATGTTCGACCTTTAGCGGCGCCCACATAGGCGTCGGTCGGAAACCGACGCCAAATGGGGTTAAAAGACCGACGCCAAATGGGGTTTCTGTAGTAGTGGTCTGTGATAGATAATGACAATAGGATCCTCTCGACATATATTATGATAAGGGATTGAGAATCAAGATGCCTAGATCATGGAGGTATGGTGGTGAACCATCTTGATAGATCATCCTTAACCTTGAAATCATAAGCTGGAGGCTTGTTTAGGACTCTAGACCCATGTGGTGACCCTTGAGGTAGCAATTCAGCAACATAGATGAACGCTGATGAGGATAAGCAAGTGTGGATCAGATAGTCTGACCAGGAAGTGGAAGGAAATAGGCAATAGTTAGATCTCGTAACACGAGTTGGCCAGAATAGTGTGTGCTGGTAGGATGGATGGAGTCATTCCTTTACACTTTGTCTTCCTCTTGCCTCTTATCTACTCCAGTTGATCCGATATAGGATATACCCTTCTTTTGAACGCTTGTAGTATGTTTGAAAGATGTTTCCCTCTTGTTAGCCAGGAGAGAGATAACCTATTGTCAAAAAATCTGTTGGATGACCTGGTTGTGTTAGATGAAGTATATCCTTCTCGTATGACAGTCAAGTGAATCTCTTTCCACATAACATATCGAGGATCAAGATAACCCCTAGGAATGGATCTCCTTGGAAAGGCGTGAAGTGGTCTCAGAGGGAGAAGTTGTCTTTGGTTTCGACCTGGCTAAGTGTTCATAGTATGGCTATCACCTGTTTGGGGTTTATGCTCCACATAAACATGACGACGGAAGGTATGCACCCAAGTAAAAGAACTATTGTAAGATTGTCTTGGGAAAAGTTTATCAAGTTAAGCCTGATTCCTTGGAATACTCCTAGCTAAGTCTCAAGTAAAAGAAGGTCCAGGAAGGATGTGCATCGGTTAGAGACAGATGGACAAGGTTTGTGATTCCTATCCAGATCAATTGAGATAATGTGTACATGTTATAACCATGCTGACATGTGTTGTTCCCTTCGGAGCTGACATGAAGACATGGTAGACTTGAAACCGAGATGATGTGGTTGTTGTTAACCAAGATGTTTAGATCCTTTTTTGTTAAGCCTTAAGAGATACATAGTGAGGTGCCTTATGAGCCCTTTCATGTGCATACATGTGTTTTGTAGAGTACGTATCTTGTGATAACCTCTTTTGAGATAGATCTCCCTTGGATTAAGACATCCTTTGTGGAAGGAGCAGGAACAGTTGGAATGTATATAGAAGGATAGTGCTACAAGTTTGTGAAGCTTAAGTGTAAATCCTGTGAGATCAGAGTAGAACAATGGAAACGTAATGAGGAAGGTGATATATCAGTAAAAGGAACTGATACCTGAGTGATACAACGTGAATATGATGTTCGAGTATATAAAGAGTGTTATCAGACAAAGGATGATGAGACAGAGGGTTGAGTCTGTGATCAGTACAAGGAAACCCTGTGATGGATCTAGAAGAAGGGCAAGTACATTGGTCATAGATCTATGACACCCAACAGCTTTTGTGGAGTTGTATGATGTGATGCGTGAGTAACACCCGTCTTCTTTCCGCTTGGGATTTCGGGGATGAAATCCTTATTAGGGGTTTTTGACTTGTAAGGACCCTAACCCATGTTTTGGGCCAACCCTCTTTTCTTTGCTTAAGAAAGGTGCTTAAAACCTTAATCTAATCTCTCAAGATGTTTTGATATCATGTGACAATGGTCCAGTTTGGATGTTGTTTGAGCAATGTTTGCTTATTTTGGACCGAAGTGCAATTTACCCAAAGTAAGGGGTTATATTGCAATATGTCACATGTAGAGTGTGCCTTTAGTGCTTTAGAATCTTGAGAAAGAGAATGATTCTATGTGGCACCTGGTGGAGGGCCTATGTTCCAAGTTTGAACTCGGTTGGATGATGCTTGTGCTTTATGTGCTAGTTTTGGTGCAAATTGCAAATTAACCAAAATGGAGGGTCAATATGCAATTTACCAACTCTAGAGTGTTATTTCTTTAGTTTGTCATCATCTAGGACGTGGAAGAAGGCTTGGGAACCTTGTTTGGATGATAGTTGAGAAGTGATATCTCTATAAGGTCTTTATACCATATATGTTATATGTGTTATATTGTCCTTTAGTGTATCGGGTAGGGCTTGGAGTGTGTGTCGCCCAAGAAGGTGTATCATCCATGGAAGATGACCAGATGCATGATTCATATCCTAGAGTGTATCACCAGTTCATGCATGTGAATCTTGGGTTGCAACATGTGGCGTTAAGAGAATGAGCAAGTGGCATATAAGCTTCTATGGTTATTACACCTTTCCTTTGCTACCTCTCTCTTCCTTGGTGTATATAAACCCTATCCTCTTCACCCAAGTAACCCCTTTTGTCTACCTTCTTTCCCCTTCATGTATGAGACGAGCTTGGGATCTTAAGGAAACTCCCATGGAGCTTGGGAGGGCGAGCTCCTTGTCCAAGGAGACTTCTTGCTCAAGATCCGACCTTGGTGAGTCATGCTTCTTTACTAGCTTTTTCTTGTGCTTTATTCTTCATCTCCTTCTTCCCCTCTTGGCCATGTATGGGCCTTTTATGAGAGTAGGCAAGGCTGTGGTCCTCTCTCTCTTTTCTTCTGAAGCTAATCATAACCATGGCTTCTTCTTCTTCTTCTTCTTTTTCATCTTTTGTTTCTTAAGGAGATGATGATGGTGCCAAATTTAAGTTTGGAGCTTTGGATGGGTGATCTTCATGGTGAGGAACGTGGGTTTTTTTCTTGGAATAGGAAGCTTGATTCCTTTCATGGAGATCCTCTTAAGGCGGGTTACATAACTCTTAACCATCTCTATTATGTTCACTCTCCATATGTGCATACATTGATTGTTGTCTTTAAATTGATACCCTTCTCTATGATAGTTGTGTATGTGGAACTTGAGATCTATTCTAATGGAATGGTCATGTTTTATTATTGTCTTTATCTTGTTTTCCTTGTGCAAGATGGTAACAGGTGTCTTGAGGTTGAAGATGACTAACCCGGTATGGTGCCTTACCCGATATGGGGCTCTAACCCTAGCTTGGGAGATATGCCTGAAGGCATGATGAATAAGTTGTGAGCATTAGTATGGGGACTATCTATGGTTGAGGATAGGTGAAACTTAGATAATGCTTTATGGTTGATCATCATTGTATGATCCCTAAAGATGAATCCTGAGGGATGGCATGCATGATGATATAAGATATAGGGTATGGTGGATACCCATGGTATGGTAACAGTAATGTGTATTTCTTAATACACCATCTATGACTTATGCTCCATGTGTTCATAATAATGGATGATTGTTCCAATCCTATAAACCTTAATCTTAATGATATGATAATCATGATGTTTTCTTTAAAGATTGTATTTGTGTGATCAAGTTATCTCTTTGGTATGCTCCCTAACCATGTATATATGTATTATCAACTGAATTCATAGCCAAGTAAGAGCTATGATTACTATATCATTATCTGCCTTGTGTGGAATTTGGCATATGAGAAATATATGAGTAATGATTATGCGCCCTATTGATAAGAGAACATGTATCACCAGTATGATGAGGAAGATCCAATGACTTGATAAAGGTTGAGTGCCTAAATGAGGTGTTATCCCTTAGTGGTAACCGGAGGGATTGATATCCCATGATGATGTATGATGATGAGGCCTTGAGAGGCAATGTTGTTCATGTTTTACATATGTTTTCTTAATACAACTTGGTTGCCCCAACAATCCACTTAAAATGCATTAACAAAATATAGAAGAACTTTCATGTAGTTTTCCCTGTCCATAGATCCATCATCGTCAAGAAATGGTGATGGTGAAATGGGTTCTCCTACGGGTTAACTCAGAGTGCATATTATTGAATATTCAGTGTTTCTCCTAGCTGAAAATAGGAGGATTAGAGTGCAACTGCAGTTGTAAACTCAAGATGTGTATAAGAGCATTGTGAACAAGCCCATGGCTCAGTATGATAGAGCATGAATGCGTTCATGGCTCAAGTAGCACAGTGAACTGGCATGTGGCTCAAGTATACTAGTGTCATGACATGTACCAAGGTGGGCTAGATAAAAGGGTAGAATGTGTGAGCTAACCCTATAGTTGAGGCCACTCAAGCAAGAGACTGTGCTCCTACTTTAGTTATCATGCAATGACCACAAAAAGGTGAGGTCGTGGAGTCCGACTCTTCCATTGACCTTGTATGGCACCAGTTTTGGGCTTCGCAGTAGAAGGTTGGATTTGAGCGGTACGGCTCACTTCCTTAGGGGATAATAATTCATAATCAAGTTGTATAGTATCTCTGCTTAGGGCAAATACGAAACATTGGTTGAGACCGTGGATGATGTAAGCTTTCTCATATGCTTTTAAATGGTCTTTTGTATAAGTTTTCTTATACATGTTCTTCATATTCCTTCTTGCATAACTGGTTAGCTATTATCAACTGGTTATATTGATCTATCTGATCAGTTATCTATGATAATAATAAAGTTGGTAGAGGGTTATGTTTCTTGCTCAGACTGTGTGTCTCACCCCGCTGGTTAATAATCCTTTTTAGGTCGATGTGCCTGGAAAGATAAAGATCATGTGACTGAGATGATATGCAGAGGTCTCGTACCCGGTGGAATAGATAGTATCTAGTAGTAGAATCCTATGTGTTGTCCTTGTACACTCTGATCTTCGGGTCAGTTTTTGATGTTTCTCATATGATGATCGATGTACAGTTTTTGGTTTATGTACCTTGATGTAATAAATTAGCATGTGGAATAGTTATTTCATGTAATGAGATGATGGGAAATTATGTTGTAGTACCATATAAATATGTTATGAAAAGAAAGTGTTGGCAGCAGAAACAACATGTCTCATCTTATGGTGCTTGTGGTATTTCGGTTTTAATTTCCTATGATTTTTGGTAATCTGTTGGTTAGTACGCTGGTTAGTATGTAATCGTGTTTTGTTCGAGATGGGATGTTTCATATATTTTCATAGTTGGAGTTGAATATGAGACAACGACATTGAATGGAGTCGATCAAAGATTATGAATGCATGATTGATTATCATATAGGAAAGGCAAATGTTGTGGCAGACGCTTTGAGCAGGAAATCTTCATCTATGGATAGAGGTTAGTTGAGTTCTTTGATGTGCCACAAGCGAGATATGTTGGTCTCCTTGTGTTAGATGAATTTCAAGTAAAAAATCTCTTTGTTAGCTAGTTTGTTGGCAAAATAACAAGTGAAGCATACAATGAGACAACAAATCAAAGAAGGTCAACAGACATATAATGTGACACAATAGATTAGATCAGAGTTTGGCAAGGAGAAGTGTGATGGTTTTCACAAGATAGAGGACGGGATGGTATGTTATCATCGTAGGATAGTAGTTCCTCATGTGGATCACCTGAGGAAGATGGTTTTGGAAGAGGCTCATACATCTATGTATGTGATGCACCCAGGTAGTACTAATATGTACTACAATTTGAAGTATATGTATTGGTGGCCAGGCTTTAAGAAAGATGTAGTTGAGTTTGTTGCAAGATGTGTTGTGTGTCAACAAGTCAAAGCTGAGCATCAGAAGCCTATAGGAATGTTGCAACCATTGCCTATACCATAGTGGAAGTGGGATCATGTAACTATGAACTTTGTGGTTGGTCTTCCTAGGATAGCCAAAGGTTATGATTCCATTTGGGTAATCATTGACAGGTTGACCAAGTCAGCACATTTCCTTCCCGTAAAGACAATGCTCACAACAGAGTAGCTTGGTCAATTTTATGTTTATGAAATAGTGCATTTGCACGGTGTCTCAGCTACTATCATGTCTGATAGAGGTCCTCAATTTACAAGTCACTTTTAGGAACAACTACAAACAACTTTGTGTATGTAGTTGAAGTTCAACATTGATTTCCACCCACAAACATATGGTCAATCTGAAAGGACCATTCAGATCCTGGAAGAATAGTTGAGGGCTTGTATTCTTTAGTTCTCAAGAAGTTGGGATATGCACCTTAGTCTAATAAAGTTCTCCTACAATAATAGCTATCAACAAAGTATTGGCATGGCTTCATATGAGGCATTGTATGGAATACATTGTAGGTCTCCATTGTTTTGGTATGAGATAGGTGAGTATCAACTTCTGGGTCCTAAGCTTGTGTAGAAGATGACAAAGAAGATCAAAGTGATATATGAACAATTGAAAGTATCATAGTACAGACAAAAGTCGTATGCATAAAATAGTCACAGATCCTTAAATTTCCAAGTGGGAGACAAAGTATATTTGAAGGACTCTCCCTGGAAAGGTGCTTTGCGGTTTGGGAAGAAGGGTAAGTTGGCTCCCAGGTTTATGAGACCTTACCCAATTGTGGCACAAGTTGGGAAGGTGTCATACAAGGTGGAGTTGCCACCTGAGTTGCATAGGCTACATCAAGTGTTCCATATCAGTATGTTGAGGAAGTCCCATCTAGATACAGAGTCAGTGTTGCATCATGTGGAGGTGGATTTTGATGAGGATATGACCTATGTGGAAGGTCTAGTGTTGATACTTGATCGGAGTGTGAAGAAGTTGAAGAGGAAGGACCATATTCTTTTGAAGGTTCTTTGGCATCATTGTGGTGTTGAGGAAGCCACAGGGATCTTGAAGAGGAGATGAGGAAGAAGTATTCTTCTTTTTTCTCTTAGAATTTCAGGGGAGAAATCCCTGTTAGGGGTTTATGGCTTGTAAGGACCCTGACCCATGTTTTGGGCTAACCTAGTTCATTGTGCTTAAGTGTGTTACTTTTCTCCTTGATCTAATCGTCTAAGATGTAATTAGGGCATGTTGGAGGTTTGTGTTCCTTGTTTGGTTGATGCTTGTGTTTTATGGAGAGGTTTGATGAAACTTGCAATTTATCCAGAGTAGGGGGTTGATGTGCAAGTTTGCCACTTCTAGATTGTTTCTTCTCTCTCTTAGCATCATCTAGAGGAGAGAGGAAGTGTTGGGCACCTTGTTTTGGCCTTGGTTGTGTGGTGACATCCTTGGTGATGTTATGGGTACATGTTTGAGGTGTGCTTTGCTCTTAAGAGTGTTGTTTTGGGCTTGAGAGCCTTGGTGATACCTTGTATCAGTTTGTGTTTGCTTTGAAGAGGCTTGATATCAGTTGAGGGTGTCCTGAGGGACATCCTATCAGTTTGGTGATGTTTTGAGGATCACCATATCGGTTTGTGATCTAGGGTTTCACCCCTATCAGTTTGTTAAGAAGGTGGATGGGTGCATCGACCTTAACCTTCCTGAGTGACCAAATGGGAAATACATAGGTTCTAGCACCTTGTTGCATGGAACGGCATGTGGTTCTTCCTTGTAGATATGTGTAATCTACAGTTCTAAGGTGGTGACACTTTCCCCTTGCTCTCTCTCTCTCTCATCGACCATGAATATATACTCCTCTCTTCCCATGCAAGAGAACCCATTTAGTGATCCTTTCTTTCTCTCCTTCATGGCCGACCTTGGGCTTGAAGATCACTCTCCCTTGGAGTTTGGTGGGTGAGCTAAATCTTGTGGTGTTCTCTTTCATCTTCTTCCTTGGTAAGCCATGGTTTTCTAGCTTTCTTTCTCTCATTTTTTCTTCTTCTTGGCCCAGGACCTTGGTATCTTCTTTCCTCTCTTTTTCTCTCTCTTAACCTCAGTCTATCTTCCTTCTTGGATGTGTTGTGGTTGGATGATCCTCTTCCTTGTGTTTGTGAGCTTGGAGCTTGACCTTGAAGCTTAGAGCTTGGTGTTTGTTCTTGAGGCATGTTATATAACTCTAAACCTACTTTGTTATTATCACCATTCTACTTGTTACCTTGATAGTTATCTTTAGCTCATTATCTCTTACTTGCTAGTAGATTTACTTGGTAGATTTGTGTTTAGTTTTGAGAATAAAACTTTGTTAAGTTGCTACCATAAGTTGGTCTTTTCTTTTTCCTTGTTAGTAATGTCAACTTGAGGTAGAAGATGACAAAACTGATATGATATGGTTTATTCTAAATCGATATGCATGCAATCCAAAATGCTTAATCGACATGCTTACCATGATGGGGTTTGTTATGATCTAGTGATGACAAGTGGGGAAGAGTGTTGAACCTTGAAGCTTTAAGTTGAGTATGGAGGTCAACATGGGTAACACTAATCTGATACATGTTTAATCCGACACACCTTTCTATCTAATACTCCCTAACCTGATACATCTTGAGTAGAGGTGAGAAACACTTCCCTTGAAGTTCAACCAATACAACCAAACCATAATGGCTGATATTCTATGGAGATCTATGTGGATGATACACAAAGGGGCACATAGGTCGATACCCTAATAGATGGTGAGGTAGATACCCCAATGGATGGTGAGGCTGATACCCTAATGGATGGTGAGGCTGACACCTTATGAGATGGTATGACTGATACTCTCTCTTATGCACCTCTATACCGATATCTTTTGTTGTGGTTTGACCGACACCCTCTCATTGAGGTGTTGAGCCGATACAAAGTGATGATAAATCTATACTCATCCTTGAGTTGGTAGACTGATACCCTACCTTGGTTGGTTGCCCAATATCTAGGGTTAATCGATACCTTAACCCTAACTGATACCCTATGTGATGTGTAGTAATGCATCTTGTTGATGCTAGGGTTACATGTTGTGATGTGATACCCTATGGTGTAATCATATGTATGACGTTGAAAGTTAGACCTCTTTACATGCTTCATAATGATGATAGGAATATGTTTCTACATCTCATAAATATACTTCATGACGATAAAGGAAGTGATGATCTAAAGATGGTTGTTAATCCAATCATATAAACCCTAATCGTGTAAAGTGAAACCATAATTTCTATAATGAAAAGTGTATGATGTGAATGTATAACATGAGTTCTATGAGATGATGAAGCTTTGCATTATTTCTATCAACTTCTAACCATGCAGGTGATACTGGTCGATGTACATAGCTAGGTATGAGCTATGGTGGTTATGATGTGATGGACATGTGGACCTTGTGATGGTCATTGGTCTTTGTGATGGACATATGGTGAATAATAAGCATAAAGAGATATGATGTAATGAGATCACACTAAATGTGGTTCAATCTACTCTAGTGATGAGTCATGCCCAATTTATGTAGATCTTGTTTAGAGGTTATACATTGTAACTTGATTTATTCTTAAGATATTAAATTGATCTAACTAATCAAGTGAAATGTAATAGTGTAGTTTCCCTATGCCATAGATCCAGTCCAGTATCAACTTTATTGCTAGATGGTGGAACAAATTTAACTTAGAGCGCATATTTTTGTCAATATGTGGGGTACAAGTCGAGTAATTCCTTCTATCATGAAGTACATGATGTGTGAAATGTCCATGCGTGAGCCGATCTCATTGTGATTTGGATGGGCATGCGTGAGCCACTCCTTTTGCTAGAATGACCATGCGTGAGCCTATTCTTCTAGCATTATACATGTACCAAGGTGGGCTAGTTATGATTATATATGTGGATGGACATGCATGAGACAATCCCTAATCTTGACTATATGTCATATTTGTAGTTGACTGATGTATCTCTGCGGTGTTTTCTCTTGTGATGACCAAGAGGTGTGGTGAGGTCGTGGATTCCAGCTCTTCCATTAGACCTTGTGTGGAAATGAATTAGACTTATCAAGTAGTTGGTTGAATTTGGGTGGTACGACTCAAATCCTCAGGGCATAATGAAATATGTAATCAGTCGTGTAGTATAATTGTATTGGATCAAATACACAAACATTGGTTGAGGCCTTTCTTGATTTTTATACAATGTTTTTGATAGAAAATATGCATGTTCTTCATATCCCTTTCTAATTAATAATATATTTCACAATGAAACAATAATTTCCTTTCCTGCTAATAATCGTTGCCTATTTCACCTTAATTGTATCTATATTGGTGCTCAGTTTATCTTATTTGTGATAATGATAGAGTTGGTGGAGAGTTATATCTATCATTGGGACTGTGTGTCTCACCCTGTGGGTTTCCCACACCCTTTTTAGGTGAATGAGCATGAAGAGGCATAGATCATGCAGCGGAGGTCGAGTAACATCCAGAGGAGTAGTAGTTGTTAAGGTTGGAAGTGCTACTGGACATTTTTTATTGATAAAGTCCTAGAGTCGTCTTTGTACACTCATGTCCTTGGGAGTGTTTTGTAGATGTTTTGTAGACATGATATATTTATGTGCCCTTTGTATATCAGATATGATGGAATTATTTATATATGTTCTAGAACAGTGCTTTTGTTATAGGTTGATAGCATGCCGTGTGAATGCTTTGAGGCATGAAAGTACTCATGTGTAAAGGTTCTATCTATTTGGCTATTTTATGAAAAAAGTTTAAATTTTATGTTTTCTCAATAATATATTTGTTAATCCTTCTTCAGTGGTTATGTTTTGAGTAATCTCATTTCGTGTGGCACGGGGCGTGACAATCAAACTTCACCATATCACAACTCTAGACAAAATAATTGATGCGCGTCATTGGATCCTCTATGTTGTTGCCATGGAATGCTTGTGACTTAACCAATTCCACCAAGCAAGGGTCTATCTTATAGCTACCCACATTGTAAGTGGCCTTTTATCATGAATTGAGTTGTTGCAAATAAATTTATCTTCTCCTAGATAGTCTTCTCTTCTGTTTCTGTGCCACCCATCTCGACTGGTTCAGGTTGAGTTGCCTGCGGTGGTGGAGTTGGAACAATGTCCTCCACATAATCAATGTACTCATGTGTTCTGCACCGTTAGTCATCTATGCTAAAGATGGAGCTACCTGGAGTTGACTCTCCATAATCAGTGCTTCTCATCTGCACAATGCACTAGTACCTATAAATAATGAAATCTATGTGAGAACATGATAATGGTGATTAAATAAATATTTGAAATTCAGTTTAGAAATAGTAAAATAAAAATAAATTTTTTGGCCTAAAGTGGTTTGTCACAACACTCCTAGTGATGGACACACCGTTTTCATACGCAATGACACCAAAACCTTGATGCATGTAAACTACACGTCAAAAATGTAAGTGCATGTATCAATTTAATATAGGCCTAAAGAGGCCCAAATATCGAACACGGGGAAAAAATGTATCGAGAAACTACTACTAACAATGACCCAATCAGTTAGGCCTAAGAAAAAGAGTGATTCTATTGATTTAATGACTAAATTGCAAGAATTAAAACTAATATTATTGGTTGTGATCAAAGTTGGAAATAATTTCTTTAGATTTTGGTTTCACCACGGTTCACATTACAATTAATATTATTTCATTAATATTAATCTATCCTAACCCTAGACAAAGAGGCATGTAGCAGAATTACCCGCTCTCATAGTGTAATTCACTACCTAATCTAATACCAATCCCACTCCCATAGCAATTCTATTATTAGTTAGGTGCTTTACTGAAATTCTATGGGTTATTCTCTTCACATTGTAGGCCCTCTCTCGAGGTGCAGTACAAAATGTGTAAATCTATGAGTTTTCCCACCCTTAATCTCTCTTTCGAAGCAATTAACGATCTAAATAACTACATGTGGTGATCAGGTAAAGATAAATCATGATGCTCTCATAGAAATATGTCTAGGAATTAAGAGAAACATGGATATGAATTCATAATTGTCAATTACGATGCAAAACTGGGCTACTCTTTGGTCATATGAAACAAGAGGATTAGCCCCACACGATTTCTATTGATTTCCACATAGAAGAATAAAGGAATGATGAAAACATCAAGAACAAGGAAAAATCCCTAGAGAGAGATGATATGGATGGATCCTTCTGACCAAAGTTGTAATTTGTCATCTTACGACTGCAAATCAAGCAACTAGAAGTTCTCAAATTGCCTGGAACATTGCTTTCTCCTCTCTTTTCGCTCTTCTCCTCTCTCCTCTATTGTACAACTAAATAGGTTGTGATACCTAGGTCTGGCTGAACTCCTGCTAAGTCATAGAATTGACTTAGGGCATCATGAAGTCCCAACTGTCAGATTAACAATGACCTTTAATCTACCCTAATCGTGTCAGGTCGATACTACCGACATGGTTTCGGTAGTATGGACACCCTCAATTAGTCGTGATCCTTGGTAGCTGTCAGTACCACTAAGCTTCCTTTCGGTAGTACTGAGATTTTCTCTAACCTTCCCAGTTGGATTTTTAATGCGAGTTAGCACCACTGAGTTGACTGTCAGTAGTACCTAGAAATCATCATATATGCTCCTATGGATCTATTGGTAGTATTGATTCCATTGTTGGCACTACAAAGTTTTCTCTCGAATCAACCTATTAATTTTTTGTCAAATGTCGGTACCATGGACAACATGTCGGTATTACCGAGTTGATCCATTTCTTGTAACTTTCACTTGAAATAATAACAATAAAGAACAAAAGTCCAAAATAATCATAGATCATTTAGACTATTGAAAATAACAATTATTTGATGCAAACAAGAGTTATCTACTACTAATGATAAATAATGTACAAATGATATAAAAAATAATAATAAGTGCACCAAAAACCCATAATACACAACCTGTGAAAATGACAATTATTTAGTGCATCAGAGAGAGCCACAAGTCTACCCTTGCCAAACATGCTAAGCAGTTGTGTGGCACATGTTGTGTCATGGCCCAAAGTATTAAATCAACCCAAACATTGGTCCATTCAATCAAACAATTGAATATTCCCCGTAAAAGTCAAATGGCCATAACTGTTAATTGGTAGCTCGATTTCTATCAAATTTTGGGTGATGCCCCAACTTAAGGTTGTCTACATATGGTTAAGGTTGGGAGATGAGGCTTGATTGAATGATGAGTAAAATTTCTATAATTGGATTTGACATGAGTCACATTGATTATCTAGGTAGGGTTTCAATTTATCCTTAAGAGGGTTCACAAAATAGAGTCAAAATCTTAATTGTAAATTATTGAGATTGCCAATGATACAATTTATAATCTTATAATGATATTGGGGATTTTAGAGAGAGAGAGAGAGAAATTATGTAAAAACTAACTTAATCACATTCTCCCCTCCATTTAAGAATTTTTTTCCTCAAAATTTAGGTAGTTTAAATGAGGTGTGGATACTTCTTCTCAGTCTTGAATGTGAGCTCCCAGGTAGCTTTAGTCTAATCATGGTGGTTCCAGAGCACTTTCACCATATCAATGTGTTGGTTACTACAAAGATCCTTTGTCTTAGAATCAAGAATCTTGACTGGGGAATCAACTTAAGATCAATCATCTTTCAGTTTTAAGGTTCATGATTCATAATGTGAGTAGGATCCTTGACATAAGGCTTCAAATTAGAAACATGAAACATATTGAGCATTACATTGTACTGAGGCAGAAGAGAAAGACAATATGCACATTCACTAACCCTTTCTATGATCTCAAAGGGTCCTACAAAGTGAGGACTCATCTTTCCTTTGTTCTTAGCCAAGGCTCGGATAAGCCTGGTATTAAAGAAAACATGACCACCTTCTTTGAATTGATATTCTTACATGTGAGTGTCTTCATAAGATTTCTACCTATCTTGTGCATGCTTCATTACCTATCTTATAAGTGCAACCTTGTCTGTGTAAAGATACATCACCTCAAATTTCATTAAGGTGTGTTCCCCAATGTCATCCCAATGCAGTAAACATCTACATGGTCTACCATAGAGAGCGTCATATGGAGGCATCCCAATACTCTCTTCATATGGAGGAAAATAATGGTCCCATGAGCCTTATCAACTGAGAACACAAGCCCACAGAAGATCCTCTAAAATTTAAACTGCACGTTCAGACTGTGAGTCAGTCTGTGGATGATATGTTGTGTTATAGTTTAGTTTTATGCCCAATTCTTCTTGAACCTATTTCCACATCTTAGAAGTGAACTTTGAATCCCTATCCAAAACAATGGTTTTTAGAACTCCACGCAGACACTCGAGCTATTGTATATGGAGGTCAACAAGCTCAGACACTTTAGTTATTGTCTTCGCAGATAGGAAGTGAACTGATTTTGTGAGACGATCTACTATAATCCATGCCACATCATGTCCCTTCCTAGTTCTCGGTAAACCTACCATGGAATCCATGGTGATGTGTTCATATTTCCATTCAAGGATTTCTAGGGGTTGTAGTGTCCAACTAGTCTCTGGTGATCTACCTTAATACTTTGGCACGTCAGACATCTGGACATGAATTCATTAATATCACATTTCATGCTCGTCCACCAGAAGAGTCTTTACTGGCCCTTGTACACAAGTATGTTTGAGGTTTAGATAAGAGAGAAGAGAGTTATTCAAGATCAGGACTAGCTTTTTGAGCCTCAAGTAGTTTAGACTGTAGTCTAGGAATAATAAAATATTGTTGAAATCGATATGACCATACATGAATTGTGTCTTCCAATGCATCAGATCCTCCATGTTCTTCCACTCAGGGATAGACAAAGATGTACATATTGCCCTTTTTCTGCTAAGGGAATCAATGATTACATTTTCCTTATCCGGATGGTAGGAAATGGTTAAATCATAGTGTTTTAGATACAAGATCCCTCGATCAAAATATTGGTTGAGGGATTTTGGGTCTGGATATACTTAAGACTATTTTGGTCAGTGAAGATATCAAATGTTTCCTCGTACAAGTAATGCCTTAGATTTTGAGAGCAAGTATTATTGCATGCAATTCCAAATCATGGGTAGGATAATTAAATTCATTGGGTTTCAGATGCCTAGATGCAAATGTTACTACCTTCATATCCTGATCTACAACACAACCTAATTTGTTCGTCAAAGCATCCAAAAATATCACACCCTTCATTTCAAGAGGGTAAGGTCATAACAGGTGTTGATGCCAATTTCTTCTTTAGCACTTGTAAACATGACTCACAAGTAGTTAGCCATATAAAATGCTCATCCTTCCGAGTAATCTTAGTAAGAGGAAGTGAAAATTTAGAGAAGTTAGGTATGAACGACGATAGTACCCGATTAGGCCCAAGAAACTCTAGATTTCATAAGGATTCCATGGAGGTTGCAAGTCGAAACAACTAACACTTGTGCACTGTAAGAAGATATACTACACCTAGAAATGACATGGCCAAAAACATGAGTTTATCGGTCCATAATTCACATTTTGAAAGTTTCTCAAAGAATTTCCTAGATAAAAGGACTTTAAAGAACTTCTTTCAAGTGTTAACAGTGTTTGTCAATATATTTGGAATAGATCAGAATATATTCATTAAAAATGACCACAAACTCATCAAGATAGGGTAGGAAGACCTTTTTCATAAGATTCAAGAAGACGCCATGTGTGTTAGTTAACTTGAATGGCATCACTAAAAATTTGTAATGCCCATAACAAGTTTGGAAAGAAGTTTTAGAAATATCACTATCTTTGACTGTGAGTTGATGATATCCATAATGAAGGTCAAATTTGGAGAAAAACTTATTAGTGTATAGTTGATCAAAGAGGTCATCAATGTAGGGAAGTGGGTACTTATTTGTAATAGTAGTTTGGTTCAACATGTGGTAATCGATACACATGCACATATAATCATCTTTCTTCTTTACAAATATGCAAATGAAGAGATTATGAGAGAAAAACTTATTAGTGTGAAGTTTTTATCTTTAAGAGAGGAGATTATGACATTATTACAAAATCTACTTCCCCTAAGGATCACCATAGGATTAGAACTAGGTGCATATATGACTATCCTCGTTGCCCTATAGTCAATTTGTGTATAATACTTGTACACCCAATCCATACTAAGTATAACACCAATTTCTTCCGCTGATAAGAGGATGACTTCGAAGGGAATGTCATGACTTTCAAATTTTATTAGAAGCATATCAGTTTTCTATAATGTAGTAAATATTTTTCCACTATGAGTTGACACATCAAGAATACATCCTTGATCTTTTATATGCAAATGTAAGATAGGTGCCATATTTTGTGATATGAAGGTATTTGAATATGCAAAATCAAACAAAGCTTTAATATGATGATCATCGAAAAATACAATGCCTACACAAAACAATTTGTCATGACTATTTGAAGGCATTGGACATGATGTTTAGATAAATGAAAAGGAATTAAGGTTACCTTCAATCAACTGGTTTGGGTTTTCCTTAGCCTTTTCTGCATTCACAGCAAACACTCTAGCATTGATGTGCTCCTAAGGAGGTGGATCACCCACTAGAGGGATGCCAAACATAGACATAGTAGGGCACATGGAAATGTCATTGCCCTCCTTCTTGCAGTTGTTGCAAACTAGCTTGATGTGATGGCATACTAAGCCATGGTGTCACCCACAAGTCTTGCACTTTGGGTGAGGTGGCCTCTGATGGTTCTGGTTGTTTCTCTGACCTCCTTTACTTAAAGTCCCTTTACCTAATCCCTTATTATGGCTAGTGGTGAACTTTCTAAACTTAACTTCCTTTGTACTGGTTAATCCTAGGTATCCCATGCGCATTGGTTTCTACATACCACGACCCCTTTCCATCTTAAGGGACATATCTAGGGTTTTATAAAAAAAATTGGATGGGAAGTGATAACTAGGGTTTTTAAGGTTGGGAGTTAGACAGTCAATATAGTGCTCCAAGAGGCATTCTTCAATTTTAATGTGTGCATAGCGCTGCATATGACTAAACTTCCGAGTGTAATTAGCCACCAAGAGGTTGCCCTGCTTAAGCTCAGTGTACATCCTCTCCTTCCTCTTCCTCTCAATTATGGGAATAAAACTGTCAGTGAAAAGGGTTTTGAAATCTCCCCACTCGATGGTATCAACCTCTTCTTCCTTCTTCCCACAAAAGTTGTCCCACCAAATTTTGTCCCCTTAAGTAGGTATGTGGTGAACTTTACTTTCTTATTAGGGGGTACTTCTAGGACATGAAAGACATTATCTATGGATAAGGTCCATGCTTCAGCTTTATCCAAGACCTCAAGTTGGTCTTCAACCAAAAAGGTACCAAAATTTAGTTTGACAAAGTCAAGCGCGGTTACCTCCCTCTTTGAAGAACTAGTCTTAGTGGTTCATTTTTAAGGAAACAATTTCCATAAAATCTAATAGGACCTTCTTTTGTTCATTCCACTTTCCCTAGGCCATTTTCTCAAGATCTGGTTCCTTAGAAGTTTTTAATTCTTTTCTCATGTGAGAGGATGACTCTTCTGAGGCCTTAGATCCATGTGTTTTTAGATCCATCTAAAAGTTAATAAAATAGATTAAATATTTATTGAAATATATCTCATTATTTTTCTTTATTGATTATTCATGACCCTAGTGTTATGATTTGTGGAGAATATCCTAATATTCCATAGTCAAGAATCAATAATCCTTAGTATTCTAAATAGAATGACAATTCCTAACCTACATAGAAGAGAGAGATGAGAGGGAATATGTATAAATGAGAAGCATCCTTAATTAGGGTATGCCTAAAAGTTGGGGACACTTAGGGTTTCGGCCAAGTAGACTTAAATTGCCATAATGTAGCCTAGTGTGCTAAGCAAAGTCACTCAAAGATCTCCTCTAGACCCTAGAAGATGCTATCCTAGACACCTCCACCCTTTAACCCTAACTTGAGGACTACCCTAGACTCATAGTAGGGTGAATGAGGTTTGATGTAGCTATGATTAGTGAACTCTTGATCTAATACCAACCGTGACAACACCAATTCTAGCATACTTTCCATGATGACATTCCACTGATATGCATAATGAGATGTCGAGAGGGAAAATGCGGGAAATTGTGGTTATCATCTATAATTAATGGATATCGGATCATGTTTACAACACCATATAAAATACCACAAAATTGATCATTCATAGATATGAAAAATATAATATAATTTGCATTTATTTGAATGGAAGAAAATTCTAACTACAAGATGAAACAAAAGTACATAGGATACGATATGTCCTATATATCAACTAGTAGGAAAAATAAAATGTAACTATCTAAGGAAATAGAAATAATCATCAAACTACTCTAGATCCTCCAATGAGCAATATTATTTCCTTCTGGTATTGTGACTTTATTTATGGATTCTTTGAACCTAGAAAATGCATGAAATAGTAGATCAACATAATATGTTGTGTACAT
Source organism: Alisma plantago-aquatica (assembly GCA_963693085.1). NCBI lineage: Eukaryota > Viridiplantae > Streptophyta > Magnoliopsida > Alismatales > Alismataceae > Alisma > Alisma plantago-aquatica. The sequence continues at coordinate 368,648,531 of OY856413.1, read as the reverse complement.
GGGTGAAAGATAATTACATATTAAGCTTGCATACTTGAAAATTTTGAGAAAAAAATGAAAAGGAAAACATTATTTAAAGTAAGAATCAGGTAAACTATCATTTTACTCATGTTTGAATGAACTTGTATTACTATGGTAGACTAGCACATTATTGTATATATTATTCATCCCATTCCTTATGTACCATGTACTCTAGCGATCTCTCTGTGTACCTTGTACTCTTGGGCGGTTGTTATAGCATTGATTTTTACATGTATTTATATAATGCAATTATCTGAATTAAAAGGATATAGTGGAAACTTGGTGTAACGACCCCCTCCTTCTCTTATCCTCTGTTCATGTGGGCCGAGAGGGAAAATGCCATTACTATATTTACAAGATTGATGGATTAAAAATTAACCAAAATAATTAATAATGGGAAAGAGTTTGAACAATAAAAAGGTAAAATCTTTGCTAAGGAGTTATTTTGGATAAGAAAAACTATTGTTTGTAACTAGAAATAAAAACAAACTATTTATATCATCCTAAATTACATTAAATCTATTCTTTTAGTGCCTTCTTCATTGAATGTTCATTTCTCCTCATATTTGCAGAATAATAGAAGGTTATCCTAGAACACCATGAAATGTAAACATGGTTAGTACAAAAAGTTATACTGGTATGTGGGGTAAACAAAATATTTGCATCTAGGTGCAACAACATATTCCCAACAATTATTGTTACATAATCAAAATTAATGTTTTCATCATAACTTCTCAACGTGTTCTTACTCAACGTCTAGGATACCCTTTCTTAGCCTCTAGTCCCTGTAGTGGATGTTAGACCACCTTCTTAACCTGGAACAAGGTGTCATGTTGGTCTTCCCAATGTGGGGCCTGACCTCATATGACCTTTCTAATCTAGGGCTAGGTGTTGTGTTGGTCTTCCCAATCTGGAGTTTCACCTCATATGAATTTCCCAATCTAGGGCTAGGTGTTGTATTGATCTTCCCAATTTGGGGCTTGACCTCATATGACCTTCCCAATCTAGGGCCTAGTCCTAACCATCTCAAGGTCTCTCCCATTCTTTCTATTCTCAGTCTTCTAGAGTTTGTATGAGGTGATCAATCAAGTTATATATATATCATGTGATACTCATGGGGCCTTAAAGATGCATGATTTAAATACACATTAAATTATTTAATTTTCAATCAATCTGCCAAACCTTGGGAACCAAGGAAATCATTTAAGGTGAGTATTCATAGGAGTAACCACATACCTTTCTCAAGAGTACTTGGTGTCCATGCAAAAAGCAACCAAGCAACCAACCAAGCAACTATCTTGAAATTAAAGCATAATACCCATGTATTATTATTTTAACCAAAATTTACCATTAAGAGTGACTTGGGATCCAAATTAGGGTTTTGTGGTCAACTTAGGCTTTCATTATTCTTTTGGATTCCCAAACTCCAATTACCACTTAATATGCCCTTTTGATTCACAAACCTTAATTTTATCATTATATGCACTTCTCGTCTCGGTAAAACCCTAATCCATTAATTTATGGATTATTATTCTCTATTTAGATTCAAATTAACCTTTTTATCCAAAAGGTCGATCATTACACATTAAGGTCTATTGAACATATTAAGATCATCAAAACCTAGAAATTAGGATTTTTATGTATTATACACATTAAAGATAACAACTTTGGGTACTTTTTGAACTAGAGACAAAATCCGGTCTTGACTATATTTTTATTACATTCCTTGCCTTTTTTAGAAAGATCAATATATTATATGTCTTTATATGATCACCCTCCAATTTATTAACATTTTCTCAAATTTAATTCTTTTCAGCCAATCACATGCCACCACCTAAGCAGAGTGCTCCAGTCCCGACCTTGCCAACTAGGATGGGTGGACCTGTGGGCTTGCACCACCTAGGTTGGGCACCTACATGGCCTCTCTTAGTAGGAAAATAAAAAAGAGAAGGGAAAGGGAAATAGTACCCTAACCTATGAGAAGAGATGTCGAGGGAAAACCAGTCTTTCCCTTTCTTGTCTTCTTTTTCTTCTGGTATGTTCATGAGCAACTCTGATGAGTCCATAAAGGAGTTGACCTTTAGGATCCTACCTTTAGAGCAACATGAAATGGTGCTCTCTCCTTCGTCTCATCCTAGTGAAGTCGATGAGACCCTTAATTGTCCTGGAGATGGTTTGGGCGAGGAGAATGGGGAGAAGTGTAAGGACCCTGACCCAAGTTTTAGACTAACCCTCTTTGCTTTGCTTATGAAAGGTTCTTATAACCTTAATATAATCTCTTAAGATGTTTTGATATCATGTGACAAGCTCATGTTTCTAGTTTGGTTTCGTTTGGATGTTGTTTGAGCAATGTTTGCTTGTTTTGGACCAAAATGCAATTTACCCAAAGTAAGGGGTTATATTGCAATATGTCACATATAGAGCATTCTTTTAGTTATCCAAAATCATTAGAAAGAGAATGATTCTATGGGGCACCTTATGTAAGACCTATGTTCCAAGTTTGAGCTTGGTTGGTTGAAGCTTGTGCTTTGTGTGCTACTTTTGGTGTAAATTACAAATTACCCAAAGTAGAGGGTCAATATACAATTTATCAGCTCTAGAATCTTCTTTCTTCCGTTTGGGATCACCTAGGATGAGTATGGAGGTTTAGGCACCTTGTTTGGTTATTATATGAGGAGTGACATCTCTACATGATCTTTATAACATATATATGTCACATATGCTACCTTGTCCTTTAGTGTATCAACTAGGGCTTGAAGGTGTGTCACCCATGAGGGGTGTATCGGCCATGGCAGTTGCCCAGCTACATGATACACATTCTAGAGTGTATCACCAGGCAGTGCATGAGCTTCTAGGGTGGCAACATGTGGCGTTAAGTGCAAGAGCAAGTGGCACCTTGGTTTATGTCATTATGACACCTCTCCCTTGCTACCTCTCTCTTCCTTGGTGTATATAACTCCCTTCCTCCTTAGACAAGTGATCCTTTTAGTCCACCTTCCTCCCCTTCCTGTTGGGATGAGCATGGGAGCTTTGGGAGCTATGGAAGACTCCCATGGATCTTGGAGGGGCGAGCTCATTGGCCATGGAAACTCCTTGCTCAAGATCTGACCTTGGTGAGTCATGCTTCTTTGCTAGCTTTTCCTGGTGCTTTCTTCTTCACTTTCCTCTTCCCCTCTCGGCCATGTATAGGCCCTTGATGTGAGAAGGCAAGGCCGTGGTTATCTCCCCTCCTTTCTTCTTCTTGAGCTATACATAACCATTGTATCTTCTTCTTTTTCCTTTATTTCTTGAGGTGATGATGATGGTGCCGAAGGCATGTTTGGAGCTTTGGATGGATGATGTTCTTGGAGAGGAACGTGGGTTTGCTACTTGGACCAAGAAGCTTGATGCCTTTCATGGATATCCTCTTAAGGTGGGTTACATAACTCTTAACCATGTCTTTTATGTTCACTCTTCATATGTGCACATATTGGTTTTTGTACTTAAATTGATACCTTTTCTCCATGATAGTTATATATGTGGAACTTGGAATATGATCTAATAGGAATGCTACATTTTATTACTTTCTTATTCTTGTTTATCTTGTGCATAATGGTATTGGGCGATTTGAGGTTGAAGATGAGCCACCTGATAGGGTGCTTGCCCGATATAGTGGTTGCACAATATAGTGCTTTGCCTGTTAGGTCTTGCTTTGGCCGATGGCACACGAGTAATATCCCTTGGACTTGAGAGGTGATACACGCTCTAGAATCTTGGTCAAAACTCCTCTCTCTCCTTGTATAATAAAAAGTAAACCTATGGTCTAGGTGTTTGGATGTTAGGTTGAGTTGGTTGGCCGATAGGGTGTTGCTCTACCCTTGTTGCCCGATATGCTAAAGGTTGTGCAAGACCCCTCTCACTTGGTTGTTGAGAGGTGAGCCAACTTTTGGTATTGTTGGACGATATGGTGTGGTGACCGATATCCTTTCCTACCCTAGGGTTTAGGGTTTGGACGATATGGGTGGTATATACCTAGTTGGACCTTTGGCTAATTTGAAGTGGTGAGTTGATGGTCTACCCTTGTTGCACAACATGTTCTTGGGGTCGTGTCTTTGGTTGATATCTTGGGTGATATAGTGGTGATGTCTTTGGTAGTAGATGAAATCGATGAGCTAACCTTGGGTGTGGGCGTTAGCCCTAAATGTGGTGCCTTGGGTGATACATATGCCTAACCCTAGTTTGGGGCGATATGCTTGCTTGGTCGATAGGATGATCCTAACTCTAGTTTCCTGATATGGAGCCTTGGATGATAAGGTTTCTCTAACCCTAGATGACCGATAGGTGGTGTTCTTGGGCGTTATGGGTGGATGGCACCTTGTAGACCCCTATCCCGATATGGTGTTTGATAGATGAGTTAGTTGAGTGTTGCACGATATGAGGAGTTGGTCTTTATGATGTGTTAGGCAATATGGCCTTGTTGGCTTTGCACGATACTTTGGGTGAGAACCCTATTCTTGGTTGAGCTTTTGAGTGATACTAGCATCCCTGCCCAATATGCCTTGGTGAAGATCATAACCTGACACCCTAGCTTTCCCGACACACACCCATAGAGGTCTTGGCTGATATCTCAAACCCTAACCTGAGATAAGCATGTAGTGTATGTGCTAGTTGGGTGACGCAATGGATCAAGTGCTTGGTCGATACCCTATTTAGGGATGTGATGTCTTGGCCAATATGCTTTGCCCGACACATGCTCCCTTTTTGGTTGGTTGATCGGCATGATCATGAGGTTGATTGCTTAGATGGTTCTAGGTTTGAAGGTTTGGCCGATACATGTGTTGAACTTGGGCAGTATAGAATCTTGGAAGATATGAGTTAAGCCTTGGATGAAACAATACCTTGATCGTTATAGGGTCCCTAACCCTATTGGGTGATAGGGTTTTTGGCAATATGTGACGCCCATGAGCTACATGACACGCGCCCTGGTACTTGGTTACCCGATACCACCTTACACATGGATGTGTGATACAACTTATAACCCTAGTTGCATGATACCCTCCCTTTGTGCATGGTTATAGGTGATGCTTGTAGCTGACAACCTTGGGTGAGGGTTGGTACCCTACTCGATGCCCCTTTTAGTGAGGGTTGTGTTCTAACTCGATAACCCTATGAATGTTATCTTGAACTCACACCTTTAATTATGAAGAACTATGTGAAGATAAGCGGTGAACCTTTGTATGGTGGTTGCCTATGGTTGGTGATAGTTGAACCTCTGATAAGATGGATGGTGGATCATGGTGTATGATCCTTAAAGACGAATCCTTAAGGATGATGTGAATATGACACTAGACGTAGGGTATGGTAGATACCCATGGTATATTGTTTAATACACCCTCTATGACTTTATGTTTCATATGGATGAATGTTCTAATACTATAAACCTTAATCTTAATGACACGATAATCATGATGTGCTCAGGAGATATAGGGCATGGTGGTTTCTCACAATTTGATAACAATAATATTATTTGACTATAGATATTGCTTTGTGCTTCATGTAACTATGAACATGGATGTTGTTCCAATCATGTGCACCTAATTTTTTGATAGTATGATAATCACAATATGTTCTCAAGAATCTATGTTCTATGTCAAGGTGATCAAATTATCTCTCTCTTATACATGCTAACCATGCATGTGTAAAGATTTCATTGCCAGGTAAGAGCTATGAGATGTATGTGTTTTGTATAACCATGAATGATGATAATTCTGTTGATAAGATAACATGTATCACCAGTATGATGTGAAAAGTTTGTTGATCTGATAAAGGCTGAGTGCCCAATTGAGGTGTTATCCTCTGATGTTGAGATAAGGGATTACTATCCCATGGTGACAATGTAAGCCTTGAGAGGTAGTTGCATTATGTGATGACCTGAGGGATTGAGATCCCATGATGATGTAAAAGCCTTGAGAGGTAGTGGTACCATGTGATGAATGAGGGATTACTATTCCGTGGCAATATGATGATTGTTGAGGGCAATGAGAATAGCAGTAGTAGTATAACACCAAAGTAATGAAATCTAATGCTATTCATGTTTTATATATGGTTTCTTAATACAACTTGGTTTCCCCAACAATCCACTTAAAACACATTAACTAATTATATATGAACCTCTCATGTAGTTTTCCCTGGCCATAGATCCATCATCATCAGTAGCTGGTGATGGTGAAATGGGTTCTCCTGCGGGTTAACCTGGAAGCGCATATTGTTGAATATGTTTGGCTTCTCCTAGCCGAAAATGAGGAGTATTAGAGTGCAACTTCGGTTGTAGACTCTAGAGTGCAGATTCAGGCCGTGGCTCAATATGTTAGAGCATGGTGAATAGGCCCATGGATGAGGATGTGTGATAAGAGCATAATGCGTTCATGGCTCAGAGCATGATGAACAGCCCTGTGGCTCAGTTTCACTAGCGATGATACATGTACTGAGGTGGGGTAGGCAGAGGGTATTCTGACCCTATGGTTGAGGCCACCTAAGCATGAGACTGCGGTCCTGCTTGTTGAGCACTCATGCACTGACCACGAAGAGGTGAGGTCATGGAGTCAGGCTCTCCCAGTGACCTTGTATGGAACAAGATTTTTGGCTTTGCAGCCGAAGGTTGGATTTGAGTGGGGACGGATCACTTCCTTAGGGCATAATAAAATGTAATCCGGCCGATTAGTAATCAACTTAGGGCAAAACACGGAACATTGATTGAGGCCTTACTTCTGTAGATGATCCAGTTATATCTTGCAGTTATATGTACGTTCTTTATATCTTGTGATAAGATCTTGTAAAGCTTATCTTGTCAATCATGTTCCATAAAGAATTCTTGTTATAAGCCTCTTGGATAGTTTGGTAAGAATGTTAATAAAGTTAGATTTGCTCAGTATGTTGCTCCTATAATCTTCTTATACCAGTTATCTGTGATAATAATAAATTGGTAGAGGGTTATGTTTCTCGCTGAGACTGTGTGTCTCACCCCACTGATTAATAACCCTTTTCAGGTGGACATGCCTGGCGAGATGAAGATCGTGTAGCTATGGATGATATGTAGAGGTATCATACCTAGTGGAATAGATAGTGTCTAATAGCAGAGTCCTATGTGTCGTCCCTATACACTCAGGTCTTGGGGAAGCTTTTCGATGTTTCTTGTATTACGACCGTTGTACGATTTTCGGTTTATGTATCTTGATGTAAATCAGCATGTGGAATAGTTATTTCATGTAATGATATGATGGGAAATTATGTTGTAGCACCTTGGAAATATGCTATGAAAAGAAAAGTGTCGACTCAATTATTTTATGTTTCATCTTGTGATGCTTGTTGTAAATCAGTTTTAATTTCTTGTGATTTTTAGTAATCCGCTGATTAGCATGTAATCATGTTTTGTTGAGTATGGGGTGTCACAAGAAGGTCCTCCAGTTACATATGGATGTATCAGGATGGTGGTTGTCATGGCTAACTGTGGAACTAAAGTTGGAGAAATGATTCTAAGATTGTGCAAGGCTTTGCGATCACATTGGTGCTTTTGCATTGGATGTTGATGCCCTTATAAAGCCCTTGGATCGGGGTCGATCCTTATTTCATTTGGCGATTTGGGAGAAACTTCTAGGTTTCTCCACTTTAGGAAAAACTTGGCATGGGTAGATGCAATTTGTGCTCCCAAAGTCAATGGACTAGTTTCTTGATATGATTGTGCATTGAAGTGGGAGAAATTTGATCAGGAATGTTACAAAAATTGAGTTCTTGTTTCCTTTTCTGATCCAAGGTAGATGATGACCACATGCCCTTGGATCTAAGATACATGACTCAGATCACATGCGCCAACTCAAAGGGGCCAAATTATCAATGTTTCCAAAAAAAATTGTGAGATTTATGATATATCGTTACAATTGAGTCACTTTAAGATTTCTACAGAATTCCATATCTCCTATTTTGTTAATCCTTTTATTCCCAAATTTTAAGAGAAAGTCTCTAATGATTTTATCTAAGTGCAGGCAAGGTTTGATACCAAAACTCAAAAAGAAAAGATAAATTTATTAATATGCAATTCTTCTTATTATAAGGCATATTTTAGGCATTTAAACAACCCAATTATCTTTCTAACTTTTCTATATTCGTTATTTTGATAACTTGTTTGATTAGGAATCATGTCAAAATGATTTAAACCATTACCATACCACTTTGTAGATAATTACACATATTCCTCACAAGTATATTATTTATTATCTATTATCTTTGCATTTTCTTAATATTGAATCTCCTTTTCTTCCTTTTACCTTATATCCATTATTGAACTAATAAAAAATAGTAAAAACTACAAAATTCACATCAAAGGGAAATTTGCAAGAGAAAACCCTACTTTCAAAAAAAAACAAATTTCCAATATGTGCTTTTATTCAAATAATTGTATTTGTGTCTAAATACATGTGAAAACCTTATTATAACACTTGGTGTGCTTTATTTTTGAATCATGGTTTCTTTTGCAAATTTCAATTTTGTGGTTTTTTACTGATTTCATTATTTCAATATTGTATATACGAAAAAAGAAAGAAGGAAAATCCAATGATAAGTGAAATACAAAAGGTAATGGATAACTAATAATATACATGTGGAATGAGGAATTCTCTAGAAAAGTGACATTGAAGGCCACTAATGGCTTGGTTTTATTTCCACATTATTCCTAATGGTAAAAGTAATCAAAATAAAGGATATGGAAAAATTAGAAAAATAAAATGGTATATTTGATGCCTTAAATAATAAGATAAAGAGGGAGTCTAAAGAAAAGTATCTTCAACATTGGTATTTTGGTCTCCAATCTTTGCCACTTTCAGATAAAGCCTTTAAAAACTTGTCCTCAAGGGAGATATGGAATTTTATAGAAAGTGATTGTATTAATGTAAATATACATTAAATGTTACAAAATCCTTTTCATACATGATGTATATTCGGATATTTGATTTGTCACGTGGCTTAACAACTATTAAATCAAGATTCAATGATGATCCAGTCATCACCTAGCTACCTCGTGCCACAATAGGCAAGTTGGAAATAGTAACCCAACTTTTTCCATTGCTCTTGTCTCCCTCATCAATGAGCAAGCAAACTTGGAAAGTTTTTCATTGGATTCAAAAGGTCAAGAAGAAATTACCTAACCAACGATTTTCCACTTATGGAGGGCTATCTAGGGTTTTCCCAATTCATAAAGTCAACAATAACCAACCCTAGGGATATAAAAGGAGGTATGATCCCTCTGTAATCTACCCAAGCATTCATGAAGATCACACTCGACTCACTGAATGCACATCCACCTTCAATTTCTCTTCCATTCTCATTCTTCACCCCTTCCTCCCCTTTCCATCTTGCTAGAAAACCCTTCATCCCATATACTCTTGTCACCCCTAGAGGAATTCATACCCTCAGTATGTTTTTCATGGATAGACGAAGGTGATAGAACCTTCACTAGACAATTGAAGAGTCATAATCTCAATGTCAACTATCTAGTTGACCATTTGGTTCGTGAAGAAGAGATGTGCAGAGGTAGAAGATGGGAACTTGCAGAAACACCAATCTATTCCTGACAACATTCACATAGGTAAGGATATTTCTGATCTTTTCCATTCTTTTTCTTCACCTGACGAAGCAAATCCATGTAGGCACGAATCTCTGAGTGGCATGAGTCCATTAGTCGGCCTAGCTGGGTTGGCGAGACCGGGACCCAGGACTCACTACCTTGGTGGCAGCCTAACATTTGTGTGCATATATTTATCTTCTAAAAATCACAATAATTAGTAGGATGGTCAAATAATGACATTGTATATGAGAAATGATTCAAAAAATGCAAGGAATGTAATAAAAATGGTTTCAATCCCTAATTTTTTCTCTAATTCTAAAAGTTCCTAAATTTTCTATATTTAATATGTTAAGTACATAAGACTCCTAATTTCTTGGTTTTACTACTTCAAATATATTTAATTGACTTTAATTGAAAAATTCGGATCTTTTTGGATAAAAGAGACACCTTTGTCCTAGTTTGAGAATAATAATGCAAAAAAACATCAAGTTTAGGGTTTGTAAGTTAAAAAGGCATTAAAAGTGATAATTAGGGCTTAGAAAACCAAAACCCTAATGAAACCCTAGGTTGACCTCAAAACCCTTGCTTGGCACTCAAGTCAGTCTTAATGGTAGATTTTGGATAAATTAGTAATACTTGAGTGTTATGCACTAATTTTAGGGTGATTGCTTGCTAGCTCTCAATCTGCATTTATTGCTTGGAATTTTACTCCTTTTGAGAAAGGCATGTGGTCACGCCTATGACTACTAGACTTAAATGATGTTCAAGGATTTTCGAGGTTTTCCACATTTGTTGCAACTAGATTGTTGGTTGTTTATTTAGTTCCTTAAATCTTTAAAGCCTCTATGAGTATAACATTATATATAAGTATAACTTGCTCAAATATCTTTAATAGATTTATGTAATACATTTGGGATGTAAGAAATGTTAGTATGGTGATGAATGATCAAGCCAAGATAGGATGATCATCGATAAGACCAATTCGGGATAGGATGGTCATTATGGGGCCACGCCAGGATTGGGTGGCCATTGCGAGACCTAGCCAAGAAAGAAAGGCCATAACCAACTGAGCCCAAGTACTGGAGGCTATGAAAGGCCCTCTTTAGAGAGAGAGTGTACCACAAAGATTAAGTTGAGAAGTTTGAAAGAAAATGCATGTTCAATTTTGTAATCATATATGTTGCTATGGATGAATATGTTGTTGCACCTAGATGGGAATATTTCATTTCCTCCACATACCAGTATAACTCATTATACAGACCACGTTTCTGCTTCATGAAATATTAGGTTAAACTCCTAGTATCCTGCAATTAATGATGAAATGTGGACATCTAGAGAAGAAGGCACCAAAAGAAAAGATATAATGCAATTTTGGAGGATATTGATAGCTAGCTTATATTTTCCCTTCATGTAACTCCTTAGTGAAGGGTCTATCTTACATATTCTTCAAACTCTATTACACTTAATGAATTTAATTAGTAATCTCAAGTTATTTGATAAACCTTGATCCTGGAAATATGGTAATGGCCCTTTTCCTCTCTATCCACCTTGATTGGGGATAACATGGAGAGGGGGGCATTACATTTATTATCAGAGCTAGGTTAACCATTTAGCCTTTGATAATTATTAAATTTTAAGAGTTTTGTAGAGCCCAAGCAAGTTATTAGGGCTTCAAAACTTTCCTCCGCACCACTAGTCATCCTACGAGGACTCCCAGACACGTGCATCTGGCTTGGACAAACTCAGAGGATTGTACTTGAAATAAAATACCTCTAGGATTTGTTGTCATCTAATTTCATGCCTTCTTTACCTCCTGCACTCACCAAAACCCTAAGAACCTACAACCTCTTCCTCTACCCATTCTGAGAAATAGGGTTATGGATATTAGGGGTTAAGGCATCCTTTGCTAAGATTAATAAAAAGCATGTAAATAAGATGTTATGGTTAAAATTATATAATGCCTTCATTTCCCTAAAAATAAAATAGAGATTAATAATATTTTTATGTGAAATAGCATGGCCCATTTTTTTTTTGAGGGGGATTCCTCAGGCGTATATTCATCCTACCCCGAGGTTGCAGGCCAAACTATTGCTTAATTTCGTAGATGCCTGGACCAGACCGATCTCATCTTTATAAGTATTAGCAATGTGATCAGGACACTGGTGCCAGGTCTTGACATTAAAGTCCAGAGCATTAAACCACTTGGCTAATACATCTGCCGTTCTATTTGCTTCCCGTTTCCTGAACTTCACAAAGAGGTTTGGCTTGATCTCCCAAAAGTGAGTGATCTTTCTACAGACGGGCCTGTATCTAGCCGAGGGGTTTGAGTTGTTGACAACAAGCATCCAGGATCCTTTGCAATCAGTTTCGATGGTAACATCCTCCCTCCAGTTCTGAGCCACCTGCACTCCTTTGATAATGGAAAAAAGCTCGATGCCCAGCATATCGTCATTCCAGCACCGTTGAGCACCTCCCTCAATCCTGGACCCTTGTGATCCCTGACAACATAGCTCACAATATCTTTCTTTTTCCTCCTGACAAATGAACCATCAACGTTGACCTCGATATCACCCATTCTAGGCGCATACCACATCATCTTCTCGCGTACCCCTGGTCGTGCAGCTCTCCAGCTAAGGGCATGAAGAGATAGTTGAACATTGCTGACAATTTCCCGAACAGTGGAGTTTACATCAAACTTCCTGGTGTTAAACACAAGGTCATTTCTTTCCCTCCAGATTTGGTCAATCGTTATGGCAAACCACACCTGATGGTTGGGGTTATCTTTCTTCCCTTTTAAGTTCCTCACAAACCATTCCTCAACCGTCCCTCCTTCGATCGTGTCAATCTAGTAGACTGCGCAGAGGATGTCCCAAATTTTGCTTCTTTCCTTACAGTTACGCAAGAGATGGAATGTTGATTCACATGCCTCCTTGCAGATCGGGCACCTATCAGAGTCAGTTAGCCCTTTTTTTTCTTGTACTTGTTCGTCCAGAGGCTACCATGGTAGGATTTCTAGAGAAACACTTTTACTCTATGCGCCACATGGGTTTTTCGAAGCCGCATCCAGCAGCCATGCGTTTTGATACAATAGTTCTTGAGAAGATTTTTGTAGATAACAGACATATTGAACTGGCCATTTTTGCTACCAGTAAAGTGCCAGAGATCTTCTCCAGCCTAGTCTGAAGGAGGAATCATGCCTAGAATTTTGGTACAAGTCATCTCGTCGAACCAGATCCCAATGAAACCTGCATCCCATTCTCCATTTAGAGTCTTCATAGACGCCACCTTGAGGTCAGAGAGACTACCAGGTATGATGGCATTCGACTTTAGAGTGGGTCTGGTAGTATAGTTAACCCAGGGATCATCCCAAGATGATGAGTCCTCACCATTCATAATAACCCTTCCTGCATAGTTGTTTAGAAATGACATATTTTTCCATATAAACTTCCAAAGTCTAGACCCCATGGTCATCCCTTCATCTTTCAGGTGCAGGTATTTGGCTATCATAGCATCCTTCCAAAGAGTGTTCTTTTCGGAGAGAAACCTCCATGTTACCTTTGATAGAAGAGCCTCATTTTGGATACGGGAAGATTAAATATTTAAGCCACCATCTTTTGTATCAGCAATGACTTTTCTCCATGAAATCCCACTCATCCTCCTGCTATCTCCATTACCACTCCATAAGAATCTTCTAATGATTTGATCCATAGGATCACACACTTCGGCTGGGAGATGAGTAGTTTGTATAAGATACACAAGGCTGGAATTCAGAACAGATCATGCAAGGGTAACCCTTCCTGTGAAGGATAAAAACCTGCCAGTCCAAACCTCCATCTTAGATTCTAGGGCATTTAGAGAATTCAAGTAAGTAGATTTATTGGCTCTCGAATGAAGGATTGGGACTCCCAAATGTCTACCCAGATTTTCAGTAGCCACAATCCCCAACCTTCTGCTAATCCTCCTTCTCAGGCCAGTCTCAATATTTTTGAAAAGTAAACAACTGACTTTTCCTTGGCTAAAACCTGCCCAGAGGCTTCCCCGAACTTTTTGACGCAGCTCATAACCACTCGAGCTTGTGTAATGGATGCTTCACAGAAGAGCACAATGTCGTCAGCAAAACAAATATACGAGATTGAGGGACCCTTCCTCATAATCTTAAGGGCTTTCCAATTGCCATTACGTTCCTCCTCCGCGATGGCCTGGCTAAATCTGTCCAAATGCAAAATGAATAAATAGGGAGAGAGTAGATCGCCTTGCCTTACTCCCCTACTAGCCTTGAAGGTGGGCAGACATTCCCCATTCCAAGAGATAGAGATGGTACCAGCAGTGACAATGTTCATGATAATAGTAATCAGCTCTGTAGGAATCGTAGTTAAATGTAAAGTTTCCAACAGGAAGTCCCAATTCATCCTATCATAAGCCTTCGATAGATCAAGTTTAATAGCCATAGACTTTTGACCAGAGGCTCGCCTCCTCATCGAGTGAACAACCTCTTGAACCATAATGATATTGTCCATAATACTCCTCCCAGGAATGAAACTACTTTGAAGAGGAGACACTCATTCTGGAAGATATGGTTTTAACCTCTCCATGATGATTTTGGATAACAACTTTACACTCACATTGTTGAGAGCAATCGGCCTCAACTGATTGCATGATTCTGGAATCCTGGTCTTAGGAATAAGGACAAGGGTTGAATCAGCCATCTTCTTGGGTATATATGTGCTTTTGAAATAGTTGGAGATGGTACTGCACAAAGCTTTCCTCATCCTCTCCCAGTTCACCTGAATAAAGCCCGCATCCACCCTATCAGGTCCTGGGGCCTACAGTGGCTTCATCTTCATCAACACTTCTCTGATTTCCTCCTCCAAGGGCTCGGCTACACAAGTATCCTGTTGTGAACTTGACAAGTTAGGAAACCAACCGGGATATTTGCGTCTTCTAGTGAAGCATGGCTCTTTAGAAAACTGATGTTTGAAAAAACTCAAGACCAGGTTACGGAGCAGACCAGGGTCCTCAACCCAAACACCCTCACCGTTTTTGAGTTTAGTGATATGCAATCTTTGTCTCTTAGAACGGACAATTACCTAAAAGTATTTGGTATTAAGATCACCCAGAGTAATCCAGTCACACCTGGCTTTTTTCCACCACTCTGCTTCCTCTGTGTGAAGAAGATCCAACAGCTCGTTTTTCAAACTTTGGATCCTTGCATCAGTCGTAGTGTCGTACTTGTTATTGATGTTGCCTTGCAGCTTGGTAATGGACTTTATGATTGTCTCCTTTCTCCCCCTTTCATGTCTCCTTTATACTCTATCCCAAACTTCGGCCTTCTTCATGAAGCTATCCACAGCCATCGTGAAGTCCTCCTCCTCATTCCATGCATCTTCTAGGAGCTTTTTAAAGGATTTCCTATTATTCCAGACGACACTAGTCTTTGTAACAAACCTTCTGGCCAGTAGCTATTTGTCAGTGTGGATTAAGAGAGGGGAGTGGTCAGAAGAGATACGTGTGAGGACCTCCACTCTCGTCTCCAGATAGCAGCACATCCACTCGGAATTTGCCACAACTCGATCAAGTCTTTCTAGGAGGGTACCCCATTTGAAGGTCATCTTCGGCCCTGAAGCTCCCAGATCACTCAGGTCACTGCTAACCAAAGCGCAAGAAAAGTCTCTGCAGCTGCTAATGCTAATGCTCTTGCTACCCACTTTCTCCGAAGGGTCTAGGATAGTGTTAAAATCGCCAGCCACCAGCCATGGAAGGTTATAAGATTCAACAATATTGTTAAGGTGATTCCAAAGGATCTTCCTCTTACTTTGTTTGGTGCTAGCATAAACGAACATCATGAGACACTTATTGTTGATCAGGAAAAGGATGAACTTCTTGTGTAGAAGAATGACGTCAACCTTTCCTATACTCGATCTCCACATCACCCATATACCACCGGAGTAACCTGATGCCTCCACTCTATACGAAGCATCAAACCCCAAACTTCTGATAATGTTATTAGCATTGTCGCCACTTGTACGCGGCTCAAGGATGGCAAAAATATCTACCTTGTTCTTCCTACTCAACTCCCTCGCCTCATTCTGGACATCTGTCGAGCATATGCCCTACACGTTCCAAGCAACGATAAACATTTAAACCATCGTGGTAGAGACAGATGAGGTCATCTCACTCAACCTATCCTGGTCAGGGGGTCCTCTTGCTCCCCTGGAATCGTCTTCCTTCCTCTTTTCCTTGAACTGCACTCGCTATACCCTAATGCTTTGGCCACCCTTCTGTTCCAAAGGTGGATCCCTACGCTGCTACCCTGAGTCATGTGACTCCTTCTGGTCTCCTTTCTTTTTGATTGGGTAGTACCAAAGAAGAATGTGGTGACTTCAGAAATTGTGTCCAGGATAACTACTGTGTTATCATCAGTTATAACCTCTACAGCATGATAGTTTTCTTTCCCCTTGCTCGTAACTTTATCTCTCCTGACGACCTGCTCGCTCTGTATGCTCCTCAGAGGTTTGCGTTCTGGCTTATCTGCACCTAGTGGTTGTTTGGACTTCATGTTCTTCTTTCTCTGTCCCCAGTTTATTCCAACCACCCTACCTGCAACTACCTCAACATCTTCTCGAGTGTCTTCAGCACCTTCCTCACAATCGAGATTCTAAAATTGATTCCTCATTTCCAACACCTCTTGTGCCCCCACATTGTACTATCTTCTCAGCTTCCTTTGGATGGGTTTCGCACGAATAGCCTCTGAGAACTCACCGACTGGAGGAACAATCTTCTCTTGATCTCCGTGACTTGTCTATTCAGCGACTTTGCATGCCTCTTGCCTTAGATGGCAGCCATCCGTAGAGTGACATATACGTCCACAGTGCAAGAATATGGTGGGTAAGTTTTCGTATTCCAGGACATATCTCTCACTCTGAACACAGATCGTCGGGGTTAGGGGCTTGCTTCTGTCAAGTTTCACCGCAATCCTTGTGAATTTCCCCCTTCTCTTCAGATCAGTCTTGATGTCAAATTTCATTGTCTCGCCTATATGATCCCCCACCTCCTCCAGGAAGCGTCATTGACACAAGAAGATTGGTAACCTCGGGATGCGGACCCATGCAACAATGAACTTTGGATTACCGTTTGTAGGTATGAACTCCAGGTCCCATGGCTAAACGCATAAGTATGAACCCATCATCGCCCAGGGCCCTCCAGTTAGAGCCTTCAGGTAGTCGTCATGTCTCAGCAGTTGTACTAAGAAGATTTTGTTTTCCATATCTATCAACTTGAAGTTTCCAATCAGATTCCACAGGGTCTTGATTCTTTTCTACAGCGTCATAAAGCCCACCTCCCTGGACAGAACCATCATGACCACTGAATAGCACCATGGTTTCAGGAGTTCCTCATATTTTTGTTTCGCAATCTTGAAGAACGGGGTGTCGTCGATCACATCTATCCTAATATCTTCTTTGGATAGTTGTACATTCATATCTTCAAATCCAAAGATGGACGGAATCTCGCTGCTCCCTTTGTCGTTGGCGATGTCCTTATAGGAGATCGGGATTCGGTTCCCGGTTGGGGTCTCAGGGGAGTTGAGGACCAACACAGGGAGCGGTTCTGTTCCACAATCAACTTCCATCGACGCATTAGCTGTCAGATCCACAGAGATCCCAGCAGCTCCGCTAGTGGGATATTGCAGATTCAGACCAGCGTTCCTGAGAAGGTCTGCCGACCTATCCCCGACTCCTATTGCCGAAGGCCGAGTCCCCCTTCCAGTGCTGAGACCCATGCTCGCTCCACGGCCTCCTCCACTGCCACACCCCGTAAACCATACCATCTTTGTTTTTCTGTCTCTCTAAATAGCATGGCCCATTGATCGCTCCTTTCAGGAGGGTCAAAGTTTGATTTTATGACCCAAAAGCTTCAAGGACCCCTACAACTTTATTTTGAGGTCGAAGTAGATACACGCGGTCAAACATAGGGACGTGGGGATTCTTAGGATGCTTAAGATCTCACTCTTAAGTCAGATAAGACAATCCGATAGTCGATAAAAGTGAGGAGTTGGAACTAGTCCAACAGGTAGTCATGAAGTAAAACAAAACAAAGAAAACAAAACAAAACAGAGTCCGTAGGATTTTGCTAATCAGAGAGGAGTTCCTGGCTATGTAACCACATGTTGGGCAGTCTATGGACTCGTTCTTGGGAATAGACAACCCTCGAACACCTCAGCAAGAAACCTACATCCAAACATTCAACATACTGTGGTATCTATTCATGTGGGGTCATCCCACTCGCTTTCATGTAGCGTGACTAAAACCCATCAATGATGTAAAACCTCTTTTGAAGATGACCAATCAGCACCTTAGAATATTTTAGATACCCTCTCAGGTCTAGAATATTCTAAGATGCTAGGAACATACATGATCTGGGTAGAACCAGGTAGTGGGCCCGACCGAGCCCAGGTCTATGGTTCTGCACAAATCACCTGGAAACGTCCTCCTTTCATATTCCGATCCAGACCACCTTCTCTTATTTATTTCTACCACGAATCTCTCAATATAGGTAGGAATAGAAGTTCAAGCAAGAAAGAGATCAACAAAAGTAGCAATCATAACCAGAAAGAGAAGATAGAACAACAAACGTACTAGATATGAAATAAAACTGCTTGCTTAAGGTAAAAGTACATAAACATGCCCAAAACGGGCTACATAGCCAAGAAGGAGCTCAACTAGCCATGGAAAAGCATAGTTGGCACCGAACAAAGATGAAAGAACATCATTATACAGAAACAGAGGAGAATAGTAGAAGAAAGAAGAAGAAGAAGAGATTTATCCCATAGAGGAGAGGTGGTTCTCACTCTTTAGCCTCTATATGTACCGTAACTCATCTTTGGGTCATCCTCCTTGATCTTCTAGACACCTCGGCCTCCTTTCTCCTTGATTCTACCCCAAACAATAGCTCGGTGGATGTGTGGAGGTGGAAGATGGCTGGAAATGGTGGGAAATGGGTGAACGGAGGTGGAAGTGATGATGGATGGAAGCTAACTGAATAGATGGGCATAGGACGAGATTGCCAACCTTTGCAGGTCCCTTAAACTCTCCCCCAAGGGCTCTGGGAACTAAGAGGGGTTGGAACCACAAGGTGGAGACTCCCCCAAATTGGAACCCCTCTCCAGGTTGCGGGGGGTATGTATTTATAGGCACAGATCACCGATTTAGTACCGCGGTCGAGGTGTGCACTGACTTAATTTCCTAGTTGTAGTCAAGGTTGAGGTTGCGGTCATGGTGGTCGAGGTCATGGTTGAGTTCGTGGTCACGGAAGTCGAGGTCACAGTCTGCAAGGATCACAACCCCATTTGTATCGTGGGTATCTTTGAGTCGCGGTCGAACATGGTGTTCGCAGTCAGTCTTAGCAATGATCATAGCCTCCAAGATAGTCGTGGTCTGGCTTAATCGCGGCCTCCAAGTTGGTCGCAGTCCGACTTGATCATGGCCTCCAAGCTGGTACACATATAGCGGTCATGATGGATGGAAGTCTAGGAGCTACTGAAATTGTGTGTTGGGGAGAAATCTTGGAGAATAGCTGTCTTTTCAGGTTCAGTGCTTGCAAGTCCCAAAATTGGCTAGTTTGAGTGACTTTATCTATGAAAAGATATAAATTACAAAAAGATATGAAACATGGGTTATTTTGGGCATATTAAGGCTATAGTGACATAAAACTATAGATAAATGCTTAGCATAAATACGTAACATTGGGTGTTATCAACCACCCCAAGCTTAAACCTTTGCTTGTCCTCAAGCAAGAATGTTCTCAAAGAACAAAAAGATAACATCTAAATTAAACTTGGCGATGAATGCTAATGTTAAGAAAAAATAGTTTAAAATATCAATTCTCCTGATCCATGTCATTTCAGAACAAACTCCCACCAATCAAGCACAATCCTGCCAAAGTAAGATCAAAGGGTTGCCAGGAAAGATTAAGCGAATTCACTACAACCTGTTGATACTCATGAGGGTTTGAATCATAATTATTAAACATAAAAGAATTGTCACATAGGTGATCATGCAAGTGATGTGTACTGAGCCATCATCATGTATCCATGTAGACTAATAAGGGACAACGTGCCTCTCACTTATTCAGTTCCTAAGAAGCAAAGTAAAAAGATTCTAATGACTTTTGAGGATCCCGATTTGTGTAAGGCTAATCCATGTAACGAGCAATAGTCCCTGCAGTCTGAGACAATTGGCCCAGAGTAGTGAGATGAACTCATCATACTACACTCGAACCAACCCTACTACTGGGATGATCTCATAGGTCTCTTAGGGGTTCCTAGTGACTCTCTAATGAGATTTTAGAGTGATACTACCAGACATGACATACTCGCATTCATGAGCGCAGTCATACATCGGCTGGACACCATCCTCAAGTCTCCTAAAAGAGAAAAACAAGCACTCATTTATTCACACTCCAGCTTTTATCACTACATTCTAATTTATAGGTCTGAGTGATAACTCTTTTTATGTTTTTGGGATTTTGTGGGAGGCCAAGCCTCTTTTGCAAATTTTTTTAATTTTTTTAATCGTTTTGACTCAATCTGAGGTGAGAGGGCACGTAGAACATCAAGGAAAACACTTCCACCTAATTATAGCTCAAAACTCATCATTATCCGCTTGATTCCTGTATGCAAAGATAGTAATTATGATTCAAGGATCCTTCGAGTAGAGGCAAGTTCGAGGAAAACACAACTTGAAATTTTGATCAAACTATAGCTCCTTCCAATGGTCCTATATCCTGGATTTGTCATTCACAACATATATCAAGGAAATAATGTTTTAAGCTATGAAAAAGGTGCAAACCATTAGATTTATTACCAAACTTACTAGAAGAGTCAAGGAGAAATTCAAGAAAAAGATCAAGTAGTTTAAGATGAAAAATGTGCATTTAGGCATAAGGTCAAGAATTCATCTGTTAGATTTGCACCACATATCCATAATTGCAAAGCTACAAATTAAGAAACAAAGTCTTACAAAGCTAAAATTTTAAAAGTTTACGCTAAATGCAAGGGACAAGAAGATAATGCATGCATCTTATGAAAGAAATAAAAGGGAAAGGCAGAAGATAGAGGGTGGTACACCCTGACCAACCACCCCAAGCTTAAAAATTTTGCTTGTCCTCAAGCAAATGTCAAGCTCTGGATGGTGTGGAAAGCAGCTGCTACTGGTAATCACTGTTTATAAACGGGTCCATATCATCTATGCTGCTTGATGTGTTCTCATAGTCCTAGTTTATTCCTTGCTAAAAATGGAATGACTGCCCAAAGGCCTGGGCCGACTGGCAGAAAGACCGGAGGGGTTGCTGAAATGGCTGCTTAAAATTCGGTTGAGGTGGTGGTGGGAAGGCTATGTCAAACCTCTATCTAAGGTACAACACATCCTGCTCCAGCGTGTCAAACTGTCTACCTAAGTTAGCCTCGAAATCAGTCATGAACTCGTAAAGGTTCCCTAAATTGGGATTTGGGGCATATTGTTTCTATTGAGGAGGTTGCAGGTAATCCACAGTAGGCATCCATGTGTAGGGTCCTTCCTGATATGGTATGTCATGGAAGGTTGCACATGTCTATTTTCCACCCTCCTAATTCTCTAGCACTAGTGGTGCTAAAGTAGAAGCTCCTGCAGCTCCGCTTGTATGATGAACGTTACCCTGGGCGCCCAATAGAGAGATGTCCATGAATGTCATTCGACATGCAAACTCTACATTTGCTGGTAGTAATATTATGTGCTTCGGTAACCAAAGATATAATGATATACTGTGCTACATTGTTTGACCACTCTTAAGAAGATCAAGTCATCCAAGTCCAACTTGGACCACTCAGCTTTTTCCTACATAAGTGCCAAATGTCCATCTCCAATTCCAAGATGGTGTTCTATAAAAGTGATAATGCCCACCATCACCATGAATTGGACCTGATTCTTGAAAGAGTTATGGTGTGACTGAGGCATTGGACAGTGGGCTTGAGAGATATTCCACATATCCATGTGTTGAACCATGTCGTACATCACAGAATATAGTTGCCCCATCAGGTAAAGACAACTATCTAGATGGTCAAACCTTTGTTGAATAGAATCGTACAGATGCCTAACATTAGGCATCACCCAAGTGTACTATGTCTGAGTGTTTCTGAAGGGTAGAGGTGCTCTGTGCGTCTGGAATATATTGATCTTTAGGTGCATCAACTTCATCATCTTGGCCACTAAGATCAACCTTCCAATTGTACTTATTTGTCAAAGTAATGTTCTCCCAATCAGGCAAGTCTATGTACTAATCATTGTCAAAATACTATCTAAACTTGGCATCATTTTTGGGAACCCTACTGATTATCCCTATAGAGATCATATATGAATGTTCACCAGGTTCCTACCCTTTGCAATCTCTAGTATGGTTAGCTCCACTTCAAGCTTGGTCGCTAGGAGGGTAATTAATCCCCCCGAACACATGATGTCCTCGAATTCTCTCTTCTTGATTTTCTTGATGTCCAAGAACTGGGTGAGGATGAAATAACCTGCATTGATTTGGAACTCATAGACCATACCCCACAAAAGAACAAATCGTTTCTCCCATACAAGCCTTGTGTTTCTTTCTTGGCAAAGACACATGTGCTGAGGAGGTGATGGACGTAACAAAAGATGAGGTTATGGATAGAACAAGACCTGGTTTTAGAGGCATCATGTCTCTCTTCATTTGTGATCTCATTCCAAAAAACATCACTTTCAAAAGAGGGAGGGTAGGATACAACACCACCACATTCGCATTCTAAAAGGTCATAGAAATCCTAGAAGGTGATTCTATAGCCTTGACCTAGTAGACAGAAGCTAATGAAGACATAGGGCTCAAGCCTGTGCTTCGTGTCCTCCTCAACCTTAATAGTAGTAAGGAATTCATAGACAAGGAGAGGGTAAGTTTTTGTTACGAAAAAGAAAATGTACTTGAGGCCAACGTCTTTGATGTTCTCCATGATCCCATTCTTGAACCTAGAGCTTTAATAGTATCTTCATAGGCAATACAGGTAGGGAGGACTCTACGTGAGATAAGGAATTGATAAATTGGGTATTCTTCCGACGTCACCCTAAATTGTGTCGAGGAGACGTAGTTGGGGACGGAGGAAGAGCTTACATCGTGCTTGTAGTTCGATGTTTGCTTTATAGGCGCCATTGCTACTGAAGATGTTGTTGAAGCGTGCTTGGACACAGCGTGTCTAAAAGGGGACACAATGTGTATCTGGACAAGAGGGGCTTGTGAACTGGGGCTAGTACATGATGTGTTTTGGAAAACATGGCATGTACCTGTGGTGTTTTGGCAGCCAGAGGTTGAGGATGATGGTGCTTTCACATGGCAGCAACTCAATTTCTCACGGTGTGTCTTTTATAGTAAGTGAAGAAGAAGAAGAAGAAGAAGATGGAGGCTCCACTTTCTAGGACAGAGGGATGCTCATCATGGAGGCAATTGATGGTGGAACTTCTTCTCAATGTGGCAACTTCACAGCTGTGTGGAGTAATTGTGGCAGTACAATCTATAGTGGTGGGACCTTCTTGCTTGTAATGACCTCATGGAAGCGGGGGGTTGGTGCTTATGGTTGTGGAGGCAACATAACCTGCTTTTCTAGTGGATCGATGGCTTCACGACTGTATGGAGTAACGAAGGTAGAACCTTCTTGCTAGT
This sequence comes from Alisma plantago-aquatica, assembly GCA_963693085.1. Lineage (NCBI taxonomy): Eukaryota > Viridiplantae > Streptophyta > Magnoliopsida > Alismatales > Alismataceae > Alisma > Alisma plantago-aquatica. The sequence goes on along the minus strand of OY856413.1, from coordinate 368,625,211 downwards.
AAGGGTGGTGGAATCCTGATTCAGAGGTGGTGGTTGCGCACACGATCACAGAGTCACACACGACTGGTTGAGAGTGAAAGTGAGGGAGGCGGTTTGTGGTTAGGGTTAAAAACCCCCTTTCTCGTCCTTGGGCACATCTTGTCTTTTTGAAGACACAATGTGTTCTTTTACAGAGGATGCCTGCTTGTTTTTTAACACGCTTTGACTGTAGAGTACACGGCATGTATAAATTAAAACACGATGTGTGAGATTCCAGAAACCAAAGTTTAAGTTGCCTCTAGTTATAATGACACACTGTGTGCAAATAAAGACATGGAGTGTAATTTTCTAGAAAGATAGCTTCATTTGAACGAACAAAAAGACACACTATGTTCTATATAAAACACACTGTGTGGGTTTCCAAATATATTCACGGTGTCTTAAACCTGCTATCGATAAGCCTAGTGCGAATAAAGACGCGACGTGTAACATCCCAGTTGGAATCTACACACCCTTTACCTGATATCTACATGTCATGTTAAATGAAGACATGTCGGGTGTTTTTCTTGAAAAACTTAGTACTTTGAAAAGACTAGTTGGACATGTCGTGTTTGATTAAAAACACAACATGCTTGATTCCATTGGGTGTTGACTTTGACCATATACAGCATGTGAAAAAATGTACACATCATGTACTTTTTAGAATCTACATAGTCGTCCTTCTTGTGAGTATGATACGACATGTGCAAATAAAGGAATGACGTGCCTTTCTAAATTTCTACAAAAATTGTCTTCTTTAATTAGTATCTATAGAGATGATGATATGTATCTATGAGAGTCTACATTATTACATTCATCCATGACAAGTTTATTTGAGGAATTAAAAAATGTTCTTGGTTGATACTAATTAATGAAATCTATCCTAATGTGGGGTCAAATCCCACAAGTTCCTCCGTTTAAAGTCTGGAGTAAGACTTTTCCACTGGTTGAACAAGCATCTTAGAGGGAGCAAGACGCTCCCTTGTCAATCTCCTCTCCTACAGTATACAACTTGCACCTTTGTCCATTAACCTTGAATGTTGATTGCTTCCCTTGTAGCTTCATTGTCCCATATGGAAAGACATTCAAGACTAAGAACGGTCCAAACCACTTAGATCTCAATTTTCTTGGAAAGAACATAAGTTTGGAATTGAGCAATAGAACTTGGTGTTCTTCTTTGAAATCTTTGACCTTGATTCTTTTATCATGCCATCTATTTGTCTTTTCTTTGTAGATGTTGGCGTTCTCATATGCGTCCATTCTGAGTTCTTTGAGCTCCTGGAGTTGCAACAATCTTTTCTCTCCTACTTTCTTTAGGTCATAGTTAAGGAATTTGATCGTCCACAATGCCTTGTGCTCTAATTCTACTGGTAAGTGACATGATTTTCTGTAGACAAGCTTGAAAGGAGTTGTCCCAATTGAAGTTTTAAAAGCTATCATGTACACCCATAGTGCATTGTCTAGCTTCGGTGCCCAATCTTTCCTTGATCTGGAGATAGTCTTTCCTAGAATAGCTTTTAGTTACCTATTTGAGATCTCCACCTGACCTGACGTTTGAGGATGATAAGGTGTGGAAACCTTATGCTTCACTCCATACTTGCTAAGTAGGTTATTAAAGTTTCTTTCATTGAAATGACTGCAACGGTTGAATATTATTTCTCTTTGAACTCCAAACCTGGGAAAAACAATCTTCTGGAATAATTTTATCTCTAAATTTGCATATGGTGCTTAAGTGGGGATTGCCTTCACCCATTTGGATACATAATCACAATCTACTAGGATAAAATTGTAGCTACACAAGGATGGAAAAGGGCCCATATAATCTATGCCCCACACGTCAAAGACTTCTATTTCTAGGATTGTATTCAATGTCATTTCGTCCCTCTTTGAAATTCCCCCAGCTCTTTGACAATTGTCACAAGCCTTGACAAATGTGTGCACGCCACAAAATAGACTTGGCCAATAGAAACTTGATTGAAGAATCTTAGTTGCAGTCTTATCTGCTCCAAAGTGTCTGCCATAGAGAGATGAATTACAATCTGAAATCACACTAGCAATCTTTTCATTCTGAATGCATCTCCTAATAAGTCCATCTTCACGTTTCTTAAACAATAGAGGATCATCCCAATAATAGAATTTAACATCATGAATTTATTTTTGTTGGTATGTGAAATCAGGTGGAAGGCATCCGGTGATAAGATAATTCACAAAATCATTGAACCATGGCATAGCAAGAGAATTTACCACATATAGCTTCTCAATAAGCAATTTGCCATCAATTGGAACCTTATCTTCAACACTAGTAGAAAGACATGAGATATGGTCAGTTACATTGTTCCCAATCCCTTTATTATCATTGATTTCCAAGTCAAACTCCTATAATAGAAATATCCAGTAGATGAGTTAAGGTTTTGCATCTTTCTTGCTCATAAGGTACCTTATCGCAACATGATCTATATATACTATGACCTTGGAACCCACTAGATACTATCTGAATTTTTTAAAGGCATAGACTTCGAAAAGCATCTCCTTCTCAGTAGTAGCATAATTTATTTGTGCATCATCTAGGGTCTTACATGCATAGTGTATGACATGGAGTTTGTTATCTTTTCTTTGTCCCAAGACTGATCCTATAGCGTAGTTTCTTGCATCACACATTACTTCAAAAGGAGCACTCAAATCTGGTGGCTGGATGATGGGAGATGAAACTAGGGCGTCTTTCAACTTTTGGAAAGAAATTTGGCAATCATCATCGAACATGAACTTAGGATCTTTTGCTCTCATGGAGCATAAAGGTTTTTCAATCTTTGAGAAGTCCTTTATAAATATTTTGTAGAAACCTACATGTTCCAAGAAGCTGTGAATTTCTTTCGCATTGGTTGGATTTGATATCTTTTCAATAGCCTCCACTTTAGCTTTATCTAATTCAATTTCTCTACTTGAAATAACATGGCCTTGAACAACCCCTATCTGCACCATAAAATGGCACTTTTCCCAATTAAGCATGAGGTTGACTTGCTGGCATCTCTACAAAACTTTAGTTAGATTCAACAAACAATCATCAAAGGAATTGCCATGAACACTAAAGTCATACATGAATATTTCTATTATATTTTCAGTGTAATTAGAAAAAATGTCCATCATACACCTTTGAAAGGTGGTGGGAGCAGTACAAATCCAAAAGGGCATCTGCCGATAAGCATAAGTTCTATAGGTGCACGTGAAAGTGGACTTCTCCAGATTCGGTGGGTAGATGGGAATCTGAAAGAACCTGTTGTACCCATCAAGATAGAAAAAGTAGGAGTGATGAGCAAGCCTTTCTAGCATCAAGTCAATAAAAGGTATAGGGAAATGCTCCTTCCTTGTGGGTTTATGTAATTTTCTGTAATCAATGTGCATTCGCCTCCCAATGATGATTTTTGTTTGTATTAATTCATCATTTTCCCCTTTTATTACAGTTGTTCCTCCTTTCTTAGGCACAACATGCATATGTCTCACCCAAGGACTATTATTTATTGGATAAATAATTTTGGCATCTTTAAGTTTGGGAATTTCCTTTTTTACAACTTCTATCATATTTTAGTTTAGTATTTGTGGGGGGTCTATGCATGGTTTGGCATTTTCTTCCAAAGTTATTCTATGCATACATATAGATGGGTTAATTCCTTTGAGGTCATCAATTGAGTAACCTATCACATCTTTATATCTTCTAAGTTCGGGTCTAATAACTGGAGAGGTGGAGTTTGGGTCTAAGAAAGCATACCTTAACCCCAATGGGAGGGGTTTAAATTCTACCTGTTTGTTTGGAGTTGTGGTATTTCTTTCCTCACTCTTCTTTGAATCTTCTTCACTTTGTGCGATCTTCAAGGTTTTAGGAATTTCCTCATTGAAAGTGACATTTGCATCTTCTTCTTCATGATAATAAAGAGTAGCATCAACATAATTATTCTCTTCCTCAAGCAACATATCAATAGTATCAATAAGACAAAGGTACTCTTTGTAGCTGGGTGCCTTCATGGCGTCATAAGTAGAGAATACAAGTTCTTCATCTCCAACTCTGACAGTGAGTTTTCCTTCTTTAACATCAACTAGTCAGCCTACATTACGTAGGAAAGGTCTTCCAAAATGGACTGGATTGGTTAGGTCCTCATGCATGTCTAAGACTACAAAGTCACATGGAATGAAGAGCTTCCCTATCTATATGGGGACATCTTCAATCACTCCTCTAGGATGTTTGATTGAGAGATCATTCAGTTGAATTGTCATTGACGTCGACTTCAAGTCTTCCAAGTCTATCTTTTCCCACAAAGAAACAAGGATCAAGATGATGCTAGCTCAAAGATCAATAAGGCCTTTATAAAAAAAAGAGTCTCCAATATTGCAAGGGAGAGTGAAAGCACCTTGATCATATAGATTTTTACGCGTACAGTTCTAGATGATGGAGATTAGCCTTTCAGATAACATTATAGTCTCGACTTGACCAGATCTTCTTTTATTTGTTAGGATGTCCTTTAAGAACTTGGCGTAGGAGGGCATTAAGAGGAAGATTCAAATGCAACTTGTTCAAAATGTCCATGAACTTATTGAAATTAACATCATCCTTGGTGTTAGCAAACCTGGGAGGGAAGGGGGCATTGGGCAAGCTGGAAGAATCACCTTGGTACAGATTTCCAACAGATTTCTTTCTTTGGTTTTCAACAGTCTCCTCAATAGTAGTATCAACAACCTCTTCAAATTTCCTCTTAGAAGGAAACATAGACCCTCCTATGACTGCTCCTCTCCTCAAAGTTATATATTTACAAGTCTCCTTGGGATTCATAACTAGATGACTGGGAAAAGAACTTGGAGATGTTCCTTGGTTGGCTAAAGCTTGTTGAGCTATGGTTCTCCTACATCTTGGTGTGAGTAACAATCCCATCAACTTTAGAAGACAATTGTGTGATAGAATCCTTTAAAATATTTCCATGCACCTAAAGCTCATCATTCTGCTGGATTTGTGTGATGATAAAAGTCTCAAGGAGGCTTTCCAACCTAGATTTTTGTGATGGAGGAGTCACTTGTTAAAATTGATTGAATTTCATGTTGTTTCTATTGTGAATCCTGGGTGGCTATTGACGGTTGGCATTCATTGGATGATGATTGATTATTGGTTGTTGATGTGAGAACTCGTTACACAAAATGAGATTACTTAAAACATAAAACACAATGAATCACCAATTAACCATATACCCAAAAATATGGGTAAATTAAAATGGATTTCAACATCAACACTCGCTCAGAAACATTTACATAAGAGCCCAATATCTTTGTTGTATCTATACTATGCCAAGAATTTGATACAAATTGTTCTATAACCTTAGATACAACATATCTACACAGGAGAACAATATTTTTATATTCCACACAACAAACATTAACATGCTAATAAAATTTTGATCGTTTGCAACACCATATACAAACTTTTCCTCCCCATACCTGAGAGTACAGGGACGACTCTAGGGCGTGCTAGACATCTAATCAACTTTCTCAAAGATTCATTACTATAGCTCCTCTTTGCTACCACATGTTTGTTTTCACCACTTTCAATTATCTAAAAAGATGTGACAAACCACAAGGGTGAGACCCATGTCCTAGCAAGAGATATGACCTCCAACAATGCTTCTTGATTACAACATTTTAAAAAGTAGATAACTGAGTAGTTGGAGTATTTAATAATAAATTTAACATATTGAACAATTTAAGTATGCTAAAAAAATCAAGAAAATAATCTTAGAAATTAGTATGATCATCAATGCATATATAAATAACAAATAAATCAATTTCTCTGGATAGATATCCACTCAATATCATCAAATTGCATCTAATAACAATCATTACCATTAATATGACTATCAGCATATTCCTTGCTAACAACACAAGCAATTTAGTAGCATAAGCATCCCTAACATCATGAATATATCTAGTAACATAACATGGCTATCAATATTGGTGTCTCAAATAAAAAGAACAGATCTATATCATAAGTAGAACTAACATCACATCACAATTAACTACATAGGCATGATTAGTAGTTTAAGCATCTATAATTACATAGGCATGTCTAGCAATATTAAATGTAGCTAGAGGCATCATCTTAACCATCAGTGTTAGTATATTTGACAACATAAGCATGTTTACAACATGAGCATAACTACAACATAAGCATATCTATTATCTCTTATTGTACTAAACATGATCTCAATGAAAAGAAAGCAAACAAGGGTTATCATCCAATATGAAGTGTTGTGTATAACCCTTAAAAGATATGCTACATGAATGTCTTACATCTTTTATTACGCCCTAGGGAATTTGAATCGTACCATCCAAAGTCCAACCAACCCTTATGATAGGCTATTCGGTTCCGTACAAGATCTAGGAGTGTCAGTATCGTAAGATCTCGTCCCCTTAATCGGTATGAGTAAAAAGACAGTGACATATCAGTCAAAGCTGCCACCAAAGTGACATATAGTCAAACTGCTAACCACTAGTTCACCCTTGGTACATGTCACGACACTAGAAACCAGGGTATACAAAACCCTCTAAAATGAGGTACAACTGTAGTTATCCTCAATCACATCAGATGTATGAGGCATGACCATAGCCATCCTCCACAACCTGTATTGTGGATGACAAGGATATATCCTCAACTTTCCATCCCCACATACTGAACAGTATGCACTCTAAGTTTCCCTTAGGAATACTCATTTCACCATCCAGCAAGTTCATGACACTAAAGATGGCACTACGACACAAGGCACTACATGATTAGAGTTGCACTTGATTGGTTATGCCAATTGGGTGAATCAAGGATGCATCAAACAAGTGGACATACAAACCCTAATTCACTTCTAGCAAGCATATAAATATCACAACTTTTAAAAGATATAAAAATGTGTGGAACATAATTCTCATCTCATCATCCCATGGTACTATTCACTTTCCATTCATGAGACCACACTATTCATCACACTATCACAAGATACAAATCCTTTATCACAATATCACATGGTAACAACCCTTATCAACACAAGAGGATTGCACCTCATTCAGGGCTCAACCATGCCCAGAGGTCATTAAGACCATCATACTGTCACTGGATATAAATCATTTACACAATATCACAAGGTATCAACCCTTATCAACATAAGAGGATTACACCTCATTCATGTCTCAACCATGCCCAAAGGTCATTAAGGCCATCATACTATTACCTGCAAGATCATCATTATCTTTCCATGCATTATAACAAGGCTCAACAACATCACTTACATATAATACACTAGATCAGCACAATATTGCATTAATGATCTAGGATATATTCATAAACAATCATAGCAGGGTTACATTAACATTAAGAACATTGTTTTATTACTTCAACATGCAAGGAATCTAGATATGATTAACCCTCATCATATTCATAATGCACATGTTTAGCATAAGAAAGTATCAAGCATGTGTCTATGATAACCACCAATTAACATATTAAGGTTAAGATCATATTAAGGAGGTTATTCCACCATCATTCCATCATATGAGAATGTTAAAAATGAATACTCATCATTATCTATTTGTATTAGAATTAGGTTCAACAAGATAAATTATATTAATGTTACTAATAAGCACTTATACCCAAACCCTAACTCACGACATCCCCATTGGATCATGGATGTATAAGGTGAAGAACAACCATCACATTCCATAATATTCTCAAGTATGAACCCACACATAAATCATTGTGTAACCATCAAGTTATAGCATACTAAGGTTTCAACAACAATAAGAGAGTTCTTCATGATTGTATTAGTCATTCAAGGACTATTCATAACCAATTACCTTCATTTAGTTATATTAAAGCTAGGTATAACAAGCCATACCTCATTAGGGTTACATATCAACACAATATGGTTATCATCCCTTATATTCATATGAGTGAATAAGTAAGACTACCTTATTAAGGGTAACCCTCCATTTGTTCCATCATCTTTCAACCCATATCTCCATACCACTATGTCACCCAGAACCATGGGATGTTTAAAAGGTAACACCATTGGTTGTTTACATAAGAAAACACCTTGGATAAACCACCTATGAAGTCATTGAGTTTTTCTCTAGAAAGAGTCACCATTTAACCCTAGACATCCCTTGATTAACAACATTAAAATCCATTGAGAGTAGGGTAAAACCATAAGTGATTGTTTATGTATATCAAGTCATAAATAAATGAGCTTCTTAATTTGATATCATAAAGGAAAACATCTAAATCACTTTATTAGGACCAACATCTTACATTAGGCATCCTTCCAATTTATTGGATGAAGAAACATTAAATCTTAACCATTAGGTAAAGTTCATATATTAAAAACATCTATTGTAGTACAGGTTTGTACATTGCATGAAATGACCCTAGAAACCCTTGGTTTAAGGCTTAATTCATAATGAAACTACATGCTTAACTCCCCATAGGTTGTGGAGACCTGATCCACCATCATTAGTGACCATTAAGTCACCATAGGTTGTTAGATCAGCACTATATTCATTAATCACCCTCGAACATCAAACTAATATCATCATTGATTGATAGAATAATTAGGGTACTTAGTTGTTAATCACTAAGCTTCTAATTAGGCCAAACGTCAACTGACACCCTTGGTCACCAGCATAAGTTTTCATGAAGACAACACCATCAGTTGTTGCAATGGTACCACCATCGAGTCATGTGTTTATAGAATAAATCAACTTTAAACCCTAAAATTGACCATTGCTTGATAGGTGCTTAGCACAATAGATTGTCAAACCAACCTGATCCAAGTCATATTATAACTTAGGAATAATGTACACAAGATCATAGGTTCATCTAGAACTAAAATCAGAATCAGGAACATTATAAAAATCAAAATCCAAGTCAAGCAAAGCTTTTTAGTGCATGGATCATCATTTAAAAGCAGGAACATGAGCTAGCAAGCTTATGGTAAGCAATAAATATGGAGAAAGTTACAAAAATTGCCTCTAATTAGAAGATAAACTTACAAACAAAAGAAAACATGAGAAGGTAGGGTAAGAAATCCAAGCATAAGTTGTGAACTCGTCCATCTAGCACCTTTCTTCATCAAATGAGCAAACCCTATGCATAAGGAGCAAGAAAGGTAGGGTTTTAGAGCTTGAGAGAATTTTCTTCCATCGAACAGAAAGGTTCCGACCTGGAGAAAGGTAGGAGAAAGAATAACAAATAAATAAATGGAGGAAATAAGGGGATTCTTACTCTTTTAGGTCAAGATCACTAGAAGGAAGCTTTTCAAACCCTGCAACCCTAGATTCTTTTTTCAAGAAGAACCCTTCTTTATTCTTCCTTGGACAGAAAATTCATAGCATAACAGAGGGAGAATGAGGTTCATATAAGAAGGGCAGTGGTGGAAAGAAAATGGATCGTTTTGGTGCTTAGGGATAAGAATATGAAACTTTAAGATATAGAAAAAGAAAAAGTTGAAGTTCTAGTATCTTTCCAAGTGTCCATGGCCTTAAAATATTAACAATATACAAGAAAACACACAAGAAGATCCACCACCATCCATATATACCTTATTATCTTTCCTTTGGAAAATTTCCAAGCCAATCAAATAGTTCATTAGTTGATAGCTACTAAAGGTAGCTCATCCATGAAGGGGTAAGCCCTAAAATACCCTTGAGGAAAACACCTTTTAATATTCTTTAGCCCCTAACAGGGATTTTACCCCCAATTAGGGGCCTTACAATTATAAGCCCCTAACAGGGATTTTACCCCCAAAATCCAAGGTAAACAAAGATGGGTACTTCCTTTGAACCTTATCCTATTACCTTCACATGGTTACTTGCATATCATGGTAATGTCACATCATTCATACATATCTCATCTTGGGTTATCATGAAAACTCCCACATATGTACCAATCTAATAGTAACTTTCAACTTAAAATTCTAGCTAACATCCTGAAATTATATTTATTGTATCAACAAATCATCTATCCTTGATAGTAGTCTTGCCCAACTATCACTAGACCATACACAACTTTATAGATTCACTTTTGTTTTTCCTTCCAAACAACATTTATAGGATCATCATCAACTCTCTCTCTCTCTCTCTCTCTCTACATGAGAGGAATACTTGGAATGTTCATTTAATAAATGTCTCCAACCTTGACATAGTTTTCATATTGTTGATACATCTTAGATACTAGGATTCATTACCGTGGTATCCACCTCATGTGCTATAAGGAACTCACATCATTATCTCATCCACTTTTACCAACATAACAAAAATCAAGACATACGAGAGGAGTCTTCCTAATTATTAGAAGGCTCAAAAGCAAAATCATCACAAACTTTATGATCTTTGAACCATAATCAAAACATCCTTATGCTATAATAAGCTATCCACCCTCATGTTTACAACGAATCCACACATACCAAGTGGCAATGATCCACTTGAAAGTTGTTCCCTAGAAAGGAAAGACACAAAGGGAAACACACTTCCCACATCATAGAAACATTGTTCAAGGGCAACTAGCAAAAAGGTAACCAATTGAATTTTCATTATGCAAGTTATAACTTCGTATGTATCATTTTACCCTTTTCATTTTGGGTTCCTTGCCATTAGCATAGGAATCATCTTGATTAACATATCTCATTAATCCTTCCTTGATGACTATTTATCACACTTGGGTATGTTCTCTTATTTTATTATGTTTTTCAACCACTTATCAACAGGTAAATCATCATACTCCATATTTTATTCATTAAACACATATCATCTGCCTTAATTTCTTTCAAATACCATGCTTATTTTACATTAACACTTTCTTACACGCATAGGTTGGTCTGAGATTAACTCAGGTTTCACCTTATTCCTTTATCATTGTTCCCATTTATCTTCTCATTTTAAACTTATCATTGGAGTTATCTCCATCTTATGTGAATGTCATACCTTCAATCACTTTATAAGCACAAACTTATCTATCTTTTACTTTATTATCTTCCTAAATTTCATCTTTAAGAACTCCTCTTTTGATTATTTGGATATAGATTTAAATTTCATGGTGTTGTATCTTTCTCTTATAGTTACCAACAATTCAAGTTTTGATAGATAATGATATAATCCTCCCCTTCTCTTGAGGTAATCTTGACTTATCTGCACCATGATTTCTAATTCATTATGCTCTTTAGATTGTTTCAAAATGACTACTTGATCAGAGTAATAAAAAAGATAATAATATAAGAGTTCCATACTTACCTTTTCTTCAATAATTGAATACCTAGACAGGGCACCCAAGTACTGAGATTAGGCAGTATGCATCATGTTTTTGTGTCATGTTACTAACTTAGACATCATCCTAGTCCTAAGTCCTAGTGTCCCTATAGACTCAGTAAACCTAAAGCTATGATACTAACTTTTGAGAACCCGTTACACTAAATGAGATTACTCAAAACTTAAAGCACAATCAATCACCAATTAACCACATACCCAAAAATATGGGTAAATTAAAACCGATTTTAACATCAACACTTGCTCAGAACATTTTCATAAGAGCCCAATATCATTCTTGTATCCATACTATGCCAAGAATTTGATACAAATTGTTCTATCGCCTTAGCTACAACATATCTACACATGAGAACAATATTTGTTTATGCAACACAACAAACATTAACATGCTAACATAATTCTGATTCATTTGAAACACCACATACAAACTTTTCCTCCCCATACCTGAGAGTACATGGAAGACTCTAGGGCACACTAGACATCTAATCCACTTTCTCAAGAATTCATTACTATAGCTCCTCTTTGCTGCCACATGTTTGTTTTCATCACTTCTCATTACCTAAAAAGATGTGGAGAACCACAAGGATGAGACCCATCTCCAAGTAAGAGATATAACCTCCAATAGTGCTTATTGATTAAAACATTTTAAATAGTAGATAACTGAGCAATTAGAGTATTTAATAATCAATTTAACAGATTGAATAGTTTAAGTATGGTAAACAAATTAAGCAAATAATCTTAGCAACAAGTATGATTATCAATGCGTATATAAATAACAAATAAATCCATTCTATAAATAAATATCCACTCAATATCATCAAATTGCATCTAATAACAATCATTATCATTAATCTGACTAACATCATATTCCTTGCTAACAACATAAGAAATCTAATAGCATAAGCATCCTGACATCATGAATATGTCTAGTAACATAACATGACTATCAATATTGGCATCTCAAATAAAAAGAACATTTCTATATCATAAGTAGAACTAATATCATAGCAAAATTAACTACATAGGCGTTATTAGAAGTTTCAGCATCTATAATTGCATAGGCATGGCTAGCAATATTAAACATAGCTAGAAACATCATCTTAACCATTTGTGTCAGTATATTTGACAACATAAGCATGTTTACAACATGAGCATAACTACAACAAAAGAATATCTAGTATCTCTTAGTGTACTAAACATGATCTCAATGAAAAGAAAGCAAACAAGGGTTATCATCTAATATGAAGCATTGTGTATAACCCTAGATAGATATGCTACACGGCTGTCTTACATCTTTTATTATGCCCCGGGGAATTTGAATCGTGCCATCCAAAGTCCAATCGACCCCTACGAAGGGCTATTCAGTTTCGTACAAGATCTAGGAGTGTCAGTATCCTAAGATCTCTTCCCCTCAGCCAGTACGAGTAAAACGGCAGTGATATATTAGTCAAAGCTGCCACCACAATGACATATAGTCAAGATGCTAACCACTAGACCGCCCTTGGTACAGGTCACGACACTAGAAACCAGGGTATACAAAATCCTCTAATCTGAGGTACAACTGCAGTTGTTCTCAATCACATCAGATGTGTGAGACATGACCACAACTATCCTCCACAACCTGCATTGTAGATGACAAGGATATATCCTCAACTTGCCACCCCCACATACTCAACAGTATGCACTCTGAGTTTCCCTTAGGAATATTCATTTCACTATCCAGCAAGTTCATGACACTGAAGATGGCTCTATGACACATGGCACTACATGATTAGTGTTGCACTTGATTAGTTATGCCAATTGGGTGAATTAAGGTTGCATTAAACAAGTGGACATGCAAACCCTAATTCACTTCTAGCAAGCATAAAAATCTCACAACTTTTAAAAATATAAAATGTGGGGAACATAATTTCTCATCTCATCATCACATAGTAATATTCACGTGCCATTCATGAGACCACACTAGTCATCATACTATCACAAGATATAAATCCTTTTCACAATATCACATGGTATCAACCCTTATCAACACAAGAGGATTACACCTCATTCAAGACTCTACCATGCCACAGGTCATTAAGGCCATCATACTATAACATGATATAAATCCTTTTCAAAATATCACATGGCATCAACCCTTAGCAACACAAGAGGATTACACCTCATTCAGGGCTCAACCATGCCCAAAGGTCATTAAGACCATCATACTATTCCCTGCAAGATCATCATTATCTTTCCATGACTTATAACTAGGCTCAACAACATCACTTACATATAATACACCAAATCAGCACAATATTGCATGAATGAGCTAGGAGATATTCATAAACAATCATAGCAGGGTTATATTAACATTAAGAATATTCCTTTATTACATAAACATGCAAGGAATCTAGGTATGGTTAACTCTCATCATATTCATAATGCACATGTTTAGTATAAGAAAGTATCAACCTTGTGGCTATGATAACCACCAATTAACATATTAAGGAGGTTTTTCCACCACCATCCCATCATATAAGAATGTTAAACATGAATACTCATCTTTATCTATTTGTATTTGAGTTAGGTTCAAAAAGATAAATTATATAAATGTTACTAATCAACACTTATACCCAAACCCTAACTCACAGCACCCCATTGGATTATGGATGCATAAGGTGAAGCATCACCATAACATTCCATACTATTCTCAAGTATGGACCCACACATAAATCAATGTATCACCATCAAGTTATAGCATACTAAGGTTTCAACAACAATAAGAGAGTACTTTGTGATTGCATTAGTCATTCAAGGACTATTCATACCCAATTACCATCATTTAGTTATATTAAAGCTAGTTATAAGAAGCTATACCTCATTAGGGTTACATATTAACACAATATGGTCATCATCCTTTCTATTAATAAGAGTGAATAGGTAAGACTACCATATTAAGGGTAACCCTTCATTTTTTCCATCATCTTTCAACACATATAACCATACCACTATGTCACCCAGAACCATGGGATGTTTAAAAGGTAAGACCATTGGTTGTTTACAAAAGTAAACACCTTGGATAAACCACCTATGAAGTCATTGAGATGTGCTCTAGAAAGAGTCACCATTTAACCCTAGACATCCCTTGATTAACAACATTAAAAATTCCATTGAGAGTAGGGTAAAACCACAAGAGATTGTTTATATAAAACAAGTCATCAATAAATGAGCTTCTTAAGTTGATCTCATAAAGGAAAACATCTAAATCACTTTATTAGGACCAAAATCTTACATAGGCATCCTTCCAATTTATTGGATGAAGAAATATTAAATCTTAACCATTAGGTCAAGTTCATATATTAAAACCATCAATTGTAGTATAGGTCCGACCATTGCATCAAATGACCCAAGAAACCCTTGGTTTAAGGTTTAATTGATGTTACAACTACATGCTTAACTCACCATAGGTTGTGGAGACATGATCCACCATCATTAGTGACCATTAAGTCATCTTATGTTGTTAGATCAGCATTATATTCATTAATCACCCTCAAACATCAAACTAATATCACCATTGATCGATAGCATCATTAGGGTACTTAGTTGTTAATCAATAAGCTTCTAATTAGGACAAAACTTGACCTAAAGGGTGAATGTCAGTTGAAATCCTTGGTCACCACCATCAGTTGTCATGAAGACAACACCATTAGTTGTTGCAATGGTACCACCATCGAGTCATGTGTTTATAGAAGAAATCATCTTTAAACCCTAAAATTGACCATTGGTTGTAGGGGTGTAAACAGTTCCAGTACGGTACGGGCCTGGCCATACCCATTCCCATACCCATCTAATTTAGTAGGTTCAATTCTAGTTCTAGACCCGCATAATATAAAACTTAGAACCACACCATACCTGTACCCACAATGATAGTGGGTTTGCAATGCGGGTATGCGGTTCTAGAAAACATCATATTGTTCATGTAAGAAAAATAAATATGTTCTATATATTTTAATACAACAAGATGTTGTTATTATATAGTATATTAACACGCAATAGTTATATTAAATAATGTTATACTTTATAGATTAAAATTTATTGAGTTAATTGTTTACATATTTGTAGTCATTGTCATAACGTTTAACATATGTATAAAGTAATGTAAATGAGTTGATATTTTGATTTTAATTTTACATATGATGTTCATTATTGTAACTAGAATAGTTAATTCTTAATTATTGGACTAGTCTCAACCTTATTTTCGTTACAATAGGATAAAATCTCAAGAATTATATTAGTTAGACTAGTAAAGTATGATATATATATAACATATTATTTAAGTAGTTACTTGTGTATAGGGGGTACACGGGTCTAGCGGGTCTGGGTCCAAGCGTACCCATTATTGGACCCTCTTATATGTGGGTCCAAGGTTATATAGATCCAAGGGTATGCTGGTATAAAACATTATACCCATGAAGGGTTTTTTAAGAGTCCAAAAATGCAGGTCCGCGGGTCTACCCGTACCCATTTACAACCCTAATTGGTTGATTGGTGCTTAGCACCTTAGTGTTGGTATGCCCTGAGAGCCAATCATAGGATGATTGATGGGATACATTAAGATTGATTTGATAAACATCAAAGGCAAGCTTCCAATTCTTTCTAGTTCAGTCATATGAGATAATGATAGAACAAATTGAATGTCTACAGAATGACAATACTCAATGATGTATGCTTTCATGTTGAGGACATGAATGATGAGATCATACTGATGCTAAGAGTTTGTACATTCTTATCATGTCCCTAGTCAGATGTCATTGTGGAAGGTAGATAGACAACAATGACACACAAGGCTAGATTGTGGTGTTGGTTAATGAAAGACTCTCGTTAGTCATGATAAGGAGATATCAAACCAAACACATAGGTACTTGTTAGAGAACAAGTGTACTGGACAGACCCACCGTGAGTTTGACACATAGAACCATGACATGGTAGTCACAGTCAGTTCTCACAGTGATGGTGGTGAGTGTAATTCTTTGACTTGAACTCACTACACTCAAAACATGTCTTTGGGTACACTTTGACATCATCAAACACAGTCCTGAAACATGGGTTGTTATAAAGGTGATGATTGGGTGGCTTTGACACATGGGGCTTTTGAGGGGTGAGGGATAGATATGGGATTTGTCCCTCCTGAGGGAGTTTGATATCCATGGCCACTTGATGAGTAGGATTGAGATAGGTGTGCATGCATGTGTGAATCAGTATGTGATATTGATATCATACATATCTCCTCCAATCTACTCTGAGATCAAGAAAGTGAATGAACGTTGACAGGATGACCGTTCCATGCCTCAAGTTCATTCAGGATATTAGTGACGAAGGAATTATACATTCACTGTAACACCATTCACGGATTGTAGGATTGAAAGTTGTTCTCTAACTTTCCTTTTCACTTGGGAAGCATTGATGTGCGACTAGGAACCGCTCTTTGCTTGTGAAGTCATAAGTGTTATGGACCTTCACTGCCAATGTGAAATGGACCTACAGGGTCACACACATAGGATTTACCCTGGAAGAGGAGTTTATCCACAAATGATGTTTAGATTGATTACTAAAGAAGTTTAATAGTTCAATTAAACACTCAATCAATTGATAGCTCAGTATCATAGTATTCAAGGTGTTAGACCGATTGATTAGTGTATCGAATTGATTGAAACTACAATTGACTGATTTGCACAATCAACTGCCCCAACCGATCGGCTCATAGGGATGAACCGATTGGCTCAGGTTGGTGAACCGGTCGGCTCTAGTGATGATTCGATCGGCTCATGTGTCAATGAAATGATCAGCTTAATTATTGAACTGGTCAATTCGTGTGACCAACTGAGATTGTTTGGAAAGTCATAAGACTATTATGCAAATACAATTTGTTTCACTTGTAAAAATTCGATTTGAACAAGGATTAATATTTAATTAGTTGGAAACAAATATGAAAGTCAATTTGAGTTGGACCAGGACCATGAACTGATCGGTTCATGCTTGAACTGATTGGCTCAGGTGTCCCAACCGATCGGTTCTGGTGTGAACCGATCGGCTTAGGTCCCCAACCAATCGTTTCATGCTTGAAATGAGCAGTTCAGCAGACGTAGTTGGTTGTTTTGTGGAAATTAGCATACCCTTCTACTCCTGCTTTAATCCTGCATTTCCCAGGGTAGACAACCTTGTCCCATGACCCTCCTATATATATATGGGTATTGGGGGCTTCTCAAGTGCAACAACTCAAAACACCAGTTGCTCTGCAAAGTTGTCATTCTCTCTGGTTGTGGTAACCGAGAGAGCTCGAGCAAGGGCTACCCGATAAGGGAGGCGCAACAAGGGAAAGAAAACTGCAGATAAGCAACTGGTTGCAGGAGAGTGTGTCGATGACTAGTACACCGACAGGAGGGTGTGACTCCTTCTGATTCCTTGTGGTACAAGGAGATCGGAGTTCCAAGTGGTCCGTGTGGACGACTTCAGAGGCGGGAGACTTCTGCCGCTCGGAGGACAGCTGTCAATCCCCACATTCCCGGTAAGACCAGGAGCTGCACAGACACCGTCCAAGACCGGAGGTGAAGACCACACAAGCTACGAGGTAACATCGCTGAGCAAGTCTCGGGACAAGGTATGTATCTACAAACCATCCTTCCTATTGTATAGATGTTGACGCGATTCATTCGTTCTGAGTTTGGGAGAATAATTTTTTTTGTTTCCACTGCCTTCTTTGTCTCCCCTAAAACCCAACACTTAGGTTATCAAAAAAACCTGATCCAAGTCATATTATACCTTAGGAATAATGTACACATGATCATAGGTTCATCTAGAACTAAAATCAGAATAGGGAACATTATAAAAATCAAAATCCAAGTCAAGCATAGCTTTTTAGTGCAGGGATCATCATTTAAAAGCAAGAACATGAGATAGCAAGCTTATGGTAAGACATAAATATGGAGAAAGTTATAAGAATTGCCTCTAATTAGAATATAAGCTCCCAAACAAAAGAAAACATGAGTAGGTAGGGTAGGAAATCCAAGCATAAGTTGTGAACTCGTCCATTTAGCACCTTTCTTCATCAAATGAGCAAACCCTAAGCATAAGGAGAAAGAAAGGTAGGGTTTTAGAGCTTTAGAGAAATTTCTACCATGGAACAACAAGGTTATGAACTTTATAAAGGTAGGAGGAAGGATAATAAAGAAATAAATGGAGGAAAGAAGGGGATTCTTACTCTTTCCGGTCAAGATCACTAGAAGGAAGCTTTTCAAACCCTACAACCCTGGATTCTTTTTCCAAGAAGATCCCCTCTTTCTTCTTCCTTCGATAGGAAATTCATAGAAGCATAGACAGACAATGAGGTTCATAGAAGGAGGGGAGTGGTGGAAAAAAATGGCTCATTTTGGTGCTTAGGGATAAGTATATGAAACTTTAAGATAAAGAAAATGATGAAGTTCTAGTATCTTTCCAAGTGTTTATGCCCTTAAAATATTAAGAATATACAAGTACACACACAAGAAACTCCCACACCATCCATATAGACCTTCGTATCTTTCCTTTGTCGAATTTCCAAACCAATCAAATAATACATTAGTTGATAGCTACTAAAGGTATCTCATCCATGAAGGGGTAAACCATAAAATACCCTTGAGGAAAACACCTTCAAACCAAGGTTTAAATAGGTGCCCCATGGCTCAAAAAGATCAAGAATGATGAGAGAATATGCAAGAAACATAATGCAGGTGATAAATTGCAAATAAAACCCCTCAATTGGGTAAATTGTAGAAAAGTCCAAAATGTGCATAAAATTGCATAACTTGCTCAAACGGTGTTCAAATTGGACCAAATGTGAAACTTAAGCTTGTATTATGATTTCAAAGTATATCAAAAGGTTATATAAGGGTTATTAGAATTCAATTATGATATTTAAGCTTATTCAACTCATTAAGAAAGTTTAGGGGCCTTACAGTTGACCTTGAGCTTGACCTTATTGTTGGTTCTATGAATTGTTGTTCCTATAAGAAACGTTTGGATCGTCTCTCCATCCTAGGTTATAGGTTTCAGAAAAAGGGTTGTAGGCTTGTCTGTTATTGAAATTGCCAACAACATTGACTTATTTTGGCGTCTCAGTGACATTCAGCTATGGTTCACAAAAAGAAGCACAATTGTGGCTGAATGTTCCACACATTTCACATACTCGCTCAACTGCTTGAACAGAGTGAGTGGTCAGCTTTTCAAAATTATGAGTCAAGGAGTCAAGTTTGGCTGCAATTAGGTCCACAACGTCCACAGTGTGTTTCCCATTGGACTTCTCACTTGAGGTGGTGGAGGAGAATGACTGACTGGTCCTTTCAGAGCTCCACTGGATGTGGTTGAGTGTCATATCTTCAATAATGGCATAAGCTTCACTATATGACATGTTCATCAAGGATCCATTTCCAGCGACATCAATGGACATACGGGTGTTGTAGAATAACCCGTTGTAGAAGATTTGCAGTAGCAACTAATTGGTCAAACCATGGTGAGGACATAGGTGTTGCATATCCTTAAATCTCTGCCAAGTTTTGTAAAGTGTCTCACCTTCTTGTTGATTGAAGTTTGTGATTTGGTTACTCAACTGGGCCATCTTTCTAGGAGGGAAATACTTAGTGAGAAAAGCATTTAGCAATTCATCCCAGCTCTTGATGGAACGTTTAGGCAATGAAGAGTGCCACAACTTGGTTCGGTCTTATAAGGTGATCGGAAATAGGAGTAGGCTTACTCCTTCATCTAGTACACCATTGATCTTAAAGGAGTTCATATACTATAGAAACTCTGGTATGTGAAGATTCAAATCTTCCATAAGAGTTCACCCAAAGTGATTTTGTTAGATCATCTGCATGATTGTATGGCTAATGGAGAAGTTTTTGGCCTCTACTGCAGGATGATCTATGCCCCCACAAATATTGATGGCAGTCGAAACAACAAAATGCTTAAGTAGACGATTGTCCTCCATTTTTTATTCTTGAAGAGGATTGGGTGAAGGCGGTGGTGAAGGTGAAGATTGTGTTGATGAAGATGTGATCCCTCCAAACATGAAGAGTTTTCACTCCTCCTTGCTCTCTTGTGTCTACTAAAGGTTCACTCTAATTTTGGGTCTAGAAAGATTGATGTTTGTAGACCCCTCTTAGAATGACCCATGCAACCTAAAAAGTAAAAATTTAGTGATATACATAAAAGAAAAAAAGTACCACGATATGAAATATGAAAATGATGACTTAGTCTCAATTACTAGTTAACTATTCTACTCTAACTAAGATTACCATAGATCCCCGACAATGACGCAAAAAACTTGTTGGAGTTTTAAAAGGAATGTCTCAACTCACTTATTACCCGCAAGTGTACGTGGTCAATTGTGGTCGAGTGTTGAACTCAATGAGCTAGGTTAGTTCGGTGCTAAGTCATTAACTTTTATTAATCTCAGTCGAATTATAAAAGTTGAGTTGTTTACAAATAGATAAAAGGAAAGTAACGATAAAAGAGCTTGAGTTAAAGGTTCAATTTAGAAATTAGATGATCCTAGGTATGAGATTTCAATAACACACCATCACATCATGCATAACTACAAAATTAAAACATGCAGTCAATTTGCATAGGGACTATCATCGTCATGCACCTCTTAGTGGCATGAATGGCTCTTCATCGCATAACCCTCCCATGTTTATGCTAGATTCAAACATAATCTAAATCCCTCAACATACTCCAACCATTCCCATGGTAAAGAGCATATTGCCATGAATCCTACTCCCTACTTCATAATGCATCCTCCCAAATAGTACAAGAAAGCATAAAACATGTATAAAAGGTGGTCAACTGAGCTTACAAGCAACAAATAATTGTAGGCATCCATGGAGAATAAAATTAACTAACATTAGATATAAATTTCAAATTCATGTGAGTAATGGCATGGGAGCTACTCTCCCATACCCAAGAAAAGAGTTCTACTCATCCATAATGATGATGCATAGATGCATTGTAGAATTTTCAGAGTTTTGTGTGGCTAAAGAGAAGCAAAAGCTAAAGGAACCAAAAATGTAGACAAGGGGAAGCAAAACTATGGATAGAGGAAAAGATTCCACCCATGAAGCTGCTTCAACTTGAACAATCCTTCCTCCTCGAGAATCTTGAGTGAGAAGAATAGTTCTGCTGCACCTTTGGAGAAGAAATGAAGTAGAATCGAGGCTCTTTCCAAAGAAAACCTCTTCTTCCACCCCAAAATTGCCTTCCTTTGCTCTGGAACTTCTCTTGGATGTAAAGTGATTACAAAATGACAAGTGTTAGCTACCTAAAAGACTGCATTTGTGTTTTAAAATGAGGGGTGGTTGCTGATGATTTCTGTAGAAGCTGATAAAGACATGGCGTGTCTCGTCATGTAACTTGTCAACTAGCTATTATTGCGTGAGAAATACATGGAATGTTCTGTTAGAGACACATCATGTAGCTATCACTAGAGTTGATCTGGGCATAACACATGACATTTTCAATTAAATACATGCCCGTGTGCATTGACAGCAAGTCAGAGTAGGCCTAGATCGTGAGGACACACAATGTCTTAATAGAGATACGTGGTGTCGTCTGCTCTGCATTTCATGCATTCAGGCTATTAGAATCTTACATACATGTGTGCTAAATAACATGCAACATTTTCTTTGCTGAGTGAGACATTTTGGGAAGTTATACATCGTGTCTTAAATAAGAGATGCCATGTGCAATGTTGTCTCTTAAAGAATGAACTCTAAATCAACTACAAATCGAGGAGAGGTCCCATTGAGGTCGGATTTGAGTTGGGATATCTCCAATTTGGCATTTTGAACGTGTATCTGTGATCAACATCTTGCAACAAGTAAAATAACTAAAAGATGGCAAGTTAATTATAATTAGAGGCTAAATGGAAGGAAAAATGAACTAAATTTGTGTGTAGATGTGTGTAAAAAGTAGATATGAAATGCGCACATCAAGCCACCATAATGACATATAAGTCCATCTACAAAACAACCCAGTCCGCCTTTAGTATATAGGTCATTGATGCGATGATTTTGAGTCGCATTTATAGACTTGTTTTATATGTGTTTTATGCATTTATTAGTCATTTCTGTGGTTAATGTTGCATAATTCATCTACTTTGGTCTATGATACTTCTCTATGTCAAATATCCCTTATTTCAGTATTTTGAGCATAAATTATCACAAGAATATGTTTTGTTTCGGCTTATTTGGTTTCATGTTGAAATTTCAGGAAAAACAAGTATCTACTGCTGTCGATACCATCGACAGTGGTCGATACCATCAACTGGACCACAGGCAGCCAGCAGCAAGGAGTAGTAAAATCTTGATACTATCGACAGGAGAGTCGATGGTATCGAGATAACATCAGGTTTCTTCAGAAAAGAGAGTCGATAATATCGACACAAATGTCGATACCATCGACTAGTGGAGCTACAGCGACGGTAAAAGGACAAAACTGACGCCTATGAATGTCGACACCATCGACCCTCGTCGATGGTATCGATATAGCATCAGTTGCGATGAAGAAAAGAAAAGAAATCCAACCGATACAGTGTAGGGTCGATACCATCGACTCGCGTCGATGGTATCAACACCGTCAGATACAAGTTTGTTTCAGATCGATCTAAATCTGACGGCTGTGATTATTTGACGACCTAACTCGGTAATTATACCTAATGACGGTGGCCAAGAGGAAGCTATCACGTCATTAGCCGCTGCACACATCCCAAGAAGGTGTGGAGAGAAGAACGGAGCCCATAAGCATGCCCCAGCCGACCCATACGTCGAAGAAGATGATTTCCACCACCAAAAGGAAGGAGAATGTGTATTCTACGCCAAGGAGCGCTTGGATCTTCTTCGTTCAGGGGTTTCACCACTCAATCACATTTTTCTCCATGTTTCCCTTTTTCCACTCCACGTTTTGCTCTGAGATGAACATGCAGGGCTAATCCCCTTTGTTTTTAGGACCGGGAGTAGCCCGGGAATTCATTGTATAACAATTTTATCATAGTAATTCATATTTTATCTCTTAAATCCGTGGTATAATTTCATTTTCTCAATTATATTGTTATGCTTGATCACCATAATAATAATCTAATGCCCTTAATTACTTTGAAAGAAGAATTAATGGTTGAAAAGAGACAAAATTTACTTTAATTGAGAAATCCATTGAACAAGGTGGTGTAAGGTTAATGATGGATACCGAGAGATCGTGTTTAATGCACCTAGTTTAGGTTATAGGTTACTATGATGGTGGAACCGACCTAGACATAGGTAGTGAATTGTACCACGACAGTGGACAATTTGATTTCAGGCCACTACCCGAATAGAGAGATAAATTTGAATGACTGAATAGAATTTAATACAATGAAAACCCGCGGTGAAACCGCAATCCTAAAGATCTCATCCTAAATTGATTAAACCAAACATTTAATCGATTGCTTTGTTTTGTTTTATTTTATTTTCTTTGAATTTTACAACAACCTCCAACTTTTAAATCGGTCTAGCTGATTGCGAGTAGTTAGTAGTAGTCTCTGACGATTCACATATCCTTGAGTTCGACTTGGGCCTCACAAAGGCCTATATTACATTGACGCGTACACTTGCGTTCCTACGCACGTAAAAAGCGTGTCAAGTTTTTGGCGCCGTTACCGGGGATACGGCAAGTTGTCGACACTACGAGTGCTGCAAGCGGCCACTGTAGGCACAATTTTTTTTATCATTTTAAAAATTTATAGTCTATTTTCTAAATTTTGTAATCGTCAAGCACGGTACTGAACTTAAATTTTCACTTTGCAGGTACTATGTATGGTGCAGACACGTAGCATCGACTACACGTGAGAGGCACCAGAGGTTCCATTGTCGGGACCGGAAGACGAGGAGGATTATAATCAAGACCATCTGGAGGATATAGATTCTAAACCCGAACAAGAAGAGATGGCAAAGCCACAGACAATATGGGAGAAGATCAATGCTTCTTCTTCATCCGCTTCCAAGGGGCCGATCAAGAAGTAGGTGGTTAATATTCCGACATACAAGATTGACCCTGCATTAATCAACTTGGTGAAGTCAAATGCATTCCATGGGCTCAATAATGAAGACCCAATCGCGCATATAAGTCAATTTGTGGAGAATTGTGATATGATAAAAATAGATAGATTTCCACAAGATGTTCTCTACTTGAAGCTCTTCCCGAGTTCTCTGGCAGGAAATGCACGAGAGTGGTTGCACAACCTGGACGATGAATATGTGGAATCCTGGGACCACATGGTGGAGGTTTTCTTTGAAAGGTTCTTCCCGCCCGAGAAGACCAATGACATGATCAGGAAGATCCACAACTTCACTCAGAAAGCAGGGGAGACCTACTCTGAGACATGGGAAAGGTTTCAGATCATGTTTAGGCAGTGCCCACATCACGGGCTTGACAAAGAGACACAAGTCAAGATCTTCTATTTTGCTCTCTCCGAGCATGATAGAAGTAACCTCGATTCCGCAGGCTCAGGATTCTTCTTGAACAACACAGACATGAGGTGTTGGGAAATCCTTAAGAACATGGCCAAGAAGCAATCGTGGGGCAACAGGGACGCCGTTGAGCATGTTCAAGTAGCAGGGGAGTCTAAAGCAATCAAGGAGTTGAATTAGAAGATGGACCTTCTCGCGAAGAAACTGCTTGCAAAGGAGGATACTGAATCTGAGGATGAGGCACAAGTCAAATTCATGAGGCAGCAGTAGGGTTACAGAAATAATGATTACTCATGGAGGAAGGACAAGAAGTTCTCTTGGAAGGATCCAAACAACTTCTTACAGGATCCAGATGCAAAACCCCAGCCAATAGAGGAGGATAAGAGCACGGAGTTGCTCAATCAAGTGATAAAGAAAAATCAAGAATTAATGACTACTTTTGGCCAGCAGATAAAGCAACAAGGGGAGTTTATGAACCAGTTCGGGCAGACACTGCAGAGCCATGGGGCTCAAATGAGGACAATAGAGACGTCCATGGCGCAAATGGCAGCGGAGATATCCAATTTAAAGAAGTCGGCGCACCAAGGATTTCCGGGTAACACTAATATTCCAGGAGGAAACCAGCAAGTGAAGGCCATCTTGCTAAGGAGTGGCAAGAAACTGTTAAACCCCAAAGCCGATGAACCAAGCAAACCCCAAGCAGAAATTGAAGGTGAGGCCACTGAGGAGCTGCCCATACCGGTCACAGAACCAGTTGCGGATATAGCAGTGGATGTTACTGATGATCCTATTGCACATGAGGAGGAGATGCAGAAAAGGACACCTTATGTGCCACCACATCAAAGGGCACAGGATGTCCCGGTCCGATATCCGAACAGTGCAAAGGCAAGGAAAGTGGATGCCCAATTTAAAAAGTTTCTAGACAGTTTCAGAAATCTTTCAGTTAACATCCCATTATTGGAAGCAATTGAGAAAATCCCTTCTTACGGCAAATTTTTGAAAGACATCATTACCAAGAAGAGAAAAATCCCAGACACGGAGGTTGTTATGCTCAAGGAGCAGGTGAGTGCCTTCATCATGGGCACATTTCCGCCAAAGAGGTAGGATTCGGGCTGTTTCAACATCTCATGTTACATTGGGAAAGTTAAGTTTGGTGAAGCGCTATGTGACTCAGGGGCGAGCATTAACTTGATGCCCCTCTCTACATTCAAGAAGTTGGGATTAAAAGAGTCACGGCCGAGCAACATGACAATCCAGTTGGCGGACAATTCAGTGGTAAAGCCATACGGTATTTGTGAAGACGTGCTAGTGAAAGTAGATCGATTTGTATTTCCAACAGATTTTGTCATCATGGAGATGCAAGATGAACAAGGCAATGAGATACTACTCGGATGACCCTTCCAAGCTATAGCTGACATGATACTTGAGATGGGGAGAGGTCGTTTGACCTTAGGTGTAACATACTCGAACCTATGCCCATAGATTTATCCCCCCATCTTTCTAGAATATTTTTTAATTGGTAGTTGTAAATTATTTCATCTTTGATTTAGAAAATATGGATATTAATTAAAGACGAATGGTAAAATGATTTGTACATGCCTCCAACGTAGAGAGTTTAAAGATACAATAATCATAATATATTCAAGAATAGGATTTGATGCACACAAATATTGATAATAAGATTCCCTCGAACTCGACAATCTTGAATATTCTTAGGGGTGTAATATGGAAGATATCAATTTAATTAGTAACAAGATGTCACATTTGGTTAATTACTTGGAAATCATGCCTTAAAAGAACACATTACATACTAATAATAAGATAGTACACCCAATGATCTTAAAGGGTAAAATTGACATTACATTGGGATTCCTCATATCCTATTTAGTCTACTTAGCTAATTGTATATCCTTTGGGTGGCGTTTACCCATTTAATTCATTTAGTAAAGAAAACCATTAAAGACCTAAGGCTAATTTCCATTAATCACCTCTGTGAATTTACTACCCTAACACATTGTTTCATTTTTAGTCTAGGCGTAACGTATGACTTACCCTCCGCTTTACTTGCCATCTTCTTCGTGATGACTTCAACAACCCATCTAGTGATCGACCATTTCTCTTTCCCCCTCCTCGGTTCGCCTTTCCTTCTCCTCCATCTTCTCAATTGGATACACCTGCAACGGACAGCTGGGCTAAATATAATGGTCGTAACCCTCCCTTCTCTTCCATCTTCCTCCTCCTACCCATTACCACCATCATATAACCTAGTCGCCGCTGGCAGTCTCCTACGGCTATGGCATCTACAACATCTCTGTCTGCCTCCTTATATCTTTGCCCGCCTCCATCTTGTTGCCTAGAAGTAGCAACTCCAAATCTTATGCACCCAGCAGAAACGACATCGCAGGAAGCGCCACTGAGGTTGCGGTGACTAGCGACTTGATGACGATGATCACAGGTCGACTCGCCGCCACCAGGACCTAATCTTTTGCCGTGATGTAGTGCTCCTTCCCTACACCCAAACCACCAGTGTAG
Source organism: Alisma plantago-aquatica (assembly GCA_963693085.1). Lineage (NCBI taxonomy): Eukaryota > Viridiplantae > Streptophyta > Magnoliopsida > Alismatales > Alismataceae > Alisma > Alisma plantago-aquatica. The sequence continues at coordinate 368,597,816 of OY856413.1, read as the reverse complement.
AGAAAGAAAGCTATACCTGCGACTGCTCTAGCCGGTTGAGAATTGAGAGCACCGCCTGCCATCATGGTCACTTGCAGACCTTTGTCATCATCACCCTCTCCGACCTCCCACCAGCACCACAGTACACCACCTCGGCACCCTGCAATTAGGCTGACTGGTTGCCACTTCCACCAGCACCATAGTGATCCATCGCCTCCTTTTCCCATCCACCTCCCTCACACCTACGCCCAGCAATGCCAAGGCTCGCCAGGTAGTGTCGAGTGCGTCCAGGCGATGCTGCCATCCACCATCTCTGGCTCTGCCTACACCGGAGAAAACGACACTTCTCTCCTTTCCTTCTCTTCCCCTTTGTACTTCAGATCTGGGTACAAACCTAATGTCGCCAACCCCACCTCGCCAGTAACATATTTGCAACACCCATCTAGCCTCAAGCCCACAATGGTCTGCCCTGCAAGGCCCGATCTCCTCCATCACCAGACACCACAGAGAGGTGCGGATCTGCAGAATGCAAACTATAGTAATGTTGACAAGATTCACCTCCTTCCAGACTCATCCATGTTGTTGGATGCCCTGCATCCCGTGACCTATAACCATGCCCAGCAGGTTGAGAGGAGTCCCCTCCCTCACGTTTATGATGGCCTATCTATGTTGGTGTCTAGAGTCCTTGCTGACAGGGCAACCTTCTTTCAAAGCTGAAGTTCCTATATGGGATACTATATACCCCAAAATGTTGATGATCTCTATGCACTGGAGAGTGTATCCCGTTACGTAGCTGGTGTGGTGGTCATGAGGATCAGTGAGATCATCTCAAGTAGTTGAACCATGGAAAACATCTCCATCCTAACCCAAGGAAATCTATGCACCGGATTGTAGTCAACCTTGGTCATGGAGACGAACTCTTAAGGGTGATCTTAGGTAAGAGAATCTATAATTTCCAATTGTTATACAATGAATCTTGATTATTCCTAGATAGTGGTGTGCTTAGTATAATAAACTAGGTAGTAGATTATCCGATGTTTAGGATGATACATTACTAATCAATCCACGACAAGTCATTATTTCCCCCCTCGTTAGTTAACCATATTATGATAATAAAGATAATGCTTGGTTAGATATTATATTGGGAGGATAATCTGATTAATGAGATGTAAAACTGAATCATACCAATAAATCAAATATATGAAGCCACTTCCTATTAGTTGATCTCATTTGTGAACATACATTTTCATTTTACTGATACTAAAACTAGGAAATCTATTATTTTTCTATACAAATATTCTTATCACAATATTTTAAACGATGCATTAGGTATTGATTAGAGTCCTATAACAAGAGACTTGATTGTATTGGTGAACCATATGATTTGATAAGCAATCATATGGGAAGCTAGTAGACAAATTACCATGGTAACAATACACCATAATTCGTGGATAAATTATGATCTTAAAAGGCTGAAATTTACTTCAAGATAATGTTAGGAAGAGAATATGATCATTCTCATCGAAATGTCATTAGGGTAGAACCACAATGAGGAATATTAAGTATTGACAAAGAACATGGAAACCCTAATATATAAACTTATAATATGTAAGATATTCCTAAGATATAAAATCCTAACTTCATATTAGGTGACATGTTGGGTTTAGATATGCTTTAACTCATAAATGGATAACTGTGGACTAATACAGTTATAAAATACTTTTAGGTTGAAAAGGAAAAACTATGGAGTTCACCCCTAGAGATAGGGATAGTCTTGAAGATCAGGTATGTACTCCTCCCTATTTATAACTGGGCAATTATATGACTAAATTTTCCCATAATGAGGCATCTTTTGAAATACTTGCTCTTATTCCATTTGTTGGACAGTTCATATACTTTCAGTTGGATTTATTATTCTTTTGAAATTATTATCATATTGAATTGGGTTAATGACCCCATCTTCTATTGTGGTTAAATCATGCCACATGTTTGTGAAAGGTACATCTTGCCACTCTATTTATGCATGTTAGATAATTCGACTAGTTTAACTATCGTAGACGCTTATGCGTAACAATTAAGGCGCGCTACTTCCGCCCGGGGTGTGCTACTTCCACCTTTTTATATACAGAGGCGTGCTACTTCCGCCTAGGGTGCGCTACTTCCACCCATTTTTATTTAGGTCAATGACTCAGTGGTGTCTTGGCCCTATTATAGTTACTTTAGTCAAATATATCTGCATGCAAATAATTGTTGTGATATTGATGATTTATAATGGCAAGATCTGTTATTTCACTTGTTTATTTATATGCCTCATTCTTTTGGAAATTCTTTCTCTTGTTACTTATCATTGAAACTTACCTAGCTGCAATGGCCCCTTTTTTTATGGGAACATCTTACTTTACCTTTTAAATGCCTAGTTAATCTTTTAACGCACATACTCAGCTTTTGCTGATTTATACCTTGTTTTCCTATTTTTTTGGGTGTTCCCTCCACCCAGGTGTAGGTGCTTTACAAGGAAGAGACTCAGGATGACTGTCAGCTAATTGGTGGACATGAGGACAACTTGGGATAGCCTTGTTACCCTCTGTATATGGGCATATGTGTGAATAGATGTAATCTTTTCATTCCTTGTACCACCTTTAGGGTGCGAAAGTTATGTACATGAGCACATTTTGTAACTTTGTAAATAGTTATGTTTTCCGTTGCTTAATTATTTCATGGCTCATGTTTTTACCATTGAGTGGGCCCTCTATCGGGTCCCACTCTTTACATTAGGTATAGCCGATGATCGATTTGAGATGGTCATGCCTTCTAGCGCCACTTCACCTAAAGCCAAGGAGCAATGCCACATGGTAAAGCATTTTGATCACAATATCTCACTTTGTCTAGGGAAGCCATTTTTAGATATGGCTCATGCAATGACCAAGGTGGAAAAAGGGACTTTGGATGTGGACATCATGGAGCAGACCAAGGTGGTATCCGTTAGCAAGGCTGTAGGTTTTCCGAACGATGAGGAGGAGGACATTCCTCCCTCTGCTGAAGATGAGGCTATAGCAAATTTGGTTTTTGAAGCATATCCAGAATTACCACTTGAGGCATGCTTAGTCAATATCACTCATGATTGGATGAGAAGTAAATCACTGAAGGAGTGCACCAAGATGCTTCAGATGTTGTCGTGTTCCTATGCGAGGTACTATGAAGATTTAGGTGAACTCCCACCACCGCTTCAATCATCCTTAATCAGCCCGCCAGAATTGGAGTTGAAGCCGTTGCCACTGCACCTGAAGTACGCATTTCTAGCTGAGGAAGAAAAGTTGTCTGTGATTATATCTGCTTATCTAAGTGTTGAGGAGGAGGACCAGTTGCTGATAGTGTTGAAGAACCACCGGGGAGCATTTGGGTGTTCTGTTGCAGATATCAAGGGGATCTCCCCTACTTTGTGCCAGCACAAGATTCGGCTCGAGGAGGGAGCCAAGCCGGTGATTCAACCGCAACGTCGACTAAATCCGAGCATGATGGAGGTTGTAAAGAAGGAGGTGATTAAACTTCTTTCTGCAGGTATCATCTATGCTATTTCTGATTCTACATGGGTGAGTCCTATGCAGGTAGTCCCTGAAAAGGGGGGAATCACTGTTACCCATAATCTTTTAAATGAACCTATCACCACCCGCTTGGTAACCGGGTGGCGTGTTTGCATAGATTACCGACGATTGAATGCCGCTACGCTAAAGGATCACTTTCCTCTTCTGTTTATTGATCAAATTTTAGAGTGCTTAGACAGCCGATCACATTTTTGTTTTCTAGATGGTTATTGGGGGTACAATTAGATTTCGATCGATCCTAAGGACCAAGAGAAGTCAACCTTCACTTGTCCTTATGGCACGTTTGCGTACCGCCGTATGCCTTTTGGGTTATGTAATGCACCGGCGACCTTTCAGCGTTGTATGCTCGCCATTTTTTCTGATATGGTAGAACGTTGTCTAGAGGTTTTTATGGATGATTTTTCTGTTTATGGTGCATCTTTTAATGAGTGCCTTTACAATCTAGATAAGGTTTTACAACGTTGTGAGGACACACATTTGGTCCTCAATTGGGAAAAATGTCACATGATGGTGAATGAAGGAATAGTTCTAGGACATAAAGTGTCTAGCAAAGGTTTGGAGGTAGACCCAGTAAAAGTCGAAGTGATTTCCAAAATGCCCCCACCAAATTCGGTAAAAGGGGTGCGGAGTTTCTTAGGTCACGCTGGTTTCTATCGTCGTTTTATAAAAGATTTTTCTAAAATTGCCAAACCTTTATCTGAGCTTTTAGAAAAGGATGTTGTTTTTGACTTCAATGAAAAATGTCTACATGCGTTCAACGTGCTTAAGGAAAAATTGATTTCTACACCAGTTATACAAACACCGGATTGGACCAAGCCATTTGAACTAATGTGTGACGCATCCGATTTCGTGGTCGGGGCTGTGTTGGGACAGCGGGTGGACAATAAACCCGATGTGATTTTTTATGCATATAAAACTTTGAATGACGCCCAACTCGATTACACGACTACCGAGAAAGAATTGCTTGCCGTTGTTTTCGCCTTTGAAAAATTTTGGCAATATCTAGTTGGATCGAAAGTCGTGGTTTGGACGGACCACGCCGCCATTAAGTATTTGATGGAGAAAAAGGATGCCAAACCTAGATTGATTAGGTGGATCTTGCTTTTACAGGAATTTGATATCAAAATCAAAGACAAGGTGGGGATTGAAAATGTGGTCGCGAACCATTTGTCTAGGTTAGAGAGGGTAGATGAAAAGGATTTACACATACCCATTACCGAGACATTTCCATACAAACATCTTTTGAAAGTGACATCTACAGATCTGTGGTTTTCTTATATTGTGAACTATCTTGCCTACTAAATCATCCCGGATGATTGGACGTATCAAGAGAAGAAGAAAATTTTCCATTCTCTACGATATTATTTTTGGGATGACCTTATTCTCTTGAAGCAATGCAGGGATGGTGTCTTACGCAGGTGTGTACCTGAGGTGGAATACGAGAGTGTTCTTCGTCATTGCCACACACTACCGATAGGTGGACACCATGCAAGCTCTCGTACGGTAGCCAAAGTACTGGAAAGTGGCCTATACTGGCCTACCTTGTTTAGGGATGCTTATGAGTTTGTGAGGCAATGTGATTCCTGCCAAAGGGCGGGCAACATTTCGAAGAGACAAGAGATGCCCCTTAATGTATTCCAGGAGGTTGAGGTATTTGACTTATGGGGTATAGATTTTATGGGACCCTTTGTGTCCTCGAATTCTAATTTGTATATCCTTTTGGTTGTTGATTATGTGTCGAACTGGGTAGAGGCAATACCCACAAGGACTAATGATTCCACTGTAGTGTGCAGGTTTGTTAAGGAATATATTTTCTGCAGGTTTGGTGTGCCCCAAATGATCATTAGTGATGGGGGTACATACTTCCAGAATCAAAAGTTCTCAGTACTATTGAGAAAATACGGGGTCAAACACAACTTTGGTACCCCGTACCACCCACAAACTCAAGGACAAGTGGAGGTCTCCAATCGAGAGATTAAGAAGATCTTGGAGCGTATTGTGGCTTCCACGAGGAAGAATTGGAGTGCCCTACTATTGGATGCGTTGTGGGCATACAGGACAGCATACAAGACACCTATAGGCACCACGCCTTTTAGGTTGGCTTATGGTCGGGCCTGTCACTTACCGATGGAATTAGAGCATAAAGCACATTGGGCACTAAGGAAGTTAAACCTGAGTTATGATGAAGCGGGAAAGAAGAGGTTACTTGAACTAAATGAACTTGATGAGATGCGAATGAATGCATATGAAAACTCTCGGATATACAAGGAGCGCACAAAGTTGATTCATGATCGCCACATTCAGATGCACATTTTCAAGAAAGGAGATCGTGTCCTCTTGCTCAACTCCAGGCTAAAGATGCATCCCGGGAAGCTGAAATCCCGATGGAGTGGACCATTCACAGTAGAGGAGGTCAGACCTCATGGCGCAATCATGGTGCGTGATAGAGAGACCACATTTTTGGACAATGGACAAAGGTTGAAATTGTATTTTGGTGAAGATTACACGAGGAAAGTGAATGAGGTCAAACTCATTGCACTTCCAGATGCATGACGAGCTTCAAGTCGTCTAGCCCAAGATGTTAAATAAGGGTGCTTGTTGGGAGGCAACCCAGCCATCGGTACTTTAGTTTAGTTTCTTTTACATTTGTAGTTTCATTTGTTTTGACTTGGTTTTTAGTGTAAAAAAGATATCGTGATCGTTTGCTCATTATGCAGGACTGAGGCAGAGTCGATACCATCGACCCTTGTGTCGATGGTATCGACCGTGGTACAGGTTGGAGACTGCAGAAATTGCACTGCGTCGATACTATCGACGGCCACGTCAATGGTATCGACATACCAACAGGCAGATCGCAAGCAGAGGTCGATAGTATTGACATGGGTGTTGATACTCGTGAGATCTCTGGAGATATTCAGAAGAAATCATCTCAGTAAATTCGATACCATCGACGGGCCTGTCGATGGTATCGACACATTCACATACAGAAGGCGGCGGCCGGCCTCGCGAGGGAGTTGCCCTAATCAGAGAGTTGATACTATCGACTTGCGTCAATAGTATCGACGCGCCACATCACCGATCTACGAGAGGAGATCAACGGAGATCGCTGCAACCAGAAAGTCAATCCGTGGGATGGGTCGATACCATCGAAACCTGTCGATAGTATCGACACGTCGGCGATCCGGGCCCTGCAGATCCAGCCATTGACAATCGTCGATACCAGCGGCATACGGATTGTGCTATGCGTGTTGATACCATTGATCCGCGTCGATGGTATCGACGGGCACACAGCAGTGCCGGCGTCAGCTATATATGAGAAGGATTGTCATCATATGACGTCACAACCCCAGAGCAATTCTTATCCACTTGCGCCGAGCGTCCTCTAGAGCAATCCGAGCCCGGCGACGAGCATCCAGGAGCACGTTCTTCATCGAGCAGAGATTTCCTTCTCCGATCTTCATCGAACTCTTTCTCTACTTCTCCTTCTTCCACAACCATGGTGCATGTTGCTGGTGCATCATCTTCACGCGCCAACCCAATGGACATCTCGGAGTTCGTGCCGCCACCGACTGCGTCGATTCCATGCCCGCGGATTGTTCACCCATCCGCGGAGGTCAAGAAGATCTATGAGGAGATTCTGAAGAGAAAAATCAAGCCGACCCGTTATGTTGAATGGGAAACGACCCACAACTTGGGATTCGAGGCAAACTTGGCCTATGTTCTGAAGGGGCAGGCACACCACACGGGCAAAATGCCCGATGAGTTGGAGTACCATGTTGATGGCCAGCTGTTCTTCAATGAATGGCCTACTTACAAGGAGCTAGTGGCAGAATTCATGGCATCGCTGGACGTCTGTGTCGTGCCAAACGACATCATAGCCACAGATCTCGAGTGGATCAAGGGTCGGGTGCTTTTCCGGTTGTACAACAATGACTACAATCTTACACTCCATCAGTTCAATGAGATTTACAACTGGAATCATCCATGAAGTGACTACCAGCAGCTAGACAACCGAACGGATTACGACGCTATCTTCGTCGAGCTCGTGACGTGCTGCCAGGAAAAGCTTTGAGCTACCACAACGCGATGGTGGCGGATTTTGAGCATCCGTTCATGCGGGTTCTACACCGCATGATTTACACCACTTTATTCGGCCGTGGTGATCTGGCTCTCAGCAAGTTTCAGGAGACAAACCTGTTTTTCCTGAACAAGCTACTGAAGCGCCAAGAATGCAACTGGGGCGCGTTCTTCTTAACGCGCATTTTGGCGGTAAAGAGGAGTATGCGGAAAGCTCCAATTCACTTTGGAGGGCTCATCACAAAGTTGGCCTCCTACCTTGGATTGAATTTCACCTAGCTTACTCCTCTCTCCAACAGGAGCAAGGTGAACCTACAACATCTGCACCGCTCCAACCTCATTCTTCTTCGAGATGGCTTGGCGTATGCACATTGCCACGTCAACCAAGCATATCACGAATGCTCTCTTCCCAATCCTATCTTCAATATCGAAGGGGTGCAACATTTCCGATGGCCTATCATAGCCATTGCTGACTCTGATGAAGATGATGACAACAATGATGACGAGGCTGAAGAGGAAGAGGAGACCTACACTCCTCTTCGGGTATGAGTGGCACCTAGGAAGCATCCTCACATGCATCCGGGTGCATCTTCATATCTGCAGCCTCCGCCACCACCACCGCCCTCGCATCCAAGCGAGGATGTCTATTCTATGCAGGGAATGTATGCTATGTTGCAGGACATACAACAGACGCAGCAGCATCACACTACAGTGTATACCGGTATTCAGGATACTACGAACCGGTTACTTGACATTCAGCGGGCGATCTTAGAGAATGAGTGCCTCCTCCTTGGCTACCAACAACAGATTCATGATCGGTTGCATAGGATGGAGATGCAGCAGCAGCCCTTTTATTATCACTACTGGAGCCAGAACTACTTTGGGGGGTATCCACAACCTCCGCCTATGCCCCAGTTTGATCCGAGCTTTCAGGGAGAGTACCCATCCTGAGACCCTACAGCTCCACAGTACCCGCCTCCGCCAGAAGAGTAAATCGGTATCTCTGTTCCAACCTTTAACATTGTTTTTGACTATGAGGCCATAGTCGGATTCAAGCTTAGGGGGGGTAGTTGGAACAGCTCTATCTTTTATTTACTCAGTTTTTAGTTTTATTTTGTTTGTTCTTGCCATTTATTTCTTGAAATCTTAGTTTGTTTGTAGGATCCATGTTCTATCTAGTGTAATTGTGGATGTCTTAAGTCATGCGTCATCTCACTTTATTGTACATGGGAATTAAGGGAAAATAATAATTTTTGAGTGTTTGCAAGCTTGAGTGTTGGTCTACTTTGAGCACATAACTTAAGAAAATGATTGGTTTTGTCAACTTTAAAATAGAAAATCACAACTGTACATTCCTAACGGTTCATGAAAAGTGGATGAAATTGGTTGTTTGAGCCTAAACTGACCAAATGATAATGAGACTCTAATTTGAAGTAAGAGAGAAACCTCTTAACTACGACACAGGTCAGTAAGGAGGGACACATAATACTTTTCAAAGGTTCAGTCAATTAGTCTTGTGATCTTTCCACCCAATTGTTTTTCACAATCCACCATAATAATTGGAAGTACTTTACAGTTTTAACCTTTTTGATTGCATTTCATGTAGATAGGTCTTGCATTGCAACCACTTTCATATGTTTTGCATAAAAAAATTAAAAAAATAGAATGGTTATACATGCACATTACCCTTAGGTGCTTGTCATTTAGCTGCATTCATAATTCTTATGCATAGAGTATATTATGTACCTCATTTCTTCTTTAATGGTGAATTAAATTGTTCCATACCTTCTAAATAGTTCAAATCTTTGAGTTATGCAGAAAAAGCAAGCTCAATAAATTATTCATTGTCATTTGTGGATATAAGGGCCTGAAAAAAAAATTTAAAAAATGAAAAAGAAAAAGAAAGTTATTAAGAAGGAAGTAGAATAAGAGGGAGAAAGGAACATAATCTCACATGCATCTTAAGATGAGTAAGTACATGATGTAGCTCAATTAGATATCCATCTCATTTTGAGACGGGATGTTAGTGCATGCATCAGTCCACCCAATCTTAGGAATTAGGGCATTTTTCATGTGCAAATGCATCATTTAGGGCAGTCTTGTTTTATGCATGTTGAAACCGTATAATGCTTCCATTTCTTCCATGAGGCACCCATTCCATCCACTCACTGCTCGAATTGGTAGGCCACCGTGATTTTCTCCTCACTTGTGAATATCAAGAGAGCTACTTCCATGTAGATGGTAGTTAGGGCAAGCAACGTA